>CM066731.1:7500-1207500 GCA_033961575.1 Aselliscus stoliczkanus | reverse complement strand
CTGGACTGTCCGGTGTGGCCTGGCGCGTCCCCCTCTATCTAACCAATCTCTGTGATTCAAGGCCCTGCCCTAATGCCCCCTCCCCTGAGAAGCCCTGGGAGGTGTGGTGCTCCCTCTGCACATGGGGTCCCATTTCTTGCCTCACCCCAGTCAGGCCTCTGCAGCCCTTGAGGGCCCAGAGTGCTGCCTGGTCTGTGTGGGTGTCCCAGGCCCAGTGACTGTCCTCGCTTACCACAGGGAGACAAGGGAAACAGGTGAGGACAGTGATACGCATGAGGAGAGACAGCTGCAGAGGGCCCGGGAGACTAGGCAGAAGTAGACGGGGAGGTGGAAGGGCTAAGGGGGACACAGGCCCAAGAGGACCGCACCAGAGACGCAGGTAGAAACCCTCTCCACCCCAGTGGACAGGTCTGAGCCCAGAAAGGAGACCAGTAGGCCTGGTGCAGGTGAGTCAGCTTCAAAGGCATTCGGGGCTGGAGGGGGCTGCATGGGGTAGGGGCGGGCTCTAGAGCAGGAGGCTTAGGAGGGAGGTGAGTGTAAGGGTGAGGGCCAGGCCGTGGGGGCTGCCCAGGGTGGGCGCCCCGTCCAAATTGCACAGCTCGGTGTTACAGCAGAACACGGGCCGCGTCAGGCCAATGCCATCCACATCTGAGGGCACACACTTGCTGGCGCAGGACTTGGTCACCGTGGCGTCCCCCAGGAAGGGATACACTGTGGGCACAGGGCACCAGCGTCAGGCTGGCCAGGTGGTCCTGGCCTCACACATGGTGCAGTCTCAATCCCCCCATGCCCCAGCCCCCCCTTTCCTCCCACCAACGTCGGCTGAGTGCCTACTACACGCCAGAGCCAAGGGCGACCTGCACAGGGGTTCCTTCTTGGGGGGCCCGAGCTGGCCAGTGGTCACTGGGCTGGAGCAGTTCTACCCCGGGGACCACAGCCCGCCCAGCGCCCGCTGACCTGTCTCCAGGGAGTAGAGCGTGGTCTTGCACATGGTTTCATTGGTCTTGCAGGTGTTGATGGTGAGGCAGCTAGACAGCTTGCTGGGCTCGTGACAGGTGAAGCATTGCAGGGCCACCACTGGGTGAGAAGAGTGACAAGGGGTGAGTCAGGCAGGCCTGCCACTCCCAAATCCTCTGTCCTGGAGGCCCAGGTTTCAGGGGACACCACCCCCCTAAGGGCTGGGATGTCTCCCCCAGTTTCCTCAGACCCTTGCCCTCTTCCCCATGTCTTGGTTTGCTTCCCTCTTGTCCATCCACTGCCACCCCAGCCCCCAACACTTCCCTCCTGAGACCGGCCCCATGCCTGGCCCTGCACCGCGGCACCAACCCGGGAGCAGGATTCCTGTCCCGAGCTGAAAACGCTTCCCGCGGCCCCCAGTTTCCCAGCTGGCACCCAGGGCCTTTGCCGGTGTCCCCATCCCACCCAGGCAGCCTCAGCCCTGGGGGTCGGCCCCCTCGGGCTACACCCCTCCCCTCCCGCATCACCCCCACTCAGGCAGAGGGCGCCATCTGTCCTGGTGCCCCCTCCATCCTGTCCCACCCACTCCCCATCTCTTCTCGCTCTCCTCACACCAGGGAGACCACCACCTCCTCAGCCCCCTGCTTTCCTCCACTCCCCGTCCCACCCGGGGCACCCAAGGGACCCTTCCCACCCATCCCTTGCCCCTCACCGAGCTTGCTGCAGGAAGCCAGCACCAGTGCCAGCAGTGCCAGCCTTGTCCTCAGCATGGTCCAGTCCCCGCACCTCCACTCTGCTCCGCGCCCGCCCTTGGCCTGCCAGGCAGGGGCTGCAAACACCAGCACGGCACCCAACTGACTGGTCAGCCAGCAGATTAGCAGGATAGGGTTTCCAGCTGGTGGCACACCCCACCCCTCCCCTCGCGCCTCCACCTGGACTCCCCATTCCTTTGTGGGTACTTCTCCACCCCACCCCTGCTCCCTTCCTCATTCTTCCACATCCCACAGGCTGGGGCCCCTCCCCACCCCTTATGACCCCACTCTCAGGCTTTGGGATTCCTCATTCCCTCCGTGAGTCCCCTTGGGACCCTTGATCTTCTCCCTTCTTCCCTCCACCTGGGACCACCTGTGCCTGGAAGGCCCCCCAGGGTTCCTGACAGAGAATGGCAGGCGGGGGTGGTGGGCTCGCCTGACTCCTGCCTTCTTCAGGCGCCCTCCTGCCTTGGTCTCCACTTCTATCTCCAGGACAGACTCTTGGTCTAGTGGCTCTGGGTTCAAGTCCTCCCAGGGTGCTGGGATCCTACCTCCCAGCTCTCTGAGGTGGTCACAGGGGAAGTGCACAGTCTGTAGTGATGGGGGCAGATTGCTGCCTGGGCATCCAGCCACGGCTTGCTCAGAGGCTTAAGGAGACACACAGGGAAAGTGCTGGGTCAACAGAAAGGTCTTGGCTGGAGAGTGGGGGTGGGGAGCGGCAGGGTCGCCTTGGGGACGTTACTCCCAGTGTTTACCTTGATCTCTAATGGGGCCAACGGGGCTGCCCCTCAGGCAGGGCTCCCCTGGTCCCAGGTCCAGAGGTTGACGGGAAGGCCCTTGGCCAAGGCTCAGGCAGGAGAGAGGTGAATGTGAGTCTGATGATTGAAGCCACTTCCGTACACCCCCAACCCCACACACACAGCGCAGGTGCTTCAGCCTCCCCGGGACGTACCCTCCAGCAACCCTGTCACCCCTCCTCCAAGCGCCACAGCACCTGCCGGAGCAAACCCTGAGTGGGGCCACTGGCAGGGCGGTCAAAGCTGCCATCTTGCTGGGCTGTGCCCAGATTCACTCAGGACCCCACTGCACCCACCCAACTCCAAATCTACCCCCTCCTAGACTCTGACCCTGCTCTTCCTGTCGGCCCAGCCCAACCCAATCCTTCAGGCTTTCCTGGGGGACGAGGGGTCAACACATCTGGGATGCGGCCTTCATTCAGGGTGAGTGCGGGCACCGAGTTTTCCCTCAGGCCCCAGTGTGTGTCAGACACTCTCCTGTGGATCTTATTTTCCTCCCTGCAGCTCTAGAGGTACCAGCAGGGACACACTGTGGATGCGGGACCAGAAGCTCCCAGCTGCTGGCTGACTGAGATAGGTCACCTTGAGGGCTGCGGCAGCCTGTCTGGTTTCACACTTCCCCACACTGCCAGGCTGCAATTGGGCATTGATGCAAGTGAGCTAACTGGATTAGACACCCACCACACACACCCTACATTCCTCCACGGTTCAGCCAATTCCTTTACCTTGGCCCAGCCCAACCCAATCCTTCCTGTCCTCAGACCCAGAGGCCCTGACCGTACTTTCCATCCAGAGCACACACCTGGTGCCCAGGCATTCGCTCCTATTGGGTTGTCGGAAAAGTCATGACGTATTTTTCTGTTTTTCGTTGCAAAACTGTGTCGTGACTTTTCCGACAACGCAATAGCATTTCTGCCTGAGCACGCTGGAGAGACTTAGGCCGAACCTTCCTGCAAAGTGGCAGCTGTCCACTGAGGGTGGGAGAAATGAGGCCCAGCCTGGGTCTGGGCAGGCCCTGTCCATGGCGCCTGTGTGCTGACAGGCCTCCACCCTTATCTCAGTCCCTCCAGGAACCTCCAGGATCAGGGCTCAGTATGTAACCAGGGTGAGGGCGCAGAGGATCAGGGCTCAGCATGTAACCAGGGTGAGGGCGCACAGCTCAGAGTGTGCCTGGGCTCAGGGCTCCGCCAGTGTTGTTCCATCTGCCCAGCATGACCTCTGCAGCCTGCCTATGGGGTGGTCTCCTCTGGGCAGTCTCTACAGAGCCCCAAGAAGGCGAGGGGTGTCTCCATTTGGGCTCCTGTTCACTCTCCCCCTCTGGAGGCGGCTGGCAGAGCAGACCAATGGATCTTAAGCCAATATTTCTAGCTGTGAAGAAGATGCCCAAACAGTGAAGGCTCCCCAGGCAGCTGTGAACCCGTTTCTTCCACATCCTTCCAGAGGGATCCCAGTTTGGCTGTGCCCTCATGGATGAGCACCTGTGTACTGGCGGACACTTAGGTTGCTCACAGGTAGTGCTGAAATCATGCTTCAGTGAGCGTCTCCTGTGTACAGTCGGCACACCCTTCACCACAACCCTTGGGAGGCGTGCTGGGAGGGACGGAGCCCTGGGTCGGTGGAGAACCCGCCCCCACACCCCCCACACCACAGGGTTCCTTGTCCACGTCATCAGGGCAGCTAGTTCTGTCTCCATCAGGGCTGCTCCACCCTTCCCGATTTCGAGGAGGATAAAGGTTGTTTTGAACAAAAGTTCCTTGGAGGAACATGAGAGTTTGACGTGGTGGCCGCTTCTCATTGGCTGCGGGCGGGGGCAGCCTGCTGTTGCCAGGCTGAGAGGAAGTCTTCCCTCTTCCTGCTGGACCGTGCAAGCTGCAACGGGTGCATGAGAGCTCTGCCTTCATGGCTCCCCGACTCCACTTTGAATAAGGTTTCCTTTATTCCTTTTCACATTTCCCCCTTTTGATCAAGATGTTTCCTCAAAAAAACCTGTTTCCATCAGGTTTTTCCATATTTAGCAGCTTTGTCCCGTGATGCCAGGAAGGTCTTGTCCTGGCTGTCATGTCCCACATCGGAGGGAGCGTGCACAGCGACTGAAAACCACTGAAGGCCATATGCCAATAACAAGGAAGGTCGAAGGGGCAACTCTCAGGCTTTTCCCAAAGTTCCTATCTTGTTGAGGTTACAAGCATTGGAGAGCATCTCGACGTGTTGGGCCAGCATCATCCTATTGGGTGCGTCTTTTCTACAGAGGTTTGATAGACAACAGGTAGAGAGTCGAAAAACAATTACATAAAATAAAATGAACAGCAGAACCACAAATCCAGTTTGTATAATGGTCCTAACCCAGGAGCCCAAAACTGAAGGTAACCAGCTAAATAGATCAAACAACCAGGGGTCAGTTACATTCTCTGAACATCCTAGGAGGGTCCACCGTGAAAAGGTCCTGCATATGGGATTTGGGCTTATGCTGTTCTGTAGATAGATATTATATAGATAAGGGTGCGAATGAGGTGGTTGCAGCATAGTCTTGTTTTGAAAAGCATCTGGGAGATTATTGTCGCTGCTGGATGTGGGGAAATTTAAATAAGAAAAAGCTGGGCATGGGGGGCTTGGTGGGCAGGAGTCTTAGTGTGTAAGTAACATCCAGGGGAAACCAGGTAAAATTAGCAGTAGCATTAGGAATGAGTGAAAAATTGGTTACAGTGAGGATTAGGGGTCACTGCTGTCATGGACAGGTCAAGGTGTCTGGTGACAAATCCAACAGTCAGAGAGGGGCTGGGAAATGTGGACAAGAGCATTGTCCTTTCATGAAAGAGATGGAGAAGAGAAAGTGAGCACAAGCAAGGGAAGGAGGGTGTCCGGGCCTGTTCCCGCCCTCTTGGGAACCTGTGTGCCTCAGGTGCCGTCTGCTTCAAGCCTTGAACCCTTGAGTTCAAGGTCATCAGTTGGTGTCCAAGCTCCTTGGGTTTTGAAGCTTTGTTCAGGTGTGAACTTGAATCCAAGAATCTATTCCTTGGAGCCTGGGGGCCCAGGGGCTGTTAATAGCACTTGATAGGGACCTTTCCAACGAGGTTGAAGAGTCTTTGGGAGGTGCCTTTCCAGTAAACAAAATCTCAGGGTGGCAACGTGTGGTGTTTGCTGTCTCCCGGAGAGAACTGTGAAAAGGCTGCTCTGCTGAAGTGTGGTTATTGTTTTTTTAAAATTGGACAACAGCCATGGTCATTGGTTACACGTTGCTTTCATGCTACAATGGCATAGTTGACTCTTTTTTTTCCTTCTTTTTTTTAATTGGGGAATTGGGGAAGGGGAACAGCGTTGGGGAACTGGGGAAGGGGAACAGACAAGTTGCTGTCCTTTTGTTCTTCAGTCTAGTTGCGGAGGACGTTGCTTCACTGGCCCATGCTGGTATCGTCATTGTGCTCTTCCCGGATGAGGCAGATCGGTCACCGGCCTCTGGATGTCGCTCACCGGGGCTATTGGCAGCTCACACTGGCTACCGGCCACTCACTGTAGCCTGTGGCAGCCCACTGCAGCAGGGGCTGCAGCCTACACCGTCACCGGGGCTCGCAGCCCAACTCCAGGTGGAGATGTTGTTAGCTGTAGAGGGCAGTGTCACTGGCCCTCATAAGTGGGATCCAAACTGGGGCTGCTGGCATCCCAAAACCAGCTCTTAACCAATGCACCCCTCGGCCAGCCCTTTTTTTTTTTTTAAACTTTGTTGGGGAACAATGTGTTTTTTCAGGGAACAATGTGTTTTTTCCAGGACCCATCAGCTCCAAGTCAAGTTGTTGTCCCTCAATCTTGGTTGTGGAGGGCACAGCTCAGCTCCAAGTCCAGTCGCCATTTTTCAATCTAGTTGCTGGCAACACAGCCCACCATCCCATGCAGTAGTCGAACTGGCAACCTTGTTGTTAAGAGCATGCACTCTAACCAGCTGAGCCATCTGGCCGCCCACTGGCAGCTCAACTCAAGTGGTTGTCTTCAATCTAGTTGTGGAAGGCACAGCTCACTGGCCCATGTGGGAATTGAACTGGCAACCCTATTGCTCAGAGCTCGCACTCTAACTGAGCAACCCGACCACCCTGTAGTCAACTCTTTAAGGGAGGGCGCAGCTCACAGTGGCCCATGCAGGGATCGAACCAGCAACCTGTTATCAGCATCACTCTCTAACCAACTGAGCTAACCGGTCACCCCAAAAGTGTAGTTGGTCTTTTTTAAGATTTTATTGGGGAATTGGGGGAGGGGAACAGTGTTGGGGAATTGGGGAAGGGGAACAGTCAAGTTGTTGTCCTTCAGTCTTAGTTGTGGAGGACGCAGCTAGCTCAGCTCCAAGTCCAGTCGCCATCCGGCCACCCGTCAGCAGCTCGCGGCCACTCAACTCAAGGTGCCATATTCAGTCTTAGTTGTGCGTGAGTGTAGCCCACCAGCCCATGCAGAAGATGAGCCGGAAACCTTGTTATTAGGAGCACGTGCTCTCACCAGCTGAGCCATCCTGCCACCTTTTGGCAGCTCAGCCAGCAGCTCAACTCAGGTGCAGCTCACTGGCCCATGTGGGAATCGAACTGGCAACCGTGTTGCTCAGAGCTCACGCTCTAAACCAATTGAACTACTCGGCCAGCCCAAGTGTGGTTATTTTTAAGGGATGCAGTTAGACCTTTAAAATACTGTCAAAAAACGTGAAAAGCCAGATTCATGGGGCTCCCAGTAATTATCTCAAAGGCCAAGAGTTTATGAATTCGAAAGGGGTGTAGCTGAGATTTAGAAGGACCAACAGCAGTACTCTGGCCAAGGTATTTGGAGGGTTTCCGCAAATTTTGCCAACTCGGTTTTGAGGATGCTGTTTGGCATTGCAGGACCAGCACCTGTGGGTATTTCTGAAGTTGGGGCAAAGGTGAGCAGAAAGGCCTTTGGTATTGAAAGGGACCCCATGATGCATGAGAGCCCAGAAGGGCACACTTGAGAGTAGGTGCCAATACTGTGGAAGCGACCCACCAGCCATGCCATCCTGCCAGAAGCTGGTGGAGGTTGGGGCACCGCGGGGCAGAGCATGTGGCTATTCACAGGGAGTCAGCCCTGCCAGCCCAGAGACCTCTGTTTGTCTGCTCTGGCTCCAGTGACCTCTGTCCACCCATGTGTCTGGTGAGCTCCTTAAGGCTAGGGGCTCAGCCCTGCTCCCAGGTGGAGAGGTGGAGCTGGGTCAGGAGCCAGAAAGCTGGGGTGGAGGGGTGGGTTCCTGGGGTCCTACCACTCTCATTAATCCCCACCAGCCTTCCCCAGAGACCCCCTTCAAAGGGAGCCACTGGGTGAGGTGGTGGGTCTGCCTGTCTCCCATGAAACTGGCTGCTCCCAATGCGCCTCGGGAACCCCCACCTCTTCTGCTCACTCCCCTCCCACGGGTTGTCCCCTTGCCCTGTGCTGGGGTTGGCTCTAAGGTCAAGACTGAACGAGCCAGGGTGAAGAGGAGGCTAGGACCCACAGAGCCAGCAGGACCAACCAAACCAGACCAGGAAGGTGGGACCGAGATAAGGCCAAGCTGGCTGATGGGCAGACACAGGGAGAAGGGCACGCAAGTCTGTTCATCCACGTGTTCACTTGCTCAATGAGATACTGAGAGAACCTCTCTGAAGTGCACAATGTAAGCAAGGGAGGGAGCTATGGCCTGAAGGTGGAGTCGCCTGCTGGTCAGGGTCAAGGTCAGTCTTAGCCCCTGGCAGGAGCATGACCCTGGGAAGTGTCCAGATTTCAGGAAGTGGGGGAGAAGGGAAGGGGCACCATCCACCTATCTGTCCTTCCATCTGTCCGTCCATCGGGGGGCCCCGTGTGCCAGGCCCCAGGCTGGGCACTTGCACCCATAGCCTTGTTAATTCTCATGAGGCCCCTTTTATCATGGAGACAACTGAGGCTCAGAGATGTGAGTGATGAGCTGCAGGCCACCCCGAGTTGTAGGAGCCAACAAAACCTGCCAAAGGGGGAAGCATGAAGAAGGAAAGTGCCACTCAGTTTCTTTGCACCTTCCTCAGAGTTTTAGAATTATGAATAAAATACGTGTTAGTCACAACAAATCAGACGCAACACAAGGAGATGAAGAAGCAGTTGGTTGGACGAGCTTTGCTTCTCGCTGCGGCGCCAGCGTGAGCAGACCCCAGATCAAGGCACACAGCGCCAGCTTCCTCCCAGCTGCATCCCAAGGTGAATATCTTATGTCACCTTCCACGGGAGGCGCCATGGCATAGTCAGGCAGCCACCCCGAAACATTCAGGCTGCTTCCAGATTTCAGATGCCACAAAGAGCTACAAGCATCTGTGTCTATGGAGGGGTCTCATTTCTGCCGGAGAGATCTGTTGGAGAGTGGAAAGTGGGAACGTCCACTGCCTGGCCAGCTGCCCTGGACCCACGGCGCAGGTGGGATAAGCCTGGGCTCCTAGCGCCCCTCTGCCCTCCTCCTCTCTCTACCACTCAACCCCATGGCGCAGCCCCCAGACACAGGCGGGACACCCTGACTCTTGTCCTCATGACTTTTAAACTTCTGGTTCCAATTCTAAGCGTTCCTGCCCCTAAACTCTTGTAATTATTTAACATGCCAAGATTCTCTTAAGTTTATAAAGCCACCTTCCTGGCTTCCTCCTGCCAGGCTTGGGGTGCAAGCCTCCTGGCTGGTGGAAGAAGAGATTGCACAGTGGGGCAGGGGGGTGGGGGGTGGGAGGTGGGTGAGGAGGCCAGCCTGCGAGCAACCACTTTACCTCTCTGTGCCTCAGCTTCCTCACCGGTGAAGGGGGCATGATAATGGCGCGTACCTTGCAGAGTTACCGTGGAGCTTAGAGTCACGACCACAGGGAAACCGGACAGATGTGAGTCACCCACCGTTTTCATCAAGGCAATGGATGCAAGTGGATTTATTTCCAGGCGTTTCCCTTATTATGCAGTGTCACACACTTCCACTAGGAGGCCTGTCCCCGCGTCCGTTGACTGCGTTTTGTGTGCTTCCAGCTGGGTTCCAAGGGCAGCCCAGCCAGGCAGAACCCTGTCTGTGGGGGTGGGGTGGGCAGCATGGTCCCCAGAGCTGGGGGCTGTGTTGTCAGTATTAGGATGGGACTAGGTGCGGGTGGAAGACGCATGCAGGAGGCAGGTGTAAGAAGCTCCCCCACACCGCAGCATGCCCAGCTCCCACTGGACCCCTGCCCTCAGTGACCCCAGAGCCCACCAGCAGCCCGGCAGGGCTCTCCTCCATCACCCAAGGTCAGGGGCTGCTGGAGATGGAGGCCCACCTCTGCCCACCTCTGCTCGCCCTGCCAGCCAGCACCCTGAGGCCTGTGCTGGCCTGGCAGCCAGCTTGGGGGCGGGGTCCCTTTCCTGAGGCTGACTGCTCCCAGCGTGGGGTCTGGCTTCCTCCCAGCCTCCCTAGGGAGGACCTCCTTCCTGATTGGGCCCCAGGGGGAGGAGCCAGCCAGGTTCTGGCCAGCAGTCTGGGCTCAGCACTCCACCAGCCACTCCTGGGGGTTCCGCAGTGTCCTACCTCCTGGCCCAGGGTGAGGCCAGTCCCTGCAGACCCTCTGGGGAATCCAACCCAGACCTACCTGAGGACGCCCCGCCCAGGCTCCCGCAGGACGTCCTGATTCTTGAGCTCCCCTAGTCTTGGAATGAAGCTCTCAAGATGAAATTTCCAGCACAGGCTCCTGACAAGGGCCACCATTTGGACCCAAAGGCAAACCCTCCATGGGCATTGCCACCGGAGCTGGAGGCACTGGGCAGGTGAGGAGGCCTGAGGTCTTGTGTGACCCAGGTACAATGTTGCACGACCTGTCTGGCCTCCCTGGAAGGATGGCCTGCGCTCCCTGGGCCACCAGTATCCAGGATGATCAGTGCTGCGCAGACCTAGGCTTCTCAAATCTGGCCAGGCATGGGGCTCACCTGGGGAGGGGGTCCTTTAAATAATGCAGATTCTTGGGTCCCTGAGGGTCCCAATGCCCAGCTAGGTTGGGGTATCTGGAGGCGCTCCCTGAGACATGGCAGAGCACTTCAGCCTGGGGCAGAGCTCTCACTTTCCCCTTCGGCAGAGTCAGGAGCCCGTGGGATCCTCGGCTGGCCAATGAACATCCAGGCCAAGGCCGGCTCACCACGAAATTGTTCCACCGGAATCCTACAGCCAGCGGCCTGGACAGTGGTCACTCTTCTCAAGGGTGCAGAGGGAATCCGGGCAGCGCCTGGCGAGAGCGCGATCCTCCCGCCCTCCTCCCCACCTTTCTGGCCCCTCCTCGCCCTCCCCTCCGACAGGCCCCGCCCACCCCAGCCCAGCTCAGGCCCCCAAAAGTGCGGTTCCACCAGGAAAGTAGCACCCGCCTCCCCCAGGCTGTCTGACTGCGTCCTCTCCGGTGCCAGGTTACATTTCAGCCCCCCTTGGTAAAGGGGCGCGCTCCGCGGCTCTGTGGGGCCCGGAAAGCAGTCTTCAGGTGGCCCACCGCCCTGCCCAAAATAGCTCTGGGGTTAGCTCTCAAGCCTGACCAAATATAGCCGGGCCTGCCTGCCTGGCCCCACGGGCGGCACCAGCCAAGTGCCTGTCAGGGGAGTGGGGAAAGTCAGGAGCTTTGCAAGCAGGAACGGAGCCCGCCCTGGACGTGGGCACAGCTGCAGGGGCTGGGGAGGGCTCAGAGGTCTCCTAAGGCGGAGCCACCCCTCCCCGCCAGAGTTAGGGAACTCAAGGGGTTCACACTTGGGGTGTTCTATTCAAGAACTAGCTGAGCCGAGGTAGTCCTTAGGTAGTTTTATTTACTTGACAAATAAAGGAGACAGGGGATTCACACTCAAAGCTCCGTCTCCCTGAAGGGAGGCTTAGCCACTGCTTATATACACTATTTGGTTAATGACACGTTCATTTCTTCCTTGCAGTTAGCTAAACTTATCTGTTATGGCTCATGTCAAGCTCATCCAGTTACAACTGTGTTTGCAAAATACTGTATCTTAGCATTTAGCAATAGCATTTAGTAGAAGCCACTCAGACCTGAGACCCTTGTCCCATTTAACACCAAGGCTGCCTGGCACTCCTCCCTAGGACAGCTGGGAACAAAGGCCTTCCTCACATGGCCCTCATGCCACACCAGCGCCCAGAGCTGCCAGGAAGGTGGGGCACGTCTCCCTGCAAATCAGTGTTCCTGGGCCAACTAAGGACCCCCCACAAATAGCACACTTTGCTGGATGTCCCATCCTGGGACAAGAGGACCAAGCTCTTCCATCAAGGCCAGACCTCCCTGGGAAGCCCAGAGCCACATGGGCCTTCTGAAATGGAAAGGCCATGGCCTGCGGGAAGGTGGCTGGGGAGGTCCAGTGACCTCTTGCACACAGTCCTGGGTGTGGCTGAGGGGTCTCAGGGAGAGCACCTGGGAGGCAGGGTGTGCAGGGTGAGAGGGTAAGGCTGTGCCCCTCAGAGCTCTGCCCTCCAGCGGGTCTGGGGGCGGGCAGGGAGGGCCAGGGCTTCAGAGCAGACCCCAGAGGGTGGCCAGGAGTATGGGGGCCAGGGCCAGGGTCCCTAGGGTGGCAAGGCCAGCACCATTGCAGAGGTCGTACTGGCAGCAGACAGTGGTGGACGCGTGCTTAGAGTAACCATCATACACAGTCTCGAAGCAGCTGGGCACGCAGGATTTGCTCACCTTCATCTTGGCCGGGGTGTAGTCTGCAAAGGATGGGAAGCTGGCTGGGACCCTGAGACGGGCCGGGACCCTGGGCAGGCCCAACCCCAGCATGCACGGCCATTAGGGCAGGTTCCCCCTCAGTTGGGGGGCTCCCAGAAAGGATCCTGGGGCCCGTGGGAGCCTCACCCCTCAGTCTCCCCAAGAAGGGCTGTAAGGATACCCCACTGACTCACAAGTGCGTGTGGTCATGCAGTAGGTGACCATGGTCGGGCAGCGCATGGGATTGAAGCAGTTCTCCCCATTGTAGGAGCACACGTGGCAGTCCAGAGCCTGGGCTGGGGGCCAGGGGTGGGGTGGAAGGGGACTGGGGGTCACAGAACAGAGAGAGGCCCCTCCTCCAGCCTGTCAGGCCCCGGTCCCATCACCTTCCTCGGGGCAGAACAGCTAGAAGGAGAGGTGGTCAGCAGGAATTCTGGCCTCCCTCCCCACTTTCAGCCCGCCTGCCCCCAAACGTGAGTCTGTCCATCCCGCCATCCTCCACCCATCTTACCCAGAGGCAGGCCCACCAGAGCCACCAGGAGCAGGACGAGCAGGGGCGCCATGGCTGGAGGTGAGGGCAGAGTGGGAGTGGAGAGGTGGACAGCAGCTGGTCCTTGAGTCAACTCAGGCTGGGGCTGGATCAGGGCACAGAGGAGGTCAGACAACCCCTGCTCTCTGGGAGCCCCTGGTCTACTGGTGACTGCAGCCCTGCACAGAGGGGCACGAGGACAGGTGAGTCCTGAAAGGCCCACAGGGAGCCTGGGCTGGAGTGCTAGGGAGCAGAGGAGCCACCCAACTCAGCCTGGGCATCAGGGAAGGTTTCCTGGAGGAGGGGGTCACAAGATGAGATGAGAAAGGAGCAGGGGTGGGGCTCTGCAACAAGGGAGACCAGTATCCGCAAAAGCAGATGACCTGTGCAGACCGAAGGAGGCAGTGCCAAAGGGGTCGACAGGGTCAAGCGGTGGCTGGGGAGGATGAAGGGGCCTTGAATGCCAGGCCAAAACCCACACTACCCAGGAGATGGTTCATGCAGGGGCCCTATGGGAGCTTGGCACACAGCCCCCTCCTCACCCAGGGCCCTGGCTATAGGGTGGCTGCCCAGGGCAGGATTGGGACCCATGGTGGGTTTCCCCTCACTGCTCCCCATTCTCCTTTGCTCCTGCGTCGGCCCCCCACTTCCCTTTCACCAGGGAGACCTCCAGAGTCCTGCCTGGGCTCTCAGGTCTGGGTCAAGGCCACTGCCGGAGCTCCTAGCAGTGGCAAGCGACCTCCAGCCCGTGTGGAAATGCGCTGAGAACGCATTCCGGGGGACACCTGGCAAGCCTGCAGGATGAACCAGATGAAGGTGCCCAGCTCTTGGAAGGGGCTGGGGGACCCGGACCACGACTCCTCTCCCCCGCGGGGATATTCGGGCTCAGGCTCCGGCCCCAGGAGACTAAATCAGACTCCCCCCTTCCCGAGAACAACTGCATCCTTCGTGACCCATTTCCCGGGCGTCAGCCTCGGGATGTGCAAGGCCTGAGCGAGGCCAGGCCAGCGTCACAGAGCTTCCCACCCGCTCCCGAGGAGCCCCGCCTCAAAGCCTGAGGATCCTAGCTGAGCGGGTGCCGGGTGACCTTCACCACACGGAGCCCCCGCGGGGCCCGCGACTCACCCGCGGCCGCTCTCTGGTCCCTGTCTGGGTCTGGACAATGCGTCGGTCCCTGCGTGCGGTCCAGATCCCACTGCAGAGCCGCCGCGGAGAGGCTCCCGCAGCGAGTGAGCTCACCGCAGGCCCCGCCCCGCCCGCCCGCCCCCGTCCAGGCTTAGGCCACGCCCGCATCCATCGCAGCCCCGCCCCGTTCCGCCCCCGTCCAGGCTTAGGCCACGCCCCACCGCAGACCCCCGCCTCCGCCCAGGCTTAGGCCACGCCCGCATCCACCGCAAGCCCGCTCCGCCCCGCCCCCGTCCAGGCTTAGGCCACGCCCTCATCCACTGCAGGCCCTGCACCGCCTCCGCCCAAGCTTCGGTCATGCCCTCATCTACCGCAAGCCCCGCTCCGCCCCGCCCCGTCCAGGCTTCGGCCACGCCCTCATCCACCAAAGGCCCCGCCCCGCCCAGGCTTCGGTCACGCCCTCATCTACCGCAAGCCCCGCTCCGCCCCGCCCCCGTCCAGGCTTAGGCCACGCCCTCATCCACCGCAGGTCCCGCCCCCCGCCCCCGTCCAGGCTTCGGCCACGCCCTCATCCGCTCCCCGCCCCCGCCCCGCCTCCGGCCCCACCCGCTCCACGCCGCGGCCCACCCGCGGGCTCCTCTCCCTCGGGGATTAGGACCTCCGCCCTGGCGTCAGGACGCTGCGACGCTGCGAACAGCCAGCCACGCCCGGACACCTACGTGGTACCCCAGTGACCCTCACTGGGGCCTCAGACCCGCGTGCACCGCCCAGCGTCGCGGGCCATCTCCGTGGGGGCTGGCGCGGTCGGTCTGGCCAACTCTTCCACGCACCCTTCCCTCTCCCGGGTTCCGCTGGCGGTATTTCACCCAGTCTCCCAAGCCGCGTTATGCGGTCGGCCCCCAACCCCACCAGCCACACCGCCTTCAGCCAGTTCAGTAGGGGTGCTGCTGGGAGCGACACCCCCCCTGGCTCAGCGTGGTCCCCACCTGGCCCTGCCCTGCCCGCTCTCTGACCTCGGCAGTTACCTAGCCTCTCAGGCCTTCGTCCCCACACCTGGAGCCAGCTAACAAAACCTGAAAGGAAACCTTGAAAGGATCCCCATGTATTATGGACCCTCCCACCATAATATCAATACTGAATAATTTATAGATACATAAAACTTTGTTAACATTTAGCTTTTGTTCTGTTTTAGACAAAATTTAAGATTTTCATAGGCCCTAAAATTTTCATTTTTTAAAAAATGTGGGAAATAAATGACATGTTTTGACTGTAAAATTTTTATTTTCTTTAAAAGAGACGAACCATTTGGGGGCCTTTAGGCACTGAGACTCCGGAGCCCAGCAAGCAATTTCTCTACACATTAAGATTAAGATGGTCATCCTATTTGTCAAATAGTCACTGAGATAATTGTCCCATGTGCCAGGAGTTCATGCAGTAGAGAATAAAACTGACAAATGTTCCCAAATATTCTTGCCCTCATTTAAGCTCACACTCTTGGTGCATAAAAGAAACACATAGGTCAACAACAGAGCATGTCATGGGCTTCCGCATCAGACCTTGTTGAATTAGGGGAAGCTGGATTTATCACTCTGCTGTAAACTAAAAAATGGGGCCCAAACCCCCAAAACAATGTTTGTCAGACATCGCGCCCCAGGCAGCACAGGACAACGATCCTGGAGGGAAGGGAAGCAAATGAAGGAGCTACAGGCCACAGTGGAGGAGGATGGGGGAACCCAAATGCAGTCTCTCTGATTACGGGGACAGGGTAGAGCCAGAATTCACAGGGCAGAGCAGAGGGAGGAGAGAGCTGCCTGGAATGAGAGCTGGGGAGGTCAGCAGAGGGTTTCTGAGTCATCAGCTGAGTGCCTAGCGGGGCACGCATTGGAGAAACCTACCCAGAGATGTGCCAGAAAGGCAGAACAGTTCCCAGAGCTCACATAGGGCTGGCAGGAGTTAACCTGCTGCGTAGGGCGAAGAGAAACCTCAGAATGCGTGGGCCACTGGGCAGAGTGCTCAGAAGGAAATTGCCTCAGTCAGGTGGCCAATTCAGCCCCAGGTTAAAGGCCACACCTGGTCCCACCAAAAAAGCTTAAAAGCAAGCCTTGAAAGGGTCCAGTCATCTCCAAGCAACTCAATTGCCTCCTAGAGCCGCGCACAAAATTATTTAAAAGAGAAAATAATCCGGCACTCAACAATGTGAAATTCACCCGGTTAAATGTCTGACAGCCAACTGAAAACACCACCAGGCATGCAAAGAAGCAGGAAATTGTGACCCATAGTAGGGAGAAAAAACTTTAGAAACGAACCCACAAATGACACAGATGATAGTATTAGTAGGCAAGGACAGTCAAACAGGTATTATAAGTATATTTCATATAATCAGGATGGTGGAGGAGAACATGAGTATGTCAGGGGAGCCATGGGAGATTAAAAGAAAGACAAATTGAACTTCTGAAGATGAAAAGTATGTCTGTGAAAAAGAAAAAACCTACACTGGGTAGGATTAACAGCAGATTAGACTCCACAGTTAAAAGGTTGGTGAACTTGGGCAGGCGAGTGGCTCAGCTGGTTAAGAGCTCGCTCAAGAATGCGAGCTGAGCTCTGAGCAACAGCAGTTCAATGCCCAGCCTGAGCTGAGCTGCCACTGAGCTGCCAACAGGTGGCAGGATGGCTCAGCTGAAAAAAAAAAAAAAGGCAGGCCAAGTGGCGCATTGGTTAAGAGCTGGTTTGGGATGCCAGCGGTCCCGATTCAGATCCCATATGAGGGCCAGTGACACTGCCCTCTACAGCTAACAACAGTTCCACCTGGAGCTGGGCTGTGCGAGCCCCGGCGATGGTGTGGGCTGCAGCCCCTGCTGCAGTGGGCTGCCATAAGCTACAGTGGGTGGCCGGCAGCCAGCGTGAGTGGGTGGCAGCCAGCGTGAGCTGCCAATAGCTGCGGTGAGCAACATCCAGAGTCTGGCGACTGATCTGCCTCATCCGGGAAGAGCACAATGACGATACCAACATGGGCCAGTGAAGCAATGTACTCCGCAACTAGACTGAAGAACAACAAGAAAAAAGACAGCAACTTGTCTGTTCCCTTTCCCTGATTCCCCAACGTTGTTCCCCTCCCCCAATTCTCCAATTTTAAAAAAATCTTAAAAAAAGTAATAATAATAATGAATAAATAAAATAAGAAACGAGAGTTAAGGAACAGAAAATTAAAAAAAAAGATTAGTAAACTTGATGATACAGCCTTCAAAACCACTAAAAAAAAAATCACGAGGGGGAAAAAGACTGGAAAAAAAAGTTCAGGTAGCTGTGGGACAACTTCAGTTAGCCTAATAGGTACAATTGGAGTCCCAGAAGAAGAGGTGAGGAAGAGAGGAAAAGAAAAGTTTTCTTTCAATAATGGCCAAAATTTTACCAAATTTGATGAAAACTGTAAACCCGTGGAACCCAGAAACTCAGTGAAGCCCAAGCACAAGAAATATTAGGAAAACTGCACCAAAGCACATCACGATCAAATTGCGTAAAGCCAGCGACAAACAGAAAACACGAAAAGCAGACGTTACACAATGCACAGTGTCGAAGGTGAGACGGCAGTGGGCTTCTGGTCACACAGCACAGGCCAGCACCGTGAAGCAATGTCTGAAATACCAAAAACCCAAACCCAAACAAACAATTTAGAACTACATGCCCAGCAAAACCATCTCTGAAAAGTGAAGGTGAAACCAAGCTTTTTCAGACATGTAAAGGCAAAAAGAATGGAAACATCTCAAGAAATGTGAACAGAAGCTCTGCAGGTACAAGGGAAGTTTCCTCCATGGAAACACATTGACAGAAAGGAATGAAGAACCCCAGAAATGGGAAATGGAAGTAACTCTTATTTTTAAATTAGAAGATAATTGCTTAAAGCAAAAATAGTAACAATATATTTTGGAAATTCTAGCCAATGCAGAAGTCAATGGTATGACAATAGTAGTACAAACAGGTCTAGGTCAGGAGAGGGAAAATGTAAGTGCACTGTTGTAAGTACATTTCTGGGTTTTTTCAAAGATTTTTTTTTTTTTAATTGGGGAATTGGAGGAGGGGAACAGTGTTGGGGAATTGGGGGAGGGGACCAGCTAAGTTGTTCTTCAGTCTTCGTTGTGGAGGGCGCCAGTCGCCATCTGGCTTCCCATCAACAGCTTGTGGCCTCTAAGCTCAAGGTGCTGTGTTCAATCTTACTTGTAGGTGGGCATAGCCACCATCCCATGCGGGAGTCGAACCAGCAGCCTTGTTGTTAAGAGCTCACGCTCTATCCACTGAGCCATCCTCCGGGTGGCAGCTCAGCTCAAGGTGCAGAGTTCAGTCTTTAGTTGCAGGTGGGCATAGCCCACCATCGAACAGACAATCTTGTTGTTACACCAGCTAAGCCATCCAGCCACCTGTTGGCAGCTTAGTGACAGCTCAGCTAGGGCGCAGCATTCACTGGCCCATGTGGGAATCGAACCGGCAGCCCTGCTGCCAGAGCCCATGCTATAAGCCAACTCTTAACCAACTGAGTCACTCAGCCGGCCGTAAGTATATTTCTTGAACATAGACTGTAATAAGTTAAAGACGTGTATCATACATACTTAAAGTAACCCCTGAAAAAGAGAGAGAAAGAAAAGAAAAATCGGAGTTCCACCTCACAAAGCAACAAAGGAGATAAAATGAAATCATAAAAGAATTAATCTATTAGTCAAAAAAAGAGCCGGCCGAGTGGCACGGTGGTTAAGCGCTGGCCTGGGAAGCCAGCGGCCCCGGTTCGGTTCCCACATATGGAAAAAAAAAAAAAAAAAAGAATATTAGTCAAAAAAAAGGCTGATAAAGAGGAAAAGAGAAAAAGCACAGGTTGTACAAAAAGAAGACAAATGGCAGGATGAGAAATTTAAAATACCCAACTACACTAAGGCACACTAAATGGTCCAAACATCCCAATTAGAAAACAGAGGTTGTGGGCTGGACTAGTGGCGTGGTGGTTGGGCGCTGGCTTGGGAAGCCAGCGGCCCTGGTTCGGGTCCCACATGTGAGGGCCAGTGACACTACCCTCAAAAAAAAAATAAAAAATAAAAATAAAACAGAGGTTGTGAGATTGGATAAAAAGAGAAAGAGCCAAGTTACGCAAGGATAAAGGAGACATGGAACACTACCAAACAACTTGACCTGCTCGTAGTACAGTTGACCTTGAACAACACAGGGGTTAGGGGCGCCAACCACCTGGGCAGTCAAAAATCTTCGTACCACATCAGTCAGCCCTCTGTACCTGAGGATTCCCAACCATAGATGGAAAATACAGTTGAGCATTGAACAACATGGGTTTGAACTTCAAGGGTCCACCTTCTCTGGTATCAGTGGACCCGCACAGTTCAAACTTGAGCTGTTCGAGGGTCACCTATAAAGAACACTCCACCCAACAGAAGGACACATTCTTTTCCCGGACACACAGAACGCTTGCCAAGGTAGACTGTATTCTGGGCCACAAAACACATCTCAATAAATTTCCAAGGATTGAAAGCATACAAATTATTTTCTTGAACTACAGGGAAATTAAATTAGAAACCAAGATCAGAAAAATATCTGTAAGATCCCCAAATACTTAGAAAGCTGAACAACACATTTCTAAATAACTTTTGGGTCAAAGGAGAAATTTAAAAGGAAATTATGAAGTATTTCCAATTGAATGAAAATGAAAACACAACATATCAGTTAGTGGATGCAGCTAAAGCAGTGTTTAGAAGGTTAAGTTTTAGCACTAATGCTTGTATTAGAAAAAAAAAAAGTTCTTGTTGACCTTAAAAATAAAAGTCAATTATATTACCAGCAGAAATGAGTTTATTTGGGAAAAGCAACGAATTGCAACTAGGGACAAGCAAGCTATAGCAAAAGCCATCAGTAAGTCGAACCAATGAAGGAAAGGAACGCTGTTGCATGGAGAAAGCGGAGGAACTTGAGAAGGGTTGTTTTGAACAGAAGTCCATTGGGGGAACGCAAGAGTTCACGGCTTGTCATTGGCTGAGATGTTGGGGTGGTCGGTTTCTTGTGGGAGATGCCGTGTCTTATGCATGCTTTCCCGTTGGGCCTGTACCTGATCATTCTTCCCAGGTGCCGTTTCCTCTGCGTGTGTAATTGGAAACTCTTCCTGCAATCGACACACGTGTGCGGTGTGAGGCCTCCCTCTTCTGGCACGCTGACTGCATTTTAGTGAGGTTTCCTTTTATTAATTTTCAGTCTCAAAACCATCACCTAGGCTTCCACCTTCTGAAATTAGAACAACAACAAAAAAGCAAATCAAACCCGAAGTAAGCAAAATAAAGAAAATAGTAAAAATCAGAGGAAAATATCAATGAAATAAAAAACAAAAATAATGGAGAAGATCAATCAAACCAACTGATTCTTTGAGAATATAAGAGTTTTAAACCCCTTGCCAGGCTGATCAGAAAGAGACGAGGCAAATCACCAATATCAGGAAGGAGAAAGATGACACTATGACACATCATAATGACATTAAAAGGATAACAAAGAAACGTTATAAACAATGTCATGCCAATAAATACCATAACTTAGATAAAATGGGCAAATTCTTTCAAAGACATAAGCTAGCAATGCTCACTCAAAATATATATATAACCTGATTATCCGTCTGTGTTTTGAAGAGTTTGAATTGTAGTTAAAAATCTTCCCACCAAGAAAGCTCCAGTGAATTCTACAAAGTATTTAAAGAATAATACCAGTTTTATACAACCCCATCCAGAAAACAAGGAAGAGGCCCACTGATCTAGAGGGCCAGCACCACCCTGATACCGAAACCAGACACAGGCACTCCAAGCAAAACGGACTACAGACAGTGTCCCTCAAGACCACAGGTGTAAAGGTTATAAACAAAAGGACCCCTTTGGCTGGCCTCTCCGTCCCGTCACAGAGCCAGAGCAGCCCATCCCTGTCCCCAGCCTGTTGTCTGAGGTGGCACCTGGCTAGGGTCGGGGCTGGTGTCAGGCTGGGTCTAGGATGGTTGAAGGGGTGGGTGGGCTGTCCAGTGGAGTCACAGACCCAGCCAGCAGGATGGGGATCCCCAGCGGCAGGGCGGTGGGGGGCTGTGATGGTCCCGGAGCTGCACCTGTCCCTGGAAAGTCCTCCTGCAGCCTGTGACCTCCAGCCTGGAGTCCTGCCAGGCCACAGATGCTGCTCCGGCCACCGGGTTGGCCGCCCCCACCCGGGGACGTGCTGGAGGCCTCCCACTTGCTGGCTTCCCCAGCGCCCACGTGGCCGCGGCCCTCCGTGCGGGACCATTTTCCACGTCGTGGAGCTCGTCCTCCTCTTTTCGTCCTGCAGCTTGTGGGAGGGGCCTTCTCTGGAGTCCAGCACCCTGGAGAGACTGCGCCCGGTCTTGAGCTGGACCAACACAGATGCTATCCCTGACACCAGGGAGTGTGCTCCCCGCCCTCTCCTGCTCTGCCCTTGATTCACATCCCAAGCCCCATGACCAGCCTGTTGTGGGCCAGCTCCTTGCAGCTTGGTTGCCACTCACGGAAACAGGGAGCCTGGGGCACCTCAGACTCACCTGTCTGGAGTGGGCAGAGGGGTGCCAAGGGGGCTCTGGGTAAGGGGAGCGATTCCCCCTAGACAGGCTCCTGCCAACGCCCCACGCTCTAGTGGCCACCAGGGAGAGCGCTGGCCCCAGAACCTGCCCCTCGGAATATTCCCGTCACAGAGGGAGCACCAGGCGGAGTTTCGAAGCCCCTGGGAGCATCAAGGGGAGAGACCTGCAGCCCTGCGGAGGATGCCAGGGCCACCAACCCCAGCCACAGATGACACTGAGGGGTGCTGGCGTCCAGGTGGGTGCCAAAGGCACACATAGGAAACTGAGGTTCTGGGACTGTGACGCCATACTCAAGGTCACTGGTAAAGACAAGGTGGAACCCCGATGCCTCTGGGCAGGCGGGCTTGGATGTAGAGGGGTGGGGGAGGGGTTTGCGGGGAGGGGGGCGTTCCGTGGCGGCCCCAACCAGGAGAGGCAGATGGACTGGTGAAGGCCTTGCTGTCAGGGCTCCACCACAAACCCCCAGAGCCCCAGGTTCCCCTCCAGGGACTGGGGAGAGTGACTCATCTCACCAAATATGGGAATTAAAGATGAGTGCCTGGCCCAGGGTTAGGAAATGATACAGACTCCTCCTCGCCAGCTGCCACCCTCCCCACTGTTTGCTGGCATGGAGGGCAGCATAGCGGTTTTTCAGGTGAGGCCTGCAAGGGTGCCAGCCCTGGGGGCGTCAGGGCTCTGTGCTGCCCACGTGAGGCCTGAGAGTGTGGTGCTGCCCGGGAAGTGGGGCCAGCCCCCCGAATCCTCAGGCCCTCCAGGGAGGGGGAAAGTCCACTTGCCAGTCCATGTGCTGGATGCTCGGTGCCCACAGAGGTGCAATGATTCCAATTGCTCAGATCCAGGCAGCAGGCCCAGAACCAGGCCCTCAAAGGCTGTGCTCCTCCTTGGCATCCAGCCCAAATGATCACACCACACACACCCCCATCTCCACCTGGGTGAAGCTGGCCACCTGCAGTGGTCAACCCATAGTGGCTGGACTTACCTTGGCCATGGCTGGGCAGTCGGCTCTGCACAGCTCCAAGGCTCACCTGGGCCTGGAGGATCCAAAGCCAGCCCCCTGGAGGCTCTTGGACCAAGGCCTGAAGGACGCGGTGGGGAAGAAGGGCCCTGCCTCCCTGACTGCTCCTTGTGGGAGGGGCCTGGCCTTCCTGACTGCTCCTTGTGGGAGGGGCCTGGCCTCCCTGACTGCTCCTTGTGGGAGGGGCCTGGCCTTCCTGACTGCTCCTTGTGGGAGGGGCCTGCCTCCCTGACTGCTCCTTGTGGGAGGGGCCTGCCTCCCTGACTGCTCCTTGTGGGAGGGGCCTGGCCTCCCTGACTGCTCCCTGTGGGAGGGGCCTGCCTCCCTGACTGCTCCTTGTGGGAGGGGCCTGGCCTCCCTGACTGCTCCTTGTGGGAGGGGCCTGCCTCCCTGACTGCTCCTTGTGGGAGGGGCCTGGCCTTCCTGACTGCTCCTTGTGGGAGGGGCCTGCCTCCCTGACTGCTCCTTGTGGGAGGGGCCTGGCCTTCCTGGGCGGGAGGCCTCGGTCCTGCACTCCTGCAGGAGTGTCAGAGGAGACACCTTGGGAGGGTCATGTCCCCTCCGAAGGTAAGGAGTGACGGTAGCATTTCAGGCATCACACAGGCTGCCATCACTGGCCCCAGGTGACAAGCCCTGGGACCTGGGGTCCTATGTGGCCGGGTGACCTCTGCCCTGCCCCCTCCACTCCTGGAATAACACAGACACAACCACACTGGCTTTCAATCATTTATTACTTGGTGGAGTTTTGAGTAGAAAAATAAACAGAAACCAAACAGAATGCATATGAAGTCAAAAGGGGTCAGAATGCCTTCTGTCCCCTGCCCTCGGGCTGCTCAGGGAGCTGTGTCCTCTCATCTTCGGGGAGGGATGTTTCTCTGTGCCCACAAGACCTGGTCCCAGATCTTCTGGGAAGCTGCCAGCCCGGGGTCTCTGAACCCCTACTGTGGCTAGGGAGGAGCCGTGGAATTCCCCAGGGCAGGAAGAGAAAGGGATGGGGTCATGGGACTTTCCAGGAAAGGAATGGGGGACTTGCCCTGCGGGAGGTCACAGGCTGGGGGCCAAGATGAAGGTGAGGAGGCCCAGGGCCAGGGCCAGGCCCAGGGTGGTGCTGATGAGTAGGGGGTGGGCGGGCGCGCTGCTGCTCAGACTGTCATTGCACAGGTCGCCCTGACAGCACAGGGTTGCCGCTGTGCCACTGGTGACCTGGTCGGGCCGGCTGTACGCAGGCGTGCACCTTTCTACGCACTCCTTCTCCACCAGGTTTCCTGACAGTGTCTCCACTGGGGATGATGGGCATGGTCAGGCTGGGTGGCCACCTCTGAACCCCACACCCACCCAACTAGCATCCACAGCACTCCAAGTCCCAGCTCCCAGCCTCTGTTGCCACCACAACCCATTGCCTCCAACATCACTCCCCCAAACCTCCCTGGGCATGGTCCCCTAACCCTTGGGGCACCTGGACAGAGCTCTGGGGTGGCTCAGAACACTCACCTTTGATCATAGTCCTGCAGAAGCGTGAGCTGGCAGAACAGAGCTGAGGATTCTTACAGTTGCTGGTGTTGGAGCATACGTGACAGCGGAGAGCCTGGGCTGGGGGTGAGGGTGTCAGAGGCCTCAGCCAGCTCCCAGGAGGCCCCTCAGGGGCACAGGGAGGCCTGTGTTCACAGCCCAAGAAGACCCCTTCTGGCAGGCTGGACAGAGCTGTCCACCACCCCTGCCCAAGGCCATTTTCCTCTGAGGTCCCCCGGCCTGCCAGGGGGCTGTCCTACACACAGCCTCAGCAAGAGGGAGGTGACAGTCCCTGTCTCCTGGGGCCCTGGGACCCTGCCTGCAGGAGGTGTCCTGTGCTGGGCAGGTCAAGAGGCATGGTGACAGGCATCAGAGGGCTCTGAGACTCGCTAAGTCCTCCCTCCCAGGGGCTGTCCCCGGATGGGCAGATTTCGGTTCTGCAGACCTGAGGGTGAGTCGGGACCCTGGAGGTTATGCCTGGCCATGCTGAGCCTGTGGGCTCCCTCTCAGAACACCCATTCCGTGGGTCGATCCAGGATTCTCTGGCTCTCAAACATAAGTCTGATTCCACTACGTTAAGATATGGGGTTCACTTTGTTTTAAATTCTAGCACCCCACAATTTCAGAATTCTCTGAATCTCAGGGTCCACAGCTCCAGGCTTCCGGCGTCTGGCCCACAGGCCAAAACCGCGCACCCCTGCCCCCGCCCCTCGGCCAGCCCTCACCTGGCCCAGTGGCCACAGCCAGGACGACAAGGAACAGCAGGAGAGTCTTCATCTCCGGGAGCCTCCGGGAGCAGTGGAGGCCCCTCCTCTCCAGAAGCCTTATAGCTGCTGACAGATGCTGATGGGAGGAGCGGGCGTGGGCAGCCAGCCAGGCACTGGCATTCCAGCAGGACCTGCCCCATCCTGGCCGGCCCACACCCACCAGTCTCGCACCCACCTGCCCCTCACGCACCCGCTTGTCCCCTACCAGCCTCTGCCCCTGGCTGTGTCCCCCAGGGCAGGGGTCTCTCTCTCCTTCTCAGGGCTGGCCTCGCCGCTCACTGCCAGGGCTCCCTCTCTGCAGCCCTCTCTCCACCCCTGGATCACCCACCCGCTCCCTTGCATTCCCCACCTTCAGGGATAGGGTCTGTGCAGGTGCCCTGCGGGTATCCAGGGCTGTGTTCAAGAGCCTGGAGGCAGGAACAAGCTCTGGCCCTGCCTTCCTGGGCTCTGGGCTGGGGGTTACTCAGCAGAGACCTGGGAAAGGACCCCAGGGAAGTCAAGTGTCCTGTTGAGATGTCAGGACCTAGGTCCTGAGGGGCAGGGTGAGCAGCAGGAGCAAGATATGGCTGCTGGGTGCGCCTGCAGAGACGTGAGCCTGGACCACGTTCAGGACGTGAAGGCCAGCGGGACCTGGCACATGGAGGGTGGGGGGGGAGGAGCAGGGTGGAGGGGTGCAGGCAAGACTCAGCCCCTCACTGTAGGAGACATTGTGGGCCCCTCGTGTGTCCACAACCTTCCCTCCCACGCTTCACGAGCCCAGGAGCCCTCCCATCTAGTGCTCCCTTCTCCGTGCTCCCGCCTAGCCCTGGCCCCGGTCCCAGGCTCCCTCTCCACTGGCTCGAAGCACTCACAGGAGCAACTCTGGCGCCTCCTCCCCTGCCCCTCTCCCTGGCTCTCCTTGGGTTCCTCCTGCGCTGTGTGGGCGGGCAGACCCTGCAGGTTGCTGTGGGTGGGCCTCACAGAGGCCTCGTTTTGTCTCTGCCCTAATGGCCATGCTGATAGCAAGTGGGGCTGGGACACAGACAGAGATCAGCCCTGGGCCTGCCCCGGGGCCATCCCCATTGATGGACGCCCACCAGCAAGGATGTGGGGCAGGCCTGCTGCAGGGAGGGAGGGCGTCGCGGCAGCCTAGGGCTCTCGGAAGCACCGGGCTCCAGCCTTTGGAGCTGGGCTCCCGCTGTGTCCCTTCCTCACGCACAGCCCTGGGGGACCCAGCTAACGGACCGTGTTGTGCGAAGTCAGTGTCCCCTGACACGCGGGGGTCCGCCGGTGCCGCCCTGATGCTTTGTGTAGTCATCCCTGAAGCAGTTACTGGAGGCGGGACCTGCTCAAAGGTGCAGAGGTGGTGTGGCGGTGCTTTCCCGGACCCCGGGGAGTGTGTCGGGGGGTGCAGGCAGGAGCCCCCCAGGCAGCCCCAGATCAGCCTCCCAGCAAGTGGGACGGAGGGTGCCCAGAGGCCTGGGAAGCAGGGCAAGGGCTCAGTGACTGGGTGGTGACCGGCCTGCGGTGGGGGATGCAGCTGGGAAGGGGTGACTCACTCAGGCCAAGGGGCATGGAAGCTGCTAGAAAAACAGGTTTGGGGATGGATTGGAGCGCCTGTTGGTCCTGGTGGAACTGCAGGATCCAGGGATGTTGGGCTGGAGTCGAGGTCTGGGAATGAGGCCACTGGGCAGCAGCCAGACCCCAGAGCAGAGGCGGCGGCTGGGTTCTGGTTCCATGGGAGAAGGCCTTTGTCCCTGGCAGGGCGCCCACACGACTGCCTATCCTGGGGTCTTCCTAGCAGAAATGATCAAGAACAGCCCCAGACACAGTTTACCTGTGGGAGAGAGTGGGTGGTTGTGAAGGCAAGAGCTCTCGGGGAACTGGGCGTCGTCCGGACAGTGCAGCCAGAGAGGGCTTCCGGGAGACACTGGCCTGGCTATGGTCTTGGAGGCAGGATTCAGGGGAGAGAGGAGCTATCACAGCCCCTTAAGTTGGCCCCCTTCCAACACCCCTTTGCTGCTGGCGCCCTGTCACTGTCACTTCGGAGTGGGCCACAACTTGGCACTTCCTTCCATCACCACTGGCCCCTCCTCTCCGCCTCCCTCACCTGATGGAGAAAGTTTCTACTTTCCACATCCAAGCCCTGTCACCGGACCTCTGGAGCCAGCCCCGTCCTACACCTGACTGAACCAGCAGGATGCTGACACCAGGAATGACACCCAGCACAGGCGTGGATGGGGCCTGGGGCCCGGGGTACTCCCACCCCAACCCTCAGCCCTGATGCTGCCAGGGTGGGACAAGCCCAGATCCCTGCCTGCAGCGGAGGCTTTTCTGTCACTCCTGTCCCTGCCTATTGCGTTCCTGACCTCTCTGGCCTTGGTCTTGGCAGGCCTCCGGGTTGTTGGGGCCCGAGGACCCACAAAGCCGGTGTAGCCCAGAGAGGAAAGCTCCCGGCTCGGCGTAGCCCAGAAGCCACCTCGGCCTCTGAAAGTGCAGCCCTGGACTGAGGGTGGGCACCCACCGGGGGCACCCCCAAGCCCAAGCCCTGGGGACAAGGCTTCCTCAGCTTCCGGTCGCCGTGTGGTCAGGTGCTGCCCGGCCACACCCCAGGAGCACCAAATGCCTCCCCCTGCCTTGAAGCGCTCCATGCACTCACTCATTCGACAGGATTTTAGAAGGACCCACCATCTGCCAGGAGGCACTGAGGGTATAACAGAGACGGAGAGAGAAGGGACAGGGTCCCCAGGACGATCAGAGGAGATGAGGGAACCGAGAAGTGATGCTCCGTGGTGTATCCCACGCAAGTGTGACGACCAGGGTGGCCAAGGCACCTGGGGGGAGCTCTCAAAGCGTGGAGCAGGGAAGGGCATTCAGGCAAGGGAGTCCCAGTGTGGCCTGGGACATGTGGCACTCCTTCACTGTCTCCCTCCCTGCCTTCCCAGGAGCGGTAAGGTGACTGCCCTGTGAGTCAGGCAGCACAGTGATGCAGTCTCTCCCTTGGGCCTGTCCTGTCCCTTTCAGTCACACACCTACACACACAGATGGGGCCTCCCTTGAATGACACAGAGAGGGCAGGGCCTTGCCTGGGGTCACCCAGCCGTGGAGGGGGGCCAGAGCTGGGCCTGCCCCGCGGCTGGGGCTCTTCCGCCACACCTCTCCACACAGGGCCACACGCCTAGACGGGGTCTCTCTCACCTGCTTCCCAAGGTTTTACCTGCCCCCTCTCCCCCACCCATGGTTTCCTGGATCATCCTCTGGGACGTTGGCCACCAGCAGCTCTTTTCCAGAGACACCCTCCTCCCATTGCTGGACGCACTTCTGAGGGCTGTTAAAGTCCTTGGGCTAGGTCAGGGGCTGGGGCTCGAGGCCAGCGCTGCCCCTTTGTGCGGCCCCTCATCCAGGCAGGGCCTCTCCCCTGCTCTGCCAGAGTGCAAATCCAGGGAGTGACCATGCAGCCCTTCCCTGCTTCCCTGCCTCGGGCACAGCCTGTGCCAGGAAATGGCTGGGCTGGAGCCCTAGGTTTCTGGGGGTCAAGAGAGACAAACCAGTTCTTGGGCCTGGCAGGCGATGCCCTGAGAAAGGCCCCACGGGACCCCTGCCCTCACCAGCACCCAGGACCAGCAATGGGACGCCTGCACGGAGCCAGGCATGGGCCCTGGTTGTCAGCTTCTCCGGCTGTGTCCCTGTCAGGTGCTGGGAGTCAGGGGGCCGCAGGATGAGGAAGAAACCCTCAGGGGTGTGCTGCGTGCGTCCTTCGGCCCTTCTGTGAAGTGAGGGGACAGAGCCTATAGAAGGGCATGGTGCACAGCCACAGGGACGGGGGGCTCGGGGACCGCAGCCCGCACTCTCTCAGCAGTATGGGCCACAGAACGTGGAACCTAGGGCGGCAGAGCCCGAAGATCAAGTAGCCTGGATGGGACTATTCTCCCCGCGTTAGGACAAGCTCCCAAGGGCGCTAGGGATGGACCGGGTGTTGGTGCACACGACGGCCCCTGGCTCCCCCTCGGCTGTGTCGCAGCTCACAGCACCTTCTGGTGTGGCCTGGAGCTCGAGACTGTGAACCCTTGAGCTCCATGGTGGTGTGGTTGTAGGTTCCAGGGTAACCCAGGCCCTTCGCACTTTCCTCACTCCTGTGCCCTCATTTGCTCCAACACATATCCACTCATCCACCCATCCATCATCCATTTATCATCCATCCACCCTCCATCTTCCATCCATCCATCCATCCATCACCCACCTACCCATCTATCCATTATTCACCCACCCACCCACTCCTGTATTCATCCCTCCATTTATTCACGCCTTCATCCATGTTTCCATCCATCCATCCATCCACCCATCCAATCTTCCCTGTATCCATCAATTTACCCATCTGTCTGTCCACCCACCCACCTACTTATCCATCCACTCACACCACTTATGTGTCCTCTAGGAGTTACGATGACCTGTCTGTCTCCTCTTCCCTCCGCCCTTTCTCATTTGCACCTGCTCCTGCCAGGAAAACAGTAATTCTCAAAAACCATGGAGTGAAACCAGGTAGGAGCGCTGAGAGCCGTAGGTCTGCAGGTGGCTGGCAGGCAGCTCTGGGACTTGTAACACCCAATGTGCAGACCCATGCCTTTTACTTAAAGTTATAAGATAACTGGGGGCAGAACCTGAGAAAACACCGTGGACGCTAACCCTTAAGAGGCAAGTCAATATCACATGCTGCCGGTCTGTCTGTCCCTCTTTGGCACTAGAACCTCTTACACAGAGCAGTGTACATTCCTTTCCTTGACCACCCCCACCCCATCACTTTGGGCCCCGACCTTTGGGAACCGGAAATGGCCTCCTGTTGGGTGCTATCACTCTTTAAGCCCCATCAAAATCAAAACATCGACAGGATAAACTGGAATTTTTAAAGATGTTTTGGAAACAGCTGATGAAATTCTGGGACTGGAACTATTGTCCTCCCAAGTATGTGTGAGATCCAGATTTCAGACGTGGATATCTTCTACCCAAATCCTGCATTTGACAGATGAGTTTTCTGATGTTTATCCAGGTGCAGGATGTGGGAGCCAGCAGGGTTACATCAGCCAGGTGGCCGAGACCCAGCTGCACTGTTCTCAACATGGCCTGGGAGCCGAGCGGGCTCCATCTGGGCCCCTCCAAGGCTCAGGGCAGCTGCTGAGCCTTGAGCCTGGAGCAGGCCAGCTCGGTCACTCTGCTCAGCGTGGTGGCCTCGGGGACCCAGCTCTGGCACCAGGGTCTTTGCATGTTGTTGCAGGCCGCCCTGGGTGTGGGGACAGGCCCCCAGGGCAGGGAGGTGGGTCCCTAGCTGGGCCTGCCAGGGAGTTAGTTTATCACTATAATCCCAGGATTTAGGGCATCAAGGATTTGTGTCATCTCAACCCTGGAGCGTTATGAAAGAATAACAGTGGCTCCTTGGGGGGCAGGGTGACATGGGGAGGGTGACATAGGGAGCCCCAGAAGCCCCGGAGCTGTGCCCAGGATAGAGGAGCCAGCCCTGGCTTCCAACCCCCGGCCACAAGGAGCTGGGTTGGGGTTGGTGCGGAGAGATGGGAGAAGGCCTCCCCACTGGCTGTCACAGCCGCTCAGCCCAAGCTCTCCGAGCTCCATCCCACCCAGGCCTCCCTCAGGCATTTTAGGGGAACAGGCCACAGCCTGAGCCCTCCTGGGCTGCCCCACCCCACGCCTCCCCCAAATCTCCCTAAACTGGCAGCAGTAGCACGGGGACTCTTAGGGCCGAAGGCAGCCCCCCGTCTTGCCTCTGTGAGCCCTGCTTGGCCGCCTGGCTGACTACCTGCTCCCATTTCAGGGGTCTCCTCGTGATCCCTCCAGCCCTTCCAAGCTTCAGACCTTTGTGCCTGCTCTGTGGCTGCCGTCCCAGGGCCGGAGGGCAGCCACAAACTCCCCCTCTGAGGCGGACGTCTTTCCATCGTCACCCCCACCCTCGTCTAAGCCCTGTCAGGAGCTGCAGGCCCACATTTTTTTTGCAGGTTTGCTGGCTGTGTCCCCCAGTCTGTCCTGTCACTGGCGTCCCAGCGCAATACGATCCTGGCATGCAGTAGGGGCCCTCTGAGTGTCTGCTGATCTAATGACTTTGGGGAAGCCATGGGGAAGAGAGCCCCGGCTTCAGCACAGACCACTCTGCTGACCCAGGAGGAAGCCCACAGAGCTCTTTGTGCCTCAGTTTTCTCATCTGTAGTGAGGGAAAATGACTACCTTCATATGGAAACAGTCTCCTTGTCCCTCCCCGACTTCTGAGCACATTAATTTACCCCGAGGAGGAGGCCATGGGTTGTCACACGGTGTTCCAGGTGGTTTCCCGCTGGGACTTACAGAGGGGGGCCTGCCCCAGAGCGAAGGAGACAAGAGAGGAAATTTCCACCCTCCTTGAGACAAGAAACCCCAAACTTCCCAGGCTGGGCGGGGAGGCTCAGCCCTGAACCCCAGCTTTTCTCCCGGGATGGCCGCCCCACGCAGAGCCCTTCTGGCTCCCTAGAGCCCGCCCGCCGGCCACACGGGAGCTCGCGCTGAGGCTCGGAGGGGCCCCGAGGGAACCCTGACATCGTGTTCTATGGGCGGGCCCCTCCTTGTCTTCCAGAAGGCGGACACACGATGGGCAGGACCCTCCCGCTGGCCTGAGCCCTCTGCTTCCCTTTGGCCTCAGGAGCACTGTGCTCCCGACAGGACGGCCACCACAGCACTGTCACAGGCACAGGGGACCAACAGCAGGCTGGCCATGTGAGCACTGGGGGACGGCGACCCTGTGAAGCCAGGAGGTGGCTGCTGGGAACAGGAGGGGCGTTTGCATGTGTGGAGACATCCGGGGGTATTGCTACCAGAGTGGGGCTGTGGGAGGGACGAAGCCTGGAGGAGGAGGCTGGGCACTCAGTGCCGAGAACTGAGGCACAGGCCCAACCGGGAAGGCTCCCGGCCATCATGACGCCTCTCTCCTGGCATCTGAGCTGTGGGAGCCGGGCTCTGCCAGCCAGGTGGCAGACACACCTCATTCCCCTGGCCTGGAAGCTTGTCACCAGGGAGGGGTGTGTGGGGCAAAGAAGCAGGGGCATGGAGAGGACTCGGGGCCGGAGGGAGGAGGCAGGGGGTCCAGGACCTCAGGGGATCCCTAAGGGAGAGCCCCGGGCAGAGGTGAGGGGCAAAGCTCCAGGAGAGTTGGGGGCCTCTGGCCCTAGAGGAGGCTCCGAACCCTTGGGGCGTGGCTGTGCCCTGACTGCGGGTGTAGGACAGCAGGGGCATGGGGCGCACTGGGGAACTGAACACCGATGCTAGGGGACACCGAGGCCCAGAGGGCTCCCCAGAGAACACACACGAGCTGCCCCCCAACTTGGGATTTACTGAAAGTGTGTTTCTGCCACCCCGGCCACGGGGTCAGCAGAGATGATGAGGAAATGAGTTTCATCCCCCTCTGAGCTTGTGCGTTGAGAATTCCACCACCCCTCTCTAAAGTGGCTCCTGTCTGCTTCTGAGATGTAGGGGACTCCCCAGGATCAACGACAAGAAACGCCCCACAAATTCAACGTCTCAGAAAACAAGGACAGAGCAGGACTTGCAGCTTTATTTTCCTCTCATGAGACCCTTGGGTGCCGCTGGCAGAGGGGCCTCTGAGGGTGTAGGGCAGCGCGCCTTGCCCAGTGAGAAGGGGTCCCGATGCCCAACACTGATCCCCTAGGCGACCTGGCGCAGCCCCACAGTGCCTTCACACAGCAGGGCTGCTGGGACTGGGGCACCCCCTGGTCGGCACACGGAACCCCCGAGGCAGAGCCCTGGGAGGTGGGTCCCCACATGGCTCTCCTTGGGGCACCTGGCTCCAACGACTCCCCAGTGAGTTTGTGAGGAATGAATGCACCTGCTGAAATGTGAGTGAACGAGAGAGTAAGCGGGTGGGTGGGTGGGTGGGTGGGTGGGTGGATGCATGGATGGATGGATGCATGGATGGATGCATGCATGGATGGATGGATGGATGCATGGATGGATGGATGCATGGATGGATGCATGCATGGATGGATGGATGCATGCATGGATGGATGCATGCATGGATGGATGCATGCATGGATGGATGCATGCATGGATGAGCAGAAGAGTGGAGGGGAAGCTCGAGAAATCCAACACCAAACCTCCGATCCTCCTCCTCCTGCACGTGCAGCTCTGGACACAGGAGCAGGAGGACCTGGCGGTCATGGAGCCCAGGGGCTCCTTTGGGCCTGAGAGGGAGGAGCCCCCAGCAGAAGCCCCTGAAATGGGTTGAGGGGTGCTGTGGAGAACCGAGGTGCTCTTCCCACTCCCAGATGGCCAGGGGACCCCAGGACCCCAGCAGAGGGTTGAGGGTCCCCCGGAGGTGTGAGCCTTGGGGAGGCATGCCCCTGGGCTTCCCATGTAGGTGGGTTCCCTGGGGCGAGGGAGAGCATCCCTCCCTGGGGTAGGAACCTGAGGGGGCTGGGTGTGGCCTGGGGGAGCGGGGAAGAGTGACAGGAGAGATGCGGGCTCTTTCTGCCAGGGTGGGGTGTGCTGGGAGCTGGCGAGGGGACAGGCGAGACCCAGGCCGGCCGGTGGTGGGCGGGCTCACCAGGCTGCCCAGAGCAGCATCCACAGAAGGCTGGCCAAGGTGCTGACCCACAGGGCCCCACGGTCACCCACCAGGCCCACAGCCGCACTGCGATTGCACTGGCTGCCCTGGCAGCAGGAGACGGAGAGGGCGCGGCCATCAGAGGACACGGTGCTGTTGGGGCAGGTCGGGGCGCAGGACTTCATCACCAGGATGCCGCCGGGGTTGGCTGTGGAGAGAGGGGCGAGGGCCCATGGGTGGTGTGCTCTGTGCAGCACCCACCCAGCCAGGCCCAGGGCGTGGAGGCTGCAAGCCTGCGGCCCATCAGCATACGAGGCCTAGCCACTTCTGGGGCCCCTGGGAGCTTGACGTGGGTGCCCCGAAGAGCCTCCTTTTGTGTGTGTGTGTGTGTTCTTCCTCGGTGCCTGTAGGCCTGGGGAGTGTGTCCGTCCTCAGAGACACATATGTCCGGGGAATGACAGGGGACTCATTGGCAGCTGGCCCAGAAGCCAGATGCGAACACACGGAGAATGAGACCCAACCTCTGAGGCTGTTTGGGGTTCCCTGAGAGCAGTGGCGAATTAATGTAGGCTAGTTGTGCACAGTCGGTCACTAGAACTTGAGGGTAGCAGGCCATTGTCCTTCCGGCTATGGCGAAGCGGAAGGACAGAGCCACCAGCTCCCAAGAAATAGGCACTGCACATGGACGCAGAGGCAGGGGACCCATACGAGGGGCCGCCAGCAAAGGCTGACAGGCAGGGTGGGCAGCAGTCCCTACCCCCTCAGGAAGCCACCTCACGGACAGACTGTCCTCTGCCAGCCTGGGGTAGCACCAGGCAGGACACCAGAAGCTGGCATTTCTTTGCTTCTCCCCCGAGTAGTGAATTCTCCAATCAGTCCCCATGGTTTTGCAGATAGAATGTAACGGGGGCAGCCTTCACTAAGGTACTCTGTGTTTCTGAGTTACCGCTGAGGAGGCGTGGGCAGGCACTGCCACACGTCACCACCAGCACCTGGTGACATTTACCCAGCTTGGCCACCGCCTGGCTGAGTGGGCTCTGAGTCCCTGGTCTGAGAATTGGGGGATTGGATGGGAAGAAGGACTTGGTGTTGGGCCTGGGGCTCTGTGGGAAATAGCAGTGGCCCCTGCTGTTGATCTTGGTCACAGGTGAGAGCTGGTTGGCCCTTTGCTGGAGGCCTGCAGCAGGAGGCATTCCCAGACCCCGCCTCGCCGGAGCCACAGAGCCCAGGCCCAGGGCGGCTGTGGGTCTCAGACCAGAAGCAGCACAGCCCCTCCCGACCCGGCGTCCAGGATCGGCTGTGGGAAGCAGCGGGCACTTACACCTCCCAGCTCCCACCTGCACGTCCGGAGGAGCAGAGGCTCAGGGAAGCCACGCCACCTAGCAGCGGGCACTTACACCTCCCAGCTCCCACCTGCACGTCCGGAGGAGCAGAGGCTCAGGGAAGCCACACCACCTGCCAGAGGCGCTTGGGGCGGCGCAGGGCGTGACCTACTTGCCCGACTCACACTGTCCGGGGGCCTCTGGTCCCCACAGTTGCTGCTCTAGACTTCCCCTGCCTTCCCCTAGGCCCACCAGCTCCCTCTGCACGTGGGTGGGGCCTCTGCTCACTGCCCTTCCAGGGAGGGCAACTCCCCCGCCCCCCCAGCTGTCAGCCTGGATGCCCCATTACCTTAGGGTCAGGCTTGTCTGACTATCAGCACGCCCACCGGGTCAGGAGGCTGTGCATGGCCCCGCACCCAGAATGCTCCCAGGGGGTGCTGCCTGGCTGGACAGGCAGCAGGGGCTCCGAGTGGGCAAGGGGAGGTGGGGGTGGGCGGGACAGCAGGCCTGAGCAGTCCTGCCCAGGGGGTAAGAACTGAGGCGTCAGGGGCAATGGGGGCCCATGGAGGGTCCCCGACATGCTAGGGACCACCAGAGAGAAGCAGTGCCCTCCCATCTGCCCTCTCACTTCGAGCTCCATTGCCTTCTGGTCATTTCCCCCAGTACACCCTCAAAGCCAAGAGCCCTGATGTCCCTTCTTGTACCAGGGTCAGCGCTGGCACACAGCGGGCCATCGGGCAGGTGACTGAAAGGGAGGAGCAGGTCCTGACTGTGGCTCCTGCATCCAGGGCTCAGCCAGAAATGGGGGCTACCCCTGTCCCTAAGAAAGTGACAAGCTTGTGTCTCTAAGCAGGTCTTTCTCCACCAGACAGGGAGGGATCTGGGAGCACTTGGGAGGTGCACACTGCTCCCTCACAGAGACCGTGGGCTGAGGGAAGGGTGAGAGCCAGCTGGGTGGTGGGGAGACACACCCCAGCATGGGTCCTGGCCTTGCCGTGCACTTGTGGGGGTTCTGGGCTGGACACTGTGCCTCCCCCGTAATGGGGCGGGAGCCTCTGAGTCCCAGCTGGAACAGCCTTAACCATCACTGGGACTGGGTTTATGGGGTGCTGTGGCTCAGAGGATGGCCTGGGCGCCCAGTGGGACTGTCTGGGTGCCCTGCCCTCCACAGACCCCCTGCTTTGTGCAAGGAGCCTGGGGCTCCTCAGACATGACCCCAACGGTGTCAGCAACCTGCAAGGGGAGAGGTCTCATTTCCTCCCAGAAATGGGCACTGCTGCCTGCCCAGGGGCCCAACTGCACACAGCTGTCCAAGTCTGTCTCTCACCATGGCACGCCGCCTTCTTCCTACCGCAGCTTCCAGCAAACCCCTTCATTGCAGGGTCTGGACCTCCCCTTCCCGGCTAACCCATCAGGCTTTGAACTCCCTGGGATCACACCCTGGCCAGGCTCAGACCTCCACGTTGTGACGTCCATGGCCCCACCTGCCCCCAGACCCTGCCTGTCACTGTCATCATCGTACCCTACTCAACATGGGCTCACTCTAATTTAAGCTGCAACGTCCATTTTGTGGCCTTGAGTTGCTGGCAGAGCTCTGACCCTGACATCGACACATAACGCTTAAAGTTTGTTCCTGCCATCTACAACCCCGGGCTGGGCTGCACTACAGGATTCCTGCTGGAGGGTGGTGATGTCCCCACGGGTCTGGCCCGAGGTGCTGTGGGGGCACAGGCGGGCTTCTGGGCGGCCGGAGGGGCGTGGGGTACTCACTGGCCCGCGTGATCACACAGTACTTGTCCGTCAGGGCGCACTCCACCAGAGACTCACAGTTCTCGTGGCCGCAGCACACGTGGCAGTGCAGGGCCCGGGCTGGGGGAAGGAAGCACAGGCCCATCAGTGTGGGCGGGGCTTGGCCTGGGGCTGGGCTGAGCCCTGGCCGCCTGCCGCATGGCCACTGCCCTCCTGGCCCCCTCTGAGCCTTCGCTTCCTCCCTAACCTCCTGGGACACTCCTGGTCCCCTGGGATGGGGCGAGGGGCTTGGTGGTGGTGAATGTGCCAATCTGTCAGCAGGAGTCAAGGTGTAAGCGAGGTGTGGGTGTCTGCAGGCTGCCCCCAGGACAGAGGAGGACGTGCGGCGGTGTGGGGCAATACAAGGAGAGTCTGCTTCAGAGGTGACCTGGGTCCTGCTTCTCACTGTCCCTGTCCCTCTCTGAGGGCAGCGTTCTCACCTAGGAGATGGGACCTGCTGCAGCCCGGGACGGTTCAGTCTTGCCAGGGGATGAAATGATGCAATGCACAAAGCCATGGGCTCCTGTCCCACTCCCTTCACTGGGGCCCCAGGCCTGGGACTGCAGCCTGGGACCAGGATGGCAGTGGCTCGGAGGACTTTGTGCACAGTAGGTGCTAGGGGCTGTTAACAGGAAGGAACAGTCCTGCCCTTCGCTGCCTGGGGCTGCTGGTGACCCCACCCCACGCTCAGAGGTCTGCCGCAAAAGGCCCTGGCCCTGACCAGTCCCTGCGTGCTGTGTGACCAGCCCTAGGTCCCAGTGACGGGGATATCAGAACAAGGCTCCTGGCCTGGAGACCCCAAATGTTGCCCAGGCGTGGCAAGCCGAGGCACAGTGTGTAACCCTGATAAAGATGGAGTGGACAGGGCCGGCCGAGTCGCACGGTGGTTAAGTGCTGGCTTGGGACGCCGAGGCCCCGGTTCGGATCCCACACATGAGGGCCGGTGACACTGCCCTCAAAAAAAAAAAAAAATAGAAAAGATGGAGTGGAGAGTGTAATGACACTTTGTGGGTCACCTGGCTGAGAGGGAACGTGGTCTCGATAGAGGGCTTCCTGGAGTGGGTGGCCCTGGAGCGGGATGTGGACAGATGGATAGATTTCTGTTTGTCATCTGGGAAAGGCCCCTCAGGCAGAAGGGGCAGCATGGCAGCCACCTAGCCAGCTGGTACCAGGCTATGAGGACATAGGAGCTATGGAGCCTGGGGCTAACTGGACGGGTTTTCTTGCAAGGGGTGCTCCACGGGGGTGCCCTCTGGGAGAAGGCACGCCCACCCTGACCTCAGAGTCGGTGCCTATGCAATGGGGTGATGGCACTTTCTCCTCCACATGGGCCAGCTGATCTCAGAGCCCTTTTCCCGGCATGGAGAGTGGGGGGCGCTGTGGGGTCAAGCTCAGGAGGTCAACCCCCTGAGCTCAGAGGCCGTGCTTCCCAGGTCAGTGTTCTGGAATCTCCAAGAAGAATAGGCCTCCCTTTCAGGGGATGCAACTCACCCTGGGTGCTGGTGGGGGCAGGGAGACACTCCTAGGTTCCTCTGAACAACAACCTGACAGTGCCTCAGTTTCCCCCACGGGGGTACGGATAGTCCCTATATACTTGGGCTGTGCTGAGAATTAATGGGTTAATCTCTTTAGGTCACTGGAGCAGGTGCTGTCCTAGTGTCAGCCTCCCAGGAAAGCTAAGCCTGCCCCCACCTCTCTCATACCTTCGAATGAGACCCGGGTGAGGGACCTCTAGGGGCCTCCCTGGCACCTGGCGCCTCTGCAGCTCCTCCTCCTCTCTGCCGGGCTTTCTTCTGATATATGCCCTTGCCCTCTGCCCTGCCCGGGGCCAGCCTTATGCCCTTGCCAAGACGTCCCCTCCATCTGTCTTTCCAGGCTCCCCAAGCTGGCACTGACCGCCAAAGTGTCTCCTTCCACCTACAGGTCCTCTCCCCATCCCCACTCCACCCCTAGAGGCGTCTTCACACAGCTGGAGGCTTACCTCACGCACCCCACTCTCAGGGGAGGCTGATGGGGTTAATTAACCCTGGGTGGTTATTACAGCCTGGTAATCACAGGCTGTGTCACACCCCCCAGGCCCCATTTCCGGTGGCCTCAAAAGCCACAGGTGCTTGGGCCCCGAGTGGCGCAGTGGTTAAGCGCTGGCTTGGGACGCCAGCGTCTCCGGTTCGGGTCCCACATATGAGGGCCAGTGACACTGCCCTCAAAAAAAAAAAAAAAAGATGCACACGTTTTGTACTTCATAAGACACCATTAAGAAAATGGAAAGGGAAATAACACGCTGGGAGAAAATCTTTCCCAAACACTTATCTGTTTAAGGATTTGTACCCAGAATACATAAAGAATTCTTAGAACTAGGGCCGGCCGAGTGGCGCAGTGGTTAAGCGCTGGCTTAGGAAGCCAGCAGCCCCAGTTCGGTCCCACATGTGAGGGCCAGTGACACTGCCCTCAAAAAAAAAGCCACAGGTGCTTTTCTTGTTCCAGGCCATCAGGTAGGAGCAGAGCTGGGGCTGGAAGGGCGCAACCCATTTGTTTCTCTGGTTTTAGCACTGAGATTCCCACCTTCCAGAACAACAGGACCACTGGGACCCTGGCAGGAACTCAGATCCACTGCCCAGCCCAGAGTTCTGCAGCCTCAGCCTCTTACCTGGGTCTTTCACTCCTACAAGGGCCAGATGTACCTCAAACTTGGCCCAAAGGGGCACCAAGGTCTCTAGCTCTGGTTGGACAGGGAGCAGCCATGAGGGCCTGCCCTCCCTCCCCTCACAGCCCCCAATCCGGGCTGATGCCGCAGACCCCTCAGACCCCAGCCAACCCCACCTGGCACCTGTCTGCCCCGTGCCTTCCACCCAGGTCAGCGACCCTTACCCAGGTCGGTGCAGAGAGCAGCCAGAAGCAGAAACACCAGGAGTGGCCTCATCGTGGGGTGTCCGCTACAGGGACTGGGGCACTGCCGTGCTGGTGCATTTATACGGCTGGCCGGCCGGGTCAGACCTAGTAATTTAGCTGGAGACGAGCTTGGGAGAGGGGCCTGCCTGACTCAGGGCCTAAGCTTCGCTTTGCCCTGCCCCCAGGGGCCCCAGGGGACTCTCCAAAGGTCACTGCCTTTCCCTCTATCCTGAACCTTGGCCTCCTTGTCCCTTGTCCCATGAGGTCCCAGGAGGGGCTGGGATAAAGAAAGAAGCCTAGGTACAGTAGGCTGTGGGTGACAGCCCATGCTGAGGGTCTGGGGGACCCAGCCCTGTCCTGGGGTCTGGTCTGGAAGACACGGCCTGCCCACAATTCTTTCAAGTAGGCACAGCCATCTCCTCTGGGCCAGGGCAGGCAGGGAGGCCCCAAACCCATTTAATGGGGAACCAGAGGCCCTATAGACTGAAAGTGTCTCCATCCCCACCACACACACAGATCACTTAGGGCTCAGGTGAATGCTGATTGTGACTCAGAGGCCCGGGTGGGACCTGAGACTCTGCGTCTAACAGGCTCCTAGAGGTTCTGGTCTGCGGGGCCAAACAAGAATCCCAGGTGACCAGCATTCCAGTCCGCACTCAGGCACTGCCCACCCAGCCTCCAAGCCAGGCTCTGGGGACTGCGGGTGACAAGGGTGCCTTGGGGGGGACACACAGTATGGCCTGGTCACAGTGGGCCACTGCCAGTTTCTGTTTTGGGGTCTGGCTGGGGTTCACACCTCCTGCTGGCTCTACTCCAGCCCCTCCCAGGCCACAGGCCTCCCCAGTGGCCACAGCTACCTTTCTAGATGCTACTCTGATGTGTCACAATCTTTTGGGAACCCTAAAGCGGCCCACTGTCTGCATCACTCTGCCCCCGTGGGCCTCCTGTGTCTCCTCCCGCCTCCCCGCCGCCCTCGGCCTCCCGGCTGGACTCTGCACAGCCAGGCCTGGCCCAGGCCCGGCCTTGTGGCCTTGTGCACTCTTCCCGCCTTTCTTCCCTGACGGAATTGTCTTTGTCTGGAACACTCTTGGATCCCCTGCCCAGGCCTGCGCCCTTCCCCAGGTCCCTGCAAACCTCTTCTCCCACCCAAGAAGAGTGGTCTGAGCTGCTGGGCACTAATAGCCAGGCCCAGGGTAGCCAAGGGGGCGGGGGCCGGCGCTTGGCGCCGCCTTATGCCTGTGGGGCCCTGCACTGCGGGTGGCTGAGGTCTGGCCAGCAACGGGCTCTCTCTGTGCCGCACCTCTAGCACAAGCAGCAAGGATGCAAGAATCAAAGTTCACACAAGACTGGTTTGTTTTGACTATATATTTGTCAATAATATTTTATTTTTATGGTTTTTTAGCTTCTTTTAGAACTTACATATGTTTGGTCATACGTTATGTGTAGCTCCATTTGCCCCAGCCCCCAAAAGAAAAGGAGCTGCCCTTATCAGGAACCCACTTACAGGGCACTAGGAAGGGCAGCAAGAAACCAGATCCTGGTCACTTCCTTTGGAATTGTCTGTGTGCTGAGATGGGACGGATGCTGGCTGAGCAATCCCAGTGTCCACTCCATCCCCCCATTCCCCACCCCCTCCATCCCCCACCCCGTCCCCCCATCTCCTTCACCCACCCCATCCCCCACCCCCTCATCCTCCATCCACCCCATCCCCCCATTCCCCATCTCCTCCATCCACCCCATCCCCTCCATCCCCCCATCCCCCCCGTCCCCACCCCCTCCATCCCCCACCCCCTCCCCCCATCTCCGTCCCCCCCCCCATCCCCCACCCCCTCATCCTCCATCCCCCCCATCCCCCCATTCCCCATCTCCTCCATCCACCCCATCCCCTCCATCCCCCATCCCCCATTCCCCATCCCTCCATCCCCCACCCCGTCCCCCCATCTCCTCCATCCACCCCATCCCCCACCCCCTCATCCTCCATCTCCCCATCCCCCCATTCCCCATCTCCTCCCTCCACCCCAGCCCCTCCATCTCCCCATCCCCCCATTCCCCATCCCCTCCATCCCCCACCCCGTCCCCCCATCTCCTCCATCCACCCCATCCCCCACCCCCTCATCCTCCATCCACCCCATCCCCTCCATCTCCCCATCCCCCCATTCCCCACCCCCTCCATCCCCCACCCCATCCCCTCCATCCCCCCATCCCCCATTCCCCACCCCCTCCATCCCCCACCCCATCCCCTCCATCCCCCCGTCCCCCATCCCCCACCCCCTCATCCCCCATCTCCTTCATCCCCTCCCATTCCCCCCAACCCCTCCGACTTCACCCACTTCACTACACTCCAGTCCACTCCACCCCTCCCACTCCGTCTCCCCTCAAGCTAGGTGGCCTGCCTGGCGCTGTCCTGGGACAGGGACTGGACTCTAAGGCCTGGGTGTCTTCCTGGACTCCACCTCAGCCCAGGAGTGAAGAAGTTCCCGGCTCTGCCGCAACGGGCATGTGGTTGGGAAGGGCATGATGGAACCCAGGCTGCTGCCATGAGACGGGTGCCATGTCTGGACGGCTGGACGTGAGCTGGCCCGACCCAGCTCAGAGGCCGCCGGAGGAGGCCAGATCAGTGCCAGGGGCCAGAGCACTCCCCAGCTTGCCTGTCAGGCCTCTCCCCGCACATGTGAGCTGCTGCTGCCATATTGGGTGGCTCTGACTGGGACCAGCGCCCCCTCACTGAAGCCAGACCTGCTTCTTGCGCTCCCCCCACCCCCAGCACCCAGGTGGCGGCCCAGACCTCTGAGTGAGTGTGCAGCAAAGAGGCAGCAGGGAGGGGGAGAGAGAGCCCGGGCTCTGCGTGCCACGCCCCTGCCCCTCCAGGTGATGGACAGCCTGTCTTTGCTCAGAGCCAGGCTCAGGGATGAAAGGCTAAGTGGGGGGTGTGGGGACCCGTTATTTACAGAGAGTAGTCCTGTGCAGATGGAAAGGAGTCGGGGAAGCCAAGCTGCCGTGATGTGTTCCTCAAACTCTCACAGGTACAGTTGGCTGGATCCTTCCCGGTAGGTACAGCATTTCTCAAATTGGGGATCTGTGAGAGCTTTTTTCCCCTCTAACAGGACAATCTGAGAAATGAACCTCATGAATCTCAAAGAGCCTTTTTAGGAGCAAAGTTTCTGCAGCCCCAGCAGGCAAGGGTCCTGGGGAAGGCCTGCCAATTTGCCGAGCGCCCTCAGGAAGGGAGGCACCGGAGGGCAGGGGCTGCCCTGGGTGGGCGGGGAGGGCAGAGGAACGCCTGTCAGCTGCCCCGGGGCTGGGGGAGGCAGGAAGGGAGGCACCGGAGGGCAGGCGCTGCCCTGGGTGGGCGGGGAGGGCAGAGGAACGCCTGTCAGCTGCCCCGGGGCTGGGGGAGGCAGGAAGGGAGGCACCGGAGGGCAGGGGCTGCCCTGGGTGGGCGGGGAGGGCAGAGGAATGCCTGTCAGCTGCCCCGGGGCTGGGGGAGGCAGGAAGGGAGGCACCGGAGGGCAGGGGCTGCCCTGGGTGGGCGGGGAGGGCAGAGGAATGCCTGTCAGCTGCCCCGGGGCTGGGGGAGGAGTGGGGCTGCCCTCGGAATCAGGCATCTGCTGCTCACTGTTTTACAAGCTGGGCGCTTTCCAATTAAGGCCCAGACTCTCACCCCAGGCCACAGTTAACTGTGGCCCCCAGCCTGGCTCTGACTCCACTTCCCAGAGTGGCCGAGAAGGGGACACAGGGCTCCCTGTCGCACAGGTGTGCCGGCAGGTGAGGGAACTGGGGCAGCAGTGAGGCCCAGGACTGGACACACAGCATGGACCCTGCCGGCCCAGAGAGGCTCAATCCTACCCTCCAGTGAGAGACCCGGAACCTAGTCAGGAACCCCAAGACTGCCACATGACCCAGAGCCCCAGTCCTGCTGTTGCCTGGCCCCTCCCTGGGCCCCTCTTGTCCTCCCTGCTCCTTTCTCTCCTCCCTCCTGAACTCACGCCCCTTGCGGTCATGCTGGGGCTGGACAAAGGGTGCTCCTCTGCCTCTACATGCCAAGGAGGACTCTGGGCCCTGACCCTGGGCGCACGCCGCCCCTGACCCTGGGCGCACGCCGCCCCTGACCCTGGGCTCACGCCAAGCCCTGACCCTGGGCGCACGCCGCCCCTGACCCTGGGCGCACGCCGAGCCCTGACCCTGGGCGCACGCCGAGCCCTGACCCTGGGCGCACGCCGCCCCTGACCCTGGGCGCACGCCGCCCTTGACCCTGGGCTCACGCCGCCCCTGACCCTGGGCGCACGCCACCCGGGACCCTGGGCGCACGCCGCCCCTGACCCTGGGCGCACGCCGAGCCCTGACCCTGGGCGCACGCCGAGCCCTGACCCTGGGCGCACGCCGAGCCCTGACCCTGGGCGCACGCCGCCCCTGACCCTGGGCGCACGCCGAGCCCTGACCCTGGGCGCACGCCGAGCCCTGACCCTGGGCGCACGCCGAGCCCTAGCCTTGGCCATAGGAAACTGTTCTAGTCTTCAGACCTATGAGAAGTCTGTAGGGGAAGCAAAGAAAGCTCAGTTTGCTCAGGGGTTCTGTAGGAGCTTTTTCCCCTCTAATAGGACGCTCTGAGAAACCTCACAAGGGGCTGGCAATAGCTGGAGGGATCAGGCTGGTGGGACTCGTCAGGTGTCATGAGCAGACAGGTTGGTGTTCTGAGCGGATCTGGCCCGTTGCCCCGGCCGGGCTTGCCCCCCTCCTCGCTCAGAGCCTGGCCCCTGCCCACGGCACTGCGGCCGTCCATCTCCTGCAGCAAGGAGAATGCCAGCTTCTCCATGCCCGTCCCAGTCGCAGGGTACAAGGAGTGCTTGCTGGGCGTGCCCCACTGGCTCCTCCTGGAGCCTCCCTGGCTCCTTCAGAGAGACTGGGAGGAGGAGGAGGAGGACGGGGATAATTTTCTCACAGCTCGCGGGTGGCCAGGCCCCTCCAGTCCCAACCTGTCCGGGCAGCAAGCAGCCAGGACGCAGGGGTGCTGCTCCTGAGCGTGGGCAGCTGGTGCTTCCCAGAACCGAGGAGGCGGCAAACTGGATCAACCAGGGTGTCCCAGCTGTCAGCATCTTGTGAGGCGCCCCTGGGACAGCCCAGCCTGCTCTCCCCTGCAGGTGGGGCCTGAGCATGGACAGGGCCAACAGACAGTTCTGCAGAGCAGGGTCCAGGAGGTAGGCCAGGATGAGTGAATAGGAGCTCACCAGCCAGAGCAGGGGCGAACAGGCCGGCCAGCTTAAGGAACATCTGCATAGGCATGGCTCCATAGACGGCACCCAAGTTCTGTTCCAGCAACGTGTCATGGAAATTGTGGCACACCCTGGGCAGAGCCTAGCCATGGAAATTTCACCCTCCATTATCTTGTTTAACACACTGCCATGCCAAGGGATGGCCATGTCCCTGGCACAGCTCCTGCCCTCCAGGGCCCCACTCCCTCTAGCACCCTGTGCTGGCAAAGCAGGGATGTGGAGGCAGAGTAGCTGCCGGAAGCTGGGCAGAGCGTGGGTGTGCCCTGAGCCCATAACTTCATCAGCAGCACCTTCTCTTGCAGCAGACGGATGCACCCCTCAGGGCTCCTTCAAGCCATGGGGAGCAAAGTGCCCGGGTGCCCTGGCCAACACTTCACAAAGGCCCTGCGGCCTGGGGCTCTACGGAGGGGCTCGGTGGCACTGCTCCCTCCTCGCACCCTTCCTGGCATCTCCCCTGTCTGGGCACTGGTATGAATTCACACACCACGCACACTCAAAGCCCTTCACACTTGGAGAGCCGCCCCACCTTCAGCCCTCACCCACTGTGCCCTTTGCTGTTCTCCTGCCACACTCCCACATCACACCCATGTGCACACACACACACACACACATACACACACGTGCTCCCACGCACATCCACTAATTCACGCTGATGCACTCACATATGCACACGTCTCACACTCACACACAAAATACACAATCCTGAATGCACCAGGCTCAGTCCAGCCTTTCAGCCTCTGTCAAGATGTCACTCAGCAGGGCCGCTATCTCCCAGCCTCTTGTCTCAGTATTTCTCCTTCATAGGGCTCAAGAGTGGAGGGTCTGGGGGGTGCTTGGTGCTTCCCACACCACTGACAACAGCACAGGAGGGCGGGAGGGAGGACAGCCCGTTGTGGGACACAGGAGTCCTGGGGACACGGGGCAGGGGAGGGCAGTGGCAGCACTGTGCCAGGGAGGCCCCGGCTTTGTGGTCCTCAGACCCATTGATCCAGTGGCGGTTGCATGGCCTTCTCCTTCCACAGCCTTAAATTCTTCGTAAGATCGGGGTAACGGTTCAACGCCCCTCCCCAGGGCTGTCCTGAGAGTGAAAGGGGAGTGAATGTCTGGCAGAGTCCACGACCAAGACAAACCCTGGAAATGGATGAAGATGTTGATGGTGAGTTTGGGAGCTCCCAAGGCACGGGGCTTGCTTCAAATCATCCGACAAGACAGATGGGTGACTGAGGACATGATACAGAGGGTCTGGGAGCCCAGTGCAGTGGGAGAAGGGACCCCAGAAAGCATCTAGGGCTCCAGGGAGCAAGGCCCCGATGGAGCGGGGTGGCTCCAGGATGCTCCCCACCTGGACCAAGAAAAGGAGGGAGGGGGACAGTGGAGGACAGGTAGAGAAGGGTCTTGGCCGGCGACCAAAATGGCCGAATGGGTGCAGGCTCATGGCCAGTCTTTCCCAGCTTAAAGGAAGCCACAGGGAAAGGCTTTGAAGGAGACCCTTGTGTCCCGAGTACTGTTTGAGGTTCTCCACTTCCAAAGCTCTGAGAGGGAGAGCACAGGTGCCCTCTCGGCTGAGGAGGGTGGCTCATCTATGGGCACACACCCACAGCCTCAGGGTCCCATCTCTCCACCTCATCCTCCACCCCACGCTGTCCTGTTTGCACCTCGACTGGGTCCACTCTGCAGAAAGGAAGCATGTCCCGTGCCTGTGGTGCCCAGCTGGAGTCTGCCACCTGGAGGGCCAGGGGTCACCGTGGTGCAGGTGGCGCCTGCAGGACCATGCCCTGTGCCTGGAGAAGCCAGCTGGCCTCCTGGAGGCTGGAATGCCCCACGGGCAGCACCATCCTGCTGATCCTGCTGCAGAGGCCTGGCCAGTGGGCAGGCTAGGTCTTGGCACCTTTGCCACCTGGACCCTACAAACAGGAGACACGTAAGAGAGGACTAGTCAGGCGAGGCTAAGGGAGGTCCCCACGCACTGAAGTTATTCATTTGTTCATTCATTCCACAGATGTTTTGTTTTTGTTTTTTTAGAGGGTAGTGTCCCTGGCCCTCATATGTGGGACTGAACCAGGGCCGCTGGCTTCCCAAGCCAGCGCTTAACCACCGCGCCACTCAGCCGGCCCTACAGATGTTTACTGCACCTCCCTCATGCTGGGGACCTGGGGGTGACACACTAGGGACCTGGGGGTGACAAACATGCAAGGCTGTGGAGGGATCTTCATGTGTTTCCCACAGTCCCAGGGAGTGGAGAAGACCTATATAGGAAATTCTTCAGGCTCAGGGGACAGGCATGCTTGGCTCCCATGCTAGGCTGTGCCCTCTTGGCAGTGGGACCTTGGGCAAGCTTCCCACCTCACTCTCATCATCTCTACCTCGGGGCCCCTCATAGCCAACCTTGGAAAGCACTCACGCAGGTCTAATGTGGTGATGCCGACAGACGCCGTCAGCACCCACCTGTGCCTCAGCCTTGGCCCCTGGTGCCCGTGCCTAGCTCCCCGCGTGGGGCCGCACTTCTTGGCCTGGATCCTGTCCTCCCACTCCAGCAAGGTAGGCCAGGAATGCCAAGAAATGAACGTCCCTTTCAGTCCCCGAGATCCTAACAATGGCAGCTGGGGTCAGGGAGTCCATACGCCCAGCCCATCGCCCAGGTGGGACCAATCCGGTGAGGAGTCCACACAGGCTTTGAGAGGCTCCCACAGCATGGAGCCCAGGGCCGCAGGGTAGCTATCTGGACAAGACCCCGCCTTCCTGTCCACCCTGGAGATGTCCCTCCACCTCAATTTGCTCTGCATCCCTCATCTCAGGGGCTGCTTCTGGCAAACTCAAAATCAGCTCCTTTAGTACCCGGCATGGAGCCAATCAGCAAACAGCAGCCATAGCAGCGGTAAGAGCGATGGTCCCCAGAGTTATGGCACCTGGGGAGAGTGCAGACCCCAAAAGGAGACCAGACATGTGTCCGCGTGTAGCCCAGGACCAGGACACTGCACTTTCTCCTGCCCAGGGGTGCTCCTCAGTGGAAGCTGAGCCCCATGAGCTCCCGCTAAGGGAGCCTCTGCAGCGAGCTGCTGGCGCAACTGACCCGTCCCGGCACTTGCCATCCCAGGCCCATGTGCTTCCTGCCACTCCTTCTGACCCGACACCCTGAACACACGTTTCCCATAGACTTAAAAGATAAGGGTCTTCCCAGTGGGAAGGCACCAGGGCCTACGGACACTTTCTTTTTTCCCATAGTGTCCCAAATAGGAGGGAGGTCTCTAACTCAGCCCACTCAGGGATTTTTACCCTTGTGGCAAGTTTGAAATATGCGCTCAAGTGGGCCTTCATTTTCCACCTGTACGACCAAGGTGTGAGTGCCCTCCTCATGGGCAGACCTCGGCACACCACCAAGCCGAGGAAGGACAGCTCACCCTGTAGTGTTCATTCATCAGTCGTTGTGTACACAAACTGCCTTCCTACCCTCAGGGGTTTTTACGAGAGTTCCCCATAACAACTCTGAGTCTCTGGATGGTTTGAGAAAGCCTATCTCATGCTGGGAATGTTATACAAATGGAACCCTAGAGTATGTAGAGGGGGGATTGTTTTTTGTTTTGTTTTTTTTCACTCAGCATAATTCCCTTGAGATCCAGGTTGTTTCCCGTATCATTAGTTGGTTCCTTTTCATTGCTGAGATGGATCCCATGATGTGGGTGGACCACAGTTCATTTAACCACTCACCCATTGAACGACATCTAGGTTGTTCCCAGGTTGGGGTCACTATGAATGAAGCTGCTATAAACACTCGTGCACAGGTTTTTCTGTGAACACACTTCTTTGTTTTTCTGGGCTAAGCACTCAAGAGTGCAGTTGCTGGGTCATATGGGATTAGCGTGTTTTGTAAGAAACTGCTAAACTGTTTTCCACTGTGGCTGCTTCATTTTACATTCTCATCAACTGTGAATGATCCAGTGTCTCTGCATCATCACTAGCATTTGGTGTGATCATTGTTTTATATTAGTCATTCTGGTAGGTGTGTAGTGTGATAGCTCACTGTGACTTTAATTTGCATTCTCAGAAAGCATTCCAAGATTAAACCTCTCTTCGTGTGCTTATTTACCACCCTATCTGCTTGTTGGTGAACTATATGTTCAGTGTTCTGGCCCATTTTTTAATGGTCTTTCTTTTCTTTATTTTAGCTGTTGGATTTTGAGACTTCCTTATATATGTTAGATAATACTTCTTTGTTAAGCATGTCTTGCAAATATTTTCCCCCAGTTTGTAGCTTGTCTTTTTATCCTCTTAACAGAGCCTTTAGCAGAACAAAAGTTTTTAATTTTAATGCAATCCATTAATTTTTCCTTTTTTGCACTGTGCTTTTAGTATCAATTCTAAGACTCTTTGCCTTATCCTAGATGGCATATTTTCCCATACTTTTTTAATGTTTATAGGATCGGTTGACATGATATCTTTTTATTTTTTAAAAAAAGAATTTATTGGGGCATTGGGGGAGGGGAACAGCATTGGGGAATCAGGGAAGGGGAACAAACAAGTTGCTGTCCTTTTGTTCTTCGGTCTAGTTGCGGAGGACATTGCTTCACTGGCCCATGTTGGTATCGTCATTGCGTTCTTCCTGGATGAGGCAGATCGGTCGCTGGCCTCTGGATGGTCACTCACCGCGGCTATTGGCAGCTCACACTGGCTGCCAGCTGCTCACACTGGCTGCCGGCCATGCACTGTAGTGTATGTCAGCCCACTGCAGCAGGGGCTGCAGCTATGCTATCCCGGGGACTCACAGCAGCCCAGTTCCAAGTGGAGCTGTTGTTAGCTGTAGAGGGCAGCATCACTGGCCCTCATATGTGGGATCTGAACCGGGGCCGCTGGCATCCCAAACCAGCTCTTAACCAATGTGCCACTCGGCCGGCCCCATGTCATCTTTTTCATTCCTGATATTGATAATTTCTGTCTTCTCTCTTAGTCATCATCATTCTTTCTAGGGATTTATCAGTTTTATTAGATTTTTCAAAGAAATAACTTTTGCTTCTTTTGTGCATTTTCTATTAGTTTCTGTTTCTACTTTCTTTGGGTTTGTTATTCTTTTTCTTCTAATTTCTTGAAATAGATACTCAGATCTCTGGCTACCAGACTTTTCCCCATTACTACATGATTTTAGATCACAAGATTTTCTTTATAAGCATAGCTTTAGCTCTATACCACAAGTAATAATATGTGACATACATATAATTTAATATCAATGTTTTATAATTTCCATGGTTGTCTTAGGATATTTAGAAATTTATTGCTTAATTTCTAAACATTTGGGGATATTTTAATTTTTGTTATTAGTTTCTATTTAATGTCACTATGGTCAAAAAACATACTCCAAATGATTTCAATCCATTGAAATTGTTGGGAATTGCTTTATACCCAGCATATGGGCAAAAATGGGGTGACTGCCTGTGTCTACTGGAAAAGACTGATTTCTCTGCTGTTGGATGCAGTGCTCTATGTTAGGCCAGGATTATTAGTCATGGTGTTCAACTATTCTGTATTTTTAATTTGCTGGCTTGTTCTATCACACACAGAGAGAGATATACTGAAATCTACGATTTAACCTTTCATTCTCTTAATGCTTGCTTTATAAATTCTGAAGCTATGTTAATAAATGCATGTACATTTAGAATTATATCAGCCTGTTTTCCAGTGATGAAAAGCTTTTCATCATACTAATGTTTCTTGTGTTGGCATCGTCTTTGTGTTATCCTAAAAAATAAAAAATAAAACAGCCAGTTATTTTACCAGCAACATGGGTTTATTTGGGAACAGCAGAGAATTGTAATTTGAAGCAAACATGCTATAGCAAAAACTGCGGGCAAGTCCGGGAATCAAAGGAGAGGAACTTGACAGAGAAAAGTGCGGACGTTGGGAGGAGGCGCTTGAGCACAAGTCCCTCGGAGGACCGGGGCTCAGGTGGTGACAGCCGCTCGCCGGCTGGGCTGCTGAGCAAGGAGGGAATGGCTCTCTCAGGCTGGGCTCGTGCAGCGGTGTGGACTTGCGAGATGCCTGCCTTCCTGGGGGCGCCGGTAAGCGACCCGGCCGGTCGCGGGCAAGGGCTCCCCATGCGGGCCTCGGTTCCACTGCGAAGGAGGTTTCCTGCATGTTCACATCTGACATCAGAACACTGCACCAGACCTTTTGTGTCCACTGTTTGCACGGGGTGCCCATCGCCCAGTAACAGGCTCCGCGCCACCAGCCACGGGTCCCCGCACCTCTAACCCGGCCCCCGTTTCCCCAGAGCCGGTGCCGCAGCGCCAGCGAGCCTATCGGACTGTTTCCGACGCGCTTCCGGTTTGCTCCTCTCGCCTTCCGGTCCGCCCGCAGTTCGTCCGGCCCCCGGAGCCGGCGCCGATAGTTCCGCCCGCAGGGCGCTTTTCTCCGCAGCTGCTGAACTGGCCGCGGTGCTCCCCGCGTCGCCCCGCTCGAAGACCCCGGCCGGGACACCTCCTCCGGGTCTGGGACCAGCCAGGGCTCTGCTCCGGACCTGCCCAGTGGGGACACCCAGGCCTCCAACCTGACACCTAGTAACTCAGCCCCCGGGTGGCAGCAGCCTCACGGAGCCCTGACAGCCCCGCGGCCGCTCCAGCGCTTGTGGTTATAGGACATGGGAGCCAGGAATGGGCTTGTGAATAGTTACATGTTGGGGGGGGGGGGCCCTTCCTGAAAGTGCTATGCAATCGTTGTATTGTCCATCAGTAAAGACTTCTGGAACATACAATGCCGGTTCGCTTTCATGTCTCCCTCCTGCGGAAGAACACTTGCACTTGAGACACTTGAACTGCTTTATCTTTCTTCCACCGTCTGCTACTCCTGTCACAGGTAATTCTTCACACTGTTACATCATTGTCTTCAAGGTGTTATGCAATTCTTCAGTTCTATGGAGTAAAACCCCAAGACCTCATTATTTGCCACAGTTGATATTCACGTGTAGATGTAAGGTCATAACGGCCAAACGCCCCTCCCGCGAACCCACGATCACCACATCCTGTTAGGCAAGCAGCCAAATGGGTCATGCAAGACTCACTGAGCATCCTTATAGGGACAGAAGAGGGCACGAACCCCTGAGGGTAGATGGAAAATTTCTAGCCACAAAGCTCCTTTTGTGCTTCCCCTCTATAAGCCTGCATCGGCCACCTGCAGGTGCTGCCGCCTCATGGGCTCAGACCGGCAGGCCAATAAACTTGCTCGCTTGAACCTTGGTCTCTCTCTTCCTCACTCCCAGCAAACCTTTCAGTATGGACTCATTTATGCTTTCCCTTGTTTTTCTTTTCCCTGCACTTCCTTATGTCTGAGATCGTTTTTCTTCTACCTCCTGTATTTCTCTTAGAGTTGTCCACTAGTGATAGTTTCCCTGAGATTTCGTTTCCCTGAATCTGTCTTTACCTTTGAATTTTGAAGGATCCTTTGGCTTTGCATAAAGCCCTAGATTAGTAGTTATTTTCTTCCAGTGGTTTGACAATGTCATTCCATTGTCGTCTGTCTCTCATGGCTTATTTTCTCTTTTTTTTGGATCTTGGTTATTAGACTTTCTGTTGCCCCTGCGACCGTTTGGTTGCTTTGAAGATTTTCTCTTCAACCTTGGTGTTTGGCAGGTTGACTGTGATGTGCTTAGGTATGACTTTTTTCATCCTGCTTCAGTTTCTCAAGACTTTCTTAAATCGGTGGGCTGATATTGTGAATCAGATCTGGAAAATTGTTAGCTCCAGGGTCTTGAAATGTTGCATCCATCCCATCTCTTTCTCTTACTCTTGGTGGATTCACATGTTACTAGCTACTGCTGCCTACCCATCCACCCCAAAGCCCGCCAGCAGAAAGCTTCAGTCATTATTATCCACGTGCCTGTGGGGAGGCTGAGTTTGGCTGGGTACCTCTGCCTTTCTCCACAGGTCTCTGGTGAGCTGGGATGGTTCCACTACACGGGGGCCCCATCCTCCTCCTCCAAGTGGGCAAGCAGTTCCTTCTCAGGATGATGGTAGAGGCATAAGAGTGCAACCCTGACTACGCAACTTTGCTTTGTCACCTCTTCCTACATCTCATTGCCCACGGCTAGTCACACGATGGAGCCCAAAATCAAGTTCAGGGAAATAAACCCAGCCTTTGATTGGAGAGCCTGCAAAGTTATATGGCAAAGGGTGTTGATAGGGTTGGTGAAGAAGCAGTGTCAATGATTGCATCTGCATACAAGTACATCAGGCCTCCCCGATCCCCACTCTCCAGCTCCATTCTGGATTTTCCATTCTTTTAATAATGGTGCCGTCTCCAGTGTGATGATTTCTACCTTCTGCTCTTTTTGTTTACTGAAATCCCTCTCTTGTGTTGTGTCTCGTCTTCTGTTAACCCAGCTTTTGATCGTTTCATGTCCTTGAGTTTTATTTTATTAATTTGTGCCACTTTATAATTTTCTCATTAGTGATTCCTATTATTCCTATTACTTATTCTATTATAAGCATTTAAGTTTGGGAATGCCTATCAGTTTCCCCTGGATGCTGCTCTAGCTTTATCCCAAAGTTTTTTTTTGTTTTTTTTTTAAAGATTTTATTGGGGAATTGGCGGAGGGGAACAGTGTTGGGGAATTGGGGAAGGGGAACCGACAAGTTACTGTCCTTTTGTTCTTCAGTCTAGTTGCAGAGGACATTGCTTCACTGGCCCATGCTGGTATCGTCATTGTGCTCTTCCCGGATGAGGCAGATCCGTCGCTGGCCTCTGGATGTCGCTCACCGCGGCTATTGGCAGCTCACGCTTGGCTGCCAGCTGCTCACGCTGGCTGCAGGCCACTCACTGTAGCCTATGGCAGCCCACTGCAGCAGGGGCTGCAGCCCACACCATCACCGGGGCTCGCACAGCCCAGCTCCAGGTGGAGCTGTTGTTAGCTGTAGAGGGCAGTGTCACTGGCCCTCATGTGGGATCCGAACCGGGGCAGCTGGCATCCCAAAACCAGCTCTTAACCAATGCGCCACTCGGCCGGCCCTATCCCAAAGTTTTTGTTGTTGGTTTTCTGACTTTTGTTAACTGTTCAATTAAAAATACTTAAAAATTTCCATTATGCTGTCTTGTTTTGAGAGGAATGCCTATTTTGTGATTGTTGGGTGCAGGGTACAACATACACGTATTAAATCAGTTTGTTAGTTGTGTTCAATGTTCTTATTAAACTTTCACCTTCAGGGGGCCGGCTGAGTGGCTCAGTTGATAAAGAGCTCGCTCAAGAGTGCGAGCTGAGCTCTGAGCAACAGCAGTTCGATGCCCAGCCCGAGCTGAGCAGCCACTGAGCTGCCAACAGGTGGCAGGAGGGCTCAGCTATAAAAAAAATAAAAAAAACCTTTCACCTTCAGGTATGTCCATTATTGGGAGAGATGTGTGTCCATAGTCTGCTGTTTCTGGTTTGGTCAGCCTCTCCTTGTAGGTGTAACACTTTTTACTTTATGCATTTTGGGGCACTTATATTAGATACATGTAAGTTTTCAACTGTTAAAAAAACTTTTTTTCTGGTGAATTGAACATTTAGTCATTTATGCTTATTAGGGATTTTTGCCTTAAAGTCAATTTGTCTAAAATTAATAATGTAAGTCCACTGTATCTTTTTCCATCTTTTATGATTTTTAGTGGTCTGACGTTTTGAATGTGTCTTTTTCTGGATTGACACAAAAAAATCCATCTGATAATCTGTGTTTGAGCTGCCGATATTTCTTGTTGTTGCTAAGGCATGCAGATGAATTTCTATCATCAGTTATATGGTCCTTTTACTTATATCCTTTTTCACTCAATTGCTTCTTTTTTATATACATACATATAAGGTAAAAACTCCATTTCCATCATTTTGGCATTGACTCTCTGTCTAAATTCTATCATACCTCTAGCCTCCTTGTGAACTATACAAAACACAGAGAATCCTTCAACTTGAATCGCCTGCTGTCTCATGCCACTTGTATCCTATTTCTGTACCTTTTCCTTAACCTCTCAAAAGAGGAATTATTATTGTACTAGCTCACGTCTTCGTCGGCTCAGGGCGCTACAACGAAACCTCATAGATCAGATGGCGGAAACACCAGAACAAGATTTCAAGCCTCTGCTCCCGAGCGCCTCCATGAGCCCTTATGTGGCCCATGGTATCCAGCTATCACAGGGACTGGAAGCTCATGTGGCTCTGACAGATGCTGCAAGTCCTCTCCAGTCCTGGGGTTGCTGGCCAACCCTCAGGGCCCCTACCCTGTCCCCCAGGATGGACTTAGGCCTCTAGTTTGAAGGGTTCTGATGTGACAGAGATGGCCTTACTTCATGCCTCAGGGATGGCACAGAAACCACCTACTGCCTGCCCCACCTGCCTCCTTCTGGGGTCACTGAGACTTTCTTGAAGGATCCCAGGCTGCCCTACCCAACAGTCTCCCTGTGTCAGACCAGGTGGGGGTTGACCAAAGTGTAAGATCAGAAGGAGCAGGGAGCAGGGGGAGGGTTGCCCCACACCGAATCCACACTACAGAGGAGAAAGCATCTGTTTTATGAACTTGGGTCTGCCTTTTCAGCTCTCTTTGCATGGCTGCATCTCAACTCATGCAGAAGAAACACTGACCCTGCTGCTGTCCACCTGGCTCAAGGTTCAGACAAGGACAAACACACCTGAGTCCACACACCTGTGCCACTGGTGGGTGAAGTCCAAATGCATTCAATAGCATTCCTTCTCTTCTGTCTCCTGGAATCTGGTAGGAAAAGCTGAGGAAGAGCAGCCATGGGGCCTCCCTAACCAAAACAGGGGTGTCCTAGGCTGATGTCCCACTACCTCATTCATTCTGTCTCCTCCACTGACTCTGGGTCCCTCAAAGGACTGGAGCCTCTGAACACTCCTCTCCACGGGTGGTGCTCAGCTCCCCCCACCCTACATACTGCAGCCCTAGCAGGTGAAGAGGAGTAGAAAGAGTGGTTGTCAGCCATAAAGAGGTACAAGGCTTGGTTTCAAAGAGAGACACTTGTAAACAAAACAGGAGCTCGGGGACTCACTCAGTGCAAGCTGTGGGCCACAGCCACAGGGATTTGGTCCTCCCTCCAATCCCAAGGCCCCTCAGAGATCAGACCACAAGTCAATCAAAAGAAAACAAGTTTAATGGTGCAGCTTCCCCCAACCTGTGGCGAGTGTACTTCACTTGTGCAACGACACCAGAAGGGCCAGCCTGTGGCCTAGGCGCCTGTGGCTCAGGGCGGTCTGAGGATCAGTGACGCAGAGGTGAGTGTCAGGAAGAGTACCAGCCCAGCACTGCTGTTCTGCACATCCCCTGCTCCTCTGACTCGCCTGTACCTTCCTTCTGTGTCATTGATCTGTGGTGCATGGGTGTTGCACAGCGGGTTTCTGCAGCAGCTCGCATACAGGAAGGGCGTCGGCTGTATGAGTACGAATGACTTGACAATTATTTCATTTGGATGAATTATTGGACAATACTTCGTGCACTGCCTTGAAACATAGAAGAAACGTACAAGAATTCCTAACAGGAAATAAAGACAGAGAGAAAGGAATCACATGAACTGAACGGTGACACCAGCATTGTTTCTGTCTGTATCTGTCCAACCCTGACCCGTCTGGTACCCCCAGCCTCACCCAGAGGCCCACACTGACAAAGGGTACCTAGGGGGGAGTCAGGGGCCATCACCGAGGACGAAGAGCATCAGGCCTTTGTTCCCAGCTGCTTCTGGGGGCTTTGTGATGTCAGCTGCCTCCAGTCCTGACCTGTCCAGGTGAACCCATCTGGGAATGTGCAGGATGCTTAGGCCTCAACTTCTCAAACACAGGGCTGCTCAGGCCTCTGTGATCACGGACAGATGCATGGGAGTCAAGGACTCCTGGCCATCACTCAGCGCTTGGAGCTGGCCCTTCTCAGCCAGCTTCTGTCAGGGCCCAGGTGTCAGTACTGTGACAGTGAGCCTGCCACACGGGCACAGCTCAGTGCTGGGCAATGGGGCCAGTCTAACGATTCACCTCATCTTGTAGTCATCGTGCAAATTGTTTTTTCCTATTAAGTTATAACATCCACGTGAGGCTATAATGAAGCTTAAACCTCGACGCAGAACCCCACACATTTCCTGGAACATGGAAGGCCCCTGGGAACAGCTGAAGAACTAAATCTGAATTCTCCAGCCATGACTATGCAAGGGGGCAGGTGGGAGGTAATGCCAGGCCTTCCAGAAGTTCTCAGGTGAATTACGGATGACACACAGGGCCTATACTTTCTAAAGCATGCACACTCCTTGCAGACTGCAGTTTACACCCACACCCCGAGTTATGTACACCACCTGTACAAGCTCTTCTCAGCACAACTCAAAATCACAAAAACTTAATTTTTCATTTAAAAATGAATGAAAAGGGCCGGCCGAGTAGCGCAGGCGGTGGTTATGCGCTGGCTTCGGAAGCCAGCGGCCCCGGTTTGGGTCCCACATATGAGGGCCAGTAACACTGCTCTCAAAAAAAAAAAAAAATGAATGAAAAGAACTCTCTATTATTTTCTTCCTACACCCCCATATTTTATCTTGACAAACTAGTGATGTCTGTTGCCTGTATCTGTTGCCTATATGGCTTGCCCTCAGCACCTGCTCCCACTCCTAGCTCTCAGGAATTGGTTCTCCAAAAAAACCCAAAACGTCATTTCCACATTAGTTATTCTCTATGGAATAAAATGAGACAGATCCTAATTTCCAAGAATTTTCTATTGACCTGCCTCTGGAACCCAGTATCACCTGAGATACAATTGGCCCTTAAACAACTCAGGGGTTAAGAGCGAAGAACTCCCTTGCAGTGAAAACTCCACATATAACTATAACCAGCCCCCACAAATGTGGATCCCAAAAGTGTAGTCCCCCGCTATAAACAGATCAGCTGAAAAAAGTCCCCACAGAAGTCGTCCTGCACAGCTAAACCCATGTTGTGCAAGGGTCACCTCCACTTACTCACGACAACAGTAGCACAATATGCAGACTCTGGGGAACACTCAGTTGGGTTAGTGCATTTCATAGTATCATATTCCTCACAAACGTGACACCTCAGTGCAACTGAAAGGAGAAACAAAAGACAGCAGAGTGTTACAGTTCTTCAGTCCTATTAGAGGCACACCCACCAGACTCTCCCTTCTCCAGTGAGCACCAACCGGTGTGCTGGCCTTTCCCAGGCCCCATGACCACCCAGTCCCGAGCTTGGCGCATGCATCCACAGGGCGTGTCTTCCTCACACATGGTATGGACACAGACGTGCACCACAGCACCTTACACAGAAACCCCCGTAACCTCGGGCATGCGCACACACACCCTGGCATCTCATATTCTACTGCTCCAGGGTTGCGGCATCTGCTACCACCCGCTGCACCTCCTCCAGCTCCCTACACTCGCTTCGGGGACCCCCAGACCCTGCATCCTGACTCCCACAGTAGCCTACTGTCTCCTAGGGTGGGACTCGCTCCCAGAGAAGGAGCTGGTCACCCTCTAGCAGGTTGCCTGTTCTCAGGGACAGCCCCAGAAGGCCCGACCAGGACCAGGCCAGGCTTGCCTTCCAGCCTGACATCACCAGGAAGGCAGGGCCATTGAGGGGACAGCAGGCTGCGGAGGAATATACCACGGCTCCAGCCACCACTTCCTGTCCCTGGGGTAGGGCGCCCCAAATCAAGAGGCTCCCCCACTAGATATCCAGGAAGCTGGCCATGCTCCTGATGCTGTCCTGCTGATTCCTGTGCCACACAACTGCCCAAACCCACCCGGGGCCATGGCAGTGTCTAAACACAAATGGCCACCCCAGGGTCTTGTCCCAGCCCAGCAGCCCAAGGGGCTTGGACTCACCTTGTCTTCCAGTCATGGTGACATTTGTCGCCGCCCATGGCAGGCCCATGACCAGGAGCAAAGCAAGGAGGGCCGTCATTCCCAGGGCTGTCTGGCCCTGTACGTGAGAAGCAAGGCCACTTGGTCAGCTTAGAGGCTCCAGGGTTACCCTGGCGCTGGTGTGCCCACCACCAGTCAAGTCCTTTGCCGCTAGACGCTGGGGCAGCCCACATGCTCCTCACCCATGGACCTGAGCCGGGTGTGCCCTTTGTGTTGGGGGGCCCCCCCATCCCCTGGAACTCAGCATCAGTCACCTAGCTCCCAGCACACCTTCTCAGCAGGTGACCTGCTCCCCTCCCTGAAGGCTGCACCAGGTTTCCCCCACCCCTGCCCTGCGCCCCTGCTCGCCCTCCCCCGGGAGCCCCCACAGGGCCCCCTTCCGCGCCATCTCCCGCCCCCTTCCCGCACATCAGCCAGGCCGGCCCACAGGCATCCTGACCTGAGTGCACGGGGGGGCCTGGGTGTTCCCGCAGCGTGGGAGGAGGGGGACCGGGGCTAGCGCTCTGCTCAGGCGGCCCGCTGGCCTCACCCCCCTCCACGCTCCAGCACCCCTTCTGGGCGGTCCCCATTCTGAACCCCCTTCTCCCTGCCGTCCGGCACATGGGGGTGAGGGGCTGTAGGGAAGGGCAGAGGACCCCGGATTTGACGGCGGCAGGGCCCTCTCTCGGAGGCCCCGGCCCCTAGCCCCGCAGCTGTGCCCCACCCACGACCCCGCGCCCACGGCTCCGGGTGGCGGCGCTGAGCCTGTTCCAGGTCCCGGGCGGCACCCACCCGCCCTCCTGGGTACCCCCTCGGGAGCCCATGCGGACGCGTCTGCGTCTCCCCGTCGGGGCCGGGCGGAGAGCCGGACCCACCGCTCGCCAGGCCTCGCGCACCTCCCGCCAGGTCCAGGGCCCCTCCCAGGGCCCCTCCCAGAGCCGGGCCGGCGCGGACAGGCGAGGAACAGGCCCCACGCCCGCCGCCCTGGGCCCGGCCCGCAGGACGCCTCCTGCTGGGGCTCCGCTCCCATCCGAGAGTACCTCGGGTTCCCTGCAGACCCACCGGGACGGAAGGTGCCGGGTCTGGGGGCGTCACGGGGGCGGGGCGAAGGTTCCGGGTCTGGGGGCGTCACGGGGGCGGGGCGAAGGTTCCGGGTCTGGGTGTGTCACGGGGGGCGGGGCGGAAGATTCCGGGTCTGGGGGCGTCACGGGGCGGGGCGAAGGTTCCGGGTCTGGGTGTGTCACGGGGGCGGGGCGAAGGTTCCGGGTCTGGGTGTGTCACGGGGGGCGGGGCGGAAGATTCCGGGTCTGGGGGCGTCAGGGGGGCGGGGCGAAGGGTCCGGGTCTGGGTGTGTCCCGGGGGCGGGGCGGAAGGTTCCGGGTCTGGGGGCGTCACGGGGGGCGGGGCAGAAGGTTCCAGGTCTGGGGGTGTCCCGGAGGGCGGGGCGGAAGATTCCGGGTCTGGGCGCGTCACGGGGGGGCGGGGCGGAAGGTTCCAGGTCTGGGTGTGTCACGGAGGGCGGGGGGAACGGTCCCTGGTGTGGGTGTGACAGGGTGGGGGGGGCGGAAGGTTCCGGGTCTGGGAGCGTCACGGAGGGCGGGGCGGAAGGTTCCGGGTCTGGGTGTGTCACGGGGGTGGGACGGAAGGTTCCGGGTCTGGGGGCGTCACGGGGGGCGGGGCGGAAGGTTCCAGGTCTGGGTGTGTCACGGGGGTGGGACGGAAGGTTCCGGGTCTGGGAGCGTTACGGGGGTGGGACGGAAGGTTCCGGGTCTGGGGGCGTCACGGGGGCGGGACGGAAGGTTCCAGATGTGGGTGCGTCCCGGGGGGGCGGGGCGGCAGGTTCCGGGGCTGGGTGCGTTGGGGGGGGGGGACGGAAGGTTCCGGGTGTGGGGGCGTCACGGGGGGCGGGGCGTAAGGTTCCGGGTCTGGGTGTGTCACGGGGGTGGGACGGAAGGTTCCGGGTCTGGGTGCGTGACGGGGGTGGGACGGAAGGTTCCGGGTCTGGGTGTGTCACGGGGTGGGACGGAAGGTTCCGGGTCTGGGGCGTCACGGGGGCGGGACGGAAGGTTCCAGATGTGGGTGCGTCCCGGGGGGCGGGGCGGGACGGTTCCGGGTCTGGGTGCGTTACGGGGGTGGGACGGAAGGTTCCGGGTCTGGGGGCGTCACGGGGGCGGGGCGGAAGGTTCCGGGTCTGGGTGTGTCACGGGGGCGGGGCGGAAGGTTCCGGGTCTGGGTGCGTTACGGGGGTGGGACGGAAGGTTCCGGGTCTGGGAGCCTAACGGAGGCGTGAAGACGTCGCAGAAGGTACTGGTTCTGGTGGCGTCACGAAGTGGGTGGCTCGGACGGTTCAAGGTGTGGGCGCCTCACGGGGCGGGAGGACCCGAAGGTCCCCGAAGGTGTGGGCGCGTCCCGGGCGCGTGCCGACCCGGGCCGAGTCGGGGTCCTGAGCCCGCTGGCGCCCCCGGCCGCCCAGGCCCGGGCCTGCCCCTGCTGCCCTGGGCGCCGGGCTTGGCGGACCCGACGTAGCTTCCTTCCCCACGTTCAGCGCCTGCGTTCCAGTTTGTTTTCAGGCCTTTTGCTTTGCGTTGACTTGGCTGCGTTTTCTTAGCCTGAGATGGGCACTGAGCTCATGGTGGGGCGGGAGGGGGTCCTTTGGAAACGGGATCTGGGCTTCCAACGCGAGAGGCGGGTCTAGTTCTCCTTCCGTGCTGACCGCCCTGACCGGCAGCCGGGGGAATGGGCCTCGGGCACGAAACCTCGGCCGCGGTTCGTCTCCTGCAGCCGCTAGTCTGACATCCCCCTGGCTGGTCCTCGCGTGGCTCTTCCCACCTGTCGGCTCTGTCACGTCTGCTCTGGGCTCCGTGGGCCCGTCTTACACGGTATTTCTGGGCGTCGGGGGCGGGTCTGTGCTGACGAGACGGACCGACCACGTTTGTGTCAAACCCCCTTCATCCCACCTTCATGTTTCTTTTTTTGAGGGCAGTGTCACTGGCCCTCATGTGGGACCCGAACCGGGGCCGCTGGCTTCCCAAGCCAAGGCTTAACCACTGCGCCACTCGCCCCGCCCCCAGTGTGCATTCTTCTTTGGACCCGCTGCATGGGTTTCTTAGGTTCTGGGCTGATGCCCCCTCGTTCATCGTGGACAAATTCTCTGTGTACCCTTCTCTCCTCTCCTGTCCGTTTCTGTGTCCTGTCCTCAGACACGGTACATGGATGCTAGATGTCTGACAGTCGGAGAGCCCCCTCTTTCCAGCTCTGTGCATTCCCTTCCTCTTCTCTCTCGGGCTGTCAGTCTAGATACTTCTCAAGTCTTGGCCACACCTTTTCTATTGTTCCCTTTTGCTGAGTTTGGTTGGCTGTGAATTTCATCTAATGAGCTAACGAGCTCTTACTTTCAAATACCGTGTTTTTCAGTTCTAGAACATCCATTTGGTTCTCTTTCTGGATGTCATTTCTCTGGTGAACATTGTCTTCTTTTTAACAGTCAGTGTTGTCATCTCTTTCTCTTTGCTTTTCTCATTATAATGATTTGAAAGCACTTGAATACTGACATGAACCTTTGGGTGAGTTGGGGGACGACTTCCGCTTCCGCTTTCCTGATGAGCAGTCCCCTAATGCTGCCTCTTACATGTCTGGGGGTTTTTGTGGAGAGTCTGGATTGTGTATTGTTGGTGGGTGGTTTCAGGTTCCCACTTTAGTCACATGAGGAAACATCTCAGCAGACGCCAGTAAAGACATTTGATGGGAATTGGGCAGCATCTTACCGGGGTATTTGCAGTGGAAAGTGTTCAGAGTGGCTGGTGTGGCCTACTGGAGGAAGCGGGCCTCAGTGCATTTGATCAGGGTCACTGGGTGCCTGGGAGACAGGCCGGGGAGCAAGTGTGGGATGACAGATGGAAAGAGGGACAATGGTTTGGGCAAACTGAAGGCATGGGCATGACGAAGAATTTGATTGGGGGAAGGCTTACCGCCCCCATTCCCGGCCTGGAGAGGGACAGTAGCCAAAGGTCACTGCTGGTGGATGCTGGAGGCCACAAGGCCTGCGCAAGGCACCATACCATTGCTGACGTGCACCCTCGGTCTCCTCGCCTACAGGTTCAAGTTCCTGCACGAAATGATGCTCCTCCATGCCTTGCTCCTAGCCTTGGGGCTGACACTGGTGGAAGCCACGGAATCTGGGCGACGCTGTAAGTATAAATGCTCTCACTGTCTGGACTGGCGGGGGATTCACTGACCCTCTGGGGTGGTTGGAACGGTCAGCGTGGGATTTCCACATCTTAGCCAGCCGAGAGCTCCATGGGCAGTGCAGTTGTTGGGCACAGTGGGTGGGGAGAGTGTCCCTGAGCAAGCGGAGTGTCGGGAGGAAGGAGGCTTTTCTCCAAAGCAGCAGACCTGGAGCCATGCTGGGGAGTCTAGCTGTGGCACTTCCGCTGGGGCAGGCAGGCGTGGCTGAGGCCAGGATATCTGGGAGGGTGCGGCCTCTTATGACTATCAGGCCATCTTGGATGGGGGGCCAATCTGCAGAGCACAGGGCTCCCTCCCCTGGCCGCCTTGGGGGTGCTCCCCAGGGCCTGTCTCTGGGAACAGGTAAAGCCCCTGGCGTGCTTGCTTCTGCCCAGGGAGCACGTCCTGCCCAGACTCGGAGCCCAGCGAGCGCTGTGCTGGCCCCAGGCAGTGCGGGGAGGGTGGGAAGCACATGTGTGAGCTGGAGCCCCACGCTGCTTCCTTCTCTCTCAGGGACCTATAATATGAAGTGCCATGACTGTGCAGCCATAAACAACTTCAATTGTCCCAATCTTCGGACGTGTCCCTATGAGGTCAGGCGCTGTCTTATAGTCTCCATTCGTAAGTACCTGCTTGTCTCTCTCACCTTGTGAATTAGTCACCCACCTGGGCGGTTGCAGGGGCGGGGCCAATCTGTTTTGTTCTCTGCACCCACCCATGGCCCTTGGCTTGCGCTGTCCCCATCTGGACAGCATGTTGTACGCACTGGACTCAGCCCACAAAGAGCAGTGTCACCACACCGTCAAGCCACGTGCTCTGCGAGGTGGCTGTCAGCGGACACCTCTCCTGCACTGTGATCAGGGGGTGAGAGCGTTGCCACACCCCAAGGCCTCCCCTCCTTGTCCGGCCCTGGTCATTTGTGCAGGCGCCCCAGTGCAGCCTGGGTGATTCCTCACTGCCCATTGACACTGGTCATCTGGGGAGGGCTTCCAGCTCAGCAGACCCCAAAAGTGGACGCCCATGGACCTCTCAGGTCAGTGCCTACCACACTCAGATGCCAAGGCCAAGTGTGGGATCAGGGCAGAGCCTGACCTTGCAAGATGCTTTTGGCTCTTGCCCAGAGGCATTCATGCTCTGAGAAAGGTGTCCCTCTCCCCAGGTCCCTAACCTGAAGGACATGTACTGCCAGAGGCCAGTGAGTATCAATCAACTTGGGACGGGCGGCCTGACAGGGAGCCTGGTCTGGGGCCTGCTCAGGGCCTGTCTGCGAGCGCCTGTCCTGCCCAGTGTCTGTGAGTTCATTGCCCTTCCACATGCCTTTCTTTCTGTGTTCAAAGCCCCTGCAAAACAACCTTTTGATGGCCACCTGCCCCTTGTACCAACTGCCGTTCCCCTGGGGGCGTCTGCTGATGTGGGATCCAGGCAGGAACGGAGGATGCGTACTTTGTGCCTGCAGTGCACACCTGTTTTTGTTCAGGTCTCAGACTGTCGATATCCAGTGTTGGGACTGGCCCGGCCCTTGTGTTTTTAGCGTGATTGCAAGACATCCCTCAGGAGGCTTGAACAATGAGGCCTGTTACTTACAAGTCCTGGAACTTCCAAGGCAGGCCTGGGGCACAGTGATTTAGTCATTCGGTCCTTCTGGGGTTGGGAGGCAGCCCCCGAGCCAGGAGTGGCTAACCCTCCTGGTAAGCTCCAGGAGGAATAGTTGTGTGAGCGCCATGAGGGGAATGGAACTCGGGAATGGACTTTCCCAGGGCTAGCTGACCTGGGAAAGTCACCACGGTAGTTGAGGGACCCTACTTGGGGGGCACTCAAGTCTGTACTGGGGAGGAGGCAAGCATTAAGGCGCGTCAGCATTTACATGTTGGGCCAGGAGCGGGGACCCCAGGTGAGGGCCCAGGCAGGAGCTCGTCCTGGAGGGGCCATGCCAGTGGCAGAAAATCAGCTGAAGACAGTCACGGGGCTCTCCGCCCGAGGGTTTGTGTACTCTGGGACACAGGCTAATCAGGATTCCTGGTTTCCATTCTATTTCTGGAGCCCTGGAAGTCTTGTGACAAATAATGAAGAGGACATTTCATTAGTGTAGCTATGTGACAAGGTGCCATATATTATTCAGGGAGGACCAGAGCCGAGATGAGGTGGCAGTGCAGACGGAAACCATCTCCAGGGGTCGTTGCTCATGGAGTAACCAGACCCTCTGCTGGACCTGGATATTCTCTCTGAGTCAAGAATTGCACAGTGTAGTGCGTTTGAAGACGTAGACTGTGGGCGTGATGTTCGTTACAGTGAACATGCTATGATGTTTGCAAGCAGAAAACATGAAATCAATGATTTTCATGTCTACTCCCTTTTCAGGTTTGAACCCCCGTGAACTACTCATTTACAAGAACTGTACCAACAACTGTACATTTCTGTATCCATCCCAAGTGCCTCCTGAAGCCCCTAAAACCGTGAAAACTGGTCAATTCTATTGGGTTTATTGTTGTGGTTCGATGACTTGCAATGCCGGGGGGCCTACTCTGGAGAGGGACATCTTACCCGATGAAATAATGGAGGAGGAGATAGAAGGATCTGTGCACTTGGAGGAGTCCTCGTTTCTCCTGAGCTTTGCCTCCGTCCTCGTCAGCAATACACTGACATGAGAAGCCCGGTCATCGTCGTCTTCCTCAAAGCAAGTCCACGCTCCTTTGCTCTCTTGTGAACCATAGACACTGACCCCAGGGTCCCCGTTGGTGAGTTCCCCATTGGCGTCTTCCTTCAAGAGAGGAGTAAAGAACGTTATTGTTTGGCTGCTGCACATGCAGGGATTTCTTTGTGGTGTCAGACTGTTTTTTCCCCTTTAGCCTTCATCTCACAGGTAGACCAAAAACATCGTGCCACTTTAGCATCAGAGATTGAGTATTTTAATCAAACACAGATCAGCTACAGGGGACAGTCTATGTACGTGTCAGCTGAGAGAAGTCCCAGCTATGCTCAGACCACAGGTCCCCGGGGCCAGCTCAGACCATCCTTTTGGTTCTCAGGTTGGGACAACGGAAGCAGCGACTCTTCTTGGCCATGAGGAGGCTCGTGCATACTCAGGGCCTGACATTAGAGACTGTCCAGCGCCCTGTGTGGTCACTCCAACAGGCCCGGCCGACAGGCTCGGGTGTTGTCTCGAAATGACACCTGGCTTCATATAAGCAATCAAATGTTTCCCAGAACTGGCACCTGTGAGGGAGGAGCCCTAAAGCAGGTGTAATGGCCTTGACATGGCAGGGAGGGTCCACGCTGCTGCTGTCACTATCACTGCACCTGTGGTCAGAATCAGAAAAGCCCGTGGAGGGGACAGAAAGCCAAGACCCCCTTTGCCCTCCTCCTCCTCCTCCATTTTCTTTAAGTCAAGACCGGATTTCAAATGACTGAGATAAAATTCATCATTTAAAAGTTCAGTGTTGGGCCGGCCGAGTGGCGCGGTGGTTAAGCGCTGGCTTGGGAAGCCAGCGGCCCCGGTTCGGGTCCCACATGTGAGGGCCAGTGACACTGCCCTCAAAAAAAAAAAAAGTTCAGTGTTGTTCGTACATTCACGCTGTTGTGCAACCGTCACCACTAATTCTAGAACATTTTACACCCCAAAAGGAAACCACATGGAATAAGCAGTTACTCCCCTTTCGTGCTGTGCGGGGCCTGGGCGACCACTAGTCTGCTTTTGGTCTCTGTGGCTTTGCCTCCGCTGGGTCTCGGGCAGAGTTCTTCAGAGGAAGAGAACCATAGAGCTCCGAGCATGTGCAGTGAGGGGGAGGGATGAAGGGAGCGTGGGGACAGCCGGAGGCGGAGGAGCGGCGGAGTCCCGAGCGGGACAAACAGGACTTCTGCGGAGACTTGGCCGCGTGAAGCTGAAGGACACGGAAAACCAAGAAAGGGTCTAAAAGCAGCCTGAGGTTAAACAGGGCTCAGGGACAGCGCCTGGCAACTCGACTCAGGCAACCTTTCCGGGTCCACAGTGCAAGCCAGATGACAGTGGGCGGCGGTGTCCGTTCATCCGACTGCTGTGGCAAAGACCCAGAGATCTAGGTGGCCCCTGCACGGATGAAGCTCGTTCCTCACGTGACACAGGGCACGTAAAAGAAGAGCTTTCTTTCTTATTTTTACTGCTATAGGAAACGACTTGCCCAACTTTATTGAGATATAATTGTCAGGTGACCCTGCAAGTTTAAGTGTACACATGTTGACTTCATACACTTCCATAATGGATTCCGCCATAGCATTCGCCGTCAGCTCAAACCCTTTACATAATTTCTTGTTCGTGAGAACATTTACTATCCACTGCCTTAACAACTTTCAAGTAATGTAATTCAAAATTGTTTAACTAGAGTCCCAATGCTGTGATTCCCAAAACAGTATTTCAGGGATTAACATCTACAAACAGTATAAATGGAGCCACCTTACAATGGGGCGGGAGCCACTTTGTGCGCCTTAGTCCTCAAACCTTTGGAATGTTGAAATAGGGCAAAATAACCTTTGCACTGGACCTCAGCAAATGTGTGTCCCCAAGAACTGTTTGCGAAGATATCAAGAAAGTAGATACGACCCCCGGACTGATGACAACTGGGCTAAAAATTAATAACAGTGGTTAGAATCAGCATCACCTGTTAGCTTATCTGCACCAACAGCAACGCCTTCCTTCTGTGGATGTCACTGTCCCCTCCCCTTCTCACAAACACCCCTTGCCTTGGTCTCATACTCATAACATTATTTGGGTTTCTGCCTGAATCAGTGCTTCCCAAATAGGTATTCTTATTGATCTCAAGTAAATGCTTGTTGCCTCTCATTTTGGCCTTTTATTTTTAGGTTAACATACCTAAAGAAAGGACAAGTTATGGAAAGGTTGAAAGTCACTTGATTGAAAACTATCCCAGGCAAATATTGACCCAAAGGAAATAGCTGCACCCACTATGTGTCGATAAGAGACACGAGGGTGTTTTCAGCAGACAAGGTGAGGGCCCCAGGGGCCAAGAGGCAGCGTGGGTTCCTCCTGCCACCTGCTCAGCAGGTCACCTGGAGGAATGGAGGGGCCAGAGCAGCCACGGGAGATGAATGCGCCTCACAAGTCCTCGGGCAAGTGACCACCTGGAATAGAGATACATCAAGTGAGGTCAAGGGCATTACAAGAGAGATCTCCACGGAGGAATCACCCACCAGAGAAATTGTCATTTCTCAGCACCTGTTGGTTTAGAGAGTGCGATTCAGCTTATGTTGGCAAGACTGAACAAAACCTTTCCTATCTCTCTACGTTCCACCTCTTCTCAAACTGACTAGCAAGCCGGGTGGCAGGAGAGAAACAGGAAGAGGCAAAGGCGTGAACACGCACACACGCGCGCGCACACACACACACACAGACAACCACTGCTCGCTCCAGCCTGACAGAGACCTAAGCGCAAGCAGTGAGCTTTGCATTGTGTAAACATGGAAAACAACAGGGAAAATATGAATGAAATGACCGAAACCCAGAGTCACAGAGGTAGGAGGTGATCTGGGGAAGGACAGGAAGTGCAAAGGCACAGAGGTGTGGCCCTGCTGGCAGCTCCCAGAAAGCACCTATGCAGTCCATGGCGTCAGAGTCTAGTGGGGAGTGGGTTCAGGGTGCTGGGCAGCAGCGGGTGCCTGTGCAGAAGGGCTGTGGTCAGGGTGAAATGCATACATCTATTTTTTCAAGAAACACTGGCTGAACCTTAGCCCAGGTCACACCTGCGACCCATGAAGCCAGGCCAAGTTCTCGTTCCAGCAGGCAGACAGCTGTAGAAGGCCCACAGGTTGCACTTGGAATCCCTTTCTCTCCCGAGCTGCCCACAGGAGCCACCCAGGGTGCCCTGCCTCAATGCAGGAGCTGCAGGCCAGCTTCTGACCCACTCGCTTTGTTTTGCTGGTTGGTTTCCTCAGGTTTATTACACTGGAACGTGAGCTCCGTGTGGGCAAAAGCTGTGTGTCTGCTTGGAGCCCTGCTGCATCTCCCTGCCTGAAAGTAGTATGAACCTTCCTTGTGACAGTGACCTTGGGTACATCCACCATACTCGGGTCACCTTGCCCTGGCCTTGCCCTGTGATGCCTCTGACCTATGATCTTGTCCACACGACACTGGCGCTCCCTTAGCAGATTAGAGAGCGTCAGGGCGGGGCTTGCCCTCTCAGGCCCCTCTCTGCGCCCGGGGAATAGGCTGCGTCCTTGCCCCGCAGCTCTGACACAGGATTTCTCCCCAGAAGGCCCGGCCAGACCTATGGGGCCCGCAGAACAGCAGAGTGGTGCACGGAGAGCCCCTCGCTTGGGATGAAGCATTGTGAGAAAGCTCTTCTGGGACCTGCCTGTTGGTTTCAAGGCTGGGGTTCTGGGAAAAATAAGGAGTCCAGCACAAGTACAGCGGCGCTTGGTGCTGGCACCTCCATGTCACAGCTATGTCCGCAGCTCCTCTGGGCAGGAGAGGGCGGCTTTGGGCGGAGCCGTATCCCCAGCGTCCTTGGGGCATGCTGTATGGGGAACCGGCAAGCCGGCACGTGTCTGCAGTCCCAAGAGCCCAGGAACAGACCAGGAGAGGCCAAGAGGGAGTGCGTGGAGGGCACACCGCCAGGGCGCAGCGGGAGCGTGTCCCGGAGGCTTAGGCGGATGCACCTGCACTTCAGGGTGGGCGCGACTCCAGCCGCGTCCCTGCCCAAGGACGGCTGTGACAACATTTGGGGTTGAGGTACATCATACATCTCAACTGGCTGACGGGGCCTTGGTGGAGTCTGACTCATCGCCCTTGCCGAATAGTCCCGAGGGAGGATCGGCAGTGGGCAACCGATTAAAGTAAAAGAAGAAACAGCGCCCAGACCTTGGTCCTTCCTGCCAAACCTGTACACACCCTCCTTCCTGCCTCCAGAACCTGAGCCACGGCCCCCCATCACCCCATCCCCAAGTCAGGGTCAGGACACATGGGTGCAGCTGTGAAGGGCCGAGGACCCTCCGACACTCTGGGAACCTTGGGAGGGCACAGGACCCCTGGACCTCAGTCTCCTCATCTGAAAATGGGAACAATGACAGCGATACCCACCTTGTAGGAATGCTGCCAGGCGTCTGTGAGACACGGGACCCCAAACATGGACCCTCCCTCCCAGAGTTGGCTCTTCGGTGTGCCTGCTGGAAAGAGTCCCGAGGGAGTGGGGAGCTCCCTACCTCGGCCCCCAGTCATAGACTTCATCCTCCCGCCCTTGGCCGGAGCTGTGAGTCTGCACCCCTGAGAGCAAGGCGGGTGTGGGCATTTGGTAGGCACTGGCACAGGGCCTCATTGGGCCGGCATGGACCAAGGCAAGTCACACCTCTCATCCTGAGGAGTGGCTTGCAGGCCCCCCCATCAATGACCCACACCTCCTGGGTCTTCACTGCTCCTTAGCTAGACCAGACAGACAGACAGACAGGGCCCTAGCTGCCTCTGCGCCACGGATTCCCCTAACTGCCCCCAGAGAAACGAAAGTCCTCACTGGGAGGGACCCTTGCTGGCTCCTGGCTCCACTGCCACAACCAGCATGAGGCCCGGGATACGCATGTCAGTGGGATGGGTGCACAGTTCCCCCACTCCTTCCTGCTCAGGTCCTTGTGGGAAGGAGATAAAAATATCCAAGGTCCCCGTCTCATCTCTGGATAAGATAAGGGGCCCATCCATCTTGCTCTTTTCATCCATGGGGGAGGACGGCGGGCCTCATGTCTAGCCCAATTCAGCCCCCATTCCAGACCCAAGCTGCTCTGGACTCCCACCCGCTAGCAGGCCTTGCGCAACTGGGAGCCCATCTATCTCTTCCCTCCTCCTCCTTTGCCTGAAGGCCTCTGGCCCTGACCCCTGCCCCAGGCCTCCTGGCCTGGTCCAGGGACACTTTGTCCCATGACGTGATCAGTCGGCTATCCTGGCCTCCAGGCGAGATAAAAGGATTGGGCTGAGACGGAGTGGAGGGACACTGGCATGGCACTGCGGGCCAAGGCAGGAGTGTGGATGGCAGGGCCACAGCTGGCCCTGCGCTGGGCACGCACACTGGGCACCAGAGCAGCTGCAGCCCCCAGCACAGTGCTGCCCTTCGAGGCCATACCCAGGTGTCCAGGCAACAGGTGGCTGAGGCTGCTGCACATCTGGAAGGAGCAGGGCTTCGAGGACCTCCACCTGCAGATGCAGCAGATCTTCCAGGAGCTGGGGCCCATTTTCAGGTAAGGTCCCCGACCCTCAGGGGCCCACCTCTTTCTCTGTCCTGGCTGCCATCCGCAGGAGGGCGTGGCTCTCCCTGAGGAAGGAGCCTCCCAGGGCTTGCAGCTGACGGACCGGCTTCACACACAAGCCGGGGAGGCTCGTTACACAGCGGAGGGTCTGCCTGCTTGGGGCCACAGTCGGGAGACGGCCCAGACTGGGGAGATGGTCCCACGGCAGGGCTCTGACTTTGTCCCACAGGTACGACGTGGGAGGGAAACACATCGTGCTCCTGATGTCGCCCGAGGATGTGGAGAGGCTGAAGCAGGCCGACGGTTATCTGCCCCATCGGACGGTCATGGATCCCTGGCTGGCACACCGACAGCATTATGGGCACAAATGTGGCGTGTTCTTGCTGTGAGGGCGAGTCTGGATGTGGAGGGTGGGAACCAGCAGCCTGGGTGCAGAGACGAGGCGAGACAGGCCGGGGCCAACGCAGGCCTGTCCTCTCCAGGCGGTGGAGAGAGGGCGACCACAGTTCCCAGTGAGTGCCCATCCCCAGGGCTCATGTGTGCCCTGGGCTGGGAGGGGAGCAGGGCGAAGCCAGGGACCCCAGCACAGCACGTCCATTAGCCTGAGAGGAAGAGGTGGCGGCCATTAGGGAGGTTCTCTTGTAGGTTGGGCTTCTGCCTGGAGAAAGGGAGTCACAGGCCAGGGGCGCATATTAGCATGTGCTGGAGTCTGAGGCTCCACCAGGCTGCAGCCTCCGCGGGGGCTCTGTGGGCCCCAGAGGGGAGGCACACTTCTCTTAGGCGGGGAGAGTCCCGGGGCCGGGGAGATGGTGGACTGGACACCCCTGGCACCTCTGTCAGCAGCTAAGGTTTAAGTGGGTGCCTGTGGGGCCATGTATGTGTGTGTCTGGTGTGCACATGTTCCTGCCTGCCTGCCTGTGTGTGTACATGTGTGGTTCTTACATGTGGGTGAATAGATGTCTGTTTGCCTGTGTTGATGGGCTAGTGTGCTCATGCATGTTGTATGTGTGTTTGTGCATGTGTCCCATGTGCTTGCCTGTGTGCATTTTTTGCTTATTGTGTGTGCACGCATGTGGTGTGTGTGCCTACATGCACATGTGTCTACCTGTGCATGCACGGCTTTGAGTGCACTGTTTCTGTTGGTGTGTGTTTTCACATGTTCTCTGTGTTAGTGCATGTGCACGTCTGTGTGTGTGTGTGTGCACTTGTGTGTCCTCTGTGCATGTCTGTGCATGTGCCTGCCAGCGGCTAGCCTTAGGAAAGCCGGCAGTCATGCTGGAATATGGCCGAGAATGCAAATCCCTCTTTGTCCCCTGGGGGACATCCATGGAGGCCCCAGGTGCCTGGGCTCCTCGTTTTGAGTATATCATGAGAGACATGATTTGGTTCGTGCTGTCGAGGAGCTGGAAACCCCGTAGGTAGAGGAGTAGGTGCCATTGGCAGACATTCTCAGGACCTGGGAGAGTGGGGAGATGAGGGCCACTCTGGGGCACGGTGTGAGCAGCGGGGGCAAAGATCGGCAGGAGGCCTTCACACACAGGGAGGACCTGGATGGGTGATGTGTGTGCCAGGCACGGGGCCTGCAAGTTGGCGTGAGCAAATTCCATAAACCCAAGTGGCACGTTCAGGCAGAAGGCCGGGTCTCAGCCCCATAGCAGACTCGAGCGCCCTGGGCACAGCACACTAAGGCCTCCCCAAAAGAAAGTGGAACAGGCGGGGCGGAAATGCGAGCCCCCTGCCCCCTAGAACCAGCAGGCAGCTCCCTGCCTCACCGTGTCCCTTTGGGGGTGAGGAAGATGGGTGCAGGGCTGGGGGCCAGGTGCCGACTCGGGCTGCCCCGCAGCTCACTCTCTGTGCTACAGAAATGGGCCCGAATGGCGCTCGGACCGACTGCGGCTGAACCCAGACGTGCTGTCGCCGCAGGCCGTCCAGAAGTACCTTCCCATGGTGGACAGTGTGGCAAGGGACTTCTCCAAGGTCCTACTGTCCAAGGTGCTGCAGAACGCCCGGGGGAGCCTGACCCTGGACATTCAGTCCAGCATCTTCTACTACACCATAGAAGGTGTGGGGCCTCAAGGGCAGGTGCCGGGCTGGGAGCTGGCAGGAGGCAGCTGGGAGGTGCTGGGCTGCCATTCACTCAGCAGCCCCTCCTCCCCACAGCCAGCAACTTGGCCCTTTTTGGAGAGCGGCTGGGCCTCCTGGACCACAGCCCGAGTCCAGCCAGCCTGAACTTCATCCATGCTCTGGACACCATGTTGAAGACCACCGTACAGCTCATGTTCATGCCCAGGAGCCTGTCCCGCTGGATGAGCCCCAAGGTGTGGAAGGAGCACTTTGAGGCGTGGGACTACATCTTCCAGTATGGTGAGGGCCGGGGACACTGGGGCCACTCCAGGGGAGGGCGGAGGCAATACCAAGGGCCATGGCTTCTTCTCAGTCCTCAGAGAGTTGGCAGTGAGGCAGTGCCGGGCAGTGCTGACCCAAGGGCTTGGACGGGAGATGGAGATGGGGTGCTGAGGGCTGTCATGAAGGAGGGCGACGGAGGCCATGCCGCCCAGCACCAGGCCCAGGGCTCTGTCTCTGTGCCCACAGCCAACAATTCCATCCAGAAGATCTATCAGGAGCTGGCCCTCGGCCGCCCACGGCACTACAGCGGCATTGTGGCTGAGCTGCTCCTGCACGCAGACATGACCCTGGACTCCATCAGGGCCAGCTCCATCGACCTCACCGCCGGCAGTGTGGACACGGTCAGGCCAGCCACCAGCCCTGCCCGTAGAACGTGGAGCCCACCTGAGGGCAGGCAGCGCCCTCCGGTGCCAAGTGTCTGCTGCATGCTCCCCCCCCAGTCTGCGTCTCCGAGACTTCTAGTCTTGGGCCTCAGCTTCTGAACAGATGGAAGGCTCTGAGGGGAGTGCACATGGGGGCCATTCTTGAACGGGAGGGTTTGCAGTTGCTCACGTGGGAAGCCACGCTCCAAGCAGACTGCAGAGTGATGAGGCCCAGGGACATGCAGCAGCACAGGCCCCATTCAGACCATCAGTGTTTGGGAAAGAGAGGAATGGCTGTCACACAGCTGGACAACTGCACAGGCGATCCTGCCCGGTGACAGAGTACATTTGGCTTTCATTCAACATCCCATGTAGGTGACAGGCTGATGACAGAAAGGGAAGCATAGCCAGCTAAAGGAAAGAGCAGGTGGCAACGCAGCACTGTGGGCAGGGCGGGCCCCAGGGTGTGGAGTGCAGCCAAAGCTCCCGCCCTCTAGACCCAGCAGCCTTCACCTGCCAGCGTCTCTGAGGCTGGCTCTGGGTCTGGCACGCGGGATGCTGTGCAGAATCACAGACCTCTGGGAAGAAGCTCCCTGAATGAGGCTGTTATATGGCGAGGGAGCCCAGGGAAGGACATGTGCCTCAGGGGGCAGCTCTGGGCAGGCTTCCTGGAGGCAGAGGACTTCCAGCTAAATGTGGAAGAACCATACAAAAGTTACGGAGGCCATGAAGAGGTGTCAGGGAGGGCAGCAGCCCAGGGGTGCAACAGCAGACAGCAAGGGAAGGCAGTAAGGCTGAGCGGAGGGCAGATAAGCACAGAGAGGTCAGGGCCCCTGTAAGGAAGGTACTCAGGCACCAGGCCTGCATCCAAGCCTAAAGGAAGCCAGTGAGGGGGCATGTGGGTCAGACTTCTGCTCCCTGAGGATGCCTCATGTGCCACAGGGCACAGCATGGACTGATGCAAAGGAGCAGCAGGGAGCCGCTGTCACACGTCAGGAGATGCCAGGGGCACATTGCCATGGGGGTGGGATTTAGGAGATAATCAGTCTCCTAGTTATCAGACTGAGCTTGGGACACTTCTCCCTACACATGGAAATGACGTGGGAGGAGGAGCTGGTTGGGTCTGACCTGGCTACGGATGCCCAGGGGAGATAACCCATCGTGAGGAGATGGACCTGGGGCTCCAGAGGCCCACCCGAAGTAGAAGGCAAGGGTGAGCCCCTCCTGGAGCCCAGAGAAGGGTGAGAACCAGGCCTGAAGTGGCAAGAGGAGGCCTGGGTGTTTCCTGGGATTAGGGATGCCTTCCCTGAGGGGCTCAAGGAAAGTAGAAGAGGGGGGTCTTGAGGTCTTAGCACATGCTGTTCTGGGCATGGACATCACGGAGGGTCTGAGACCTGCCCCCAGGGGGAGACCGTCTTCCTGGGACGGATGCCCTAGGGGCTGAGGTGCACAGCCTGTGCTGAGGTCTGAGCCCTGCACCCATGGCTCCTACAGACGGCCTACCCCTTGTTGATGACCCTCTTTGAGCTGGCTCGGAACCCTGAAGTGCAGGAGGCCCTACGTCAGGAGAGCCTGCTGGCTGACGCCAAGATCTCTGAAAATCCCCAGAGCGCAACCACAGAACTGCCCCTGTTGCGGGCTGCCCTCAAAGAGACCCTGAGGTAGGTGTGGCTCCCTGGGCTGGCCTGCAGTCTGGGGAGCAGTGCTCACTGGGGCTCACAGACAGATCCTGGGGCTATAAGCAGCATTGCCCAAGGATGCATCACCCCCCTGCATCTCCTCTTCCTCTCTCTAGAGGGATGGGGGCACTTCATCCTCTGGGATCCTACTTCTACCTCCAGGGTGCCATCCTGGGCCCAGGGCTGCTCAGGCTGGGGGAGCTTTGGCTGAGTTCAGGAGGTGCAAGGCCACACCCAATGCCTAAGGGACCTATGAGGGTTCAGGAGCTCCCCTTGGCTGGTGTGTCCTGGACTAGGAAGGTTGCAGAAGGTCCTCCAGCTGAGAACCCTGTTGGATGCCCCCATCCACAGGCTGTACCCCGTGGGTATCTTTGTGGAGCGACAGGTGAGCTCGGACTTGGTCTTGCAGAACTACCACATCCCGGCTGGGGTGAGTGCGGCCCCACAGCCCTTCCCGCAGACCCCGGGCCTGCTTTGCTTCTCCGGCGGGGCTGCTGACCCTGCCCTTCTCCCACTTCCGCAGACACTGGTCCAAGTGCAGCTCTACTGCCTGGGTCGAAACCCTGCCGCGTTCTCAAGGCCGGAGCGCTATCATCCCCAGCGCTGGCTGGACTACAGGGGTTCGGGCACCAGGGCCCCCTACCTGGCCTTTGGCTTTGGCCCACGACAGTGCCTGGGGCGGCGCCTGGCGGAGACTGAGATGCTGCTTCTGCTGCACCACGTGAGAGACCTGGGCGGGGCTGCCAGAGGGAAGCGGTTGGATTGGACCGGGCTTGTCGGTGGGGCGGAGACGGGGCGCGCCGGGCGGCCGGTTAGGGACCACGGGTTTCTCCTTTTGCTGCCCCCTGCTGCACTTAGGACCCTGGCAGGGGCGTGGGGGGAGGGGAGGGCAGGCTGCGCCACGACCATGGATGGGGCAGCTGGCCAGGTGCGATCATCGCCTCTATCCTAGGTGCTGAAAAACTTCCAGGTGGAGACGCTAACGCAGGAGGATATAAAGATGATCTACCGGTTCATACTGATGCCCTCCACCCTCCCACTTCTTACTTTGCGGGCCATCAGTTAGTCACATCACCACACTGCTGGGCCAGCCACGCCACCACTCCCCTCCACCTTCTGCCTGACCCCAGGTCACCCCTGGTTTCTCCAATGGGCCCTGCTTCCTCAGCCACGTCCTAGTGCAGCCAGCACTTTGCACAAACGGAACAGCCCAGACCCTCGGACGTCAGGCCTTGCCAGGCTACGCAGCAAGGCCAGGGCGGAGATGGGGATGAGGCGGGCCCTGGCTATGTGCCCAGTGCCTTCTCCAGCAAGGAACACCATCTGAGGACCCGTGACCCCCTTGTCACCCCAGCACTAGCTCCAGGCCCTTCATGAGTCCATCTAAGGGGCTTCTGACCCTGTCCCCTGCCTCTCTGTCCAGTGTCATATGCTGTCTGTATTCAATTCTTCCCCCCGGCAGGAGATGACACTTTAGGTCCCCTGTCTAGCCCATTGCCATTTCAAATGCTGTGCTCCTTGTCTGCAGTGTTGCCTACAGTTGACCTTCAAGCTGGGTTGTTATTTACCCACTGCCTGTTCTGCTCAGCCCATGTGGGCGCCTCCTCGCAGTGCCAGTCCTCCGTGATTGTGGCTGAATCTCCCAGCCAAGGGCCTGGATGGGCAGGTCATCAGCAGTGTTTCCCAGAAGAATGGCCACCAGGGAGCCAACTTAGACGTCTGGGCCACGGACCCCCATCTGAAAGCAGAAAGGATAGTGAACCCCACTGGCTAGCATAAGGGTGACTACAGAGAAGTTTCTAGAAGAAGGGGATGGGGGCGCCTTGACCACATGCAGCCTCGTGCTCCCTTTAATAAAGTCCTTTGTCTGAAGCGCCGACTGCCCCTTCACACTGACCCACAGGAGAGGACCACCCTGACTTCATGGGTGGAAGAGGCTTTGTACAGCTGAGAGCTAACTGGGTCTCCTAGCTAGCAGGAGCAGTCTGTCCCACACCATTTAGGGCCAGGTGACACTTCCACACACGCGTAGAAAGGGATCCTGGAGGCAAGGCTAGGTGGTGGGGTTGCTCCATTCTCCCTCCTCATCTGGTGAGAGCCAGGTGCTCAGTTCACACCAAGGCAGTAAGGGAGAAGGGGCCATGCTTCTGGCTGCACCAGCCCTGCCGACACCAAGCCACCGATGGCATCCTGTTTGGTCCCCAGATCCCTTCATGAGAAAAGAGTTGGCATGCTCCTCACCGTTCCAGCCCGCCCACAGCAGAGACCTGCTGCCAGTGGTGTGGTGTGTCTGCCCTGGTCAGTACTGTTGGCGGGGGCTTGGAGAATCACGGATAGGAGCTTCCAGGCTCTGGTCACACAGGCGCAGGCTGGAGCTCCGGCTCAGGCCGTGGACAGCCCTCAATCCCTCCAAGCCTCAGCTGCTTCAGATGAGGATTCTGTGTAATACGTCCCATTCCACCACGCCCCACGAGGGTACCACAGGATCGGTGTGTGGAGAGCTCCCAGCTCTCTGCCTCAGCAGGCACTCGATAAATGGGAACTTCTTCTCCCACCTCTCAAAAGTCACATAATTATTTGTGGCCCTGATCTGTGGTGAGTGGTGACCTGTGATGGCAGAAATGGAATGAAAATATAGTGGCCCAGTACTGAATGTGACCAGGGCCAGGGCTCAGCATGTGACCTGTAGCAGAGGTCAGCTTCCCAAGTTGCTATCCAAAAGTCAGGTGTCATTCTCAGTGTCACTTCTGAGAAGGTGATCTGTGTTTTTCTCTATCTAGCCAATTAAAAGGTTTTCTTTTTGTCTTTGGTCTTCTGCATGTTTGTGCGTCTGTGTGGATATTTATTTGCCCTGCTTGGAATTTGTTGGACTGCTTGATCTGAGTTTTGATATACTTTATCAGTTCTGGGGATGATGTCATGGCTATTAGCATCAATTCAATATTGCCTCTGTGCCATTTTGCAACTATTTTGGGGTCTGTCTCGCTCTCTCTGCCATCTTTCTTAGCTTTTCCTCCATATTTTTCACTCTTCCTATTTTTGAGGCTAGGCGTGGCATTGAGAGGGGGAATCCATGACAGATTTTCTGCAGATCCCTCTGTTTCATAAGCAGGAAGGCGTTAGGAGCTTGGTTGGGGGAGGGCTGACTCTCCCATTGGGCTATTTCTGTAGGAGGAATGGAGACAAAGGAAAAAAATAGAAAGGATCCATTGCCCTTTTTTTAAACTGCAGACTACATGCATTAGAAAGCTATGATTCGGGGGCCGGCCGAGTGGCGTGGTGGTTAAGCGCTGGTTTGGGAAGCCAGCAGCCCCGGTTCGGGTCCCACATATGAGGGCCAGTGACACTGCCCTCAAAAAAAAAAATGCTATGATTCAAATGAGTGGAAAACAGCCAACACTTTCTCAAATAAAATAGAAAATATCAGAATTCAGTACATGAGGTCAGGGAATTATTGCTTTGTGACACGCTCATTTCAGTTATACAAAGGTAGACACATATAATACACACCTGTCTGTTTCTGTCTGTGTGTGCTCTGGGTCTCCATGCAAAATGTATTTTTTTATTGTGGGTCAGAGTAAAAATTATTTTAAAAGATTGGAAAATATTACACTACAGATCTTGATATCCCTATGAATATTTCATTTTAACTATTATTTGAGCTTATTCTGTCTGTCTCAGCTGCCATCAGGATAGCATGCAGGCGCTTTCCATGTGAGACATCTGGGCAGCGTGGCTGCCACAGCGGCAGAGCGACCCCACTCACACGTGGCCTGCTAGCACAGCCCCTCGGGTCCAAATGTCCTGTGTCTACCGGGGGGTGATACCGCTTACATCACTTAAAAATCGAGAGACAAGTTTGGTGGAAAGAAAAGCAGGTTTATTCAGAATGCTGGCGTTCTGGAAGATGGCAGGCTTCCGTCCCAAGGTCACCCCCCTGTCCCTAGACGGGCCAGAGGGTTTTATAGGCAGGTAAATGGAGAACAAGGGAAACAGACCTCAGCGCTCATCGTTGAGAAGTCTTCTCCTGCGGGCTTCTGAGGCCTCAGATCTGCCTCAGTGTTATCTTAAATCTCATCGTCCATAGCCATCTGTCCAAAACCTGCTAGGAGTTGTGAAAAACTGCTGGGCAGTTGATCTTGGGTCCCGATATCGGAGCACCTGAGGATTAAAGAAGCTGTTCTCAGGGCCGGCCGAGTGGCGCGATGGTTAAGCGCTGGTTTGGGAAGCCAGCGACCCCGGTTCGGATCCCACATGTGAGGGCCAGTGACACTGCCCTCAAAAAAAAAAAAAAGACGCTGTTCTTTCCTGGTTAGAATGTTAATTAATAAGGTATGCTTTGAAAAACAAAACCGAGTTCTTCAGTTAATCAGTGGGAGAAGAAACATAGAGGAAACAGCTTAATATCAGAATGGATCAAACTGTAAACTAGCTAAAATTAATTACATTATTGATCCACCACATGTCACCCTCACACAGGGATGATGGGGACTGCAGGCCTGGGCCCTGGCCCGAGCGCCAAGTCATTCCTGGGTCTCCATCTGCCCTCCTCCACCCCACTTATTAGATGGCATCCATCCCACCTGGATCCACGGCCATCCAGGATGGACTCTCCATCCTCTTGTAAAGCAAAAATGTAACTTCCATGGGGAAACTGAGACACAGGAAAGGGACAAGCGCTGAGTCTCGGCCATTCAGTGGCAGGGACAGAGCCCTCAGTGCTGCCCTGCCCCCTCAGTCGGGCGGCTGGGACATGACTGCTGCCTCAGCTCAGTTTTCCTCCCAGAAGCCAGGGGAACAGAGTGGACCACAGCCCCCTCCCACTGGTCCTTTCACTACCTGCACTGAAGGGGAGACTCAGCCTCAACCACAAGCGGGGGGGGGGGCTGCTCCTCGCAGGGCTTGGGTGGCTAGGAGGAAGTGAGGGGTCTGGGGAGGGGGGACATCGCCCCATGTGGCAGGACCTCTGGGGTCAGGAAATCTGGAAAGCCTTCCCCAGCACCCCTCTTTCCTTCATCTTCCCAACTCCACCACAGCCCTCTGTACAAGGGACCATGACCCACCCGTCCCTGTGCAGTTGGGGGACTCAAGGGTAAGGGAGTATATGGCGGGTAGGGGTGCTTTGTGAGCGGAAGAGTTTGAAGACCCCATGATACCTAACTGGCCACTCCGAGTAAGTGGGTCATCTCCTGCCTCCTGACCTCACCATTTGGCCCCCTTCAGTGACCTTGGTCAAGGGCCTGGCCCTTCAGGCCTGCCCCAATGGCTTCAACTGTGTGGTTACCAAGCCTCCAACATCAGGGTAGTGGAGGGTCCTTGAGACTGGGGTGGGGTGCATTACAATGTGGGCAAGCCCATCTATGGGTGGGGTGCTTGCGGTTTGGTAGATGAGGGACTCTCTGGGAGGGGCCACAGAGTCTGAGGGACCTCCCATGTCAGGACACTCCTTCTCACCCAGGAGTTTCCTCTTCATCCCCGACGCTTTTAAGAACTGTCTTTCCACACCCCCTCCCCGTAGGCCAAGTGTGGATTCCCAGACCTGAATGTGGCCTTGGCCAGGACATGCATTTGAGAGAGCCAGCCCTCCACATGGACCCAGGACCACCGCGACAGTTGACTCGTGGACATCAGCAGATACAGACTCAGGCCGTTTTCTTCATCCAGCCTAGAGCACCCCCTGCTCACACATACCACGTTTGCTGCACACTGTGGTTCATGGACATCACGCCCAATGCCCACGTGTGCAGGTCCAATGTCCACACGCCAGAGCTGAGTCCTCCCCACCTCATCCCACCCGCAGCAGCCTCAGGGACAATCACTTGCCTGTGCTCCTCCCACCCCCTCATTTCATAGGGCGTTTTCCTCTGTCCATTGTGAGTGGATACTAGTTACTGAAAATGTCATTTCTTTTTTATTGTTTTGTCATGATAACTGGCAAACTTTTTTTATTTCATATTCTTTTCTTTTTTCTTTAAAGATTTTATTGGGGAATTGGGGAAGAGGAACAGACAAGTTGCTATACTTTTGTTCTTCAGTCTAGTTGTGGAGAACATTGCTTCACTGGCCCATGTTGGTATCGTCATTGCGCTCTTCTCGGGTGAGGCAGATCAGTCGCTGGCCTCTGGACCGCTGTTCACAGTGGCTCTGGGCAGCTCACTCCGGCTGTTGGCCACTCACGCTGGCTGCCTGCCACTCACTGTAGCCTATGGCAGCCCAATGCAACAGGGGCTGCAGCTATTCCGTTCCGGGGACTCACAGCAGCCCAGCTCCAGGTGGAGCTGTTGTTCACCATCTTAGCTGTAGAGGGCGTTGTCACTGGCCCTCATATGTGGGATCCGAACCAGGGCCACTGGCGTTCCAAGCCAGCTCTTACCAATGCGCCACTCGGCTGGCCCTCCTTGCTGTTACTTAAAAAGCTAAAATAGTTTTAACTTTTCATTTTGAAATCAGTTCATACTTACAAAGAAGTTTCAAAATAGTACACAGTTTCTATATTTGCTTCGTCCAGCTTCCCCAAATGCTAACTTCTTACATAACTGTATCTCCACGGTCAAACATGAGAAATCAGCCCCGAGGCCGGACTCGCATGGATCCCCACCCAGACCGTGTTGGCTGCACCAGGTTTCCCCCACCCCTGCCCTGCGCCCCTGCTCGCCCTCCCCCGGGAGCCCCCACAGGGCCCCCTTCCGCGCCATCTCCCGCCCCCTTCCCGCACATCAGCCAGGCCGGCCCACAGGCATCCTGACCTGAGTGCACAGGGGGACCTGGGTGTTCCCGCAGCGTGGGAGGAGGGGGACCGGGGCTAGCGCTCTGCTCAGGCGGCCCGCTGGCCTCACCCCCCTCCACACTCCAGCACCCCTTCTTGGCGGTCCCCATTCTGAACCCCCTTCTCCCTGCCGTCCGGCACATGGGGGTGAGGGGCTGTAGGGAAGGGCACAGGACCCCGGATTTGACGGCGGCAGGGCCCTCTCTCGGAGGCCCCGGCCCCTAGCCCCGCAGCTGTGCCCCATCCACGACCCCGCGCCCACGGCTCCGGGTGGCGGCGCTGAGCCTGTTCCAGGTCCCGGGCGGCACCCACCCGCCCTCCTGGGTACCCCCTCGGGAGCCCATGCGGACGCGTCTGCGTCTCCCCGTCGGGGCCGGGCGGAGAGCCGGACCCACCGCTCGCCAGGCCTCGCGCACCTCCCGCCAGGTCCAGGGCCCCTCCCAGGGCCCCTCCCAGGGCCGGGCCGGCGCGGACAGGCGGGGAACAGGCCCCACGCCCGCCGCCCTGGGCCCGGCCCGCAGGACGCCTCCTGCTGGGGCTCCGCTCCCATCCGAGAGTACCTCGGGTTCCCTGCAGACCCACCGGGACGGAAGGTGCCGGGTCTGGGGGCGTCACGGGGGCGGGGCGAAGGTTCCGGGTCTGGGTGTGTCACGGGGGCGGGGCGGAAGGTTCCGGGTCTGGGGGCGTCACGGGGGCGGGGCGGAAGGTTCCGGGTCTGGGGGCGGCACGGGGGGGGGGCGGAAGGTTCCAGGTCTGGGTGTGCCACGGAGGGCGGGGCGGAAGATTCCGGGTCTGGGGGCGTCACGGGGGCGGGGCGAAGGTTCCAGGTCTGGGTGTGTCACGGGGGTGGGACGGAAGGTTCCGGGTCTGGGGGCGTCACGGAGGGCGGGGCGGAAGGTTCCGGGTCTGGGTGTGTCACGGGGGTGGGACGGAAGGTTCCGGGTCTGGGGGCGTCACGGGGGCGGGGCGGAAGGTTCCGGGTCTGGGGGCGTCACGGGGGCGGGGCGGAAGGTTCCGGGTCTGGGTGCGTTACGGGGGTGGGACGGAAGGTTCCGGGTCTGGGAGCCTAACGGAGGCGTGAAGACGTCGCAGAAGGTTCTGGTTCTGGTGGCGTCACGAAGTGGGTGGCTCGGACGGTTCAAGGTGTGGGCGCCTCACGGGGCGGGAGGACCCGAAGGTCCCCGAAGGTGTGGGCGCGTCCCGGGCGCGTGCCGACCCGGGCCGAGTCGGGGTCCTGAGCCCGCTGGCGCCCCCGGCCGCCCAGGCCCGGGCCTGCCCCTGCTGCCCTGGGCGCCGGGCTTGGCGGACCCGACGTAGCTTCCTTCCCCACGTTCAGCGCCTGCGTTCCAGTTTGTTTTCAGGCCTTTTGCTTTGCGTTGACTTGGCTGCGTTTTCTTAGCCTGAGATGGGCACTGAGCTCATGGTGGGGCGGGAGGGGGTCCTTTGGAAACGGGATCTGGGCTTCCAACGCGAGAGGCGGGTCTAGTTCTCCTTCCGCGCTGACCGCCCCGACCGGCAGCCGGGGGAATGGGCCTCGGGCACGAAACCTCGGCCGCGGTTCGTCTCCTGCAGCCGCTAGTCTGACGTCCCCCTGGCTGGTCCTCGCGTGGCTCTTCCCACCTGTCGGCTCTGTCACGTCTGCTCTGGGCTCCGTGGGCCCGTCTTACACGGTATTTCTGGGCGTCGGGGGCGGGTCTGTGCTGACGAGACGGCCCGACCACGTTTGTGTCAAACCCCCTTCATCCCACCTTCATGTTTCTTTTTTTGAGGGCAGTGTCACTGGCCCTCATGTGGGACCTGAACCGGGGCCGCTGGCCTCCAAGGCCAGCGCTTAACCACTGCGCCACTCAGCCGGCCCGCCTGACATCCATTTGGTTCTCTTTCTGGATGTCATTTCTCTGGTGAACATTGTCTTCTTTTTAACAGTGTTGTCATCTCTTTCTCTTTGCTTTTCTCATTATAATGACTTGAAAGCACTGTATACTGACATGAACCTTTGGGTGAGTTGGGGGTCGACTTCCGCTTCCGCTTTCCTGATGAGCAGCCCCCTAATGCTGCCTCTTACATGTCTGGGGGGGTTTGTGGAGAGTCTGGATTGTGTATTGTTGGTGGGTGGTTTCAGGTTCCCACTTTAGTCACATGAGGAAACATCTCAGCAGACGCCAGTAAAGACATTTGATGGGAATTGGGCAGCATCTTACCGGGGTATTTGCAGTGGAAAGTGTTCAGAGTGGCTGGTGTGGCCTACTGGAGGAAGCGGGCCTCAGTGCATTTGATCAGGGTCACTGGGTGCCTGGGAGACAGGCCGGGGAGCAAGTGTGGGATGACAGATGGAAAGAGGGACAATGATTTGGGCAAACTGAAGGCATGGGCATGAGGAAGACTTTGATTGGGGGAAGCCTACCGCCCCTTCCCGGCCTGGAGAGGGACAGTAGCCAAAGGTCACTGCTGGTGGATGCCGGAGGCCACAAGGCCTGCGCAAGGCGCCATAGCATTGCTGACGTGCACCCTCGGTCTCCTCGCCTACAGGTTCAAGTTCCTGCACGAAATGATGCTCCTCCATGCCTTGCTCCTAGCCTTGGGGCTGACACTGGTGGAAGCCACGGAATCTGGGCGACGCTGTAAGTATAAATGCTCTCACTGTCTGGACTGGCGGGGGATTCACTGACCCTCTGGAGTGGTTGGAACGGTCAGCGTGGGATTTCCACATCTTAGCCAGCCGAGAGCTCCATGGGCAGTGCAGTTGTTGGGCACAGTGGGTGGGGAGAGTGTCCCTGAGCAAGCGGAGTGTCGGGAGGAAGGAGGCTTTTCTCCAAAGCAGCAGACCTGGAGCCATGCTGGGGAGTCTAGCTGTGGCACTTCCGCTGGGGCAGGCAGGCGTGGCTGAGGCCAGGATATCTGGGAGGGTGCGGCCTCTTATGACTATCAGGCCATCTTGGATGGGGGGCCAATCTGCAGAGCACAGGGCTCCCTCCCCTGGCCGCCTTGGGGGTGCTCCCCAGGGCCTGTCTCTGGGAACAGGTAAAGCCCCTGGCGTGCTTGCTTCTGCCCAGGGAGCACGTCCTGCCCAGACTCAGAGCCCACCGAGCGCTGTGCTGGCTGGCCCCAGGCAGTGCGGGGAGGGTGGGAAGCACATGTGTGAGCTGGAGCCCCACGCTGCTTCCTTCTCTCTCAGGGACCTATAATATGAAGTGCCATGACTGTGCAGCCATAAACAACTTCAATTGTCCCAATCTTCGGACGTGTCCCTATGAGGTCAGGCGCTGTCTTATAGTCTCCATTCGTAAGTACCTGCTTGTCTCTCACACCTTGTGAATTAGTCACCCACCTGGGCGGTTGCAATCTGTTTTGTTCTCTGCACCCACCCATGGCCCTTGGCTTGCGCTGTCCCCATCCGGACAGCATGTTTTACGCACTGGACTCAGCCCACAAAGAGCAGTGTCACCGCACCATCAAGCCACGTGCTCTGCGAGGTGGCTGTCAGCGGACACCTCTCCTGCAGTGTGATCAGGGGGTGAGAGCGTTGCCACACCCCAAGGCCTCCCCTCCTTGTCCGGCCCTGGTCATTTGTGCAGGCGCCCCAGTGCAGCCTGGGTGATTCCTCACTGCCCGTTGACACTGGTCATCTGGGGAGGGCTTCCAGCTCAGCAGACCCCAAAAGTGGACGCCCATGGACCCCTCAGGTCAGTGCCTACCACACTCAGATGCCAAGGCCAAGTGTGGGATCAGGGCAGAGCCTGACCTTGCAAGATGCTTTTGGCTCTTGCCCAGAGGCATTCATGCTCTGAGAAAGGTGTCCCTCTCCCCAGGTCCCTAACCTGAAGGACATGTACTGCCAGAGGCCAGTGAGTATCAATCAACTTGGGACGGGCGGCCTGACAGGGAGCCTGGTCTGGGGCCTGCTCAGGGCCTGTCTGCGAGCGCCTGTCCTGCCCAGTGTCTGTGAGTTCATTGCCCTTCCACATGCCTTTCTTTCTGTGTTCAAAGCCCCTGCAAAACAACCTTTTGATGGCCACCTGCCCCTTGTACCAACTGCCGTTCCCCTGGGGGCGTCTGCTGATGTGGGATCCAGGCAGGAACGGAGGATGCGTACTTTGTGCCTGCAGTGCACACCTGTTTTTGTTCAGGTCTCAGACTGTCGATATCCAGTGTTGGGACTGGCCCGGCCCTTGTGTTTTTAGCGTGATTGCAAGACATCCCTCAGGAGGCTTGAACAATGAGGCCTGTTACTTACAAGTCCTGGAACTTCCAAGGCAGGCCTGGGGCACAGTGGTTTAGTCATTCGGTCCTTCTGGGGTTGGGAGGCAGCCCCCGAGCCAGGAGTGGCTAACCCTCCTGGTAAACTCCAGGAGGAATAGTTGTGTGAGCGCCATGAGGGGAATGGAACTCGGGAATGGACTTTCCCAGGGCTAGCTGACCTGGGAAAGTCACCACGGTAGCTGAGGGACCCTACTTGGGGGGCACTCAAGTCTGTACTGGGGAGGAGGCAAGCATTAAGGCGCGTCAGCATTTACATGTTGGGCCAGGAGCGGGGACCCCAGGTGAGGGCCCAGGCAGGAGCTCATCCTGGAGGGGCCATGCCAGCGGCAGAAAATCAGCTGAAGACAGTCACGGGGCTCTCCGCCCGAGGGTTTGTGTGCTCTGGGACACAGGCTAAACAGGATTCCTGGTTTCCATTCTATTTCTGGAGCCCTGGAAGTCTTGTGACAAATAATGAAGAGGACATTTCATTAGTGTAGCTATGTGACAAGGTGCCATATATTATTCAGGGAGGACCAGAGCTGAGATGAGGTGGCAGTGCAGACGGAAACCATCTCCAGGGGTCGTTGCTCATGGAGTAACCAGACCCTCTGCTGGACCTGGATATTCTCTCTGAGTCAAGAATTGCACAGTGTAGTGCGTTTGAAGACGTAGACTGTGGGCGTGATGTTCGTTACGGTGAACATGCTATGATGTTTGCAAGCAGAAAACATGAAATCAATGATTTTCATGTCTACTCCCTTTTCAGGTTTGAACCCCCGCGAACTACTCATTTACAAGAACTGTACCAACAACTGTACATTTCTGTATCCATCCCAAGTGCCTCCTGAAGCCCCTAAAACCGTGAAAACTGGTCAATTCTATTGGGTTTATTGTTGTGGTTCGATGACTTGCAATGCCGGGGGGCCTACTCTGGAGAGGGACATCTTACCCGATGAAATAATGGAGGAGGAGATAGAAGGATCTGTGCACTTGGAGGAGTCCTCGTTTCTCCTGAGCTTTGCCTCCGTCCTCGTCAGCAATACACTGACATGAGAAGCCCGGTCACCGTCGTCTTCCTCAAAGCAAGTCCACGCTCCTTTGCTCTCTTGTGAACCATAGACACTGACCCCAGGGCCCCCGTTGGTGAGTTCCCCATTGGCGTCTTCCTTCAAGAGAGAAATAAAGAATGTTATTGTTTGGCTGCTGCACATGCAGGGATTTCTTTGTGGTGTCAGACTGTTTTTTCCCCTTTAGCCTTCATCTCACAGGTAGACCAAAAACATCGTGCCACTTTAGCATCAGAGATTTTAATCAAACACAAATCAGCTACAGCGGACAGTCTATGCTCAGACCACAGGTCCCCGGGGCCAGCTCAGACCATCCTTTTGGTTCTCAGGTTGGGACAACGGAAGCAGCGACTCTTCTTGGCCATGAGGAGGCTCGTGCATACTCAGGGCCTGACATTAGAGACTGTCCAGCGCCCTGTGTGGTCACTCCAACAGGCCCGGCCGACAGGCTCGGGTGTTGTCTCGAAATGACACCTGGCTTCATATAAGCAATCAAATGTTTCCCAGAACTGGCACCTGTGAGGGAGGGGCCCTAAAGCAGGTGTAATGGCCTTGACATGGCAGGGGGGGTCCACGCTGCTGCTGTCACTATCACTGCACCTGTGGTCAGAATCAGAAAAGCCCGTGGAGGGGACAGAAAGCCAAGACCCCCTTTGCCCTCCTCCTCCTCCTCCATTTTCTTTAAGTCAAGACCGGATTTCAAATGACTGAGATAAAATTCATCATTTAAAAGTTCAGTGTTGGGCCAGCCGAGTGGTGCGGTGGTTAAGCGCTGGCTTGGGAAGCCAGCGGCCCCGGTTCGGGTCCCACATATGAGGGCCAGTGACACTGCCTTCAAAACAAAAAAGTTCAGTGTTGTTCGTACATTCACGCTGTTGTGCAACCGTTACCACTAATTCTAGAACATTTTACACCCCAAAAGGAAACCACATGGAATAAGCAGTTACTCCCCTTTCGTGCTGTGCAGGGGCCTGGGCGACCACTAGTCTGCTTTTGGTCTCTGTGGCTTTGCCTCCGCTGGGTCTCAGGCAGAGTTCTTCAGAGGAAGAGAACCATAGAGCTCCGAGCATGTGCAGTGAGGGGGAGGGATGAAGGGAGCGTGGGGACAGCCGGAGGCGGAGGAGCGGCGGAGTCCCGAGCGGGACAAACAGAAAGGACTTCTGCGGAGACTTGGCCGCGTGAAGCTGAAGGACACGGAAAACCAAGAAAGGGTCTAAAAGCGGCCTGAGGTTAAATAGGGCTCAGGGACAGCGCCTGGCAACTCGACTCAGGCAACCTTTCCGGGTCCACAGTGCAAGCCAGATGACAGTGGGCGGCGGTGTCCGTTCATCCGACTGCTGTGGCAAAGACCCAGAGATCTAGGTGGCCCCTGCACGGATGAAGCTCGTTCCTCACGTGACACAGGACACGTAAAAGAAGAGCTTTCTTATTTTTACTGCTATAGGAAACGACTTGCCCAACTTTATTGAGATATAATTGTCAGGTGACCCTGCAAGTTTAAGTGTACACATGTTGACTTGATACACTTCCATAATGGATTCCGCCATAGCATTCGCCGTCAGCTCAAACCCTTTACATAATTTCTTGTTCGTGAGAACATTTACTATCCACTGCCTTAGCAACTTTCAAGTATGTAATTCAAAATTGTTTAACTAGAGTCCCAATGCTGTGATTCCGAAAACATGTTTCTCTTCTAACTGGAAGCTGTGCCCTTTGACCAGCATCTCCGTACCCCACCCCCAGCCCTTGGCAATCACCAACTGCTCTCTGTTTCTATGAGCTTAGCTGTTCGTGGGTTTCACAGGTGACAGAATAAAGTATTTGTCTTTCTTGTCTGGCTCATTTCAGTTCGCATAATGCCCTGAAAGCATTAAGTATATATATATGTAATCCAGACAAGTTTCAAACTCGTTGCAACGATGTTGCTAACCTTTTTTGATATCAGAGGAATTTTTCATTATGAATTTGTACAAACTAGACAAACAGTTAACCAAGTTTACTATTTGGAAGTGCTGAAAACGCTCCATGAAAAAGTTAGATGAAGGGCTGGCCGAGTGGTGCGGTGGTTAAATGCTGGCTTAGAAAGCCAGCGGCCCTGGTTCAGGTCCCACATATGAGGGCCAGTGACACTGCCCTCAAAAAACAAAGAAACAAAAAGTTAGATGAAAACGACCTGAACTTTTCGCCAACAATTCATGGCTCTTGCGTCATGACAATGCACCAGCTGACACTGCATTGTCTGTGAGGGAGTTTATAGCCAGTAAACAAATAACTGTATTGGAACACCCTCCCTACTCACCTGACATGTCCCCCAGTGACTTCTTTCTTTACCCAAAGATAAAGGAAATATTGAAAGGAAGACATTTTGATGACATTCAGGACATCGAGGGTGATACTATGACAGCTCTGATGGCCATTCCAGACAAGGAGTTCCAAAATTGCTTGGAAGGGTGGACTAGGCGCTGGTGTCGGTGTATAACTTCCCAAGGGGAGTACTTCAAAGGTGACTGTAGTGATATTCAGCAGTGAGGTAGGTAGCACTTTTTCTAGGATGAGTTTGTGAACTTAATTTTCCAACTCGTATTATATATTCGGGGTGCGAAAAAAAAATGTATACACATTTTAAGAAAAAAAACTATATTAAAATTATGCTGATGGTAACCACTTTGAGCACCTCTTGTAATTGCAGAAGTCAAATGTGACGTATATTCATCTTTTATTATTGGCATATATTGAGTATTACAATTTTAATGCAGTTTTCTTAAAATATGTATTCATTGTTTTGGCACCCTCTATCTATCTACATCTGTATATCTATCACATCGTTATCTTCTTTATCCACTCTTCTATAGGGGGACAGCTAGGTGGTTTCCGTATCTTGCCTATTGGGAATAATGCTGCAGTGAACATGGGGGTGCAGGCATTTTTTCAATATCCTTTTACATTTCTTTGGGTAAATACCAAGGTGTGGGATTTCTAGATTGCATAGTAGCTGTTTTAACTTTTTAAGGCGCCTCCATACTGCTTTCCACGGTGGCGGCACCATTTTACAGTCCCACCAGCAGTGCACCACGTGTCCCTTTTCTCCCGTCCTAGCCAGCACTGCTATCTCTTGTCTCTCTGATGACGGTCATTCTAACAGACTTGGGTAATATCTCAGTGTGGTTTTGGTTTACATTTCCCTGATGACTAGATGGGGAGCACCTTTTCATGGACCTCTTGGCCATTGTCTATCTTCTTCAAAAAAATATCTACTCAAGTCCTTTGCCCAATTTTTTAATTGGGTTGGGGTTTTTTGCTTTTTGTTTTTGTTATTGAGGTGTATGAGCTCTTTATATATTTTTGATATTATCAGACAAATGATTTGAAAATATTTTCTTCCATCCCATAGATTGCCTTTTCATTTAGTTGACTATTTCTTTAACTGTGCAGAAGCTGTTTCGTTTGATTTAGTCCCACCTATTTAGTTTGATTTTTGTTGTTTGTGCTAAAATGAGAATTTCTAATGTGCAAGTAGCTTTCCTCCCCCTAGCAAATTCAACATCTGGTGTCCAAGGTCTCCAGGTCAAGCTAGTGGAAGGGGAAAGGACATACAGGACCACACATGGGATGCTTTCCTGGACCAGGACCAGAAAAGACATGACATTTGCCCCCATTCTATTGTCTAATAAAACTCGGACACATGGCTCCACAAACTGTGAGGCAGGCTGGGAAGTATAGTCTATTATGTGTCCAGGAAGCAGAGGTCAGGTGATTGATGGGCAGCTAACATTGTCCCTCACATCTAACATCTTCAAAGGCTAAAATATAAGTGCTGCCTAACTGGAAACAAACACTCCACACAGTGACTACTGAAGACTGAGGTTAAAATAAAGAAATTGCCAGACCAATTTCTGAGAGTGAGGTCTACCAACAGAACCTTATCCACAGGAATTGTAAAGCATGACTTCAAGGAAAAATAGAGTTTATCTACTAGGAGACTCTTCAATATAGAAAAGAATGGTGAGCAAAGAAAATAGGAAATGTGAGTAAATGGAAGCAAACATTAATCGTATCTACTGTGTGGTGTTAAAGAAACAAAATGGGGGCCGGCCAAGTGGAGCGGTGGTTAGGCGCTGGCTTGGGAGGCCAGCGGCCCCGGTTCGGGTCCCTCATATGAGGGCCAGTGACACTGCCCTCAAAAAAAAAAAAAAAAAGAAAGAAACAAACAAAATGGAATTTGAATAGAAAAGAACTCAAGTTTCTGCCTTTTTTGTGGAGAAGTTATTGAATAACTTTACCTGAAGTTACAAAACTCCCTTTAAAATGTCTAAGATAATGACTAAATTGGTAAAAATGGAATATACATCTTCTAAAATGGGAAAGAAAGGAAAATGGTATTTAAAATAGATAACTTGGGAGACGATGAAAACAGAACATAAAGTATAAATAATCATTATACATCAGTTATACAATAAATGTAGATACTAAATTTCATAGTTAAAAGACAAAGATAGTCAGACTGGATAAAACACAACAGAATATGGCCAAACAGTATTTAAGGGATTAACATCTACAAACAATAGTATAAATGGAGCCACCTTACAATGGGGCGGGAGCCACTTTGTGCGCCTTAGTCCTCAAACCTTTGGAATGTTGAAATAGGGCAAAATAACCTTTGCACTGGACCTCAGCAAATGTGTGTCCCCAAGAACTGTTTGCGAAGATATCAAGAAAGTAGATACGGCCCCCGGACTGATGACAACTGGGCTAAAAATAACAGTGGTTAGAATCAGCATCACCTGTTAGCTTATCTGCACCAACAGCAACGCCTTCCTTCTGTGGATGTCACTGTCCCCTCCCCTTCTCACAAACACCCCTTGCCTTGGTCTCCTACTCATAACACTATTTGGGTTTCTGCCTGAATCAGTGTTTCCCAAATAGGTATTCTTATTGATCTCAAGTAAATGCTTGTTGCCTTTCATTTTGGCCTTTTATTTTTAGGTTAACATACCTAAAGAAAGGACAAGTTATGGAAAGGTTGAAAGTCACTTGATTGAAAACTATATCCCAGGCAAATATTGACCCAAAGGAAATAGCTGCACCCACGATGTGTCGATAAGAGACACGAGGGTGTTTTCAGCAGACAAGGTGAGGGCCCCAGGGGCCAAGAGGCAACGTGGGTTCCTCCTGCCACCTGCTCAGCAGGTCACCTGGAGGAATGGAGGGGCCAGAGCAGCCACGGGAGATGAATGCGCCTCACAAGTCCTCGGGCAAGTGACCACCTGGAATAGAGATACATCAAGCAAGGTCAAGGGCAGATGAGAGTGGATGAGGGGTCCTCTGGGAGGGGCCACGGAGTCTGAGGGACCTCCCATGCCAGGACACTCCTTCTCACCCAGGAGTTTCCTCTTCATCCCCGACGCTTTTAAGAACTGTCTTTCCACACCCCCTCCCCGTAGGCCAAGTGTGGATTCCCAGACCTGAATGTGGCCTTGGCCAGGACATGCATTTGAGAGAGCCAGCCCTCCACATGAACCCAGGGCCACCACGACAGTTGAATCGTGGACATTGGCAGATACAGACTCAGGCCGTTTTCTTCATTCAGCCTAGAGCACCCCCTGCTCACACATACCACGTTTGCTGCACACTGTGGTTCATGGACATCATGCCCAATGCCCACGTGTGCAGGTCCAATGTCCACACGCCAGAGCTGAGTCCTCCCCACCTCATCCCACCCGCAGCAGCCTCAGGGACAATCACTTGCCTGTGCTCCTCCCAGCCCCTCATTTCATAGGGCGTTTTCCTCTGTCCATCGTGAGTGGATACTAGTTACTGAAAATATCTTTAGTATGTCATTTATTATTTTTTTTAAAGATTTCATTGGGGAATTGGGGGAGAGAACAGCATTGGGGAACTGGGGAAGGGGAACAGACACGTTGCTGTCCTTTTGTTTTTTAGTTGTAGAGGACGTCGCTTCACTGGCCCATGTTGGTATTGTGATCATTACACTCTTCCCAGCTGAGGCAGATCAGTGACCGGCCATTGGACTGCCGCTCACAGTGGCTCACGGCAGCTCAGGCTGGCTGCCGGCCACTCACTGTAGCCTATGGCAGCTCACTGCAGCTCCACTGCAGCCATGCTGTCCCCAGCGACTGATAGCAGCCCAGCTCGAGGTAGAGCTGTTGTTCACCATCTTAGCTGTAGAGGGCAATGTCACTGGCTTTCATATGTGGGATCCGAACCGGGGCCCTGCTGCTCAGAGCTGGCATCCTAAGCCAACTCTTAACCAACAAGCCACCCAGCCAGCCCAGTATGTCATTTCTTTTTTATTGTTGTGTCATGATAACAGGCAAACTTTATTTCATATTTTTGAATGTATTGTTCGATTACTTAAACATATTTTCTCTTAATCCATGAAGAGATTTTTCTTATGTTTCTTCTTACAAATTCCAAGTTTCCCATTTTCACTTAGACTTCTGACCCATCTGAAATGTTTTCTCTCTGCCACGCCTGCCACTGTCCGAGCTGGTCTGGGCCGTAATTCTGCCGCCCTTCCGCCTCGGCCCTCCAGACCCGCCTCCTACGCGCCCGGGTCGGCTTCCCCACCAGAATCCCAAACCACACAGCTCCACCAAGCCTACTCCCTGCTGTTTCAAAAACAGTTTTAGCTTTTCATTTTGAAATCAGTTCATACTTACAAAGAAGTTTCAAAATAGTACACAGTTTCTATATTTGCTTCGTCCAGCTTCCCCAAATGTTAACTTCTTACATAACCGTATCTCCACGGTCAAACATGAGAAATCAGCCCCGAGGCCGGACTCGCATGGATCCCCACCCAGACCGTGTTCACATCTCCCCCACTGTCCACCAGTGTCCTTTCCCTGGGTTCAGACCCAGACCCAGAGCTGGCACAGTATCTCCCATCTTGTCCACTGGTGCCCTCACCCTGGACGTCCCCTACCCCCCGTCTCGCCACGTGCACTCACTCAGTTCACTTACAAAGGTTTGCTGCCCCCTCATAACTCTGCCTGTGTCTGCCCCTGGTTGCCTTGCCCCATCCTGAGCACCTCCCCCTCTCCCCCACTCTGCGAGGCCTCCCCACCTCTGCCTGAGACCCTGACAACTCCTTGTCTGGGCAGCCCTCGTGGCTCACAGGGCGGCTGGTGTTGGCCCGGTCTGTCCGTCTCTGAGTGGACACCCTCGTGGCTCTCAGGGCGGCTGGTGTGGCCCGGTCTGTCCGTCTCTGAGTGGACACCCTCGTGGCTCTCAGGGCGGCTGGTGTGGCCCGGTCTGTCCGTCTCTGAATGGACACCCTCGTGGCTCACAGGGCGGCTGGTGTTGGCCCAGTCTGTCCGTCTCTGAGTGGACACCCTCGTGGCTCACAGGGCGGCTGGTGTGGCCCAGTCTGTCCATCTCTGAATGGACACCAGGGTCCTGAGCTCCTTCAGGACGGGAGCTGGTTCACTGCTGGACATGGGAGCTCCTCACGGGAAGGCGAGGGACCAAGGGGGATGCCCAGAGGCTGCCTGGCTCCATGCCGTACCCCAGCTCACACGCACGCACACACAAGCCTCCTCAGCCCACGGGCACGGTGGACAACACAGAGTGGGCATCTGTGGGGGCTCCCACATCAGGCTGTGGAGATCCATGAGGCTGCCTCACTGCACAGGCAGGGCCTGACAGGTGACCAGGTCCCATCTTCTATGGCCCAAATCAGTTCATTTCCATTTAACACTTTTCTTTCTCAAACTTAATGCTTTTATTACACTAAAAGTGCTTGTTCCCTGTAGAAATTCCTAAGAAGTCATCCAAAAAATAAATGTCCTGGAGGGCCGGCCGAGTGGCTCAGTTGGTTAAGAGCTCGCTCAAGAGTGCGAGCGGAGCTCTGAGCAACAGCAGTTCGATGCCAGCCCGAGCTGAGTTGCCGTTGAGCTGCCAACAGGTGGCAGGATGGCTCAGCTAAAAAAATAAAAAATAAATAAATGTCCTGGACTAGGGGCTTTTTTGGTGCTTTCCAAACTATGGGTGGTGAAATTGGTATAGTGTCTTTAGATTAGATTTTTGATGAGAAATAGAGTGTAATGAGGTAACCCTAGATAGAATAGAAAATATTGGGCTGCCGGTTAGCTCACGTGGTTAGAGCACAGTGCTCATAACATTAAGGTTGCCAGTTCGATTCCCGTATGGGCCACCGAGCTGCGCCCTCCACAACTAGATTGAAGACAACTACTTAACTTGGAATGATGGATCCTGGAGACACACTAAAATCCTTTAAAAAAAAAAAAAGAAAAGAAAATATTGAGTGCCCCCCACAGTAAGGATTTATATGCATTGGTCAGAATGAAAAATATTCTTTTTTTTTTTTTTTTAGCTGAACCATCCTGCCACCTGTTGGCAGCTCAACGGCAGCTCAGCTCGGGCTGGCCTTGAACCGCTGTTGCTCAGAGCTCAGCTTGTACTCTTGAGCAAGCTCTTAACCAACTGAGCCATTCGGTCGGCTCTTGAAAAATACATTTCTTACCGTGGGATTTTGGTCAAAAATGCATAAAAGTGTGCTTGCTATGGTGTGAGTCTCCTGGAGGGTGGAGGGACCCTGGCCTCCCCAGGAAGAGAATGACTGTTGGCTGGGCCGGGTGGGGTGGTGGCCTGTCCTTGACCACGGCTATTTGAACACCGACCAAGGCTGGGCCTCACCCACAGCCTGAGTCCCACCCATGAACTCTCCCTGGGGATCCAGGCTGAGGCTTGGCCTCAGGGGTGTCAGAGACTCAAGGATTCTCCCTTCTCTTGCCAGACCCTTAAGTCATGAGTGAGAAATTCAAAGTGCCATGACACATATAGTAGATTAAATATTGTTATGACAAAGCCATTTCTAAAAAATTCCCATCTTCCCTTCCCTTCCATGGCATCCAGAGAAGTTCCTTGGAGTGACAGCCTGTGTGAGGAGTATTTATAGCAGCCCAGTCCTTCATGCCAACGCCCCTGCCACCCCCTCCAGGGCTGTTCAGGGCCAGGGGCCAGGCCTGGGCCGGTCCTGCCAGCACCGTCCCGCTCAGTCAGCAGCCCCCATCGCCTGGCCAGACTGCCTCGAGCCCCACCTTCCTGCCTCCTTCCCTTCCCCTCCGAAGGCTCCATCGGCACCCGCTGTGGCCAGAAGGCTCTGCCTCTCACACGGCTCCTCCTGCCTTATTCTCCACAGGCACGCTGCCAATGGTCTCCTGCATCTCTCCCCCTTGCTGTCTGCTTCCCCGAGCACCCAAACTGACATGCCCCTCCCTCCCCTCCCCTTCCTTTTCTTTCCCTTTCTTTCCCTTCCGAGAAGAAATAGAGAAGTCAGCTGGGGACATGGGATGGTGTAGGGAGCCACCGAATGGGCCCCGTGACCAAGGGCAAAGGGTGTGCAGGGAGGAGAACAGAGGTGGTAGAACACCGGCAGGTCCCCAATCAGAGGACATGTTTCCTACTGCATCCAAATGGCCAAGGGGCAGGGCGTGAGGACAGCCTAGCTGACTTGCTCCGTTCCCATTTGGGAAGCTGAGGGTGAGTTTTCTGCATTTCCTGGTAGAATTTTACAAATAAGCTAGTCTACAAAGGCCTCATGATGCTAGCAGGAAACGACACCTGAGTCTCCTGTGGGAACTTAGGCTCACAACTGTTGTCCCCGCTGACCCAGTGAGCAGCCACAGAGTGCACCATTCCGTCTCCTCTTAAGAGAGCCAGGTCCGACACAGACGGCCTGCAGGGGTGTTGGAGCTGGGCCAGCCCTGCCCAGAGACAGCCTCCTCTGATGGGCAGGCCGCTGGCTGGCCTGCGGGCTTTTAGAACTGTGTTGACGTCCGAGTCTAAAGTGAGTCTGCTAAAAGCAATGGTCTATGTAAGAGGCACCTCCAGCCTCCGGCCATTCGGGTCCCAGTGGCCACAGATAACGGATGTCAGCCCCTCAGGCGGCGCAGGGTCAGGCCTGGCCTTTGCTGGCTGCTCTCTTGCAGGAGCTCAGAGCCACGCACAGCTCTCCAGCCTAGCTGGGCTCTGGGAAGAGCTGCAGGGCCCTGGTGCCAGTGTGTGACTGGGCGTCCAGGACCCACTCCACAGTAGGACAGCGGCAGGCGTCCCCACAGAGGGGCTCCTCCTCACCCCGAGGACACCTTGCAAAGCTTGAAGCAAATTTGCTTGTGTGGTGGTGGGAACCCTAAGACTCAAGTTGAGGAGATGGCCTGGGCTGGAGGGGCATTGACCAGGGCCCAGGGCAGGGGCTGCCTGGAGGCTTCTGAGATCAAAGCAGCTGCGGAAAAAGGATGAAGCTGGCCTGTCCCCGGGGCCGTGGCCGTGAACCCACCCACTGTCCCGGGGGCCTGGTGGCTGCCCCCAGCCTGCGCAGGGTGCGCTTGCAGCTTTGGCCACCAGAGGACGCCCGCGGGCCGCAGAAAGGGGGCTAGCACCAGGGACAGGGACACGGACACAGGCCCCGCCCGCAGGCTGGCCTGGAGAGGGTGCTCCCCGAGGCCACCCCCGGTGCGGAGGAAGCCCGGGCGCTGCGGAACCCCTAGGGGGGCTGAGAACTTGGTGGGCAGCGGGGTCTGGACAGCCCTGCCGAGCTGAGGGGATGCAGGACCTTAGCTCAGTAGGAGCTGGTGTCTTCCCCGCGCACTGGGGTGGGCGGCCGGAGGGGCGCGGCTGTGCAGGAGGCCCCTGGCCCTCTGCGTCTCCAGCGACCACACGCATGTCAGCCTCCGGTCAGCGCCCCAGCCAGCCTCGCGGGGCCACCGACTCTGTACAGGTAAGCCAGCCCTACCACCTGCCGCTTCCCTACCTCCTTAACCTTGCAAAGGAGAAACTGACACGGTAGGTCTCCACTCTCAAGATCCTTAACGTTCTTCTAGGACAACCTGCCATCTAGGAAAGGGGTCTGCGTTGTCTTCTGGGAAGAGTACCCCGACAGACGAACCTGTGCTCAGCTCCTGTTAGAGGGGGCCTGAGTTTGCTCACTTACAAAAGCCAGCTTTGCCCTGGCTGAATGTCACAGGGGCTGCTCCACCAGCTGCCCACGAGGGAGGCAATTCGAGGAGGGTCTCAGGTTGTGCATACGGAAAGCCTGTGGCCTTGGCGTCAAAGGAACTGGGAGACCGTGGCCCCCAGCGCCTCCTTCCTGCAGTGCCGTCTCTCCAGACATCATGCTTCTAAATTCTCAGTTTGTGACTTCTTGTCCCCACAACACCATCTCTCAAGCTGTATGTCCATTCAGATATACTCCTCCCATTATTTATTCGGCACCATTACATGCTAGGCAGTGTTCAGAGTGGGGGAAGTGCCAGGTGCTTCCATGGCAGGAGGGGGAGGGCCTCACCTGGGGAGTCGGGGAGATCTGCCTGATAGGGCACCTGAGCAGAGAAGTGGGGGTACAGTTCAGGGATGTGTGGAGCAAACTTCCTGTTCCCGGATTGGGAATAGCCGTGCAAAGTCCCTGAGGTGGGCGTGTGGGTGAGAGGAAGAGCCTGAGGCTCCAGTGGTTAGACCAGAGGCTCTGAAGTCATGAGCGAGGAGGGGAAACCAGCCTGAGAGGAGTGTGCTGAGGTTCCACTTTGAGACTGGGAGCTGGGCCCAGAGAAGTCAGGCGGGGAACTCAAGGTCACACAGCACAACCTCATGGGCTCTTCAGGTAGCTCCCTCTGTACACAGGGCCGCCAGATGGGCTTTCCTCCCAGCTGGGGCTGAGAGCGGCAGAGGCCCTGCCCAAGGCCTACGGGGCCTAACCAAGAGACACAGGCAAGGGGAGCAGACATTTAGGGGTCAAAGGGGGTCATTCCAGGGCCTCCTAGGCAAACCTGGCTAGTGGGGGGACCCAGGAGCAGGCAGCCTATGGAGGGGCAATGGGCACTGGCACCAGGGAGAGTTGCAGGTGAGGGCTGGGCCATTTGCGGGAAGCGGGCACCAGCTCCTAGGAAGTGTCCGTGTGGGGCAACACTGGGCCAAGGCTGCACCCACCCCTCCCATCGGGCCCTGCTCAGGCAAAGCAGGACAAGCCAAAAGCATTCTGTGCTGGGGTGGGGGGGTAGCAGTTATACTGCAAACCCCAAGGAACATGAGGAACCCAGAGCTTTCCAGTGGCTAAAGGAGGGGAAAACGGCAACACGGAGGGGCCAGAAATACAGGGGCCTTGCAGGCCTATCATGGGGCCTCGCTTTGACAGTGGGAATGGAGCCTGTGGCCTTCCCAGCGGCCAGCCCCACCCTAGGTGTACCCTGTGTGACAGAAAACCAGATGAGGTGTCAAATTCCTCCTGGGTACAACCCTGAAATCCAGGAGAGAGATCAGGCACTGACCACCTTCTGGGCATCCTGGAGAAATTATATTCTGCCTGTGAAAGTTCATTCTTGGGACAAGAAGTCCTTAGAAGGCACATCCTTAGGCAGAAACTGGCCCAGATAAGAAAAGATCAAAAGCACAGGATGCTGACAGGGGCCATGGGACCACAGCCAGACCTCAAAGGCACAGAAAATAAGTACAACAGGGGGCACGGTGGTTGATTGTGACACTGCCCCCTGCCCCCATCCTGGGCTGGAGTGTGCAACGAGTCCTGTCCACCCACGGACACAGCCTGGGTGCCCAGGGCCCTCCAGGTCATTGCTTCCCAGGTCCCCTGAGACCCTGTGAGGTGGTGATGGAGAGAAAGTTCCAGCTGTGAGCCAACCTCACCCCAAAACTCCCCACCCACGTCAGATGTCTGAGATGCCCCAGAAGGGAGACCGCCTCTCAGTGACCCACAGGTGCCCACTTGGTGGCCACAGCACTCTGGCTCATACCAAGACCACTGGCTCCTGTGCCAGGCACGCCCAATGACCATTGTCGCCAGGTAGCTTCCAGCAGAAACCCAGGTAACCAAATCGCCTACTTGCATTCCTAATGATGTGCGTGGCAGGGCCACACTGCAGGTGGCCAGACGACACACCTGGCGAGTTCAGACCTGCCTCCCCAACACCTGAGACCTAGTTACAGGAATCGTATCCCCCACAGGGGAAGCGGTGGTGGCCAGTCGGACACCTGGAGTGTGGAGAGCAGGCGCACAGGGAGTCTTAACTACCCCATCACAAGCCACAGGAGCACTTCCCATCACTAGCCTGGGCACCTGGGACTCCTGGGGTTTGTAACACGTGGGACGGGAGCACAAGCTCCTGCCTGGACACCGTTCCTGCCCAAGGAACAGTCCACAGCATGTCTGTATCCCTGGGGACAGAAGGGCCAGCACACTGAGACCTGGGAACCCCCATGTATGTCACCGCACCTCAGAGTGTCTCATGACACACTCAGAGCCCTGCCTTCAGTCTCCAAGGAGAAAGCCCCCGAAGCTTCCCCAAGGTGATCTTTCCCGTGCTCCTGTCATTCCATGTCACAGAAGATGATGCACGGCACTGATCCAGACCCTGGGACTCTGGAGACACACGGTTCACTTACACACTCACACTCACACCCATGCGCACACTCACTCCCATGCACATCCCTCACATGGCACCCAATGGACTCCTACACCTTGTCCTATCCCAGGGTCCTTCTTCTCACCCAGCTCCAGCCCGGCCGTCCTGCCTCAGCCCCCGCTCGTCCCCTGCCTCCCCTGCCTTTGTGTATAGGTAAGAAGCCCCTTCCCCCAGGGCCCTCTGTCACTGTCCAGAAGGGCTGAGTGAAAAGGTCACGTGCAATCGCTCCTGATAGGAAATGTGCTATAAAAGTGTGAAGTGTGAATCTCCTGAAACAAGCAGGTGGCAGAAACACACAAACCCACAGAGGGGGCTTTGTAGGAAGAGGAGGAAACCACCATGGGTCAAGTGGGGGGCCCACTGGCAAACATGGCCAGAAAGAGGGGCAGGCCTGGGATGTAGCTGGTGCCAGAGGGAGGGGCGCAGGCCCAAACCACGGCCACACACAGCAGGTGCTCTGCGAAGAGTCATCGAAGGGCAAGGCACTTCACGGGCACCTGGAGACAGAACACACAGAAGGGAAGGCGGTGATGTCAGGCTACGGACACGGGCTTTGTTCTAACAAGTGTAACCGCACTTGAACTTCATTTCTTTCTTTCTTTTTTTTTTTTTTTGAGGGCAGTGTCACTGGCCCTCATATGTGGAACCCGAACCGGGGCCGCTGGCTTCCCGAACTTCATTTCTTTAGTGGGACTTTTCCTTAATTTAAGCTAGCTTTGTTCAGTTGAACAGAACTTGGACACACTTGCTTTCTTTCAACCAGGTCCTTGCACCTTTGCACATTACTGCATGTTGGCTCCCTCAATCAGTAAGGCCTCAGGAAAAGGTCCTGGTCTGTGTCAAACTCCCTTAAATTAAGAATGAAGCTTCAGGGCCAGCCGAGTGGCTCAGTTGGTTAAGAGCTCGCTCAAGAGTGTGAGCTGAGCTCTGAGCAAAAGCAGTTCGATGCCCAGCCCGAGCTGAGCTGCCACTGAGCTGCCAACAGGTGGCAGGATGGCTCAGCTAAATAAAAATAAAAAAAATGAATCTTCAGGTCTATCAACCATTGCAAAAATACAATAACCACACCCCAAACTAGAGCAGTTTCCGTCAAAGGTAATGTCTTGACCTCAGTTATGTTTCAGTCCTGGACCCTTGAGAGAGGAATGACCCCACTGACCACATCCTCACAAAACCAGACAGGACCATGCCATGGACGCCAGGACCTGATGTGATGATCGACTGCCTCCTGCCTAGCCCCCACCAATCAGTAGAGACCATGACCCCAACTCCCTTAACTATCATGCCTAATGATGCCCCCAGATGGCCTATCCTCTAGAGGCCATCTGGGAGCCAGGTCTTTGAGTACTAGCTTGGAGCCAATCCCCTACATCAATCTTGACTCTTTGCTGCGAATTCCTGTTCCTGTCTCGGCTTTGATGAGTGCAGGCCGAATAACTCCTTCACCTGGGTAACACAAGTGCCCCTAGGTTCTGAGTCGAGGGTCAGGTGAGGCTAGCTTTGTGAGTGGACCCCCTGGCTGCAGACTGGGAGGGGGGCCCGGGAGCACACAGACGGCTCGAGTCCATCCTGGGCTGAGGGTCTTGGCCCAGGTGTGGGCACCACATAGGAGGCAGCCCTGTGCCCCGGGGGAAGAGGGGCCTGCAAAGATGGATGCTCATGGGGCCAGATCTCCCGCTGAGGGTCACTGCTGCCCACACCGCTGCCCGGACGCCACAGAAACCAGAAGCCCCCTCCTCCAACCTCGCGCTGCTTGTCCTGTCACCACCCCCTTCCCCACCCAAGGGGAACGGCTCAGCCCCGAGCCCAGGCCGAAGACCACCTTGCCCATCCCGCTCTGCAGAAGGGACTCCCACTATTGCCCCCCTGGGTTCCTCGGACGCATACCCTCCCCGCTGCTCAGCCCTTAGGGTGTCCGGCCACCTGTGGGCTTTCGGGCCGCGCAGGAGCCCCTCGCCGCCCACCCCCGCCGGGCCTGCCGGGGAGTGGGGCGGGGCGGGGCCTGCAGACGGGGGCCCCCGACTCCGCCCAGGCGGGACCGCCCGCCCCCGCCCCCGCCCGCCCCGGAGAGTCCGGCCCCGCCTGTGCCCGCCCCCGGCTCCGCCTCCCGCCCGCCCAGCCCGCTGCCCTCGCCTCGGCCTGCGTGTTAGTCCGGCTGGAGCGGCTCGCCGAGGCCGTGAGGCTGCGTCCCCGCGGTGAGTCCGCTGGCCGGGCAGGGTGGGCTGGGGGCGCGCGGGCCCGGCCCTGGCGCCGGGACGCACCGCGCAGGGCGCGCGGGGCCACGAGCGAGGGGGCCGCCGGGGAAGCGCAGCGGAGGCCAGGAAGGCCGGGAAGTCGGAGGTGCTGGTGGGCCTCCACTCCCAGCCCCCCAGCCCTCGGGATATTTCCGAAGAGCTGGGGCGGGAGCGCGCGCAGACCGCCGCCATGCGCCCTCCCTCGCCGGCGGCCCAGGGCTGCGCAGGCACTGGAGATCCATCACCCAACTCTGGGGTCCCCGTGACCCCTACGTGGGGACTAGGGAGGGCAGCCTTTCTGACTTGAGACGGGGCTGGGATCTTGGCGGCCGGCAGGGAGCATGGACCGCCCTGGTGGATCACCCGGGGACACGAGCCTGCCCAGGCAAGCGGTGAGCACTCTGTTGGCACGGATTATGCAAGCATATGTAGTGCCTAGGAGCCCAGGCCCTCTGCGCTGGGCCACCCGGTCCCTTCTCATCTCTGGGGACCGGGATAGACTCCTACCTCTCCTGCTGACTGAGAGTCTCTGGATGCCCGGCTTTCCCAGAAGTCAGCACCTGAGCCTGGGAAGGAGTTCACAGCCTGGGTCCCGGGTGGCACTACCCCGAGACGTGCACTGGCTGCCCTCAACCGCTGCCTTCATCCGACCCTACTAATGCCCGTCCAGTCCACTCCAGGCGACTCAGCCCTGCTGAGCCCACTCGGTTGGGTGCCTGGCAGTGGATGGCGGGGATGCCGGACCGTGGCTGTTCAGACCAGAGCTTCTGTGAGGACAGCTCAGGGCTCCTCCATGCCCAGGCCTAACTTTAGGGAAGAGACGGAGACAGGCTTCTTCCTCCCTGAAGCGCCTGGATCCAGGGAGAGGCCCCAGCTAGCTGAGCACTGTTCTTGGATGTCCGCAGCGTTTGCCCCCGACCCCAAAATGTCAGCCCAGGACCAGGACTGGGCAGGAGAGGCCTGGCACCCATTCATTCTCAGGATTTCCACCAGGCCTCTCCCCAAATCTGTTCTCTCCTTGGTGTTCCTCCCAGTGCCTGGGCGCTACCCCTCCTGGCCCAGAATGCCCCGCCCCCGCCCAGGAGTCCGCTTTAGGCCTCAGACTCCTCCTCCTACACTATGCCTCCTGCTAAACACAAGCAGAATCCAGCTGGTCACTTTCAAAGTGCTTTCTCCACCCACTGCCACGGGTGTCTGGCCAAGGTGTCCTGGTGCAGAGCGCAGTGCAGCCCCCACCGATTCACACCCACCTAGCTGAGTCTCCCACCTGGTGGAGACTCACCAGGAGCCTGTTTCCCAGCCACAAAATGGGGCAATAGGGTCTTCAGCACTGAAAAACACAGAACGTTTCAGCCTCCCCAGGCCAAAGCTGCCCTAGGCAGGCGCTCTGCCAGATAAGCCAGCATGAGCCAGCCCAGCCCATGGCTTCCCACATGGAGCTGGTCCATGGAGAGTTCTGGAAGCCAGGTTGCATTCCTGGTCACCCCCGCTCCTAGAACCACTGGCAGCCACCCTAGCCGTCCTTTCTGTGCGCTTCTAAGAACGCTAATGAATTCCCTTATCTCCTCTAGTGCTCCCCTCCCCGCGGCAGCAACAGCCACAGGCTTGGGCAGGGGTCTCGGCTGGAAGGACTCTGCACTGAGTGAGGGGAGGGGAGGATGGAACCGAAAGACCCTTTGTTCCCACCCTACTACTAGAAGTTACAGGTCCCGCTCCTGTCTACAGGGTGGGGACACCAATCTCCCAGGGCCCTTCCCTCATGAGCTGTGTCTCTCTAGAACACAGGGCTTGGCTTTCTTGGCATTGTGACGCCCAGACGGGAGCCTGTCCTCTCCAGAATGAAGGTCTTCCTGTCCGTGCTGCTGGCGGCCCTCCTGGGTGTGGAGCAAGGTGAGATGCCCGCAGAGCCCCAGGCCTTTGGCTGGCTGTGCCCTCCTCCCAGACTCCCTCCCCCTCTCTGCCAAAGAGGGCCTTTGAGTCCATTTCCGCTGCTCTGTGCAACCTAAAGGCCCCCTTCCAAACGGTCAGTCTTCCATCCTGTTCCCACTGGAGGCCTCATGCTCATGCAGCCCTGCATTTGGATGTCGCCTACAGCATGTCCGCTCCATCCACAGCCCACTCCTTGGTGTGCTTCTCTTGCACGAATCAGAACAGCAATTTCTACTGCCTGAAGCCCACCATCTGCTCCGACTCCGACAACTACTGCGTGACCGTGTCTGCCGCCGCTGGCATTGGTGAGTGCTGGCCTCCAGCCTCGCCCCCAGCCTCGCCCCCTCTGCTTCTCCGCTCTCAGCCTTGCTTTCTGGTGCAGGGAACGTGGTGGACTTCGGCCACAGCCTGAACAAGGGCTGCTCCCCAGTCTGCCCTGCCCCCCCGAACATCGACCTCGGCGTGGCATCCATGGGCACCTACTGCTGCCAGAGCTTCCTGTGCAACATCAGCGCGGCCGACGGCGGGCTGCGGGCCAGCACGGCCATGCTTGGCCTCGGGCTGCTGCTCAGCCTGCTGTCGGCTTTGCTGCGGCTCGGCCCCTGACCGCCTGGACCCTGGACCCGGCCCTGACGCCTGCAGCTCAGGAAGGAAGGCCCAGCCCCGCCCAGACCCCTCAGCTCCTCACCCTGCCTGATCCCACCTCCTTGGCCCAGTCCTCACTGTCAAGCCTGCCCCCTGCACCTACACCTCCCCCCACAAGGGCCAGCCCCTCACTGCCTCACTACCGGGGTCAGTGACACGACCTTCCTTGGGGAACCTGGGAAGGGATGAGGGTCCATATGGAGTCTGTGGTTCCCAGAGTCAGAACTGAGTCACACTGGGATGGGTTCCTAAGTCCGGGGCCCTGTCCCCATCCAGGCCCTGTCCATCCCCAGACAGTGGTGTGTACGATGTGCTTTGTGCCACTGTGTCTTAGAAGGGGGAGCTGTTGTGGTTGTGAATACCCCCAGCTGTATGGGGCAGGGCTGTCATTGTTTGGCCTTGGCAGTGCTTGGGGAAAGAGTCGGGGGTGAGCAGCTCTGAAAACCCCGAACTCCAACACCAGAGCCATTCTTGGGCATTCTGTACCCTACATTTCACTCACTCAATGGCAGGGATTCCACTGCGTCCAGGTCTGGGCTGCTGGGCCCAGAAATCGTTTCCCACCCCAGAGCCAGCTGGAGCCCCGCCCCTGCCCCCCACCCTGGAGCCCTCCTGCTGCTTTGGTGCTTCCAGTAAACTTGGATGTTCCCACCCCTTCCTGCTCTGCTGTGATTGCCTGTTGCGCCCATGTCTGGGAGCCCCCTCCCATCTGTGTCCTAATGTGGGGGGCCTGGGGATCCCCTGTGGTACAGCCCCTCACTGAGGTCCACTTAGGGACAGCGAGGGAGAGAGGTGCCCCAAGTCCACAGCTAGCTGCTTGTGAAGCCTGGAAGGGAAACTGCACCCCATGTCTCACTTCCTCCTTCCCCAGGCTGAGCAGGTAAGGAAGCAGGGAGGGAGGCCAGCCTGCTTCTGAGGGAGAGGCGGGATCGGGAGGAGCGAAGGTGGGGGGCCTGCAGGAGCATGCCCCTGGGACGGGCTCTGGCGCCTGGGGTTCTGGGACTTGGAGTCAGGATGCCAGGGCTAGTCGGCCAAGGAGGGCACAGTAAAACCTGGGTGGGCAGGAACCTAGTGAGTGCCTGAGCGATGCCGAGGGCCCGTGGGAGGAGCAGCTGGGGGCTCCCCTGGAGAAGGCCTTGGACCCTGGCTGGAGTGCCCGTTTCTCCTCGGCAAGCCTCCCATGGTCTGCAGGGACCCAGGAGCCGGGCCCCCCAGGCCAGTGGCTGACGTGGGCCCCTTTGGGCTGGTGGGTGGAAAAGGAGCGAGGAGTGATTGAAGCCAGGTGCCCTGCGGGGTCAGTCTGTGTCCCTCAGGATGCGCCCCCCCCCCCCGGTCGTCCCAGGGCGGCCAGGTGTGCCTCTGGCCCACCTGGGGTCCCTGAGGTCAGGGACAGGTGAAGAGTTTTGCACAAGGCGGTCACTGAAATGCACGAACGCAGTGTCATCGTCACCACTAGGTGATATTAATCTGTCATTGCTCTTCTTACAACTCCAGCAGTGCTGGAGCCACAGGGAGGAACAGCCCCCAAACAGGCAGACAGGAGGGGTCTGCCCTGGGAAGACCGGGGGAAGGAGACCCGGGCCCCGCCTACGTCATGTGGAAGGACCGAGAAGGGCGCCCGAGCACCCTGTTTGAGACTCGGTGGGTAGTGGGAATGTATTCATTTCGGGGGGTCAGACCAGCATTGAATAAAGGAAAAGCATTCAAAGGGCTAGAAATCAGAATGCCCCCAGGAGCCCTGGGGACTGCCACCAGACAATCTGTGTTCACAATCTTCACCCAAATCAACCACAGGCAGCTTTGCTGAAGGGACCAAGACCAGTGAGCCCAGAGCGGCTGGGCAGTGTCTGGATGGGGCGACAGGAAGCTGCATGGGTGGACTGGGAAATCATGGTCAGGGACCCTGGGGGCCATGGGGCCAGGCCAGTGGCAGGACACCTGCTGATACCTAAGCTCCAACTCTTGACACCTACTACTTTCCAGGTGATACCAATCTGTTGTTATTCTTCCTATAACTACACTGAGTTTACAGAAGTGGAAACAGGTTCAGAGGGTTGCAGCCACTTGTCCTGAGCATTCCCTTTGCTCTGGGTTGGAGGGCAAATTCCCTCTGGGGCTGGGATCTGAAGCAGCCTTGACTTGACCTCCTGGGGTTGGCTGGTGGTGCTCCGGGGTCCTGCTGCCCTTCCCTAGGGAGGTGGGAGGCTGTGTGCCAGGCCTGAGGGAGACAGGGTGGGGCTGGGGAGAGAGAGGAGGGAGTGGGAGGAGGAGCCCAGGGCTCTGAGTTTCGATTTCCTGCCGTCTGTGGGAGGGGAGGGGCGTGGGGACGCGGGCCGAGGAAGAGGAGTGGAGAGGAAAGCAGGTCTAGGGCTCTGTCGTCTCCTCTGCCCAGGTGGATGTGAGAGGCCAGGCACAGAGTTTGGACTCGCCCCCATGTGCCGGGGTGATACCCCCCACTTCCCTGCGTCCCCCCATAGGCATGTCCGATGGGCTTATTCCAGTAGGGTGGGGGGCTCACAGCAGACCCAGACAGCCCTTCCCAGGCTGCTCCTGTCTGTCTGAACCCTAGCCTCTGGGAGGGGGAGCCAGCCTCCCGTGCTCCGTGCTGCCCACAGCGGGACGGGCCAGCAGGACACTGCCCCTCCTCCCAGTCCTCAGCACCTGCCCCGTGTCCCCTGCCCGTGTCCCCTGCCTTGCTCCCCACTGGAGGGTGAGGTGCCGATACCATCCGGGAACTGGTGGCTCAGCCACAGCACAAGCGTGGCAGAAAACCATGGGCAGGGGTGGGCAGGCAGGCCCGATCTGAACCGCATCCCGGGGAGTTTTCTGGGACTCCTTGAGCAGAGGGGTGATAACCTCACCAGGTGGTTTCCAAAGGGCAGCCCCCTGGAGAAATCTGAAACGTGCTGTCTTTGGGTGGAAAGTATTTAACATGTGAGAAGCAGGCAGGAAGTGCAAGGTGAGAGATGTGAGGGTGGAGAGAGCAGCCACTGTTACAGGCGCTAGGGGTTGGGACAGCTGGGACAGGGAGGCCCAGCTAGTGAGGCCGCTGAGAGAGGGCGGCCCAGGCTGAGCGGAGCCCTCCCCACCTCACCCCTTTCAGGTCTTTTCACGCCGTCATTCATCTTTCAGTCTCCCAGTCAGCCTGTCTGTCCTACTTTTGTACTGGGAGGGTCTCCTGAACCTTTAATGTTGGACAGGAAAAGCGCACCCCTTCTGACATACCTGGCCTCCTTCCAAGAGCTCTGAAGACATCAGCACTGAGGGCCCCTCAGACCCTCTCACCCCCAACCCAGGGCCACTCCCCTTTTGCCCCCTCAGCCCTCAACTCTGCTGCCCACCCCCAGCCTCAGGACCCTTCCTCCAGGAAACCCATAAGCCAGGGGGGACACTGAGGCAGCCAGAGAAGAAGAGTCACCTGCCCCTGAGCCCATCTGAATCTGGGATAAGCCCGAAGGGTCCCTGAGCTGTGCTCCCAGGCCCAACTTTCACCAGGCAGTGGGGCCCAAGTCAGAGCCCCTGGACCCTGCCCACAGAGGTGCCCCATCCACCACTCACCTACCTGCACACACTCTGGGGTCCACGATGACGGTCCGTGACAACAGGAGAGAAAGCGTGGAGCACAGGCCAGGGTCCAGGACTTGTGACACTGATAGTGCTCCAGGCCTTAGCTGGGGGACGGGGAGGGGTGGCGGAGGGGCTCAGAGGCTGGATGGGTGGGTTCCAGTCACTCGTACCTAACACAAGGCATGGGGTGGTCTGGCTGCCTCCCCACATTAAGGGCTTGCTGGGGGCAGGGAGGGCGGACAGGGGCACTCTTGGCCCCTCATTGGAGCCTCTGGCTGTGCCTGCCGGAGGCATGAGCAGGATCCCACTGGAACCAGAGCACCCAGGATCCTGAGGTCCCACAGGAGCTCATTCATGCCCACATCGCCCCCGTCCTTGCCCACCCCTCCCCTGTCTCACCAGGCTCCCTGTGCTGCCAACAGTTGCCCACGGCCTTCATGACCTGGGGTCCGGAGCCACTGAGGGTGGGGTGGTTAGAGGCCCTGGGCCTGGGGAGATGTGGAGGTAGGACTCCCCCATGTGACCCTCTGCCCTTCCCTGGAAGGGCCTGAATCTCTCCCTGGTAATATGCAGCTTGTTGACCTAAAAAAATAAAACAGCAAGTGATGTTACCAGCAAAATGGGTTTACTCAGGAAAGCAGAAGCATCCGTTGCAGTTTGGGACATGTGGACTACGGTGAACCCACAGGCGAGCCTGGAGAACAAAGGAGGGGACGTGACTTTACGGGGGAAAAGGGGGAGCTGGGAGGAACTGTTACAAACAAAACGTCCGTTGGAGGAAACCGGGAGTGCCAAGTGGCTACTGTCCATTGAGCGTGGGGTGCTGGGTGGGCCCCAGTCTCCTCCCTGTGCCCAGAAGGGTGGAGGTCCAGCACACGCTGTCCTCACCGCCGAGCGCTCTACAGGGCTAAGCATTGCCCACCCTATGCTGTCTTCCGTGCAGATGCCCCCCACTCCCAGCCCCCTCCTAGTGGGATGGGGATCTCAACATTTGGGTTCCCAGTAGTCTAAGTACCCTCTGGGCCCTAGCCCTCCTCACCCCCGGGCGTAGCCCCAGGAGCACCTCCACACCTGCCCTCCTCTGAGGAACCTCCAGACCACCACGGTCAGGGACAGGACAAAGACCCTTCTGGAGGAAACTGACGCCAGGGGAGGACAAGGAGGACCCAGACCACACTATGAGAGTAGCCCCAGGAGCACCTCCACACCTGCCCTCCTCTGAGGAACCTCCAGACCACCACGGTCAGGGACAGGACAAAGACCCTTCTGGAGGAGGAAAGTAATTGTCCCTCTGCCCTAGGTGCTTGGCTAAGACATTCCCCACCCCACCCCGCTCCCCATGAGAAAAGACAGATTAACAGGAGAAAAGCCAGCAGATGTTTAATAGTGTTGTCACAGAGTGGGTCCTTCTCAGCACAAAGTCCAGGTCCTTGGCAACTGGAGCAAAGAACTGAACGTGATACCGGAGTAAAAGCAGTTTATTAGAAGAGAGAGTACATTTCAAAGAAGTAGAAGTGGCCGGAGCAGCAGAGGATGGCTCACGGGCCCATCATTAGAAACTACATTCCGAAGAGCTTGGAGCCAGCCACGAGCAAAGGCGAGGCTCAAAAAGGCTCAAAGGGGGCCGGCTGAGTGGTGCGGTGAAGCGCTGCTTAAGCGCTGGCTTGGGACGCCAGTGGCCCTGGTTCGGGTCCCACATATGAGGGCCAGTGACACTGCCCTCAAAAAAAAAAAAGGCTCAAAGGGAGGCAGTGGGTCAAAAAGGGAAGAAGCAATCAAGAGTTGCAGGGCAGACGTCCCAGGGCTTGGAGTTTTTATCCCTTTTTCTCTAGAATGGGCTGTTCCCCTCTGGGCGTGGGACCACTTGATTGGCCCCTGTGATTGGCACCTATGTGGGACCCGAACCAGGGCCACTGGCTTCCCAAGCCCGTGCTTAACCACCGCACCACTCGGCCGGCCCGAGAGGAAGGGGTCTCGAGCTCCACCTGGAAGACCGCACTGGCTTCTTTGATTGTGACTGGCAATCTTGTTGGGGTGTCCCTGTACCCTCAAGGCCCCTGAATGAGGAAAAATAAATTTTAATTAATAAAGCTGTTAGCTCTTATGAAACCTGTGGCTATTCAGCCCGTCACTCAGGTGGCATCAGTTGTGTGGACCCAGAATGGGTTTGGCATTTAGCTTCCTGGCCTGGGGGATGTTAGGAAGTCACAGGCTTTCAAGTAGTTATCTGAAGCAAGGGTAGGAGATTTCTATGAACAATCTACTGTTTAGGATTCAGAAACTGATTAGAAGAGTAGGAGCTAAAGAACTAAGAAACTAGGGAGGAAACTTAACATTTCTATAGGAAAGAAAAAAGTTTCTCAGTGGGGGAGGGGGGTGCTCAGTTGGCCGGTAACAATAGCATGGATACCTCCATATACAAGTGTCGATGAAAAAACATCCAGCCTAAGAGATTTTATTTGAGCCAAACTGACAACAATTACCAGGAAGCAAAATCTCAATGGATTGAGAAAATGCTCCGCAAATGGCAGTTTACATCTTAGTTTATACCTAGGATCAAAGGAGGAATCAAGAGGAAGGTCACATGAAATCCCTTGGTGGCAGATTAAGGGGGTGGGAGAAAGCAAAGCGGGGAAATCTCTGGGATTCGATTCAAGGAAATTGGAGAGACAGGTACTTCTTTCGCATAGATGGGTACTGGATAGTTAATAGTTCACTTTTTACAGCACTTAGAGATGGTCATCAGGGGACAAGAATAGTTTCCTGCTCTGGTCCGGAAAAAGGGATTACTGACATTCCAAGGGTTTGTTATCCTAGAGGCAAAAAGACAACAGACAGGCCCACTAGGTAAAGATTGACCTTTGTCAAGGAAGCCACAGGCTAGATGTGACTTCCCCTTCAGGATCCACCTTAGTGAGGAATTTTTATGTTCACGCCATCCTACGTGGTTACTTTCAGTCTCCTGAGCTTGTCAGGTTTAACCTGGGGCCCTTTTCTGTCCACAGATGGGAGAGAACTGAGTCACTCCCCAAAATGGCCCAAGCCACCACCTTCAACAGCATCTCCAGCCAAAGAGACAAGATGTGTGGGAGAATGGGGGGGGGGGGCCAGTTATGGAAAGTTTTCAGGAAAAACACAGTAGGAGCGTGCGGTTGTTATGCAGATTCAAATCTCGGCTTTTTCCACGTATCAGAGTTTTAAGAGATTCAGTCCTCCTATTCTGGTACAGAGAGGGAGGCACGCTTACAAATGGAGATTTCCCTTAAAAATGTAAATGCCTGTTACAAAAGTGTAACCTCTCCTCAGAGCTTTTCGTGTCTGCTGTTTCTTAAAATTAATCAGGCTAAAATAAGAGGCATATTTGGGGTGACAAATTCTGCCCCCCTTCACCCCCTAGAAAGCCCTGGATGAGTTAGCTCCACCCCCTTTTTGGCCTCTCCTCCTCCCCTGAGCTGGCACCCCCTACACTGACTTGGCTCCTGCCCCTCCAGGGACCGTCTTCCCCAATCTGTTCATCCATCCAGTTACTCTTTTTTTTTTTTTTTTAAAGGAAACTTGCTGCTCGTGTAATACGCCTCCACTTCACACTGGGCTGGAGCTGAGAGGCTGGCGCCCCTGGGATCTGCCCGGCCTACGGGAGCTGGGCTCCCCACCTTTCCGGTGTATCTGAGAGGCTCAGGGTCTGGCAGAAGAGGTGGGGCTCCAGTGAGGGAGGGGAGAGGTGCGGGAGGAACGGGGTTCTCCGGGGATAAGAGTTTTCACAATGACTCATGGGGCAGGAGTGCGATGGACTCGGGGAGCCTGAGTTTCAGTTTCCTGGCTCTGGGTACCAAGAAAAGCAGGGCCCACAGGCAGCCAGCAGGACACTGCAGAGCCCTCCCAGGAGGGGTCAGTGCAGGGCCTCTGGTCTCTGAGGCTCTGGGCCAGGATCCTGGCAGGGACAGACAAGCTGGGCCCCCTGTACAGGGTGTATGGGGGGCGGTGAGGGAGCTCCCTTGACGAGGCCAAGCTTGTCTTGTCTTGTCCATTCCACAATTCATCGCTGTCCTTCCAAGGACGCCTATCTATGTACACACCACACTCAAACTGCCCCTCAGGAAGACAGCGGGACACCCAGGAAGTAGGCGAGGGTGGGCCACACAGGGTGGGCTGGGATGACTACAAACCCTCTCCAAGGTGCTGACAGAAGGGGAGAGGCTGTCTGGAAGGAGGGGACAAAGCCTGGATCCCCCACAGGAGAAAAGGGCCTTGTCCCTGGAGAGGGGTCCGCCATGTGAAAGACTCAGAATTGGACCTTTGGCGGGGGGTGAGGGATGGGGGTGGGGTCCCAGGGCTGCAGTAGAAGAAGAAAGCTCCCCAAACAGCTCTTCCCACCCTAGCAGGAGCCTGGGTGGCTTTGAGGGTGACAAGGAAAAAATTTTGAGATGCCCTAAATTAAGTTACAGGGGCCAGATGATGGAAGGAAGAGGAAAGAAGGGGTTAATCAGCTAACAGGCAAAACCAACAATAGGCAGCTCACATTCCTGAGGTTCAGGGCTTTGAGTCCACTTCCGCTCCCCCATTCTGCGCTTACCTAAGGGAAGAGCCCGGGGCCACCCAACGCCTGCGGCCTCCCCCTCTTGTTTACACTGGAACTTTCCGGACCTTGCCCATGCCCACAGGCCCCCTTCACTGTCTCTCACTCCTTCACCTGTATCCCACGTGGTAGATTCTTTCTAGACGACTTCGTCTTTCTCCCTTACTTGAGGTTACAAAAAGCCCATGGACTCCAGAACGACAGACATGTTGCCGTCCCACCTGGTGGCCGCTGGGTTTGGGCTCCATGCCCCAGGACTGGATCCTCTTTTTCTCGCTGGCCCAGTAAACCCTGTTTCGGAAAGGCTTTCAGTTGTGGAAGTTAGGTTTTTTTTTTACAAGAGGATGGAGAGTCTGTGCTGAGTGGCCATGCGTCCAGGTGGGATGGACCCCATCTGATAGGTGGGCAGGAGGAGGGCAGAGCTGGAGACCCAGGAACGACGCCGCAGCTCTGACCAGGGCCCAGGCCGGCAAACACCTGACTGCCCTGCAGTCACCCCACGTGGACACAGGACATTAGACCGGAGGGGCTGTGCCAGGAGGCCAGCTGTGAGCCGGGTCTCGCTGCTGTGCTCGGGGCTGCACTGGTCAGATGTCTCATGTCTGTACAATGTCCTGATGAAGGCTCTTTGTAACATGAAGACTGGCTTTACTCCCTTCTCACAGCACCTTAAACTGTCACCTTATTAGTTTCTTCCTGAGCCCCCTTAGCTGCACTCAGTGTCAGAAGGTGAACTGGGGGGATGGGAGCCTCTAGTGAGGAGGCATAAAAAATCCACTGGAGGCAGGAAGGGGAAAGGCACCGAGAGGGGCTGGTAATCATGGGGGGCGGGCAGGATGTCCAGGAGAACAGACAGGGGAGTGCAGGAGGCTGCTGCCACCATCTGACTGCAGCCAGTGGGAGACCCCAAGGGGGAGCCACCCCACTGAGCCGGCTCATTCCCCACAGCCGTGAGCAATCATCAGATGCGGGTGACCGATGGGCTCGGGAAGCGGGTGGGAGGCTGGGTATGCGCCCCCTGGCTCCTCCTGCAAGGTCCCCTGGGACATGTTACTGACCTGAACCAGAGATCGTCTGCCCAAAAGCAATGCACAAGCAGGAAGGAGTTTACAGTGAAGAGAATTCGTTTATTAGGATTGGTGCCAATCCAGGGAAGGGGTGAGCTCATGCTCCAAAATCCCTGCCTCCCCAGTGGCTCACAACAGGTTTATGGGGCTGAATCCTGCATAATCAGGAGAATGGCTCTTGGGTCGGGGGTCTTGTTGATTGGTCAAGAGTGACGCAAGGGCAGTAAACCCTGATTTCAGACTCTGAGGTCGGCTTCAGTTGGTTCCTCTGTTCCGTTGGTTTCAAGAGGATGTGGCTAGGGGTTCATTCTGCTCTAGGACTCAGGAGCTTGCGGGGGACCAGCCTCCGCTGACCAGGGTTCAAGAAGGTGGACACAGCGTCGGCGATATGAAAGACAGAAAATTTTTGTTACAGTAAAGGCAGAAAATGAGGGAGGAAAATAAAGAAGGGAGACAGTGGAGACACCGGGGGAGTTAAAGAGAAAAGTGTCACACTTTATTTGCAATAACATGTCCTTTTTATAGGGACTTTTGACCATTATCCAATTACAAGTTTAAGTTCCACATAGTCTTGATGTATTTTTCTCTTAAGACCTTTAGTCCCTCTAATTGTTCTCCTTAGGGCACACTGTGACCTTTTCTATGTTTAAGGATAATCCCATCTATGATAATCTCTTTATGACCCAGACTCAGTTTCTACATAATCTGTAATCCTGGGTCTGAATACTAAAGAGAATCTCACTTTTGATATTTAAATTTAACTGATTAATTTTGGCTTAACTGTACCTAAAGTTCTCTCAAGACTTCTCACAAACCTTAACAAAACATACACTTTGTAATAAAACACAGGCTTCAAGGGAATACGAAGTTGAGGAACACATGTCCAATTAATAGTACTTTCAGATTCACCTAGCCCACTAAAGTCAGCCTGCATGCCCCTCAATATTGGGCTACACAGCCCTCAACAGGAGCTGAAACACAATTCAAGGCATGATGTCATCTTTAGAAGCCATACCCTGTGATGGTTAGGCAGGGCTGGCTGCCTCAGAGTGAATGAATGAATGTAAGGAAAAGGACGCGGGCTCACTTGAGCACTGGGGCTCTGGTGTTACATCAAAAGCATACTCGAGGGCCGGCCGAGTGGCGCATTGGTTAAGCGCTGGTTTGGGGATGCCAGCGGCCCCGGATCGGATCCCACATGAGGGCCAGTGACACTGCCCTCTACAGCTAACAACAGCTCCACCTGGAGCTGGGCTTTGCGAGCCCCGGTGACGGTGTGGGCTGCAGCCCCTGCTGCAGTGGGCTGCCATAGGCTACAGTGAGTGGCCCGCAGCCAGCGTGAGCGGCTGGCAGCCAAGCGTGAGCTGCCAATGGCCGCGGTGAGAGACATCCAGAGGCCAGCAACCGATCTGCCTCATCCGGGAAGAGCGCAATGACGATACCAACAGTGAAGCAACATCCTCCGCAACTAAACTGAAGAACAAGAAGAAGGCAACTTGTCTGTTCCCCTTCCCTGATTCCCCAACGCTGTTCCCCTCCGCCAATTCCCCAATAAAATCTTTAAAAAAAAAAAAGCACACTCGAAGGGCCGGCCGAGTGGCTCAGTTGGTTAAGAGCTCGCTCAAGAGTGCGAGCTGAGCTCTGAGCAACAGCTGTTCGAGGCCAGCCTGAGCTGAGTTGCCGTTAAGCTGCCAACAGGTGGTAGGATGGCTCAGCTAAAGAAAAAAACAAAAAAAACACACTCGAGGTCAGGACTCTCGGTTTCAGACAGTCCATCCCTGGCCTTCAGACGCTTTTCAAGTCGCTCCTCCAAGTGTCCCTTTCACCGCCCTGCACTTGGCCCCTCCAAAGAGGGCGCTCAGGGCTCTCGTCCAATTTTCCGATTGTCGTCTGCCATCAGTTTCCTTCTGGGAGCATGACTCTCAGGCTGGGGGAGGGACTCAGTGCCTCTCAGCCTGTCCTGAGGCAGAGGATAAACTGACAACACCCGGGGAGTTTTCTGGAGAAGGGAGCCGAGCTGGACCCTGCAATAACGACACGGCCGACAAGGATGCCCGGCCTTCCCCAGCAGGCCTGGGGTCCAGTAGCTGCCCCAGGGTGTGACCCTTTGGGGTTCTGGAAGCAGAGAGGTCAGAGGTTGGCCCACAGAGGTCAGGTTGACCAGGGCTCCAGGCCGCCCTCCATCCCCGTTCAGGGTGGAGTTAGATCACTTCTGTTCTTTGGGTTGTTTTTCAAATTATTATATTGGGTTGTCGGAAATGTCATGACTTCCGTTGCAAAAATGCGTCAAGACTTTTCCAACAACCCAATACCTTCAGTACCTCTCACTGCAATTTGAAATGTATGCTCCCTGGAAATGCGGTAAGTCAGGCTTTATTGCTAAGCTGGTCTTTCTGTTTGTCTTCCATTTCTTTCCTTAACTTGCTCGGTTCTCAGTTCCTGTCTTTCTTTTTATTGCCTGTTTTTGTTTTGAGGTTCTGCATTTCTCCTGCAAAGTGTTTTTTTCATACCTTCAAATGTTTTCATTCAGGTACTACAAATTTATTCTGCTTCATAGTTGGTTTCCTGGACATTGTCACCGATGGAAAGGTTTTGTGCCCGTTTTTATTTTTCTCCTTACACCTGGGAGGTGGACGGCACTCGTGTGCGCCCCGGGCGGTGTGCGGGCTCCGGGAATCCCGGCTGCCAAGATCGCCCTCTTCTGGGCGCACGGTGAAGTGCAGCGTCAGTGAGCTCGCACCTGTCGTCTGTGGTCTGGTGGTGGTGGGAGGGGCGCGTGCCTCCAATACACTGATTCTTCTGTCGGCGGCACTTAATTTCCCCTTCCTGTTTCCTTCTTCCCTGTTACCCGCAAGCCTCAAAGGACGTACCCCTCCTCTTGGTGAACTCCCCAAGAAGGGATGCATGTCCAGCCGCCCTCTGCCTTCCCACACACACACACTCAAGTGTCGCCAGTAGCCAGTGGGCTGCCCGCCAGCTGCCCGCATCCCACACCAGGCGCCAGGCCTTCTCTGTCTGAGGGTGGCTTTTGCCCGAGTCCATTCCTCTCGGGCTGTCATCCCTTGCCCCACTTTCCTGTCTGTTTAGTGCAGCCCCTCTGCAGAGCAGGTGGCCCAGGTCCAGAGCCGGCTTTGCCAGAGGTCCCAGGTTTTTGTTTTTCTATGGAAAGGCACAACGCCCATCTCCATTTCCTGAGCCTGAAGTCACAGGAAAGGGCATTCCAGTGCCTCTCCCCGGTGATCTGAATTCCTTTCCTTGCTAGAAAGAGTAAATAGATTTGGATATAGGCAGCTGACATTAATCTAGGACAGCCCTGAGTTCAGTGGTTTTTTTGTTTTTTTTAGACTTTTAAGATTCTAAATTTATTGTTGCTCGTGTATAGAAATACAGCTGGTTTTTCTATATCTTACAGCCTGTGTCCTTTCTAAATTCATGTACTAATTTCAGTATTTGCTCTGTGAATCATATTATACTGACTGTCTAAACTAAAAATCATGACGTTCAAGTGACCAGAGGTTGACCTCGCATTTTACTGATGGTCCCCTCATTTCTTTTGCAGGCACAGGGTGAATAGAAGTGGTGATAATGGGCACGTGTTCAATAGTTCATCTTAGAGAAGATGCCTGTTTCATAGAGAAGTTATAGCCTGTTTCATAGGTGCCCCCTATCACATTAGAAAGGTACCTCTTTTACTTGTAGTTTGCTGCAAGAGTTATCATAAACGGTGTTGAACCAATCAAGTGATTTTCTGCATGCATGGGAATATGTATATAGTATATTTTCCTTTCTGTTGGCCACTGGTGATTTTCTGATGTTATTTTAAGGGAGATTGCCTTAGAATTTTCATTTCCTATAATACCTTATCCATTTACAAAATTTTTAAAAATGTGGGCTAGGCGAGTGGCGCAGTGGTTAGGTGCTGGCTTGGGAAGCCAGCGGCCCCGGTTCGGATCCCACATATGAGGGCCAGTGACACTGCCCTCAAAAAAAAAATGTTTATTAAAATATAGATAACATACAACATTATATTAGTTTTTGGTGTACACCACAGTTATTCAACATTTATATACCTAAGGGAGTGATCACCAATATAAGTCCAGCAACCATCTGACACTGTACCCCACTATCACAATATTATTGATTGTATTCCCCATGCTGTACATTACATCCCGATGACTTATTTGGTTTATACCTTGAAATTTGGACCTCTTATTCCTCTTCAACTTCTCCCACCTTTTTTAATTTTTCAATTACAGTTGACATTCAAGATTATTTTATATTAATTTCAGGTGTGTAGCATAGTGGTTAGACATTTATATAATTTAAGAAATGATCCCCCTGACTAGTCTAGTACCCACCTGACACTATATCATATTATTGACTATATTCCCTGTTCTTTACTTTACTTTACATCCCCATGACTACTTTGTAACAACCAGTTTGTACTTCTTAAACCCTTCCACTTTTCACTTATCTCCAACCCCCCTCCCATCTGGCAACCATTAAAATGTTCTCTGTAACTATGAGTTTGTTAATTTATTTTGTTCTGTAGATCCCACATATAAGTGAAATCACATTGCATCTGTCTTTCTCTGTCTGATACACTTCACTCAGCACAATTCTCTCCAGGTCCATCCATGTGCCGCAGATGGCAAGAACCCATTCCCTACCTTGGCTGAGCAATATTCCATTGTATGTATGTACCACCTCCTCTTTATCCATTCATCCACTGACAGACAGCCACGCTGCCTCCATATCTTGGCCGTTATAAAAAATGCTGCAATAAACATATGGATGCACATGTCCCCTCAAAGTAGCATTTTGGGTTTCCTCAGATAAATAGCCTGAAGTGGGATTACTGGGTCCTTCTTTGTCTCTTCTTATAGCCTTTGTTTTAAAGTCTATTTTGTCTGGTACAAGTATTGCTACCCCAGTTTTGTTTTGTTTTTTTCCATTTTCATGAAATATCTTTTTCTATCCCTTTACACTCCATCTGTATGTGTCTTTCAATTTGAAGTGAATCTCTTGTAGGCAGCATATATAAAGGTCTTGTTTTCTTATCTATTCAGCCCTCCTATGTCTTTTGTTTGGAGCATTTAATCCATTTACATTAAAAGTAATTATTGATAGATGTGTAGCTATTGCCATTTTATTATTCATAATTTTTATCTTTCTTTTTCATCTTCAAGAAGTCCCTCTAAGATTCCTTGTAATACTGGTTTGTTGGTGTTGAACTCCTTTAGCTTTTTCTTGTCTGGGAAGCTCTTTATCTGTCCTTCGATTTTAAACGATAGCCTTGCTGGGTAGAGCAATCTTGGTTGTAGGTTATTGCTTTTCATCACATTGAATGTTTTGTGCCAATCCCTTCTGGCCTGGAAAGTTTCTGTTGAGAAATCAACTGACAATCTTATGGGAGCTCGCTTATAATTTACTAGTTGCCTTTCTCTTGCTGCTTTTAGGATCCTCTGTTTGTCTTTAACCTTTGGCATTTTAATTGTGTTTAGGTGTGGGCCTGTTTGGGTTCGTTTTGTTGGGTACGGAGGGGTCCCAGTGAGTCAGCAGGGTGGAGCTGAGGAGCTCAACAAGCCAATCGGATTTAGATTTGGACAGTAAGTGTGGGGGAAACTCAACATGAGAAATATGGTGCCTTCCTGCCAGCTGCCTGGGAGGAGGCTCCTCACAGGAAAAATGCTGACTGTCCTCCAGTTCTTGCTTCGACACCGCCCCCCCCCCCCCAGGTACTGTCCCTCCGCGGGAGCCCAAGGCGAATGCTTGGGAGTGAGGGATCGTGCGGCCGTCATTTAAGAGGACGCCTGGGTTTCCTGCCGCCTTCTGCCCCACCCGGATGGCCGGAATCCCCACTCTTCTTCACAACCATTGGTTGTGGGGGCTTCTCTTCCTGGCATTAGTACTCTGGGCTGGGGACCCTTGTGTGTGGAGCTGGGGGAACTTCTGCAGCCAAGATACCTTTCTTGGTTCTCAACCGCCACACGGATGTTTGGGGTTAGCCAGTTCTGCGTCTCCGCCCCTCCTACCAGTCTCGACATGGCTTCTTTTTATATCCTTAGTTATAAAACTTTGGTTCAACCAAACTTCAGATGGTCCTCCAGGTTGATTGTTCTATAATTGAGTTGTAATTTTACTGTGTTCATGAAAGGACGCGGGCAGAATGTTTACCTGCTCCGCCATCTTGGGTCTCCCCTATTACCTTGTCCATTTTAAAAAATCAAGATTGTGCTAGCTTCTTAATTAGGAAGTCTTAATTTTTTTCCTGTCCTCTGAAGGAGGTTCTGGAAGATGGATATTATCTTGTCCTCGAACGTTTGGGAAAATTAACCAGTGACAATCTCAACCTGTAGTTTTTCTTTGTGGAAAGTTTCTTTCAAACCAGCTTTTTTTTTTGTTTTTTTTGAGGGCAGTGTCACTGGCCCTCATATGTGGGACCCGAACTGAGGCCACTGGCTTCCCAAGCCAGCGCTTAACCACCACGCCACTTGGCTGGCCCAACAAATCAGCTTTTAAGGTATTATTTGTAACATAAAATTTGTGAGTTTTGAGTATACAGTTTCCTGAGTTTTGACAAACATGTGCAGTCATGTAACCACCACTACAATCAACAAAGAGACCTCCTAAGAGAATGCTGGCACCTTCCTGCAGTCAGCACCCACCATCTACCCTCCAACCCTGGGCAATCACCAATTTGATTTCTGCTACACATACTGCATTTTCCAGAATTTCATATAAATGGAATCACACAGTATGTATGGGTTTTTCCCCATCTTCCCTCTTAGTTGAATGCTTTGCCATCCATCCATTTGCTGTGCCCCTGTGTATTACCGACCATTGTTCTGTCGTGTGGAAGTACCTCTAGAAGGGAGAAGGCCCCACTGGGACCACCTGCTCCTGCTCTCAAGGTGGGGACTCCATATTGTCTGGTGACAAAGATTCTCTGCTTGACCAAAGCCTAGCCAGGCTCCCGAAACTTCTCCTGGGCCCATCTGTAGCTTTCCTTGCAAAATCAAGTTTTAGCAAGAATCCCCCAGGCTAGATAGCTATCTGATGGTGTCGCTCATCCCACCTTCACTCCCCAAGTGAGGTGTGATCACCTGGCCTGCCTTCAGCAACAATCCTGGAGGTGGGCTTAGCTAGAACCCCCTCTGATGTCTCCTTGTGGTGACTTTCCATCCCCTGACCCCACTGCTCCTTGGCTGTACTTGGATCCTAACCCAGTCTCCCTCCCACTGCAAAATAACATCGCAGTGGGCCCGCGCCTATGGCAACAGCCCTCTTGGAATAAGTCTCGCTGTGCGTTAGCAAGTGTCATTGAATCTTTTTGACATTGGTTTCCTTGAGGACAAGCTTCCTGGGGACCCAGGCCAGTGAGAACAGCGAACAGCTGAGAGAAATGGCGGGAAGAGTTCGTAGGGGCTGTAGGGGTGAGGTGGGCGGGGAGGACGCAGGCCTGAGGCCAGGCAGGGGCTGTAAAGGAGCCGGGATGGGGACACGCATGCCCGCACACCCAGAGAGACCCGGTGGGCCCGTCCCAGGGACGGTCAGCTGTGGGAGGACACCCGCTCAGAGCTGAGGGCCTCACTCAGCGTGAGGATCTCCAAAGCAGCAGCCCGGGCACACAGGAGAGGCGCTGAGTGCCTGTGTGACACAGGGGTTGGCCCTGCCACCCTCTGCGGGGCCCTGGAGGTGGCACAGCTCCCGTGCCCTGCAGAGGTGGGCCTGAGCTGCACCCGCAGAAACAGCAGGGCCTGGGCGGGCAGAAACAGCAGGGCCTGGCGGTGCTTTTGGAGCCTGGTTACAGGCGCTCACTGATGCTCAGAGCGCCCTTCCCTTCTCGGGCCTCCCTGACGGCCCGGTCGGGACAGTCGCCCCAAGCACTCAGAAAGAATGAATCGATTCAAGTACTGGTTCCTGTGATCGGATCACCTCCTCCCCCTGGCCTTACCCCCCACCCCCACCCCCAACTAGTCCTTTCCTGGGTTCCTGCTCTGCAGGGAGCTCATGACTGTTTCCCCCACGGCACTTCCGGTTGCATCGCTGATTGTCCAAATGTCACCTGTTCTCTAGCTCCAATGACCCCTCCTCCCTTTTCCCCCTCCCGCTTGAAACCCTCCGTCTTTCTCCACCACCTCCAACACCAGACCATTTCGGGCCACATCTAAGCTCTCTGCCTCAGCCATCTGTGGGCCCCTGAGGCAGGAACCCAGTCTTCTCCGATGTCCCCACGGTGAGAACCAGGGCCCTGCGCCAGGGGGGTCTGTCACAGGAGGAGGATGCACCAGAACTGGCCCAGGGGGCAGGCCCGACAGGGGACGCGGTTTCTGCCTCACCTCCTCCTGCAGCAGGAGGCGGCTGGAGATTGGGGCTGCCCTCCTCAGAGACCCCAGGGGATCCACCCAAAGCAGGAGCTGCTAAGGAGGGGCTCACAGGCCCCCACACCCCGCCCCTCCCGGGGCTCACTCTCTTCAAAGGGCCCAGCTCCCTGCAGCGAAGGAAAGGTGTGGGCAGCTGGGACTAGGGTCCCTTGAGAACCGGGATCGGAAGAGCATCCAAAGATGCGGGTCCCGGGGAGGTGGGGCCACAGCGAGGGGAGATGCGGCCGGGGGGGTTCAGGGCGGTCAGGATGAAGCCTCTGTCTCTGTTCCACCCCTCCCCAGTCAGGCTGAGCCCTTCTGCGTCATGGAGGCGCTGGTTCTAGCCCTGTGGGCTCTGCTGGTGTCTGCGGAGTTTGCTAACGACACGACACAGCCAAGTAAGGGGTGGGCTGGGCGGGGGTGGGGTGGAGAGGGGGCACAGGGGCTCAGGGCCTGGCGTCGAGCGCATCTCGGGGGCTCTTTGCGCGTGGCCTGTTAGGGGCGCCTTGGGAGCGCACTGGGCGCTGGGGCCAGGGCGCAGTCCTGCCCCACTGAGCTCCCGGGCTGCCCCACAGGTGTGGACCTGAGCTGCTACCAGTGCTTCAAAGTCACGGAGAAGACGCTGTGTGCGCCCACCAAGTGCTCACCCACGGACCAGGTCTGCGTCTCTCACGCGTTGTTCATGCATTCGAGTGAGTCCCTTGGGGTGCGGGAACGGCGGTGCACAGCCTCTCCGGGACTTGCGCTGGACCCTTGGGCTCTTTGCAGGGCTGGGGGGCTGTGGGGGAGCGGGGTGCCCTGAGAACCGTTGGTCCGACAGCACTTCACACTCCCTCTTCCCATTAGACTCAAGGGAGAGTATCCGTAGATTCTGAATTTGGGCTACTCTTTTCCTTTTCAAATACCAGTTTTTTTGTTTTGTTTTGTTTTGTTTTGTTTTGTTTTGTTTTGTTTTGTTTTTTTGAGGGGAGGGTCACTGGCCCTCCTGTGTGGGACCGAACCGGGGCTGCTGGCTTCCCAAGTCAGCGCTTAACCACCGTGCCACTCGGCCAGCCCCTCAAATACCAGTTTTTAAACGTCCCTCTCCTAGGAACTGTTAGCAGCTCAGGCTCTGGTGTAATGGAAGTTACAGGGAGAGCAGGAGCCTTCGGCTCAGCTATGGGAGGCTTAGCTGTGGGAGCAGGGCCAGTCAGGCAGGACACTGCCCCCAGGACCTGCTGGCCCTATCTGCTGCTCACCAGGCTGCACACCCACCGGCTGATTGTGGGGCTTACCTTATAACAGTGCCACTTTCAAAACAAGCCTCAGAGGGTATTATAAAGTCAGACATAAACACGTTCCCAAGCCTACTGAAGTGTCACTAGCAAACCATTAGAAACATTCATACGTAGAAGCATAAAAATGGCCAGAGAGAGCCGAGGTGGAGAACCATCTGTTCTCTCCAGAAACTGTGATCATGGTTTGCTGGTTCCGGCTACGTGGTTCCAGGTCCTTGGGGATCTGCCAGCAGCGGACAGAGCTACTGCCTCTCTGTGGCTTCAAGTGCTAGGGACTTCGCTGGAGCCGCATTCATTTAACCAGCTCCCCATACGGAACCTCAGGTCGCCTGTTTCCTGCTTTTGCAGTAATGACCAAGAAGATGCATGTCGTGCAATTATTGGGCTTCCTGGAGATAAGTCTGTAGTGGAAATGCCTGTGAGAAACGCAGGCACATCTGAGATTGTAGCAAGGGGCAGGGCTGTGCCACACTTCCGGCCAGCGCCCCCAGCACGGTTCTCCCCCCACCTCCCCAGCGCCCCCAGCACGGTTCTCCCCCCACCTCCATCCTCTGGTGGGCTATATTCAAGATGCACTTGTACATGGAAGGAGGCCCAGGGTGTCCACAGTGACTGCCTTTCCCTGTGCACATCCTCCTGGAAGTGACCCCTTTCCTTACCAAGAGAGAAAGACTTTGCGGATGGCGGGGCATGCTTTGACTGAATATCTGCATCTTTCCCCCAGGTTTTGTTTTCCTTTTAGGACTGTTTCCTTGGCCTATGGTCCCACCAGTTTCATGTTACAGCTTCCTGCCCTGGAAGTCAGTGGCTGGTGGTCATATCACGGTGCCTCCGTCCGTGCTGGGGGCTGGGAGTGGGTGAGGGTGCTCTTCAGGCCCCTCGCTTGCCCCCACACCTTTGCCTGGGGCTTTCCACCCTGAGCTCTGGGGAGGGGGAGGCAGCTGCTCAAGACCGGGCTCTGGGAGCACCCTGCCTCTTCCCTTCCCTCAGGTGAGCCCAACCCAGGGCCGCTGAGCAGCAGTCCATGTAGCCTGAGATGAGATGGTGTAATACAATCATCACATCACAACGTAGAATGGAATTCAACATGACAAAATAGAATGCAACACAGCAACTACAATAGACAACACAACACAATGCAACACAATATAATAATGGTGGGTTCCACCCAAGATGGCCTTTTCTCCTACAGTTTGGGTGGTTTTCAGTGTTTTGCTTCTCCCAGATGATTCCTTCAAAGTTTCTGCCGCACCTTAAATGACACAGGGTGGCCCGGGCCATGTGTGGCTTCAGGGAAGAGCCCTCAGCAGGCCCAGCAGGCCTGGACCCATCTTGGCTGTGTCAGCCATGCTGCTGCTGCTCTGCAGTGTGTGGCCTGTGAAAGGGTCGGGAGGCGGTGTCAGGTAGCAATTGATGGACAAGCCATTCTGTGACCCTGAGAGTTAGCTCAGGCCATAGGGACAGTACACCACTGGCCCCATGCTTCCTCCTTCCTCCTCTCTGTGCAGAATCAAGAGTGAAGATAATGATCAGCAAACGCTGTGCCCCCAGGTGTCCCAACACCAACATGAAGCATGAGTGGTGGATGGGAGACCACTTATTCAACAGGATCATCAGGCAGTGCTGTGCCCGGAGCCTCTGCAACAGGGCGCCAGCCACACTGGAGGGTGCCTGGGCCCAGCGAGCCGGGCTCCTGCTCCCACTGGGCCCAGGCCTCCTCTGGGCCCTGCTGTGAGTACCCTCCACCGGCCCTGCAGGCCCACCCTATCCTCCCACCCCGGCCTCTGCCCTGCCTCCCTCTCTTTGCAGACACTGGGTGGGACATTCCGCCTCTGAAGTGGTAGGAAGGGTGCTGTGCCTCCACCTTGGACCTGGCCACCTGGCCTGTCCCTGGCAGGGGCCCTTTGCTCACATGGCTCAGAGAATTGAGCCCTGGCTCCACTTGGAGGAGAGTGAATCTTTCCCAGTTTGGGGTCACAGCTCCCTGTATAAGGTCCCTTGCCCTGAACGGACTGTCCAAGGCCTGGCAAGCGGCAGGAAGAGCCTGGCAAGGCCGCAGGGTGGCTCCAGCCTTGACTGTGGCTCTGACTTGCTCTGTGGTCTTGGCCAGCCCCTGCCCCACTCTTGCCACCTTTGTCCTTGGAGGCCTAGGTAGAGTCATGCCATAGGTGCCACCTGTGCCTTGGGACCACAACCTGTACTCGTTCCAGAGACAATAAACTCATTGTTGAATCACATTCCTTCAGTCCCTTCCACCATTTCCACCTGCCATGCCCAGGCCACATGCCTTTGGCCCCGCTCTCAGCAACCTCAGTGGTCATGTGTCATTCATGACTGGAGTGGTCAGATCTGGACAGCACCATCCAGCTGGGTTATGGCAAACTAAGCATGGGGGCGGCCCCTGCACCCTGGGCCCAGCACTGAGTAAGCAGGAGTCACAGGCTCAGGGTCACATCCAGGTCCTCAGAAGGGCCAGCTGGCCGCTGCGTGAAGGTGGGGAAGGGGCACTGGATGGTAGGGGTCTGGGGCACATTGAGGGGTCGGTGGGTCCTCCCAGGGCAGTGGGAGACGGAGACACTGGGAGGGGATGCTGGGGCGATGGGACCCATGTTTTGTGGGCAGCTGGGTTGGAGAGAGTGAGGGCTGACGGAATGGCTGGAGGCGCAGGCCTGAGAGAGGGCCACTGAGGTGAGGGGCAAGGGTGAGGACCAGGTTGGGACAGGTGGAACCAATGACCAGCTCAGGGCTGTCAGGCTGAGCTGAGGCACCCACAGGACATCCTGGAGGATGAGGAGATAGAGGACAGGGGCTGAGGGCAGGGCCATTGGCACCAGGAGGAGGTCTGGGGGTGGGGCAGGCGTCATATCACCTGCCTGTGGTCTTGGCCAGTGGCTCTCCTGGCTGAAGTTTCAGAGTTCCCACGCTAAAGCCAAGCCTCCGGCCCCGCTTCCCACCCTATGCCCAAGTTCCTGTGATTTCCCGTGGCTCTTTCCCTCAGCACTGACTGGTTGGAGCTCTGTAGAGCGAATGACCCAATGGGCTCCCTCAGGCTCTCCCTGTGTGAAAGTCATTAAACACCCATGCCCCTGACTCGGAGATGCTATCTGGAACATGAACAAGATCTTCTAGTCTTTGATTTTGTTCAAAGTGTCCAGATTTTATCATTTCTCACAAGTCCTCTTTATCTCATATCTCAGGACCATATTCCCTGACTTAAATACAATTAAGTTAGAAATCAATACGAAAAAAAAAAAGAAATCAATAACAAAAGATAAATACAGCTTTATCACATGTATAAATCAACACATTTTAAGTTAACACCAGCTTTAAAAAGGGCATCTTAAGTATTTTTTTAAATACCTGGAACAGATGAATGAGGAAAATACTACTTGAAGTGTTTGGGATGCAGGTTAAGCAAAATTTACATCCTTCTGAATTTATACAAAAGAAGGATAAAGGCAATCTTCTGCTGAGAAGCTCATAGTTTAAACTTCTCATTTCTTGTAGGGCAGGTATGATGACAATGAATTCTAACAGTTTTATTGTGTCAAAGAAAAAGTATTTCTTTTACCTTCTTTTTTTTTTTTTTTTTTTTACGGCATTGTCACTGGCCCTCATGTGTGGGACCCGAACTGGGGCCGCTGGCTTCCGAAGCCAGTAGTTAACCACCGCGCCACTTGGCCGGCCCTCTTTTATCTTCTTGAAGAATATTTTCACTGGATATAGAATTCTGGGCAGATCATTTTTTTCTTTTAGCACTTTAAAGATATTATTCTGCTGTCTTCCAGTCTCCATGCTTTTCTGATGGGAAATCAGTTGATATTTGTGCTGTTGCTTTACTGCATAGTAATGTGAGTTTTCTCTGGCTGCTTTCAAATTTTTCTTATCTTTGGTTGTCAACAGTTTGACTCTGTTGTGCCTAAATGTAGTTTTCTTCATATTTATACTACTTGGGATTTGTTGAGCTTCTTAAATCTGTAATTTTATCCCTTTCATCAAATATGGAAAATTTTTGGTCATTATTTATCCAAATAATTCTCTCTCTTCTCTTCTTCAAGAACTCCTACTGCATTTATGTTAGACCTTTAAATATTGGTCCACAGTTCCCTGAGGCTCTTCACAATTTTTTCTATCTTTTCCTGTGTATTCTTCATATTGGTTAACTTCTATTGGTTTTATCTTTAAGCTACTGACTCTTCTGTCACTTCCAATATTCTGTTAAGGCAAGCTGGTAAAATTTGAGTTTAAATATTGAACTTTTTTGGTTCTAGAATTTTCATTTGATTCATCTCATAATGTCTATGTCTCTGTTGATATTTCCTATCTGTTCATTTATCACAAGCATATTTTCTTTTACATCCCCAAACAGTTATAATGGCTGCTAACATCTTTATGTGGTAATATAAAATCTGGATTTTCTCAGCATTGACCTCCATTCATTGTCTTTTCTTTAGAGTGTGGGTCATATTTTCCTGTTTCTTCATGTGTCAACTAATTGTAGATTGCTTCCTGAACATTGAAAATAATATTATAGAAACTGAATTTCTTATGAAGGGTATTAATACTTTTGTAATCAGGCCATTAACTTGGCTTAACTCAACCTGCAGTTCTGTCTCTGCTGCAATAGATGGCAACTAAAACTTCAGTTCTATGAACTTTAGCTGGGCTCCTTGGAGTCTGCGCTGCACATGCATTGTTCAGGGGTCAGCCAGAGATATGAGGCTTTATAAATGAAATTTTGAGCTCCCTTTTTCTGCTCTACATTTCTTGGATTTGTTCCCTCAATTTCCAGCTGGTATTATGGTCCTGAACTCTGCCCTCCTGAAGTCAGTAAGGCTGTGTGTTTCTACCTGATTTTTAGCCTCCCCACGTGGCATAGACTGGAAGCTGTCCTCAAGTGAAAACCTATAACAATAGGAAACTTACCAGTGGCTCTCGTTCCAACTTCAGTATCTACCTGCTATTGGTCATTCTCCAGTGCCCTCAAATAGCGGTGCTGTTAACATTTTCTAGGGTTTATAGTTATCTAAGGGAAGGTGGGTCCAATAGGAGCAATTCAGCCACTCTCAGATTAAAGCCCAGTAAATGTAACTCAAAGGTTCTAAGATTCTAGAAGTATCAGAAATATGGAGAAAATGATTGTTTATGTTTTCCTCCAATGAGTCAAATTGCATGCTATAATTTATAGGGCAACTATTAAAAATAGTTAAAGGCTAGGGCCGGCGGAGTGGTGTGGTGGTTAAGTGCTGGCCTGGGAAGCCAGTGGCCCCGGTTCGGTCCCACATGTGAGGGCCAGTGACACTGCCCTCAAAAAATAAATAAATAAATAAAAATTAAAAAACAATAACAATAGTTAAAGGCTATATGGACTAAGTTAGTAGAAGGAAAAGTGGAATAATACAAATATTTGATTAATCTGACAAAAAGGAAAAGAATAATTAAACAGATAGCCTATACAAAACACAAATAATAAGATAGATGCCATCCTAACTATATCAATAATTTCATTAAATGTAAATAGGTTAGGTACTGGAAGTAAAGGAATAAGATTTTCAGATTGGCTTTAAAAAGATAACTATAAGCTTCTTACAAGAAAAATACAAGAATACAGAAAGAATGAGAGTAAAATCATATGGAAAAGTAAACCACGTAAACACTAACGAAAAGAAAATACAGGTATCTGCACAAATGTCTTTAAGACAAGTGGTATAATGCAAATCTTTATCCTATTTTTTCCTAGCTAATAGATCTTATTTAAAGTTATTATAAAGCGGGTCTTTGAATTTGACAGCCCATCTCCTGGTGCTGTCTTAGATTGGTACTATAAGGACTGTCTTTATTATGATGACTAAAGCAAGAAAAACGAATGGAAAAACCTGATGAATGGGTGCTGGGATGCCTGTCCTGATATAAAACAGTGTAAGTCTTGAAGCAGCTACAGGAGACAAGTCTAACAATGGATTTACGGAGGAAACAGAACTGGATCCCTCAGAACTGGCCAAATGGACAGACAGAGGGACATTAGGAAAAGAGTTCTTGTCCAGCTGCTGTTAGCTAGGCCCAGGGACAAGCTAGACCTTTACAAGAAGAAGCTGGAATCACAGGAAAGAAGTCAGACTGGTTTTTCCAGTCCATGGGAAGTCTTTCTCCTGTGACCAATTAAACAGATGTTACACTCACTTGAAAAGTAACTCCATTAAGAACATTGATTATCCAGAAACCTGTACTGCTGGTTGAAGGCCTTGCTAGGTAACCTTGGAATCCCAAAGGTATCCCGTGAAAGTGCTGGGGTGCTTGGGGAGAAGTAACAGCAGACGCATGATAAGGACAATGGGCGGGGATGGGCACCCCGCGAATTCTAGGTGCTGCTGAATGGAGGTGATTATTTGGCAGCAGTCGGATGGCCACCAGTTCCCAGCCAGTCCCCAAATGGCTGCACAAGTGTGTGAGCAAACACTTCCAGATGGTTCAACAAGGAACTTCCTGCAGTGGGCAAAGGCAGAGTTGTTCTGGGAGAAGTAACTGCTTCACCCTCTCACCAGCCAGCAGTTGCCACCTTCCTTCCAAGGTGCTAGGAAAGTCACAAGTGCAGGTGACCCTCATTGGCTTTATGATGCACAGGAACACACCGACTGAATGCCATTGACAGGCTGTGGCAGAGGCTGTAATTCAGGGGGTTTCTTTGTTTTTGGTGAGGAAGAGATTCATGCTTACCAAAGATAGGTGACATGAAGGAAAGAGGGAAGAGCTTTGGGGCTGGCGACAAGAACTGGGCTGGACGCTCTGGTCTCAGCCTTGTCTGTCTGTGGCAGAGGCAACCTTGGAGACACACTTCTCTGTCCAGGCAGCTTACCTGGGCATGTTTCTTCTGATGTGGGCCCACACTCGTGGGCTCCAGCGTACTGAAGTGGCCCAGGGGACACACTGCACACTACCTTCCTGTCATCCTCTAGGAGCAGTTGCACAGAAAATTATTAAAATGTAACATCAGTTATTCAAAACAAGTGGGAAGAAATGTGAGCTGGCCAAGTAATTTAAATGGTGTGTTCTTGGGTGAGTGTGGGGAGAGGGCAGACAGGGAGCCCACTGGCCAGGTTTCTGGGATTAGAGGAGGGAGTGAGAGGCAGGAGGGTGCAATTACACTTTATACGTTTCCACCTCTCAAACATTTTTTTCTTTTCGCCTGAGCTGGGGTCCCAGGACCCGATGTCCAGTTGGCAACACGTGCTCCTGAATGAACTTCCGTCTGATCATCACTTGGCCCATGCAGCCAAACTGAGACTAGCTGTGAACATGGCCCCACCACTAAGCAAGAGCGCCATCCTGTGATCCTTGACTTGCAAATGCTATGACACAAGTGGGACTGAAGAGCAGTATCAGCAGGCTGTGAGTGCCTGCTCCAGGGTGGCACAGCCTAACCAGAGGAAAAGTAGGGATCAAAACACATGTAGGGAGCCGGCCGAGTGGTGCGGTGGTTACGTGCTGGCTTGGGAAGCCAGTGGCCCCGGTTCGGGTCCCACATAGGAGGGCCAGTGACACTGTCCTCAAAAAAAAAAAAATACACGTAGGGGTGAGTGGAAGTGGGGAGATCGTGTAAACAGGAGGGGCACCTAGGGACCACACTCCCCCAGGGAAACAGCCCACTATTTCCACGAGAGCCCTCAGAGCCAGAGAATGAGACTCGTGGTGTTTGGCCCAGCACCTCCCAGGGGGAGCTCTGCCTCCAAGTGTCATCTGGGCAATCTGGGAGCTTAAGTGAGATGCACCCCTCAGGTGCCTCTGTCCCTGGCAGCCAGTTGGAGCTGTCCATGCACAACACGTGCCTGTATTTGCCATCTGGTTGTTTTTCAGACAAACTGTGAGAAATAATGACAGTGAAACCTTTGGCCAGCAACGCTCAACCGCTCAACCGTACGGCCCCTGCCCTCTGTGCAGCCAGCCACGAGTTGGCTAAGGCAGCTGTCTCCGGGAGGTGGGGCAGGGCTGGATTTGCTCCAACAAATACACCAGGTGTGGGTGCAGACTGGACACAGAGAACGTGTGACTTAGCAGCCTGCAGGTACACCCCAGAGGTTACAGGAGCGTCTGTCGCAGCCAGGCGGAGTGCGGGTCAGGGCCGGAGTACCCGCAGCAGAGTCCATGCTTATAGACACATTTCTAGAAGCACACCTCCTCCCAAACTGAACACGCTTGTGCGCTGGCCTAGATAGGAAGTTCCCGGAGCATTTTGGCGTCTGGCCTTGGGGCCAGGGCAGGAGGAAATAATGTTCCTAGAAGCTCCTGATGATGATGGAAGGTCTTGCTATCCCAAATAAGGACAGCAGAGGGCGCCCTCGTCCAGGAGACAAGCCCCGTGGGAAATTAGCGTGAGTGGCGGATAAGGGTAAAGGCTAATCAAACGATGACGCTGTCACCCACACCGGAGAGGGTACCTCTTTCATTACCAGGATGGGCTCCTGCGTGTTCCAGTCACTGTGGCACCTGATGTCTCTCAGGCCCGAGGCCAGGCTGGGAGAGTGGTGAGGGGCAACTTATTGGGCATTTCAGGGATTCCAAGTCATGGAAGGACATCAGTGGTCAGGGTGGCCTCTGTCGTGGTTCTCTAGTAACCCAAGAACCACAATATAAGAGGACATTTAACTTGCTATTGTTCAGCTGGCTGGACTGAGCATGTCATCCCTCATCCCCAGGGGAGGGTGGGGGTGAGTGTCAGGCGTCTGCCAGTGTGAACCTGGGAATACCTGTGCTGCGCCACCTGGGAAATAGTTGTGCACAAACCGGAAGGAATGCAGGGCTGACCAAACAGCCTCTCCCAGCGCTCCAGTCACTGGGACATGGGAACATGTGTAAAGGTCATGTCTATTATGAAGGAACAGGAAATGATGCTGTGATTTTAAGTGGCACAGAACAAACATTATTTTAATCTCTCTGCCACAGCTGTATGGTGTGACAAAGGGTTTATAAACGTCTTTTTTTTGTTGTTTGTTTATTTTTGAGGGCAGTGTCACTGGCCCTCACATGTGGGACCCGAACCGGGGCCACTGGCTTCCCAAGCCAGTGCTTAACCACCGCGCCACTCGGTCGACCCTATAAACTTCTTTTTTTTTTTTTGAGGGCAGTGTCACTGGCCCTCACATGTGGGACCTGAACCGGGGCCCCTGGCTTCCCAATCCAGCGCTTAACCGCCGCTCCACTCGGCCGGCCCTAAACTTCTTAATAACATTAAATAAATAAAAAAAAACAGGCTGATGGCTGACAATATTTGGAGAGGCTGATTTGAAACCCTGGGTTGACGTATTATAATATATTTGACAGCTGGTTGGACAGGGAAAGAAGTGCACTTGGCCTTTGAAAAATCACACACACACACACACACACACACACACACACACACACACACACGCTTCCACTGGCAAGTAAAAAAGCCTCAGATAATCGCTGAGGCTGAGGACAAAGTGGAGTGGAGCTACAAGACAGGCCTGGCCGGAGCCCGGCTGGAAGAAAACACACAAACAAGAAGCGACCTTGTGACAGCTGGAAGTCCTCCCACTAAATATTCCATTTCTCACTGGGAGTTTTGGTCTTTGGGCAACTGTCAGGAAACCTGAGAAAGCTGATGATGTGCTCTCCTCCTGGCCAAGGAAGAAACCTATGTTTAGCTGCTTGATGCCCAAACCAAGCAGCAGGCAATGGAGGCCCCATAAGTGAATCCCAAATTCTCCACCAGTTCTTGAACTCAGATAATTTAAGCAGATGTCTTGAAGGACTGTCCTTAGCTGCAAATACAGCTGACTGTCATTTTTTCTTGGTAGTTCTGTTCTACAAAGCTATGAACAGTGAATTATCAAACGCTGAGCCATTGCTCCTAGAGGAAACACAGGGTTAGGTCCTTATAAGCCTGTGGACATGTTTTCATCAACCAGTCAATATATAAATATTTGAAAATCACACTTCTGATAAAAGGTTAATGTCCAAAATATATAAAGAACTCATACAACTCCATAGCAAAAAAACATAATCCATTTAAAAATGGGCAAAAGAGGGCCAGCCGAGTGGCACATTGGTTAAGAACTGGTTTGGGGATGCCAGTGGCCCCGGTTCGGATCCCACATATGAGGGCCAGTGACACTGCCCTCTACAGCTAAGAACAGCTCCACCTGGAGCTGGGCTGCGAGCCCCGGTGACGGTGTAGGCTGCAGCCCCTGCTGCAGTGGGCTGCCATAGGCTACAGTGAGTGGCCAGCAGCCAGCGTGAGCGGCTGGCAGCCAGCGTGAGCTGCCAATAGCCGCGGTGAGCGACCATCCAGAGGCCGGCGACCGATCTGCCTCATCCAGGAAGAGCGCAATGACGATACCAACAGTGAAGCAACATCCTCCACAACTAGACTGAAGAACAAAAGGACAGCAACTTGTCTGTTCCCCTTCCCCAATTCCCCAACGCTGTTCCCCTCCCCCAATTCCCCAATAAAATCTTTAAAAAAAAATGGGCAAAAGATCAGAATAGAAAATATTCAAATGGCCAACAGATGCATTAAAAGATGCTCAGCTCACTACTCATCAGGGAAATGAACACCAGAGCCACAATGAGATGTCACCTTGCACCTGTCAGAATGGCTGTCATCAAGAAGATGAGAAAAGTGTTGGCGAGGATGTAGAGAAAAGGAAACCATGTGCACAGCTGGTGGGATTGTAAGTTGGTGCAGCCACCATGGAAAACAGTATGGAGGGTCCTCAAAAAATTAAAAATGTGGGCTGGCCAAGTGGCGCGGTGGTTAAGCGCTGGCTTGGGAAACCAGCAGCCCCGGTTCGGTCCCACATATGAGGTCCAGTGACACTGCCCTCAAAACAAAGAAACAAAACAAAACAAAAAATTAACAATAGAGCTGCCATATGACCCAGCAATTCCATCAGTGTGTTTGTCCAAAGGAAGCAAAAGTACTATGTGAAGGAGATCTCTGCACCCCCATGATCATTGCAGCATTCTTTACAACAGGCAACACGCAGACACGCACGCATGCACGCACGCACGCACAGATATTATCTGGCCATAAAAAGGAAGGAAATCCTGCCGTTTGCAGCAACACGGATGGACCTGGAGGGCATTATGCTCAATGAAATAAGCCAGGCAAAAACTAATATTGTAAGATTTCACTTATATGTGGAACCAAAAATCATTCATAGAAACAGAGATCAGTTTGGTGGTTGACAGAGGTGGTGGGGGTGGAGGGTGGATGAAATGGTGAAGGGGTAAAAAGGTACAAACTCCTAGTTATGAGATGAATCAGCTCAGAGACGTACTGTACAGCTTGGTGACTAGAGTTAACACTGTATCGTATACTGGGAAGTAGCTACGAGGGTAGATCTTAAATGTTCTCATCACAAGGAAAATACAATTTGTAACTACATGAGGTGATGGATGTTACCTAAACTTACTGTGGTGATCATTTTCAATATATGTATGTATCGGGTCACTGTGTTATACCTCCCAAACTTATACAATGTTATATGTCACGTATATCTCAATAAAGCTGCAAAAAAAGTAACCTCGTTCTATGTGTGTTTGTTTTAAATACACCTTATTTGACATGCATTGTAGATCCCTTCATGACAGCACTCACTCAGGCCTGAACAAGCCCATCCAACACTCGTGTTTTCTCCGTGAGGCACACCCCTGCTTTCTTGTGCTTAGGGACATTAGACAACACTTCAGCACTCGGTCTGGGGGCTATTTGAAATAGCAAAGTCATCAACAAAAAGCACAAAAATGCAAAAAGTGTGGCATCAAATAGGCCATGAAAAGCACACTTGGCTACAGTAGAGAGTGTCTCCTCATTCGAGTTCAGCTGTGAACATGTATGTTGCATGACTCAATTTTTTGGCCACTCTGCACATATCCACAGTGACTGTGAAAGCGAGGGATGGAGGTTAGTCCAGGATGTGACTGCAGGCGGGGTCAAAATCCCTGAGAGATGAGAGGACACAAAGGGGACAGGGGTGATGTGTCAGAAGATGGGGTCCAGGGAGGAAAGGGCAGGAGGGCCGAGTGCCTGTCCTGCCCACTTAGGTGTGCTCTCGGTGGCAAGCCCTTCCTTCCTAACACACCATGTGTCCCCCTCACTCTCTGAGCAGAGCTGGAAGACGGATGGCTGAGGCACATTAGGCTGAAGTATGCGTCCCACTGATAAACCATGGATGAGATTCTGACCAGGGTCAGTTCATGGGAGGTGGGACAAAAAGCTGTTTTTAGAGCATGTGGATCCCCATGTGCCACCATGGACATTTAGGGTCACAGTGCAGAGTGCACTGAGGCCACATCTCCTCTGTACTTCCCTGAGCCCTCCTGCCTACCACCCTCTCTCTCTCTCCCTCTGACACACACACACACACACACACACACACACACACACACACACACACGTGCGCGCGCGGTACCTGGCCAGCCCAGAGGGCCAGCCCACACCCTTATTTCATAGTCCAGCCTGTCCCCATCTACCTTTCTTCCCATTTGCTCCTGGAGGGTGTTTCTGGGACTCCAAACCTGGCCTCTTTCCCACCCGTTTGCTGCCCCACTTCTTTAAGTTGCTGCTTATAGGAATTGTCAGCAGATCAAAGGTGTGAGTGATCTCATGAGGCTCAGTGTAAGTGAAATTGCAGGCAGGGTTTTCTCCAATCCATGGAGAGACTCTGGAATGGTGGCGGAAGGGAGGGGGAGTGGATTTGGAGAGAGCATCAGGGAATCAGAGGGACACTACCCCACTGGTCACCAAGGCATACAGCACACCAGAGGCCACAGCTCGTTACTAGGACAGCACGAAACATACTAAGAATACAAGGGGAGAAAGCGTGGTTCAAGGCTTTCTAGCCAGCAGAACTGATGCTGTTTTCAACCTCGATGAACTCAGAGAATTTTGTTCCCATGAGCTGTTTCTGAGGACTGGACCAGAGAAAAAGCTACAGACAATGAGATCAATAACAGACGCTTTGTGGGTGTGGATGATTAAACAAACACATGTAGAATGGGGACCAAGGGAGTGTCAGAGGGGAGCTAATATACTATGTAATGACTATGTGCTCGGACAACATAGATACAGCACAACCACATAAAATGTAGAAGGAATGCAAAAATGAATTCTGAATGCTCTCAGTAATTAGATTGTGGGTGATGGCTGGAGTGTTGTTGCTCTGAGATAGTTGTGTGTGTGACATGGGATAAAACAAATAAGTATGAGATTTCTAAATTCTAAAAATTTCTGGGCCGGCCGAGTGGCTCAGTTGGTTAAGAGCTCACTCAAGATTGCGAGTTGAGCTCTGAGCAACAGCAGTTCGATGCCCAGCCCGAGTTGAGCTGCCAACAGGTGGCAGGATGGCTCAGCTTAAAAAAAAAAAAAAGAATTTCTAACAATTTTATTTCCTCCTGTGTTCCAGGATTCTTGGTGTGGATGATAATATATAAAAACAGAATGGGACCTTATTTGGAAATAGGATCTTTGCAGGTGCAATTAAGGTAAGGATTGAGGTGGGCCGACTGAGTGGCGCGGTGGTTAAGCGCTGGCTTGGGAAGCCAGCGGCCCCGGTTCGGTCCCACATACGAGGGCCAGTGACACTGCCCTCAAAAAAAAAAAAAAAAAAAAGGTAAGGATTGAGGTGACACCATCCTGGATTAGAGTGGGTCCTGGATTAGACAGTGAGACAAAAAAGGACCCACAGAGACATGGGGAGGAGGCCACGTGAAGACAGAGCAGAGATTGGAGTGGTGCGGCCATAAGCCAGGGAACACGTGGAGCCCCCAAATGCTGGAAGAGATGAGGAAGGGTCCTCCCCCAGAGTCCTGAGGCAGCTCGGCCCTGCCCATATCTTGATTTCAACCTCCAGGACTGTGGGATGATAACTTTCATTGTTTTAAGCTTCCTCATTTGTGGTCATTTGCTATAGCAGCCCCAGAAACTCATACAACAAACTTCAATATGGCTGGACCGCAGACATTGGTGTCCTGAGCCCATCACAGGGTGACCTGTCCTCAAAGCCATGGTCCCGGCTCCGCCCTCAGGGCTCCTTTGCCCCCTGCACCTTGAAACCCTGTTCTCCTCCTGGGGGTGGGGGTAGGGAGAGAGACAGAGAGAGGGAGAGAAAAACAGCACAAAGTGCTGTACGCAGAGGAGCAGCTGTGTGTCATGTGTTGGGACTTCACTCGGTTCCACGTCGCTAGCGTCTTTCCACACTCCTTTGTGACACTGTGGCTCATTTGTTGCAACTGCTGTTGGAAATAGAATGCTTGGCTTGATGGGAGGGCTCTCTGAGCAAACTCGGGGGACTTGAAGGCGTGGTAACCATGGTGACTCCTGGCAGCGAGCATTGGGGACATTCCCCAAGAACAACTAATTTTGATTAGCGAATCTTAAGTCGGCCTCCCAGCCGCGTCCCCTCAGGTAAACCCTTCAGTGCTCTTCCCTTCAAGGCTTCCCCTGGACCAAGACCCCAAACCGGGTCTTCTCGAGAAGGTGAATGCCTGTCTTTCTGTCCATCTTGGAGTCTGTTCGTCTCATTGCCCAGCTGGGACACACATGTTCCTCAGGTCCCCCGTCAGGGGACAAGGGCCCAGTGCTCAGAATGGATGGAGCAGCCTCCCTGGATTTCCCTTCAGAGCTGGAGATCTGGGGAGGCCAGCAGCGGGAGACAATGTTGTTGGTAGGAAGTGCTGACCTGGGCGGAACCAGCGGGCCCTAGGGCCCCTCCCCAGGCACGTGCCCTCCCTGTTTAGTCAGCCTCATTTTTCTGACTAAACTCATCATTCATGACTCGTGCTGAGGGAAAGAGCCACGGGAAATCACAGGAACTTGGGCACAGGGTGGGAAGCGGGGCCGGAGGCTTGGCTTTAGCGTGGGAACTCTGAAACTTCAGCCAGGGGAGCCACTGGCCAAGACCACAGGCAGGTGATATGACGCCTGCCCCACCCCCAGACCTCCTCCTGGTGCCAACGGCCCTGCCCTCAGTCCCTGTCCTCTATCTCCTCATCCTCCAGGATGTCCTGTGGGTGCCTCAGCTCAGCCTGACAGCCCTGAGCTGGTCATTGGTTCCACCTGTGCCCCTCACCTCGGTGGCCTTCTCTCAGGCCAGCACAGGGCCATCCTGGGCGCCTCCAGCCATTCCGTCAGCCCGCTCTCTCTCCAACCCAGCTGCCCACAAAACATGGGTCCCGTTGGCCCAGCATCCCCTCCCAGGGTCTCCGTCTCCCACTGCCCTGGGAGGACCCACCGACCCCTCACATGCCCCAGACCCCTACCATCCAGTGCCCCTTCCCCACCTTCACGCAGAGGCCAGCTGGCCCTTCTGAGGACCTGGACCTGAGCCCATGACCCCAATCAATACTCAGTCAGCTCCACACCCCTCACAGGAGGGGTTCTTGGACAGAATGGGGGAGGGGTCAGGTCCAAGCCCCAAGGAGGGATCTGAGGGAGGTGGTTACCCTCCCGCGTGCCCACACTTCATTCCTCATCCACCCTGCCTGGCCAGGCTGGAAAAGAAGGGGGCAGAGGCCTGAGTTCTAGGCTCTGCCCTCTTCCACGTGCAACCCCCGCCCCCCATGAATCTGCCAGAATCAAAACAGCAGGGCAGGGACCCGTGACAAAGTGCCTGCTGGGATCCCGCTAGGTAGCAGGTCAGAAACATGCAGACACATGTGGAAATGCATTCCATTATCACAGTGGCATTTTAAGTCAATGAGGAAAGGCTGATATAATAAATGGCAGAGAAAAATTCGCCATCTCTTTGGAAGACATCCCTGCCTCCTACCACATCATAAACTCCAGGTGGACTGGCTGGCTGAATGTAGTCACCAAGTTCATAGCAGTATTAGAAGAAAATACAGAGACTAGTTTCATAAGATAAGGGCAGAGGGGGGTTCTCCTAAGACCAGAAGCCCAGAAACCATAAAAGAACAATGAGGTTCATCCGGGAGCTTGAGAACATGCATGTGTATGCACAGTGAAGACACCAAAACAGACCCACGGAAATATGTGCACAAACATACATCACAGGAAAGACTGTGTCCCCAACACACAAAATGCTCTCCAAATCAGGAAAACAAACACCACAGTGGAAGGGTGGGTTGAGGGTGTGATCAGTTACAAGAGAAACGCAATGGCTGACAATCCTAACAGGCACACCCTCTCTGATAACTGTCTCAATCGAGTAAGATTCTAGCTTTTGTCTACCAGACTGACAAACATTTCTAGAGTTGGATAACGTCCACCGCTAGGAAGGAAGGAAGGACGGACAGGACCAGGACCAGAGTGTGACACACTCTTTAAGTGTCTGTTTTGTCATTAGGCAGATACCCTTCGCGGTTCAGCTGTCCATTTCTCAAAACTGATCAGCAAGAATAATCACAAGTCCCTGAGGATGTGAGGACGAGGGTGGTCTCACCAGCGCTGCTGAGAGCGGACCCCTATGCCCACAGGTGAGGGTGGGTAAAGACATCTGTTCGTTCGTTCAGGGGAGTACTCAGCAGACACTGAAAACAAAAGGTCCATCTAGTCGTGCTGACCTGGAAAGATGTCCTTGGAGAAATGTTCAGAGAAAGAATCAAATGGCACGCTGGTGCGTCGGTATGTCCGAGTGCCCACTGGACCGAGCACTTGCCCAGGCTGTGGAGGGCAACCCTCCAGCACCTCGTCAGGGTGGGGACTACACCGAAATGCTATGAGAGGTGGGGCCACGGGCTCGGCCCCAGCAGCTGGGAAGCGGGCACTGAGATGTCGCGTCCAGGCTCTCTACGCCGTGCTGCCCTCCCCGGAAGCCCCCATTCACTTCCAATCATGAATCATTCTTAAAAGAGCTAGGAGAACTCCCCTCCTTTTTCCATCTTAAATGCATTCTCCCTCAAATAATAAACTCAGCACACAGGGACTTGCCATCTCGGGACCTCCAGCCCAATGCTCGCCACTGATCTCCGCCCTCCAGCCTCCTCGAACCCTCAACTTTCTCGTCACACGAAGCGAGCTGCTGTTTTCCAGGTCACCAGCCGGCAGCGCCCGGTCCCTACATTCCCCAAAGCACCAGACACAAGCGTGGGTAGCACACTTTACTGAGGTTTGGGTGGGGGCAGGATGGGGTACATCGCAGAGCATCAGAGCAAACTTAAAACAGAGCAGAGACGCCCCTCGGACACGTCCCTGGGCTATTTCCACCAGCAGGAAGTTGACAGCAGTCTCCAGTGACCCCACTCTCCTCTCTGGTTCACACACCCTGGACCCCAGATCCCTTTCCATGGCTCATGAGAGGAGCCTGGAATGGAGGTCAAGGCCAGCTCTTAGTGGAACCACTGCACTTTCGAAGGAGCCCAGGACCTAGGAGTGACCATGGCTTGGGGCAGCCACACAGGGATGAGGAAGAACTAACCAAAGACCTGACCCCAGAGGAAGCCTGGCTTGGCCGCTGAGTATCACGTGGTGAGCCACGTGTCCAGTGGGTGCAGGAGGTTGGGCTGGACTTGGGTGCAAGGATGAGACCACAGACCCATGGCTGGAGCAGGAAAGGACAGGAGAAGCAGCACCCTAAGACCTGCCTTCCCCCACCCAAAGGGCCCCAGTCCATCTGAGCCATCCCACACAGGGGTGGGCTCCCTCTGCCCGATTGGGGGGCTGGCCTTCAGGACCCTGTCCACTGTGCTGCTCAACCCAGGGTGAGGGCCGGAAACGTCTGGTTAAGAGGCAGCATCCGAGCACGTGAGGGGAGCACGAGCCCAGCGCAGCCCAGCAGTGCTCAGGGGAGCTGCCCGCGGGTCTCATCATCCACCGGGCAAGACAGAGCAAGGAGAGCAGGGACAGGAGTCCCACACACAAGGGCATGTGGGTCTGTGTGTCACCGTGTGTGAGACATGGGCATATGTGGGTGTGTCTATGCTGAGGCGCACCAATCCATATGCTGGTGGGGTGTACATGGTTTAATGTGCACGCGTGTGCACACCTGTGGGAGTATGTGGATACGTGAGCATGGTGGGGATGCAAGTGTCCCACCCTGCAGGCATCGGGGGCACCACTGTGCCAGTGTGACACCGTGTGCATCTGGTGTCCACAGTGCGTGCATGGTTGTAAGGGCTCCCCCTCGGGCCCACCCTGTGATCTGGTTCATCTCAACTCTAACCACCCCCATCCCATTGCTCCCAAAGCTCACAGGGCCCAGGGTCCCCCAGGCAGCCCAGCCCCACAGCCCCCACAGGCCCAGTGCCTGCCTGCCCACCTGTCTTTCTCAGCACACCATTCCCTGCCCTCTGCCAGGAAGCCCCTGCCCCCACAGCCAGGTTCAGACCCAGGTCTCCAGACTCAGAAATGACTTTATTTCGCTGTCAGTGATGCCCTCACAGCTAGTCTGTTGGGCTGGGCCTGGCTCAGCCTGGCTTCCCTCCGAGACCTGGGGTCCCAGCCCCCCCCACCGCCCTCACCCCCGGGCCTCCTGCCCACCCGACACCTGGTGTCCTGGACATGTCCTGCTGGCTAGGACTTGGAGCTGGTGGAGAGACAGGGAGGGGGAGGGCCACAGATGGTGAACCCAGGCCAAGGCTACACCCGGACCCAGTTGGCTGAGGAGGGGGCAGCCACAGGCTGCAGGGGACACGCTCAGAAGCCCTGTGGGAGGGAGGGGGTCTCAGGGCCCAGCCCGGAGAAGGGTGGGCCCCAGGCTGAGCAGGAGCCCTCCGGCCAGGGCCCAGGGGCTGCCGCTGGTCGCGGACACCCCGTTGCACAAATCTTTCTCGCAGCAGTCCACGTCTACTTTTAAGATCCCAGAGTTAATGAAGCCCATCAAATAATCTGAGAAAAAGTGCCGCTTAACGAAGTCGCAGGACGAGGCACACATCCTGTTTACGGAATGGTCCTTCCTACCTGGGGAAGGGGAGGGGAAGTCTGGGATTGGAGCCCCACCTGGGCCCTCTCTGTCTCGTGCCCAAGGCCCAGTCCAGGACCCCACTTGGGACCCCAGGACAGCTGAGGCTCTCTCACCCATGCTCTCCCAACGACATGGAAAGGGGCCATGGAGGGGCCAGGGCAGAACAGGCACATGCTCCTGTCACACAGTGCGCCAGAGGGCTTCGGAGGACACCCTACCTCCCCCGCCAGGGCCAGGGCCTGACTTACTGCTGCTGGGATCCGTGATCCGGACACTGGCACACACCGTGTCCGATGGCTGGCACTGCTTCGGGGTGCAATGGCTGGAGTTGGTGGTCAGGGTGCAGTCCTGGCACCACAGGCCATGAGCTGGTTGAGACCCGAGGAGGAGGATGACTAGCGGCACTGAGGGCCAGCCAGCCCCAGATCCTCCCCACTTGCCTGTTGAAGGCGCGCCTAGGACAGCCATGTGGCTGTGGGAGGGTGGGCACCCCCAGGCCAGCAGTGACCAGGTCCGACTGGCACCTGGGGGACAGGCCCTGGGAGAACCTGTGTCCCTTCCCAGTGGTTGCAGAGGGGTTCCACCACCGGGACTCTGGAAACCCTATGCCCCCTCCCTGACCCTATGTTCGCGTGCGCGCACACACACACACACACACACACACACACAGCCACCTGTGTGTTTCACATCTGCGGTGCTCTCCCGCACACTCCGACCCCCTCACACACACCCTCCCCATCCCAGAGTCTGGGTGGTTCTAAGCTTCGAAGGACCAAACAGGACTTGATGGGCGGCCAGGCGGGGCTCTGACAGCGCGGAGCAGAGAAGCCCTGCAACTGAGCGAGGGGCAAGCATTCAGGACCAACCCCGGTGCAAGGACCAGGAGGAAAAGTGCTCTGGGCCCGGAGGGACCCGCGTGGCTGGAGCAGGAGCAGTGTGAGGGAGGCAGACCCCAGCAGGGGCCTGGCTGGAGTGGCAGCGGCTGGGGAGGGGTGTGAGGATGCTGGCCCACCCCGGGGCGGGCTGCCCCCAGACTCACCGGGCGCAGAGCAAAGCAGAGCGGCCAGTAACACCAAGCTAAGGCCCTTCATGGCCGCAGGCAGCATGCTCCAGACGGGCCTGGGGAAGACGCAGGGGCTGCGGGCGGGGGTCCTCTGGGGCGCAGGCCTGGCGAGGAGAAGCCTCGGTCAGCAGACCCAGCGCCGGCCGAGTCCGAAGGACCCTCTCCTTTTCTAGCCTCCAAATGCCCCACGGCGGGGTCGTATGGGCGATCGCAAAGCCCCAGCCCCATCCCATCCCCCAGTGTCCATCAACACAGCATCCCCTCCAGCAAGACTAGGTACGACAGCCCGAGAGGTGCCCATCCCGCGCCCAGCACCTGTGGGTTGGGGGGGTCGAGATCGGGGGTGCGTCTTCTCTTCCCTGGGGAGCCGTAGGTGCGTCCGGAGAGAAAAGGGCAGGACAAGGTGCGAGCGAACGGTACCTGCCGGTGGGGGGAGGGGAGAGCGCCACGTCCCCACCCCCACCCCTGGGCTGGGGGGCCGGGAACCCCGCGCGCAGCTCCGTCCCCTCGCCTCCCCTGCGCGCGCCTAGGCGCTCACCGCGGATCGGAGCGTGGAGCGCAGGTCACGAGTCGGGGGCGCACTCACATCCCTGGGGTGTCAGCTCTCCGAGGCTCCGGGAGGCGCGAGGATCGGTGCCCTTCGGTCTCCCTGCGGACCGGAACCCGGGCGCAGCCTCGTCTTTCGGGGAACGCAGCCGCAGACGCGGACCCCGAGCGAGGGGCGGGGCGGAGCGGGGGCGGAGGCGGCGGGCGGCGTGCGGGGAGCCCCGGGGGCCGGAGTCCGCGCCCGGCCGCTGTCCCGGGCCGCCCTGCACCCCGCTGGCCCGCTCGCGCCCGCCCTCTCGGTGCCCACTCCCTCCGCCGTCTCCGCCTCCCCTACCCAGGCGTGGGCCGGATCCCTTCCCCCTCTCCTTGGCGGAGGTCCCCTTGATATTTCTCTGAAGAACGTTTACTGCGAAAAGAAGCAAAGCGCACAAAGACGCAGAGAGGAAGAGGGAGGGAGTTAGCGAGCGGAGGTACTCGCGCCTGTTCACAGACTCGCAGCCCTGGGGCTCCTCCCCTCCTCAGCCCCATCCTGGGTTCCGATTGTGATTGTTGGAGGCTGTTGTCCCTTGAACATCGCTGATGACCCCCACCAGCAGCCACAGCCCCGGGGACCGCCGTCTCCAGCAACACCTACACCTGGAGGGCAAATCCCAAAGCCCGGGCTGGGCATCAAGGCCCTCTGCTGCCCGCTCCAGCTGGTTTCTCAGCTTTGTCTCTCGCCTTCCCTCCCTACAAAGCTGGGGGCGTGCTCCGCCTTTGCACCTGCGTCCCCTGTGCCTGGAACCTGTCTCTGCTGCAAGTGTGGGGTCCTTCCTTTCGTCCTGTCCTCATTTGTCCAGCAAATACTCATGGAGTGCTTACTGTTGGCCTAGCGCAGCTCTGGGCCCCCCTGCAGGAAGATGAGAAGATGAGAAGATTAGACAAATGATTACCACTTATATGTCCTTGCGAGATGTACCAATCATAGCATTCACTGAGCACATACTGTGTGCTAGAAACCCTGTTATCTCATTACAGTCTCACAACAACCCTGCAGTCAGGCATTGTCTTGTTCCCATTTTATAGACAAGGAAACCACTGTACCCAGAGGGTGAGCTCCCTGCCATGGTCACACAGTGACACAGGTGTTTGATAGTGACCAGGAGATACAGCCGATGTTGGAACCTAAGCACTTGGCTCCAGAGCCTGTACGCTTCACTGCTCTCCTGCTGCTCAGGAGGAGTGAAGGCAAAGGAGGAGATGGACAAGGAACCCCAACATGGGAACTGGGATTCCCACAGATTCAAAAGATCTCAAATATGAACCCAAAGTAAAAAATCAGCAAGCATCTAAATGAAATAGCCTCCAAAGTGAGACACAGCAGAAACAGTGGTGAGTGACAGGTTTAAATCCCCACAAACTATCTAAATCAAAGGTATCAGATATAGAATATAAAATCTAACTGTTTCATCGTTCTAAGATATATTAGGAACACTATTTTTTTTTTGAGGGCAGTATCACTGGCCCTCATAGGTGGGACCAAACCAGGGCCGCTGGCGTCCCAAGCCAGCGCTTAACCACTGTGCCACTTGGCCAGCCCTACATTCTTTTTTTTTTTTTTTAAAGATTTTATTGGGGAATTGGCAGAGGGGAACAGTGTTGGGGAATCGGGGAAGGGGAACAGACAAGTTGCTGTCTTTTTGTTCGTCAGTTTAGTTGTGGAGGATGTTGCTTCACTGTTGGTATCGTCATTGAGCTCTTCCCAGATGAGGCAGATCGGTCGCTGGCCTCTGGATGTCGCTCACCGCGGCTATTGGCAGCTCACGCTTGGCTGCAAGCCGCTCACGCTGGCTGCGGGCCACTCACTGTAGCCTATGGCAGCCCACTGCAGCAGGGGCTGCAGCCCACACCATCACCGGGGCTCGCACAGCCCAGCTCCAGGTGGAGCTGTTGTTAGCTGTAGAGGGCAGTGTGACTGGCCCTCATGTGGGATCCGAACCAGGGCCGCTGGCATCCCAAAACCAGCGCTTAACCAATGCACCACTCGGCCGGCCCCAGCCCTACATTCTTGATACTGTCCTTAGATTTACATTCCAGTTCACAAACTCCCTCTTCAGTTATGTCTAATTTGCTGCCTAACACATTTGCTGAGTTTGTTTTGTATTGTTTTTACAACCACTTTATTGAAATATAATTCACATGCTGGAAAATTCACCCTTTAACAATACAACTCAGTGATTCTTAGTATATTCATAGACATGTGCAATCATTATTGCTATCTATTTTAGGAACATTTTCACCACCTGAAAAGACATCCCTTGATTATTGGCAGGAACTACCCCTTCTTTCCTTCTCCCAGCCCCAGGAAACCACTAATATACTTTCTCTCTTGGATTTTTCTATTCTGGACATTTCATATAAATGAAACCAAACAGTATATGCTTCCTTATTACTTTTAATTTTTAAAAAATGTAGCACAGGGGTAAGGAGATGCGAAATAGAAAAAAGAAGTTAAGACGCACAAAAGGTGGTGTGCCAAGAGCTAATATAAGCCTGGCTGAAGTCCCAAAACAAAAGAGAGTCAATATTTGAAGAGATTATACCTGGGAATATTCCAGAATTGGTGAAAAATAAGTATTGACAGAGAAGCACGATATATACTAACCAGGAGAAAGAAAAAGAAAAGCCACACATAGGTGCAACATAGTGGAATGGCAGATGGTCTTTAAAACAGCCAAAATAAAAGGAGAAAAAATAGCAGCTACACTGACAGCAGAATTTCAACAGCAACGATAAAGGCCAAAAGACAGTATAATGGTATCTTTAAAGTGCTCAGAGGAAAGGAACCGGGATTAACATTCACATCAGTGGGCTCGGAGTGAAGCCGATTGCCTTCCACGGTGCCGGAGAGCCACATCCAAGCCCCTGAGGGCCTGAATAAAACAAAGGACTGACTTTCCGTGAGCAAGAGGGAACTCTGCCAGCAGGTGGCCTTTGAACTTGAACTGAAACATCTGCTTTTCCTGACTCCCCTGCCTGCTGGCCCACCCTACAGATTTTGGACTTGCCAGCCTCCATAATCACATGAGCTAATTCCTTAAAATAAGAATCTCTCTCTCTCTCTCTCTCTCTCTCTCCATATACTCCATATATATATATATAAAATTTTAGATTGCGAGTAATGTGGTTTGCGAGTGTTCTGCAAGACAAGCAAACATATCTAATACATTTTAACGTGGTAAACAAGCCATGTTTTGCAATATGAGTAGTTTATTTCTGGAATGAATTATGATCGCAAACCAAGATTTCATATATATATATGCCGCAGGGAGCTTCTGAAATGTCAGTGAATGATGTCCGTCCCTTGCCTCATCCCTTTCTGTTCCCATTTCTGCAGACATTGCTGACCGCTAACCTTGAAGCCATTCCCAAGCTCTCTTCCCTTTGGCCAAGATGCTGTGAGGTCACAAGTGGTGTAGTTTTAAGCCCCTAAGTTATGGGGTAATTTGTTATGCAGCAAAAGATAAGACAGGTGGGTGTGGCCTGGCCTGGGTATGATGGGGGCAGGGGGCAGATGCCTAAGGTCCAGAGAGTAACGTCCAAGGAGCTGGGGCCAGTCCCTGGGGAATGAGCTCTGGGCCTGCTCCCCACGCTAGGCTTGGTTGCCAGGGAAACGGAGATTCCTATCCTGGTTTCCAAGCTACTCTGCCTTCCTCCCCATGCACGTGGGACAGTTTCACCCTATCAGAATTTTTGCAAACAAGAATATCAGTCCATCCTGGTTAGCAAAAGAAAGGGCTTTCTTTAACGGAATGAGAGCAGAACATGTCACTGTGTGGCCCTGGCCGCTTCTTTTTGGACAGCTCCCTCAGGGAGCTGGTGACAGCTGGCCTTGACCTCCCTCCTCCCAGCCTGACCTGCCCAGATACCCAGAGCCTGGAAAGGGGGAGCCAGGACCCCACCCTACTGTGTGACACTCTGATCAGTGCCCACAGCCTGGGGCGACTGTGCAGCTGCAGTCCAAGCGTCATGTTAGGCTCTGGGTCCAGAGCCACTAGCTAACCTGACCCACAGCAGAGCTGCCTCCTGGGTGGTCAGCACCAAGCACAGTGTCAGAGGCTGCTGCTCTCCAACCATTGGCTGCAGAGCTGCCTGTGCTCAGGGATCAAGGGGACAGGCTCCGCGGTCAGGCCCTGGTGGGGAGAGGCGCAAGGTTGGGGCCACGCAGAGATGTGTAGCACAGCTTTCTACCTGTATTTTTGGCTGTTCTGGAGGTTGTGGATGTGGCTGCAGGCCGTGTTACAAACAAGGGCCATTTCTCAAAAGACAGCCCGGCCTCACCGAGAGGACCACGCAAGGGCCAACAAAGATACTCTGTGTCATCCACAGAGCAATTGTTTCCTGAAAGGCTGTCAAATTCTGAGATGGAGAACATTCCTGGTCCCCAGAACAGTGAGGGGATGGGATGTGTACTGGGCTGAATGGTGGCCTCCCAAAAATGTCCAAATCCTAACCCCCAGAACCTGTGAATGTGAACTTATTTGGAAAAAAGGTCTTTGTGGGTGGAATTAAGGACCTGGAGATGAGGTCATCCTGGTTTTAGGGTGGTCACTAGATCCAATGTCTGGTATCCTGAAAGAAAGGACAGAGATCCCTGTGGCAGAGACACACAGGGAGTGGCCACATGAAGAAAGAGGCCAAGACGGGAGTTTGCAGTCAGATCGGCTTCACCCCAAGCCTAACTCCTTAGGGGGCTGCCGCCTGGCTCCTGGCAACCAAGCACTCAGGGTGGCAAATCTGCTTCCCTGTCCACAGTGTGTGGGGGTTGGGGGGGCACGTCCCCAAGATCCTGAAAGCCCCCACCAGAGGGCTCCACACTCCACTGGTCCAGGTGTCAGGAGCCCATTGAACCTGTACTGGGAAGGGGAGGTGCCAGCAATGATCTCAGACTTGAGCCCCCCTGCCCAGAGCTGAGGCCCTGTGGGGTGATGGGTCACCAAGAGGATGGGATCGATGTTTGGGGGACAATCTCAGTGTTGATATTTACCCAAAGGCTCTGAAAACGTGGACGTCTAAGCAGCTTTGTTCATAACTGACAAAACTTGAAGCCACCAAGATGTCCTCAGGAGGTGAATAGATAAACTGGGGTCCATCCATCCACACACTGGAACATCATTCAGCATTAAAAAGAACTGAGCTGTCCGGCCATGAAACGGCAGGCTGGAGGCACCTGAAACGCACCTGACAGACAGCAGGAGGCCACCTGAGAAGGCTACACAACGTAGGACTCCAGCTGTTCGCCGTTCCGGAAGAGGCAGCACTACAGACACAGTGACGAGACCCGCCACTGCGAGGGGTTCTGGGGGGACAGAGACAAACAGGTGGGGCACAGAGGGGTTCCGGGCAGTGAGAGTACTCTGGCATGAGGCACCATGGTGGGCACACGCCATCATACGTGTGTCCAAGCCCACAGAGAGTCCAACACCATGAGCGCACCCTGATGCAGACCACGGACTTGGGGGGTTACGAAGTGTCGGTGTGGCCCATTGATTGTAACTAAAGTATCACCCTGGTGGGGCATGTTGATAAAGGGGAGGATTTGTGTGTGTGTGTGGTGGGGGGGGGCGTATATGGGAAAGGTCTGTATCTTCCTCTCAATTTTGCTGAGAACTTAAAATTGCTCTGAAAAATGTCTGATTTAAAAAAAAGAAAAGTTTAGGGCTGGCCGAATGGCGCATTGGTTAAGAGCTGGTTTGGGACGTCAGCAATCCCGGTTCAGATCCCACATATGAGGGCCAGTGACACTGCCCTCTACGGCTAACAATAGCTCCATCTGGAGCTGGGTTGCGATCCCCGGCGACGGTGTAGGCTGCAGCCCCTGCTGCAGGGGGCTGCCATAGGCTACAGTGAGTGGCGGGCAGCCAGCGTGAGCTGCCAATAGCCACAGTGAGTGACCATCCAGAGGCCGGTGACTGATCTGCCTCACCTGGGAAGAGCGCAATGACGATACCAACATGGGCCAGTGAAGCAACGTCCTCCGCAACTAGACTGAAGAACAAAAAGACAGCAACTTCTCTGTTCACCTTCCCCGGTTCCCCAAAGCTGTTACCCTCCCCCACTTCCCCAGTTAAAAAAAAAATCTTAAAGAAAAAAAAGCAAAAGAAAAGTTTAAGAACTGAATAAAACATCAGTGCTGGCCTGGGCATCTGGGTCTGGGTAGAGGGCAGCTCTGAGCCAGGCACTGCTCCTCTCCCAGGCGCCAAATCTCCCTCCATAAAAGGATGGGCCGGGGCTAGCTCACACTTGAGGTCCACCAGCTCGAACACTGTGGCGTGGCCTGCCTCCATCCTTCTGTGCGCCCCCTGCACTGCCCGCCTGGCACTGTTACGTCTGTGTTTTCTCCCTCCTTAAGCTGCTGGTTTGGGTGCGGCTACCCCCAGGCGCCTCCAAGTTTCGCTGGAGCCTGACCCAGCAGCAATGGGGACAGAGACGCAGCAAGATGAGGCTGCCTTCCGGGAGCTCCAGCCTCTTGGACAGACAGGGTGCCAGCAGTGCTCCCCAGCTCCGTGTGGGGGTCAGCAAGTGTAGGGACACATTAGGGACTTCCTAGAACCAATATTGTAAGCGTTGCTGCCTGAGCAAAAGCTTAGCAGTCAACTAAGTGGGGCTGGATGCCTGCAACACAAAACAGTGTGTGGGAAGCCAACGTCCTTGAAACTCTTTTGTTCCTCTCCAGCTAAGAAACAACTCCTAAGCTAAGCATTTTCTCCCCTAGCTAGTGGCATCTTTCTTGTTTCCCGTTCCTTTGTGATCTCTAAGAAAGGCTGAAGGCAGCCAAGACGTGGGGTCAAGACTTTGCGGTCTGTCCCCCGCCCTGTTCTGGGCGTTGCCTCTGTCTCCATTCTTGGCGTCTCGAGTCAGAAACAGGACAAGCAAGCTGAGGCTCAGGGCTCCAAGCGAGGGAGGACCAGGTACCTGGGCTGAGCCTCCTGGAGAAAGGGAAGAATGGGTCCCAGGATGTCAGCAGGAGGTGCTGTCCAGCCCAGAGGACAGGACTTGTGGGGGCTGGAGGTAAGGCCCAGTCCTGAGCATCAGCAGCCCCAGGGCACTGGGGCCAGCAAGCCAGGCCAGGGCAGAGCAGCACAGGTGGACAGGATGCCCCACGTCCCACCACACTGACTTCCCCTCCTTTGGGTCCCTGAAGTCCAGGAGGGAAACTGTCCCATTGTTTGAAGCTGAAACTGGGGGGGGCTGCAGCCCGGGGGCCTCCAGGAAGCACCCAGCAGGACACTTTGTTCCACTTCCCACAGACTCAGCGTCCCAGCAGGACGAAGACAGCAGACCCAGAACTCCCGGCAGGATGAAGGTTCTCCTGGCTGTCCTCCTCACCCTGCTGCTGTGCAGACAGCCAGGTACTCAGGGCAGGGCGCCGTCCTGCAGGGACAGGGGACCTCATCGTCTCCCTGGGGACAAGACACAGCTTGGGAGAAAGAGGGGGTGAGGCTGGAGTCTGAGGCCAGAGGGAGATGGGTGAGAGCTGTCCTGGACTCCCAGGCTCGGCCTCTCTGAAATGCAGGCATTGGGGTTCCCTCTCTTCTCCCAGCCTCAGTTTCCTTTTCTGTAGAATGGGCAGGCCACCCTGAGGGCTCGGGGGGAAGGTGGGGGCAGCTGTTGTAGAGGGCCCGTCACAGCACACAGCACCTGGTCACACGAAGGTCCTGAGCCCAGGCGCGTGGAGACCCAGACAGCGACCTCACCTGAGTGGGAGGCTGCGTGCAGGGGAGCACAGGGTGGGGAGGACAGAGGGGCGGGGGAAACAGATCTAGGGGTGGGGGCTCAGCACTAGGCCCCCAGCATGTGTCCTCTGTACCTGGATAGCGGGGGTTTACAGGCATCCCTACGCGGCCAGGGAGAGGGCGGCACAGGACGAGGACAATGATGATGACAATGATGATGACGATGATGATGACAATGATGATGACAATGACAAGGACAATGACGAGGAGTTGGGCAGTGGTAAGGACAACAAGGAAGACAAAGAGGGTGAGAAGGATGAGGCAGGCGTCAGGGGCAGAGGTGCCCATCCACCCCAACCCCCCACCTTGGGTACCCATGCCTTTCTTTCAGCACTTCTTGTGGGTGCCACTGAGTGCCAGGTTGGGAGTGGGGCTGTAGTAATGAGGACGCACAGGGGCGGGGAAGGGGGTGAGGAGGGGCCCTGACACGCAGCGCACCCCTCACTCACTCCGGCTGTGCCCTTCAACTGCCATGCAGGGCAGGGAGCCTAGAGAAGGAGCTCCTGCTGGCTGGGGCAGTGGTGCCTGGGCAGAGAGGTTGAATAAGAGTTCACCAAGCAGAAGGGCTCGGCGGAGTCCCGGGATGGAGAGAACAGTGGGCACAGAAGGCCCTGGCTTTGAGTCAGATCAGAAAGACCTGAGGGCCGGCCGAGTGGCTCAGTTGGTTAAGAGCTCGCTCAAGAGTGCGAGCTGAGCTCCGAGCAGCTGAGCAGAGTGGCCGGGTGGGGCGGGGGGGGGGGGGCAGTGGGCTGGCCCTGGGTCAAGGGCTTGGATAGGCTCCTGCAGGTGACAGGGAGCAGGGACAAGGGCTTAGAACACAGCAGAGTGAGAGACGAGACCCACCCCACCCCTCACCCTGACATGCTCCCCTAGATGGCTTCCCCACCCCTCCCTCTCCCCAATCCCCACGGATAAAGCCAAGGGTGTCTCCCGCATAAAACTTGCATGGCCTGCCCCTCTACCCCGCCGGGGCTGCCGACCCAGCCCTGCCCCCGACCCCATGGGCTCCCTCACCCCAGGCGTTGGCCAATGTGGCTCCGCTGGCCACTCCTGAGGCGGTACAGGGAGGCTGGGCAGGGCTGGCTTTGTGGGGATCAGCTGAGAACAGCAAGGGGAACAGGAAGTGGGGGAGGCCTCAGAGGTGAAGAGGCTGGACCTGTGGGTGAGCTGGGGGAGGGCTCCGAGGACTGTGGCCCTTGGCCTGAGCCCACCTTGCCACCCAGGGCAGCTGCAGTGCTACTTCTGCCAGTCCTTGCGCAGGGAAGAGGGCTGTAACAAGACACAGAGCTGCAGCATCAGCGAGACCTTCTGCATAATGTTCATCACCCAGGGCGATACTGGTGAGTGGTCACCCTGGCTCCTGGAAGGCACCTGGGGGCCTTGTCCCTCCCCGGCCGGTCCTGCGTGACACGCCCCTTCTCCACTGCCCTACCAGGGTCCGGTCCTTTGACCACCTACTCCATGTGGTGTGCAGACACGTGTAAACCCTTCACCAAAAAGGTAGAGGAGACCTTGATGACCACGACCTGCTGCCAGTCCACCCTGTGCAACAGCCCACCAGGGCAGGGCCTCCCGATCAGCGGGGCAGGAGGCCACCAGGGCTACCCTGGAACTGTGGCCGCTGCCCTCCTGCTCAGCCTCCTCTCAGGCCTTCAGGCAATGGCGTCCTGATTGGGGTGGCCCCATGTCCACCCTGCCTGTCTTGTACTCTGGCGAGCCAGCACCCTGTCCAATGCCACCCCCTCCTGCCCTTCTCACCACCACCAGCTTTGGAGAATGAACTTGGAGTGCCTTAATGACCCAGCCAGCAGTGGCTCCTCCCAACCCATGTGCATTTCCTCGGTTTCCCCACCTGGCATCCTGCCCTCCTCTCCCACTGCCTGGGTGGCGGGATGCCCAGCACATGGGCCTCAGCCTCTCGCAGGGCAGATCCACAGAGCCTCCGGCAGAGAAAACACTCACTACATGCCTGGGAGGAGCACGCCCCATTCTCTCCCCAGCTTCTCACCTCCGTCCACTCATCTGCCTCGCAGCCCACCTGCAGGAGGCGTTGGCGGGGAGCCTGCAGAGGCTGTGGGTGGGGATGAGGCAGAGTGAATGGGGGTGGCTGGGAGAGGAGGACAAAAGGGTGAGGCAGGAAGGTCAGTTGCGGTGGGATTTCCCAGCCAGCCCCTCCACCTGGCGGCCGGGTAGGTTGAGGGGAGTGGCCAGGGCAGCGCGCTGGGGAAGCAGGCCTGTGGGTTCCTAAGAAAAGGAGCGGGACAGTGGGAAAGCGCTGGGTAGGAGACCCCAGCCCTACCTGGGCCAGGGGGAGGCCCAGGCCCTGTGGGCCCCCCGGAATCCACTCTGGCTGGGTTGTGCGGTTGACAGCTGGGCACGTGGCCTTCTTGACTGCACCGAACTCTGCTTTCTCGCCAGTAGTTGGTGCCAGGACAGAGCTCGGTGCCTCAGTCTCCCCCATCAGAGCAGTTACAGAACTAGGCTTAGAGGACCCGTAGGTCCCCACCAGCTCGACATCCCTGGGTTGGGAAGTCCAGAGCGCTCTCCGGCCTGTCGTCTCCCTAGCAGGCAGTGCACCTCCATTCTCCAGTCTCCCCTTCCCTTAACGGAAACCTCAAGGTCTAGCTGGAAGGGACGGCAGGCTCCTTCCCCTTCCTCTTTCCTGCTGGAGGGAATGATGGCCGGAGCTCAGCGTCCACATTGTGCCATGAGGCAGCACGCTGAGAATGGCAGGGCCGCATGGAGGAAGGGGCCTGTGTCGCTGATGACCTGAAGCCATCACACCAGCCCTGAACTGCCAGACCCAGAACCCCATTACCTGGAAGGGAAATAAACTTCTGCTGTGCTGAAGCTAGTTATTGTACGGTCCTCTGTCACTTGCATTTTCACGTACCCTCCCTCACACACACACTCATGGACACGTGCTCATAAGCAGCTCCTGTTAAAGCACAGCTCAGGGGTCATGCTGCTGGGTTCAGATGTTCGACCCACACCCTCCAGCTCACATCCCAAGTGAACCCCATACCCTCCAGCCTAATCTCAGGGTGAGCCCCTTTATCTCCCCAGTTGGTTTCCTTGTCTGCTAAGTGGGAGGGTAGGTGAGCCCCCCAGTGGGGCTGCAGGGAGAATAATGAGGTGCCACGTATGAGGAGCTGGGTAGCCCACGCCTGGCAGAGTACACTTAGGAAACATGAGGTATTGCTATCAATATGACCACGATGTCCCGGGTGCCACCTGTGTGCATGTTGACGGGAACCTCCATCGGACTCCCTTATGATCAAAAGAAACCTCATTAGCCTCACCTGCCTGCTTTAGAAGCACTGGGTGCTGTCACCTGTGTTCGCAGAATTCTTCCTTCACCCCCTGCCTTAGAGCCCTGCAGAGGTCTGAGTGCACAGACCCCACCCGCCACACTCCCCAGAGGTGGCCCCCTTCAAGGCCCTTGTACCAGGTGGCAGAGGGGCTGCAGGCACAGTCTGAAGCCGCTGGGGCTGCCCCGGTCACGGGCTCCTGCTTTGGTGACATCCTCTTCTCCAGGGTCTTGGGGCCAGGCCGGCAGCTGGGCCCCCCAGTCCTGCTCCTGGGGAAGCAGAAAGCACAGCCCCTGCTCATCACGGGGCTCTAATGGGGGCCCGAGGGCACAGAGGAGGCAGGGCTCAGGCCCTGGGGATCTTCCAGAGCACACCCCTCACCCCAGGCACATGGAGGTGCTTGGCCTTAAAGAGCCTGATGCTGGAAACTTCCAGAGCCTAGTGGCCTTGGGTAAGGGCTCTGTCCTGCAACTCAGATGCTGTCAAGGCTTCCTGCCCTTTCTCAGTGTGACATGGGGGACCCCAACAATAAAGGGACCCGGAAGGCCCCAGGGCTGAGACACCTGCCAGGCCTCCAATCTGCATCAGCCACTTCCCGGCTGTGTGACCTCAGCAAGCAGTTTAGTCTCTCTGTGCTCAGGTCCCTGCTCTGACCCCTGGAGCTGGCCCTAGGTGGCTCCTGTGGGGGTGCCCTTTCTGTTCCTCTTCCTGGTACTGGGTCTGTTCTCTGCCCCTGCTCCCTTCAGTGACTCCCCATTTCCCCCCACTCACTCCTATTAGGGAGGAAACAAATGAGCCCATTGGGCTGAGGGACCCCTTTCCAAGCTGCCTAACCACCCCCACGCTAAAACCAGCCCCTAGGGGGGCTGCCCTGTGTCCCCCACCCAGTCCTGGCACTGGGAGCTAGCTTAGGGGGACACTGTTGTCCCTTCTTTTCTGGGCCTACACAACCTGCCAGCTGGAATCAGCAGCCTTGGGGGTCCTGTCCCAGCACAGACCCTCCCTGGGCACCCCTCCCCTGCAGCCTCCATCTCCCTCCCCCACCCCCACCCCTCCCCTCCTTCCACCACCGGATCCGCTTTGTCCTGTGTGCCCACGTCCCCCTCCCATCCCTGGGTCATTTGGCATTCTCCGCTTACTCCACCCCACCCAGGCTTGGCTCCTGGGGACATCCTTCTGCCAGCACAGGAAGCAGGTGGCCACGGTCGCATTCCTGTCCTTGGACGCCACCATGAGAATGGGGTGAGGATGAGGCAATGACCCCAAAGGAGGACATTCCTGAGGATGGGGATTCCAAGCGGAGCCCTCGTCTCCCATGACGGCTGGGGTCTGCAGGGGTCCTTGGCCCGGGGGCAGGTCCTCCCAGGAACTTTCCGAAACGAGGGGAGACCCCAGGCTTGTGCATCACAGGGTTCCTGTCTGCAGAGAGGTCACAGGGCTCCTGCCTTCAGGGAGGTCACAGGGCTCCTGCCTGCGGGGAGGTCACAGGGCTCCTGCCTGCAGGGAGGTCACAGGGCTCCTGCCTGCAGGGAGGCCACCCCACGCCTGGTGCAGCCCGCCCTTGAGACGCACCCCACGCCAGGTGCAGCCCGCCCTTGAGGCGCACCCCACGCCAGGTGCTGCTCGCCCTTGAGGCGCTGTCCAGCACGCAGGCTGCCAGCGTCAGCACAGGCGCCCGAGGGAGCAGCGTCTCCCCGCGCTCCCCTGGGAAGCTCGCGGGCTGTTCAGGGGCACTGGGCGGGGGGCTGCCCGTGGGACCAGGGCTGCGTGTACCGACCTCGGGGAAGCAGCCGGGGGCGGGGGCGGGGAAAGCTACGGATGAAGTAACGTGGGAAGCCTGCACTCCTGGTTCCCCCTTATTCACTGCCATCATTCTTCCCAGAGAGAACCCCGAGATGAGGGATGGCGTGCAGAAGGGGGTGAGAGGGGCACACGAGTGAAAGAGGGGGTGCAGCGGTGCGGGGCCCGCGCGGCCAGCACGGGGTGGGCGGGGCTTGCTCGGGGGGCGGAGCCCATGGCGGCGGACCACCGAGAGGCCCGGGGCCTCGCCTCCTAGAGCGGCCCCGGAAGGGGCGGGCCCGGCCGCGGGACTTCCGGCGGGTGCCGAGCCCCGGCTCTCGGCTGGGCAGCCCCTCAGGGCCGGCCCGGGAGGCCCGGGGTGTGGCGCCCCGTCCCCGCCCAGGGCCCCTGCGAGGGTCGCACACCCGCTGGTGCCCCGGGCCCTCCGTGAGCCCCGCGCCCCTGGCGGCGGCGAGGCCGGGGGGGCTCGGGGGCGCGTGTTCCGCGAGCCCGGCTGCTGGCGGGCCCCAGGGCTGCGCGCCCCGAGAGGAGCGGCCCGCGGCGCCAGCCGCCGGCCCGGGCCCTGGGCTCCCGCGTGCGCGCGGAGCTGTCTGCGGGCCGCCGCGGTCCCCGGTGCCCGCCGTCTCGGCCCCTCCATCTTGGACGGCTGTGTGTCGCGGTGCGCAGGGCGCGCAGAGACGTGAGTACAGCCCGCCCCTGCCGTGAGGTTTACTGAGCGCCAGTAAGTGCAGACTCTAGACAGGTAACTGGGGACGCGGGGACAAAAAAGACATGCCCCTTGCTCTCGAGAACGCGTGCCTCGCAGGGAGACCGCCACATCAGTGACAAGCCACACGTGGCGTGACAGAAGTCCTCGTAGGGGGCGCAGGGCTTGGAGCACAGAGCACCCACGCAGGTCTCAGGTTCAGGGGCCCAGTGGGGCGCACGCAGGGCCCAGGTGAGTTTGCACCTACCCCGGAGAGAGCCGACCGCCAGGGCACCAGACGAGATTGCACGCACGTGTTGGCTCTTGGTTTTCACCTCGTTTTCCTGCTAAAGCTAGACCCCAGCTCCAATTCCAGCCTGGTGGACTGGTGCTGTGCCCCCCTGCCCTGTCCCACGCGCCCTCCTTTCTGCATGCTGCCCTCAGCCCAGATGACCTTCCTTCGTCTTCAGTTCTGAGAACGACCTTCTCCCAGAAGCCACCTCCAGTAGAACCCTCAGAGTGACACTGGCCTGAATCCAGGTATATCTAAACATTTTTTTTTTTTTGAGGGCAGTGTCGCTGGCCCTCCTATGTGGGACCCGAACTGGGGCCGCTGGCTTCCCAAGCCAGCGCTTAACCACCGTGCCACTCAGCCGGCCCTAAACATTTCATTTAGAAGAATCCTGACCCTCCCAACTCCTTGATGGGAGATCTGTGCAGCCATTTTATGTGTAGTTTCTGTGTGTGGGAGAGAAAGGAGAAGCCCCTTAACTTAGCAGAGAGAATTCAAAGTATTCACTTGGGATGTTATCACCTGGAAAAGACGAACTGCCCGGATTATGGACCCCTCATACATCTGGCGACCAGCACAGCCCAGAGATGCCTCTGCTGGAATGTGTCTGTAAGGGGGTCAAGGATCAGAAGGCACTGTGCTTTCTGGGGAGTACAGAGGAAAGGGCTGTCTCCTGATCTCATGTAGATTGCTTTTGCCAGCGGCTACAGAGCCTGAAGTTTGTCCAGGCTTAATGCTGGAATTCCATTAGCTGGCCCCGAACAAAGACGCAGATCAGAAAAGAAATAGACGACAGCTCTTAAATAAAACATGAGCCTTGCAGGTCATGCTTCTTATGTGCACCTTGGGGCCTCCTGATGCCTGTTTGAACTTGCAGTGAAGTTGGGATGCTTTTAGATGGAATCACAGAAGGGCGAATGTCAGGTTTTTCAGACAATTCAAGCAAGATCCTTGTTGATGGTTACCTGTGGCTCTGGCCCTCAGTACGTGAGTTAGCTCCGATTCAGTGCTACAAGGAGAGCTCGAGCCACGCAAGGGAGCAGAGAGTTGGGGTCAGGGAGGCTTCTCTGAGAAGGGCCCTCAGAGCAGAGCTCTGAATGTGTGAGAGGCAGCCCCACAAATGCCTGCTCTCAGGGCCTGTTTCCGGAAGCAGCCAGGCACAGAGATCAGAAGGATTGCGTGTGTTTGGTGGACCTGAAGAAGGCTGGATGGTTGGAGGGGAGTGAGTGGGTTGGCTATGCAGTGGGCCGGGAGTGTATAGGCTTGTGAGAGTGAGGGAAGCCTGGGGACTTGAGCAGGGATCTGACGGGCTTCTCTGGCTGCTCTGTGAAGATGGAGTCATGAGGGGAGGCTGGGGGTACCCACCAGGGAGCCAGCCCCAAGTTTCATCTAGCTCAGAACCCAGGCTCTAGGTGAGGGGAGGTCCCTTCCACGAGAGGCACCTGTGGCTCAGGCAACCTAGCTCCAAGGGCACGTTGTCTAGTCCCAAATACAGGAGGTGGAGAATAAGCGAGAAAAAGGGGGGAAAAACTCCAATTTGGGTCCATAAGTTCCATGGTACATGTCAAATCCCACTGGACACAGGTGTGGAACCCCTTCCCCTGGCAGAAAAAGAAGAATTCCTTGGTTAGCAGCTGAGTAAGTGATGCCATTTATGGAGATGAGGAGCCTGGCAAGAGTGAATGGGTGGGGTCCTGGGAAGTCCAGTGTTCTGTTTGGTCAGGTCCCGTTTGAGATGCTCATTAGGTGTCCAAGTGGAAGTACAGGGATGGGGGAGGGAAAGGGGCCATGTCCCCTGGGGCCCGCCCCCCTCCCGGCCCCCCTCTGTCCTCCAGGCCCTGAGTGTGGAAAGAGTGCACTGTCCTTTGCAGACACTCGCTCAGTGCCCACGGCCTTGCTTCTACCCAGCAGCTGGAGGACTGGTGCACTCTTCTTTCTGTCGCAGGTTTCCTGTCCCAGTGCTTTCATTACAGGCTCAGAAAAGTGACGAATTGTGTGTAAAGCAAGACCTTCTGAAGAAGTGGAATTACAAGGAAAGGACTTCGTAGGCTGGGGAGGTGTGCCCTGGTCTTTCTCCTTAGTTAGCCCTTACTGGCTTCCCGTGGTCCTTCCTCTCCTGGGAACAGAGAAAGATGGAAAAGCCCACGGGCCAAAAAAAGATGACACAGAGCCCAGAGGAAGATGTAGTCGTGCAGAAGGACAGTGCCAAGGAAGAGAAGGTGCGCAGGGCCAAACAGCCCGGCAGGAGAGGCGCTTTGGCTAAAAAGCGCAGTAAGGCGCCCAGCCTGAGTCCTGAAGATGAGGAACACATCTTTGATGCTTTCGATGCTTCCTTCAAAGATGACTTTGAGGGGGTTCCCGTATTCATCCCTTTTCAGAGAAAGAAACCCTACGAGTGCAGCGAGTGTGGCCGCATTTTTAAGCACAAGACAGACCACATTCGCCATCAGCGAGTTCACACTGGAGAGAAGCCCTTTCAGTGTGGTCAGTGCGGGAAGACGTTTCGGCACAGCTCCGACGTCACAAAGCACCAGAGAATTCACACGGGAGAAAAGCCCTTCAAATGCAGTGACTGCGGGAAAGCCTTCAACTGTGGCTCAAATCTCCTGAAACATCAGAAGACGCACACTGGAGAGAAACCGTATGAATGTAAGGAATGTGGGAAGACCTTTGCCTACAGCTCGTGTCTTATCCGCCATCGGAAGCAACACCCGTGGAAGAAGCACTGAGCACGGGAAAACGGTCCTCTCAGCCTCTCGCTGCCGCCTCGGCCCACGGCATCCACTGGGCTTTGGCCATCTGACCTGCTCCTTGAAGACGCTGGTCTGCAGACTCCTGGCCCACTGGATCCTGAGCCCATCCCCATGCAGCCTGGCCTGTGACCCCAAGCTACATGGCAGTGCTTCTGCGGTGAGCACCACAGACCTGGGTGCTCACTAGACTGGGCCAGACCTCCACTGTCCCTGCTTGGCTGGCTGCGATGACAGTCCTTCTCGGGCTGGAGCACCAGTCCTTGAACTCAGCCCCTGTCTACAGGACCTGGACGTCCTGTGTGTCCTCCCGGCCCAGCTGTCACCCCAGATAAGGGGCCTCACCATATGGAACCCTTGGGACACAGCTCCTCAGGAACTAAATGCTGCCACCATGGGAGTTTTGTGCCCTGGCCACATGATGGGGGTTCTGGGATGCTGACAGCAGCTTCGATCCAGCCTGCATCTGCTACACAGGAGACCTTCAGACATGAGGTGGTGTGCCCTGGCCCCCACTTTCCATCATCCCCCCAGTCAGGTCCACATGCTTACCCATCCTTGGTTTCTCTCCAGGAGTGGTCTGCATGGGGCTCTGTGCTCTCTAGGGCAGTGTGGTTTGTCCCCAAATTTAGACAGTTAAAGGGGGGCCCTCTCACCTACTCCTTGAAGACACTGGTCTGCAGACTCTTGGCAGGTGACTGTCAACCAGGAGGTAATATGGCTTTTTATTAGGAAAATATTGATACCTACATTTTCACTGTTCAGAATCAAAAAACTAATAACAGCCTTAGTCTCTGGGGATTCCAGCCCCAGATAACTCAAGAAGGCCTGAGTTAGGGTGCAGATGGGCTCCTCTGTCAGGCAGCCACAGACGACAGGGAGGGTGTCCCGGGTGGAACTGTAACAGAGTCCTACTTTTGTCCTTTCTAAAAGCTATGACGGTATACCTCCACCTGAGCCTGTCCCCTCCGTTCACACCCGACCTGGCTGGGCCGCAGGTGTGACTGGGAGTAAACTGTGGCCCAGCACGCCTTCCCTCTCCCCCCACTCCCCACCTGGGATATGCTCTCACAGCCCTGGAAGTAAGATCTGATGAGGCGAAATCGTTCAAAAGCAGGTGCCAGAAAGCTGGCTTATGGGAGATGCACGCTGTGTGACCCTGCATTGAAAAGGTTGCTGGAAAGGACGTTACCGGGACAGGGACATCAGGGAAACCAGGGGTCTAGACTATCCACTGGGTGGCAGGGCCATGTCAGCTTCGAAGTTCCCCAATTTGGTCATGGTCTGTGGCCAAGCCAGACAAGTCTGTGCCTCCAAAGATGCTCACTTAGGTTTTCAAGAACACAGGGTCATGAGGTCTGCAGTTCACTCTCAGGTGTTTAGCAAAGAAGCAGTAGTGACACTACATCATGGGCACTGAGAGAGGGGATGAAGCAAGCTGGCTAAATGCCAGTCATTCTGTAAACGGCCAGGTCATCACTGTTGTTGACTTGGTAGCCATAACGTCTCCATCATCACTCAACTCAGCTGTGACCCACAACAGCGGTCACCACACACAGCTCAGAAGTGAGTGAGCCCAGCCGTGTGCCAATAAACCTTCATTTACAAAGCAGGCAGCGGACCACATTTGGCCTATTCTAGGTGAAGGTATGGAGAGCTCAACTCCCATCCTGTAATCCTTGAAGTCCTTCTGAACTAAATATCGGCAGGGGGAGAGCTGGTGCTGGAAGTGGAAAGAAACGGTAGGGCGGGGCTGGGAGATGCTCAGAGCAGGCGTGCCCTGCCACTTGTCTCGGTGTGCCGGGGAGGCTGGGGCGTGGAGAGCGGGTGCCAACCACAGCCACATGCTCACATGTGTCCGGGGGTGTCTGCATCCGCTTTGGTTTGCTTTGGTTTTATCTGTTAGGGTGTTAAAATATACCATGAGATATACGTTAGATACATTGTTACAGACTATGTATCATTCTACATGATGCCACATTAAACATTTTTTCCACATTTAGGACACAGGACAGGTCCCCAGAGGGGAAGGACAGGCAGAGATTGTTCTGACAAACACCCTCCTCCAGGCTGTGCCCAGCAGTGCCCAGACCCCGGCCTCACTAGCAGCAGGCAGGTGGGTCACGATCCTCGCCAGTTTGTTAGAAGAGAAAGAACATGCTGATCTGGGCTGGCCGAGTGGCGCAGTGGTTAAGCGCTGGCTTCGGAAGCCAGCGGCCCCGGTTCAGGTCCCACATATAAGGGCCAGTGACACTGCCCTCAAAAACAAACAAACAAACAAAACAACATGCTGATCTGATGTCTTTGATTTCTGGAGCGGAAGAGGTGGTCAAGAGCATAGGCTACTGCCCTGACCCCAAGCTTCGGAGACGTGGGCCTTGGGCACGTCACTTAAGCTTCTGTGCATCAGTTTCCTCAGATGTGAAATGGGCACTGGCTGTTTTTAACCCAATCCAGGGACTTGAAATGTGAAGTCTTAAGTGCAGTGCGCCCTGGTAGTCTGACGGTGTCAGCTCTTGTCACATGCACGTGCTCTCGGGGAAGCGGACATGTGCCTGTGCAAGTGGATGCCTTCAGGGTCACTGCCGGGAGGGCACAGCAGTCACTTCAACTAAACCGACCTGGGAACAGCAGAAAAATAGTACACTTGGAAATTTAAAAAAATACAGTTTGCAGTTATGAAAAAAACCACACATTTCAAACTAAAACAGTTAGCAGTCGTTTTTGCCTCTTGTCATGTTGGTGCAGACAGATGGGCTCATCTGTCATTTCTTCTGAGTTACCCATCATGACATCATAGCACCACTGAGCACTGAAGCTAGATCTTTCAGATTAATCTGTTTTGGTGTTTTCTGTTGATGTTCAAATGATACAGAAAAAAGAAGACCTTCGGAATAACCCAAGTCAACCCAAAGAAAAACAACATAATGAAAGTTATAAAATACTTCAGCCTCAATGACAGTGAGAGCCTCTGGGTCAAATGGAAACTTGCAGCCCTCAGTGCTTACATTACGGTGAGCAACAGAACTGGGAATCATAAGCTGAGCATCCAGTTTGAACCACAGGATAAACTCACAGAAGGGAGGAGATAATGAACAGAAATTAATAATGGGAATGGATACTGTTGAGGGAATTAAAAATGTACAAGTTGGGGGTCAGCCGAGTGGCGCGGTGGTTGGGTGCTGGCTTGGGAAGCCAGCGGCCCCGGTTCGGGTCCCACATATGAGGGTCAGTGACACTGCACACACACAAAAAAAAAGTACAAGTCGGTTCTTTGAAAGGACTATTAAAATTGACGTTCTCTGGCAATAGGATCAAGAAAAAAAGAAGGAGCGAATAAACCATTAGGACTGAAGGAGAGGATGATGACAGATGCATCAGAGATTAAAAGGTAAAACACTGAGCCAGTAAACAGGAGAACTCAGATGAAGTGAGGTATTAGAAGGCAATGCAAGAAGTAGCCTGGGCCGGTCGAGTGGTGCATTAGTTAAGAGCTGGCTTGGGAAGCCAGTGGCCCCGGTTCAGGTCCCACATAGGAGGGCCAGTGACACTGCCCTCTAAAAATAAAAAAGCCTAAAGAGCCCTGTACCTATTCGACAGATGCACTCCTGGTTTGTGGTCTTCCCACATGAGTGCAAGTTCAGATGGTGTATTACTGAGTTCAGGACACTAAGTCCAGTCTTACACAGACTCAGACAGAAACGGGGACACAAGTCCCACCTTATTTTATGCAGCTAATGAGACTGGTATCAGATTACAGCTCAGTGTCACCTGCTCCTGGAGCAGAAGCCCTACACAGAATCCTAGTGAGCCAAACAGTGGGTGCAGGCTGACGCGGCCCTGCCAGCTTAGGTCTAAGTCTGGATGGCAAGTGGGGCTCAAAACTGATGTCATTTTTCACAGTAACAGATTTAAGGGGGAGAAGGGCACCGTATTATCTCAATAGCTGTAGAAATCTGTGCTAAAATTCCACATTCATGATTAGAATCTTTTTTTTTTTTTAAAGATTTTATTGGGGAGTTGGCGGAGGGGAACAGCGTTGGGGAATCTGGGAAGGGGAACAGACAAGTTGCTGTCTTTTTGTTCTTCAGTCTAGTTGTGGAGGATGTTGCTTCACTGTTGGTATCGTCATTGCGCGCTTCCCAGATGAGGCAGATCGGTCGCTGGCCTCTGGATGTCGCTCACCGCAGCTATTGGCAGCTCACGCTGGCTGCCGGCCACTCACTGCAGCAGGGGCTGCAGCCTGCTCCGTCACTGGGCTCGCACAGCCCAGCTCCAGGTGGAGCTGTTGTTAGCTGTAGAGGGCAGTGTTACTGGCCCTCATGTGGGATCCGAACCGGGGCCGCTGGCATCCCAAAACCAGCGCTTAACCAATGCACCACTTGGCCGGCCCTAGAATCTTTTCATAAATAAGGCATATAATAGAATTTTCTGAACCTAATACAGAATATCTTCCAAAACCTACAGCAACATTGTACGTTAGGGCTAAACATTCAACAGTATCCCCTTTGAAATCAAGACCAGCACGAAAATGCCTGCTGTCACTACTGGAGATTCCAGCTGTGCCCTGAGGAAGGGGACGAAGTAACGTGCATAAGATTAGAGTGGAAAGCCCTACTTGTCATGAATAGTGGATAATACTACTGTCTACATAGAAATCCAAAAACCGCAGACTATTGAAACTATTAAAGGTTCAGCAAGGTTGTCACATAGAAGGCCAGTGTACACTAGTCCTTGTTAACGTCACCTAGTTTCTGCGACTTTGAATTGACGTGTAACAAAACCAGCGTTACCACAGGCTAATTGGCATAAACAGGAATTAGGTTCCTACACTATCTTGTCAATGTTATAAGGAAATGACGTTATACAAGAGCTGCTGTATATCCAGAAGAATCGAGAGCAGGGACTCAAACAGGTGTCTTGACACGAAAGTTCACAGCAGCATTGGTACAAACAGTCCACATGTCCGTCCACAGATGAAGAGAGAAGCTGTGGTCTCCCCAGACCATGAAATGCTATCCAGCCATAAAAGGCGTGGGGTCCTGCCACGTGACATGATGTGGTCGCACTTAGGAGACCTGATGCTGAATGGAGAAGCCAGACAAATGCCGCCCAGTTCTGTTTCTGTGACGTTCCTCCAGAAGGCAGATGCATAGAGACTGAAAGCGGCTTGGGCTTAGCGGCTGGGGCGGGGGCATGGGGACTTCCTGGGGCCAAGTTTCTGTTGGGGACCAGGTAATAATGGTGCTTCTTGATTTGCTCAACAGGTATTTCTCCTCATGTTGGGAGAGCAGATCACTCCAAACGAAGTTCCCGATGAGATGCATAAAAAGGAACCTCAAAACAAGGAAGTTCCCACACTGCTGAGCTCCAAGGTGAATAGAGAAAAGATGGAGGAGAAGAAAGGAAACCTCGTCAGTCCGGCCTCCCGGGCCAAGGGACAGGTGGGGACGCAGGTGTGGGGAGGGCTGTCCCTGCAGAAAAGCCACACCAGGGACAAGCCTGGAGACAAGGTGAGCGGAGGGCAGTGTTTCACCAGAGGCCCCAGGAAATGGGAAATCAGAAGTAACTGCAGGGAGCCTTCACATGGCTCTCAGACCTTTTCAAAGGTTAAGAAATGCGCAGCAGGCAGACCTTCAGGAGTGTCCATTCTCGCCCCATCCAGGAGGCCCCGTCAGCTCAACCGGTGTTCTAGAAATGGGCTCCAGGTGGAAGCACCCGCAGATTGAGAATGTCCCTGCCAGCAAACACAGAAACCTCGGGGTGCCCTTCCACACTGCAGGGAGACCTTGAGCAGTGACCCGAGACGCACCGCGCGCCCACATGCACGGATTGTGCAGGGATGACTCCAATGTGACCTGACATCAGGGCGAAGGCCACAGAGGACCTTGAATGACACGGGGACACCTGCGATGTCCTGTGGACTTGACGTCCCTCATCCTTCATGCCGGCATTCTGTGAGCCGTGCCAGCGTCTGCTCCTACAGGCCTCATCCTGCCTGATCTGAGGGAAGGTGGGAGTCAGCGCTGTGGGACAGTGGGCAATGAGGGCCACAGCAGGCGGGGCTGACCAGTAACATTGGTCTCTGGTTGCTCTTACACCAGGGTCCAGTGCATTCCTGGGGAGGCTGTGGGCAGCAGGATGTCAGCTGGGCTCTACTTCCAGTGACCTCATCTCCATTCCCAGTTCGGGCACAAGATCAGTTGTGACTTCTGCAAGTGAGCTAGACTCCAAGATACGCTGCAGAGTAGATGCAACCGGGGGAGGACCATGGCACTGGTCTCGGACATTTGCTCTGGAGCAGGACAGAAATGGTGAGGTCACGGTTCTCGAGTGAGCCAGGACGGAGGGGCTCCGAGACCCAAGGAAGCAGTGTTGGGACCAGAGAAGTGATGGGCTGGGGGCCAGGCTAGGAGCAGCCATGAAGAGGATGGGCGGCCTCGGTCCACTGCCTGGGGTCGGGGCTCTGCTCTGGGCACCTCTGTGCCTTTGAGAACCTCTGTGTGCCGAGCTCGGAGCTCGCTGTCTCCTGCCTTCTTCCTCACAAATTCCAGCTGCCTGTTCAGGGAACTGCCATGGAGTCCCACCTCTCCTTGACCAGGATCTAGGCTTGGCCACGGGGGTGGGGCTGACACTGCTCCCGCAGTCACCTGCAGACCCATGGACATGGGTTCCTGAGGCCTGACGTTGCTGTCTGTGAGGCAAGCACCCAGGAGGCCTCAGCCCCAGTGCACACCTTGGTCTCAGTATGGGGGTGCCCAGTGTCAGTTACATGCAGCTCTCCACAGGAGCTTCCCATCACACCATGCATGCCCTGTGTCACTGCAGCCTTACCCATGTGGCATTCTGGTCTTGTTTGTTTTTAGTGTCGATGCCTCTTGGTTTTAGTGAGCTTGAATACTCGGTATATTGGCATTGTCTTTACATCCCCCAGTAAAAAGCGTGTCTGCGCCCATTTACATGGTGGCTCGAGGTGGCTGTTGGGCCATAAACGCTGTCACACAACTGGTGGTCTTGAGCCTGTGGTTGCGCAGACACTCCCTAGTCTAGTGTTTCCCACTGTTATTTTTATCGTCGAGAAATTTAACTTTCTAACTAGTCGAATGTGTTGAACTTTTACTTTATAATCTCTTTGCTTCTTCAGTCCTTACTAAGCACGTGTGCTCTACACCTGGGATGGATGCTCTGTTTACTTTCTGCTGGTTTCCTGTGGCTTGCTGTCCATGTGTTTCCTAGTCCAGACGCCGCCGCAGTGGCCCCACGTTACTCCAGCTGTCTCCTGTGCTCATCACAGTGCCCCCGTCCTGCTGCCTGTGGACACCTGTTTGCTCCTGTAATAAACATCTGTCCTGATCCGTTCACTGCGCCCTGTTGATCTCCCTGCAGCTTGGGGTACAGTTAGGATTCCCCAGGGAGGTGCTGCTGCCTCCCAGGGAGAGGACGCCGGTGCTGTGGCCCAGCCCAGGGTCTGGCCTTGGGCCCCACAGCCAGAGACCCAGCTGGTCACTGCCTCCAGTTCGTCTCTTGGGGGCAGCATCACATAAATCAGAAAAGCAGTTTGCTAACTTAGGATGGGAGTGACCCCCTGCAGTGACAAGATACTGTGTCCCTCTGCAATAACCACCTTTGTGGCCCTCCATACCTGGGAAACTCAGGCTTGCTTGGTGCCGGCAGCCGTGACCCCTGGAAGGGTTGGGGAGGCACCAGGCCCGCTTCCTGGGGTCCTGTGATTGTCCCACTCACAGCCCTTGCTCGTTCGGCCTGTCTCTAAGCAGCTGTTCTCCTGATAGGCGAGTCTGCCTCCCAGAAGGGCTCATTTAGAATGTCTAGGGACGTTTTTGGTTGTCACAAATGAGAGGAGGTGCTACTGACACCTGGGGGGGCGACAGTAAACAAGCTCAGCCTCCTACCGATGGCACTCCCGCCCCGCACAGGACCCTCCAAACCTAAGCACTTGACAAGGTGCCTGGCAGGGCCCCTGGGGGGCAGAGGCGGGCGGGAAACATGGTGCTTGGCTAAAAGTCTCCGCAGGAGTAGTGCCCCCCCAAGCTGCCCCCTCACAGGAAACGGGAGGGTGCCTGCACCCCACCAAAAGGAATCCAGCGGGGCGACGCTGGGCGGCCGGTCACGGAGAGGATGAGGCACCGACAGAAAAGGGGAACTGGCGAAGGTCAGGGCCTCCCACCGCCTCCGTCCCCTCTCGTGGACGACGCGTCCAAGGCAGAATTGGGTGTGTGTGCTTCCATACCGAGCCCTGTGGCCACCGAGGTGGCGGTCCTCCGGGCGCCCGGAGAGGCCCGGAAGTGCGCGGGGCGGGGCCGGGGTCACTTCCGGCCGGCGCGAACGCGGGCGGCCGCCTCCGGCTCGGAAGGTGAGTGGACGCCGGGCGCGGCGCGGCGCTGGCTTCGGGGTCGCGCGTGGCCCGCGCTCGCGCGTGGTCCCTGCCGGTCTGGCCCCGCAGCGGCTGCTGCGTGACCTTGGTCCCGGGCCGGCCTGGGGCCACGGGCAGCCGACTCCGCGGAGTGGGGGGCGCCGTGTCCATTTGCGGGGCGCGACCCCCCGGGAGCCGCCATGTCCGCTTTGCAGGTGGGAAGCTGAGGCTCAGACGCCCCTGGCCCGAGGCCCGCGGCCAGGCTCCCCGCGGCCAGGCTCCCCGCGGCCAGGCTCCCCGCGGCCAGGCCTCGCCCCGCGGGGCGCAGGCTGGGGGGACACGGGGCGGGGACAGGGCTTTGCGGGGTCTCAGCAAGAGGGTTTTACTTTCTGGGACCTTCTCCTTAGGATTCAATCCAGAATGTTGATGCCCCGGCGCACGAGGTTCAGTTTTTCATCCTCCCCCAGGGCCAGGGACCCCCAGCTGTGGCGCAGGGTTTTCTAGGGGAACCTCTGCGCTTTTCTCCGGGTGAGGCTGTGGGCTGGGAGGACCTTCCAGGCCATTTTTGGGGACAGAGTTTTTGGGTGGCGTCGCTGCAGGTGTGTTGGTGCTGTTCACATGGATTCCTGTACCAGGGACTCCATCACCTCACACCCCAAATCCCACGCATTGCCTCTGGGCGTCCGCGTTCTCCCCACACGTGCCGCCGGCATTGCCCCTCACCCCCACGCGTCCCTGTGACCCCCTCGTTCTGCCACGGTTTTCATTTCCCCAGGTCCCAGGTGTGCGCACCTTCATCAGGCCTTAGGGAAGATGGCAGCCCCGGGGGATGGTCAGGAGCCCCCTTGTGTCAGCCTTGAGTCACCGGGGACACCAGAAGCCCACCACCACAAGGCCCAGCTTCCCCTCCGTGGCCATCGACTCGGTACTTGCCCGGCGCACTGACCCTGCGGCCAGAAACCAAAGCAGCTCCCCGGGTGCTGGGGCTCTTGCACCCTCAGGTTTGGGTGGGGACTCAGGCATCATCGGTTGAGTCTGGGGGCCAAGCTTTATAAACAGTGGTTCCCTAGGGGACTGGCCTCTGGGACTGCATTTCTCTGGCGAGAGGCTGATCAGGGCAAAAAGAACTGCAGCCCCAGCGCCTGGGCCCCATGTGACCGGTGCGGGTCACCTCGTCTCCTCTGGAGTTCCTAACAGGCTGTTTTGGGTGGGGGCCTCCAGGGATCTTGCTGTGCAGGGTCTGGGGATGTCAAGGTGTGGAAGTAGCCTGTGACTCGCAGGGAGACAGTGTCCGGGCACAGGACGCCCCGGGCCCTGCTCGTGCTCAGTGTCAGGGAATCCTGGGGCTCCATCCGTGCCCCACGTCCCACCCTTGCCGCCTCTGTCTCATAACTGAGGACACAAATGAGCTGCTGACAGTCAGGACAAGGGCCCAGGTTCTCGGTGATCTTAGTTATGGTGAGTGATGTAATGACAGCTGAAATTTGTGCAGCAGCGACCGTGCTGAGTCCATGCTCTGGGCAGATCATCTTAGGCGGATGCCAACAAGTGAGAGAGGTTGTGGGGGTGGCATGAGGTCAGGAATATGGGTCACCGTGAGGCCAGCCCAGGACCAGAACCAGACCCGGAGCTCCTAGCTGTGCTCTGTGCTGTCCCTGGCTCCAGGAACCAGCCCAGCCCCCTGCCCGGCCCTGTGGTGCGCCAGGTGGGGTGGGTGCTGCCTAGAAGGAGCGCAGTCACCACCCAGAACATACGCTGCACAGGCTTTTGCTGGACCAGCTGCCTCTCCCTCCCTGATGTTTCGGGCCCTGCCCTGGGGGCTTGCTCCCCGCCTCTTATGCAGTCAGCTCTGAGACCTACACTTCACCTCCAATTTCTCACGTCACCCTCACAACAGCCTGGTAAGGTAGGACCTCCTGTCCCCATGTTTCTGATGGGGACTTGGAAGCCCAGATGTGAGGCAGTGGAGGCCGGCAGGATTCAGACCACACCTTTGACCCCCATCTGGGCCCAGCAAACAGTGGCTTCTCCATTTGGGGATGTGGACTGGCCGGACACAGGGCTGCGGGGAGCTGTCTGGAGGACATGCTGACCAAGCCAGGCCTGCAGGAAAAGAAGGCTGGTTACCATGCAGAGTGGGGCTCCCCCTGACCCAGGCTCCACCAGTGGAGGCCAACCACGGGCAGCCAGAGCCCGGAAGACCATGCTTGGGGCCTTTGACCCTTGTCCAGGTGCCCTAAAGTGCCCAGGGGCTTTGCCCAGTGGGAGGGAGTGTGGGCTGCCCAGCCAGCAGTTTCAGCCCTCCCTGTGCTGTGCCAGAAACAAAGTGGGGGACCCTGCCCACAAGGAAAACAAGAAGGGTTGACCCTAAAGCCTGGCACTGGGCAGGCTCTGAGGGAGTGCCATGGGGGAAGGAGTCGTTTGGAGGGTGTGCCCCAGGAGCAGGTGGCATCCTGCAGGCTGGCAAGGGAGCCCTGGGCTGGATTTGAGAGGAGGGGGAGGTGAGCCCCAGCCCCCTGTGCCCCCAGGCTCTCCCAGCCATTGCCCTGAGGTGCTTTCCCAGCCACTGAGGGAGGAGCAACTGTCGGACCTGGATCTCCAAGACGCCGAGGAGGTCCAGCTTGGCGGGGACACCTGCTGGCCAGGTGAGTGAGCCGAACCTGCTTGGGGGCCAGCCCCGGAGCACATTTCCCCGCGGCTGCGCCTGCCAGGCTCTGTGTCCCCCACAGCTTCGGGCACCACCTCTGCCGGGGCCCTGGGCCCACTGGGCCCTGTCTTGGAGCTCCCTTCCGCCCCCAACCCCCTCCACTCGGGCAGTGCCACCCAGACTCCTCCCCGGAACCCACAGCCTGTGTGCCTGATCGGCACACTGCCCCCCTCCTGCTGTGTAGTGCCCTCTGCTTCCACTGGCCCTGCACTTGTCGCTAAAGTCAAGCTCTGGTCCCCATCCCCTTCTCCCCACAGCTTGGCAGGTGCTGCACTAAACCAGGCCCTCAGCCCCTACTACTCTCGAACCCTCCCCAGCCTCCCCCCGTCCGCCGAGATCCTGAAGGTAGCAGGCGGTTCCCAGGGCAGGGGAGCTGGGCCAGGAGGCAGTTGCCACCTGAACTTGGCTGGCCTGTGGAGGAGCTGTGGCCTGCCGGCCTCGGGAAGGGCGTCCCCTTGCACAGGGTGAAACGGCAGCCTCGCTCCTGCAGGGGTCTGGGCGGCAGTCTTTTGAGGAGCGGGCTTTGTGCTTCCCTGAGTCTGACTCCCGTCAGGCTGGGCGGGGGTCTGCTCTCAGCCTGGGCCTGTCACCTAGAATGTCATGCATAGTGGGACCCGGTGGAGGTGGACGGGTGGGTGCCATCTGTCTCTCCCATGTGTCATTTCAGACTCCGAGCTGGAGCCCCAGCAGGCTCTGTCATCTCCCCACCTGCAGGGTCCTGGAGACGAGGTGGACCAGGACGGAGAGGCACTGAGGACCCTTCTGAGGAGTCTTCCTCATAGACCCCCGTGTGGGGACAGCTTTGGGCAGGAGTCCAGCTTGGAGAAGCCAGCAGGCCAGCCGCCAGGGGCCGTGCCCTATCCTCAGAAGAGGGGCGCCTGGCGCATGACACTTGTGTCACAGGGAACCTCTGGGACTGACGGTGGCCCCGAGGTGGGGGACAGCTTTGGCCGGGGCTCGGGCCTTGGGGCCCGGCAGGGCAGCCCACGGGGCGGGAAGCCGCACAGGTGCGAGGCCTGCGGCAAGAGTTTCAAGTACAACTCGCTGCTGCTGAAGCACCAGCGCATCCACACGGGCGAGAAGCCCTACGCCTGCCACGAGTGCGGCAAGCGCTTCCGCGGCTGGTCGGGCTTCATCCAGCACCACCGCATCCACACGGGCGAGAAGCCCTACGAGTGCGGCCAGTGCGGCCGCGCCTTCAGCCACAGCTCACACTTCACGCAGCACGTGCGCATCCACAACGGCGAGAAGCCGTACAAGTGCGGCGAGTGCGGCCAGGCCTTCAGCCAGAGCTCCAACCTGGTGCGGCACCAGCGGCTGCACACGGGCGAGAAGCCGTACGCCTGCAGCCAGTGCGGCAAGGCCTTCATCTGGAGCTCCGTGCTCATCGAGCACCAGCGCATCCACACCGGCGAGAAGCCCTACGAGTGCGCCGACTGCGGCAAGGCCTTCCGCGGCCGCTCCCACTTCTTCCGGCACCTGCGGACGCACACGGGCGAGAAGCCCTTTGCCTGTGGCACCTGTGGCAAGGCCTTTGGCCAGAGCTCGCAGCTCATCCAGCACCAGCGTGTCCACTACCGGGAGTAACAGGTGCAGAGGCTGCGTGGAGGCAGCAGGGGCCGCGGGCCCCCGGCCCGGCCCGGCCGGCTGCGGAGGGGAGGCTCCGGCCCCTCATTCTGCAGCGGGCACCACATGCTCAGTGTCCCGAATAAATTCTTTTTAATTGATGGAAACGAGCTGTTCCTGTCGGCGGGGCCGTGGGGCTGCTTCCCGTCCCTGAGGGCCTGTCTCTCGGAGGAGTGATGCCGGGGGGCCAACGGCTCCCCATTTCGTCCTGACTCACCTGGAGCCCCAGCCAGCGCGTGGCCCGGCGCCCCCGGGGGGGCGTTTCCACATGCAGAGACCCAGAGTGGGGCCGGACCGAGGTACCGCGAGCCCCTCGTGGATCTGGGAGAGTGCGTGTGGCTCGTTCTCCACGCAGCAAGCCCCAGGCTGCTGTTTGCCTTCTTGCGTGGGCACCTAGCGGTGGTGCCTCAGGCCAGAGGGCCTCGGTGGAAGGCGCCTGCTGTCCGTTGCTCCTGCGCATGTGCAGAGCGGCCCCCCAGGACAGCCCCCCCTGACAGGTGCGGGCAGTCTTCAGGGCGGCCCTGTCTGCCGTGCAGCTGTCGGACCTCCAGCTCTGGAAAAAGCTCAGCCGGGTGGGGATGGCCCAAGTGTCAACAGCATGTGCCCGCTCCCGGTGCCACCTGCCCCCTCCTGGACAGAGTGGCCCCGCCCCACACTGAGGAGTGCCAGGCCCCTCCCAAGTTCCTCTTCCTGCTGGGACCCAGTCCACGGAGCCCTGTGGCTGGGCTGCCTCACCTCTCCAGGCCACACTCCCAGGGCCCGGTGTCTGCAGCCCGCCTCTGGGTGAGAGCCACTCCAGGGGCGGGGATGGAGGCCAGGCTGTCTCGACATGAGCGTCAGGGCTCAAGGCACGTCCTCGAGTCCTCCTTGCTGATGCCCAGTGGCAGTGGTGCCGGGAATTCAGTGCTGTTGGCCTGAAAGATGGCAAATGAGCCTGTCCCCCTTCTTCGCACTCCTCGCTCTCCCTGATCTGCAAGGCAATGTGGGGCTTCAGCCTTTGGGGAGCCAGGCCACAGAGGGGTGCGCAGGGCCTTCCGGGCCTCACCCAGAGTGGCGGGGCCAGCCTGTGCTCGGGAGGGTCATCTTGCCGCCTCAGCGCCAAGGCTGGGCTTGGATGCCCGCACTGACCGGACCTAGCAGGCCCCTTCTCTCGTGCTCACACCAAAGTCACCACCGGGGGAGTCACCCCCCAGTGAGGGAGAGGGAACTCTGGGGGCCAGAATGTTCTTGGGATTGTGGTCTGGAAAGGGGACACATTTTTTAGGAACTTGGTCCATATTTTCCTAGAGTAACTTCTGAGGCATCGCGTGCAAACAGTGCCAGCTGATACCAGCTTCGCAGATCCCAACCCTCAGCCTGTACAGTGGACAGTGGCCACGAAGCCCCACTCTGGCGACTCATGGATGAGAACGGAGCCCCTTCCACCCTCAGATCCTAAGAGGGTTGTGTGCCTTCCCCGCAGGCTGAGGACTGACTGTCCGGTAGCCGCTATGGGCCCCACGGAGAAGTCCGCAGGAGGGCTTCCCTGCAGGGCTCTCGCGACTGTACGATTCCATCCATTTGTCACGGCCTGCCCTCCCCTTTGTCCAGGCTGCCACCCCTCTTGGACCACTGCACGAGCCCCCTGCCTTGCTGTTTGCAAGTTTCATGCTGATCTCAGCCAGTCCTTGAAGCTCTGGCCTCTCATAAAGCCCCTTGCCTTGCATTTCTAGGATCTTGTTTGATGTGGTGTGAGAACCAACTACGGGACCCCCCAATGACATCCCCTGGGGAGCTTGCGGAAAAGCAGGCTGGCAGGCCCCGCCCCTGGGGGGCAGATGGAGTAGGCCTCGGGAGCCAGGGAACCGGGATTCAGTCCCAGCACCCAGTGATGATGGGGTGCTGGGTTTGGGGACTTCTGCTCTCATCCAGGCCCTCCCTCAGAGCAGGCGCGCCAGGCCCTACGGAGGCCCCACCTGGACAGGCAGCTGGCCCGCTGGACGGCTCTGGCGGAATCTGCCCTTTCATCCCCAGGTGCTCCCAGCTCCGTGCTGGGGCCTGTCCTAAGCTGGCTGCACTCGTCCCTAGGAAGGGCCTTCATTTCCTGCCCCATCGGGCTCTTTTCTAAGCACTCGGAGGTTCCTTCAGCCGGTCGCAGGCTTCGTGGACTTGCCTTAGCAGTGGATGGTGACGTTCTCACCCCAGTGCGAGCCCGCGTCCGCCACGCACCCCCCAGAGCACTCCAGCAACCGCAACCTCGCCTCCTCCCCTCCCCCGCCGAGACCAGCGGTCCCAGAGTCAGGAGTTGGGTGCCTCGCGCTGCCTCCCAAAGCCCTTCCTACGGCCTCAGGACCCTACCCCCGGGGCCCCTGGCTTGTTCCCTGCGGAGGCCCCAGAGCCCAGCACCTCGGACAGCTCCAGACGCGCGGCCCCCGGGCGCTCCCGCCCTGCGGCTCTCCAGGCCCCGGAGTCGGGGCCGCGGGCCGCTCCCCAGCGCGGACCCCCCCGCCCCATACCCCGAGCCGCCCCGGCCCCCGCCGGTCCCCCAGCGCATCTTCCCAGCGCCGGGAAGGGCTGGGGCCGCGGGGCTCCCGGGGCGCAGCGCGCGTCCATCTCGGGCTCAGTCCGGCTCCGCCTCGTGGGTCGCGGGGCCCTGGCGCCGGGCTGTGGACTCGGCCTTCCGCGGCCCCCGAGCCGCCACGCCACGGCCCTCGTGTCTCACGCCCCCTCAGCACCTAACAACCCAGGGGGGTCCCCGACCCGCGGAGCCGCGTGAGGACGGAGGGCCACGGCCCAGGGTCTCCGCGCAGCCGTTGCGTGGGGCGCATCGTTCTCGTCGCGCTTTTCCCACTTGCTGTAGTTTAAAGAGGTCCGCCGAAAGCTTTCTGGAAGACTTGTCCTGCGAAAGGCCGGGTTTCCCTTTGTGAGAAGTCGGGACAGACCTTTGTAAGCCCGGCATCTGTGCTCAGGGCATGGCCCCGTCCCGCCCAGCTGACATGCGCTGTCCTCAGGACGTGTCCCGGGTCAACAGGACTCTTCATCCCGCGATGACAGCTGTGACCCGCTGTGCCCTCACCTTGCACATCGCCAGCCGAGGGGACACGGTGAGGCTCTCGTCCTCCAGAGGCCCGGACCCAGGGACACGGCACTGCCTTTGTCCCCACAGGCTCTGACCGGACATCTCTGGTTACTCAGTGCGCTGCCCCCTGGGGCTCTGCCCAACCTCCCCACCTCCGCGCCCCAACCTCAGGAGAATTGAAGTCTAGTCCTCAAGGAGCACAGGTTTTAACAGATTTTTTTCTTAAATAGCGTTTGGGAGTTTGTTTTCATTGCAGGTGCCATTCATGCTCTTTAAAGAAAATTTGGGAAGTTTACACCCCACCCCAAAAAAAGGACCTCACTCACCAGCAACTACAGGGAGTGTTAGCACACATTCCTGCGTCTTTTAGGCTCTGGCGTGGTTTACAATTGTTGCTGTTTGAACAGACTGACTTAACCTCACCCCTAAAATAACTTCTGTGTACTGAAGGTCTCAGGTTTGCCACGAGCGGCAGCAGAAGCCCTGTGCACCCTGTCTTCAGCCCCCCGAGCCTGAGGAGTGCCAGCACCCCTGACTTACAGGTGGGAAGCCAAGGCTCAGGCGGGACTTACCTGCCGCCGAGCTCTGAACCAGAGCAGGACTCGCGCTGCCTGGGGCCTTCCCTCCTGGGCCCGCGGTTGACTACCCGCCAAGCGCAGGCCCTCCGAGGTCTGGGTCCCACTGCGCTCTGCCCCCAGGTGGTGGCGGGACCGCACGCCCCAGTCCTTGAACCCCCGCAGCATCAGCAACCCGCTGGAGGCCCACTGGCCCTCAGCGAGCACGGAGCTCCGTGGAAATGCGCACTTTTCCGCCATCGCAGCCTGAGCAAGTGCGGGGTGTCGCTGAGCACGGAGCTCCGTGGAAATGTGCACTTTTCTGCCATCGCAGCCTGACCAAGTGCGGGGTGTCGCTTCCCTTCTCTGTGCGCCAGCTCCTCCCCCTGGAAACCCGAATGTCCTCATCCGCAAAGCAGCCTCAGCCTCAGGGGCGTTAATGTTAGAGAAGGTGATTTACATGGTGCGGGGCCAGCGGTGGGTGTGCGGGTAGTGGACACCCCAGGGCTGAGCGGCAGAGGGACAGCACGCCCGTACGGTGGGGCCAGTGGGCTGAGGTCGGAGCTGGCCTCATGCTGCCTGGCACCGCGGAGCCTCTCAGCGACCCTGGGCACTCGCCAGCAAGAAAGGCGTTTCTGTGCCGCCTTGGCGCTTCTGAAGGGCCCCGCGTGCTAAGGAGCAGCGTGGCGCGGGTCTGGGCTCGCTCCCCTCCGCCGATTTTCTCCACGGGGAGCTTTCCTGGGACTCTGCGGCCTCCCTCCCCCACGGCACCCCGCTTGCTCCACTAGCACTGACCGTTCATTCACTGACCCTCCAGTCAGCTCGGCACCAACCCCAGACCTGCTTCTCTGCCCTCATCCTCGGAGCCCAGGTGGGAGGGGAAAGCGGCCCCAGGCAGGTGTGTGGGAAATGGAGACTGGCAGAGGGGGGATTCTGGAAAGCCCGTGGGGGCGGAAAGACGGACGCGCGGGTTGCTCTGCAGACGGCTGGGCAATGCTAGCGAGGGGTCTAGCACTGGGTCTAGGACACCATCCTTTAAGAACGCAAAGAGAGGGTCGGCCGAGTGGCGCGGTGGTTAAGCGCTGGCCTAGGAAGCCAGCGGCCCCGGTTCGGGTCCCACATGTGAGGGCCAGTGACACTGCCCTCAAAAAAAAAATCGCAGAGAAGCCAGTGCCCGGTGAGCAGCCGGCTGCGCGACCTCCCAGGGCAGTCGAGCGCACAGTCCTCCCGCGGCCTAGAGCATCGCAGGAAGTGCCAGCGCCGCGGCGTCCAGGGCAGCGGAGCGTACAGTCCTCCGGGGGCCTAGAGCGTCGCCGGAAGTGCCCCAGCCTAGTCTTCCAGGGCAGTGAGTGCAGGCCTCCGGAGGTCTAGAGCGTCCCCGGAAGTGCTCGTCTCGGCTTCCAGGGCAGGTGAGTGCAGAGTCCTCCGGAGGCCTAGAGCGCCTCCGGAAGTGCTCGTCTCGGCTTCCAGGGCAGGTGAGTGCAGAGTCCTCCGGAGGCCTAGAGCGCCTCCGGAAGTCTGTGCGGCGGACTCTAGGGCAGAAGAGCCCACAGTTCTCCGGGTTCCTAGAGTGTTGCCGGAAGTGCCGAATCCTCGGTTTCCAGGGCTGACGAATGCACAGCTCTCCGGAGGCCTAGAGCGTCTCCGAAAGTCCTCACGTCGCGACGGACTCTAGGGCAGAAGAGTGCAATTTTTTTCCAGATGCCTAGAACGTCACCGGAAGTGCCCAAGTTTCGGGCTTCGGGGGCCTATAGCGTCACCGGAAGAGCCCCCGCAGTGGCCTTCAGGGCAGCTGAGTGCCCAGTTCTCTGGGGGCCTAGAGCGTCAACAGAAGTCCCCGGGCCCCGGCCTCCAGGGCCGCTGAGAACTCAGTCCTCCGAGGCCTAGAGCGTCAATGGAAGTGTGCAGGCCGGGGCCTCCAAGGCAGCCGAGGGCACAGTCCTCCAGCGGCCTAGGGTGTCGCCGGAAGTGCTTGTGAGGCGGGCGGAGGGGACGGCGGCGCTCTGGGCGGACCGTGGAGGTGAGTGGTGGCTGCTTGGTCTGGGGCGGTAGGTGCTGGGGCCGGCCGAGCGCGACCCTGAGGCCGGGGCAGGGCCTCGTGTCCTTCGTGGGCGCTCGCTGAGGAAGAGCCGCAGGCCCGCTGGGGAGAGCGGGGGCGGCCGCATCCCGCTGGGCGAGCGGTTCTGGTTCTTTTTTTAAGATGTTTTGTTAGAAATGTAGGTGACGTACAGCATTATGCACCGCGGTCACCGCATTGCCGTGCCCCGAGCTCATGGACGGCGCCCCCCGCGCGGGACCCGCTGCCCCGTGGCTTGTTGTTTGAAACCTGGAAATGTGCGCCTTCACCTTGTGCCCCCCTCGTCATTTTTAAGTGACAGCTGCCATTCGGTATTATTTTATATTCATTTTTGGTGCGCAGCACAGCGGCTAGACGTTTATATAATGTTCGAAGTGGTTCCCCTGACTACCCCTCGCTGTCACCTTTTGCGCTCATCCCCCTCCCCCTTCCAGTCTGGCAGCCATCAAAGTGTTCCATCTATGAGTTTGTTTCTGTTTCGCTTATTTATTTTGTTCTGTAGGTTCCACATGTAAGCAGAGTCCCATTGCATCTGTCTTTCTCTGTCTGACACACTCCACTCAGCACGGTTCCCCCCAGGCCCGTCCATGTGCCGCAGATGGCGGGAACCCATCCCTTCCCTGGCCCAGCAATGCTCCACGGTGTATATGCGCCGCCTCCTCGTCATCCATTCTTCCACCGACAGACACCCAGGCCGCCTCCGCACCGTGGCCACTGGGAACAAGGCTGCAGTGAGCACATGGATGCACGTCCCCTCGTCCCCTCAAAGTCGCGTGCTGGCTTTCCTCAGATAAACACCCTGAAGTGGGATTCCTGGGTCCTCCTTTGTCTCGTTGTAGCCTTTGTTTTAAAGTCTGTTTTGTCTGGTATCAGTATTACTAGCCCAGCTTTTGTTTGTTTCCACTTTCATGAAATATCTTTTTTCCATCTCTTTACGTTCAGCCCCTGTGTCTTTCCGTCTGAAGTCTCCTGTAGGCAGCATACATAAGGGTCTTGTTTTCTTAGCCACTCAGCCCTCCTGTTTCTTTGGATTGCAGCATTTAATCTATTTACATTGAAAGTTGATTGATGATATATAGTTATTGCCATTTTATTATAATTTACTTTTTTTTTCTTTTCATGATAAAGAAGTCCCTCTAAAATTCCTTGTATTACTGGTTTGGTGGTGATGAAATTCTTTAGCTTTTTCTTGTCTAGGAAGCTAAGCTGTTTATCTGACCTCAATTCTAACTGATAGCTTTGCTGGGTAGAGCAATCTTGGTTGTAGGTCCTTGCTTTTCATCACTTCGAATATTTTGTGCCACTCCCTTCTGGCCTGCAAAGTTTCTGTTGAGAAATCAGCTGACAATCTTATGGGAGCTCCCTGGTAGGAAACTAACTGCTTTTTCTCTTGCTGCTTTTAAGATTCTCTCTTTGTTTTTAACCTTTGACATTTTAATTATGGTGTGTCTTGGTGTGGACCTGTTTGGGTTCATCTCGTTTGGGGCTCTGCTTCCAGGGCTTGTATGTCTATTTCCTTTGCCAGGTTAGCGAAGTTTTCCGTTATTATTTTTTCAAATAGATTCTCAACCCCTTGCTTTTTTCTCCTTGTACCCTGATGATGCGAATGTTCTTACACGTGATGTTGTTCCAGAGGTCTCATAAACTATCCTTATGTTTTTGGATTCTTTTTGCTATTCCAATTTTCTGCTACTTTGTCTTTTCTATGGTTTGTGTGTCCCTATTTATATCTTTGCTGTCTGTGTCGAAGTTCTCACTGAGTTCCTTGCATCCTTATACCCTGTGTTTTGAACTCTGTATCTTATTAGATTGCTTGCCTCCATTTTGTTTAATTCTTTTTCTGGATTTTTCTCCTGTTCTTTCATTTGGCTTGCATTTTTTTGTTTCCTCATTTTGGCTGCCTCCCTATGTTTGTTTCTATGTATGAGGTGGATCTGCTACATCCCGTCTTAGCCAGGTGGCTTTATGTAGTAGGTGTCTTCTGGGGCCCAGTGGCACAGTCTCCCTGGTCACCTTCTCTGGGTGCTCCAGGAGTGTTCCTTGAGTGGGTTGTGTGTGCCCTCCTGATATAGTTGAGCCTTCATTGTTATTGGCATATCAGTGGGTGGGATTGACCCTCAGGCTGGCTGGCTGTGAGGTTTGGGCATGTCCACAGCTTATAGGCTGCCGTGTGGGGGGGTGAGGGGAGTTACCTCACTAAGTGGGATTCGCCCCAGTGGGCTCTGATGCCTGTTGAGACCACTCTTTTTGTGAGCTGCTTGTGGGGCTAATTGGGTGGTGCTCTGCTATGGTCTGAAGCCAAGCTCCAAGTACGTTGGCTCTGGGGCCACTTGGGAGGGGCTCTGGTGCAGGCCCAGGTCACCCACTGCCCGTGACTGGCCAGGGATCACCTGGAGGAGCTACACAGTGATCTGCAGTTGGTCGCTGCCTGTGCTAAACCTGGAGGCATGTGGGAGAGGACACACTGTGAACCGAGGACAGTTGCCACCAGTACCAGGCCTGGGTAACTCGGCAGAAAACCAGGACACCCTGAGGCCTGCTGCCACCGCCAGCTCCCTTAAGGTTCAGCTACTGACTGATAGAGCCTCATGCGGTGTGCGAGTTGCCATTTTCAGAGGAAACAGTGGTATTTTAAATTACATTTCTTAATTGCAAATGAAGTGAGAACAAATGTGGGACTTGTATTTTAAAATACATTAGCCACTTGTTTGTTGGTTTTTTTGGTGGGTTATCTGTTCATGGCTTTTAGCAATTTTTCATACTTTCTCAATATATGGTCATCTTTATATGTGAAGGATATGAACCCCTATCTATGTTCAACCCCCACCCTGCTTTTTTTTTTCTTTTTTTTTTTCATTTGTTTGTTTTTAAACTAAACTTTCTTCTGTAGTTAAATGTCAGACTTTACCTTTGGTGTCAGGCTTAGCAAAATCATCCCTTAATCCAAAATTGCACTATTCAAATAATTTTTTCTTGATTTTTATGTTGATACTTTCATAATTATGAAGGAAATGTAAAAATCCATGAGTATTTCTGTAGACATTTGCAGACTGCTTCAAGGTGGTAGAGGAAAGTGACAACTGGTGCTGACGCCCACCTTTCCTGAGTCTGAGGTGGAGGGAGTCAGCACCCCATGGAACAGGCCTTTCTGTTCAGTTAGGACCTTGATTTCTAGTGACAGAAACAGGCCCAGTGGGTGGGTGGGTCCTTCAGGATGCCTGGCGGCAGCTCTGCCCTCACCCTCACTCTGTCAGTTTTTCTCCTCTTCTTCCTTTTACCCTAGCAGGCGTCCCCACCCCGCTGGTGTTTCTGAAGGGAGGGAGCCCAGGCCTGGGCCTCCAGATGCCATGGAGAAGGCCACCCTGCTGGACACACACACAGGTGAGGGGTGGGCAGCCAAGCCGAGAGCAGGTGGAGGACCACCATGGGGCTAGGGAGGGGGTCGCTTAGGAACCGGGGCTCCCTGAGTCCCCTCCGGCAGCATCGCCCTGCCCCACCCTACTTTTCCCGTCACAGCTCCCCACCCCCCTCTGCCTGTGGGCCTCGCCTCGCCAGGCTCCGATTCCTGTGATCTGGCCACACCCTGCACCCCTTTCTTTCTCTGGTCCCCCTGTCTGGAGACTTCCGAGGATGAGAATATTTATTCTTGGTCAGAGGAGGTGACCAGGAAGAGTTGGAAGATCTGGCCTCCTGCCCCGCGGCCGTCTCCCTCCCAGGCTTCAGGCCCCTCTACTCTGAAGATTCAGGCCACATTGGGGGGCTGTTGAAGCTCAAGACTTGTGTTCAGTTTACTGTTGTTGTTGTTACACGTCATGTGACCCGTGCCGACAGTAGCGCCACCTTCCTTAGCAAAGAGACGTGTGGTGTTTGAAGCTTGTTCACGGTCACACTTAGGACTTGTGTTCCGTGGGGAGCCTGGGTGGGACACAGCCGTGGCTGCCCGGGTCACATGTGCAGGCGCCGCCCGCGCTCACCGCGGAGAGGCGCTCCCCAGCCCCCTGCCCACCCTCGGGCGTCTCGACCATGTCAGCCCGCTGAGCTGAGGGCGCCCTGCTTCCGTCCAGCCGACCGGGTTTCTGCCTGTGGGCAGAGAGGTTTTCTCTCGACTTGGTTGACGTGCTTGCCCTGGTGACCCTGCCCGCCGAGCCTCCTCCTCATGTGCCTCTGCAGAGCCTGTGACAGGAAATTCTAGGAAGGCCGCAGTAACAACGCAGCCTTCTGTGTCCCACGACTTTGTGGCCACATCCCTGAAGTTGTCTGAACGGACACCTGCTCTGTGGCCATGAGCCAGCAGGCCCTGGGTTAACCGGCTTCACTGCCACCCAGTGAGGACCCAAGGGTCCCTCCCGCGGGCCATTGTCCACTCTGGTCCTGATGTCAGGTGGGGAGCATGGAGCAGAGCCCTTCGAGTGGGGTGGGTTGTGGGGAGTCAGGGGCCTGGGCCAGAGTGGTCAGTGGGGAGCAGGACAAGGGTGCACAACCTGCCCCTCCACTCCTGAGACCAGGCTGATGGGGGCAGAGGCTCGGGCTTTCCTGGAGTCAGCGGAAAGGATCCAGACCCACCCTCCAACCCCTCGTCCATTTCTGTACCCACAGAGGCTAGGAAGTGAGGAGAATTGGGTGGGAACTGGACAAGCAAAATAATCGGTGTCTGCTACACACCGGCTTCATTAGTGTTCCACCATTACTGTGGGTCGCCAATGCCATCTCAAGTTCCTGCACAGCTGTGGATTGTGTAATAGTTCTCTTAGGTCTAAAATCATACATCGCTGACCCTCTTTTTCCAGCTTTCCCAGCACAGGCATCAGGTGTTGACCAGACTCCTGAGCAAGGGGCCAGGAGCACAGGGTTGATGCCCCGGCCGGGGGCTCCCGCAGAGGGGGAACCCCACAGAGAGAGGACGCCAGGACTGTGCCAGAGGCTCCCCCGGCCTCTGGGGAGTCTGGACCTTTGCGGGAAGGAGGAAGCTGGCGAGAGGCCCAGGGAGGTCCCTCGGGGCCCAGCTGGTTATGAGGCAACTGGGGGGCAGAATGGCCGTGAGAACAGTGTGTCCGGGTCAGACCTCACACTGAACACAGGCGCCGGGGCGGATGGCAGAGGCCCCTGGAAAGGGCGGCCCTACCAGTGCAGCACCTGTGACAAGAGCTTCAAGTGCTACTCGGATGTGGTCAAGCACCAGAGCATTCATTCTGGGGAGAAGCCCTATGAGTGCAGCGACTGCGGGAAGGCCTTCATCCACAGCTCGCATGTCGTCAGGCACCAGCGGATCCACAACGGGGAGAAGCCGTACGTGTGCAAGGAGTGTGGGAAAGCCTTCAGCCAGAGCTTCAACCTGATCAGACACCAGCGGGTGCACAGCGGGGAAAAGCCTTATGACTGCGCCGAGTGTGGGAAGACCTTCAGCCAGCGGTCAGACGCCGTGAAGCACCAGCGAACCCACAGCGGAGAGCGGCTGTACGAGTGCCGGGAGTGCGGGAAATCCTTCATCCACAGCTCCAACGTGGTCCGGCACCAGAGGACCCACCACGGCGAGAGCCCGTACGAGTGCGGCGAGTGCGGCCAGGCCTTCAGCCAGAGCTCCAACCTCATCCAGCACCAGCGCGTGCACACGGGCGAGAAGCCGTTCGCCTGCCAGGAGTGCGGGCGCGCCTTCAGCCGCAGCTCCTTCCTCAGCGAGCACCGGCGCATCCACACCGGGGAGAAGCCGTACGCGTGCGCCGAGTGCGGGCGCGCCTTCCGCGCCCTGTCCGGCTTCTTCCGGCACCAGAGGATCCACACGGACGAGAAGCCCTTCCACTGCGCCGAGTGCGGGCGCGCCTTCCGCCTGAGCTTCCACCTCATCCAGCACCAGCGGGTCCACAGCCGGGAGTGAGCGGGCGGGGCGACCCCCACGGCACCACCCACCCCTGGGTGGAGCGCGGCATTCCCACGGCCAGGCCAAGCTGCCTGCATGGTTGAAGTTGCCTGCGTGAGCGCCTTCCGTGCGCCTGTCCACGGGCAAGGTGGAGGGGAAGGCAAGCTTCCTACATGCAAAACAGCGGCCTTCCCAGAGGAGGGAGGAGACTTGCCGGTGACACTGAAATTGTTTCATGTTCACAGCACTTTTTCTGAGTTATAATTTACATAAGGTGAAATGTACAGATCTTAAGTGTTTGGTTTTATGAGATTTGACAAACATACCCATACACTATCAAGGTACAAACTGTGTCTGTCCCGCGAGGTCCCCTGCAGGCCAACCCCCATCCTCAGAGGCACCGCCTGACGTCATTTCTGTCACTGTAGCTCTGCTAGCTCTAGGATTGCATGTGAACAGAACGATGATATACAGTCCGACACATGCCACGCCTTCCCCTCTGCTTGTTTCCAAGATTTTGCCGTGTGGCCGTAATTGTGTGAGTTCCACAGCTTTTCCAAAGCGAGAGGTACTTTACCCCGTATCAAGCTATGCTTTTGTCTCCCCATCAAAGTAGGAGTTTGTCGCCAGAATTCTCCAGCACAGGCCTGATGGTGAACATGCAGCCTGTAAAAGTACGTACATGACACACGTGGGGCTGTGTGGAAAGTGCACACAGGAGGGCAGCACAGGTTCACTAGTGCTCACGCCGCTTGAGAGCCAGCTGCACTGGAGAGGGCGTTGGGGGGTCTCTGTACCAGTGCCAGGTGTTTCCTAGCATGTTCCTGTCCAAGCTTGACACCAGTTCAGGGAAACAGCCAGCTTGATGTCTGTGCTCAAGGACTTGACAGGTTAGAGGGTGAGGCTGAACAGCCCCTCTGACGCCCAATCCAAGTGCAGTAACAAGTGACACGGGGTGATAAATACAACGGGCAAGGGGAGACATGGGGGGAGGTGCCCCGGGGCGGGATTGCTGTGCTGGCCCTTCGAAAGATTGAGTCCACAGGGCACAGATGAGATGCCGTGTGCGAGGTAAGATGTGTCCGTAACAGGAACGCACAGCTGGAGAGGGGAGCGGAAAGGTGCGCTGTGAAGCAGCGGTCTGCACGAGCTTAGTATTTGTGACTGGACGTCACATGACAGGTGACAGGGATGGATAGGCCTACGTGGTATTTGCAGATAGGGAGCAGTGTCTGCTGGGCGAAATACCTTGGCTCAGATCATACAACTTGGCCACAACCAACTGAAAGTTTATTGTAAGGACTACGACAGATCTGAGCAGTCACCTGGCCACGAGTCCTGGATTCAGCCACATGCTCTCTGGCCAGGCTGTGGCTGGGTGCCACTTCATGGCAGCTGTCTGCTCTGGCTGGACTGCTGAATTATCTGGGGTCCTGTAGCTGGCTGGGAGTTCTAGGGCTCTGGTTGGCCTGGTTAAGACGTGAGGCCACAGGGTTGCCCAGTGTGGAGGTCGCACCCCTCAGAGTGGACTTGGTGGCACCACTGCTATTGGGCTGCCGACTCGTGGGCCAGTGGTGATGTGGGAAACATTCTAGGGCCTCCATGCCAGGCCAAGCCCCTCAGAGAGGCGGGAGGGCGCCAGGTCCACGGTGCTGCAGAGGTACCAGGAGAAGCTGCAGCAGTCACTGTCAGAGCCTGTGGTGACCTCGTGAGGTCAAGCGGTGAGCTCACAAAGGTCGCTGTGTCCCAGAACATGAGCCTCCCCGAATGAGGGCCAACCAGCAGATGGCAGGTACAAACCACAAAGAGCCGCAGACACTGAAACTGCCAGGTAATGCGGGCAGGAGAGTGGGTCTGTGTGGAGTGTGTAAGGACGGGTCACGGTGACGAGAAGGCAGCGGACTGTCAGGCGTGGAGGCGCAGGGTTTCTGAAGGAGAGCGTTTAGAAGTGAAGACTGTAATTCCGAAATGGAACTCAGTGGGCTAGGGTAAGCACAGGTGACACAGCTGAAGAAATCCAGACTGCCACACAGGCAAGGAGAGGCACAGACCAAGCAAGTGTTGCAACTTGTAAAGTAGGATAAGATCTGGCATGGGCCTGACAGGAGTCCCGGGAGGAAGGGGAGGACGTGTAGTGAGCCCTGCAGGGACCGACTCCCAGGACTGCAGAGTCTGAGTTGATTGGCAGCTGCCTCTCACGGCCCACGGTGCCTCTGCTCCGCAGCGTGTGGGCTCTGTGTCCTGGAGGGCTGAGGACGGGCAGGGCAGGCGAGGAGACGCAGATGGTGTCCACACCCCCTGTTTGCCTGGCCCAGCCTGCCCCTAGCCGGGCCAGTCAGAACCAGTCGGAACAGACAGCGCCCTGAAGGTGCAGCCGTCCTCAGGACCGGGGCGTCCCCTTCAACTTGTGAGCCGGGTGGACTGCGGCAAATGCGCGGATCCCCAGCCGACTGCTGTGCAGGCCCGTCTGCTGGGGTCAGGCAGCTCCCACAGGGCTCACTGCACCTGCGGCCTCCATCCGTTTCCTCCACTGGGGCGGGCTTGGCACTTGTGGGGCCACGGTGTCCCGGCCAGGTTCTTCTCTAACCAGAACCGTAGCTTCGCAGGCCCAGGAGGTAGGACGTGTACGAGTACCTGTCAACTCGGAACTGGGTGCCCGGCAAAATGGCTCTTCCAGAGAAGGCAGAAACATATTTATAGATAAATATAATCTGAGACAATTTATCATTAAGGGACTTTCAGGAAAAGAACACGATGTTTCTACTGCAGAAAGTGCTTTCAGAACGATGGGCTCAGATACGACATGGAATGCGGTGTTAATGTAAGTCGGAATGTGGTGTGGCGGAGCTGCCATGCGACACCGACAGCGGTGAGTGGGGAGGACTCTAACTCAGAACCACTCAGCAGACGGAGGCCTGCAGGGTGGGGGTCACCTCAGGCCCTGCAGTTTGAGGAGCCAGTGTGCTGTCCAATGCTCAATCCCAGGACAGGGCAGGCAGGCGGCCGGCCCTCACGGGAGAAATGAGGCACCCAGAGCACAGCTAAGGGCTGACAGCACCGACCTCGCCTGCCCGGCCACGAGCCTTGCCTACGCAGCTCGTCACAATCCTCACTGCTGTGTGGGTGGAAACCAGATAGCAGCAGGCCTCTGAGGACGTTTCTCATACACAAGTGAGAAATCAACCACAGAACAAGGAGTTTTTACAAACTCAAAAGAAATAGAGACAGTGCAGGACATGTGGAAAGGTGAACGAAATAGGAAAGGTGATAACTAGTAACTACAAAGATTAAAAAGGAACTGTGTCCATGAACAATAGCATTTTAAAAGGAACGATTCAAAAGAAAGAAAAAACATCTTAGAAATGAAACACAGCAGCCAAATGAAAAATAGTAAGAGGGTTGAGAGGTCAAGTTGAGAAAATCTTTTTCAAAGAATGGAAAGACTGGGAGGTGGATGTTAAGATGGAAAGATTAAGACCAACAGGAGTTCTGGGGCAGGGGGATGATAGGAATGCAGCTATCAGAGAATCATTTTATTCTCCCCAGAACTGAGACATGAAACCCAGAGCAAATGCACCTCCCCAGACCCTCCCTCCATGAGTAATGAAGGAAGGACGTGCGTGGAGGCGTGTGGGAACGTCCAGGCCATCAGTGGACCTCCACCCATCTGTGACGGGCCAGTCCATCCGTGGCCAGGCCTGCATGTCCCGGCCATTGGGCACTCTGCGCCCACCTAGGACCTTCCTGGAGTTTCTGCCAACACCTGGCTCTGTGGGTTCCATGCCCCCTGCTAGACCAGGTCCTCTGAGGGCCAGTGTCCTCACCTGTGCCCTCAGGGTGGCCACATGTGTTGCTAATGCTCACTTGAGAATAGGTGGGCTCTGCCCATCCCACCAGGCCACCACCTCCCTGCCCCCAGGACAGCCTGGAGGGACAGCCTGGCTGTGGGCAGTTGGTCAGCCTTTCCTAGAAGAGATGGGTTTGGACATGCCCTCGGGGCCCCACTGTCCCATCTGTTGAGGGGAGGCCATGCAGCGTATCTGAGGGGCTCCCTGCCCGAGGGTGGGGGTGGTTTCTGCCACCGGCTCCCCACCCAGGCTCTACCAACTTGTTTCACAATAAAGTCCTATTAGAGAGTTGGAGCTAAGTGGCTCATTGTCTGCTCATGTGCGCGTGGGGAGCTGGCCATGAGAAACGCCGGGAGCAGCTCACCCGCCTCCTTGCTGGCGGTCAGTGTGGATCTGAAACACAAGTTCATGTGTAAATGTGTAAATCTGCTGCTCACTTAGGAAGCCATCCTAAAAATGGGGATTCAAAACAACCTTGTAAATGTCTCCAAGCTTTTTAATGGAATTCTTTCTCTCCTGAAAATGCTTGAGAAATATGATGGCCAGTCTAGGAGCAGGCCGTGGATGCTTGCTGCTCAGTGTAAGCTCAGACGAGCCAGCAGGAGCTGCAGAGGCGCCGTGGCACGTCTCCCACCCACAGGAGGCCTGGGGATGCTGGCGGGGATCGCCATACAGCTGCCCAGGATTCAGCAATTTAGAAAAACAGTCTTCAAAAGTAACATTTAAAGTAATCAGAGTGGAAAATACATCCAGAAACAAGCCCCAGTTGAGGGAAGACCAGCTGTGATCAGCCAGAGCAGGAGCGAAAGGGCTGCCTCACCGCCACCCAAACATGCATGGAAACCGGGGGACATGACGTGACGTACTCAGGTGCGCTGCGGCCAGGCCAGGCGCTTCCGTCCACAAGGGGAACCACCACTCAATAGCACAGCTCAGACCGCTGACTGAAGTCTCGATCCCGATCACCGTGAGATGCAAATCCTGTCTTGGTTTACAGCACCAAATTTTTCAAAACCAAAAGCTGCTGCAGTTTTTCCCATCAGGTTTTCTCTTTGTTCTGCTGGACAAAGGAGCTATGTACTCTATCATCTGATACACCAAGTGCGAGAAAACAGATAGGAGGGGCAAAGAAAGGCCAGCAGCCACTGCGTGCCTGCTACTTTCTACACTAGTTTTGGTTCTCTTCTTTGAAAAAATTGTGGTTACATTGATTGTGACCAAGTTTACAATGATTTCTGACAAGCTCATTTAAAATAAAATCAGACCACAAAAAGGCCGCTGAGGATGTCAACCTCACATCTCATGCTGACACGAATGTGCAAGGGACTGCTCTCCTGCCCCTTGGGCAGCAGCTCATGTTACCCCCCATTCTATAGCTCGACTGGCTTCTTAACGTCCACTGCAGGAAAGCCAAGACTGGGTTAAAACAGGGCGGGCAAGTCCCAATTCCACTGCAAAGGCCTCCACGCAGGACAAAGGTGATGTTGCTGGCCCTCCCACAGGGCTCACCCACAGAAGAAAGGGAGGAGCAGTCCTTACCTGGTAACGAGCTTACCCGGCCTGGAGTTGCTACATGGAGAGCATTCTTTCAAACACTGCTCCAAGTCACGAGATAACAGTTCACATGCTGAGCGCATTTCCATGTGGCAGGAAATGGTCAGAACTGCTGTTAAGACACTAAGACCACACTCCATGTCCTGCATGGGCCCCTGGGGACACAAGCCATGCCGCTCAGGATGGCGGATCAGGTCCGGGCCACCTTCACATCCCCAGCCTGTGGCTGCCCGTTCCACTAGAGCTCAGCAAGAGGGCGGCAGGGCCGTGTCAAGGACTGTGAGGGGTCCAAACCCACCCCTCCTGGAACTGACCCCAACCCCCACGCAGATTGCGGAAGACAGCACGCCTTCTAGAATTTGAAAGAAGGATATTTTACGTGAAGACAAAGTACATGTTTTAAAGCTTATCAAAATGATGTGAAAACTAAAAAAAGGCTTAAAGGGGAAAAAAAAAAAGGAAGAATGGAACATACTGAAGACTGAGTTTAAAAATTAAACATTAGGGCCGGCCGAGTGGCGCGGTGGTTAAGAGCTGGCTTGGGACGCCAGCGGCCCTGGTTCAGGTCCCACATATGAGGGCCAGTGACACTGCCCTGAAAAAAAAAAAGATTCAAACCTGGTCTCCCCACATCTTCCCCGATTTTTTTGTTTGGCTCCTTCACTTTCTGTTTTTTTGAGTTTTCTAGCTTCATCTGATCAGTATTCTCTCTCTTCCTTTAATCAAAAAGATATTTTAACGTGACTCCCAAGGGAGGAAATACAAAGCCAACACCAAAATGATGTCTTTGACGGGAAGAAACACAAACTGCACAGAAAAGCGATAAGATCACCTCCTTCTCCAACTTGAAACCAGACTCCTTGCTCACCACCTGCGCTGTGTCCATACACGGGCAGCTCCCATCCACGCCCACCAGTGTAGGGATGGGGCCAGTTAGACCGCTCTGTTACAGGAGCTGAGCTGGCCTGTTAACAAAAATCAGAATCCACCCAGCACAGGCCTCGCCTTCTTCCCCAAAGCAGTCTATTATCTCGTGAGGGCAACCTTAGCCTTCACCGAGAACTGCTGCAAACCGGACTCTCAACCATCTCCTGTCACCTCTTATCTGTAACTGTGTAGCCCCAGCTGCAAGAAATAACACGGGGTATATATAAATGTGTAACCACTATGCTGTACATCTGAAACTACTATAAAATCATACCGAACATCAACTCACTGAAAAACTAAATAATGAAAAAACACACATGGGGCTGCGATGCGTTACAGAGGGCCCCAGGGCAAGTTGCAGGTCCTTCCCAAGGTGAGCCTGGGCCCACGTGGCAGGGACAGTCTGTGGCCTGGGGTGGCTGAGTCCACCTCTAAAACCCAGCAACAGCTACCCGACAGACAAGAGAACGGCTTGTGCGGTCTCTGTCAGTTCTGACAGCCCGTAGGTGACACTCCTTCTTGACCGCAGAGGATACACTTAGTCCCCCAGGGAACAGTTTCCATTAACAGGTCCTGAGCATCTTGCCGGGTTTCTCATGTCATCGTTAAATATCACAATTAAGTACTGTATTCTGAATGCAGGCAAAGACCACCCAACAGCCGGTCAGCCTGGTCTGAGCACTGTGGCTTTGGATGCATCAGATCCAAAGAGCAGAGAAGCTGTACACGCGAGGTCTTACACGGTGAGCACTCCACGTGCAAGGTGACAGGAGGAAGGCAGGTAGGAACTCAGGAAACGGGGGAGCAGCGGCGCAGGGGCGCATCCAGGGCACCGCTGTGGTGGGAGAGGCGCCCCCAGCCGGCCACGGGAGGCCACGCGGACAGTGGGGGGCAGGGAAAGACGGGGGCACCAGGAGCATGACCGGGGACGCTGAGAGGAAGGGGGTCGCCTGCCGCGGTCACTGAGCGAAAGGCCGGAGCCCCACTCGGACCCCACCGCCCAGGCCCCTGCGCCCTCAGGCCGCGCCCCAACGCCTCTGAGGCTCTTGTGCCCCTAGGACCCATCAAGGCACCGCACCCACGCCCAGGGGACGCTGTGCTGCTTGTGCGGCCCTGACTCGCGAGGGGAGGGGAGGGGAGGGGCGTGGGCAGCACTGGGGTGCAGAGGACCCCCCACCAGCTGTCTCCGAGGCCAAGCGACAGGCTCCCCGCCAGGTGACTGGTGACAAGGCACATGGTTGGCACTGGGTGGGCCAAGTGCCTCTGCAGGGCCGCCAGGTTGCAGGCCACCCAGGGGTGGGGCAGGGCGGGCCTTCCAGGAGGGTCCTGCCCCCCTACCCCCCACTCCCGCCGCCTGGTCTCAGGCCCATCCGCGCTGTTGTTGGAGCTCTCTGGGCCTCCGTGTCCAAAGGAATGGGGACATCGACATGCTTTTTGCTGTTTTGAACACTAAATGGGTTAACGTTTGAGAAAAGCTCACACAAGTTGTCGAATGTGAGCCGGTCCAGGTGGGTACCAACGGGCAAGTGCCCACACGTTGGCACGTTGCATATGCGAATGTTTTCATGCAAACCGAAGGCTGGGCGCTGGGCGGGGTCTGGGGTGTCAGGCACACGTGGCGCGCTCTTCAATGGGAAGAGGAGGGGAACATCCTAAACACGCAGGGGTGTGCTGGCAGCACATCGGGGTCGCCTGGGTCTGGGGACACAGTCGGAAGAGGTGACACTCAAGCTGAATCTGGAAACTGAGTAGAGGTTAGCCAGGGGGCAGAGTGGAGAGTGGACTCGGCTCACAGGGCACAGCGAATGGCTGCAAATGGGCCCAGGTGTGCAAGTGTCGGAGGCTGTCTGCCTCAGAAGGCGACCCGGCATGCAAATACTTTATGTGGGTGGTGGGCCCAGGCAGCACAGGAGGGGGCGTGGGGGAGTGAGACAGGAAAGGGAAGAGGCCAAGCCCAGGTGTGTTGAAGAGCAGGTCCCAGCGGTGGGCTCACCCCTTCTTGGGGCCTCTGGGAGAGCAGAGAATACACCTCCAGGGTGAGTGAGACCTGGGCTCCATCCACCACCCCTGTCAGTCAGGCCTGGGGCTGCTTGGGGACCATTGACTCCCTGGCACTCTTCCCAGCAAACCTAGGCACGGCCAGCACACGTAGGCACTGAGAGAAGCCCTGTGGGGAAGTCGGTCGCAGGTGCCTGTAGGAGGAATTGGAGTGCATGGGAGCAGCCGGTGCCAAGCAGGCGTAGGCAGAGCACTGAGAGCATGGGCCTGAGTGTGTGTGTGCGTGCGGGCAGGCGTAGGCAGAGCGCTGAGAGCATGGGCCTGAGTGTGTGTGTGCGTGCATGGGCAGGGCATGGGCAGGCGTAGGCAGAGCGCTGAGAGCATGGGCCTGAGTGTGTGTGTGCGTGCGGGCAGGCGTAGGCAGAGCGCTGAGAGCATGGGCCTGAGTGTGTGTGTGTGCGTGCATGGGCAGGCGTAGGCAGAGCGCTGAGAGCATGGGCCTGAGTGTGTGTGTGCGTGCATGGGCAGGCGTAGGCAGAGCGCTGAGAGCATGGGCCTGAGTGTGTGTGTGTGCGTGCATGGGCAGGCGTAGGCAGAGCGCTGAGAGCATGGGCCTGAGTGTGTGTGTGTGCGTGCATGGGCAGGCGTAGGCAGAGCGCTGAGAGCATGGGCCTGAGTGTGTGTGTGTGCGTGCATGGGCAGGCATAGGCAGAGCGCTGAGAGCATGGGCCTGAGTGTGTGTGTGCGTGCATGGGTGGCTGCTGGAGTGGGGAAAGGGCCAGTGGGGCATGGGTGTGATCATGCAGGCACCCGGGGGCACCCTCTGTTACATAAGATGATAACACCCTTCCATTGCATTATAGAGAAAACAGGGCCTCAGTGGCCAGGACGGCTCAGAGAGGCCTGCAGGGAACTTGGTGCCTGCGTTCAGAAGGAGATAGCTGTGGCGATGGCCGGCTGAGGATGGGGGGAGATGGGAACAGGCGTTGAGGGCACCTATTTGCATGGCCTGTTGGGTGGGGCTGTCCTGTGATCCTAAAACCCCATCACAGGACAGGCAATCCACCTAAACACGTACACTCAGGGAAAACAGAGGAAGCAATTACACACATGCTCCCTCACTTTACAATTTGGTTGTGTTATAAGTTTCGTGCCTTTGTTGGAGGCTATTAAAGATGCCATTTCCCTGCCTTCTTAACAAATGGACGTTAGGTAATAGCTGTCCCGGCGCTGGTGAATAATGGCCGGACAGAGCCTTCCGTGTGTAATGGCCTCAGAGCCTGTGCTGCAGGAGCTTTGCATAGAGATGGCACCTAATCTACAATTGTGCCTGGATTTGCTAGAGGCTCTCGGAGGCTGAACTCATTTTATTCAGAACGCCACAGGAAAAATAACCAAAAAAGGACACCATGAAGGCAACATCTATCATATGCTTCTTAAAAAACTCCATTGTCAGCACCAGTGACAATGGCATTACCGCTCAGTCACTGAGATTAAAAATTAGTCATACGTGGAAAATAGAAACGGGTTTTCAGGGAGAAGGAAGCTTTGGTTCCACTGAATAATGCCCCCTTTTTTGCTTGGTAAATAAATGATGCATATTTTCTGATGATATATATTTTCTATGTCTAGGAGGCCCCAGATTTGAAGTAAGAGCCTCATTGTTGGTTGACGGGCTGGGCAAGTGTCAAAACTACTTTATAAATTATATAGCACATTGTCTGACAACAAGGTATTCAGTAGTGACAGCAGAAGTGCCCACACCCATGATTGGAATCCTTCTGGATTAGGTCACAAATGAATAAGGGTCCTTGGAATTAAGTTTTTCCTTGTACGTGTCACAAGCTATCAGGGAGGCACAGTCCTTACGCGAGGTACCCTCTCTCACCCCCAACCCCAAACCCTGCTTAAACCTAGCCCTCCGCCTTCTGTGCAGCCACTCACTACTAGCGAGGCCGCTGCCCCCAGGAAGCCCAACCCCAGTCCTCAGCCCATCCTTCCCCTCCCTTCCTGCGGCTTCCAGCGCCCCGTTCCCCCTCCCCACCGCCAGGCCCACGCCCAGTGGGGGCCTTGCTTCCTATGTCACCTACGCAGAAACAGCCCACAGGGAGTGTCCGCGCCCTCCGGCTCCATGCGTGCTGACCATGCCCCACCCCTCTGCTTTCTGTGACTGGCCGTACTGTTTCTACTTCTGCTGAAGGCCAGCCAGCCCCCCGCCCCGGCCCTCCCCTGACCCCACCACCAGGCGTCCTGCCAGGTCCTGATTCCCCCTAGAACAGAACTCCCCAGACATGGGTCCACTTCCTTTCCTCCAGTTCACTTTTGATCCCTTCAAAGCAGCCTTTTGTCTGCACACCCCCTGAGATGGCTCTGGTGAGCACAGATGGGGGTCTTGCCTGTAGGCTCCCCGGGATCCAGCTCAGCAGGCTGCCCCCAGGGCACCGTGCCCTGCCCCCAGCCCGAGGTGGTCCCTTCAGCAGTAGGATCTGGGGGGGGGGGGAGTGGGGCGGCCCCCGCAGTGGTGGGACTGGGCTCCCAGTGTCTGCCTGTGACCAGACTGGCCAGTGGAGCCACTGACCAAGGCTGGCATCCTCACCTCACGCTGTCTAAGGATGAATGAAACCAGGCCCCCAAAGGGGCCAGAAAAGTGCCCATGCAGCCAGGCCACTTGGCCGACTTACAAGGGCAATAATTTGTCATCCCCACCCTTGGACTTCATTCGCCCCCAAATGCCATTTCCCCAGAAGCCCGCAGGCAGGCACCTTTCTTGCTTGGAGAGTGACTTCTCCCCCACCACGTGCACACTCAGTGTCTTCCTGTTTGGGAGGGTGAGAGCAGTGCCTGGGAAGGTTCATGAGTGTGATGTGTGATGTGTGGCGGGCGCTCAAGGCCCACCCAGCCCTTCCCACCACAGCCCCTGGGCAAGGTGCCCAGACAGAGGGGGCTCTCAAGTGGCTTTTTATATTGTGCCCACTGCAAGCCCATGCTCCCGGTGGCTGCCCCGCTGCCCCCCAGCCCATGACTGTTGACTTACCTTCAAATAAGAATAAATGTGTGTGTCTGTTCTCTGGGGCCTTCGGCAGCCCTGAGCCGCCCGGTGACTTGGGTGGGATTGATGGTCCCATCTCACCAGGAAGCCAGGTGCGTCTTTTACCAAAGGTGGTTTCCAGATGATGAATGGCTTTCTCACGAGCACAGAATTGTCCACCGTATTTACAAACAACTCGTTTCTCATCTTGTTGTGTTGTTGATTCCTCCCCAGCGTCCCTCAGTGACAGGCGCATAGCTGATGCATCACCAGCTATTACCACCATTGATTAAGGCTTCCTGTGGTCCCGGGCTGCCTGTTACTCCATCCGTCACAGACAGGCAGCGCGCATGCAGCGGTATATCACGTTCTCCTCGAGCCTTGCACTTATTTATTTTTCAATTTATGTCATGTGCCCTCCGAGTACAGGTGCCTGCCGGAACTCCGAAACCGCCGCCTGCCGCAGCAGCGAGCAAACAGATGCATAAGGCCATTCTCTGGCTTACCTTCCCGAGCCTGGGAAGCCGGCCTCCTTGCCCTCGTGCTGAAAAAATGCAGATGTAAATAATCAGCAGCACACCTAACTGAGGCGTAGGGCCGGGAGGAAAGTGCCGCTACTTTTCACCCGCTCATCCGACATTTAGGATTGAGCCCAAAGGCCGCAAACCCAAATCCTTCAGCATCTCCTTCATCAAAGTGGCAGAATCCAGACCTGGTGGGAATTTTCTAGAATCAGCTGTTGTCTCCATGTTTCTCTGTCTAGACTGCCTTCTCTGGGTGGCATTTTTGGTTCACTTCTGGCACTCCTCATGGGTGGTCCCTGCCAGGAGAGAGCCAGTGTGTGCAGCAGGTGCTCCTGCCGCACGGCCGTTGGGTCTTGGGCAAGTCACGGAGTCTGGGGCCCAGGTTTCCTTCCAACTTGAGCACCTGGACGCTCCCACTGAGGGAATACGGAGCCATTGCAAAACGCCACCAGTGAGATGTCAGGGGCCCTCAGCACTCGCGCCTCCTACCCCTCTGTCCACCTCGTCCTCCCCCAGCGACTGTCGGCCTTTCCCACCAAAATTCTCCTCCGCTGCCTCGCTTCCTATCCTCTTGCTTTTCCTCTATATATTTGTTAACTTCAGAGCGCAGGAGTGCACTTCTGCTGTGGCGAGTCCAATAGTACAGAAGTGTGTAAAGAAGAAGGCAGCCATCCCTCCATCCCATGGGCCGGAGGAAGGCGGACGAGATGGCACGTGTAGCCGGCCGGCCAGCATGCGCTTCTGCGAACCACGCAAACAGGTACATTTGGGGCTTTCTTCCATGTCTTTCTTTTTTAGAGACCAACATACATGTTATTCTGCAGTTTGTTTGATTTACTTCACAATATCACATGGACTTCGTTTTAGACCCTTGCATGAAGCTCTAATTCTAAAATAATCTCATTCTAACCCAAAGCATGGAGAGGCCATTATAGAATTGTCCAGACCTCTGTTAGGGGACATTGAGGTTGTTGCCAGATTTTTATTTTGTTTTGTTTTGTTTTTTGTTAATTCTGACGTTTTTATTTCAGAAGGCTTGTTTTCTGAAAGCAGATTCCCTGAAACTGTGGGCATGTGTATTTTAGATTTTAATGGATTCTTCAAGATGACTTTTCTAAATGGGTTTATGTCTTCATGCCGTGGGCCACCCACTTTCCTGCGTACTTGTCTGCACTGCACGCCATGACCCTTCAAAGGTCTGCCTGTCTGACACCTCACACAAGGTATCTCACTGTTGTAGGTCGGCCGTCCCCTGACCCTAGTGAGAGGAGCATATCTTCACGTGGGACACGGGCTTTGAATATCACAAAACCCAACTCCAAGTGGCCGAGATAAAAAGATTTGTCATCTCATCAAACAGAAGTCAGGGGAGCAGAGCCCGCACTCCCTGCCACCCTCAGTATGTTTGTGACTTCCCCTGCAGTCACAGGCGAGATGGCCATGCAGTCCGTGGGGCCCTGCCCAGTCATGACAGCGTCCCTGGCAGGGGGGACACGCTCTCCTCCTGTGCGACTCTGCCAGGAGCCCCCTGAATTCCGCCCACTTGTCCAATTGGCTGAAGCCGCATCCTAAGCCCATGGGTGTAGATTGATCGTTGGCAAAGGGACAGGGACCAAGGAGACTGCTACGGATGGCTGTGACCTGGCGTTCGGGGAGGGGGGTGGGGGTGGGCCATGACTGTGCAGATACGCCCTGGCATCGTCCCAGACCCTGACACACAGCACCCCACACACATGGTTCCAGCACCCTCTGGTTATGCACCATTGGTTTACACCTTCTGGGGCTGAGACCAGCCCTCCTTTCCTGGAGTGGTGACTTCACAGGGCGGGCCAAGTGGACAGGCCCAGAGACCAGCAGTCTGCCACTTGTGCGTGGGTGAACTCGACCCCAGGTGAAGGGAGTGTGGTCGTCTCATTACATGTGGCATTTCAGATCAGGACGCTGCCGCCCCTCTCACCCCCATTGCCTGCAGGTTGGAAGGACGCGCTGTGTGGCTGTGAGCTCAGTGGCGCCACTGCCTGCAGGCTGGAAGGACGCGCTGTGTGGCTGTGAGCTCAGTGGCGCCATTGCCTGCAGGCTGGAAGGACGCGCTGTGTGACTGTGAGCTCAGTGGCGCCACTGCCTGCAGGCTGGAAGGACGCGCTGTGTGGCTGTGAGCTCAGTGGCGCCATTGCCTGCAGGCTGGAAGGACGCGCTGTGTGACTGTGAGCTCAGTGGCGCCACTGCCTGCAGGCTGGAAGGACGCGCTGTGTGGCTGTGAGCTCAGTGGCGCCATTGCCTGCAGGTTGGAAGGACGCGCTGTGTGGCTGTGAGCTCAGTGGCGCCATTGCCTGCAGGTTGGAAGGACGCGCTGTGTGGCTGTGAGCTCAGTGGCGTCCTCTCGGCAGTTTATTCTGTGGTTATTGCTCTGGTCCTGTCTTTCTCTCCCTTGGGCCAACTTTGATCATTTATGTTTTGGTACAGAATCCTACGTTTTCTCTAGGCCTTCCAGTTAACTGTCGTAATGTTCTCTCACAGTTTGCAAAACTCCCTGGGGCTCGGTTCTTGTTTTTTCCTATCCTAACGTGGTGTATTGTGTTTTCACTCTGAGGCAGCCACTGAATGGGTGGCCAACCCGGACCCGTTCTCCCCCTGCCTGACAGATAGAACCCAGCAATGTGCCAGCTGGAGCAACACATTCCTGCCTTCCCTGCAGCCACGTGTGGCCCCGGGACAAAATTCTGAGGGCATCTGGGAGTGTTTTGCTTTCTGCCTTCATGCGTTTTTCCTCTTTCCCTCCTTGGAACACAGAACACGCCCAGCTGCATTGTGAGGCTGAAGTCACATGACCAGCCAGGTGTGGGTATCCCTGTGGCCGCACCCCAGCCTCCACCGTCTACCTCTGAATGGGGGTCTGGGGGAAACAGTAAACATGTCACTAGTCCGGCTAAGCCACTGCTGCCAGCCTCATGTGGGCAGAGGCGGATCCCAGCTGATACAATCTCTTTTTTCCCTATTGGGCCTCCCACGGATTTATCAACAGTTTTTTTCCCCAAAACACTCAGCTTTTTTTGCTATGTGACTAATGTTAGCTTTTAATCTTTAGTAATTTCCTCCTACTTTCTTTTGATTTAGTTAATTCTTTTATATTTATTTTAGCAAGAAACTCACCTGAGTTTACAAAATTTCCTTTGGTTTATTCCATGTATTTTATATACTGTTATCTACTTTCTATACTAGTTACTTTTTAGGTTATGTGCTATTTGTCTTTTAACCTTCTTTTAATTTGAGCCTTATTGAGAAATACCTTTTCACTTCCAAATGGTTACGTTTTCCTTTTGGATGTTTATTTTTTTCTTTTTTTGAGGGCAGTGTCACTGGCCCTCATAGGTGGGACCCGAACCGGGGCTGCTGGCTTCCCAAGCCAGTGCTTAACCACCACGCCACTCGGCCGGCCCTCCTTTTGGATGTTTTGTTATCAATTTCTAGACATCTCCTCTTTAAAAAACAAGCTTTGGGGATAAAATATATGGTGATGGAAAGAAAACTGACTCTGGGTGTTGAACACACAATGTGATATATAGATAATGTATTACAGAATTGTACACCTGAAATATATGTAAATTTATTCACAATTGTCACCCCAATAAACTTAATTTTTAAAAAAGCTTTGAAGGAAAAATAACTTTAAAAAGCAAACTTTGGGCCGGGCGAGTGGTGCGGTGGTTGGGTGCTGGCTTGGGAGGCCAGCGGCCCTGGTTCGGGTCCCACATATTAGGGCCAGTGACACTGCCCTCAAAAAAAACAAAAACAAAAAGCAAACTTTGGGATCTCATTGCTATTAAAGGTACATAGTCTCACCAGACCTGTTTATCAGAACAGCTGCCTCCCCCTGTCCTTCCCTGGGGCCACCTGCGCCTCCCCGGGCCCCCCGTCCCTCCCCAGGGCAGCCCCCTCAATAACTCTGAGCTGATGACTTGGTATTGAATTCCACAATTCTGAATAACATGCTTCTGCATATGGAATTTTGTTTTCTAATTTAGGCCCCATCTGTTGACTTAGCCTTAGGAGGATGAAGGCTCAGCATCTCTGACCCTCCACTTCCAGGCTCATCCTCCCCCTCCTCCTAATAGAATCATGTTCTGACTGTCCTGGAGTCAAGAAGCCAGGACATCGGGATCCCGTTGTTATGGCGATACAAAAGAAACACGGCTAAGTCAGGAACTCTTCTGTGGTTACTTTCTATTTCCTGTACCGTTTTTTTATTTTTCCTGAGTGAACAGCCATCCTGCTTTGTTGTTGTTGCAGATGGTCAGGGCAGGCCGAGGCGCTTAGTTCACAGGATTTAGCTCCTGGGAAAGGCAGGCTCCGGTGTGCAGTGTGGGGGCGGGGGCCAGACCTGCTCAGCCCCAGCACACCGCAGAGACACGGGGGGGTGGACGGTGGGGGCATGGTTAGGATGCGCGAGGCTGGAACTCGCGAGGAATTTGATCCAAGCTGAGCTTCGGTGACTGCGTATGCTCCGGTGTCCCTGCCCCTACAAAGGGTGTATGCTTAGGTGAGGCGAGCCCCACGGGAAACGGGAGTGGGTTCCAGTCACTACCAACAGAGAAGGTAGGAAAGGACCAGGACGGAGGCAGCCCTGCGGGCGGCGCAGGCTCCGCAAAGGGGCCGGTCCCGGAGGCAGGTCGGTTCTGGAAGCAGGCCGCGGAGGCGGGTTCCGGCGGGACGGCGGGCCGTGCAGACGGCGCCGGGAGGGGAGCCGGGCGCGAGCCTGGGTGTCGGAGCCCGGAGAGCACAGCGGGCCTCGCGTACCAGCCCCCAGCGGCGTTCGCTCCAACAAACCCGTATGCGGCGTGCACAGTGGAAGGGAACCCGAGGGACCGTAATGGACACGCATGCTGGGGGGGGCTGTCACTGGGGGACGGGCTGTCACTGGGGGAGGGCTGTCACTGTGGGAGGGGCTGTCACTGGGGGGCTGTCACTGGGGGGCTGTCACTGGGGAGGGCTGTCACTGGGGGCTGTCACTGGGGAGGGGCTGTCACTGGGGAGGGCTGTCACTGGGGGGCTGTCACGGGGGGCTGTCACTGGGGGAGGAGCTGTCACTGGGGGAGGGGCTGTCACTGGGGGGCTGTCACTGGGGAGGGGCTGTCACTGGGGGCTGTCACTGGGGAGGGGCTGTCACTGGGGGGCTGTCACTGGGGAGGGGCTGTCACTGGGGGGGCTGTCACTGGGAGAGGGGCTGTCACTGGGGCTGTCACTGGGGAGGGGCTGTCACTGGGGAGGGGCTGTCACTGGGAGAGGGGCTGTCACTGGGGCTGTCACTGGGGAGGGGCTGTCACTGGGGGGGGCTGTCACGGGGGCTGTCACTGGGGAGGGGCTGCCATTGGGGGAGGGGCTGTCACTGGGGGAGGGCTGTCACTGGGGGAGGGGCTGTCCTTGGGGGAGGGGCTGTCACTGGGGGGGCTGTCACTGGGGGAGGGGCTGTCACTGGGTGGGGGCTGTCACTGGGGGAGGGCTGTCACTGGGGGGGGCTGTCACTGGGGGGAAAGAGTATAATAGTGCACTGTGTTGTACGCCTGAAACTAGTAAAAAAATAAACTAATAAAAAAAAACAAAAAACCCCGCTGTGAATAGCTCTGGACGAGCCCCTTGCAGGGCCCCGCTGCCGGGGCGTGCCGTCCGCGCTGAGAGCGGCGAGAGGAGGCGCGCCAAGGCGGCCCGGACCCGGCGCCGGCCCGGAGGCTCGCGTTCCGCACTGTTTTTCTCCCGAACTCGGGCCAACACCGAGCGGCCTCCGGCGCCTGCGCAGTGCGGGCCCCGCGCCGGCCGCTCCGCGTCGTGCCCGGCGGTTGCCAGGGGCGACCGCATTCCCCCAGGCCTCCGCGGGCGGGCGGTGGGCGGGCCTGGGCGGCGGCGCCGCCTCTCTCGCGCTCTGGTTGGCTGAGGCCGCTGTCCGTCGCGGTCGCCGAAGCCGCCGACTGGGCCGCGGCGAGTTTCGCACGCTCGGCGCCGGGCGCAGCGCCCGTCGGGCTGAGTCGGCGCGCCGCCCGGGAGCGGAGGGCCGTGCGGGACCCGAGGGGCGTCGGTTCCAGGCGGGCGCGGCCCCGGAGGCGGGCGGCGATGGTCCCCGAAGACCGGCGGGACGGCCCGGGCGCTGCGGAGGACGGCGCCCCGCTGCCGGCGGCTGGCAGCGCCCGCCAGGTGGGCCGCCCGCGGGCCCGGGACGCGGGGCCCCCCATCCCCGGGAGACGGAGGCCGGGCGCCCCTGCCCCGCCGCCCCCCGCGGGGCCACTTGCGTGGACGCGGCCGCAGGCCCCTGCCGTGTGGCCCGGGAACGGGGCGCGCAGGTCCCGCCGGGCTTTCCCCACGTGCGGGGGCCCGCGCGCTCCCGCGCCTGTCACGCCCGTCCCGGCCTCTCCCCGGGCGCAGCTCGGTCCTGGGCACCCAGCTCGCGGGATTTGGCGGAACTTGGAGCTTCAGGGGAGTGACGTCTCTGAGGGACAGGGATTTCACAGCTGCCGAGTTTGTCCTCTCTCACCCACGCCTTTGCCCCCGCGTGAGGTGCCTAATCCCCGCGTGCTGGCCGTGGACCATTCCCAGCACTGGGGAAACTGCAAGGGTGTTGAGGGTGGAGACCTTAGGAGTCTGTTGTCTGGGAAAGGCAAAGGCTCTGGCTGCCTCCCTCCGCAGCCCAGAGGCCTGTGTCCCTTGTGGGTCACATCAGGGCTGCCTCCGTGTTCACGCCAGGCTTTGGGCATCCATGCCCCCCAAGGGCATTCAGTTTGGTTCCACCAAGCAGAGGTGGCACCTGCACTGCAGTGGTACCCCCTTCCCTCTCCCATGTCAGACTGCAGTGCCCAGCTGCCCTGTTGAGCTTTTGTGCCTGGGGCCCAGGCCCTCCAGGGAGGAGCAGGGGGGTATCAGCTGGGACATGGGATCCAGGTTGCTGGCCACGTGATGCTGACCAGACAGACCCCTGGAAGGGAAGGCTCACCCCCAAGAGATGCCAGGTGCTACAGCCAGTATGTGAGGGGACACTGTGGCCAGCTCTCTCGGAGTGGGACCGGAGAGAGAGGAGGCCTGTTGCCTGCCCTCTGTGAACTCACTTCCTTGCAGGGCGGCCAGGCCTGCAGGTGGCCTTTGGAGAGAGCCTGTGTTGTTTTGGGCAGAATGTTTGGGGGGGTTGCTCACACAAGATGTTGCAGAGGGCCCAGTGGACACTTTTAGGCACTCTGCCCAGCTACCACCCGGGAAGGGGGCAGAAACTGTTTCCAACCAACCTCCTGATTTGTGTCCTGACAAGGAGACCCTGGGCTGGGAGCCGGTGGGTGGGTCCTGGACCCCAGCCCCGCACGGCCCTGAGTGACACTGCACACCCTCGCACTCTCCTCTGTTCTGTTGCCCAGGTGGTTCCTGCCACCTGGAAAGTCTAACCTGAGCCCTGCCGCTGGGCTGGAGTGAGGCTGCCCCTGTACTGGCTATAACCCTCAGAGTCAGGGTGGGACTGGTTGGTTAGCCATTCCCGTGAAAGCCACGCCTGTGGACCAGTGTAGGCCATGTGTCTCCACCCCAACAGTAATGAGTGGGTGTCCAGTGGGCGCCCCTCTGGCCCGGCGTGCAGTGGGGCAATGGGGACCCGCTAGCATCAGGTACGTGCCCACTGAAGAGCAGCGTGACCCGCTTAGAAGGCGCTCTGGGAGTGCGGCCTGCCTGAAAGTGGCCAGGAACCAGCAGTGCCCCAGTGGCTATCAGAGAGGGCAGGGTGGTGTCAGGTGGCTGGCCTGAGTGGCCCGACCTGTAGTCCATCTGGCATGTGTGTGGCTGGAGCCCCTGTGTCCTAGCAGCAGTGTTCGGCGGAGTGGCAGAGGTGGGGGTGGGGGCTGAGCTTCCACCTTCCAGGGGCGTCTAGTTCCTCTGTGTTCAGGTGAGTTCGTGGGAAGGATGGGGAGGGGGTGCCTCAGGCTGGTGGGCATTGGCAGGCAGAGCCAAGGGCTCTGAGAGGAGGCAGCTGCCCTGCCAGGCATGGGGGTCTCTCCCTGGGGAGGGTGTGCGCCCTTGCTGTTTGTTCCTGGCCGGTGCTGGCATAACCATCTCCCCACTTTCCCAGTCTGGCCGCCGCCCATACTGCCTCCTCCTGGGCTGCTGGGGGCCGTTGGCCTAGGGTTTCCGGGCAGCCAGAACCACAACCGTGAGGGGGTGGGAGTCACCTTCTGATCCCCACCCCTTCCCACCCAGGCTGGGTTTCCGGATGGGGGAAGCTGTGCCCCCAGCCAATGTGATTATCCAGCGTCTGTGCCCCTCCCTGCTGGGAGGTGCGCTCACCACGGGCCCAGCATCACCCAGTGAGGACCGCAGGGGGTGCTCCCTCCCAGGCCTCCCCACCCAGTCCACTCCAGCGACCTGGCCTCCTAGACGGAGCGCTGGGGTCAAGAGGCCATGAGGAGGGCTGCAGAGCACAGAGTGTACCCAGCTAGGAGGCTGCCGCTGCCCCTACTCCCCACATGTCTCTCCGGGAGAACTCAACACCGGAAACCAAATGAACCATGTTGGAGAGGACAGTACTGCTGAGCCAGTGGTCTCCGCCCAGCACAGCTCCCCACCCCGGGCAGATGGCTGCTCCCCGACCCCGGGCAGATGGCTGCTCACCCAGACCCCGGGCAGATGGCTGCTCACCCAGACCCTGGCGCCTGCTGGAGGTTGGCAGTCAGACCTTCGGAGGACCCCTCCCTCCTCAGATTCTCAGGCCTGGGAGGGAGACTGCCCACGTCCTCGGCTCCTTCCCTCCTGCACAGAGTGAGCATGGGGCGCCTCGGAGACAGGCTCAGGCCAGCAGGAAGGCAGACACTGAGCCAGCAGGTGGAGGAGGGACAGCTGTGCCTGGTTGCCTCCTGGTGCCACCCTGAAACCAGCCCCTCGACCACCCACAAATGAGGCCTGCCAGGGTCCCGCAGCAGGGAGTCCTTTGTTGTTCAGTGGGGTCAAGACCCTTCTCCCCAGTTACCTAAGGACCGCTTGGCGGCCTCCTGTCCTCAAGTCCCAGAAGAGTGCCTCCCTCTACAAGAAGTCTCCCCTGATTGACCTCTCTTGAGAACACTGAAGTCTGGAGAAGTAATCCAAGGTCGCCGTGTGCCAGCCATGGGTGTGAAGCCTTCTTTAGGGAGTCCCCTGCGAGGGGCTGGGACAAGCTAGAGCCCCCAGAGGGTCTGAAACTGCCCTACGTGACGGTGGGGGGGCATACCAAGGAAAATAAGCCACTCCTCAGGTATGTGGAGGCCAGGAGGCACTGCAAGGAGGCCGAGGTCAGCTCCACGTGAATGAAACCTTCCTGCCGTCCATGCCATTGGGGCAGCATCCCGTGAGGCACTGTGTCCCCTTCCCCACTCTCCAGGGGCCAGGTGAATGCACGTGGGGACATCGATGAGGGAGGTGCATTCTGAGAAGTGCTTCCTGACTTGTGGGCTGGTGACTGACCCAGATGGGAATTCCCTAAATTCCCTAAGAGGGGACGTGGTGGTCCCAGCTCTACCGGCCAGTGCCACTGGCGCCCAGAAAGCCTTCCCCACTCCCAGCCCCTCACCAGCCACTGCAGAAGCCTCTCCCCTCCCTGGCCGGAGCCCCTGGTCACCCACCCATCTGCAGCATCACCACAGCCAGCAGCGCTCATATCTCTGCTTCAACCTGGGGCTCTGAAATGCAGGCAGGCTGGTGTGATTGCCCGTATGTGGTGAGGAGCTGCTGCTGAGGTGGTCAGTGGGCAGCCAGGAGGCCTGGTCTGCTGCCTGGGAGCTGAGTGACCCGGGCCTGTGGTTTGGGCATTTGCCAAAGGGTCCCCACGAGTCAGCAGCCAGCTGGGACAGAGCCCAGCCTAGGGTCAGGGTATGCCCGAGAGCCAGCCTCCAGCCCCGTGCAGGTCCCTGGTCGCACCCTCACCTCTGCCCAGACGTAACTGCACTAGAATTGTGTGAGTGGGGTGGGTCCTGGGGGCTCCCGAGCAAAATTCCAAAGTGCAGAAGGACGTGTGGCAAGCACTGGGCGGCCCCGTCCGGGGCTCCCATCACACTGCCTCCGGGGCCTGCAGAACCCGCCCAGCCCCCCCCCCGCCATGTCCCTCCTGGCCTGATGACACCCCGCTGCCCTCCTTCCTGGCGTCACCCATTGTGCCCAGGCCCCTGGCTCGCCCACCCCAGCCAGGTGGTCCCCACGGGCGAGAGTACCCTGGCCAGCTTCAGGGCCCCCGCTGACAAGGACGGCCCGGCCCGTGACCTGCGGCCTCCCCACAGGGCTGTGACACCCTGGTGGCACAAACACCGTGCGGCCGCCTGCAGAGCCACAGGGCCCGAATCCACCAGCAGATCAACAAGGAGCTACGGATGCGGACGGGGGCTGAGAACCTCTACAGGTGAGCGCCGGCCACCTGGGACCGTCCGAGGGCCAGGCCCACACTGGGTAACGGGGCAAGGCGGTGACCCACGTGGTGGCTGCTCTGGTCACTCAGTCTGGGGGAGGGACACGTGAGCAGGTGACAGTGGCCAGTGCAGGCTCCCTCTGGGGTCTGGGGCCCTCAGCCAAGGCCCTCACAGACATCCCAGGCCCCCACCTGGTGGATCTTACTGGCAGTGGTCTGCCTGCCCCAGGCCAGCCTGGGGCCATGCTGGGCTGAGCAGAGCTGGAGGCGTGTTCACGCCTGTGTGCAGTGTGGGAGCCTCTAATATGCCTGTGGTGACCAGTGGGGACTTCTCAGAAGAGGCGCAGCTTAGGCTGAGCTGGAGCAGGTGACCAGTGTCCCTCCTCCAGACTGAGGAGGCGCCTCCCCCGTAGAGCATGTGAGCTGCGCGTGTGCTCCGACCTTCACACCTGCCTCCCTGAGCCCACTGTGTGGGTGATGGCCCGAGCCGAGGCTCCAGGACGAGGCTGTGCTGGACCCAAGGGGCCCCTCCTTTTCCTTAGCAGCCCGGTCTCCTCGTCCACCTCATCCCTGGTCCCAGCCTGGCCTTCCCAGGGACCCGTGGCCCCTCTGCCCTACACCCAGATGCAGGCAAAGAGCGGGTCCGACTCCTCATCCAGGGAGGTTGGTGTGGAGTGTGCTGCGGGCACAGCCTGCTCCCTGGAAGTCCTGGGCTTGGCGGATGTGCCCGGGCCGGAATCGGGATATGCGCACACCAGTGGGACGCCGCATGAGCCGCAGGGACTCAGGAGAGGGCGAGGCCCCCTCGGTGGGCCCTGGTCCCGCTGCTGGCACCCGCAGGGCCACAGCTTCTCCTCTGGCCTCCCCAGAGCCACCAGCAACGCCAGGGTCAGGGCGACAGTGGCCCTGGAGCTGAGTTACGTCAACTCCAGCCTGCAGCTGCTGAAGGAGGAGCTGGAGGAACTCAACTGCAGCGTGGACACAGAGCTGCCTGAGAGGTGTGTGGGTGTGCAAGGGTGGGTGTGCAAGGGTGCCTCGGGGAGCTGTGGCCCGCCTGTGTAGCGGGTGTGGTGGGGGGTGGACCCCATGCCCGTGGGGGAGGCAGGGCAGCCCTGGAGCCTGGACTCAATGCTTCTGGTTCCAGGGAAGGCACCACTGTCCCCATGATCCCCCTGGGGCTGAAGGAGACCAAGGAGCTGGATTGGTCCACCGCCCTGAAGGTGAGCCCTGGGGTCTGAGCGGGGCCTGGAGGCTTCCTGGTCCAGCCGTGTTATTGAGCAGATGAGGAAACAGGCCCAGAGGGAGAAAGGGTCTGACCCCGGGGAGCCCAGCCCTCCCAGGCTCTGGGGGATTCCGACTGGGTGGGCTTGGAGAAGAGTCCACCCTGGGGTGGGTGTGGCAGAGCTGGGCACCCTGCCCAAAGCCCCAAGACGGCCACACGTTCCCCTCACTCTCACTCGGAGGGTCCCGTTGGCTGGGGGCTGCCCCGTCCCCTCAGAGCCTGTATTGTAAAAACCCACTGGTTCCCAGGGTCCTTGTGGGGGCTCAGGAGCCCGGCTGTATGGGGGGGTGGCAGCTTGCCACTGCCCCCCAGGCCTGGTGGACGGAGGTGCCTCAGTGTCCTCACCTGTCAAGTGGCATACAGCACCTGCCACACGGGGTTCGTAAGGGAATTCAAGTAGAATCAGCACTGAATCTCTGGGCCCACATCTGGGGTGGTGTGGGACGGATCCCCAGGGCCCGAGGTGGGACCCGCATCAGTCCCTCTCCAGGGCCAGGGCCTGCCCCCACTGTGGGCTGGTGACTCCAGGGAAGGCCAGCGCCTGTACCACTCACCCTGTCCTCCCAATCAGGAGCTGATCTCTGGACACTTTGGAGAGGACGGCGCCTCCTATGAGACGGAAATCAGGGAGCTGGCAGACCTGCGGCAGGTGGGCTGGCCCCGCCCACCTGTCACACCCACCTGCCCCGCCCCAACCGGGAGTCCAGCCACACCCATTTCACAGATGAGGCTGTCAGGAACAGAAAAATGGAGCTCAGTCTAGATATTCACACTGCAGGAGTCCTCACTTTGGGGCAGTTATGGGGACAGGGGGTTCGCATGTGTGCCAGCAGGCCCAGGCACAGATGGCTCTGTGTGTGCGGGGTGCTGCAGGCCTTGGGGAATGGCTGCTCCATGTCTGTCCCCTTCCCAGAGACCCTGCCTGGACCTCTCGCCCCAGTGCTGTCCCTCCCTTGTGCCCTTCACAGTGTCCTGGGGTGGCATGCATGGCCCATGACAGACAGCCTGTTCACTCTAGACCCTGGGGTGCTCCCCTGGGGCTACGATGTCAGGGGTACCCAGGGTGGTGTGTGTGCTGCGGGGTGGGCCCAGCAGGCTGCTTCCCCGCAGGCCGTGCGGACCCCCAGCCGGAGTGAGTCAGGCCTGGAGCTGCTCACGGCTTACTACAACCAGCTCTGCCTCCTGGATGCACGCTTCGTCACCCCTGCCCGGAGCCTGGGGCTGCTCTTCCAGTGGTAGGGGTCTGGGCGAGCAGGGTGCCCTGGGCCCCACCATCCTCCCAGGGGCAGTGGCCTTCCCTGCCTGCGCCCCATGTCTGAGACTCGGGCTTGTTGCCGTGGAACCCCACTCAGCCCAGCCCAACCCTGCAGGTACGACTCGCTCACGGGGGTCCCAGCCCAGCAGCGGGCGCTGGCCTTCGAGAAGGGCAGTGTGCTCTTCAACATTGGAGCCCTCCACACCCAGATCGGGGCGCGCCAGGACCGCAGCTGCCCCGCGGGCACCAGCCAAGCTGCGGAGTCCTTCCAGAGGGCTGCTGGTGAGGGCAGCCCAGACCCCAGACCAATGACCACAGGCAGGGGGCGTTTGTCTGCCTGTTCTCTGGGGCCGGAGCTGGGGGGTGGGTAGGGCGAAGCCTGCAGGCCCCCTGGGTGCAGGGGCGCTGAGGGGTGCGGGCCAGCCTGCCGCGCCCCCCTGAGCACACCCGTTGTAGGGGCCTTCAGCCTCCTGAGGGAGAAGTTCTCCCGCGCGCCCAGCCCGGACATGAGTCCCGCCTCACTGTCCATGCTGGAGCAGCTCATGGCCGCCCAGGCCCAGGAGTGTGTCTTCGAGGGCCTTTCGCTACCGGCCCCCGCGGCACCCCATGACTTCATGGCCCAGCTGCGCCTGGCTCAGGAGGCTGCCCAGGTGAGGACAGGTCGCCCCTAGTCTGGGTCTGGCCAAGCTGCCGTGGATCAGTGGGCAGGAGGGCCTGGACCAGGAGCCCCGGCTGGAGCCAAGGGGGCAGAGCTGGGGGCAGAGGAGGCCAGTGTCGGGGCTGGGTGTGCAGTGGCTGTGTCTCCGATTGTACCGCAAGCCAGCTGTTGTCCTGGTCCCGGTGGGGCCAGTCAGGACCTAGGGTCCTGTCCCCGCCTCGAGGACAGCGCCAATCAGAGCAGGGACTGGGGGCACAGACCATGGGTCAGTCATGGGCGCAGCGGGGGGTGTGGGGCAGGGCCCCAGGGCGGGGAGGGTGGAGCGCCCAGGCCACTGGGCTGCGCTTGGAGTCCCTCAGGAGGCCGCATGGTCCTGCCACATGTGCCCGCAGGTGGCGGCCCAGTATGAGCTGGTGCACCAGACCATGACCCGGCCTCCTGTGTGCAACTACGTGCCCTTCCCCTGGACCGCCTTGGTGCACGTCAAGGCCAAGCACTTCCGCGCCCTGGCCCACTACCACGCGGCCGTGGCCCTCTGTGACAGCCCCCGTGAGTGCCCCGCCCCTCAGGTCTGTGTGCCCGCGGAGGCGCTGGTGCGGAGGGGCTCACAGCCCTCTCTGACCCCCAGCGGCTGAGGCAGAGCTCCTGGCACTGGAGCAGGTCTTCCTCGGGCCCCTGCCCCCATCTGAGCCCCGGGGCCCCGTGCTGCTGCAGGAGCGTGAGGAGCGCAGGAAGCTAGGTGAGCGGCTGCAGGGGGGTGCTGAAAGGCTCGCCCCGCTGTCATTCACCATCATTCGCAAGTCCCCTCTGCTGGGCACACCTGCTGTCCCAAGGCTGGCAGGTGGGGTAGGCATCCGGCCTCCTGGACGCCCCCGGCTGGTGGGTGACAGCCAGAGCAGGGGCCCCAGCAGCTCTGGCGCCTTTTGGGCAGGTGGGCACGCGTGGGAGGCTTTTCCCTGGCCCAGCCGCCCACAGCCGGCAGCCCTCCTGCAACAGCCAGTGGACCCTGAGGATGAACCCAGAAGCCCTCGTGTTGCATCTGGGGGCGGGGGGGGCTGGGCCCAGCCTGGAAGGGCCAGGTGGGCTGCGTGTGACAGCGCGTGCCGGCTGTGCCCGTGCAGGCAAGGCCCACCTGAAGCGCGCCATCCTGGGGCAGGAGGAGGCGCTGCGGCTGCACGCTGCGGGCCGAGCCCTGCGCAGGCTGGACCTCCTGCAGGCCGTGCTGGGCCAGGCGCTGCGGTGCTCGCTGACCAGGTACTCGGAGCTGGACCTTGAGGACGACTTCTTTGAAGCCGCCGAGGCCCCGGACATCCAGCGTGAGCGGCCAGGCCCCGTGGGACAGGGGGCAGGCGGCGGGCTGATGTGGCAGACACCATCACTTTCCACAACCCACGGGGCTGGGGGCCTCAGAGGAGGAGCAGGGGAGCCTACACTGCATGCCCCTTGCCCTTGTGTCCCATCCACACACCGGATTCCTGCCCTGGGGTGGGCGTAGGGAGCTGCCACCTGGGACTCAGCACACGGGCTGCCCCAGCGGGAACCACCTGGGGCTCCTCCTCCTGGTGGGGGTGGCGCCAGGCTCCAGATGTCCAAGAGGGCTGCTGTGGCCGAGCGCACCTGGTCTGTGTCCCAGGGGCCTGGGGGCCCATGAGCTTTGGGCTTAGCCCTGCCCTCCCTTCCCCTTGACCCTTTCAGCTAAGACATACCGGAGGCTGGAGCTCAGGGCGCCCAGCTTCTCCCGGGTGAAGGTGGCTGATATCTTCCACCGGCTGGTGAGTACCCCTTCGTGGTGCTTAGAGCCCGAGTGGCTGTGCTCTCCATCCTCTGCCCCGGGCGAGACCCCAGACAGGCCCAGCCCTGCCCGGCACCTCACTGGTTTCTGTCCCAGGATGCAGACTTTGGGGTGCGGCTGTTACAGGCAGGGGCTCCTCCAAGAGAACTGCTCCGCCAGGCCTCTGACCTCGGCCGGCCCCCAGGGGCCCCTGTCTGTGTTCTCAGCCAAGAACCACTGGCGGCTGGTGGGGCCCGTCCACGTGACCCGAGGAGAGGGCGGCTTTGGCTTCACACTGCGGGGAGACTCGCCGGTCCTCATTGCTGCCGTCATTCCGGGGGGCCACGCTGCGGTGAGGGCCCTTGTCCTGCCCCCAGGCCCAAGTCTCTGGCTGAGTGCAGGGGGAAGATGGGACTGTGGGCAGAGGCAGGGGAGTGTCTAGCAGGGGCCCCAGACCGGTTCCATCTCCCTGCAGGCAGCCGGCCTGCAGGAAGGCGACTACATCGTGTCAGTGAATGGGCAGCCATGCAAGTGGTGGAAACACGCTGAGGTGGTGGCCCAGCTGAAGGGTGTGGGTGACGAGGGCGTGAGCCTGCAGGTGGTGACGCTGCTGCCCAGCGCTGAGCCACCCAGCACAGTGAGCCCTGGGGGCCCTGGGAGGGTGGTCCCCAGCACCCTTGTCCCACCCTGGCCCTGGTCCTCCAAGCCCCAACATCCCCAGATGCTGTGAGGGCTTTGAGAAGGATGCCGTGACCCTCAGTGGGGCGGCCTCACCCAGCGGCCGCTCCTTGCCCTAGACAAGGCCCCGACCCACCCCTTAGTGGGACTCTGTGTGCCCACATGCGTGGAGGCTCCGGGCCGAGATGCTGCCACCGAAGCGTGGTCCCACAGCCTTCACCCACTCCAGTGTGGCACCCCTGACATGCCTCCGACACTACCGTCCCTCTCCCCTCTCACCGGGCTGGCCACAGGTGGGCCAGGCCAGGATGCTGACCCCCACGTGTCTGTCCTGACTGCAGGGGGACCGCCGGCCAGCCCTGCGGGGGCTTCTGAGGAACCAGAAAGACTGTAGCTGGGGGACTTCAGTGCCCGCACGAGCCAGCCCCAAGCCCCTCCTTGGCTGGAGCCGCAAGGCCAAAAGGGACAAGTCTGGAGGGGGGCTGTCCGCAGCTGCCCCTCCCTGATTGGCGCTGCCCTCACACTCTGGGTGCCCAGGGCGCCAGTGAGGGGCAGGCTCCCCGCACACCTGGGCCCCAGCACAGGCTCCAGCTGGCTGGGAGCGGGGACCCCAGAGGACTTTCAACTCGGTTTGCCGCTCAGCCCAGTGCCCGAGCTGCCATTAAAGAGAGTGTCAGATGAGGTATGTCTGAGGCCAGTGCAGGGGGCCAGCACTACACCCACACGTGAGAAGTGTCACTGTCACCCTGGACAGAGTCCCAGGGGCCAGGAGGCTGCCTCTGGGCCGCCCTGTCCTGCGGAGAGCAGCTGCCCAGGCCAGGTGGGGGGTCCAGCTGCCTGCCCTGGAGCCTGAAGTCGCCGTCCCGAGAGCTTGGGCAGACTGGAGCCATGTGTCTGCAGTGGGTCCCTGCAGCCTGGATCCTCACTCCCCCCTGGTAGACTCCTGAGGTTCCCCCAGCTGGGCCGTCTCCCCTCTTCCTGTCCCCGACATGCCACAGCCCTCCACACCCTGCCTCCGAGATGGTCTGCTCCAAGCCAAGCTTCTGCTGGCACACAGTGGCACCCGCCAGGCACCCCTCCACTGGTCCACCAGGAACCCCGCCACCTGCCCGCAAGGCACCCCTCCACTGGTCCACCAGGCACCCTTCCACCGGCTCACAAGGCACCCCTCCACCGGCCCCGCCAGGCACCCCTCCACAGGCCCACCAGGAACCCCTCCACAGGCCCACCAGGAACCCCTCCACAGGCCCACAAGGCACCCCTCCACCGGCCCCGCCAGGCACCCCTCCACAGGCCCACAAGGCACCCCTCCACCGGCCCCGCCAGGCACCCCTCCACCGGCCCCGCCAGGCACCCCTCCACAGGCCCACAAGGCACCCCTCCACCAGCCCCGCCAGGAACCCCTCCACAGGCCCACCAGGAACCCCTCCACAGGCCCACAAGGCACCCCTCCACAGGCCCACAAGGCACCCCTCCACCGGCCCCCCCACGCACCCCTCCACAGGCCCACAAGGCACCCCTCCACCGGCCCCGCCAGGCACCCCTCCGCAGGCCCACAAGGCCCCCCTCCACCCGTCGCCCACCAGGCCCCCCTCCGCAGGCCAGCCAGGAACCCCACGGGCGGGGCGAGGCTCAGCTCCCTGCCTGGCCTCCAGGCCTCCTCCCCTGTCCCTTCACACAGCAACCCCAGGTGCCCACCTGACTGTCTTTCCTCCGGGTAGAGTCCCAGCCAAGGCCACTCCTGCAACACCTGTTACTGTCCCCCTCTGTGCACAGAACAGGGACCCCTCATCCTGACACGGCCCTCCTTTTACATCAAGGGCCTAGGTCCCATACCAGCCCTGCCCCTGCTGCTGTTCCCCCAAACCAGCCGGCCAGGCGCAGGAAGAGCCCCCCTCATCCTGACTCCACCCCCGCCGTGTCCCTGTCCCTGCTTCGCCCCCACCCTGGCCACCGAGGCCGCTGCTCCGGCCCTAGGGCCATGAGCCTATCTCATCCCCCTGCCCGCCCCGGGCCCCTAGGGCTGCACGCTCGCACCGCGCCTACTGGCACCTGCCGGGCTCCGCAGTCTGCGCCCCCAGTGTCCCAGGGCTGAGCTGCCTATGCGGCGGAAAGCCCCCGGAGGCCACGGGCCGGGTCCCGCAGAAGGTGGCCCAGGACCCGGGCCCAGAGGGAGGCGTGAGAAGGGCCGCAGGGGCGGCAGGCCCAGGAGAGCCGCGTGGAGGGGCCCTGGCCGGCTGGCCCCGGCCTGGGTGGCCACCAGAGGGCAGCCGCTGCCCACTCAAGCGGCCGCAGGAGGCGGGATTTGGGGTCCCGCGGACAGCAGATCAGGGAGGAAAGACCCCGCAGGCCAAGTCCGCCCTTGCCCTGCTCCCCCCAGACGCCGTCCGGGTCTCCGCTGTGGGGCCCCTGGACAGGAGCCTGTCCCGTGGGCTGGCCCCCCGCATTCACCACCTCCCACCCTCCGTGCTGTGGTCAGAGTCCCGGGTGGAGTTTCGGGTGGGCATGGGCGAGTGGGGACGTTGGTGGAGGCGTGAGTGAGCGCCCGAGTGGCTGTGATGTGCTGGGGAGACAGGCAGAGCTGGCGCCTTGTGAGGTGGAGGGCAGGGCTCCCGGCCTGCCTGAGCCTGGGGTCGGGGGTCCAGGGGGGTCCCTCACCGACCCTCCCGGGAAAATGCCCCTCTCAGCAGGACCCGCCAAGGTCACCTCAGCACTTATTAATTTGATTAATAAAACTGTGCATCAAGGAGGCCATTACCTGCTAATCGAGGATGACAGGGTTGGCAGGTCCTGTCCAGCAGCGGCCCCGCGGCCCCTCTGCACCCGAGGGCGGCGCTGGGGGGCGGGGGCGGGAGCTGCGCCTGCCTCTTGCTCCAGGCTGTCTGGGGGGGGGTCTCTTCCCAAAGTCCGTAGGCCTCCCCGCTGCAAACAGCCTGTGGTGCGCACCCCTCCCTGCCCCTCCCGCCCCTCCGCTGCCCGGCTTCCCGCCGAGTCTGCAGCGGGCCTGGCAGAACCCGCCGCTTGGCCGCACCTCCTGGGAGCCAGGACTCGGAGGAGACGTCAGCGGCCTCGCGCTGGCACCACGGTGAGCCGCAAACCTGCTTCGGCGCGTGTGGCCCGGCGTGGGGTCTGTGCCGCCCTGTGTGCTGGGGGCTTGTCCAGCCTGGCCCGGGGGCTGTGCCCACGAGAGCTCGCCTGCTCAGAGATCTTTTCCAAGTGGCAGTGGCTGCGCTGGCCGGGGAGGCTCACGGTGGGCACACGTGTGGGCATGCGTGTGTGAGGATGGGTGTGCCTGCCCGGCACGGCCCCTGTGCTCTGAGAGTCGGGGCCCGGCCCCTTCCCATGAGCCGTCCCCACACCAAAGCTCCAGGCTTACTCCTGCCCTCCACCGGTGCTCTCTGTCCCCCCAGTTCCTGGATGGCACTTTCTCAACCTTCCCCAGACGTGCGCCCCCCATTTTCTGGCCTAGCCGCATCCCCGTGTGTCACTGTGTCACGGTGGGTGCGTGGCTGTGGGCAGGGACCGCATCGGCTCATCCACACACTCCACGAATGCGGGGCGGATTCTGTGAGCTGGTGCGCGTGTCCCACACGCGTGCTGTCCGGAGACACGGTGGGCACCAGAAACTGCTGAGGGGGCAGCGGGACCCTGCCCCGCGCCCGGCGCCCGGCGCAGAGCAGGGCCTGTGGAGCGCGTGGGAGTCGCCGACGCGAGTGTGCGCGGCGGGAGCTGGGCACAGCTGCGGAGCTGGTTCCCAGGGTGAGCTGGTGCGGCCCGCGAGCGGACGCCCGAGGCGCGGGGCGTGCGGGGCCCACGCAAGGCCGACCCATTTTCCGGAGTGATCCCCCCGGGCCGGGAGGTCGGGGTGAGCGCGCCGCGATCTTTTCTGCTTTGCCAACAGAAAACTGCGGAGAGGGGAAAAGGCAAACTCCGTTTCGCTTGGGTCAGCAGTGAGCTGGGCGCCGAGATTAATGCGAGGAGAGGCGCGCGGCGGAGGGGAGCCCCGAGGCGGGGAGCCCCGAGGCGGCGGAGGGGCTGGCGGGGCGGGGCGGGGCGAGAGCCACCGGGCGGGGGGTCCCTTCCCAGCCCCTCTGCCCTTCCGCCGCTTCCAAATTCATTCGGCTCCAGGCCTGCATTCCACACACCCGCCAGGCCGCTCCAGCTCAGCAGCCTCAGTCTCCCCTCCGTACCCCTAGATGCCAGCCCCTGAGCTGAACTCACAGGAGACAGCACTGCGGACCCACATCCAGTCTGAGAGGGGGTGCGGTGCCCCAAAACTGCACAGCCTCCTGGGGGCAGGCAGGGTGGTCCCCAGGGCCCTGGGGGTTTAGAAGTGGGGTGTGCGGGAGCTGGTCAGTGGGAGAAGCAGTCAGTCCCAACCCAGAGCGCCTGGGAGGGTGAGTTCTGCAGGCCTTGGCAGAGGGCTCTGGGTGAGAGGGAGGCCACGAGGTGCCCGGAGAATTGGGGCGTCCTTCTGCAGGGGCCTGAGCCTGAGGAGCCCAAGGCAGGGACTTTGCTGGAGAAACTGCTGCTGGCTGGACTTGCTGGCTCGCTGTCGTGGGCTCAGTGGTGGCCCCTAAAGATTCGGCCTGGAGCCTGTAAATGTGCCCATGTTTGGAAAAAGGGTCTTTGTGATGGAATTAAGTGAAGGACCCCGAAGTGAGGTTATCCTGGATATGCCATTGGACCCTAAATCCACTGACACGTGTCACTATAAGAGATAGGAGAAGAGACTGCCATGGGGAGACGGGCAGAGATTTGAGCCCAGGAGGCCCGGAGCCCCTGCATTCTGAAAGAGACAGAAAGGGTCCCCAGAGCCGCCTTGGTCGCAGACTTCCGCCTCCAGAACTGGCAGAGGACACGATCCTGTTGTTTTAAGGCTCCAGGTTTATGGCAGTTTGTTAGAACAGCCACAAGAAACCAAACAGGAACCTCACACAAGTCCTTGTGTGTCTGGGCCTCCGTCTGTCCTTCCGCAGGAGGAACGTAATCAGGGCCTCGGATTGGACTGAAGTGGTGGGCTCAGCCCAGGCTGCCTGAAGGAAACCTCCGTATTGGGAAGGCCACCCCACTCCTAGGTTCTGAGGCACGTGGCTGGGCCACGATGAGTCACAGTGGCCCGAACATCTGCATGTCAGGGCTGTCCGACTGGAAGCTGAGCCCCCGCCCTGCCTTCCTGCCCGGCCTCCCTCTGCCCCAGAGCCCCCACGAGGCTGTGTGGCTTTAGGGCGTCTCACCCCCCTCAGACTGGCTGTGGGTCCCCAGTGCTGCCTCCTGTGTGCTCAGCCCAGGGACCTCAGGCACCATGGGGCATCACCCAGGGAGATGGTGTGGCCTGGGACTGGAGGGGGTGCAGGCTAGAGACCCCAAGGAAAAGCTGGAAGGAGACTCTCCAGCAGGAATGAGGGGGCAGAGAGAGAGCAGGACCATGTCCTCCAGAGCGGAAGCCAGAGGTGCTGGTGGAGGAGAGGGCGACATGGGGAGGGAGAGGAGGAAGAGAAAGCGGGCAGCTCTGAGCCCCTCCCCTGGTAGCCAGGGGCTCGAGCTGCAGGCGGGGGTGGGCCCTGAGGTCTCTCTGAAAGATGGAGGCGGGCTCGTGGCCCAGGAGGGGCAGGGCCCTGCTGGTCAGGCAGCCCCTGGCGCAAGGGGCCCCTGCGCTGGGGGGAGGAAGCCGGACCAGAGATCTGGGCAGCTGGCCCCCTCGGGGTGGGGGCCTCGCACTGATTTGACCAGCAGGAAGGCCTAGGCAGGCCACCCTTCTGGCAGTGGGCTCTCCCTGCCTCGGTTTCCCCTTTGTCTCCAGCTGTCTCTGCCCTGGAGGCTATGCGATCTTCTCAGGAGCCTGTGACCAGCCGGGGTCCTGGTGGCCAGGCCCGCCCTGGGAGAGGGCCCCGGCATCGTGGTGCTTACGTGGGGATGACTGGCAGCCACCCCCAGGCTGCCGCCCCCCGGCCCTCCCCCCCGGCCCCTGGATGGGTGAGCCAGACATGCATTAAGGCAAGAGTGACTTATCGAGCTGTCAGGGGGAGCGTTTTAAGACAGAATTATAGGGGAGAGGAAAAAGATTTTTACCAAATTAATGAAAAATCAATCTGGCCTCAAAAATCCATTAGCCTTCATAATGCGCCGGTTACAGGCTGAGCCGCACAATCCGATAGAGGCTGTGAAACGCCCCGCCCCCTCCCCACCGGCCATTCATTACCCTGCGGTGTTTACTGCTGAGAGTGACACCTGCCGCCCCCAACCCAGGCATCCAGCCTCCTGACCCCTCAGAGGCCCCAGCCTGGACCACTGTCCTGTGAGTCAGCCATTGGTTCCCCCAACGCACAGGCCTGGGGTCCCCACAGACTGGGTGGGGAACGTGGTGGTGAAGCTGGTGTGAACAGTGACAGCTGTGTAGACAGGGTGGGGACATGCTGACTGGTGGTGTTCAGTAATGGTGGTGTGTCCATGGCTGCGTGGACAGAAGGGCTGGGTGTTGGCTAGGCGGTCAGTGGCGGCAGAGCACGGCTCTGGGGGTTCGTGGCCAGGGCTCAGTGTTGCTGGTGACAGCTGTCTGTGGAGGCAGAGTAGGTGCTGTGTGGGTGACAAGGGAGGCTGCAGTCGCGGAGAGAGCAGCTGTGGTGGCAGCCTGTTGTGGGCGTGCCTGTCCTTGCATCCCACCAAACGGTGGGCAACGGGGCTGCAGGGCCCTGGGAAGGTCTGGGCGAAGACCCTTTGCTCTGCCACGTCTCACAGCATGTGCCAGGCCAGCAGGAGCCCGGGGCTCTGTCCGGTGCTGGCCCAGTGAGACAGCTGTCTGAGACCCTCTGTGCCCAACAAGGGGCCTGCGCCGGGTCGGGGTGCTGGCTCGCTTTTTTATCACATTGGCCAATCCCTCTCGCTGGAATCCTGCCTTAGAGCTCTGCTGCTCTGACAGCAGCACCGTCTGAGGGGGCAAAGCTAGCACCCCTCCTGTCCCCTTGATGCCCACCTCCCGGGATGCCCTCTAACCTGGACTCTGGTGGGAAAGAGGGGCCTGGTGGCTCCCCTGACCTGCGTCCGTCTCCCTGGGGCCCCTTGCCTAGCCCTGCTGTAGTCACGGCTGCGTGGCCTCTGGTCCATCTGCCCTGTGCTCCCACTCCTGCCCTTGCCGTCCCCTGTCCCTCTGTGGACCCCCCACATCCCCGTGCCCCTGCCCCCCCACACACACATTTTCTAAGTGGGCTCTTTCCTGGAGCTGTTCCTCCCGAAGATGCCACCGCCCTGAGTGCCCTTGGGTGTCTCCTCGTGTCATTCATTCACCCGTTTATTCACCACACATCTCCGAGCCTCTCTTGGAGTCCTGTCCTGCCAGGTGCTGGCTACCTAGATGGATGGGGTGAAGCCCAGGGGTGAGTTTGGGGCAGGTGCTGCAGTGGCCTGGGCATGGGGCCTGGGAATGTGGGTGGAGGCTGGTGCTCAGAGCCCCAGCTCCTGGGGCAGGGCAGAGCCCAGGGGGGTTGGGGCAGGATGGAGTCTGCAGGCCCACGATTCCTCGCTGACCTGGGGCTTGCTGCAGGAGGCAGCCCACAGGGAACCCTGGTGCTGGGACGAGGCACCTCCAGGGGCCCTCCCACCTGGGTCGCGGGGGGGGGGGAGCCAAAGCCCAAAGGGGTGACTTTACCCGGAGCCGTGAGCATGTGGGACAGTCGGCAGCACCAGCTCCCCAGCCCTGCAGCACAGGCCAGCGGGCAGTCCACCTGGGGGCTCGGGGCACGGCTCCAGCTGCCCACCCTTCACCCAGCCTGCTGGAGCCAGACAGTTGAGGCTGTGGCGGGCTGTGGTCTTATGGATCAAATCCCAATTCATTAGCGGTGCAGGTTGGGGCAGGAGGGTGGGTGTGGGCAGGGGCCAAGGCCCGTCTGCGGTTTTCCAGGTGGCCTGGCCGCCTGGCTCCAGAGGCTCCCAGACCCACCCGGCGAATCTGCTTCCTATAATCAATCTGGTGGACGACATGTGCCAGCCGTGAATCACTGAGGCCAGCTCAGGCAGGCAGGCGGCGAGGGGACCAGAGCGGAGGAGTCCAAGGCGACCAGGCCCTGGTCCTGCCTCGGAGGGGCGCCCGGGGCTGGCGGGGGTAAAGTCGCAGCTTGTGCTCTGTGCTGCTGTTTCTGCTGTTTACAGCGGTCTCTGTTCTGTCTCAGGGGCCCGGCACCCCGCTGCTCCCCCCGGGCCAGTCCCACAGGCTGCCTCTCAGTTCTGGGAGGACCTCTCATGGGTGTACACTTCCCCCTGCTCGTCACTGAGTCCCCTCCTGTGTTGGTCTCCTTCGGGGGCACCTGCCTCTTCTCTGTCCCACACCCTCAGAATGGCTCACCAGCGTGCCCACTAGGATGCAGAGGTCACAGCCCTATTCCTACCTCACATGGGGTGAGAGTTCCCCTGCCCGGCAGGGACAGTGCACCATGGGCATCCTGGGGCCCCTGCCGGGTGGGAGTGGGGGGCTGGCATGCTGTGGCCTGAGGGGCTCCCCTGTGCAGGCCAGGCCTCAGCTCTGCCCACTGGGACTGTGCCAGGACAATGCCAGGGCCCCCGGCCTTCAGGGTGGCCTGAACAGCGCACGCTGGGGACGAGAGACCGCGCTGGGTTGGCAGCCCCCCCCCAGGGCCCGGCCAGCTCAGCGTCCGTCCGATAGACGGCCAGGCACACGCTGACCCAGGCGGCCTGCCCCATCCCATCCTTCCCGGTCAATAGCGGATACTCCGGCACTGTGCTGTCCTCAGCCCCCGGGGAGCCTGGCGGGAGATGACCCTGCAGCCACGCTGGCCTCGCCACCCCCATCTCTCCAAGGCCTCGCAGGCGGGCCTCCCAAGGCTGCCTGGGGGCCTGCACCAGGCCTCGCCCCCAAGACTCCTGCACGGCCTTTGGGACCGTGATCTCTGGCATCTAAGGTATTGCCTAGGGGTGAAAGGCCTCAGAATCCCACCAGGGCCCAGGAGGAATTCCTGGGCCAGACCACTCGTTTTGAGGCCCTTTCTAACAGGCAAGGCCATCCCAGAGAGTGGGGGCCACAGAGGGTGAGCTCCCATCACCCCTAAAAGGCCAGGGCCCTGCCTGGCCAGAGGGCCACACCCACTGTCCCCAAGAAAGGGGCTGAAGCTCTGCCCCCACAGTGTGCCCCCCACCTCCCACACTGCCCTGAGCAGAGCACCCCCAGGAGTCTAGCCAGCCGGGGGTCAAGCTTGGCCCAAGAAGGCTTGGAGCTGGGGCTGCTCTGGTGACAGTGGGGCTTTGGCCAGGGGCTCCTCCTGCAGGCCCGCCACCAAGGCCATGGAGTGGGTCACCGTGGGCGGCGGGGCACGCGGGTGGGGGCCTGGAGGTGAGCAGCCTGAGTGGGCAGCAGCCCCAGGGCCCCCGCCTCCGTCCCCTCTGCCCCCGTGCTGCCCTCTGGCAGCCCCACCCCTCCCAGGGCCCCCGCGCGGGGCCTGGTGCTGGCTCCTGGAGCCCCTCCTGCCCCTGCCCTGCCCCTCCTCCTGCCTGAGCCCCCGCCCGCGAGGAGGGGGCGTCTCAGGTGCTTCCCAGGAGTCTGGGGGCGGGTGGTCCTGATGGAGAAGCCCCCACTTCAGCCCCAAGGCCTGCACGCTCACCTTTAATTTCTGCCTAGTGACAGTCCTACCACTTCAAAGCAAGTGTGTGGGGAGAAGGGGTGAGGGCTGGGGTTCACCGGACTCCGACTTTGTGTGTCTGGGTTTGTGTTTCATAACCTACGTGGCGTCTGGTTCAGTCCAACAGGAAAATCCTTCACAAATAAGCTAACAAGTCGGCATTCTTGGGACGGGTTTTCTGAGCCTCTGGAGACCCTGGGTCCTTGTTCAGAAAGGAGCCTGGGCCCCCAGGTGTCCGGTGCGGCGGGGGGACAGTAAGGAGAGCAGGAGAGCCCGCTCATGGGGCTGCAGAGAAGGGTCTGGCAGGGCTAGAGTCGGAAAACCATGGGGGTGTGGGTCGCAGGGGCAGCTGAGAGCTGTCCTGGACCCCTGGCACAGCTGCTACTCAGGTTCTGGGGCTGGGCTTGGGCTTCTGTTTAGTGCCCAGAGAGGTTGAGACCTGTCCAGGGTCACACAGCATTTGAGCAGGTTTTAGTGGACTAGACATTCACCTCTGGGCCTGTTCAGGCCACTTCGTTGGGGTTTGACCCAGAGCCCCCCAAAAGCAGGCTCAGCCTCTGCTACCACATCTCCTGCTGTGGGTGACCCCCCATGTGCGTGGTGGGGCCCCTGTGCTCTCTGCCCTGGAGAGAGGCTGTGTGACAGCTGCATCAGCTGTCCCCTTAGGACTGAGGGGGTTCAGGGACTAAGATTTACCTGTTCTTGGAACTGGTGTTCATGAGTATTCGTAAAGAGGAAAATCAATCAATTATCCCGAGCGGCCATTTTTCTAACTCAGAGAACAGGCAGTTTTATGCACCTCGGAGGAGCTGCCAGGGTGAATCGATGGCCAGGCGAGCTGCCCTCCACGTCCGCTGTGGGCTGGCAGCCGCCGCCTAGCCGCCGGGGCGCTGCCCGCACTGCCAGGTCAGCAGCCCCTGCTGCCTGCGGCCGGTCCTGTTGGGGCTGCTGTCCCTCGGGGTGGCCAGCCTGGGACAGAACGGCCCTGATGGTCAGTCTCCAATCCCTCTGCCAAGGTCCCGTCGCAGGCCCAAGGACCTTCCTGAGGGTGACATGCTCTGGAGCAAGAAAGCACCCTTTCCCCCGGCAGACCCGCCTCTGCCCCCAGCCTCCTTCCAGCTGGTTTTCTGAGTCTGGGTCCAGGCAGGGCCCACCCTTCGGGGAGCCACATCCCAGCTGGTCTGGAGTGCCCCGCCCCTGTATCCCCCAGGGCCCCTCTGTCACTCACCTTGTCCATGACGGTCCTCCAAGGAGGGCCTGGCTAGGACAGCAGTAGGAGTGTGTGACGTGCCCTCGGGCCGGTCTCCAGGATAGGGAACGAGGAGTGGGCCTGGGGGGCATGGGACACAGGACTGGTAGATCTTTGAAGTGCTCGCTGAGGGCGGTGGCGCTAAGCACACTCACACCGTCGTGCCACCATCGCCACCACCCAGCTCACCACTTTTCATCTTCCGCTCTGCCCTGCAGCCCGGGGCACCCTGTCCTGTCTCTCACTGCTTCGGGCACGGCGCTCAGTGGCATCCTGCAGGACTCGTCCTTCTGCAGATGGCAGCTCGTGTCCCTACCATTAGGAAGCAGGTTAGGAAGGGGGCAAGGCAGGTGGCAGTGGAAGGCCTCGCCAGGGAGGGCGGGGGAAGCCTTGAGAGCCCCCAAGCGTGGAGGATTGATGGAGAGGTGTGGGGGAGGGGAGGCGGCAGCAGTATCCACCGTCCGGTAGCGAATTGATGTCTCCAGGTGGCTGGCAGCCGAGAGAGAGGGTTTTAATGCTCCCTGAAGCCCTTGGTCAGCGGGCTGAGCTCAGCCTCGCCCTGTGAGGCTGGGAGGGGCCCACCTCAGCGCTCATCTCCTACCCAGCCTCCTTCTCCCCACCGAAGAACTGGGGGGGCGGGGTGCAGAGCCCCCATGCTGACCCCTTCCTGCCTGTCCGGAACTGCCCTGCCCTCGGGCAGGGACACGTGGGCAACTCCCCCAGCGCTCCCATCTTATTTGTCACTGGGCCCATTAGGTGGCGACAGCTGCTTCCCTGTCTGCCCAGCTTGGGGCGAGGTCACAGCCCCAGGTCCCCATCAATCATGGACCCTAGGGTCTGCAGCCCCTCCACCTTGGTCTGGGCTGGGGGCCCCAGAGGACAGTCACCGGCTGTGGACTCCAAGAGGACTGTTCACCCAGAAGGATGTCACGGAAGACTGGGGAGCATGACGAAAGGAGGCAGCACCCCAAACCAGGAGGGACAACAGCACGGCCACCCCCAAGCACTACATCCTGCCTTGGAGGCCAGAGCAAGGGTCCGGATGGCCAGCAAACCCCCAGGGCCCACCCCCTGGAGAGGGCCTGAAGGCTGGCCCTGCTGGGGCTCTGAGCCTCAGTTTGCTCGAGGATGCACGGGAGGCCAGGCAGACCCCAGGAGGCAGGGACAGGGTCCACTCCTGGACTTGTTGGGCAGAGCGGCGGGGTGCTGGCCAGGGAGAGGGGAGCTGGTGGCAATGTCTCGTGGTTCCTTTGCTCTTCCCGGAGGCTGTGGGCAGGCCCTGGGTGCAGATGGGCTAGCGGGCACGGCAGCTTTCCCGGGTCAGGCCTGCTTGGCAGGCAGCGGTTTATGTATGCGACCAGGTTTATTTATTTATAGGGCTCTCGCTGAGCAGTGCCAGCCCTGGGCTGGGAACTCCCGGCTGCCTGCGGGGAGGGACTCAAGGCCCCACTGCAAAGGGCCCTCCGCAAACGTCCACCACCCCTGGGAAGCCATCCCCATGTCTTCCCCTCCCCGCCACAGGCGCAGGGAAGCAGGGGCCACACAGGTGAGGGCCACCAAGGTGTCCGGTCACAATTGCTGGCCCACAATTATGACAGCAGTCCTCCAGGACCGTGCCCACTGTGCGTCTGCCCCCAGGGCTGCCTCCCGGCACTCTGGGTGGTTGTCACTTTGGGACGGTGTAGGGGTGAGCGGGGGCCCCCACCAGGCTCTGTGGTCACAAGACTTCCCTCAGGCTCAGCCATGGGACACCTAGGGGGAAGTGCATTTTACACAGCCAGGGGGCGTCTTCAGTGTAAGGATCCCAGGAACGGAGCATGGGACACACGTGCAAATCATCCTGCTGCTGGTCTGGAACCCGGATGTGACGGGTCCTCCCGCGTTTTGTTTGCTGGACCCCAAGCCAGCCCAGGGACAGCATCCCCTCTGCTCAGCTGGCCGGAGGCTGGGCTGTGCACGCCGCTCGTCCCAAACCTGTCCCTCCCTGCTTCCGCAACACCCCACTTGCCCTGTGCCCCCACCCTGCTGCCCGGATTAATTTGGGAAGGACAATGTTTATATTAACCATTCATTTATCGACGTCTGCTTGCTGGGTCAATGGCCAAATTTATTGTCTCACAAGATGGGCCTTATCGAGCTGAGTATACCCTTCCTCCCCCGCCAGAGGTGGACAGACTGTCAATACACAGACACTGACCTTGGCCTGCCAGCCTCTGCTGGGGCTGGACATCTCCTGGGACAGGCCTCGGGAACAGGGGCGGAGAGCGGGCAGCTGGGTCTCACCCCTGCACTCCACATCTCTGTGGCCCTCTAAGCCACTGCACTGTCCCTCACAGCTGGGGGTGGCACAGCCCACAGGCCAGGGGTCCGGCCCAGGTAGGCGGAGATCAGAGACTCAAGAAGATGGCGGTCTGGGGGACATCAGACCACAAGCTCACTGGGCACCTGCCTACCCTGCCCGGTGATGGGGAGGCTGGCAGCTGCAGCCCAGGAACCACTGCGTAATTACAAAAGGCGGTCGGTGTACCAGGGGAGCAAACCGGTGGGAAGGGCCTCAGGCCCCTGCAGAGGCAGCGCCCCACCCCCACCACCTGGGCCGAGGGGTGAAGGTCTCAGAACCGGCGCCCACGTCATCACCTGCCTGTGTGGGTGGCCAGTGTAGACGCCCATGTGTGCCTGGGGTCCTGGGGAGACGGATCGGGGGTGCAGGCCTCGGGGACCCCTGCACCTCCAGGCTGCCCCATAGAGGCTAAGCTTCCTCGCAGCCCAGGGGCAGCCTCCTGCTCTGTCCGTGGAAATCCACAGGGAGCAGAGAATTCAGCAGGGGACCTGCTAGTGTAGACATCCTGAGGCAGAGCGTGGTGGGCTGTGTGGAGGGCTCTGTGCCCAGCTGTGCTCTACTGGCTGTGTCCGCGAGTGGACAACATGCTGGAGGGCCAGACAAGCCGAGGCTGGCTGAGCAGGGCACTCAGACTGCAGGCAGGAGGGCAGCGCAGGGGCAGAGGGTGTGTTCTGGTGTCTTTAGAAGGGAGACCACTTGGGTGTGAGAGGAGGCGCCTGGTGGCTGCGGGGGGCTGGCCCAAGATGGGGCAGGTGTTGATGGGGCTGCTTCTGCTGGAGGTGTCCTCCCTCTTGGGCTGCACCTCGGCCCCTCCCCGAGCCCCTCCCAGGTCATTCATTGCCTTTGCTGGCCCTCTGCCGTGCAGCCCCCAGTGGCCACCAGGCTACTGGTACGTAGAGCCTGTCGGTGGAGGCCAGGGGGCTGATCAATGGGCTCGTTTGTGGGCAGCACAGGCAGGGTAGGCAGTCGAAGGTCCTGGGATGGCTGGGGCGCTGGTTAACATGGCAGCCTTGGGCCGGCTGAGTGGCGCGGTGGTTAAGCGCTGGCTTGGGAAGCCCGCGGCCCCGGTTCAGATACCACCTGTGAGGGCCAGTGACGCTGCCCTCAAAAAAAAAAAAAAAAGGCACACTTGCGTTAGAACCTGCTGTGGGCACTGATGAGCAATTGATGGGCCTGTCAGGGCAGCAGGGCCCAGAGGTGGGAGAGACGGAGAGAGAGAGAACAGAGAGAAGAAAAGAGAGAGAGATGGGAGGACAGAGAGAGGAGAGGGAGGCTGTGCAGGGCCACCCCACTGTGAGCAGCATTGGGAGGGGCTGGGTCCCCTTGGGTGGGTGGGTCCCAGCCCCTCAGAGATCCCCTTCCCCTCCGTCCCTTCCAGTGGGGGCAGGGCCATCCTTTTCGCTGTTTCCTTTGATAGATATAAATAGATATGTACAATTAATAGACTTTTAAAGCAGTTTTATGTTTATAGGGAAATGAGCAGAAAGTAGTTTGCATTTACTCTCTCAGTCCCTTCCCAATCTTGCATTAGTGTGATACTTTAGTTACAATCAATGGGCCACACCGACACTTCGTAACCCCCCAAGTCCGTGGCCTGCATCAGGGTGCGCTCGTGGTGCTGGACTCTCTGTGGGCTTGGACACACGTATGATGGCGTGTGCCCACCATGGTGCCTCATGACAGAGTACTCTCACTGCCCGGAACCCCTCTGTGCCCCACCTGTTCGTCTCTGTCCCCCCAGAACCCCTCGCAGTGGCGGGTCTCGTCACTGTGTCTGTAGTGCTGCCTCTTCCGGAACGGCGAACAGCTGGAGTCCTACGCTGTGTAGCTTTCTCAGGTGGGCTCTGTCCGTCACGTGCGTTTCAGGTGCCTCCAGCCTGCCGTTTCGTGGCCGGACAGCTCAGTTCTTTTTAATGCTGAATGATGTCCCAGTGTGTGGATGGATGGACCCCAGTTTATCCGTTCACCTCCTGAGGACATCTTGGCGGCTTCAGGTTTTGTCAGTTATGAACAAAGCTGCTTAGACGTCCATGTGGGGTTTTGTGTGGACACGTTTTCAGTGCCTTTGGGTAAATAACCAAGGAGCACGGCCGCTGGATCGTATGGTGAGATGACGTTTAGTTTTGTTAGGAACCGCCAAGCTGACTCCCATGGTGGCGGCACCATGTGCATCCCCACAGTGACTGAGAGTTCCTGCGGCCCCACGTCCTGGCCGGCACTTGGTGGCGTCAGTGTTCAGATTTTGGCCATTCTAACAGGTGTGTCGTGGTAGCTCAGTGTTTCCTCTATATTTCTAAATTGTCTGTGAATGTGGCTTTTTCTTGATTTTGCAGCTTTAGTCATTCCCAATCCCCTCCTCCTACACAACTCCTTTGCCCACTCCTTCATCATTGCCAGCTGTGGTCAGAGCACCATCTCTGGTTGGTCATTACTGGGACAATGTTCACAGCTGAACCCTGTGGCTTCCTTGGGCTCACGTTCCTGGAGTTAGCCTCTCTCTCTCTCTCTCTCTCTCTCTCTCTCTCTCTCTCTCTCTCTCTCTCTCTCTCTCTCTCATTCCCCCCCCCCCACTTCTCCCTCTCTGTCTTTCCCTCTGTCTCGGCCTCCCCACCCCTCTCCCTGTCGCTCACTTACTCTTCTGTGTTCCTGCCACACGACGACGTGGCTCGTCCCACACTTGGTGTCAGTGGAAGCCCCGGCGGGCTTTCCCAGGCCTCACTTCCGGCTCTCTGCAGTCTGTCCCTTGTCCTGGGATGACCCTCCCACTGTCCGAGGCTGCTTCTCTGGGCCTCTCTTCTGTGCTGAAGTCCCTTTTCCTGCGACCCATGTCTTCCTGTTGCTGGCAGTCTCTCACGCTTACTGTCTGCTCACTTCCTCAGAAAGGACATGCAGAAGGCAGATCTTTGGGGACTTTGCACACCTTAAAATGCCCATATTCCACAGCCCCCCTGGAGGATTGGCGGGAGGGACAGAATTCGATGTGGAAACTGGCTCTAAAGGGCAGCTCTGCTGTCTCCTTTCTGATTCCTCCTTCGGATCTGACCTGCCGCCCCGCTCCTCCCAAGCTTTTAGGATCTTCCCTTTGTCCTTGGCTTGGGAAGTTTCATGCTGGTGTGTGGCCTCTTTTAACCCATGGCCTGGGAGTGGGACAGGTCTTGGTTGTCAGCAGAGCCTGGTAGGCCCCGTCCCCTCCCTGGGAGACAAGCCATGGGAACCTTGGGACCCACTGGGGAAGCTCACACCTCCCCACATAGAGAAAGGGTGTCCCATCCCAGGCTGCCCAACCCAGCAGAGGCCAGGGTACAGGTGGACAGCCAGCTGGATGTCCAAGCAAGGCCAGGGCTGGAAACCTGGTGTCCTGGTGGGCAGGCAGGAGGCTCTGGGGGTGCCCCCACCCCCGAGCTGAGGTCACCTTCCAATCTCAGCCAGCTGCATTATTCATGGCCTGCAGAGTGGCCTGAAACCCAACCCCACAGCTCCGGTTCCCTCTGCAGGACCCAGGCAGGGCAGCCTGGCAGGAATGCCTTCCAAAAAAGCCGGGCTTGGGGCAGGGGGCGGGCACCATCTAGGGCCAGGGCAGGGGAGCGGGCAAAGGTGAGGTCAGACACCGTGGGGCCCACTGCCCACAGTCACCTGGCCACGGGCCAGCCCCTGGCTTCTCTGCCCCAGCTGTGCGTCCCCTGCGAGGTCATTTCAGACCACCAGGAAGCCCTCCCTCTTAGCCACTGTCCCTCCACCTTCCCAAAGCCCGTGATCCAGCCGCCTATGCAGACCCTCCTCAAACCCCTGAGGGTACATTCTAGGCAGGTCCCTGTCCTCCGGGGTTCTCCAGCACCTGCCTGGCACCTCTATTCGGGAATCCCCCATCTTCCATGGATGCCTCCCCCAGCAAGACCAATGCTCCTTTCCCATCCCAGTCCGCCCCTCCCACTCCACCTGAGGTCTGGCCTGTTGCACACCTGGCCTGGTGACAGGTGTCCCCATCGGAGTCGGTGGCAGGATCTCTGGGGGCTTGCAAACATGCTCAGGTCTGCCCCCGGGGTGGGGTGGGGGCAGGAGTATCACCTCTGGTTGCTCCTGGTGCCGCCACTGGGCAGAGGCCTGGGAGGAAGCCTGTCAACACGGACCAGGCAGGACCCTGGGGAGGGGTCCCAGCATGAAGCTCCGGCCGCACTTCTCAGCTTTGAGCAACCCCTCCGCAGCCAGAATGTATCACCTGTTTCGAATATATTCCATGAGGTCAAATGGATTGGACTGGGAAAACACTGAGCTGAATTTCACTGCTTTGAGAAAACACAGTAAACGTGGGCTGGAATTAAATGCTATTTGTCTTCATAAAAGTGAATTGGCGCAAGTGGAGTTTATAAGGAGGCCGCCCCCCGAGGACCTTCGCCGCCCCGCCCCAGCGCCCCGACGCCTCGCAGCCGCGGGGAACAGCTGCGCCCGCGTCGGGACGCCCCGGCGAGTCGCCTCCCCGCCACCCGCGCGGCGCCGCGGGCACCGGCCCCTCCAGATGCGCAGAGCCCAGGCCCCGCGCGCATCCGTGGCGGCGGCAGCAGTCCGCCCCGGGCGGGGCCATCTGACGCCCCTCCGCCTGCCCCGCCACCCGCGCCCGCCTCCGTGTCGGCGGCGGGGCCTGCGCCCCGTGTCTCCCCACTTCCCGCCGCCCCGCCTCCGGGCTAGTTGCGGGCACCGCCCTCCAGCTGGGAGATGCCCTGGGCCCGGAATGGGGGAGGGGCGGGGTGTGGGGGAGGGGAGGGTGCGGGGAGGTCCTGTGCTCCGGCTCCACGTGGAGCCCAAAGATTCCTGGGCCTCCCCAGAAATCCCCACTCCGGGGCCTTCTTGGTCAGGTTCAAGCAGCAGCAAGCCCTGGTCCCCACCTGTGCCCCCAACTCCACGCTTGCCTGTGTGGCCGGTGGGGCAGGCCCTCCGGTGCCAGCTGCTACTCCCAGCCCCGGTGGGAGGTCTGTCGTGGCCTCCCATTTCACAGATGAGGAAACCGGGGCTGAGAGGGGGCATGGCCATCCCAGGCGGGGCGCCCCTCCTCTCCGGCCCTTGGCTCCTTCAGGGAGAGGATTGTGGTCCTCAGCGCCTCCCCCGTACCCCAGGCCTGGCCGGAATGCAATCCAGGGATTGTGGGCTGGACAAGGATGGCAGGAGGTGTCTCACGGCAGACCCTAACCCCTCGTCCCACACCTATTCCCAGCTTTCCCTCTCTCCCCTTTCTCATGAGTCTCCTACCCCATCTCATCTGTACTCACCCCATGAGACTGTGGGGAGGCGCCCCTGGGAGAATATGACTCCAAAGAAACAGTGGTCTGGCCGCAGTCACCTGCCTGTCAGGCCACTGTGTCCAGGTCCCCCGTTGGTCTGTGGCCACGCAGAGTGAGGGACGCAGAGTCAGAGCCCAGAGAGCCCAGGCGGTCACCGACGAGCCAGGACCCTGCAGGGGGTGGGCACCTGGCCTTCGCCAAACGTAGTCCCCCCAGGAAGGGACCGGGCTCTGCCACGGAGCAGCTCGAGTCGCGCGGACTATGCTTTCGGCAGCGATGCTGACGGGGAGTCCGAGCAGCCTGGGGCCCATCGTGTCTGAGGTGCTCCGAGAGGGACAAGTATGGCCACAGGGCCAGGGCCAAGGTGCAGGGGGAGGAGCCCTAAGGACAGGGGCCGAGCACCAGGCTGGGGGCCTGCTCACTGCCAAGGTTGCCCTTCACCCTCCTCCAGTCCCAATCAAGCCCCTAATTAGCATCCTGACCACTCAATTAATTAGGCTGCCCGTGCTTAATTATGACAGAGTGTGTCTGTGGGGGTGGGGCGGTGCTATCAGCCCACACCCCCAGGCCCCCCAGGAACCAAGGTTTATTGACCAGAAAAGACACATGAGGAGACCCTGCCGAGCAGCGGGGAGGGGTGTGGAGGGAGTGGAGGGGCAGGGAAGGCAGGCAGGAGACCCTCAGCCCTGCGAGGGGGGCATTCCCCCAGGTCCCTGGAGGCGAGTCCTTCCCACTCTGCGCCTCTGGCTTCCAGGCTTCTACCTGAACCCACCTTCCCACAGACTGCAGTTACCTGAAGTTATTCCAAGCAGGGAAGGCGCATGGCTTGGACCCCCAGATGGAAGGCCACACCCCTGCCCAGCCCCTGCGCTTGGCCTGGAGCAGGCCCGCCAGCCGGCGCAGCCTCTGTCGGGGCCACAGCGACAGCTGGAGTGCTGTCCTCCTGCGCGCTCCCGGGCCTGTCTGGCCATGCTGCTCAGGCCGTGAGATGTTCTTCCGGAACACCACCCTCAGTGGCCGGCCACGGCCCTCTCAGAAACCCCCAGCCCCAGAGGCACCTCCCTGTTTACTGCTTCATGGGCAAAATAGCCAACTTGGCACTTAGTGTTTCCAAGAAATTCAGGAGTTCATGTCTTTGCATGGTGATGGCAGTGATGGTGCTGGTGACAGCGATGGTGGTGGCAGAGGTGACGGTGATGAGAGAGGAGAGGGAGCTACCTGGGGTTGCTCCTCACAGGCTGCAGTGAGTGGCATGTGCCCCGAACACAGCCCGGAGAGCATGAAGGAAGGCCCCTTCTCTGGGGACGGCAGTGCAGGGTGGGGGCCTCAGGGGCCTTGAAGGATGTTTGGTGTGGGCTGGGGGTCCTCCACAGAGACTCAGTGGACTCTAGGCTCCTGAGTCCCTGAGACCTGGGCCTGATGTCACCATCTGCATGGGGAACCACAGGGCAGAGCTCTGCCTGACCTCTGACGTCTCCCCAAGCCGGCACATCCCAGGCACACAGTCGGGCCCAATCACTATTGGAGACTCCAGTGCCCTCTGACCAGCTGGGCCTGGGCCTGGTATGTGACAGGGATCTGGAGGGACAAGCATGGGGAGAGGGAAGAGTGGCAATACTGGGAGGGGAGCTCTGAAGTGGGTCCGAGGGGCTGCTGGCAGCTCTCTAATAAGTCAGGCTGGGCGGAAATCCCCAGGGGTCTGCCCTGCAGGACCCTGCAGTGGCCGAGGCTCCCCACTGTGTGCGGGGCACCCGATGCAGCAGAGCAGAGCCCAGAAGCCCCTGCCGGGTGGAGCTCATGTCCCAGCAGAGATGGCCGCTGGCCAAGGACAGTCTGTGAAGCCAGCGCCCCCCCCCCCATGACGAGGCCCTTTGGGGAATCACAGAGGCCAAGCCAGACCCAGATGGAAGCCTGCAGCCAGCCCAGGATGGAGGGGGGTGCTCTATCCTGGGGCGTGCAGCCCTATCCTGGCTCTGATGGGAGGCCCCATCAGCTCTGGGGAGCTGAGAGCCTGGAGTCTTGGGCTCGAAGGCCCATGTTCCCCAGACGGCAAGCCAAGGGGGACCCTGCACCAGGAGGCATGGGATGGGAGTCAGTCCCAGGCTGAGGGCAGAGCTGCTGGGGCCGAGGCCGGAGGCCCTGTGTCCCCCCTCCCATGGTGGGCGCTGAAGTCAGATACAATTACTCACTCGGTGCATCATAATTACCACAAATAGCCCATTAAAGAGAAATTATCATCAATATGATATTAGCAGACAGCAGGGAAATGAAGAAAGAAAAGTGCTTATTCTCTCATTGTCCCCTTAATGGGGACAAGGGATGAAAAGGCAGCGGCACCCCCTGTTCACTGACCTGACACCCTCCCCTCCGCCTGTAGCCACGAGGGGGCCTGCGGCCAGGCAGGTCCAGTAGCCACAGGCGGGGCAGGCCCAGGCCTCAGTCCTGCCCAGCGGCAGCTCATCCCAGCAACTCGGACACTCTCCCTGGAGCTGCCCCAGCCCCTGGTTCCAGACTCCATCCGCTCCCACCACCACCCAGAGGGGGCGAGCTCTCCGCCATGCCCATCTGGGCTTAAGTGGGAAATGCCTGCCCGTACCCTTTTAGACCCCGGAGCCCAGGATTCTGCTAGTGGTGCAGTGGGGGCACGGGCTTCCCTCCTCAAGGTCTCCCCAGAAGCCACCAAAGTGACAGAGAGGAATAGAGAGGGACCCGGAGGCTCAGCTGTGGCCTGTTGGACGCCGTCGGTGGTCAGAGCCACTGGCCTTTCCCAGCCCCCCGGGAACCAGAGGTCTGCGGTCATGGAGACTGTCCCTGGGCCTGGCTCAGGGGGGAGCTGGGGGCTACGGGGAGGACTTGCGCCCACCCGCCTCTGCTGACCCCCGGCACACAGCGGTCAGTGAGCCTGTCTTGACAAGTGAAAGACCACAATGGCTAACGGCCATGGGGCCAGCTGGTGCTCAGGTGGCACTTACCAGATGAAGGACACACCAGCGGGCATGGGGCAGACAACGGCCAATGCGGGGGTCGGCCCTGCCGAGTGCCCCTGCCGAGTGCCCCTGCCCATGTGCCAGGCCCGGACCTGGCTGACTCCCGTGGCAGCAGGTGGAAAACAGACTTCGGTCTTGGGAAGAGGCAGCAGCGGGCACATCGTCTGCCGGACAGTGGCTCAGGGAGTCCTCCAGGGGGCAGGCGAGGGCAGAGACACAGAGCAGGGCCTCAGAACAGCTTGAGCAACCAGCCCAACCTGGAGGGGACTGGGAGCCACAGCGGGACCTAGCGGGCAGCGGGGCAGCAATGTGGGAAGATGGCTGCAGCGAGGGCAGGGACGGGCGCTGGGGGCAGGGCCCGCCGCGGGGCTGGTGCAGGGCCGGTCCGTCTCTCCACCCTTCTTTCCTGTGTTTTGCCCTTCTCACAGTGTTTCACTGAGCAGGTCCTGTGCGCCAGGCACTGTCGTAGGCTCCAGGAAACCAGCAGCGAAGACAGGCAGCCCCCGCCCTCCTGGAGCTGACGTTCTGCGGTGAATAAATGAGCACGAGCACGGTGTGTTAGGAGGCAGCCAGAAGCAAGCACGGGAGCAGAGAGGAGAGCTGAGGGTCCCATATGGTGACACAGGTTTCTTGAGAATGGGGTGTAAGATTTCTGGAGGGCTCTGAAGAGAGGAGGGCAGGGGAGAGATGGAGAAGGGTCTGCTGTGTGAACCCTACGTGTGGGGCTGCCCCACAGCTTTCTACAGCGTCCACCTGCCCTCCATCCATCTGTCCATCCATCCGCCCACCCACCCAGTCCTCCATCCATCTACCCAGCCTCCCGTCCACGCATATACCCACTCGTTCACCAGCCCATTCGTCCATCCGTCATCAACCATCTATGTACCCCATCCAGCCACCGTCCTCCCATTCTCCCAGCCATCCCTCCACCTCCCTGTTCCCCCGTCCAGCTTTCTGTCCAGCCACCAGCTCATAGGTACTGAGTGTCTTCTGCTTACCTCCAGGAGGCCGCTCCTGACTCCAAGTTCCAGCTGCCCCCGCCCCTGCCCGTGGTGGGAGCTTAGACTCTGGACCTGGCCCCCAGGCACAGATTGTGGCCCAGTTGCCCAGGGCTAAAAGTCATGCTTTCCTAGATCGTAATCTCGACATGGCCCTATGTGCCCTGTCCACACCCCAGAGTTTCTGACTCAGCTTAATGGAGATCCCCAAGCTTGGCAGGGAGTGCCTGTCCGCTGAGAATAACCCCTGGTACACAGGTCTGGGTCAGGGCAGCACAGGGACAGTCCCAGACGGGACGAGGAGGCGGTTAGAGGAGCAGAGTCTGGGCAGCTGGCTCTGCACAGCCCCCCAAGCGCCCTCCTCCTCTGCCTCACCCACCCCCATCAGGAACCTGAGATGAAGCTCCTGCGAGTGGTGGCTTCCACAAACATGGCCAAGATGTGTATGGCCGTGGATTGGGGGGCAACACCTCCCCTGCAAACCCTGTCCAGTTCCAAGCCCCCTACACAGAGCCTCCTCTTCCAGGAAGCCTTCCCAGGCTGACAAAGGACTTGTCTTGTCTCATTTGTCCCTCACAAGAACGCTGTGTGGATATCGGGGCAGGCAGGAGGAGCAGGGCACTATTCCTACCCTCCCTGGGTCCCTGTGACCTGCCCCATTCCCTCTCTGTCCCCACCTTGCCACCATCTTCCCAGCCTTTCCTCATCGCCACACGTGTCCCACCTCCGGCTCCACCCAACTCAGGGCAGGCCTTGCACCACTGCATCTGGGAACCTGCTGCGGCCTCTGCCTGGGGAGGGGGTCTCCCCTTCCGCTCTTCCCCTGCTCTCCCCTTCCCTCTCTTCTCCATCCCCGCATTCCCCTGCCCCTCCTCCCTCCCTCCGCCGCCCCTGCCCTCTCCCCCACCCCTGCCCTCCCCTTTCCTCTCCCCCCACCCCTGCTCTCCCCATTCCTTCTAGGTTCACTTTCTCCAGTACAGCTGTCACTCTCAGACTTACTCTGTCATTTACTTATTTAAGTTGCTGGCCAGCTATCTTCCCATGTGCCACCCATGCACCAGGGTCTCCTGCAGCTCGCGCCCGCCCACCCTGGAGTAACAGGTCCCGGCACTGTGCTTCCTCGAGTCCTGGGGCAACCAAGCCGGAACGTCTCACACATCTGGAAGTGCCATCTCTTGACACCCTCTGCCACTCGCACGGAAGAGTCACGTGCCCCACCCTGCTAAGGCGCAGTGCCCACCCTCAACCTCAGGAAAGGAGGAAATCCTCAGGCCTGTGGGTGCAGGTCACAGCTCCCCACTGCAGCGGGCCCATGTGAGACACACCCTCTGTCTTCGCCCACCTGCAGGAGCCCCCCACCATCCACCAGCTTCCCCTGACGACACCCCCAGTCACCTCCTATACTGTGGGGTCCCTCGACCCCATATGGGGGCTACATCGGTATTGTGGGCACAGGCAGCCGCGATGGAGCTAAGGCTGAACTAAGGTGGAGGTGGGGGGCCCCTGCGATGCCTCCAAAAGCAAACCACCAGGTGGTGGTCTCTCCTCCCGCCCTGTAACTTCAGACCAGAGGCCCTGGAAATGCAGGTTCTCTGCTGCGCTCAGGGAACCTGCATTATAACGGGATCCCGGCGCTGTGCTCCCCGAGCCCCTCCCAGGGCGAGGGAGGCAGACCTGCGAGCCTCCTGGAGAAGGGGGTGAAGGAGAAAGCGCAGGAGGGGGAGATGGGGAAAGAAGGAGACGAGGCGGGGCGCCCCGGCCGGCCCGTCCCCTGTCCCCGTCCCCTGCCCCGCTCTGCCTGCCGCCCCTTCCCCCGCCGTGTCGCCTCCCGGCCGCGGGCTAATCAGCTGTGACAGCCCGAGCCCTCAGCAGCTGAGCGGTGTCACTGCGAATTAGGCAGGCGCTGAGCCCGCCAACAGCGAGTTACTCGTCGCTTCTGCGCGGCTGCGGGGCTGAGCGCGTGCCCGTGGCCGTGGGCGCGCGGGCTGTGGACGTGGGAGCCTGCGAGCGCGCGTGGACACGCCGTTGCGGGCGTGTGTGCGAGTGAGCCTGAGGCTGCGGTCCGAGCGTGAGTGCGGGGAGCCGCCCGCCGCCGCCCCGGCCTTTCCTGCCTTCCTGCAGAACTCCGCCCGCCCACCCCAGCCGAGGGAACCCCAGCTTCCCACATCCGCTCCCACATCCTCCTCTAGCTGCCCCCTCCACCCCTACCCAAACCTCCCAAAGTGACCTAAGCTCCGATCCCACTTGCCGGGCCCTGACCCCCGGAGTCGCCCCTTCTCCCTCACGCACTCACCTGCCTAGGCCCTGGGCGCAGGCCTGGGCCCTCCCTGGGGGGCTCTGCACCCGCTCTGAGTGGACCCCACACTGCTGCTTCCTCTGCGAAGGCGCCGGGCCTGCCTGCTCCGACCTTCCCTCCGCTCAGAGCCCACCCACGACCAGCCTGGCCGCTGACCTGCTCCCGTCTGTGCCCCCTCCACTCCTCCCCTGGCCTGTCCACCGGGACAGTGCTCCAGGTCTCGCCTCTCCCAGGCGCCACCCCTCAGGCCCCCACCGGAATGGGACCCCTGGCAGTGGGCTCGGTCCCTCCTCTTCCCAGTCTATCCCCGCCTCCAGTAGCCCTTGGCACACAGCAGGCTTTGAGCGAACGAAGGAGCTCCCCGAGTGTCGGGGCCATTAGACTTTTCTCCACTCTGACCCCCGGGGAGTCTGCGGCAGTGGCTGGGCTGGGCTCGAATGTGGGGGAGTAGGGACACCAAGGTCCCTTTCCCTGCATTCCAGATGGCCTCCCTGGCCTGTGTCTGGACTCTGACTCCGTGGCCTCAGGAACTGCTGAGCACACGGCTGGGCCCAGGAAGGCGGTAGGGCTGGTCTTCCGTCCCTCCGTCGGAGCAGCGGCTGGGCTAGGGGCCCTTCCCTGTCCCCCAGTTGTCTCCTCAAGTGCTGAAGTTCCCACTTTCTGCTTCCCACAGCAGCTGGACGTGAGGAGAGCCAGGCACCACTGGGGGCTGGCCAAGGACAGTTTCTCTCTGAGGCCCTGGCCTTGGCCCAGAGAGTACCAATATCAGGTTCAGGGGTGGCTTGATCCTTCCTTGGGGCCCAGGAGACGGGGTCAGCCAGGCTCCCAGCCTGATGGGTGGACAGGTCACTCCACCTGCCCCTCACCCCCACAGTCCCTCACAGTCCTGTCTGTAGGGCAGAAGTGTCACAGCACTTGCACTTCCAGACCAGACCAGCACTGCACAGGCCCAGCCCAGCCCAGGGCTGGCTCCAATGCCCACTGAGTGAATGAGCCCTGGACACGGAGAGCCCAGCTCAGTGCAACTGGTGACGGTCCCAACTGAGGCAGGGGTGGAGGGTGGAAGACACACCGCCCTCCTGAGGGGCATTCAGGCCCTCACTGGTGGCACCTAGGACCCAGGTTCAAGGTTCCCCTAGGGCCTTTAACAGCTGGAGGGTGCAGGGAGCAGCTGTGCTATGTGTACATGTGTTGGGGGATGTGGGGACCCTTGCAGATGTGAAAGATGAGGCCTCACTGCTGCTCTGCGTGTAGGGGTGGGGGAGGGATGGAGACCTGGAGTGAGGCTGCCCCCAGGGTCTCTGGAGCTGGAGCTGGGCAGCTGGTGCAGGGTGCCCTGGCCCCAATTCTGGGAATTCCAGGGCCACTGAGTACGGCTGCGGTGAGCGAGCTCTGTCTTGGGCTAGCTGTCGTGGCGAGGCAGCGGTGCTTGGGAACCTGTCGTGTGCACGGTGTCCAGCATGTGTGAGTGGCCCTGTCCTCCCCAGGCCCATCCATCACAGGATCACAGGTCCGAACCTGTGTTCCCCGAGGCCTCCCCTGCATGCTGGGAGGAGATTGCTTTGGGAGGACTCCCAGGAACACACGGTCCGCCTGTGGTCCTCCAGGGCGTCCCAGCCACCATGTAATACGCAAACCCCAGCCTTCCCCCTCCGTCCCTCCTGGGTTCCCAGCAGTCTGACCCGCTCGCTTCCTCGCGTCCTCGGGCATTGTGTCCTCGCTTCCTCGGGAGCCAGGCTGCTATGGTCCCTGCCGTGGTCTCCCGCTGGACCCGGCAAAGAGAAGGGGCTCGGACTGAATAAAGTGACAAAGAAATGAATGAATGATTTCCTGTGAGGCATGGTGGGTGGGGGAGGCCCAGGGTGGTTCAGGGCTCCAAGGCCAATTCTGTCAGCAAGACGGTTCCCAGAGCCTCCTCCAGGACAGCACAGGCTGGACCAGGTGAGCTGACAGGGCCCAAGGTGTGTGTGTGGGGGAATAGCCCCTGCTGGGAGTGACTGAGGCAAAGGTGTCACCACAGCGCCCTGAACATCCAGGCAGGGGACACCAGCCACCCCTCCCAGGGCAGGCTCGGGGCTCAGGGACCTGGGTGCCCAGGGGAGGTTCCTCTTCCAGCTTGGGCACCAGGGCTCCCTCAGACCTGTGGTGAGGTGGCTCCTAGCTGGGTATTTCGATGTAACCTCTGCCCAGACACAACTGCATGAACACGAATGCATGCGCACGCGCGCGCGCACACACACACTCATATGCAGACCACTGCGCTCAGGCACCCATCTGTCCACACTCCTGAGACCCCCTTGGTCCCAGCTCCCAGGCCCCAGGAGAGCCGAGGCACCCACTTCTCACACAGCCCCTGCCACCCCAGGAACCTCCCTTCCTGCCCCCAGCCCTGGTCCCCTTCCCCCAGCCTGGCTGCAGCAGTCCCCCCTCAGGGAGGCCTGGCGGGGTGAGGGCTGGCCACTGTGGGAGGCGCCTGCCCCCCACACACCAGTGGGCACCAGGCAGCGGCTGCCTCTCTCCGTGCTCCCGGCCTGGCGGACATGGGAGGTGCTGTCCACAATAGGCTGTTCTGAGAGTTTGTGGATCCCCCAAATGCTTCTGGAAAAGATCTTTTTCTAAACACACGAAACCCACTCTTCTTGCCTGCCGTGATAGTTCCACGTTTTCCACGTCTGTTAGTCTGCTCTGTGTTATCCTAGGGGAAAGCGGTGAAGGCGGGAATGGGGGTGGGCGGAAGGAGAGAGGAAACAGGGAGGGAGTCGGGCGGGAAGAGAGACTAGAAGAGGAGGGAAGTGGAACCGAGCCCAGGGGCCCAGGGCGCTGGGGCCGCCGCAGACACCCTCGCAGCTCCCTGCCTACCCCTCCGGGCCTCTGTCCTGCTTTCTCTGCTAGGAAGAAGGCTCCCAAATGGCTCCGCAGGTGGCAACAGTGAAACTACCGTGTCCTCGTCAAACGCGAGCTAGTGGACCTGCTGTGTATGTGCCCAGGCTCCGGAGCCGCTGTGCACGGACGCCCAGGCCGACGGCACCGTTCAGTCTGAGCAGGCAGGTGAGGGGCGGCTTCCGTCCTCGGATGGCTGGGACCTGCTGGGGTCTGGCTCCCCGGTCACCCTGCAGCCTCCCTATTGGTCCGTCTAACTCCCCCCACCCACACATACCTCAGCACCAGCCCGCTCCCCTCCTGGGGGCCGGAGGTCTGAGCCCTTGGGTTTGGGGATTTCGCTCAAACCTTCAGGCTCTAAGTTTAAAGCAAAGGCGGAGCAGCAGCCTCACCTTTCCTCCGGGTCTCTTGGGTTGAGACTATAAAACAAACTCCGGCGATGCGCTCAGAGAACGTGACTGCCCCAGCCGCGCTTGCTGTCCCAGACAGAACGCAGGCAGCGCACTCCACCGGGGGGCCTTCTCCTCAAAGGGGTCAACCACCGAGCTCTACCAATTTTGTCTGATAGTGAAGGGAGGTGACAGTCAGCTAAGCACTGTCACCGCTGTGCCCCTCTAGGGCGGTGAAACATTTAGAGGTGCTGCTCCATCCCTGGTGCCCCACCAGTCCAGGCCTTGGCCCTTCAGGGGACCTCCAGGGGACAGAGGCCAGGCATCCCTTCAGGTGGGAGACTCAGGGCTCAAAAGAGCTGGGGACAATGCTTGCCACCAGGATGCCACGGTGCTGCACATGGCATCACCACCAAGGACAACTCATGCTACCTTAGAGGTGTCCCCAAAGTGGCCCTCCTCCACACAGGGCAGCCGGGAGGGGAAGGCGCTTGCAGGTGCCGCTGGGTGGGGCCGGCTGACTGCGGTGCTGTTTACAGCTCTGGTCAGTTTCTCCTGCTGCCCCAGAGCTACCGCAGGGCCCAGGTCAGAGTGCTCTTTTTCTTCTGATTAGGCGGAAATATGGCGATTAGGGGGAAATATGGCAAAAACAAAAGCCACAGAAAAACCAGCCAGGCTCCAGTAACATTTGGATCCAAACGGATTTATTTGTGTGTTTTTTTTTTCTTTCCTCAGTTTTGTAGCAAATGAAACAGAACCCAACAAAACCCAACAGCACAATAAAACTTTAAACGGGTGGCTCCAGCGTCCTACTCGGAGCGCTCAGCAGGCACAGGTGCGGCCGCGCCAGGGCAGAGGGAGGGCTGGGCCTGGCCGGCCTCTCCGCCCTCTCTCCTGCTAGTCCAAAAAGCGATCAGGCTTAAAAAAAAAAAAAAGATTCCACAAACAAAATGAAACACAATTTAAATGAAAATAAAGACATTTTCTTCACCCGCCCCCATGCTAGGAGGTTCAGGCCAAAACCTCCTCTTAATTTTTTTTTTTTTCTGCGACAAACACTGTGCATTACTTTTTTTCTTTCACTTCTCTTGAAGGTTAAAATAAGATCTATTTCCCGGGGAGTCATAAATACGATCTGGTGCATAGAGAAATAGCAGCGCGGGCGTCCGGGCCACCCCACCCCCCTCCCCCCGTGGCGTACAGTAGGGCAGCAGGTCTGCACACAGCCTCCGCTTCCTGGGCTTCGGTGTGTCGGGGACGCGGGGACGGGGCGCGGGGACGGGGCGCGGGCGGGCGGCCCTCCGAGCGAGCGGCACATGCGGGGACTGGCGGGCGTCCGAGGGTGGCCCCGGAGGGAAGGAAACAGCTTCTTGCGGGGCTTTCGGGGCTAATCACCGAGCAAAATAAATATAAATACTTGGAAAATAAGACGGCTTTTCAAAGGAGGAGTAAAAAAGGGGCAAGGAAGAGAAGACGCGGGCGGGGCTGCCCGTCGGGGCGCACGTGGGCGCCTGCGAGTTCCGCCGGCCGCGCCCCGCGCGCGGAGGGGCCTCCCGCCCGGCGCCCGGGGCCCCGGGGCTGGGTCCGAGCGGCCCCGCGTCCTGGCCGTGGCGGCGGCGGCGCGGGCGCGGGTCCCCGGCGCTCACAGGAAGAAGTCGGGCGCGCCCTTGGCCCCGGCCTGCGGCGGCGACGCCTCCCGCGGGAAGCCCGCCGCGCCCGCGCCCCCGGGCCCGCCGCGGCCCGCCAGCTTCTCGTACTTCTCCTTGTACAGGTCCCGCTCCCGGGCCAGGCGGCCCACCTCCAGCGTCAGCTGCTCCACCTGGCTCTGCAGCTGGCACTTCTCGCTCTCCAGGATGTGCCGCTGCTGCACCCGCTTGAAGCGGCAGGACTGCGCGTAGCCGCGGTTCTTGAGCGTGCGGCGCTTCTGCTTCAGCCGGATGACCTCCTCCTTGCTGAAGCCGCGCAGCTGCCGGTTCAGCTCCCGCACCGACATGGACACCAGCTGGTCGTCGGAGAAGCGCTCCTCCAGGCGCACGTGGAGGCCGGCGCCGCCGTGGTGGTGCTGGTGCTGGTGCTGCTGGTGCTGGTGCTGCTGGTGCTGCTGGTGCTGGTGCTGCTGGTGGTGCTGGTGCTGGTGCTGCTGGTGGCCCGCGCCCGGGTCGCCCGCGAAGCCCGCGCCTCGGAAGGCCTCGTAGGCCGCCGCGGGGTGCGCGGCCTGGTGCCCGGCGTGGTGGCCGCCGCCCAGGAGCGCCTCCACCGCGTCCTCCGGCGTCAGGTGCAGCGCCTCGGGGTGCAGCGGGTGCGGGTAGCCGCCCGCCCAGCACAGCTCGTCCGGCGCCGGCCGCCCCGGCGCGCCCCCGCCGGCGCCCGCGCCCCCGCCGGCCGGGCCCGGGCCGCCCCCCGCGCCGCCGGCGCCCGGGCTGCGCGCGCAGAGGCTGGGCGAGGACGGCACGGACGAGCAGGGCGTGCTGAGCGGCGTGGACGACAGCGAGCCGGGCGGCGGGCGGTGGCACAGGCGCTCGGCCTCGGGCGGCTCCTTCTTCACCTCGAACTTCATCAGGTCGAAGTCGTTGACGTACTCGATGGCCAGGGGGCTGCTGGGCAGCGCGGCGCCCATCGCCAGCTCCGCGGCCATCGCCCGAGGCCCCGACGGCAGGCGGCCGTGGGGGGGGAGCCGCGCGCCTCCCCCCCCTGCGATCCCCGCGGGCGGCGGGCGCCGGCGGGGCGGCCACGGCGGGAGCGGCCCGGCCTGGCGCCCGGCGCGCGGGGCGAAGTTGCGCGCGGGCGACCCAGGGGCGAGCGCGCGGGACGCCGCGGGCCGGGCCTCCCGGGCGGGCGCACACCGGCCGCACGGCCCTGTCCCCGGGCCCGCGCCCCGGCGGGTGGCGCGGCGGAGCCTCCGGGGCTGGGCTTCCCCGCGCTCAGCCCGCGCGCCGCCGGCCCCGCCTCCACGGCCGAGCGCCGCGCCGCGCGCTCCGCTTTATAGAGCCGGGGGCCCGGGCCCGCCTTCCGGGGCGGGGCGCGCGTCCCTGGGCCAATCGCAGGCCCGGGCCCGCCGGGCGCATTTGCCTATCCCCATGGCAACCTGGAGCCCAGCTGTCAATCTTCGGCGGGGAACAGCTGTGGGCCGGGGTGGTGACCCGCCGCGGGGGAGCGCAGGGGGCAGGGCCCCCTGGCGGCCGCGGCGGGGATCTGCACCCGCGGAGGACACGGGGGGCGCGAGGGCGCTGGGCAGCGAGGGCGGCCCGGCGCGGGGCCCGGGGGGCGGCCCCTGGGAGACCTGGCGTCCGCCACAGGGCGGCCGACGCGCCTCCGGGAGCAGAGCGCTGCCCGCGGGGCCTGGGTCCCCGCGCCGCCTCGCTGGCCGCGAACCCGCAGCCCTCCTGCCACCGGCGGGGAGGCCACGTCCCGCGCGCGAGCGTGGCGGAGCCGGGCGCTTCCGTGCCCCCGACACGGTGACACTGCGGCCCGGCGGGCGCTGCGCGGGGCGCGCCGGTTATTTTTAGCGCTTGGTTCAGGCGGGTTCAGGAATTCAGTCAACAAAGTTGCTGGCACCTTCGCGCGGCGGGACGCACGCGGGGCGCGAAGCAGGTGGGGCCGGTGGGCCGAGGCTGGGGCGCGGGGCTCGGCTCCGGAATGAGGGGTCCCCGGCCGCGGGGCGGGGTTCGGGGCACGGCGCTGCTGCGTCGGGCGGGCGCGGGCGGAAAGGCTCCAGCGCGAGGAGAAAACCCGAGGGCCTCACGGACCGCAGGTGGGTGCGGTTGCCCAGGTGGGTGCCAGGAGCGAGGGACAGGCCCCTGTCACGCCCCCCATTCTCCATACTGCTGTTACATGACTTTTACAATCTAAACATTCAATGTTAAATGTAACTGTTTATGCCTCGGGGGGGAAAAAAAAAAGTCTGGAAAGATGTGGGCAGTAAGTCACCAGGGGCAGCCTAGCCACTTGCTTGGGGGCGTTGAGCTACCAGGGCTTGTCCCTTGTTCCCACTCGAGTGTCTATTATTTATAATAAAAAAAAATGTCATACAATTGGGAATGAAATCCCACTGCCTAAGATGTCATGCGTGTGGCCTGGCCCCACTGTGCCAGGCGGGCGCCCCGTGCCCCTTGCCCCTCACCCCACCCTGCAGGCTTAGCAAGGACTCCCGTGGTCAGGGAGGGCCAGGCAAAGCACGGAGACCCACCCAACAGGGGTGGCCCAGCAAGTGGCAGAACCCAGGCCCCAGGCCAGGGGCTCGGACTCCAGGATGTGTTGCAGGGTTTGCGGTGCTCTTTAAAACTTCCGGTGTCCTCTGAGCTGCGCAGCGGGCTCCTGCGGGTGGGTGTGACTGGCTGGTCAAGCCCAGGGAAGGTGCCAGCCTTGGTGGAGGGGACGGGGCTACTGTACCTGGGAGTGGGGAGCAGAGTCTGGGAGGGCCCAGGTTGCCCCTCCTGTCTGCCACGAGTGGCTGGTAGAAGTGCCACAGCAAAAGCAAACAGGCGTGCTGTGTGCCTTGGGCCCCAGCGGTCCCACAGGGCAGGCTGTCCTGTCTGCTGCCTCAGTAGTCCATTTTGTGGCCAGGAGAGGAACACACCAGCCATAGAAAGGACTCTTCCTTCTGGTGCAACACCACCACACCCTCCTAGGGCGTTTCACACCCACCAATCAGCCCTGGGACCCACAGAATTCCACAGGGACCACTCGTGTGGCTCGCCATTAAACCTACCCCACAAACCTTGATTGAGCACCTACTATGTGCCAGGCTGGCTGCCCTGGGGCACTTTCCATCAGTAAGGTGTCCCAGGGATTGCTGGTGGGAAGCTAGTCTGCTGAAGCTTGGTGGAATGCAGCATTTCAAAACGGGTCGGGCTTTGTGGCAGAGGGTTCGTCCTGGGTGTGCAGAACGGCTGGTCTCTGACCTTGACAGCTGGGAGAGCTTGAAGGACAGCTGACAGCTGGAGCCATCGGGACTGTCTTCAGGCCCACGCCTGGCAGATGATATGGTAGCGGCTGCTGGCCGGACCAGCTCAGTCCCATGAGGGTCTCCACACGGTGGCTCCCATGGGCTGCTTGGGCTTCCTGGCAGCTGGTTCCCAGGGTGAGGGTCCTAGAGAGCCGGGTGGTGTGCCAGGCATTTCTGTGAGTCCTGTGGGGCGCTGTTGGCCAAGGTGTGGCAGTAGTCTGCCCAAGTACAAGGGGAGGGCACAGGTGCCACCTCCTGTTGTAGCATCTTTGGAAAATATAGTTGGCCAGAGTGTGGGTCAGAGGGCAGAGAGTAAACCGTAAATAATAAGTGAATCACAATGTATGTTTCCTATTGCTATGCAACAAATTCCCACATGTCCAGCCACATGACACACAGTTACTGTCTCCCAGCATCAGTGGTCAGGGGTCCCTCTGTGCAGCGGTCTCTTCTGCAGCTTCCGCTGGGAAGCTCGTAGCTACTTCCTCCCCATGGCTGCCCCACCACGGAGTCCATTGTAAGGCAAAGCAATCATGCCAGGCTCTGTGGTTGGAAGCAGGTCCCAGTCCCGCCCAGAAGGCTACACAGGGGCAGGAGCAGCAGCGCTGAGGAAGGGGACACTGTGGACCTGTCCCCTCCTACAGCGTGAGGTGAAAGGTCACGGGGAGGGATCGGAGGCGGGGCGGGGGGGGGGCTGGCTGGTCTGATGTGTGTGGAGGGCTTGGGAGCCCGTGGCCCTGCTGAGTTGGGATGCCCACGGTGAGAGCCCCACGGCCACCCCTGCTGGGGGCACACGGGTTTTCGGATCTCCAGTCCTCACTCCACAGAAAGTGCTTGTGCCCAAGAACCAGTGCAGGGGGTCTGGACAGTCACGTTTGTCCCTGGGAGGCAGCTCCTGAGCCGGGTGAATGGCCACCTGCCAGCCACCCGCATGGAAGTTAATGATGTGAAGTTGCAGAACTCCTTTGGCCAGCAGGGCCCTGCTCACGGCCTCTCCTTGGCTGGCGTTTTCTCCTGGGCTCAGTGGCTGCAGGCCTGGCGCCCGCCCCACTTGGGAGGCTCCTTTGCACTCAAAATGGGGAGCCCGCTGTAATGCCTGCTTCATTCTGGGGATGCACTCAGCAGCTGCCTCCTCGGGGCGGGGCTCCACTGGCACCCCCTCCCCCAGTCCGTGCCTCCTGTGTACCCACATTTCCGAGCCCTTGCCCCAGGCCCGCTTCTCCCACCTCAGGCATCTCGCCTCTAACACCAAAGGCCCCAAACAGATGCCCCAAGACCTGCCAGCTTGGAGCTCAGACAGTGGACCGCGCTCTGGGTCTCCCCAAAACGAGGCTCACCCCTCCCCTCCAGCCTTGAGGGTCTGCAAGGGCCCCTCCTCCCTGCTGCACACTCTCAGCCCACGTGGTCCTCTGCTGGTCACATGACTTCGGGCCTCATCTAGCCAACTGGCCTTCCCTGCCCAGGCCACGCGCAGGGGCAGGAGAAGCACAGTGAGGACACCTCACTGCACCTGGCCACTGCCCTCACGGGGGGCTCCCTGTCCTTGAGAAGCAGTTACCTGCTGCAAGGGCAGTCCATGGGAGGACCAGGCCCAGCTAGGGCAGGGGGACCCTTCCCGGGTGGGGAGCGTGGTTTTGACAAAGGCCTGACGCACCCCACTGTGTCTGGGTTGGGGGGGTGACCTACACCTTCAGATTCAGAGTCTTTGTTGGCCTGTCCCTTGGCACGAGGACCCTTAGCTTGGAGAAACGGCTCCCTCCTCCGACCCGGGAGCAGGCCTACGGCTGAGCAGGCCCCAGATGGGTCACCGCGAGTGGGGGGGGCAAAACTGGGCCCAGAAGCACAGAGCCCGCAGCCCAGCGTCTCTGGCTTCCAGGCCATGGGCTGCTGCATGGGCACTGGGGCCTGGGGCCCGCTCCCTTTGCCACCAGGCAGTGTGGGGCCCTTCGTCTACACCCCGGAAGCCGAGTTGCTACAGTTCAGATCAGGACAAACCAACCGTGTCTGCCTGTCCATCCACACAGGAGGGAGCATCTATCCTCAGCCCCTCTCATCACCACGCTTTGCCTTGTGGAGAGCTCATGGAGGGTGTCAAGAGGGGTTCCTCGGGGAGGAAGCAGTGGGCTGGGGTGGCCCGCAGCCCCTCCGTGTCAGCCCCTCCTGCTGTGCCCACCTGCCGCACCTCCAAGGGCCTGGGCCAAAGCTGGCACAGAGGGACCCAGGGGTGGCCAGCCGAGAGCATGTGGCCTGGGTGGGCTGGCCAGAGCAGCCCTGGGGCCGGGTGGGGGAGTGAGCTGCCCACAGGGGCTTCCTAGTTCACTGCACTGGCTGCAGGGGAACCAGGGACATCAGTATGGGCACCTGGGCAGTGGCACCAGCGACAACCACCAAATGACCAGGAACTCCTGCTCTGCTTGATGGAGCATCAGCCGTCACAGACACGTGGATCCGCCTGGGCTCCTGTTACCTTCAGAGCTGGCGTGGAGACGCCCCATCCCACAGACAGGGCCTGGTGGACAGCGGGACCCCCGCACCCTTGTGCGGCTTCATGGGGGTGCAGGACCCGCCCGCCCAAATGTGGGCTGGGCTGAGGGACCCGTGTCCTCGCGCTTCAGCCAGTGCCGGACAAGTGCTGCCCCTTCGACCCAGGCCCAGGACAGGTGCTGTGCAGCAGACCAGGCCGGGAGAGGCCCACGGGGTGCACGGGGTGGGTTGTCAGGCAGTAGCTGACGACAGGGGTGGAGGCACAGGGCGGCCACCCCCGGAGGGCAACACTCTGAATGGCCCTGCGCCCTCCAGACCTTTGCTGGGGCCTCCAGGGTCGTTGTCAGGCCAGATCCTGTCCCAGGCTGCAAGGTAAGGCCACAACGCCCAGCCAGGCCTCCCTAGGGCCCTCTGGAAACGGACCCCTCCAGTATGGCAAGTGTGAGAGCCTGGGCGAGCTGCCTCGTCCCTCAGGCTGCTCCGTGCCTGCTGTCTCCTGCTGTGGCGCAGCCCCTCTCCTAAGATGCCCAGGGAGCTCGAGAGGGGACCTCAGTTTGGGGTACCCTGTCCCCAGGGCCTCCTCTGGGCCTCTCCCCACCACAAATCACACGGGCTTGGCCATGGGGGACGGGCGGCGCCCACCCCTCTGAGCCATCTCAGGGGGGCGGGAAGCGAGCCAATGGTCTGCCCAGAGATGGTGGGTGGGGGGCTGCGCCTTTGCCCTGCCTGGTCCCGTTTAGGTCCAGAGTCAGGTGGGCGGGTGAGAGAACAAAACAGGCCAGCAGGTGGGGGCTCTGTACCTTCCAGGTGGTACGGCCAGTGGCGCCTCTTTCCAGGGTGCCTCTCAATCTCTGGCCTCCAGGCCTCCTGGGGGCACCCATAGGACCTGTGGGCAGCCTGTGGGCACCGCGTTTCCATCTAAGCTGGTGCTCAGCAGGCAGGGTGGTGGCGTGGCAGCAGGCAGGACAACCAAGCAGACACAGGACAGAACCTTTATTGCTGAATACAATGTGCCCACCAGGGAGGCCTGGCCAGCGGCCGCTCCCTCAGGCAGGAGTTGGCCACCGCCACACCCATCGTGGGGACAGGCCTGGGGGTGAGCCCTGCCCTGCACCCCTCAGGCAGGAAGGTGGGGGTATGTCCTGGGTGGGAGGCTGGGGACCCAGGTGGGAGGTGTGCGATGCCGAGGGGCCGGCCGGGCCAGGCCCACCCCGAGGGAGAAGCTGAGGCCCGGGGCTCACACTGGTCAGGGAATGATGATGGCCACGTGGGCAGAGTGACGGCCCTGTGGCCCCAGGGGTGGCTCGGTGGCAGGCAGCCCCTCCTCTGGGGTGGTGGCAGGCGGAGCCTCCTTCCTCTCCAGGGACAGGGGGCTGAGGTAGGCACGGGCTGGCACCCTGGGCTTCACAGACGGGGCTTGATGTGCAGAGGTCTCCCTGTTCCGAGAAGGGCAGAGGTCAGGCACCAACAGCCCCCAGCCAGGAGGACCCCCTCTCCACCGAAAGCTGCCTGGTCAGGAACGGGGCTGCCAGCCATGGGAGGAGCAGCTCTGGGCAGGCCGCCCTGGGGTCCAGCCATCTAGTGGGGTGCAGGCCTGGCCTGGGTGCTGAGAAGAGAAGTGGGGAGCAGCGGTCTGGGGGTCCCTAGGCAGGGGTGGGAGCCAGAGCGGTCTGTGGGTGGAGCTGCGAACAGCAGGCGCACAGACAGCACTCATCCCGGCCAGGCGGCCAGGCCAGGCCTCGAGGGAAAAGCCGGGGGGGTGAGCGACTGGCCGGGCGGGCGGGAGACAGCGCAGCCCTTGTGCGGGGGTGACAGGCCTGCAGCCAGCGGTCAGAGCCACGTCCCAGGGGGCTCCTGCCCTGTGCGCCCCACACTGAGTGGGTGCCAGTGCCTGTCCCTTCCTAGGAAGCCACCTCAGGCCGGCCTTCCAGCTGACCACAGGTGCATCTGTGAGGCTGGCCATGGGCAGGGCGCTGGCCACGTGCCCCGCAAGCTCGCCTCTCCTCCTGGGCACCCCCTTCAGGGCTCAGTGGAGCCGAGCCCAGAGTCAGACCAGCCGGCAAGGGCCCCGGGCCTGCCGTCTTCACAGGCCTCAGCCCCTACGGGTGGCTGTCTGGGCGGTGCAGCCCGGCCTGCTGCCCCAGGGCCCCCCCAGGCCCGCCTCCGCCTGTGCCCCCAGCTCCCAGCGCTGCAGCCTCCCTGCCTCGCCCACCCTGCTTGTCTCCTCTGGTTCTGGAGTTGGCTGCCAACTTCCTGATCTTACAAAAAAAAAGAAAAGAAAAAAAGAGGTAGCTGCCTCAGGGCCCCCACCCAGGTGGAAAGCTGATGCCCTGGTCGTGGGTGGGCAGGTGGAGGGCCTGGCTGCAGCTTCGAGCCCCTGAAGGGGCTGTGAACAGGCGGCGTGGGCCCGGCCCTTCCGTGGCCACGTTCGAGCGTGCTCAGCGGAGCTGTTAGAGAAGGCTGCAGCAAGCATCTTCCATTAACGTTACGACCGTGAAATATGACAATAAAATGATGGCCGTATGGTGGCAAATTTGCAGCCCGCCGAGCTACGTGGGGTTTATCGTCACTCAAACGCGCGGAGAGCTGTAAAATGTTTACAGAAAGGGTCGTTTGCAGCCATAAAATCCTCTTTTCTCTCCTAAACAAGGCTGAGTGGAACCATTTACCAAGCCCCAAATGTTCATCGGGGAGAGGGAGCAGCTGTTCTCTCCAGGAGTGTGCGCTGATCTTCCAGAACAAATGAACAGAAATGGGTGCTTTCTAATTCAATCAGCCCTCGGCTGGGGTGGTCCGTGAGGGCGGCCCTGCCTCTGTGGCTGCCAGGTGCACCTGGAGATTCTGACTCGGTGGGTCTGCGTTGGGCACTGAAAAAGAGCCCCTGGCGGCGCTGCGCTGGGCTCCGGGGTGGCTGCCTACCTGCGTCCTTGGGGGGGGTGCTCCTGGGGCTCCGGGCCCTGGGCTGGCCTCCTGGGCTCGGCGAGGACTGCAGGGAGATGAAGGCAGGCAGCTTGGAGAGGCAGCCAGAGCCCGTCAGCACTGAGGTGGCCTCCTTGTGGAGAGACAGTTCCTCCTGGTCCAACGACAGAGGAGGGGGAGAGGGGGAGGGGGCCCTGGATGACAAGGGACAGCCTGAAGCTGCAGCTAAGGCCCGTGGGGAGGAGGGACGCGAGGCTGGGCCAGCAGCCACAGAGGTAGGGGAGCTGGGCGTCTGTCGGGTGGGGCGCTGGGTAGCCGAAGACTTCCTGCAGGAAAGAGAGGGGGGCAGAATAGTTGGACAGGGTGGGCGGCTGCAGGTGCCTGTCCCAGTGGCAAGGCTCCAGGCCTGTCCCCACACGGAGCCTGTCCTCCCCTCGCAGCCTGCTCTCCAGGTCCACACAGGCTCCCACACTCACAGGGCAGGTGAGCGCCAGCCTTCCCAGCACGGGACCCTGCCCTCCCCTGGGGAGCGGGAGCAAAGCCCCAGCCGCCCTCCATGGGGTGCTCTTGGCGCTGCCCCACCTGGGACCTGGGTGCGGCGCCTCTGGAAACCACATGAGCCTCAACTTTGGACTGCGGTTTCTTTCTGGGTCTAAAGCCCAAAGCACTGGAGGGGTACAGGGCTTCCCCTAGACGGTCCTGTGTGTCCCAAGAGCGGGAGGACTGCTTCCTGAGCACCCCTGAGCTGACACACACAGCACCCACGTCCACATCACCTGCTCCTGGAGGGTGTGTCGCCGGGCTCCGGGGCTGGGGCTGCCCGGCGGCCGAGGCACTTCCGGGTGCGGTGGAGCAGCTGGCACTGGGTGGCCCGGGGGCAGACGCCCCTGCGGGAGAAGTCGGGGCACAGCAGCGTGTGCTTCTTCTTGCACTGCGGAGGGAAGGTGAGGCTGGGCATGGCCCTGCACTGTATGTGGTGGCCGGGCCGAGGCCCTTGGGCTGAGCAGGCCCACCTGGCCTGCACCCACCATCCATAAGGTGCACCCTGAGCAAGTCCAGGGGTGAGGCTGGGCCAGGCTGGGTGGGGGTTCCTGGGGTGCTACCCTCTCCTCCCAACCACAGCTCGCCCACCCGGTGGAAGGTGGCATGGGGTGGGGGGTGGGGAGTGCGGCCGGCAGGCTGGAGGGGGCGGGGCTTCAAGCCGGGGATGGGGTGTGAGGGGTGGCAGGTCAGCTGAGGCCGCCGCATGTCCCACCCACCACACCTGTCACGGTGGCTAATTATACCCGCGGGGGCGTGCCATCCGGCAGGTGCTCGGGCACTGAAGCCTCAGCGCCGGCCTGTCCTCGGCCTGCGTGCCCCTGGGTGCGGGGCCTTGTGGTGTACCCCTTCCAGGAAGGTGTGCCCTCTTCTCCCCCACCCCCTGCAGCTGGCTTAGTGGGCAGGACCAGGGAGGAGAGGGCCAAAACGTCCTGAGCCCAGGGACCCTGACTACCCCCCATGTTGGACCGGGTGACAGGTGGCGAGAGACACAGGCCTGGATAAGGACCACTGCAGTCAAGTTTAAAGCCGGCCGCAGTGCTCGCCCAGCTCGGGGGTGCACAGCGACTGGAACACACGTTCTCCTGGCCGAGAACCCGCCTCCTGAGCTCCCTCCTCAGAGCTCCCGGCACCTGGGACCGAGAGCCCGGCCGAGGACCTCATGGCGCGTGCACCTACCCTCTGATCAGGGTCTGGGCACTGGCCCCATTCTTGGCCCCACACCTGGCTCCCCACTGCTATGGGGAGACTAGAAGCCCCCCACACTGGTGCGTGGGAGCAGTGGTGCGTGAACACCACTGTACCCCGTGTCAGTTCAACCCTGGTGGGGGCACGGGACTGCATCCCTCCTGCCCCAAGCAGAAGGCAAGCTCAGGCTTGCTCACTCACCCATTCGCTCATTCACTCCTCCCACCCAGAGCCGAAACCCTGTGCACTGGGCCTGGCCGGTGACACGGCGTCCTGCAACCCAGCGGCCCATCCTTGTAGGGCCCACGCTGAGAGCACAGACCTACAGAGACGCTGGGTACCGGGGGAGGGGGGGGCGGGTGTTCTGGTAAAGAGGGTGGTTTGGGCGGGCAGAGGGGACAGGAAGGACCTCTGGTGGCGAGGGCCCAGCACCAGACAAGAGCAGATGCCCTGCCAGCAGATCCTCCAGCAGCCAGCCCCTGGGCACTGGCTACATGCAGAGATGGCCAGGGCACCCGGGCCTGTGCTGTCCCGTGCAGGGGCCAAATGCCACGGCTGCTCTGAGCCAAGATGATGGTGCAGATGTGATGGGCAGCAAAGGACGGGCACAAAAGGGCATTTGTGTTTCGTCTTGATTACATGTTGGAATTTGTGATACTTTGCGTTAGATAAAATTCATATCACCATTTTTTGTTTGTTTTTAAGGTGGCTACTAGAAAATTTTAAATCCCATGTGGGGTTCACATCTAGCTGATCTTCCTATGGGGCAGTGCCCCTCCCACCTAGGCTAGCAAAGACAAGTGGGGTGCCTTGGTCTCTGGTGTCCCCCTATTCTCCAACCCCCAGGCCAGGGGGGCTACAGGAGGGGCTTAGTGGGGAGCAAGTACGGTACGTCACTCAGGAGTGACAGGGACGCCCCTCGTCAGGCGTCAGTGGGGCCGAGTGGGGAACCCGGTTGTCACCCCACTTGGTGCCCCCTCCCCATGCCTGCCTACCGGAGTGGCGTCAGAGGAACCAGCTGAAATACGTTTAAGTAAGATCCGGACTCTCAGAGCACAACAGCCAAAATGTCCAGCTCTCAATAGAAAATGACTCATCACACCAACAACAACACAGGACCTCAAACTGAATGAAAAAAAGACAACCAATGCCACTGTGAAATGCACAGGTGTCAAAGTCATCTGACAAAGATTTTAAAGTAGCATTATAACTATGATTCAACAAACAATTACAAATAGCCTTGACACAATGCAGATATAGCAAGTCTCATGAAAGAAAAAGAGGATATAATGAAAATTTCTGAACGGAAAAATACAATAACTGAAATAAAAAAAACTCAGCGCATGGGCACAATCGAATGGAGGGCACAGAGGAAAGAATCGGTGAACCGAAGACAGAAGTGAACCACTCTGAGCAACAGAGAGAAAACAGGCTTCACAAAATGATGGGCACCCCCAGGACCTGTGGGAATACAACGAATGACCTAATATTCATGGAATCAGGCTGGAGGAGGACAGGGGAAAGGATGCAAAGAAACATGGGCTGGAAACATCCCAAATCTGCAAAACAAACAAACAAAAAACCCCAAAAGCCTACAGATTCAAGAAGTTGAGTGAACCCCAAATAGAAAAATCCAAAGAAACCCACCAAAAATTACACCATAGTTAAAGCTAAGGACAAAGACGTATACTCCTCAAAGCAACCAGAATGACACGACACTTTACCTGTGGGAGACAAACCTGAAATGACAGCGGGTTTCTCACTGGACAGCACGGGGGGCGGAGGAAATGGTGTAATAGTTTCAAGGGCTGAAGGAGAGCGCTGTCAGCCCAGAACCCTACACTCGGCACAAATGCCTGTCAGGGAAGCAGGGCAAGTCACAGCCCAGAACCCTACACTCGGCACAAATGCCTGTCAGGGAAGCAGGGGAAGTCAAGGCAGCCCAGAGGAAGGACTAGGAGAGAAGCCGCCACCAGCAGGCCTGCCTGGCAGTGGCTAGCGCACTTCTCTGAGCAGAAAAGAAACGATAAAAGATCAAACCTTGGGACAACAGGAAGAAAGGCCACACTAACCAAACCATGGGTCAGCTAGATGTCTTTCCTTCTTTCGAGTTTCCTAAATTATGTCTTGATGACTGAAATACAAATTATTGCCGTGTCTGTTGTGGTTCTAAATGTCTGTGGAGGGAACAGTTAAGGCAATTATAAGTGGGGGATAGAATAGGGACATGAGGGAAGGTGGGGTTTCTACCCTTCCCTTGAACTGGAAAAGTGACATCACCAGTAGGCTGTGATAAGTTGTGAATATACCATGTAATGCCGAGTGCAACCACTATAAAAGTTATATAAAGATATACTCTGCACAAATATGTGTTTTGTTTTGTTTTGTTTTTTGAGGGCAGTGTCACTGGCCCTCTTATGTGGGACTGAACCCGGGCCGCTGGCTTCCCAAGCCAGCGCTTAACCACCGCGCCACTCGGCCAGCCCCTAAAGATATACTCTGAGAAACATTATAGAGAAATTAAAAAATTCTAAAAAGTGTTCAAGTAACCCAAAGGAAGGCAGAAAAGAAAACGGAAATAAAAAACAGAAAAAACAAAAAACAAAATTCAAATTGCAGACTTAAGCCCAAATATAGCAACAATTAAGCTAACTGTAAATGGCCTAAATACATCAATTAAAAGACAGAAATTGGCAGATTAAATATCAAAACATGACCCACCGGGCCGGCCGAGTGGCACAGGTGGTTGGTTAAGCGCTGGTTTGGGAGGCCAGCGGCCCCGGCTCGGGTCCCACATGTGAGGGCCAGGGACACTGCCCTCAAAAAAAAAAAAAAATGTCTTTAACCAGCAAAATCTAAAGGACATTTATAAAATGTTGCACCCAACACAGTGGAACACACTCTTCTCAAGTGCCCATGGTATATATTCCAAGACAGACCATATCCTGAGTCCATAAAACAAACCTTAAAAAATTGAAAAGAATTAAAATCATACGGAGTGTATTCTTTACCATGATGGACTCACAATAGAAATCAATGATACAAAGGTAACAGGAAAACACCCAAACACTTGGAAACCAACTAAGAGACTTCCAAATAATCTGTGGGTCAAAGAGGAAGGGAAATTGAGAAGACAGAAATGAATGAAAACACAGCATCTCAAAATCTGTAGGACACTAAATTCATACATAAGAAGAAAAATTTGAAATCAATAATCTAAGCTCCCAATTCAAGAACCTATGGGAAAAAAAGAACACAGTAAACCCAGAACAACAGAAAGAAACAATAGTAAGAGCAAAAGTCAATAAAATTGAAAAGAGAAAAACAGTAAGAGAAGAACCAATGAAACAAAGAGATGGCTCTTTGAAAAGGTGAAGAATATTGACAAACCACTAGCAAAACAGATGAAAAAAAAAAGAGAAAAGTCATAAATTCCCAATACTGGAATGAAACAAGGGTCACTATAGACCCTGAAGACATCAGAAGGATAGATAATTAGGAAATACTTCCAACAATTCTACACTCACACATTTAACTTAGATAAAGCAGACCAATTCCTAGAAATACACAATGTACCAAAACTGACTCAAGAAGAAACAGAAAATCTGAGTAGACCCATATATACAGTAATAAAGAGATTGAATCAATTTCCAAAAACCAACAAAGAAAAGCCCAGGACCAGACGGCTTCAGTGGTGAATTCTAGTAAACATGTAAGTATGAACGAACATATGCTGTTCTCAAATTCTTCCAAAAAACTGAAGAGGCAGGGATACTTCCTAACTCTGAAGAGCCAAAATAATCTAAGGCTACATGTACCCTGATACCAAAACCAGACAAAGATACTACAAGAAAAGGAAACTGCAGATCAATATTCCTTGTGAACACAGATGTAAAAATCCTTAAGAAAATACTAGAAAACTGAATTCAGCAGCATACTGAAAGGATCAAACATTATAACCAAGTTGCAGTTATTCTCAGAATGCAATGGTGGTTCAACATCCAAAAATCCAGCTGACTGTGGTTCAGTGTGGTAAGACTGACCACCTTAACAGAACGAAAATAAATAAATAAATAAATGCAGGGCTGGCCGAGTGGCCAAGTTGGTTAAGAGTTGGCTTAGAGAACAAGCTCTGAGCAACAGGGTTGCAGTTCGATTCCCACATGGGCCAGTGACGCTGTGCCTGAGCTGAGCTGCCAACAGGTGGCAGGATAGCTCAGCTGGTGTAACAAGATGGCCTGTTCAATGGTGGGCTATACCCAACTGCAGCTGAGACTGAACTTGGCACCTTGAGCTGAGCTGCCGCCCGGATGGCTCAGGGGATAGAGTGTGTGCTCTTAACAACAAGGCTGCTGGTTTGACTCCCGCATGGGATGGTGGCTACGCCCACCCGCCACTAAGACTGAACTCAGCACCTTGAGCTTAAGAGGCCACGAGCTGCCGACGGGAAGCCAGATGGCGAGTGGCACCCTCCACAACGGAGACTGAAGAACAACAACTTGGCTGGTCCCCTCCCCCAATTCCCCAAGACTGTTCCCCTCCCCCAATTCCCCCCCAATTCCCCAATAAAACTTTAAAGAAAAAACAAAAAAAACATCGTCACCTCAAATGAGGCAAAACTGATCTGACACGATCCAACACCGTTTTATGATAAAAATACCCACGTACAGGAGTAGTAGGAAGGGGACCTGAACATGACACAAAGCATCTAGGAAAAGCCCGCAGCCCAGATGAACGCCTTAGATCCTCTAAGATGAAGAATGGGACAAGGATGTCTCCCTTTTGCCACTTTTATATTCAACACAGTGCTGGAAGTCCTGGCCAGAGCAATTAGGCAAAAATAAAGAAATTAAAACAAAATAAACAGCATCCAAACGAAAAGGAAGAAAATTATCTCTGTTAGCACGTGAAGAATCCACAAAAATATTTGTCAGAGCTAATAAATGAATTCAGCAAAATTTCAGGATATAAAAGCCACACACAAAAACAATTCCATGACTGTACACTTGCAGTGAACAACCTAAAAGGGAAATTAAAAATCTACTTCATTTATGATAGGAATAAATTTAACCAAGAAGGCAAAAGACGTGTACACTGGTAACTACTTAACGTTGCTCAGAGGGATTAAAGGTCTAATAGAAACACATCCCATGTTCATGGATCGGAACGCTTAATGTTATTAAGAACAGCAGTTCCCCGCAAAGTGATCTACAGCCTCCATGCAATCCCTACCAGAATCACAAAGCACCCCCAAACAGAAATAGAAAAACCCATCCAAAAAATGTATATGGATTCGCAAGGAATCCCAAATAGGCAAAACCATCGTGGAAAAGAAGAACCGAGTTTGAAGGAGTCACATTTCCTGATTTCTAAGCTTATTATAATGCTATAGTAATAAACACTGGCATGGGCTAGACACACAGTCCAATGACTAGAACAGAGAACCCAGAAACAAACAAATCAATTCTTGACAAAGGTGCCAAGCCATTCCGTGGTGCTGGGGACACTAGGTAGCCACATGCAAAGCCTGTCAAAAGGCTGACTCCCACAGCAGCAGGGACTTTTACATAAAAGGAAACCGGGAGCCAGGGGGCCGGGAGGTGGTGTGGGGTCACGGCTCGAGTGGCGGATGTGGGTGGGCTGGGGTCTGAGCTCGCACTGCAGGAACCCCTCTCAAGCCCACCTCACACGGCCTGGAAAGCCCTGCTGGAGGAGAGCTGGGGGCCCACGGCGGGAAACGCTGAAGGCCTTCAGCCTGAGGAAGGACAGAGAGCATGGGCAAAGTGAGTAGGTGGTGACAGGCAGGGGCATGCTGTCTGATTCGAAACCAAAGAATGACATCCAGAGGACACAAGAGCTTCTGCAAGGCAGGAGAAGCAGGTGACAGGCATGGCCACGCCGGGGATGGGGAAGTAAGGGAGCCTGTGGGGACCGTGGAGCGAGGAGGGGCTGGGCTGTGCGGGGCTGGCCATGTGGACCCGCGGTGCCCAGCGCGGGGCACACGGGTGGCTCCCCGCTCTGCACCGGGAGGGCTGGGGCAGGGACCCGGCTGCAGTGAGCACCAGCGCCCAGGCCTAGTTTTAAACACCAGGAAAGGAGCCCGACACCTGAGGGGCCAGTGCGGGGCTGCAGCAGAGGCCCGCGCGAAGGGGCAGGAGTGGACCGTAACCCACGGAGCCCTCAGCGATGCAAGTGCACACGCGAGGAGACTGGGGAAGAAAAGGCTCTTCCTCAGAGTGCCACTCGGACGCACAGAAGGGACGGCGGCATCGGCGTGTGCAGACGTGCACAGCGGCGCCTCTGGCACGTGCGCTGAGCAGAAAGGACGCACGGGGGCAGCTGGGCGGGCACCACGTCCAGTGCCTGAGGGGAGCCCGCCCTCGCTGGCTGCGGCGTCCCACACAAGGCCGTGTGCCGGGAGCCCTGGCGTGTGGGGCCTCTCGGGAAGGAGACTGGTCCCGGCCTGCACTGTTCCCAGGAAGGGTGACCTGCCTCTTTAACGAGCCGGGCCTCCTGCAGCAACGGTAGCAATCCGCTTGGTTCGTGGAATACTGCGGACTCTCTGGGGCCCATTTGAGGACTCGTGCTCCAGGCACCAGGTGCCGACTCAGCACTTCTCCATTATTTAGAGAACACAGTTAACCCTCCGCGGCCCGGCTGCCGCCTGCACCAGCCCACCAGCGGGTCTGGCCTGCTCAGCGCTTTCCCATCCATCATCACCAGCCGCTACGCCGAGAGGGGCGCAGGAAGCACTCCCTCTAACAGAGGAGAACTTAAATATCGCTCTGGTATGTCACTGAAATTGGAGTATTTTACAGTCATCACCCATGGCCTCTGTGGGGTCCTGCCCCACACACAAGGGCCGGGGGTCTGCCAGCTCCGGGCCTGGCAGCAGGAGGGTGAGGACGCATGGAAGGGCTGTACCAACGGCCAAGAGTGCTTCCCCTGGGATCGCTGCAGTGGAGGGGCCATGTCCTCAAATCTGCTTGGGGTCCCCAATCCAGACTGCTGGCCCCGGGGTGGTGAGTAGGCTCCCTCTTGGGGAGCCAGGGACCGAACAGTCCTGTCCAGGGGTCGCAGCGCGCCCCTGCAGGTCCCCATGGGGACCTCATTAAGGAAGACAGGGCCAGTTTGCTCAGCTGTCGGTAATCCCCACAGCTGACAAGTGAGGCCATTAGGGCCCCTCCCCACTCAGTTCCCGAGTCCCCGGCGCCACCTGGAGGCTGCATGTGCCAGGGCAGGCACTGGGGAGCCCGCTGGTCCCCGCTGGGCACACTCACCTTCGCGCCCAGGGGGCAGTAGCCTTTGAGGAAGTCTGTGCAGACCTCCGCCTTCCGGGACACGTAGACGTGGCTGTAGGGACAGCTGCTGTTGCTGCACACCCCTTTCAGGAAGTAGGAGCACACGGGCATCTGTGGGGAAGGGGTGGCGGTGAGGGCGGGCAAGCCCGGCGGTGCCCCCTCCCATCAGGCACCCCCACCTTACAGTGGAAACACCAGGACCCCGAGGCTGGGCAAGAGTCATGCAGACTGTGGCTGGAGACGCTCAGCATGGTGCTGCCCCAAGGCAAAAACGGACTTGGTGCAGACCAACGGGAGGACGGCCGCGGGAGCCAGGCCAAGGGAGGGCTGCTAAGTCAGACCCTGCTTTTGGCAGACGGTGTGGCCAACCGGGCAGGGCGCGGCTGCCCTTGCACAGACAGGAGGAGGACACGGAGGCCGGGCTGGCCCCGGCCCAGACGTGCTGCCGCCAGAGTCCGACCCTGCTCTGAGCCCGCCCAGCTTCCAGGCTGCGGGGCCACGTGGAATGGGCCAGGTGGGTCTGGAAATCCTGCAGATTTTCCAGCTGCCTGATGGGTGGGCAGCTAGCAGTGTCCATGGGCTGGACACCTGACCTGGCAGGGAACGCACGGGCAGTGGGCTCGGTGGGCAGGGAGCCGCCTGGGAGTAGGCCAAGCCTGTGCACTGACTGCCGCTGGCACTGTGGAGGCCTGGCTGGCAGGGTCCGGCTACAGCACGGGCAGCTGGCTGGGGGGAGACCTGGTTGGGGATACGAGCGGGAGCCTGGGCAGGGCTGTGTGGCCCCAGCAGTTCCTGGCCCCCAGGTCGGGAGAGGGAGATGCGTAGCCCACCTCCTCCCCACTGGGGGAAATTGAGGCCTGGGGGCCAACAGGAGGGTCTCTGAACTCTACCCCCGTCCTGGGGCCTGGCAGCGTGGGGGCTGTGGGCTGCTGGCCCTCTTCCGCCCCCTCTGCTAGTCAGCCCCCCACTGGGTCCCCCCTGGCTAGCCCTGGGCTCCTCAGTGCACTTTTCTGGGGGGCGGGTGAGGGGAGGCTGAGGAGGAGGGGGGAGAAAGCAGAGAAACAAAGGGTGATCTCTGTGCTGGCGAGTTTATTTTTAATTGTCTTTTAACTGCAGTGCGGAGGGGAGAGGGGCCGCATCTGCACACAGCGCCTTAATGTGCTTTTGATCTAGAGCCCAAATTAGCTCTAATAAAAAGGGTAATAAAGCCAACTGTATGCCAAACGGAAGTCCTCCTCCTGTCAGCACGGCCACTATCAAGAGGAAACTGCATTCTCATTTCAATTAACCTCGTTTGCACCCACCACGTCCGCACAAATAACAATAACGTTAACTCAGGAGCTGGTGCTGCGAGCCCTTCAGACAGCCCAGCCCGGCCGGCCTCGCAGCTTTGGCTTCAGAGCTCGGAGCTAATGAACCTGAGGCAGACTCGACGTGAATTTCCAAATTGCTCACGACAGAGTCTGGAGCTCTATGAGGGAGAGAAATGCTGACTCGTCCCAAGTCCCTCAAGGGGAAAGCTGTTGCAGCAGGGCTGCCTCTGCCCACGGGGACCGGGACGGGACGGGGTGGGTGCTCAGATCCCGGGCACTAGCCAGTGCTTACCCCTGACCTTACAGCTCCCAGCAGGCGCTGGGGCCACAGGCCCTGCCCTGGGTGCCCCCACAGGGGTGGTCTGCATGATGGGGTCTGCTCACTCCCCTTGGCCCACGGGGTGGGGCCTGGGACCCAAGGGCCTGGCTGGGTGCCTCCCTGTCCTGCGCCCCGGAGCCTTCGGCCTTTCAGCACATGGGCTCGCAGCTGCCCCTCACCAATGGGGGGGTCACCTGTGGGCAATGCCCGAGACACGTGGCAGGGGCTGGGGCCTCCCATGTGCCATGTGGACACGCTCCGGGTCAGCTGGAGTAAGAGGCAGCTGAACAGAAGAGCCCCCATGTGGGCACGAAAGGGCAGAGCCTTTGCGCCACAGCCCCCCGCTTCTCAGGGAGAAGGTGGGATGGGAGGCGGGTGCCTGGCGGGCACCTCGGGGGAACATGCCCAGGGACCCCGGGCTGGCACTCACTTTCTCCTTGGAGACCTGGTGGGAGAAGGGGCAGGTCCCGTCTGTCTTCTTGCACGTGCCCCGGAGAAACCTGTGTGTGTGGAAGAGGGGTATGAGGGGAGGGCGGCCAAGACGGGCAGCAGCCTCCCGAGGCCCCGGCTGGGCGGGTCACCTGGTGCACACGGCCACCTTCTCGGGGTCATGGATGTAGGGGCAGTGCTCGCCGCGGTTGCACCTGCCGAAGCGGTTGTAGTACATGCAGTACTCCGGCTCCTTCTTGCGCCGCCTCAGCCTGGCCTGTCGGACGATGGCCAGACTGCGCTGCAGGGCCCGGCTGTGGACACACAGACACGTGAGGTGTGGGAGGCCCGGGCGCATAGGGCCCCGTCCGCACAAGCCCAGGGACATACCTGGCCAGGGAGCGGCTGCAGCTGCTGGTGGGGTCCAGTCGGCCTGTGGGGAGAAAGGCCACAGGGTGCGTCAGCCAGGCTGCCCCGCTGGGCTCGGCTCGCTCACCTGCTTGCCGCAGGACCCCCGGCATCCCCACCTTCGGCTCCGGTACTGCTGTCCGTCCCCTGGGACTGGATCCCTGCTAGGCCCCTTGGGGACACAGTGGACCCCCCCACCCCGGCTCCGTGCAGGAGCGCATCTGTGGGGAGGAGGGTCAGGGCTCAGGGACCAGGTCCAGCTGCCGCACAGCTCCCCAAGGCCACACTGGTTGCTGGCCAGTGGGCTCACCACAAGGCAGGGGGTCCCAGGAACATGTGGGGGGCTTCCCCCCCCTCTGCCTGGAGCAGAGCCCAGGGGTGCCACCTGGCTGTGCAGCAGCCAAGAATGGCTTTCATGTATTTACAGGGCTGTAAAATGGAAACCAAAAAAAGCAGCAGGTGGCCGCAAAGCCTCTGCAGGGAGCAGTGTCCCGCGGTCAGGGTCCAGTCGAGGTCCGGGGAAGCCCTGACAGGTACGTCTGGCTCCCAGGCCCTGGTGGCACCGTAGCACCTGCTCCTCAGAACTGGGGAAGTACATCAAGACACGCCTCAAAACCCAAGTGCGGAGACCAAGCCAGGCCCCTGAGGTCACCAACTGCAGCCCAGAGGGAAGCGGTGCAGAAGGGGACAGTGGTGTCAGGGAGAGGCAGGGGCACTCCCAGCCAGGACAGCTGTGCTTTGGGACATGTCGGGGCTCAGAGCCCCTGCCTGTGACCCCCCCAGGACCCGGGAGGGCAGGGCACAGTGAGCGCCTGCTCAGGACCGCCACCCAGGCGCCCCAGCTCATCACGTGCACATGTCCCTCCACAGACCAGATCCAATTTCCCACAGGCCACTGCTGAAATGGATCCGGCGGTAGGAGGCAGAAGTGACATCACTCAGAAATTCTAGGAACCTGAGGCGATGACAAAGCACCCAGGCTTTAAAGGGACGTCCCCGAGCTGCTGGCCCTGAGCTGCCCATCAGGGCGGCATGGCAGGCCCGGGCAGGCGCTCTCCTGCCACCTGCAGGGCCTTGGCTCCACCCTGCCCAGTGACCTTTCCCCAGGCCCATCAGCTCCGTCCCACTTCCGGGGCTCCAGGCCCGGTCACACAAGTGCTCTGACGTGGGCTGTCCAAACACAAACTCCCTTGCTCCCCACAGGCTGGACCTCAGATGCCCCTTTTCTACACCCGCCCACTGCTAAGTCCGGGCTGTCCCTCTCTGGGCCGGGCCATCGCTGGCCGCTGGAGCTACCCCTCTGCCAATGTCTGTTCTCAGTCTCAAGTTTACAAAGGGTGGTTCCAGGGCTGAGCAGCAGGACTCCCGGAGCGGGGGCCCAGGCTTGTTATGGTGCAGGGGGCTGAAGAGTGGACCTAAGGGGTTCAGGGAGGGCTCTCAGCGCCCCAGGCCGGGCACACCAGTCCTGAGGGGCAGCAGGGGCCGGTCCAGGTGGCACGTGGTACCATGCACCTGCCAGCCAGCAAGTGACAGAGTGCAACGTGATAGCTGTTGGTGAGCGTGGTTCCTGGGCTGTCACCCAGGCTGCCGGTGACGCGCTGGCGCCATCTGCTCCTGCCAGGGACTGCTGCTACCACGTGCTGGCCTGTCAGACCATGGCCCCCAGGCCTGGCCTCTGAGGGGGCAGGTTGACTCCCTTTCCACTTTTTTTTTTTTTTTTGAGGGCAGTGTCACTGGCCCTCATATGTGGGACCCGAATGGCTTCCCAAGCCAGCACTTAACCACCGAGCCACTTCTCCACTAGGCAGGCCCTCTTTCCACTTTTTATGATTAAAAAGGTACCAGCAGGGGCCTCATGGTGGGAGTTGGAGGCACCTTTTCAAATGCTTTGCAGTGTTAAAAAATGCACGTAAAGTAGCTGGCTTGAAAGGAGGGAGGAGGGCTGAGAGGTGCTAAAAAGTTCAGCTGAAACTTGCAGCTTGGGCGAGGACTGAGCCTTCGAGAGAGCTTGCACTTCCCAGGGATCTTCCCAAAATAGCGCAGCAGCCCCACCCCAAGTCACCCTGGGGGAACACTGACAAGGAGTCTGGGCTCAGGAGGTGGAGGGAGCCCCAAAAGGGGCATGCAGGGGGAGGCAGGCAGTGGGTGGGGCCTTGGCACTGGCTGCAGACAGGTGACAGAGTGACAGGGCCCTCTGGGTGTGGGGCTGGAACCTCACAGGCCACAGATGAGGCCATGCAGCACACAGACTCATGACCTGCCACGTGGGGACCATTAGCAGCAGGGTGGGGACTCAACAGTGGGCCTTGCTCTGAGGCCTGGGGGCCTAGGGGACAGCCCGGCGAGGTGGCTCTGGTAGATGGCCGGGGGCTCCTGCCCACCACAGGGATAGGCTCTTGGGCCAGAGGGGGGCTGACGTCGGCCCACAGGAAAGGCGGCCCCAACCAGGGGCGGATGTGTCCTGAGAGGACTAGGCAGCCAAGAGGGACCCGGAGGAGAGGGCAGGCCCAAGCAGGGCTACATCTGCTGCAGTCAGAGCTACACTGACACCCAGGAGACAATCTCTCTTTAATCCCTCTTTACTAAGTGGGCAGCAGGTCAGTGGGCAGTGCTGCGGGGGGGGTACCCTCCTCAGTGAGGACCTGGCCGCCCAGAGGGGTCCAGACGGCTGGGCTCTGGCTCTCCTGTCTCCCCGGGGGTCTGTGTGCCTGTCCCACCCAGCTGCCCCGGCCGGCCAGCCCTGAGGTGGGGAAGCCTAGCCCCAGGACTGCCCCTCAGCGGCTACCAAGGCTGGTCAGCAGGGTGGCAGGTGTAGCCTGCAGGAGCAGGTGGCCTGGGCAGGCCCCTGTCCCCCTCGCTTCTTGCCTAAAGGCTAGAGCCAGGGGAGGAGGGGCGGGAAGGCCAGGAGGGGCTGTGCCCAGGATGTGGGAAGAGGGATTCTGCAGAGCTCAGCACTGGACTGGTGGGGGGGAGCAGGGGAGGGGTGGAGGGAACAGGGGAGGGGGTGGAGGGAACAGGGGAGGGGGTGGAGGGGTGCAGGGGTGGAGGGGAGCGGGGTGCAGGAGGGGAGCAGGGGAGGGGTGGAGGGGAGCAGGGGAGGGGTGGAGGGGAGCGGGGAGGGGGTGGAGGGGAGCAGGGGAGGGGTGGAGGGAACAGGGGAGGGGGTGGAGGGAACAGGGGAGGGGGTGGAGGGAACAGGGGAGGGGGTGGAGGGAACAGGGGAGGGGGTGGAGGGAGCGGGGGAGGGGGTGGAGGGGAGCAGGGGTGGAGGGGAGCAGGGAAGCAGGGGTGGAGGGGAGCGGGGAGCAGGGTGGAGGGAACAGGGGAGGGGGTGGAGGGGAGCAGGGGTGGAGGGGAGCAGGGGTGGAGGGGAGCAGGGAAGCAGGGGTGGAGGGGAGCGGGGGAGCAGGGGTGGAGGGAGCAGGGTGCAGGGGAGCAGGGGAGGGGAGCAGGGGAGGAGGGTGGAGGGAACAGGGGAGGGGTGGAGGGGAGCAGGGGTGGAGGGGAGCGGGGGTGGAGGGGAGCGGGGTGCAGGGGAGCAGGGGAGGGGAGCAGGGGAGGAGGGTGGAGGGAACAGGGGAGGGGTGGAGGGGAGCGGGGGTGGAGGGGAGCAGGGGAGCAGGGGTGCAGGGGAGCGGGGGAGGGGAGCGGGGGTGGAGGGGAGCAGGGGAGCAGGGGAGCAGGGGAGCAGGGGAGGAGGGTAGCGGGGTGCAGGGGTGGAGGGCACAGGGGAGGGGGGGGAGGGGCGCAGGGGAGCAGGGGTGCAGGGGAGCGGGGGAGGGGAGCAGGGGAGCAGGGGTGGAGGAGCGGGGTGCAGGAGGGGAGCAGGGGAGGGGGTGGTGGGGAGCAGGGGAGGGGTGGAGGGGAGCGGGGGAGGGGGTGGAGGGGAGCAGGGGAGGGGGTGGAGGGAACAGGGGAGGGGTGGAGGGGAGCGGGGGAGCAGGGGTGGAGGGAACAGGGGAGGGGGTGGAGGGAACAGGGGAGGGGGTGGAGGGGAGCTGGGGTGGAGGGGAGCGGGGTGCAGGGGTGGAGGGAACAGGGGAGGGGGGTGGAGGGGAGCAGGGAAGCAGGGGTGGAGGGGAGCAGGGTGCAGGGGTGGAGGGACCAGGGGAGGGGGTGGAGGGGAGCAGGGGTGGAGGGAGCGGGGAGCAGGGGCGGAGGGAACAGGGGAGGGGTGGAGGGAGCAGGGGTGGAGGGGAGCGGGGAGCAGGGGTGGAGGGAACAGGGGAGGGGGTGGTGGGGAGCAGGGGTGGAGGGGAGCGGGGAGCAGGGGTGGAGGGAACAGGGGAGGGGGTGGAGGGGAGCTGGGGTGGAGGGGAGCGGGGTGCAGGGGTGGAGGGAACAGGGGAGGGGGTGGAGGGGAGCAGGGGTGCAGGGGAGCAGGGGTGGAGGGGAGCGGGGGAGGGGAGCAGGGGAGCAGGGGTGGAGGGGAGCGGGGTGCAGGGGAGCAGGGGAGCGGGCTCCAGTGAGAGGCAGGCGCAGGCGGGGCGGCAGGGCGGCGGCAGGGAGGCAGCGCCCTCCTAGCCGGCTCCAGCCACCGCCCGTCCGGCTCTGACTTACCCCAGGCAGCAGCCTGGCTCTCCCCAGGGCCGGACTCAGGGCCCAGCGCGGGGCGGCTCTAACATGGTCCCCACGCTGATGTTTATGAGGAGGCGCGAGTGCAAACCTGCCTCCTCTTCTCGGCCTCCAGGCACCTCTGCTCCCACCCACGGAGCAAGGGGGCAATAGGGGACCGAGAAGTGAGACGAGGTGGTGGGCACAGCCCTTGCCCGTGGCCCACCCAGCCGATTCGGGCAGCAGGCCCCCAGGCAGCACCACGATGGCCCAAAGCCACATCCTGAACCGGGGTCCCTGCACGTGGACAGAAGGGTCCGTGTCGTGTCTGGCCAGGAAGGAGTCCCTAGGCCCCGGACCGCGGGCTGCCATGGGTGGGCGGCGGCCCCTGGCATGCCTGGTGGGGGACACCAGCAGACAGGGCATCCCGTCCGCTGGCCAGTCAGCTCTGTCCAGCACCAACAGGACGACGGGGACCAGAGCCCGGCCAGCTGGGTCAGCCGTGGGGGTCGGGGGAGGACAGCCAGGGGTTGCCCTTTGCCAAGAAGGCCCCAGGAGAGGCTGGGGACAGCGGGTTCCCCCCACACGAGGCCAACCAGGACACTGCAGAGCGCCACCCACAAGCCCTCAGTGGCTCGGTCCGCCTGCCCAACGGGAGCAGCAGGCGTGGCGGGCTCTGCTTCCCCAGGACGCAGTGGGTGCAGGAGGAGTCTGAGGTGAGGCCCTGCCCTCAGCGATGCCAACAGCTGTGCGTGGGGCCCCACAGAGCACGAGTGCTGATGGCATGGGCCTTTGAGCTCTGGGGGTCAGAGGTCACCAGAATGGGGCCTGCAGGGAGCGGGGGACGTCCTGGGCTACAGCGGCACGCCTGAAGGGCGGGCATCACGGGGGCCAGTGAGGAGCCTGGCTAGTGCTCTGCATCTGCTGCCCGCCACCAAGGCAGGAGGGGATGGGGAAACCGAGGCACACGGGCAGGGAGGGGCTGCAGCTTCACCTGGGGAGCTCCCTGCCTGGAGGGAGGAGGCTGGGTACCCCAAATGCCGCAGACAGAGGGCGGGGTTTTGGGGGGCGCTCGGCATCTCCCTGCTGCCCCTCTGGCGTGGGGCTAGGGACGGCCGGGCCTCTGCAATCCCGCAGTGCCCACAGCCTTGCCCTTTTTTAGTTGACAGGAAACGAAGGGGGTGGAACTGGACTGAAACCAAATATTTTTCTAGTTAATTTGTACAATAAGCGAGTCCAAAGCATTTCCTCCTCCTCGGCCTGTTCCCCCGTGCCGCGGGGGCACGCAGGGCGGCAGCAGCCGCCTCCAGACACAGTCAGGAGGCGTTGCCAATGCGATTCCAGCACCGCGGCCCCAGGTGTTCGCTCGCCTGGCCGTGTTTACCATACCTGGCTCATCTCCTTTGTCCAGGAGCGAACATGGAAAATCACGGGCCGCTCAGCCAAGCGAGAGCCTTGCCGACGGGTGCCTTCCCCAGGGACACAGAGGCTGTGGGGTCTCCCCGCCGGGGCCCTGGCTGCCTGTCAGCGCAGCGACTCCGCGCTGTGGGCACCGCAGGGATGGGGAGCACCCACCACCCCCCAGCCTCACCTGTGCGCAGGAGGGGCTTGCTGCCCCCATCGCCCATCAGCCGGCCACAGGTCTTGGAGAGCTTGTTGGCGGACACACTGTAGAGGACGCCTCCGATGCAGCGGTAGCCTTTGTGCCGCCACCCGGGGGCGCCGGCCTGGGCTCTCCCGCCCCCGTTCGTAGGGCGCGAGCGGTTCAGCCCCGGGGACCTGCAGACAGGGAAACACGGTCAGCCCAGCCCCGGGGCCACGGTCAGGAGACCTCTGTTCCCCTGCACCCCCACCCCGAGGCACAGGAGGTGGCGCCCCCCCAACCCTGCCAACCTGACTGAGATCTTGTGAGCCCATGAAGGGGCAAGCCTCCCCCTCCAACAGGCACACCCCTGGGACCTGACCCCTGATGCCCCCCCATTTACAGATGCCCCCCTGTAGACACCACCACGGCTGCGGTGGGATCAGCCGAAGGCCCCAGGCTCAGGGCTGCCTGGGTGGCACCAACCAGGGCCCCGCAGCTGTCCCGGACAACCCACTCCCCCAGCTACCATGTGGGACCAAGGGGCCAGCCAGTCTCAGGACTCCAGGGGGCGTGGGGCTTTCCCCTCAGAGCACGTCAACAGTGAGTCCTCAGCTTAACTCTGGATTAGCTCAGACTCTGCTTAGAGGCCCCTGCGCCCCCTGGCAAGGGCCTGCCAGCTGTCCCACGTGCACACTGCCTCTACCCAGGGATGCCCCCAGCAGGAGGGCATCCACTAGGCCCAACACAGGACCCCAAGGGGCAGGGTGAGCTCCTGCCGGGGCCTGTCCTTGGGGGTGTCAGCCCCCACAGCTCTGTGGGCCCTTCTCTGGGAAGCACAGGGACGCCCAACTCCACCTTGGGCAGCCATCCAGGGCCAGGGAGGGATCTGATGAGTGCTGAGGGGACGGGCAGCTCTGGGGCATCCTAGCGCACAGGCGCCCACGGCAGGTTCACAGGCATGAAAGTGCCCGGTAGGGCAGCCCCCCTCGGGCTCGGCCGCCACCCCCGCCACTCAGTGCTGGCTGCTGCCCGTCTAGGCCTCAGCCTCTCCATAATTCTCACCAGTCTGCAGCCTCTGAGGGCCCGTCAGGGGAAGAACGTGTGCCAGTGAACTGAGCCCGGGGACCCGAAGCTGCAGTGTAAGTACAAACGCAGGCGGGAAGCGCCCAGGGGGACCATCCGCCCGAAAGCACTTAACCCAGTTTCCCTTAATTAAAATTCAAGTTCACAGACACCAATCTTGGAAGGAACAAGTCCCACCAAGGGGCCCGGCCCCCCGGCCCAGGCTGACCATGCCCCACAGGCTCCAGCCTCCGCACTCAGGGCACATCTAGGCAGGAGGGCAGTGGGGGTGGGCACCCTCTGGGGAGGCAGCCAGACCACCAGGCTCTCCTCAGACCTTGGGGCATCTGAGGTCAGGCCAAGGCGTGAGGCGGGAGCAGCTGTGGAACCCCGTCAGCCCTGGGGGCTGTGGCCACTGTCCTCAGGGTACAGCTCGGCCTGAGTCCGAACCCACACAGGCCGCAGCCGCCACAGCTCGCTCAGCCCGGAGCCCTCAGTGGTCTGACCCCACTGGCCCCTGGATGAGCTCTGGTCCTCATCACGGAGCGGCCGGACCCCCAGGACTGCTGACAGGCTTCTCTTGCTGATGACAGGCTGCCAGGAAGAACACGGCTCTGGCTGCCTCCTCCTTTGGGGCCCCGGCCTCCTTGACCACCACTCCTACCGCCGCAGCTCCCTGCTCCGTTTTCAGCACGAAGCATGAGGGACAGGGGAGAAAGCAGCCCTGTGCCCCACCTCTCCGCCTGGGCCCGGTGTCCACGCCCAGGAGAAGGTGGGAAGGAGGATGGGGGCCCCAATGTCCCGGGAGCCCAGCCTTCCAGAGGTGTGCACGCACGCCCCTGGCTGAGGCCGACAGGGACCGACGCCCCACGGGCAGCCGCCCACGGGGCCCCCTCAGAAGTCACTGGAGGCTCAGGGCAGCGGGGCAGCCCCGGCCTGCCAGGAGCCTCAGCCTGGGCCCAGCCCTGCCGGGGCAGGCCACAGCCACCCCTCAAGCAGAAACACTGGCTCACCAACTGTGCTTACAGCCACAAGCCCATCTCAGGTGACACCTTTCCCAGGACATTGCTGCTTCCTCCCACGGTTACATTTAGGGATGACGGTCCCCTTCTCCCACTGAAAACAGCACGCCCCTGGGTTCTGTGGGCCATTGCAGGGGACTGCAGGCCATCTGAGGAACGGAGGCCTGGGCACGGGCACATGCCCACGGGTGCAGGGCTTTGGCCCCAGCCTCCAGGGCACCAGAAAACCCTGGGTGCCTCAGTGGGAGAAACTACACCCCCCAAAAAAGGTGTCTTGGGCTGCCTGGAGGTGACGCCCCCACAGAACTGGGCAGGGCCTTGGGAGGAGCCCACCTGCCTATGAAAACGCGCCCGGCCGGCAAGTGCCCCCCTCACCCGGGCTGGGCCCACGGCTGGGTGGGTGCCGGGCGGGTGGGGGCTGGAATGGCTGAGGGCACGCGCCCCAAATGCCTGGCAGCTCCTCATTGCAGTGGGTGTCACAGCTCTGCAGTAAATTGTTACCCTAATGGACAGACAGCCTTTGGAAACGGCCTGTACGGAGAAGAGGGGATAAAATTAATGAGATAATAGCAGGGCCAAGGACCTGGAGAGCGCGCCTGCCCTCGCGACGACGGCCCTGTAATCCCTTTCCTACAACAGCAGCCTCGGATCTAAAGGCTTCTCCGGCTGGCGGGCAGGCCCACGCCGCCAGGAAATTTCATTAACGCTGGAAAATAGGAAAGGTATTAAGCGTGGGTAATGAAGGCGGGGCGGAGCAGTGCCTTCAGATGGACCTCGCTCCCGCCTTTGTAATGGGAGGCATGAACTCTCCCTTCAAATCCATTTCTAATCCATTTGAAATACTACAGCAAATTATCTTTCCTTCAGCCCGAAAGCGGCCAGCCAATTTACTCCGAATAGAAGTGACAATGCCCCGGGATTTATCACCATAACCTTGACTACACCAGGGTGAGGGCTGGCCCCCCCCACACCCCCCCCCCCCCCCCCCGCCACAAAGGAAGGTGGGGGAGGCAACGTTTAAATGGAAAGCGGTGGTAGTGGGGAGAAGACACACAATGCCACAAAAGTAGGTTTCAAGGAAAAGCTGCCGTCCCCAGTTTGCTGCTTGGCCAGCAGCTGGGAGTTCCCAGTGCGAGGCCGCCCCAGGGCCCCTGTGACCCGCGTCCGTGCCGGAGTCGGGGGCGGAGGGTGACAGTGGGGCCAGCACACACTGGGCTGGTGAAAGACCCCGGGAAAAAGGGACTCAGAGGAGGGCATGAGGGTCTGGGCAGGACAGAGGGAGGCTGTCCCTGAGAAGCGGGGGCCAGTGTGGGTGTGCCCGCTCTGGGCCTGCCTTGGACACCCCAGCTCCCTGCTCCCCGCGCCCTGAACCACTGCCCGGGCAGGTCCATGCAGTCCCGACGCTGCGCAGGGCACTCTGCCCACTTGGCAGGCTACAAGGTTGAGATGGACCCACCCAAGGCGTCTGCAGTTACGGAGCCTGGCAGCCAGGGCACAGGTGTGCACACAAAAAGGGGACCGGTAGACCGGCTCCTGAACCCACGTGCACACGGAGCACATACACTGTTCATCCGGATCCAGGCCTGACAAGCGGAGCCCCTGCTGAGGCCCGGCCGCCCGCCCCGCCCTGGGCCACATCAGATGAGGGCCGGGGACACTGCTCCTGACCAAGGGCAGACTCAGGGGCAGGCAGCTCACGAAGGGAGGGGGCAGCCTTGCGCCAGAGCGGGGAGCCCTGGGCAGGACGGGTGCCCCTCCTCCTGACCAGGGGCAGCTGCCTTTAAACACACACCGCCTCGGCCGCCTGGCTCGTCCCCCGCTGTCATGGCTGAGGAGACCTCACTCCCCCACTCTGCTTATCCAACCCTGAGACTTTCCAAGGCCTTTCAGAGCAGTGTGCCCAGCCCTGAGGGCAGCCGGGCACACGTCATATGGACCAGAGTGGGGCTGGGCGCAGACCATCATGCTGGGCGAGAAGGTGCTGTTTCTGTTTCTTGCAGTGAAGCCCCTTGGGCACGGGGCCGTGGGTGGGGGGACGCAGGGTCAGCGTGTGGCTGGGCCGCCCCGGCGGTGGTGCCCGGGCGCGAGGCGGGCAGGCTGGCTGGGGAGCAGAGAAAACAACCGGGGAGGCCGTTCTCAGGAAATGGAGCACGACTGCGGAGCGGGCAGGGACTGCGCCGTCAGCACAAGGGCGGCAGGCAGCTCTGCACAGCAAATTCCAAGTAGGTCAGGCCCTGCGCCACCGTGACAGGCTGCACACTGCTTAGTGCGCTTTCCACAGAATCGCTGACGGGCCACCGCACACCGTCTGCGAGGGGCCAGCCCCTGCCTGGGCCCCAGCCCCGGCCTCGGCCCCAGCTCCTGCCCCTAGACCCCTGCGCCCTGGACTGCTGCAGCCTGTGCCCACTCTGTCTGGCAGGGACAACGCTCCAGCGCCCAGGGTGGGGCACGGAGCCCCTCACCTCGGGAGCGCCCCCCAGGCACATTACGTGGTCTGTAGGGTGGTTCTGGGGGAGGGAGACAGAGTTGCTCAGGTGAGCAGGGCCAGCAGGGTGGGAGGTGAGGGGCAGCCAGAGGCAGGTGTGCAACGCTCCCCAGGGGTTCGAGAAGGGGGCTCAGGGGCCAGGGACCAGCAGCCGGCGAAGGCCGCACGGGACCGTGGCCGCCTGACCTCACAGGGCCCTCCTGGATGTGGTCCCACGGCCAGCTCCTGGGCAGCACGCCCGCCAGGGTCGAGCAGCCTGTGTCCGCTCCCGCGCCCACCTTCCCGAGGTGAACAGGTGGGCCTGGGGGCCTGGGACCCTGGGGGCGAGGACGGCGGCCCGTCACCCGGAGCCTCGCCCTGCCCTCTCTCCCTGGTGGTGAACAGGAAGGACTCGGTGCCCGGCCGGCTGGCGTGCTGGTGGGTGACACTACTTGGGCTGCGTCTGTTTGTTACAAATACTGCAACTCCATCATGAGGGGCTGGGCTATTTCATGTGCTCACATCTATTCAATCGGTATTTCGATCAATGGATGCATTACAAGCTTTCCCTTTAAGAGCCTAATAAACAACAAGATGGAAAGTAAAATTCTCCATAAAATGACACTTTTAAAAATCCATTTCAGCTGAAGCTAGTGGTGTTTTGTATGTTAGCTGCAAACACAGGTATTATTGGGCCTTAATGGGCCCACTTAGGAGGGCCGAGTTCAGCTTGAGGGGCAGAGAGGCTGGGGGCCCAGGACTCCCTCGGCCTGGCCCGAGACAGCTGGTGAGGGGCAGGGCTGGCTCCTCCTACGCTCCCTCCAGAATCCTGTGTGTGGGGACCCAGCCCAGAGAGCACCCTGCTGAGCCCTCTGCTCCAGGGGACAGGGGTGGCTAAGGTCCCATGGAAAAGCCTGGTCACCCTGACCTCTGGCGGCAGGTGCCTCTCATTGGCGGGGTGACCCGTGGTCTGTAGGGTGGGAGGTGACAGAGTTGCTCAGGTGAGCAGGGCCAGCAGGGTGGGAGGTGAGGGGCAAGCCTCACATCCCCACTGTCAGCCGTGGTCCCCGCCTCTCCCTCGCTGGCCCTGGGTCGGAGGGCCTGGCCTGCACCCCGACTCATCAGCTCTGTCTGTGCCATGCCCCTCCCCCTCAGCCACGCTGCCCTATTTCCATCCTCATGGCCACGGCCACCAGCTGCTCTGCACAGGCCTGCCTCTACCTGGAACAGCACCCCGATGGTGACCCCAAGGATAGTCACACCTGTTCGTATGTCATGAAGGTGCCCTAGTCCCTGATGTGGCCCAGCTGAGGGACGCTGAAGGGCAGCCCAAGCCAGGGGCGTGTGACAAAGTGGAAACACAACAAGACCCAGAATGCCACGAGCTGGTCCCTGGGGACCCCACATGTCACCACTAAAGAGGCTCACAAAGTGAGGGGCTGATGAGATTGCCCCTCCGGGATCACAACGCAAGAGCAGCCTGGCCCCTGGAACACGGGTGTGTCCTCAGCAAGCTGGGGATGGTGGCCTCCATCCAACACCCGGGTAGGCCCATGAGCTCAACAGCAAGGGGTCCTGAGAGTCTGGGGGGCAGGCAGCTGATGGCCAGAGAACACAGGATTTTCAGCAGCCGTCCAAGGCGCCAGCAGCAAGATAGGACAAGGAAAAGCGCCCCACCCCAATGTAAATAGGGACACGCCACAGCAGGTGTCCCGGGCCTGCAGAATCCACAGGACACCTGCAGCTCCAAAGACGAGGGGGGGGGGCAGTGTGGCCTGGCATCCAGGTTCCGTGCAGTGTGGTAGACACAGTGCAGAAGAATAAAATGCAGCTTCGTTGGAGGCATGTTGGTGGCTGGGGGAGGCTGAGAAACTGAGCCAGTATTTCTACAGGCCGTCTGGAAGGACAGACAACGCAGGAGGAAGACAGACATGGGAACAGCAGTGTTTCGGGTGCTGCATGGGGACGGGGCTAGGGGCTTGTTTCAGTACAATGCCAATCAGTGAGGGGACAAAGGCCCCTTGGCCCCTACCTCAGCTCACAAGCAACGGTTAACCAAGAAGGATCACAGGCTTAAATGTGAACGCTAAAATGGTCAACTTTCTAGAAGAAAACACGACCTTGGGGCAGGCAAATATTTCGTAAGCGGAACACAAGGAGCACAGAAGTAGACCGGCGCTACCCTGTGTTCAAAAGCTGGCCAGGGGCCGGCCGAGTGGCGCATTGGTTAAGCGCTGGTTTTGGGATGCCAGCAGCCCCGGTTCGGATCCCACATGAGGGCCAGTGACACTGCCCTCTACAGCTAACAACAGCTCCACCTGGAGCTGGGCTGTGCGAGCCCCGATGATGGTGTGGGCTGCAGCCCCTGCTGCAGTGGGCTGCCATAGGCTGCAGTGAGTGGCCCGCAGCCAGCGTGAGCGGCTGGCAGCCAAGCGTGAGCTGCCAATAGCCGCGGTGAGCGACATCCAGAGGCCAGCGACCGATCTGCCTCATCCGGGAAGAGCGCAATGACGATGCCAACAGTGAAGCAACATCCTCCGCAACTAAACTGAAGAACAAGAAGACGGCAACTTGTCTGTTCCCCTTCCCCGATTCCCCAACGCTGTTCCCCTCCACCAATTCCCCAATAAAATCTTTAAAAAAAAAAAAAAAAAAAAAAACAAAAGCTGGCCAGGCCACGAGAAGCGTCCCGGAGAAGAACGCATCCATAATATGTAAAGAGTGCCAGCAAATCAATAAAAAGACAAACTAACATAAAAGTGGGCAAAGGCTCCATGAGGCACTTCACAGAAGAGCGCAGCAGTGGCCACGAAGACGGGAAAGACGACCGGCCTCCAGCGTCTCCGGGAAGGGCGCACACACCAGCACGGCTGCAGTGGGAGATGGGCCCAGCAGAGACCACAGCGCACAGCACTCTCGGGCTGCTGAGTGCAGACGGGGACGGCCACCATGGCAACTGGCCTCATTTGCAACACGATGTCCACCCACCCTCTCAAGTGGCCATTTCACAGAAACAAGAGTTCCTGGCCACTCAGCGACATGCTTAGCAGAGACTAGAAAGAACCCCAATGCCCCGCACAGTGAAAGAGGCGAACTGGTATATCTGCACAGTGGGAGCGACAGAGCCAGGGTCTTTAACAGGGCGAGCTGCCCGCCCACACACGGCGTCGCAGACCCACCTCACAGCACATGCCCGACAGCTCGGCGGCCATGAACCACCACAGACGAGACAGCTTAAACAACAGAAGACAGTTTCAGTACAGCTCTGGAGACCAGAAGGCCAAGTCAAGGTGCCAGCAGGCTGGTTCGGGGGAAGCCTCTCCCTGGCTTGCAGACTAAATGGCACCTCTCGCCGTGCTCACGTGGTCTTTCCTCTGTACATTGGCAGGGAGCTGTGACCCCTCTTTTTTTTTTTTTTTTTTTGAGGGCAGTGTCACTGGCCCTCATATGTGGGACCCGAACCGGGGCCACTGGCTTCCCAAGCCAGCGCTTAACCACTGTGCCATTCTGCCGGCCCTACAACAAAAATTTTACATGTAAAACTTGAAGCCATACTACTAGAAGAAAATATAATTGAACTCATATAATCTTGGGGCAGAAGGCTGTTCTAAGCAAATCAATACACTGTCTTAAGAGAATGATAGATTTACACAGAAAAGTAAAAATTCTGTTAAAAATCCTCACAAACAAAATTGAAAGGCAAAGTTGAAATTGAAAAAATTGTAGTCTGTGATAAAAGGTGACACACTGGATATCTAAAGAGTTTTGCAAACATGTAAGAAACAGGCCAGAGGCAAATGAACAGTAAGCATAAAAGATGTTGAACTTGACAAAGAACATGAATAAAATTGAAATTAAACTAGATAGCACTCCCCTCTACTCAGTCAGCTCCTGACAGTGGCGGCTCACACTGAGCAGGGCACGGGGAGCTGCAAACCAGCCCTGCAGTGGGCGCCCGGTCCCGAAAGCCAGGCCACTCCCTGACAGCCAGGCCATAGATGGGCTGTCCTGGATGAACGCCTCTCGCTGGGGCAGGCAAAAGAACAATGAAGAGCGCTGGCTTGGGAAGCCGGCGACCCGGGTTCAGGTCCCACATGTGAGGGCCAGTGACACCGCCCTCAAAAAAAAAAAAGAACAATGAAGAGATTTCAACTGGAGGCCCGATGTGGGCCCTGACTGGTGTTGCCTCCTCCAAGAAGCCTTCCAGGCTGCAGATACCAGAGGGCAGAGGACATGTGCGGCAGGGAGACGGTGGAGGCAGAGCGGGGTCAGAGCTGGTGCTCAAACGGTCCTGAGTATGACACACAGCAGAGACCTTGCTAGCACCTGCTGGCACCTACGGGGCGGAGGGCCGTCCAGGTGGAAAGCGCTCAGAGAGGGCCTGGCCCCAAGCAGGCGCTGGCGGTGCAAGATGGTCAGTTCTCCAGGGAGCCTGGGGGAACAGGGGTGCAGGCATCACTTCCAGAGCCAGAGCCCAGCAGCGCTGGCAGAGCGGGCAGAGCGGTCTCGGCGGCAGCCCACCCTCAGGCCCACCACGCCCCTCCCCTCCCCCGTGGGCGGGGCCTCCTGGTGGGCGGGGCCGGGAACGGCCTGGAAGCCCGCCCACCCCGCCCCACCGCCAGAGAAGCCTGGCTGGCAGAGGGGACAGAGACCCGGTCATAATTTATGCTCCCCCGCCTATGCTTTATGGCTTTCTTAATTCGGCTCCTGCTACTATTAATGTAGTTAATGCTGAGATTATATCTATTTTCTGGCGTCAGGCGGTGATTTATTCAAGCCATTTTTCCGGTGGAGGCTCCCACGCTGTTAAATCAAGCGCCTTGCCAATTAAGTGCTGACTTGGGAAGTGGACGCAATCTTAACAGACATCTAACCGCAAATTAAACCGGGGCTCCTTACACTGGGGAGTGGGCGGGGCAGCCACGGAACCTTGCTGACTTGGAGGAAAGTCAGAGGAAAATAACAAGGCTCTCACTGGCCTGGCCAGCAGGCTCTGGTCCGGTCCCGTCCACCTGGCGGCTGTGACTGCCACGCAAACAGAGCGCGGAGCAGAGGGTGGAGCGGAAAAAAGGCAGGCAGGGGTCACTTGGCCTGTCCCACACAGAGGTGTCTGCAACTGCAGCTGCCACCCACCTGGGGACAAAGGTTTAAAACAAAACACCCCTCAGTAAACCCGATTCCTGAACTGTCTCCCAATCTGCATACGAAGTGGCTGGAGAGATCCTCTGAAGCCTTTCAGCAACACTGATCACAGGATGGTGAGGGAGGGATCCCCGAAGGAGGGCTGTGGAGGAGGGGCTCAGCCAGTCTCATCTGAGGACACAGTGGCAGGCTCGGGGGAGGCAAGTACAACACGTAAACCCAGAACCATGACACGGGAAGGACACCGCCAGGGCCCAGCACCTCCTTGGGTGCCTCTACATCCCATGGGAGCCTCCTGGCCAGAGAACCAGTGAATGACATGGATCCGGGCAGATGCCAGTACCCCACGGGGGGGCCCTGGGACAAGGCGGTGGCCAGGGGCCTGAAAGAGCACTTGCTTGTGGGAGCCCTTTGATTATGGTCCTCGGTGGCTGTGAGGCCCCAGACCCTGCAGGCAACACGGGAGCGCCCTAGATCCCTGGGGCAAAGCCTCCACCGTCAGAAGGGAATGAAGCTTTCAGGAAAGATCAGGCTGGAGGGTTAACACATGTGAGGAGTTAAATATGCTATCGATGATCTAAACCCTCCTCACTAGCACCTCTAAAAGCAGGATAAAAGCGGGATTTAAAATGGTATTTCAGTGTGTAAGGCACCCAGGCACCACTGGGTGACAAGCACGCTTTGTTTCTTCCTGTCAGGGGCAGTATTGTCTTTTTTTTTTTTTTTTTTTTTTGAGGGCAGTGTCACTGGCCCTCACATGTGGGACCGAACCGGGGCCGCTGGCTTCCCAAGCCAGCGCTTAACCACCACGCCACTCTGCCGGCCCAGGGACGGTATTTTCAACTTCCTCTGCTCGTCATTTCCAGGGACATCCAGGGACACAACGTGGACACATGAGGGCCCATGGTGCTGGCCAGGCGTGGCCGGGGCACAGGTTCAACCTGAAGGCAGTGTCCCACGGGCTCCACAGGGGAAACCTAACGGACCTTACGAGGCTCCCTTCCTAACCGTCCTGCTCTTTTCAGAACCAAGCCTCTTTCAGGCAGACCAACGGGACACCCTCTCCAGTCTGTCAGGACACCCCAGCTGGCCCACAGGAGCCCACGCCGTGGCCTGGGGGTTGCCGTGGTGGCGGCTCTGTCTCATGGGGCCCTGCATGGCCCCTTCAGGCTTTGCCCAAAAGGAGCCAGGCCTGGGCGAGGTGCGAGCCTGCCCAAGCCCTTCCCACCACTTGCCCCCAAGGACTGGCCTGCACACCGCTACGCAGGCCTTGGCCACAGAAGCCAGCTCACGAAGGGCAAAGGAGCCATCTGCCTGTCACACAGATAGAGACGCGGTACGCTACAGCAGGAGAGAGAGGCCCGGCCCAGGCAAGGAGGGCAAGCCTGCCAGCAGGGCTGGGGCGCGCCTGGGAGAGCGCGGACCTCGGGGCTGGTGCAGCAGGGGAGGCGGGTGGGCTGCTCCGGGCTGCAGGGCACAGCAGCCTGCCATGGGACAGAGGCAGCACGCCTCCCGGCCTGCCACTACCCAGGCCAAGGCCGTGAAGCCGCCCAGTCCCCACTCACAGGCCTCAGGGGCCCAGAACACCTTGTTCCTGGCTCCCCGAGGACCAGGCGACAGGAGCAGGGCAGGGACGCACACATGTACGGAGGAGGGGACGGCGGGGAGAAAGACACAGGTGCTTGGAAGCCACAGCAGAGAAAGCAGGGCTATGGGACTGAAGAAAGAGGGGAACAAAGACTGCGGGACAGCCACAGACGCTGGCCCCGCAGGGCTGGGGCGCTGGCCAGACGGCAGGGACTGTCCCCGCAGACCTGTGGCGGAGCCCAGGGCTGGGAGGCGGAGCGCACTGGCCCCACTAGCTCCAGTCTCGGCCCCAGCCCTGCCGTGCACTTCCTGCCTATCGGCGTGGCAGGGACATGCCCCGAATCAGTGAGCTTCGGGCCAGCGAGGCAGGTGAGCCGCAGGCCTGACATGGAGCACATGGGCCCCCAGTGTCTGCTGCCACCTCCCCTCCCACGCCAACTGCAGCTGGAGCCCGGATGCTGCTTCTCACATGGTGTCGCTGCCACAAATACAGTGGCTGCAATGCCTGTGACCCACCAGCTGTCCCCACGACCAGGGAGGGAGCAATGGCACAAACACCAAGTCGGGGGTGGGGGAGGGGGGACAGCTGTTCCAGGGGCTGTGTGACCACTCAGGGGTACAGGCCAGAGGCTTGGGCTGATGGGGAGGTGGCATGTCAGCCCCACACCACCACCTCTAAGATGGCCAGGGAGGAGGCCGCTGGAAGGACAACTCAGGTCTGCCCCCGCCTGGGCGCACGGGCGCCGCGTGGCACTGGGGTGGCCCAGCTGAGTGCTTAGTCCTGACCCTCCACTGTGCTGTGGTCCTCTGTCATCACACCAGGACCATCCCAGAGCCGCGCACACAGGTGGGCACAGAGACTGGGGGTGTTTGGCCTCACTGTGCCGCCCCACCGGGTGGGTGTCTGACAATGAGCACAGACAGACCGCTCTCGGAAGCCACAGAAGGAGGGAGGCAGGCAGAGGACCCATGTCAGCCTGTGTGCCAGCCGACCCGACACCCAGGGAGCTCTTGGCCAGCGAGGGGCTGGGCTCTACCATTCTGGACGAGGCGCCAGAGGGAGATCGGGTCCCTCACAGTGTCCGGGCAAGGTGGGCTCTCCTCTCTTACCTCCCCAAACCACCGAGGGGGTGAGGGATCCAGGCCCACATCCCCGTCGAGTCCCAGCGCCTCCCCAAACCCAGCCTAGGAGTGCGGGCAGGTGTTCTGGCCTCAGAGGACGGTTCAGCCCTGCTGTCACAGGGCTGCTGACAGCCGAAAGGCCTGCCTGCCTCAAACAGACAGAGAAATAAATAAATAACCAAGGCACGCTTTGAACCAACTTCCAAATTAAGAGTTGCATCCTTGCTGTCAGGCCCCCGCCAGCAGTTTCCGCGGCGGCTCCCGCACAGGATGGTACCTCAGCCCGTTTATTAGGATGATGAAGGCGGGGGACCCACACGGCACTCCGCCCTTAATGAGCAGCCGAAGGGATCGGTAAGCATAATCTCGCAGGCAGTAATATTTTATATAATCGCCGAGTGGTTTAAATTGAAAACCCCCAACTGAATCAATATTTACTGCATTGAAACGAAATGAATAGTAATAAGTCACTAAGCTCCCTGTCCCGTTTCATAAAATAAAAAATTATAAAAATGAGCACAGGCGCACGGAGGCCATCACGTTAACTCTCGCGGCACTTGGGGAGCCGCGGCCGCCTGCTCGCATAAAGCAGGCTTCTAAAAAACCTGCCGAGGACACCTGCCTCAGCAGCACGCCGGGGTCACCCCACGGGCCTCCCAGCCTCCGTGGGCCCTGCCTCAAGTCACACTACTGCTCTCGGGTCTGCACCCATTTCCTCAAGGTCCAGCCCAGCAAGGGGACAGGCGGTGACCCTCGTGGACGCTCTTGGCCAGCTCCCCATGTGGGGAGGAAAGACCGTTCTCAGAGCAGGCCGGGCGCTGGGCTGGAGGGCACACACGTGTGTGAGGATGGGGGACGAGGCCCATCAAGGGTGTCCTGGGCACCAGCACAAAGCAGGAGCCTGCCGCGCTGTGCAGGCCCACGGGGCCCTGGGAAGGCCAGGCTTCCCCTCGTGGCTGCAGGTCCCCAGGGAGACCGCGGCCTACAGGGTTCCCAGGGCACAGCAGTGCTGACAGAGGCCGGAGCCACGTGGGAGCCCCGGGGAGGGTCCTTGAGCTTGTTCGTACTCTGACCCAGGGCCAGGCTGGCAGCAGAGCAGCCACAGGGCACAAAGCCCCCTAGACGGCCGAGCCCCCTGCACCCCCGAGCAGACTCCCAGGCAGGAAACAGGGCCCCATTCAAGCAGTTGAGGCCAATTCGGCAAAGGAAGTGGAGGGCGCCAGCCTCAACAAGTTAAAATGGCTCCTGCCAAGAACAAAAGACAAACCGCCGACTTAAAAATGGGCAGAGGACGTGAGGCACGCTCACAAAAGACAAGAAAGGATCTTAAAGGAGCCGCGACAAGCGCGCAACACCCCGGTCCTCAGGGAGCCGTGAATTCAAACCACCACACATGAAGGAAAGTCAAACGGCAGCGCCCAACGCTGTCCTGGGAACAGGAGGGCACCCTGGCTGGGCGTGGGGGCATCTGCAGTGTCACCTGAAGACAGAGTGCCTTCCCGTGTTCCCCGCTCTGGGAGTGTGAGCACTGCACAGACACGGAGACACGGGTCTACACGGTGTACACGCAGAGCGGCAGCCTTCGTTCATCATCACCCACCAAACTGGAAATGACTCCAGTCTCCGTGGAGAGGAGAACTGAGAAACCGCTGTGGGGTGGACACTGGGGCACGAGGGCACCACGCCAGGCGGGGCGGCTGCTTCCGGACTTGGGAAGGCAGGTGTGAGCCTGAACCCCTGTTGTACAGGAGGGGGAGGCTGAGAGTGCTTGTGAAAAGGACCCAGGGCCAAGGAGGGGACAAACCGAGGGTTCACAGCGAAACACGGTGACAGCAGGTTCTATGATAGCCTGCAGAACAAAACCTGGAGTCCACGACATTATAAATAAAGAAGCAAAAACAAAGCAGCAAGCGATAAGGGCCTGGGCGCCTTACAGGACACCAGCCTCCAGCCCAGAAGGAATGCGGGTCACTGCGGGTCAGAAGGAGCAGCTGGAGCCCAGCAGGAACAGGGGCGCACACAGGCCGGACACGCCCCCAGACGCGCCCCGGAGAGAAGACGGCAGCCAGGCGGTCAGGCTCACACAGCAGCACCGGGAGGTGGCGATGCCAGGTCCTCGCGGGCTGCCCCGAGGGGCCACCCAGCGCCTCCACAGGCTCCTTCCCACGAACCTGAGACTCATCACACATGAACCCAGGGACGCTGCACAGAGCACCTGGCCTCCGCTCCCCAAACAGCACGCCACAAAGGACAGCGCGAGGCTGCGGCTGGTTCCAGCCTCAATGAGGCAGAGCTGCAGCCCCCTGGCCGCTGGGGAGCGCAGCCAGCTCGGCCTCAGGGCAGCATTCCCTGGTCTGGGGCTCGCATGCCGTGCCTGGAGAAGCGGCACCAAGTCTCCCATCTCCTCAGAAAAGGCCATCCATGAGCGGACAGGGGACGTGATGACGCAGTGGGGACCAGGTGTCACCAGCTGGTGACCTGAGAACAGTACAGCAGCTCAGTGTGCTGCTTTGCAACTTTTCTGTAAGTGCAAAAGTGTATCAAAGTTATAAAAAAAAGTTAAATGCGAGAAATGACTTAGGGGAGCGGCCGGATGGCTCAGTTGGTTAGAGCGCATACTCTGAACACTAAGGTTGCCGGTTCAATTCCCACATGGGCCAGTGAGCTAGCAGCGCCCTCCACAACTAGACTGAAACAACTACTTGACTTGGAACTGATGGGTGCTGGAAACACACTGTTCCCCAATAAAGTCTTTTTTTTTTTTTAAGATTTTATCGGGGATTTGGGGGAGAGGAACAAACAACTTGCTGTCCTTTTGTTCTTCAGTCTAGTTGCGGAGGACGTTGCTTCACGGGCCCATGTTGGCATCGTCATTGCGCTCTTCCCGGCTGAGGCAGTAGCTTGCCGGTCATGGGACAGCCGCTCACGGTGGCTCACGGCTAGCTCCTGAGGCCTGGGCAAGCCTCTGCCCTTGAACCTCTTTGCCTCCTGCCCAGGCTTCTCGGGGTGTCCTCTGAGCTTGCATGCCGCTTCCCCTGCCAGCGGAGCCCTCTGTGCCTGGCTACCTCCCACTGACCGCATGCTGGCCCAGGGGCAGTTTTGCAGTTGCCTGCTCGGGGTCTGCCCGCCCCCAACTGCACCCAGCTGTAGCTTCCAGGTAGGCAGTGGCTGGACAAAAGGAAGGCCCTCCATCGGCACTTGGAGAGCGAGTAGACAAGTGCCCTCCCATACCACTCCGGTGGCAGGTAGCAGTTGCTAAAGCCACTCTGCTGGCTGGCGGTCCTCCGCCTGCTCGGCCAGGGACCGCCCTCACCCAGGGCGGGGCCGGATCCCGGAGCCCTCGGCACCCAGCAGCGCTCCAGGCCTGGGGGTCCACAGCTCCGCTGCGTGGCGCCACCGCACTCCGGGTGGGCGGCTCGCCTCCCCTCCCCCACCAGCACCAAGGTGAGGAAAAGGGGCCAGGAAGGGCTGGCAAGGTCCAGGTCACCCCAAGGGCGGACTGCGGCACCCCGCCGCATCCTGCCGGGCTACGGGTGCCCTGGCCTGGTTTTCAGCTGGCCTCAGGCAGAAGGGGAGGCCGCAGCCCGCCCCTGGAGGTGACAGGCTGGAGGCCAGGCACACACCCAGTGTCCTGCGCAGGGCGGGCCACACGAGGCTCCCTTCCCGGCCCTTTCTTCCCCGGCACACCGGGTGGGGAGAACCCCACATGTGCGCAGACCAGGCTGCTCCTGGCCACGACGACAGAGAAAACGGGCCTGAGGGGGGCGACGGCGTGAATATGCCCCGGAGCGGCTCTCCCGACCTGAAATGGCCAGTTTCCGTGATAGGCCCTTCGACCCTGCCGCCCTGGCCGCCGGCATCACTTCAGCGCTTCACAGGCAGCGGAGCTGTGCTGACCTCACACCCTGCTCACAGGGGCAGCTGGGCCAGGCCGCCCGCCCCCTGGGGGTGATCAGAGCCCAGTGCAATGGGTGGCATCCCAGGCCTGAGGGACAGTGGGAGGCTGGGGGCACCCCCGGCACATGCCAGGCAGGTCAAGGTCAAGGCTGGGGCTGCACACAGAGGTCACGGCTTCGCAGGGTCGCCGTGCCTGCCACTCTCCTGGGAAGGGGAGGCGCATCCTGACACCCCCACTCCCCCGCCGGTCCAGCAGCAGGGCCAGGGCCCACCGTCAACATCATCCTGAGTGGACATCCTGAGCTCCTTCCCCAGGCCGAAGAGCAAAGCCCACGCTGACCTTGCTGACCCCATGCCCACAGGGGCCTTCTCTGAGCTCCCCCTTGGCTCCGCCCACCCCTCCCAGCACTCACCATCCCACGAGAGTATCTATCTGCTTCCTGACCGCCACGCCACCAGGGGGCAGGCTGTGGGCAGAGTTCTGCCTGGCATGGACAGGATGGCTCTGCCCAGCTATCTGCAGGGGGCGCCCCACCACCCAGCACTGGGCACCCTACTAGCCCCTAGCAGGATCCCGGCCCAGGCTGGGCTGGGAGGGCGTCTGCACACGGCTGGCCAGGGCCTCACCAGAGACCACCGGGCTGGCCTGGCGTAGCCTCGATGGAGAGGGCGGGAAGGGAGCATCACTCCCTGAGTTCCTCTAACTGCCACAGCCTCCAGGGCAGGTCTGGGGACAGGCAGGACACTCCGTCCTATGGACTGAACTGTGTCCCCCAAATTTCTATGTTGCAGCCCTAACCCGATGTGATGGCATTTGGAGGGGGGCCTCTGGGAGGTGATCAGGGTTAGGTGAGGTTGTGCAGGTGAGGTACCATGAAAGATTAGGGTCCTGATAGAAGGGAACCCTGATGTCAGGCTGCCCTGTGAGAAATAAAGGGGTTGCTGAAAGGGCCGGACTCGGGGAACTAGAGGTGGGCAGGAGGCAAAGCAGGGCCCGGGCTGGCCCAGGAGGCTGCGTGGCGCCTGCTCATTAGGGAGATTGGGGGGGGGCGGGCGGAGGGGAACACGGGGATGTGACCACCCATCCTCGGGCTGAGTTCCTCTTTAATGAGACGTCACTTTGCAGAAGGGCTTCAGAGCCTTCAGCAGCGCAGCCCAAACGTCGTCAAACCTCCCAGAGATTACTTAAGATCCACCGCACAGACACACAAGTGAAATAAGATCAAGTGAGGCGGCCCCGCGAGGCGAGCGGCAGCCCATGACAGCTCCATTCGTAGTCAAACCGAGCAGCCTCCAGACGCAGCCGCTTAAGCACAGCAGCTTCTGTTTATTTCGACTTTCATGTCAAGTGAATTTCGAAACAGAAAAAAGTGACAGGCAGTTTAGGGATATAAGTCACACTTCAGCTTCAGTTCAGATTAATGAACTTGCTAGAAGCCGGTGAGGACACAGGCAAATCCATGAATTCTTACAACAAAATAATTAAACCCTAGCTCACCATGAGCCTCAGCCCTGGGGTGCCCTCTGCTGCCCCAGGGAGCCCAGGCAAGTTCTGGGTAGCAGTGGCCTGAGTCCTAGGGGCCCGGCCAGGCCTCCCGGTATCCTGGACCCAGGTCCACCCACAGCCTTCGGGGCCATCAGCCGCTGCCCGCCCCCCAGGCCAGAGCCCTTCCTGGGAGGGGCCCACTGTCCCCCCACCCTGTCCAGGCCTTCAGGCGTACTCACCTGGCCAGGGCAGCAGCCACCTCATCTGCCCGTGGCTCTCGCAGGGCAGGCCCGTCCCCAGAGACCCTGCCTAGCAGGGCCCCCAGAGCCCACGAGCTGCTGCCCCGCGGCCTCCCACCTCTGTCTGCCCCACCGCAAGCCCTGGCCAGCTGGCTGACCTACTTCCAGCTGACTGTCCTCCGGGATATTTCTGGAGTCAGGGCCTCGCCACAGGAGCGCCAGCCCCTCCTCCACGTCAGGGCCAGACAAGCTGATGTGGGGAGGGGATGCCCGGGTCGCCTAGAAAGCAGGCTGTCACGTCCACATGTCCCCACATGTTGGACCCAAGCTGACCAGGGCTGGGAGGAGGGTTCTAAGTCAGGAGACAAAGAGCAAAGCCACCTCACGAGGCAGGAGTGCACCTGGCACCCTGGGGATGCCGGCAGACAGGGGGCCACATGGCTGGCCACACGTCTCAGGCCGCGGCGCTGCACATGGGGTTCTGGAGACAGCAACAGGCCAAGGACCCTGTACCCTCTGCCTTCTTCCCAGTTGCCAGGCCTGGAGACAGGGAACAGGCAAAGGAGACGCCCAGCCCAGTGCCGAGGCAGGTGGGGACCAGATGGAGCGAGGGCAGAGAGGCCGGTCGGAGCATTCAGAGGTGACAGTGGGGAAGGTGAGGGTCCCGGATGTGGGGTGAGGGCTGCGGCCAGAGCGGGGGTGGGGTCCCTGCCCCTACCCACTTGGGACAGGGTTGGCAGCTCTGCCGCCTCTCCAGTCTTTGTAATACCAGGCCCTGGTGGTGCAGAATCAAGCATGGTGACCACTCGCGGCAGGAGGGCGGTGGCTAGCCAAGGCCCCCAGCTGTCAGGCGTGGAGCGGGGCTGAGCCCAGGATGCCCGGCTGCTCCTGGCTGCTCTCCAGGCCTGGGAGCCCCGCCTCTAGCCCAGACTCACGCACACGTACCCGCCCCCCCGGGGCTGCCTGAGCGCCCCAGAACGGCGCTTCCCCTCTGCAGTAACCACACTCACTCACAGCGCGTGTCCACAGGAGACGGGGTCCGGGCTGGCACTCTCAGCCGCTGGCCGCCTGCCTCCCTCCTGCTGGGGCCTGCCTGCCAACCCCTCCAGGGGCCTCCTCCGTCCACGGCAGATCAGATCAGGAGGCCCCAGGAGAGCCCTCAGAGCCCAGGCCCAGGCCAGCTGCCAGGTGGGACAGCCCTGCATCTCCTCCCAGCGGCAGCCGTTTGGCCCACGCTGGCCTGGCTCCTGCCACCAGCCCAACTCCTCCTTTTGCCGGGGGAGCGCTCAGGAACCTGCAGCTGCACAGGCACAGGTCAAGGCCATGGCCAAAGCCAGCGGCCCCAGAGCCTCCCTGGGGCCTGCTGACCACACATAGGCAGCCCCAGCTCTGATGAGCTGAAGGAGGCAGGTGGGCGGGCTCCAGACTGGCCGCCAGCCTGGAGACGGGCCCTTTCTGCTGCGTCGACAAATGGAGCCAGGCACGTGCACGTGCTCCTGACAACAGGGCCCGGCAGCTGGCAGGCAGCCCCTCTGCTGAGGAGGCCACCCCGGCCAGGGCACAGGTGACCTTGGGCGAAGGAAGCCCAGCCCTCTCGCAACCACATTTCCCAGGGCCTCCTGAGCCGTTCAGGCCTCAGCACCCTGCACCCAATCCACCCTGCGGGCCTAAGCCCAGAGGTCAGGCCCCCCAAAGGTCCAGGGCTCTGTGCTCAGGGTGCATCCTGGGCGCCTGGCAACAGGTCAGACAGGCCTGGGGCAGTCAGGGATGGAGGCCCCACTAAGTATGGCCCCCATACGTGCCCCTGGTGACTGTACAGCCATCCTCAGGTAGATTCGGCATGTATCCTCACACAGGGATGCCTGAGTGCACGGGCCAGTGCACTTAGGTACTTGGCATGGCCCAGGGTGCCCGCACAGCCACAGACCTGCAAGGCAGCTGTCTGGGCACCACCATCCCTGGGATAGGGAGCTTGGGGGCAGCGGCGGCTGCCCACACTGCCCACAGGCACCCTCTCAGCCCCTAGCAGCTCCCAGTGACCAAGCTCTCTCCACCTAACGAGCGGGACACTCAGCTGCCACCTCGGGGGCACACCTGGCCAGCCCCTCCTCTGGGGGCCTGGCACCCCTCCACTCCGTGACCCCTCGGGCCCGGCACGCTCAGCCGGCCCCAGACCCAGGGCCTCGCCGGCGCTCAGAGGCCAGGGGCAGAGGCCTGCCAGCCCAGCCGCGCGTCAGGACAGGCGGGGACTGGCCAGGGCTGGGACGGGGACGTGGGCCAGGCAGCTGACTGCAGGAGGGGAGGCAGGAATCAATAAATCAGCCTCATTCACGACGATCGGGGGCTCTTATTAAGTAAATTAATTTAAGTTAATTTAGCTCAATCCTGACTCCCGATCACAGTGATTTAGTGAGTGGGAAATTGCATTAGGAAAGGCCACGCTCACCAGATAGGAGAACGGAAGAGAATTAGGCCCACTTAGCATCGTGGATTAATATGGAAATAGCAGGTGTAAATTTACCCTTATCAAGAGAGTGAAAATTATCTTCATAAATTTGTAGAAATAGCCCCCAAGATGCTTATAAATCTATTTAAAACAAAAATATTACAAAAAGTGTAGTAAAATTAATTTAAAATATACTTCCAACTACCACCTCCAGAAAAGCAGGTGGCAGGGCCACGTTTACTGTGGCCTAGCGGCACGGGAGGAGGCAGTGGGCACTGCTGACTGCCTGGGCAGGCTGACCGCCCAGCACGTCTGCCGTGGGCCGCACCTCCTCCCCACAGCCCCATGGCCGGGCAGTCACTGTCCGGAGGGCGGCAGGGCCCGCGGGGGGCCGGCAGGATGGCCCCGGCCTAGGACTATAGCTCTCCAGCCCCTCAGGAACCACGGCCGCTGCCCCCGCAGCCTCTGGCCCGAGGCCGTGTGCCCTGGCATGGAAGCCCACACTGCTTCCTGGGAGGCAGGCTCCGAGGGTAGCTGGAGGACAGCAGGAGGTGTCAGCCACTGCCTGATTGCCATCCATCTACCAGCCTCGCAAAGGAAGGGGCCACGAGCCCACACAGGGCCTCCCGAAGTCCCGGGGCTGAGCGGCGTCCTGAGATGGGTCTCCAACACCCACCCCTAACACTGCCTCCCTGGCATCTGGGCACCCAGAAGAGAAGGGGGCACCACCCCACTCTGCACGTGCTCAGCCAGAGCAGCCTGGAGGCCACAGGACTGCCGCGTGGGGTCGGCATGGGACAGGCTGCAGGCCTGCCTCTCACCCTCAGCAGTTAAGACAGGCGGCAAGATGTGCCCACAGCGTTCCAAAAGGCGCTGCTGAGGGCCCAGCCTCTCTGACCACAAGTTTCTCCCTGAGCCCACAGCCGCCCGCCTCCAGCTGACCTCAGGGCTGTGCGTGTCTGCGTGTGCATGCAGCACGCAGGCTGGCCAGGCATCTGGGGCAGAAAATGCTGAACAGGAAAACGAGCCCACTCCACAGCCAACAGATGGGACCAGCACCTGGCGTGGCGAGCTCGGTCCCCGCGGCCCTCAGCCTCGCCCTCTGGCCTCCTCCACGCCTGCCAGTCCGGCCCTCCTACCTGCACAGGGAGAGGCGCCGCATCCTCCAGGAGGGCAGGGGCACGGGGAAGGGGGCGCTGCTGAGAGGCGACACGGCGGTCTTCTTGACGATGCGGTAGCGGGTCTTGATCACTCTGCTGGCGGGAGGGGTCCGCGGGCTGTGCATGCTGGACGCTGCAGAGAAGACCCAGACACAGGCACTTAGGCAGGCAGGGAGGCAGGGGCTCCCCATCACCCTCCCCCGGCCCCACCCCACAGGCATGTGCCAGAGGGCCTGGCAGCCACGGCTACAGGGGAGCTCCCGTGGGCGGGTCCAGGAGGCAGGGGTGTGAGCGCTCACCCCCTCTCTGGGCACCCTCACCAAGTGTCCTCGTGGATTTATGGACTCAGTCACTTCCGACTGTAGGGTGATGTACTACCATGTAGGGCTTTCCTTCTTCCTGAACGTGTCAAGCGCAAGCTCCCTCCCACCCTCTTGGGAGCTGGCCATCTCTCCACAGCTCCGAGGAACGCGTCTAATTGCCCGACTTGCCTAATCGCCAGCTCTAACCGCCCAGAGAATTAAAGCTGATGCAGCAGGACACAGGCCTCTGCGGAGGACCAGCTGCCCTCTCGAGCCAGGCTGCCACGGGCTCCTCCTTGCGGCCCTCAGGCCCGCCTGCCTGCGCAGCACCCCGGGCTTTGCTGGGAAGGGGGCTGCTGGCAGTACCCCAGCACCAGGTGTCTTCACAGGGTTCCCACCCACACCCACCCACGCAGGGTGGTGCACTCAGTGGGGACAGGACGGCAGAAACCGGGGGCGTGTGTGCCAGGCGAGAACTCCCGAACGCACACACATCAGCTCACCGCCAGAGCATCAGCAAGAGGGCAGGCCAGGACCCCTAGGCCAGAGCTGGCTGACCAGCAGCTGAGGGCCACCTGGGGTCCAGATGGCCCAGGAGAGGAAGCAAGACAGGCACCCGGTGACATCAGGCCCACAGGTGCTCACCCTCCTGCTGCCCGGCGCGAGCCCTGGATGAGGTCCGCTCCCTTGAGGCACACACCAGCGCTTGGTGACCTGCGCCTGCTCCCCTAGGCCCCAAGGGGACATCCTCCCAGCACCCACGGACGCCGACCCAGACCGGGAGCCTCCAAAGAGCTGTTCCTGGTCCACAGACAGTAACTATTACTACAGATCAGCTTGCAAAGCCCGAAGCCCACAGCCGGGACCCCACAGGGCCCTGGGGTACGCCTGCCAGCCTGGGCACAGGCAGGAAAAGCTGGGCCCGCCGGAAACACTGTGAGCTCACTGGCCACGTGGCCGGGCCCCCGTGGCCCAGGGACTGAAGGCAGAGACCCTCTGCGTCCGGCCCTGCCCTCCCCCCGCCAAGGACGGCAGCGCAGGGCACGTGAGGAGGGAAGCTCAGCCAAACCAAAGGCACAGGGCGTCACTGGGTGCCCGCTCTTGTGTGAGTGACCCAAGTACATGAATCTTTAGCTCTGGGCACCCCACACACACTTGGGATGGAGGGGGGAGTCTAGCGCAGTTGGTGCCAATAAATAAATATTTGTTCAATTGAATTTTCAAGGTCTTACAAGCAAGGAGACACCAACAAAAATCAATAACAGCTTGTTCCAATAGGAGCTCACGGACATGAAGCTGCTGCCAGCTCCCCAGCTGACCGCACGGCTTCCCGTTCCCACGGGCCTTGTGTGGGGCCAGCCCACCTGTCTGGGCCCACGCTGCCCCACTCCGACCTGGATGTGTCTGCTCGCAGGCCTCTCACGGTGGCCACCGCCTGCCGCTCTGGGACAGGACAGGCGCCTGAGAGCCTGGGGCCCACTCGGGGCCGCCTCTGTGCAGCGTGGGAAGGGGGGCTGAACCGAGCTGGGGCCGGTCTCATCACCTTCATCCTGAGCACAGGAAGCCCCCAACTGGGCCCAGCAGATGCCACCTCCTCCAGGAAGCCCCCAGCCCTCAATGGTCACAGGACTGGACATGCATTCTAGAAAGTTCCTGCAGGCGCAGTGCCCAGGCTGGGCGAGCACCTCTGGGCCTGGCCCTCGTAACCGGATGCTAGTATTTACACGCATTCCTGTGTAACACAGGCCTCCTGGGAAGCCAAGTTTTATTCACTTACTGCATTTGACTTAGTAGTGCCCAGTTATGACTTCTAAAAAAACACAAAGTAATAAGGTTGGCCTCTTGTCACTTCTCCCACATTGTCACCTGTTATATGCCGACCCCGGTGGTCCTGAGAGGCAGAGAGAGGGCACCCCAGCCCATGCCCTGCCCCATCACAATGGGGCTGTGACCCCCTCAGCCCCCCTGTCCCCATCCTTCCCCGGTGGGCAGCTCGGACACGGGCAGAAGCACTGTGAGACAGCTTGTGTTCTCTCCGGAGAGAACGGTCCAGGGTGTCCATGTGAGGGTGGGCGGGCGGTTGTGTGGTCTCAAAAGCCTGGGCAGGAGCGAGGGCTCCTAAGGCCGTGCTGTGGTGCACAGGGTCCAGAAAGCTGGGGAGCAGGGAGGAAGGCCCCTCCCCAGACCTGCTCCGGAGGCTGCGTGAGAGCCCTGTGGGCAGCCCGGCCTGCAGCCCCGCCCCCTCCAGACGCCGCCCCTGGGAGGGCTGCCCCGGCAGCAGCCAGCCAGGCAGCGCCCTCTCCCATCCTCGTGGCTGGCTGAGGGTTTGTGTAGATAATCATGTTATTTAGATAGAATGTTGGTTTAATTCCCTTCATTACAGACTCCCAGGGTTGTAATTTTTTTCTCCGCATGATGAATTCCCCGTGGCACATTTCACTCAAATCAAACCCTCCGCGCCTTTATTGCAGCGATGCCCGGGCGCGGCGTTATCAGGCCCGCACACACAGCCCTCTCCGCCCCGCCGTGCAGAGGTCACTCCTAATGACTAATCGATCTCATTAGCTTTCCTAATTAAAAACTTTACTACCGCGATGGAAGACAAACTACAAAAAAACTGCTGGCATCATATTTGAATGGGCTATGAGCCCATCCATCAGCAGGGCCCTCGCTCCTGCACTCAGCACGGCCGTGGCCTCTGCGTCCCAGGCTCACTCACCGGCTGTAGGTGGGGTGGGGGAGCCCTGCTGTGGCCCCAGCTTGGGTGAACTGTTGGGGACCAGCCATCAGGTGGCACAGCCTGGGGGTCTGACTGGGCCGGAGCACACACCGCCCTCCAGGCCCCGGCTGTGGAAGTAGGGAGCTGGCCAGCCCCTTGGGGTCTGGGCGACATGGGGTGGCCAGGCCCGCGGCACATTCGGCTCCGCCCTGCCCCGGCCCCTCCTCTGATGAGCCACCACAGAGGGCAGAGCCCATCCGACGGAGGTCACGGCTCTCGCTGTTTTATTGTGCAGCGAGAGTTGAGAGGGAGTTCAGATTTTTATGGAACTTCAACGGGAAATAACTAGGAGGAAAATGAGTTACTAATTTCACAATTGTTTAATGAGTACGGAGAAGATGAACCCAGAACTGCTCATCTGTGCAAAGCACCGCTTGCGGCCGCCGACCAGGGGAGGGAAGGCTGCTCCCAAACCCAGCCCCATAGCTGGGCCCGGGGCCAAGTGAATGCCCCGGGGGCTGTCTAGCTCTCTGCCCCACTCCCCGCAAGTGGACAGAAGCAGGACAGGCCTGGCAAGAAGGGCAGGGACAGACTGAAGGCCTGCTACCCAGGGTGAGCCCTGGCCGTGTCCCGTAGCTTCCCGTGCACCAGCCTCTGGGCCTTGCTCGGCAATGGGCCACACATGGTAACACCAGGGCCTCCAGAAACACGTCAGCAAAGCAACATTCGGACTGCCCACAACTGGGCTCCCTACCTCTGCTCAGAAACCTCTTCCAGAGCCTCTGAGGACCAGGCAGGAGGCACAGTGGGGGCGCTGCTGGTAAAGGGGAGCCCTAAAGGCACAATGGCCTGGGCCCCTCCCCCCCGCTGGGGGACAGCTGAGCACAGGCTGGTGACCAGTGCCTGAGCACTGCACCGTGGCCGGGCTGAGGGCAGGGACCAGGGGACTCCCTGCAAGGCCTCCCCCTGGGTCCTGACCAGCCCCCGGCCCAGGGAGGTGGGCCCTGACCGGCCCGGCTGTCCTGGAGAGGAGGCCTTGCAGGCTACGGCCTGATCCGCTGTGATTACAATGCAGGGTGCTCAGGAGTGCAGTGAGGTGCACACCGTGGGTGGGGCTCATGGGCAGTGCCCCCAGCAGTGACCCCACGGGCTTGGAGGCAGGAGGGACCTGGGTGGGGTCCAGACAGCAGGGCCCCAGGCCCCAGGCCAGTGAGAAGCAGGCGCTGAGCGGGCGGTGTTCTGGCGAAGGGGGGAGGCGGGCTGCGGGGAGCCTAGGGAGGCCTGCCCCAAGCTGCCTCCTGCCTCAAGGCGACGGTGCCTGAGGTCACACCCACGGCTGGGCCTCACCTCATCCCAGTCAGACTCTGCCACCACAGGGACAGGGACAGGTTGGGTCAGGCGGGACAGGCGGGTCTGGGCAGTGGGTGGGGAACAAGGGGCCCAAAGAGCCCGAGCTGGGGAAGGGTCCCCGAGAGCCAGGAGGAGGGGCTGGGCCCAGGATGCACCTCCACGGCCTCGCCTTCCCGCCTGAGGCCGGGCCGGGCAGGGCAGGGGCCGCTGGGCAGCTCACCCCCTGGCTGCAGGTGGGCTGCACTCTGGAGCCACATGCGGGACCCCGGCAGAGCGGGACCCCGACAGGCAGCCTCTCCCCAATGAGAGCTGAGCTGCTCTTGGAAAACGCCACAGAAACAGAAACACAGGCACACCTGAGGCCATCTGAGAGAAACCCTGTCTGGTGCGGCCACAGGGCCACTCCTGGAGCCACGGCAACGCCGCGTCAGCAGGACGGTCTCCGGAAGAGGCCAGCAGGCAAGGCGCCGCTCCTGGGGCGGGGGGCTCTGCCAGCAGCCCGCGGGCCCGCTCCTCTCAGCACCCCCGGGGGCCCCACGCTCTGGACACTGCCTGTCCATCACGGCATTTCTGAGTTGGTCCTGTCTGAGCTGTCCCCTCAATGACCCCCACAGTCCCAGAGACGGTGAAGCCAGGGCCGCATTTTGGGGTGAAAAGGACCCTTGGACTCTGAGGAAGGGTGGGCACGCCCCAGGGACCACCAGGACAGGCTCCATGGACACCTGCCATTTGCAGGAAGCAGCCAGGAGGAAGGTGCGGGGCTGTGGGCTCTGGTGCTCCGGATGGGGTTCCCCAGGGAGCCTTTCCCCGTGTCCCCGCCCTCCTCCCCACCGAGGCTCAGGCCTGTCCCTCCCCAATCTCTGCAGCAGCAGCTGCCAGGCAGAGGCTGGCCAGCCTAGGGTCCCCGCCGCCCGGGGAGCCCTCGCGCTGACCGCAGGCCACCCCAACAGCTCTGCACCTGCCTCGGACTACAGCCGTACCAGGCACACACAGTGCGCGGTCACTCCCTGCCCCTGCGGCCGGCCTGCCAGCCCCCAGGCCCCATGGCACTTTCACGCTGGCACCTCACCACCTCTACTCCCTGGTCCTTCAGTTCTGCACTCAGCCAGGCTGGACGTGACTGCAGATGCAAGGTTGGGGACCCCAGATGCCACCCCATCCGTGCTGCTGGGAGTTACAGCTGGAATGGGGCCCAGCCCTGGGATGTGTGGAAGGTGCCAACAGCCCAGCTTTTGTGGCGCTGTGCGGCCACCCCACCAGCCCCCTTGACTTGGAGGGGGCAGCAGGGTCCTGCCAGGAGGCTGAGAGCCAACTTGGCCATCTCTCTGCTTGGGTTGGACTGTCCCTGTTCCTCCCTGGCCCCCAGGCCCACCATGTGGGAAAACTCTGGCAAAGGCCCCAGGCGGTGGGCAGGACCCTCAGAGAAGTGGCGGCTCAACCCCAGGAAGGCACCGGGCTCCCCTGCTCCCAGGGCACTCGGCCTGCCCCACGCCCACCCCCCGCAGGCATCAGAGGCAAGGCAGGGCCCACCAGGGCAGGCTGGGATCCAGGCAGAGGCAAAGGGCAGGAGTCTGGGCTCAGGCCCGAGGAGGCAGCCCCTCGGGGTTTCTGCCTCTACAGCCCAGTGGGCGGCCAACCTTCCAGAAGGAACAAATGGTCAGCCCGCACCAATCACACGGCTTTCCGCCTGGCCTGGGCTCACCCTGCCCAGCTCTAGGGCCAATTCTTGGGCTAGACGCTTGCTAAGGAGGCCACATAGACAGAGCCTCTCCCAGAGGGGGGTTCTGGTCCTGGGGGTCCAAGCCTTGTCCAGGGGGCCCCAGGAGGCGGGTGGTGGATAGGTGATACCGCCCCCATGCTGGCTCTACCCACACCTCACTTTGTCCTCCCTCCACCCAAGATGAGCTGCATGAGCACCCCCAGTGTGTGGGGGAACGGTCGCAGGTGAGGAGCCCACGAGCAGGCCACACGGAAGGGACAGGGCCAGCCTCGGCGCCGGGCAGAGCTCCCAGTCCCGGCCGGGCCACTGTCAGCCCCCCATTCAGCCCGCTGCCTCGTCCTGGTGGCCTGAGCTGCTCCCCGTGGTGAGTTTCCCCTCCGTCTGCTGAGGCCTCTGGCCTTAAAATGTTTTCTGTCCCTCGCGTGACAAGGCCAGCTTCATTGTAGACAGCCTGTTACTTCCCACTTTTCTGGGTCCTGATGTTTAAAAGTGGCATAAGGGCCGGCCGAGTGGCGCAGCGGTTAAGCGCTGGCCTGGGAAGCCAGCGGCCTCGGTTCGGTCCCACATACGAGAGGCAGTGACGCTGCCCTCAAAAAATAAATAAATAAATAAATAAATAAAAGTGGCACATATCGGGGTTACGTTCTCTCCAGTCTGATTTTAAAAGTCTCCGCCTTTTAATTACAGTGTGTGGTTCACGTACATTTAGCGCAGTAAGCGGGGCGTCTGGTCCACACGTGAGAAGTGCTCTCGAGTGCTGCCCAGGGCCGCCCAGGTGGGGTGTGGGCCTCCCAACCTGGAGGCTGCGGACCCCATGGGCAGGGAAGGGCAGTCCCCGTCTGCAGACCACCCTCCAGTGAGGCAAGAGCCGAGGGTTTCCCTCGTGTGTCCTCCTGGGCGGCCTCCCAGACCTCCACCACCGCCTGCCCCGGCCTGTGAGCTGAGGCCCACACCATCTCCAGACACAGCCCTCACCAGGACTCTGAGCTCCTAGGGAACCGCCCAGACCCTCTGCTGGCCCAAACTTGGCGGCTTAGAAAGCGCCCCCAGGTTCCCCCAGGAGACCTGACTGCTCTTCACTGACCGACACCAAGAAGAACCGGGCTGGGCCGGCCGAGTGGCGCGATGGTTAGGCGCTGGCTTGGGAAGCCAGCGGCCCCGGTTCGGTCCCACATATGAGGGCCAGTGACACTGCCCTCAAAAAAAAAAACAAAGAAGAACCGGGCTGCCGCATGCCTGCCCATCACCCCGTCAGCAGGCAAGGGGCTGTGGGAGGTCTGCGCTAATTAGCACCACTGCCCATCATGAAGACGCTGACTGCCCCACGAGGGGGCCCCGGCACACTGTGGGGATCCTGCCGATGCCTGCGAGAAAGCAGATGGAAGCCGGTGCTGCCCCAGACCTCTAGGTGCCAGCACTGGAGGGCTGGCTCTGGCCAGCTGTGGTGGAACACCCTTGCTGGGAGAAATGGGGAGCCTCTGTCTCCTCATCCCCTCTGGACAGAACCCACAGTGCCCACTGCACAGCACAGCTGACACGGCACAGGTGGGAGACCAAGGCCTAGAGAAGGACAGTGACCTGTCCCATGCCCAGGAGGGCGGAGCCCAGGCCGAGCCAGGCAGGTGCTGGTCCAAGGGGACTCGCTTAGGGGGGGTCTCTCAGGCAGGATGGAGAGGGGCTCGACTCCCACTGACACCAGCCTGGAAAACAGAGGAGGCCACGCCACTCTGTCCTGTAAAGACTGCTGGACACATACCTGCAGACCTCCACCTGCCGCCAGACTTCCACCTGCACCCCAAACCTCTACCTGCACCCCCAGATCTCCACTTGCCCCCCCAGACCTCCACCTGCACCCCCAGATCTCCACCTGCACCCCAGACCTCCACCTGCCCCCAGACCTCCACCCGCACCCCCAGATCTCTACTTGCCCCCCAGACCTCTACCTGCACCCCCAGATCTCCACTTGCACCCCCAGATCTCCACTTGCACCCCCAGATCTCCACTTGCACCCCCAGACCTCCATCTGCACCCCCAGATCTCCACCTGCACCCCAGACCTCCACCTGTACCCCCAGATCTCCACTTGCCCCCCCAGACCTCCACCTGCCCCCCAGATCTCCACCTGCACCCCAGACCTCCACCTGCCCCCAGACTTCCACCTGCACCCCCAGATCTCCACTTGCCCCCCAGACCTCCATCTGCACCTGAAGTGCGGGGTTCTGGCAGGACTCTACCTGTACTCTCATACAGGTGCACTGTTCACTTGCTGCCACTCCTGCGCCCCACTGTGCTTGGTGCCCTGGTGCCCAGCTAGCCCTGGCCAGTCCCAGCCCAGGCCCCGCGGGTGCAGGAAGTGCACAGGTGACAGGGCTTGGCCCTCCTGCTCCCACCTCGGAGAACACAGCCACAAAACTGTAGCAAAGCCCCTGCTCTGGGAACAGTTATTCATGTGCTTGCAGGGGCCCGTCTATTTCTCCAAATGAGCGGCCATTGCCGACGCAGGAGACAGCGAACGCCCCACCCCACCACACTCGCACAGCGGGAGCTGCCAGGGACCGTGCTCTAACAAGCTTCAGACGTGGGATGACTAGAATCACAAAGTATGAATTTTTATGAGTCTAATAAATCACTCCACTTTTCTTGGTCTTGATGGTTCCCAGCACTTCAAACGCTGGAAAAGCCCTGCTGCAATCAGATGCCTCAGCCCTTATCTGCAGTGGTGTCCAAGGCAAGGTGCAGGGGCAGCGGAGGCCCCGCCCAGGCACACGGAGGCCACGCATAGCTCTGTGTCCAGAGGCCCGGGAAGCCAGCACTCCCACAGGACCGTGGAACTGGCTAGGGTCGGCCAGAATCCCTCATGCAAGTGGCCGCAGGAAGTTCCTGGCTACAATCAGCATGAAGCGGGCATGGAGTGGATGGTGGACATGTGCTCCTATACACACGTGCCCCTCCACGGCAAGGGTGCAGGAGGACCCCAGGCCCTAGGGAGGCCGGGTCTGATTGTGTCACTGCCCAGGCCCATCCCGAGGGCTCTGCAGGGCCCACTCAGCGCCTCCTGAGGAGGGATAGGACAGCGGCCTGGCCCCTGGGCCTCAGGCCTGCAGAACAGGACGGGCTCCGATTGTGGGTTTTCCTGACCAAACCCCTTCCCACCCCCCACCCCTGGCCTGGACACTCATCCAGCACCTGATTGTCCAATCCAGGGGTCATCCGATCGGGGGTGGGCCTCTGACAAACACTTACTGATTATCAAATCACAGTGCAGCCCGACAGGGCCATGCGTCCCCGGATCAGCTGACAGCACAGCAGCCTGAGGAGCATGAGCAGCTCAGGGATGACAAACAGCCACTGTCAGCCGCCTGTCCCGCGGCAGGCTGTGTTCTCTCCTGTCCCACACTACCTGGTGTTAAATGACAACGTTGTCGCCCGGACGCAGCACCAGCACCGCAGACTGTCAGGGCCCCTATTAGAGGCAAGATTGAGACCCTGCTCTGCTTAAACTCACTCAAGCAACACAAGCCGCTAGTTCCTATAATTATTGTGTGCGAGCCATCGATCGCACACTGACACCTGACCTGCCTGTATGAAATGGGAGTAGTTTGCTTCATGACAGTCGCTATAGATTATGGGGGGTGGGTCTTCCCTTCCCTTTTAACCATCACTCTGTGGGGTGGACGAGGGGAAGTGAGCATCTCCCCCTACCTGTCCCACCCTAGCTGTGGGGCCCAGGGGACAGGGAGCCCCAGAAAGTCCCAGGGCACCCTGAAGGTGGAGGTGACGGGGTGGCGGGCAGCTGGGGGGTCCCGGCAGAATACGCAGGAGTAAAAGGCAGCTGCACCCACAGGCCATGGGCTCAGCGCCAGGCAGCACCCTCCAGGGACTCTCCTTCCTAGAAAAGGGACAAGACCGGCCGGGGAGTGTGCTGGCGAGCAGTGTCCGCCTTGACGCAGGTTGGTCCGGACGCACGGCTGGTGCCCACCCTCCCCGAGCCAACCCGGGCAGCTTGGGCCCCGGGACCCTGAGGCCTGCTGCTGCTCCCAGAGCCTGTCCGGCCTCAGCCAGAGCAACTAGGCCAGCACTTCCCGGGGCTGGGTGTCCCTTAGCCTGTTTCACTCAGGCCCCAGTCTCTTCAAACCCACCTCTGACACGGGACAAAGGCAAAACCATCATGTGGCTCGGCAGCCCCAGCAGGCTCAAGGGGCCTGTGCCCAGGACAGCACGGGGGTGTACGTGGCTGCGTCAACACGAGCACCCAGGGCACACACACGCGTGTGTGGGGCGTGGCCAGCGTCCGTCAGAGCCCATGGCACATGGCAGGTCCTGGGGCTCAGGTCCAGGCTCCCGAAGACAGAATTCACGACCAGGTCCCCACCCTGGCCCCATCCTCCCCTCAGCCCTGGGTCAGGGCGACGGGAGGCAGCGTGTCCCGAGCAGACACCACTGCCAGGCCCCTGCCCAGCTGAATCTGGTGGGTCTCTGTCCCCATGGGGGCAGGGGCCCAGGGACGGCCAGCTCAGCCCCCCGCCCCAGACTTGGGTGCTGGGTGGGGAGCCACTCCTTCTGCCTCACCCTCCTGGCTCGCACCCCCTCCTGTGCCATGAGCGCAGGCACAGACCACCCTGCAGTCACAGGGGAAGCTGCTACCCGGAACGTCTCAGGGTTACCGCCACATGTCCCCACACAGGCGCACGGCCACCTCCACAGAGCAGCAGGTGAGCAGACCGGCCGGCCCCAGGAGGAGGGGAGGCTCTCAGCCTGGGCTGTAAACGGCCTGGAGGAAGAGAACAGCCCAGCTCTGGCAGCGTCTGCTGGAGTCCACGGGAGGCCCAGGGGCGGCAGGCTGGCAGGCAGCGGAGCAGCAGGGCACAGCCACCCCACACTCACCAGAGGCAGTCACGAGCACTGCAGGTCGGAGCTGTGGCCACGGGTCTGGGGCGGGGTTTTTTCTATGGATGGGGTCAGGCTGGAGGGGACATGCGGTCTCTCCTAGGCATGCATATGAGGTCCAGTGCTGACTGCACGGCCTGGTCCCCCCCAGACTTCCCTTGGGGCACAGTTTACCCTGAAGTGAACTGCACGGCCCTGGGCTGCAGCAGAGCCCAGATCTTTGCAGTTGCCCTTAGTGCGCATAACATGTGTGCCCCCTTTAAACACGGCCGCACACAGCACCTGGGGGACCCACGGGGACCCCTCCGACTGAAGCTCTGTTTCCTTTGGCTTATTAAAAACTGCCTTTTGGGGCCGGCCGAGTGGCGCATTGGTTAAGCGCTGGTTTTGGGATGCCAGCGGCCCCGGTTCGGATCCTACATGAGGGCCAGTGACACTGCCCTCTACAGCTAACAACAGCTCCACCTGGAGCTCGGCTGTGAGTCCCCGGGGACGGTGTAGGCTGTGGGCTGCCATAGGCTACAGTGAGTGGCCAGCAGCCAGCGCGAGCGGCCAATAGCCACGGTGAGCGACCATCCAGTGGCCGGCGACCGATCTGCCTCATCCGGGAAGAGCGCAATGATGATACCAACATGGGCCAGTGAAGCAACGTCCTCCGCAACTAGACTGAAGAGCAAAAGGTCAGCAACTTGTCTGTTCCCCTTCCCCACATCCCCAACGCTGTTCCCCTCCCCCAATTCCCGAATAAAATCTTTAAAAAATAATAAATAAATAAATAAATAAAAATAAATAACTAAATAACTAAAAACTGCCTTTTGATTCCACATCAGTCAGCCGCCACCCAGGCCAGCCCTTCACGCTCATGGCCCCTGCATCCCCTCTAGGGACGATGGCTGCAGAGCTGCAGGCAGACAGCACATCCAGGCACTCGGGGCACGAGCCTGGCAGTGGGGAGAGGGCATCCTTCCCTTGGTTGACCCAGAGGAGACCCAGGCTAGCCTCAGCCCCCGGCGCAGGGCGGGGCAGGCCAGGGGCCCTGGGGGGCTGCTGCCAGTGGGGACCAGACCTCGGGTGCACATGCTCACCTGGTCACCCCACACTTCCCACCACCGCTCACTGGGCCTAGTGCTCTGGCGGGCAGATCCAGTGGTGCCCCCCACGATCCGGGCCAGGCAGCTTCCCAGAGGAGTGGGCCATCCCCACGCTGAGACACCCCCGGTTCTCCCAGCACCCTGTCCGGAAGGTGGTTATGACTAGCACGGGCACGGCCACTGCAGACACGTGCTCTCAGGATGGACAGGCTGCTGACTGTGCTCGCTGGGGCTCGGGGGGCCCTGCTGCCAGTGCTGTGTGCCCACCACCCTCCCAAAGGCCCCTCCGGCCGGCTGGGCTCTGGGACAGTGGCTGCTGGCACGCCTGGCACCACAGGGGGGGCGGTTGCCACAGGCACCACTTAATGGCTCGGCTGCTGATGTGCAAAGGGCAATTAGAAGAAAGGCGGCGGAGCCCAGCACGCCTGCAGCTCGGGAGCCACAGAAAGCACACGGCCCGTGGAATGGCTGGTGAACGCTGAGGGGCGGCCAAGCCCAGGAGGGGCCCAGAGGACCTGCCTGGACCCAGGCTCTCCCAGGCTCCAGGCTGGCGTGGCGAGGGCACTGGGTGGCCCTGTCTCCCCGTGCAGATGGGCAAGAGGCACAAGGGGCAGCCGGTGTCCTAAGCCTGCACCACAGCCACCAACTCGAACCGGCTGGGAGCGGCCCGAGTGCCAGACAGACCCCTTCAGACACTGCACCTCCTGGCTCCCTCAGGCCGCCCCAAAGGGCCCCAGGGCTGCTCCTCGGCCCCTCCCCTAGCACAGCTGCAGCCGGTGGGGGCGGGCTGAGGGACACGGGCAGGCAGTGGCCTGGGGCTTAGCTCTGAGGCCAGTGCCGCTTCCTGCCAGGCCCGGAGACGGGCACTTAGGCAAAGCAGCAGTAACTGGACATTTACTGATTAGGAGCTGCTGGATTTACGGTCGTGGTATGCAGCTACAGATTTCCTTCGCAGATTCCATCAATTCTATGCGTTTAGATCCAGTCCTCTGCCTGCTGGGAACGCCAGGCCACGCAGGGTGCCGCCCAGGTGGCTCCCACAGGGCGCCTTCTCAGGCTCCCCCAGCCAGGCTCCCTCCCAGCCTAGGCTCCACCTGGAAAAGGTGCCTGCCTCCTGCTGGGAACAAGGTCACTGTCAACAATCTTGGGCAAGCCACTACCAGAGAGAGGACAAGAAAGCGGCAGGCCACGAAGGGCAGAGGGCCCCAGGAGCACAGGCCTGAGCTGAAGAGGCGCAGTGCCTCGGCGGCGGGACACACAGCCCCGCCCTTCCCAGGACAGCCCAGCCCCGCCCGGCCCTCATGTCCGTCGCTTGGCAGAGCCACCTGCAGGACTCCAGCAGGACAGGAAGCACAGGGTCTCAGCTTGGACCCTGGAGGGAGCCCCATCTTTGGTGCCTGTCCTGAGACGGTTTTTAATCCGTGTGAACGCGTTCCCATGAGGATATGGGGTGGGGGTCGGGCCGACCAAGGGGATGCTGCCCTGAGCACACCACCACCTGCCACACACCTGCAGACTCCCCGGCAGCAAGTCTCTCCCGCCTGTGTGTGCCACAGCCAGAGTCCATGACGGCACCTCCTGCCACCCTCCAAGGAGAGGCGGGGCCTCAGCTGCACCGGGGTGAGGGACAGGCCAGGGCCACGGCTCTCAGCAGGGGGGCCCAGTATCACCAGGCCCTGCTCCTATCCCAGCTGCCTGCAGCATTCGACCCCATGGGAATGCAAGTCAGTGAGCCACTCCTGTCCCAAACACGAGGTCACCGGGACGCTCACACTCAGAGCCACCTTTCCACAACCACCAATCACACACCGGGTGCAGGAAGGCCACTCCAGCACACCCACCTGCAGGTGAGCAAGTGGGCTGCTAGACGCAGGGCTGGGCTGAGTGGGCTCCGACCGCCCGGCCTCAGCCCTCCTCCCGCACAGACCCAGCTCTGCAGGACCAGCCTGCTGGCACAGTGAGCCCCCGGCAGCACCACAGAGGGAAAGCCGGAGCCCTCTGAGTGCCCCACAAGCCCGTCCCTGGGCAGGGCAGGGCAGGGCAGGGCCACCCGCCCTCCACCCAGCCCCTCAGGCAGCTGGCCTGGGCGGTCTCGCTCCTGGGGCACACACTGCCCGTGACCGCAGGCCTGTCTCTGGGAGGGCCGCACATCTTGTCTGGAGGAAGATGGCCTCATCCAGCCATAATTCCATCCACAACGACTACCACTCAATATAAAATCACCAGGCATACGAGCAAATCAGACTTGACTCAGAACTAAGAAGGGAAAAACAGACAACGGAATGAAAAGTCATCCAGAGGACCTGGTGGTCAGACATGGACTTGAACATGATTGATATGACAGGGTGTTTAAAGACACGATAGCAAATCTTGGCAGAAACCTAGAAACCATTTAAAAAAACAGGAAGTTTTAGAATTTCAAAATAACTGAAACCAAGGCCTCACTAAATGGCTTTAGTAGCAGATCATACAAAGCTGAGCAGACAATAAGTAAATTAGAAAATAGGTTAGAACAAGCTGTCCAAATTTAAGCACAGAGAGAAAAAAATTACGGAAGACAGAGAGGACACAGGCAACATCTAAGAAGTGGCGAAAAGCTTTACAGCAAATATAGCTGAGCTCCTGGGGGCAGGAGGGAGTCGGGCAGAAACAGAGCTGGCAGACACAGGGGCTAGGAACTTTCCAAGTGATGGAAACCTCAAGCCACGGCTTCAAGAAGGACCACAGGCGGAAGCAAGGGTGCCGCAAACGGCATAGCACCCCGGAGCACGCACGGCTGCTGAGAAGTGAGCAGGGCCAGGGCCGGCAGCGGAGGGCAGGCGGCTGTCCCGACAGCAAGTCTACACCGCACAGCTGAGGACCAGCCTGCAGCTCAAGGGTGTCAACTCCTCAGAGACGGAGACAGAAACAAAGACCTTTCAGACAACCCTCTATGGAGAGAAATGGTCCCAGCAGACTCGCAAAGTTAAAGGGAATATTAAGAGGTGTTCTTCAGGCAGCAGAGGGAGGAGTGAAGAAAAACGGAAGAGTAAACACACAGGCAAATCGAAATAAATGCTGACTGTATAAAATGTTTTGTGAAGTCTAAAATATACGAGGAATTAAAATCATGATAGCTCTAGCACGTAAGCTGGAAGAGGGGGAATAGATTTCCGTTCTTTAAGTTCCTAATGCCATCGGGGAAGTGAGCAGACGGTGATCTCTAGGCATCAGTAAGTCAAGAACGCACACTTGAACCGCTGGGAAACCAGTAAAAGAAGAATAAAAGAACATCCAGTAAGCTAACCGAGCAGAAATGGAATACAAAATATATATCCAAAAGAAGAAAAGGAGAGAAAGAAAACACAGACACGGTGGAACAAAGAAGAAGCACACAGTACGATGGGAGATTTAAACCCACACACATCAGTAATTACATTGTGTGGACAGATTAAATCTCATCTTAGACAATTTCAGACTATTTGCTACAGACAAACAATCTACACGTTACACAGACAGGCTGGGAGTAGCTGTGTGTTATGTTGACACGTATTTGCATGTTGGCACGTTCTGTGGCTCAGTCCTCTGACTCAGTAGCTATGCTCACATCCACACCAGAGAAAGACCTTACCGAAATAAAAAAAGACACTGCAGAACAGTGAAAGATTCGATCCACCAGGAAACACAATTCTAAACTGGTTTGTGCCCAGTAAAGTGACCTCCAAATATTTAATGCAAAAATAACAACTAGAGAAATGAACAAATTCGCAAGACATTGGAAGGTTTTAGCACATCTCTCCTGGTGACTAGAAAAAGCAGACTCCGTCCCCAACCCCAGTCAGCAAGCACAGAGCTCTGAACACTCGGGGAATATGCTTTACCCTCGGGAGCCCCTCTCCGCAGCGCACACAGGAGCGTCCCCAAGCTGACCGTGACTGGGCCTTAAGAGCACAAGCCTGGGCACACCTCACAGGCCTGCAATCACACCTCTGCACACACAGTGGGGTTAAGCCAGAAACAGGAAATGCAAACAGCTTCCAATCCCAAAGGTTTGGACATGAAGCAACACCCTTCTCAATAACCACGGGTCAAAGAAAAAATCAAATGAAATTTTAAAATTAGAGGAAAACAAAATTAACTGGCAGAATACAGCTCCTTACAATTGCGGATTTTAGAAAAAAGAGACTGGAGGCCAATCGTCCACCCACCTGGTCCTGGCGCTCTGCCCGGGCTCAGGCCCACTGAGTGTGGGCAGCTCGGAGCCTGAAGAGCAGCCCCGTCCGGCCTCTGCCCCCCAGCTGCCCGTATCCCCACTGGCCACTCTCTCGTGCACTGTCTCAGGACCCAGAGTCAAAGACATACAGGCACTGGCCAGCCGGGTGCCCAGGGCAGCAGGAGGGGCCGGGCGGCTCTGCAGCCCCGCCCTCCACTCCCATCCGGCACAAGCCCAGGGGACAGCAGAGTTTGGGGACGGTGGCCTGAGCCAGACCCAGACAATGACGCCCCCACGCCACACCTCCCCCTTTACGGGCCAGCGGTGAGGAGAGCCAGGCTACAGGGGCCTGGGACGGAGAAACATTTCCGGAGTCCCTCCGTGTGGTGCCCACCTCGGCCCTCCGAGTCCCCCACTGGGCAGCGGGGCGGAAGGGCGGCTCGGGCCCAGCTCAGGGCCGCAGCGCACCACCGGCCTCCGAGTCCCAGGGCCCGAGGTTCAGAGCCGCCTGCCCTCCCAGGCCGCACCGGCCCCAGTGTGCAGGGGGGAAACGGAGGCTGAGCCCTCTCAGCACAGCCCAGGGTGCCCATCAGGTGGGCACATGCTGCAGCTGGCACTCAGGCCTCGGGCCCGTCTGCAACCACGGGGAGCAAACCCACGTAGCTCCTGGACACCCCACCGGGATTCTGTCACCCGGGACGCAAACAGAGCAGCCAGGCTGGCTGTCAGCCTGCACGATTCTTGCCGAGGGACAGCGGGGTTCATGCGCTGGGAATGAGCAGGGCCCCGGGCAGGCTGGGCCTCCGCACCCCTTCCCTGCCGGGCCGCGGAGCTCCCTCCCGCCCTGTCCCGCTGTAGTGTCAATGCCCGCAGCTGGCGCGCAGGGGCAGGCCCGCCGCCGGCAGCCTCCCTCTCCGCCTGTGGGAAGTGGGCGGCCCCAGGCAGCCCCCAGCGCAGGGCCTGGAAGAGCCGTCGCTGCTCCGCAGCCGCTCCGCAATCCTAACCTGGCTCCTTGCCCTCCCTCGCTGCCTCCGTCAGCCTGCACCCAGCACACAGCGCTGGGGCCCTCTGCTCCACCCCAGCACGGCACGCAACACAGGTCCTCACCCTCTGCAGTGGCTGAAGAAGCCGACAGGCTGCAGCCTGGGACAGCCTCCTGCCTGGCGCGTTCCCCCTCGTGTGCCCGTGTCCCTTCATTCCAGGACACTCCAGGTGAAGGGAAGCCACACCTGCTCAGACACCTGCCCTGCCCGTCAGCGCTCCCAGTGCACTCCGCTCAGAAGGCCCCAACCCCGTCCCCGCGTTCCTCGACATCCTGGCCCTCAGGGGACCCTGCCTCGCCTGGCACCACCTCCCGGCCTGCAGCCAGCTGGCCAGCCTCTGTCTTCTCTCTGCCACCAAGTCGCATCTGTGCTGGCATCATCCCTTTCTGTCCCCAGGCTGCTGGGGGCCTCACCAGGCTGGCCCATCGGCCACACGCCCAGCATGGCACCTGGGCTTGGCCACAGTCAGTGACGGGACGGCCCTGAGGGTGGGGTGAGCAGCAGGGAGACAAGGCGCGCTGTGGGCAGGAGGCCCCGACACGAGGCACTTCCACCCTGCCGGGACCTCGCCTCGGTCCCCTGACCAGCACCCGCGGCCAGGTGGAGGTCTGGCCACACCCAGCCCTGTCCTGAAGAACCCCCTGCACGGAGACCACCGAGAGCCTGGCAGGTGTGCACACGCAGGTCACATGGAGGGCCGGGGAGGGGGCGGCCCCCAGCAGGAGGAGCAGCAGGACGCCGTGGCTGCATGGAGTGCCCAGCAACACTCTGCCAGCCTTGGAGACGAGGGGCCGAATTTCAGGGGCCTGGGAGGCCCTGCCCCACCTCCAGCAGGTGGGAGCCCCACTGAGGCTGGCCCCTTTCCCCAAAGGGCAGGAAGAGCGCTGGGGGCCGAGGGGGAGGGCAGGGCCACTCGGTCAGCAGCTGGCGGGCTCACGACAGCGGCAGGCTGAGAGGACGCCTCCAGCCTGGCAGGGCTGCGTAAGAAAGGGGGCTGGCCTGGCTCAGCGGGCCCCAACACGAGGCTGCGCCGCCCTGGGCGCGCCATCGCGATTCATCAGACACGAGAAGCAGGCCAAGCCATCCCCAACCGGGGACCAGGCCCAGAGCTGGGTGTGAGCTGCAGGCATCCCAAGAACATCACCCTCCTTCCCCAGGCTCCGGCCTCTGAGTGTCGCCTTGGTGCCCCCAGCTCTGCCTAGAGGCTCCGAGCCCGCCCAGGCGCCTCCTAGCGCCCGGAGCACACACCACTCCCACGCCAGCTCTGGTGGAATAGTTAATTAGCGCAGCCACAGCAATGTAAAACTGGGGCCTCCAACGTGCCTGATAATTTATGCAAGCCTCAGGATGGAGCACCTCATTCAGCACTTTCTTTTTCCCTTATGAAAGCAGGACTCCAGATTTAACTGCTCTCCACCCTTTACGGTGTTCGCTGTAGTAAAACTGAACCCACCGCACATGGCGAGGCGGGGGACGGCAGACCCCTTAGTGGGGACGCCGGCAGCCACAGGGCAGCCCTCAGCACCTGACCGCCTGCTCCTTCAAACTGCACAGCAGCCCCGGGGGAATGGCCCTTGGCCAGGTCACAACCTGGAAGCACCGGCCTGGAGGCCCCGGCCAGGGCCTGCCAGCACCTCAAGAAAACCCCAGGGTGACTGCTCCTGAGCACCACGGGGCAGAGCAGGGACACCACGGGACAGTCACCAGCCCTGGCCCTGCCCCTCCGCTGCCTCGACACAGGACACCGGCCTCCCCCTCAGCTGCAGGGTGGGAGCCGGGGCGGCGCGGGCTGTGGCAGAACTGCTGTGCGTCCCTGCCCACCACGCCGGCCGGGACAGGCGTCCCTGGGCTCACGGCACGTCTCTCCCTCCCCATGAGGCCGGGCTGACGGCCTTGGGCTAACTTAGGACAGGAGAGCTGCTGGCCCTCCAGAGGCTGGCCCTGGGCAGGCAGTGACGCCCCATCTCCAGGCTGCTCTGCTCCTGAGGTGCCGTGCCCATGACAGCCAGCCTCCCCGCTGCCTGGCTGGACCCCTCTGCCCCTGACCACCCACAGGGCCCTGGGCAAGCAGTGGGTGAGAAACGCCTCCTTCCTGTGGAGGCCCAGGGCAAGGCTCCCTGGCCCACTGACCCTCCCACAGCCCTGAGGCCAGCACAGGGCTGCACAGGGCTGCCTAGTGCCAGCAGCGGTTCCTGGGCTGCCTCCCCAGAGTGACGCTGCAGTGCTGCGGTCTGGGTCACTGCTTGCCCCTGCCTCCTGGGCACACCTGATCAGAGGGCTGAGGCCTAGTGAGAGGGATGAAAACTGGGCCCTTCCTATCAACCACAGCCCTCAGCAACCCGCCAGGCCCACACCCTCTCCCACCAAGCTGGCCACTCCTCTGTGCAATCTGGGGCTTCCCAGGCAGGGGAAGGAGAGGGCGGGCTCTGCCCACTGTCCTGGGCAGGTGACGCAGAGGGGCCCTCCATCCCAGTGATTTCTGGGAGGTGACGCCACTGCCCACCAGTAGCTTTCCCCTCACACAGGACAGCAAACATTCCCAGTGGCCGTAGGAATCCCATAACCTGTTGCCACCACGAAGCTCCCTAGCCTGGGGCCCACGGGTTAGGTGGGCCACCAGCCCCAACACCGCAGGCAAGAGCGCTGGCCTCCCTCCCAGCCTGGCCTGGGTGCATGTGGGCTGGGCAATACCCTCCCTGCATACAGGGGCACACATGGAGCCTGTCACTTCAGGGTGGCCCGTGTCACAGGGCTGAGGCCCAGTGTGGCCAGAGGAAGACAAGCCCCAGAGCTGGCCCTGAGCCCCAGGCCTGCACTGGGGTTACTAACTGCCACAATGACACGCTGGTAAATCGGAAAGCATTTCTGACGCCTATAGGTCTCCTCCGCTTCTGCCCCCTCCAGCCTCCGTCCGCCCTGAGGCAGATTATGCGGGGTCTCTGGGCAGCTGCAATGAGGAGGCCCCCCAGCCAGCAAACACGCTCCCATGGGCCCCTTCCCAGGTGTCCTCTCAATCCCCCAGCTGCCAATGGACCCATCCCCAGAAGAAAAAGGCAAGAGGCCTGCCCCTCAGCCCAAGTCTGACTCTAAGCCCAGAGAGCCAGGCGGGAGGTGTGGCGGGCAGAGGAGTGAGGAGGGGAGGGGAGGCGAGGGGACGGGCAGAGGAGGGAAAGCAAGAGGAGTCAGGCCGGAATCTTCACAGCTGAGTCCCCAGGGGCTGGGCCCCGTGCCTGCTGAACAATGCAGTTTTGAATTCAATTAAAGCGATTATCTGTTGTGCCAAATAAATTGTGTACAGCATATATCCTGCAGCACGTTACACCTCCGGGCTCATTATTCCCTAACTGTTTCCCCCTGTTTATGCGCTCTCAAATTAAATTGCTGATAATATGCGCCAAAATAAAAAATGAACGCACCTTGTCCCAGGAAAATTGATTCCCCCTTTTCCTGGACTGGCGACTGCCGGGGTTTATACACTCTGTTCCTGGTGATCATTAGTAATTCAATTTTCTTTTTATTAGCCCCCTTATCTGCTGAGCAATATAGTGGCAGAGCTGACCTCTTTCGCACGGGTAAATGTTTAAAATCTTTTCCCTGATTAATTTTGCCAGTTAAGAAAAAGAGGAGAAATGGCCCGGCTCTTAGCCATCACAACGAATAAAGCTTAATGTTGATTGTGATGGAATTTCTAATGCCAAGGAAATTGATTGAACGCGGCAATTACACTGCAACAGTAACTCAAGGGAGATGGGCTCGCTTCTCCTGGCCGTAGCCTTTTGGTTATTTAAAACAATCCAATTTGCAAGGATAATTATGTATTAGTGTTTTATCTGCCACTTGAAATGAACAGGGGAGTTTCGATACTGGCCCAGCATTAGCAGGTTATTGCTGCAAATTACTTGATATCTGCTTTCTTTCACATAAAGAGGAAATTAGGCAATCAATTACCAGAAAAAGGTGCCCTGCGGTATACGAGGGGCGAGTGCGCCCTCTGCTGGCCACCAGGGCGCAAGGCAGGGCTGATAGGAGCCTCAGGGCTGGGGGTCTGCACCAGTCACACTCGCTCTGGTACACAGGACGTGGCAGACAAAGAAGGGCAGGTGAGCTGCCAGCGCCCTGCTGCCTCACTTCCTCACGTCCCCACGCCCCACCTTCTAGCGGCCAGCTCCCACACAAGTGCTCAGCTCCGTGGGGCCCACTAAAGACCAAGGACCAAGGACCTCGGCTGGGTCCCAGGACGCGAGGCACAGCACAGCGCAGTCATGAGAGCACAAGTCCCCAGTGGGACTGCCAGGGGCCAAACCACCTCCACATTTCACCTGCGTCACCTGAGAAGCCACCACCACACATGCCCCAGCTGCTCAAAGGGGAGGGAAAGGGGATAGCACAGGACCAGGTGCCCCAGATGAAGCCTGGTTTTCCAGGACAGTGTCACGGTGATCGTGTCCCCTTCCCCACGGCCCATAGCACTAGACCCCCCACCACGGATCCCTAAGAAGTGCCAGCCTGGCAGCAGCTCCCCCAATGTGCTGCCATCACCTCAGGCAGTGGGCCGTCCTCTTCAACAAGGCCACACCCCACAACGCTCCCCACGCCGTTCACTAAACACCAGCGACTCAGGAAGAGGGCAAAGCCGACCCCCGGACCGGCCCAGGCTTCCTGAGAAAGAGGCAGCAGCAGGCAGGGAGGGAGGCAGAGCTGCTGGCCCGGGCTGCTGAGGACAGGAGGCAGACGGCAGGCCTGGGGGCCCTGGCCTCCTCCCCTTCAGGGCTGCATGGCTGCCGCCTCTCGTCCACTTGACCCTCCTTCCACAAACAGGAGCACCAGAGAGGCAGCCACACACCAGCGGGCAGCATGTCCCCCAGCCCTGGCCCCGACTGCCCGCCAGGCTGAGTGCTCTCCGGCTGGGGTAAACTCAAGGTGCTTCCTCAGCGCCCAGGAGCGCCAGCTGGGCCCAGCTCCGGGCTTCCCAGAGCCGCTCCTCCCCAGCACCCGTTCTCCTGTCCTCATACCTTCCTTGGTGGGGAGGTGGGCCCTGCTGGGAGGCGGGCAGCACAGACGGTGCCTGGTGACCTGCATCAGGCCCTTGGAGGGAGTCTTCTTCAGAACCAGGCTGCTCTTCCCCCGGAGGGCCTGTTTCCTCCGCAGGCTGAACTGGCTCTTAGCAGCGGCGGCAGGTGGGGAGCTGCTCTTCTTGTCCCCCGGAAGGCTGCGGAGACAAAGAGCCAGCAGCTCCCACCAGGCCCCCCACCACGGGAGAATGCCCCACCCACCCTGCCCTTCCGGTTCCCAGACCCAAGGAATCGGCCCATGGGCCCGGCCCTGCCGGCTCTGCCTTCCACCTGAAAAGCAGGTCTGCTGGTGGGGCTCCCCTCCTGTCTCCCAGACTCCCAGCCACAGAGCCGAGGGGTCCAGGATCCCTGAGCCAGCCCCTGACCCCCGCCCAGGCTGTCTCCGCTATCTCTCCAGGCCAGATGAGTCCCCGAGTGGGGCTGGCGTAGGGGGGAAGGAGACCGGTGATGTCCACAGGAGGAGCTGTCACCAGCGTCTGCAGCCCTCTCCACAGGGGGCTACTCCCACAGCTCCCCCTTCTGTGCTGCTGAAACAGGTGGTCGCCATCCAGAAAAAGGGAAGGGGATGGGGGAAGCCCGTGTCAACCAAGATGGCACCTATCTGGGCGAGTGGGGCCAAAGACCAAGGTCAGCAGAGGGGCCTCCCAGAGAGGAAGATGCACGCCAGTGTCACGGCCTTGCCAGCAGCAGCCGCCATGGTTAACTTCTTGATCCGAGACACAACCCATGGGGTGGAGGCCGGGAGAGGGACATGCAGTCACCCAGCCACCGCGGGGCAGCATTCCTCTCTGGTGGCACACTGCACCCTGGGTTTGCTTGGCCAGCCCGTCCACGAACCGTGGGCCAAGAAGGGAAGCAGGCTCTGGTCTCTCACCAACAGGACAAAGGGGAGGCTTGCTGGCGCCACCCCCAGCTGTCCTGCATGGCTGGAGGCTCCAGGCAAGCCCTTGGCCATGCTGAGCCGCCCTTACTCAGCATAATCCAGCCTCATCCCTGTGGGGACGTTAACGCCGCCGCACACTAAGCTCTGTGCTGACTCAGGCCCCACCGGACAGCGACCAGGTAGTGTTGGGTGAGGCTTCATGTCCTCCTCCCACTGGCTCTGCCCACACAGGACCCTGGGGTGGCAGCTGAGCCACACACCTAGCGCTCGCCCGTCTCCGGATGATCTTGGTACGGCTCTTCACTTTGTAAGCGGAGAGCGGGGTCTCGCTGGGTCCCACTGCTGGTTTGTCTGCTGGCGGGGACCTCGACGGGACTGGGGAGAGCTGGAGGGCACGGTCCTTGCTGGTGGCCTCTGACCGCCACCGGAAGGAGGACGAGGAGGCGGCCGGCAGGCTGGAGGCCTTCCACTTGTACTTGCTGCGGGGAGCCCCGGCCGCAGGGGGCATGGCCACCTTCCTGGGTTTGGCATCTGGCTCGGCTCTGGGCTGCAGCTTCTCCACTTGCTCTGCTGGGCCACCGGGAGCCGTGCACACATTCTCCGCAGCCGCTCTGGGACTGAGGGCCCTCCGAGGGGCCCGGGGGCTCTTTGCCGAGGCAGCCACCCACTTGTAGTTGTTCTTCCGGAATTTGTTGGTTTGACAAGACACAAGCAGTGAGGCCTCCCGAGCCTGCCTGGGGCCGGAAGCTGTTCTGGCTGGGCCTGCCATCACACCTGGGGAAACTGGCTGATCCGGGTGGCCAGCATCCAAAGTCCCATCCCCAAGGAGTTGTGCAACACGACTGGCCACAGGGTGAGAGCCCACCTTCCTGGACAGGGCCATGCCGCTGCGCTGGGGCTGGGTGGAGGACGGGAAGCACGCCTGGACTGAAACTGCGCTCTCACTGACCGTCCGCCGGGGCTCCGAGGGGCTATCACTCACACTGCCCACAGACCTCACAACCCGGAGCTTGCCGGGCTCCTTCTGGCAGACCAGGAGGGGGTCCTCTGTGCCGCAAATCCCCTTGGCTCTTCCTGGCCTGGAGGGCTGCCGCTGTCCGCCAGGAGGCTCGCCCTCACCTTCCTGAGGCCTGGCCTCACTCCAGGGCAGGTCCTTACATTCTTCCAAGGAGCCCCGCGGGACCCCTGCAGGGCTAGCCAAGCCCGGCTTGGATGGCGGTTTGATTCTGATGACCATACTCTGATCTGGACTGAGCTGGACCCGCCTCTCCAGGACATACTGCTGAGGGCCGGGATCCTGGCCGCCCCCAGCCCTGAGGGTTGGCTGCACAGCACAGGCAGCGGGTGAGTCTGAGGATGCTGGGGGCCGGTTCACGAGGGAGTACTTCTTGCGCCATGGAGATCCCTGGCTCGGGGAGAAGCCCCTCCGGCTTGGGCGAGGGTAGCGAGCGCTGAACGCCCTGCTGCTGTTGAAGGCTGGCGGCTGCCACCGGCAAGCAGCTGAGGAGCCTGGGGCAGGGCCGTTGCCATGGAGGGTTTTGTAGTCATCGATCAAACCTGAGAAGACAGAATCACAAGCTTAACCAGGGGGTGAGAGGAAAATCAGCAAGAATCCCCTGGAGGAGCATCAGCTGACAAGACACCCCACAGACACCGCCCCCCTTACTCCTGAGCCCGAGTCCTGGTGCAGGAGGGGCAGCCCCTGCTGCCTGAGAAGCCCTAGCACTTCAGCTTAAATCTCTTAGGCCTATGAGCCTTTTCCCATCACTTCTACTTCAGCCCCGTTTCTGGCAGCTGATCCTGAAAATGCACCCCTGTGACATAATATCCCCAATTCGCCGGGAATATTATTCTGGGACCACAATTCTTCAAGGGAAAGAGTCACGCGGGCTGGCCGAGTGGCGCGGTGGTTAAGTGCTGGCTTGCGACGCCAGCAGCCCCGGTTTGGGTCCCACATATGAGGGCCAGTGACACTGCCCTCAAAAAAAAAAGAAAGAGTCACTCAATAAGAAGAGACCAGCAAGGCCCCATGCTGGAATGCCTCAACAAAATGGGGGCCAGCCAGCCACCGAGGCCCTCTGGCTTGCCCCCAGATGGAAAGGGGAGAAGACTGCACCTTAATGATCTCCCTGCCCAACACACAGGAAGTGTGTAAGACAACTGACACTCCTCAAAGGGTGTCACACCCAACACCCTCCTCCCCTCAGGAGAGGAGACGCTTGATCATGCAGAGCCCAGGTACAGTGGCCTGACTCGACCCCCACAGGGCCATTCCAAGGAAGCCCCTGATAGCTGTCCTGACACCGGAGGGGCACGGGCCTGGGCTGGGACAACGCAGGGCTGCAGGGCATGACAACTCAACTAACAAACCAGTAAGTAGCCAGCCCCCCAGTTATAACACTCCCCGACACAGGTCCTGCCCCCAGACCCAAAAAGAGCCGCGCCCAGACCTGGTGACACCTCAAGGCAGGTATGATGGAAAGCCAAGGAGTGACCCCAAAGCAAGGCTCACACACCTAGACTCTCCCCCACACACCCTTTCCGAGTCCTTCATCGTCTCTTTGCGGGAGTAACTCTAAAAGGGGAATTTTTTTCTTTCTCTTAAGTATAGAAAGCCCAGCTTGGGTCTAAACGCTGAACAGGGTGGAAACTGAGGCCTAGGAGTCTGGGCCTGGAATACCCCGGCGTGAGGCCGTCCCGAGGCCCAGAGCGGGAACAGGGGGCGTCGGGGGAAGAAACGCGCCCCTCGCCCCGAACGATCCGCCCCGCTGTCCGGCGCCAGGGGCTGGGGCCGCCTCCCGCCGGCGCCTGAACAACCGCCCGGAAGCCGCTCCGCGTCCGCCGCCTTCGCCTGCCGCCCGCCTCCGCGCCCGCCCCGCCCTGGCCGTCCAGACGGCGGGCAGAGAGCCACCGCCTTCGTGAGGCGAGGGGCCAGACAGCGACGCGCGCCCCCGGCCCGGCTCACCCTGCAGGAGGCGGATCTGCCGCCGCAAATGCTCCTTTTCCTCCATCTCTAGAGTCCGAGACGCCCGGCCAGGCCTCCGCGACGTCATCGCCATGCGACCGTTTCCCTGCGGGCGGGGCGAGGTGGGGCGCGGGAGGCGCCGACACTGCGCATGCGGCCAGGCGTGGGCAGCGCCGGACGGAGGGGGAGACGCGCCGTCGCCCTGGCAACGCCTGGGGGCGGGGCCAAACACGCACCGAGCCAGGGAAGGGGCGACGTCACTACGGAGCGCCGAGCGTGGCTTCGCGGCGCGCCGGGAGGGGACGTGTGTGAGCGCCGCCGCGCTGGAGGGGCTCTGGTCGGTCTCTCGGCCACGGCTCTCGTTCCCTGAGGGGCTGGGCGCGGAACCAGGCCCGGAGCGCGCCTTAGCCGCCGCGCAGTGCCTTCCCCAGTCTCCGCACATCATTACAGACATTCAGCAAACGGTCCCTGACACCCCGGTTGCTGGGAGAAGCCGGCGGCGCACTTCTCCCGCCCCTCCCTTACCGGGCGTTCTGTCCCGTCCCACGCCTGCTCTCCGACCCCAGCCCTTCCATGCGGGGGTGCGGGGGTTTCCGCCATGTAATCCAAGCAGCCTTCCTTGCTGAACTGCAAGCCTCCCCCTACCACCCCTAGGCCTTGACGCACCCCACTTCTCTCCAGTCCCACCACACAAGGCTACCCCGGGGGCACCAGCCTCTCTGCGGGGGGTGGGGAGGTCATTAAAGGGAATGCAATGTAGCCAAACCGAACGCATTTGTATGGGAGACCAGCACAAAACATCAAATCCGTCCTGGGTTTATCTGCCCCATCTCTGTGCCCCCGCCGGCACCTTCCTTGGGGAATTCCTCCCTCCTGCCCTGTATAAGGTCTGCGTCCAGGTGGGAGTCAGGTGACCTGACTCACCACCAGGCCCTCTGGTGGGAACAGATGGTTGGCAAGTTGGGACCTCTCCTGCATGGATGTCCCTCCCCCCAGCTTTTTATCCCAGAGGGAGGGGAGCAGGAGGCGACTGTGGTTCAGAACTGACCCTGAGGCCCCTGTAGGTGCCCCCTTCACTTCAGGATCTCACGCCGCACTAACCCTCACTGCAACGTTGATCCTCAGACTCTGAGACAGAACCTTCTAGAAAAGGTTATTAGTCTGCTGTTCCCTCCATCACAGCATTTCTGGGAGGATCTCAAGAGATCACGACTGATGGATGGTGTGAATTTCATCAGGACAGTCTTCCACATGCCCTAGTACTGGGCAAACCGGGGGCAGCATCTCTACCTACGCGGAAGACACGCCACCTGCCCCCAGACCTGGATTCCAGAACAAGGCTTCTTCCAGCAGGGACAACGAGCAGCGAGCCTCAGAACGCGGGAAGCAGGACCAAGGGGGCCGCTTCCTCCAGCAGGGGCCCACTTTGCGTAGGGCTGGGTTCTGTGCCGCCCCTGGCCGGCAGCGAATCCGGGGACGCCGCAGGCCACAAGACAGGGGACCTCAAAAGGAAGGAGCACAGGGAGGGGTGTCTGGAAGTAGGGCCGGGGCAATGGGGACGTATTAGGGTCCCTGCGCTGCACCTCCCTCTTAAGCTGCGGGGTGGCCCGGACTTGGGGTAGTTTCGCCGAGCCCTCAGCAATGCCGGGCCTTCCTGCCGCCCACGCCCCTCCCGACTCCTGGGGCGCCTCGGAACCCGAGACCCCCTGCTCTGGGTCCTCCCGGGCCAGGAGCTTGCGTGGCTGCCCCCATCACCCAGCGATCCGCCGAACGTTGAGCTCTCCTTGGGCAGAGCCTGAGGACCACCGGTCGGAGCCGCAGCCCGAAGGGCAGCCGGGTGCCCCGCCCCTGGTTGCGCCCGAGAGTCCGGGGTTAGCAAGGCGGGCGGGGGCGGGATGACTCGACCCCCCAAAGGAAAAGGCCCCTGGGGCTTCGCGCTCCGCACGCTCTTTGCCCCGCCGCCGCAGCCGGTCCAGTGCCTCTTTAATCCCGGCCACGTCGCGCTCGGGCGCCGGGGGCGCTCTGCAGAGCTGTTTGCCCGGCACGGGTTCCAAGTGGCCTGGCAGTACGCGCACAGCCGTGGGCGCAGGCAGGGTGGGATGGGGGAGGGGCGGGAAGGGGTGAAGGCGGGGCAGGGGAGGGCGGGGAGGGGAGGGGTCAAGCGGGCGGGGCCCGCACAGGGGAGGGCGGACCCCAAGCTGCTCCACGGGAGCTCGGAAAACTGTCCCGGCCCCTGTCGCGGAGCCCGCGGCGCCCACCGCGGCCCCGCCCGCCTGCCTATCCCGCGCTCCTGCGGCCCCGGTACCCAAGGCCTCGTTCACCTCTGAATCTGAGTCTAGGATGGGGCCTGCCTGGCCCTCCCAGGAAGCGAGGGTGGGTTCCTCTTGCCCGCCGCACCCCACTCCGTCTCACGCCGTCCTGTCCTCTGCTGTGCCTTCCTGGCTCGCCTCGCAGCTGCCTCACTCCTCTCTCTAAGCCCACTGTCTCCATCTTCACCGCAGTATCGCCCAGCTGGTCCCTCCAGTGAGATCTCGGGGTTATCTCTGGGATCTTAATGACATGCTCCGTTCCTCCCAGGGACACTGCCTGCCACTGCTGCATTCCCAGCGTGCTTGGCGGGGTGTCAGCCCCTTACACAGGTGGAGACAGGGGGGCCATGGCAGTGTGCTTCCTTCCCCTTTCTTAGAGCCTGCCCAGGCTGCTGACTCCTCCTTGTCCAGCCAGAAATCTCCTCCCAGGCTCTGAGTCCCTAGCTCAGGACCCCCAGGGGCTGACTAGATCTTGCCCAGGGTGGCCTCACCCACCTCCATATAACAGAAGGTGGCTGTGAGGAGGACATCGTGTCGCCCCAGAGTTTCTGGCTGTCAAGATGAACTCTTTTTTTTTTTTTTTAAGATTTTATTGGGGAATTGGCAGAGGGGAACAGCGTTGGGGAATCGGGGAAGGGGAACAGACAAGTTGCTGTCTTTTTGTTCTTCAGTTTAGTTGCGGAGGATGTTGCTTCACTGTTGGTATCGTCATTTGCGCTCTTCCCGGATGAGGCAGATCGGTCGCTGGCCTCTGGATGTCGCTCACTGCAGCTATTGGCAGCTCACGCTTGGCTGCCAGCCGCTCACGCTGGCTGTGGGCCACTCACTGTAGCCTATGGCAGCCCACTGCAGCAGGGGCTGCAGCCCACACCATCACCGGGGCTCGGACAGCCCAGCTCCAGGTGGAGCTGTTATTAGCTGTAGAGGACAGTGTCACTGGCCCTCATGTGGGATCCGAACCGGGGCCGCTGGCATCCCAAAACCAGCGCTTAACCAATGCGCCACTCGGCCGGCCCAAGATGAACTCTTGTCTCTACCCACCACGGGTGCCGTGGAGGGGATGGAAATGGGTGTCAGTGCCAGCCCCACCCGCCTTCCTTCCTCCTTTTCTCCCCAGCACAATTCCTGTCCTCACCAGCTGCCCTCTGCCCTCTGTGAGTCAGTCCAGGAGATACCACCACTCTCCTACCCAGCGCCTCTTGCTTTGGTTACAGCTAAAGAACGGAAAATATGAACAAGAAGTTGCACCAACCAAGCAGCGCCTGCCCCACCCCGTCCCAGGTCACTGCCTCAAGGCAGTTGGATGTAGTGTGCCACACCATCCCCAGGTGCCATGTAGATGGCACCTGCCTGGCACCTCTGCCTCAGACCGAATCCCTGGGGCTGCACAACCGCCTCCACCCTATTTTCCCATGTGGCAACCAAGGATTTCTAGAAAAGTAAACCGGAGCGGGTCACACACCTGCTGGAAACCCACAGGGAGTTTACCCCGCTGAGGAGGCCTCCCCTCCTGACCTTGGCCAGGAGCCTGACAGCTGGAGAGACGGGGCGACAGGACTGGAGGCTGTCCGGGCAGAGCTTTGCCTGGGGGGCAGCGAGGGGCAGGCTGAACCGGGGGAGGGGTCACCTGGAAGGCCCACCACGCAGCCTCGCTGGCCCCTCAGCGCACACACACACAGTCGTACAGACATGCACACATGCACAAATACACCACACAAGACACTACGCGTACATGTGAACAGACACGTGCGTGCAAACAACATGCACATACATACACACATGCGGACACTCGCACACGTACTCACACTGAGCCCTACTTCGGCTCCTGGGGCCCCCTGCCACCACCGCAAGGACACTGAGCCCTACTTCGGCTCCTGGGGCCCCCTGCCACCACCGCAAGGACACTGAGCCCTACTTCGGCTCCTGGGGCCCCCTGCCACCACCGCAAGGACACTGAGCCCTACTTCGGCTCCTGGGGCCCCCTGCCACCACCGCAAGGACACTGAGCCCTACTTCGGCTCCTGGGGCCCCCTGCCACCACCGCAAGGACACTGAGCCCTACTTCGGCTCCTGGGGCCCCCTGCCACCACCGCAAGGACACTGAGCCCTACTTCGGCTCCTGGGGCCCCCTGCCACCACCGCAAGGACACTGAGCCCTACTTCGGCTCCTGGGGCCCCCTGCCACCACCGCAAGGACACTGAGCCCTACTTCGGCTCCTGGGGCCCCCTGCCACCACCGCAAGGACACTGAGCCCTACTTCGGCTCCTGGGGCCCCCTGCCACCACCGCAAGGACACTGAGCCCTACTTCGGCTCCTGGGGCCCCCTGCCACCACCGCAAGGACACTGAGCCCTACTTCGGCTCCTGGGGCCCCCTGCCACCACCGCAAGGACACTGAGCCCTACTTCGGCTCCTGGGGCCCCCTGCCACCACCGCAAGGACACTGAGCCCTACTTCGGCTCCTGGGGCCCCCTGCCACCACCGCAAGGACACTGAGCCCTACTTCGGCTCCTGGGGCCCCCTGCCACCACCGCAAGGACACTGAGCCCTACTTCGGCTCCTGGGGCCCCCTGCCACCACCGCAAGGACACTGAGCCCTACTTCGGCTCCTGGGGCCCCCTGCCACCACCGCAAGGACACTGAGCCCTACTTCGGCTCCTGGGGCCCCCTGCCACCACCGCAAGGACACTGAGCCCTACTTCGGCTCCTGGGGCCCCCTGCCACCACCGCAAGGACACTGAGCCCTACTTCGGCTCCTGGGGCCCCCTGCCACCACCGCAAGGACACTGAGCCCTACTTCGGCCCCTGGGGCCCCCTGCCACCACCGCAAGGGTGCCCTGTCACACCCGCCAATGGCTCCAGGGCTGGGCCGGAGCTGGGATTGGCGCCCACCTCCCCAGAACCCCTGAGGCCTGTACCTAAGGACCCCAACGTGAAGAGAAAACCAGCTTCATAGAGCCCAGGCTGGCCCTGGAGCAGCCTAGCCCCCTGCCTGCCCCCACCCATGGCCTGCGCCCACCTGTGTCTGGCCTATGTACCCCGCAGGTGGGAAGTTGTGCTTGCATGAGATCATGTTTCCTGTCTGAAGCAGTATTTCCAGCCACCATAACTACAACTCACCAGCACGCAGCTCGGGAAAACACCATCCCAGGGCTGGCATTGGGTGCTGGCAGCCACTCTGCCTGGCAGAGGCCTCATCAGGTTTACTGTGACAGCCTCATGGCAGGAGCACCTGGCCCAGGTGCTGGTCGAGTGACTGAGTGTGGGAGAGGTCTCAGGGCATCTCAGGCAGGCAGGCCGGCCCTGGTGTGGCCACGTGTCACGGATGAAGGGCCACCAGGCAGGACTTGGAGGGGAAGGAGGGGTGTGGGGACCCACTGCCTTGCACCAGGCATGATTTTCATGTGACCCAGGACAGTGAGGGCTCCGAGGAACCTGGATATTGTCACTTGGCTCCACATTTTCTTTCTTTCGTCTTTCTTCCTTTCTTTCTTTCTTTCTTTCTTTCTTTCTTTCTTTCTTTCTTTCTTTCTTTCTTTCTTTCTTTCTTTCTTTCTTTCTTTCTTTTTTTCCCACTTGTTTTGGCCAGAATATTTTAAAATAAATCTTGTATACCATGTCATTTCAGTTTCACCCACAAACTCTTTAGAATGCAAGTCCAGGCCAGACAAGTGGCGCGGTGGTTAAGCGCTGGCTTGGGAAGCCAGTGGCCGCGGTTCGGATCCCACATGTGGGGACCAGTGACACTGCCCTCAAAAAGAAAATTTTTTTAAAAATAGAATGCAAGTCCAACTGATATGGACTTTTTTTTTTGCATAACCACCATGCTATTAAGCACCTCACAAAAGTTACAGTAATTCCCTAATATCATCTGATACTCAATCTATACTCAAATTTCTCTGATTACCTACAAAAAATAACTTGAAACTTTTTTTTAAAAGGTTTTATTGGGGAATTGGGGGAGGGGAACAAAGTTGGGGAATTGGGGAAGGGGAACAAACAAGTTGCTGTCTTTTCGTTCTTCAGGCTAGTTGTGGAGGATGTTGCTTCACTGGCCCATGTTGGTATCGTCATTGCGCTCTTCCTGGATGAGGCAGATCGGTCGCCGACCTCTGGATGTCACTCACCACGGCTATTGGCAGCTCACTCTGGCTGCCAGCCGCTCACACTGGCTGCTGGCCACTCACTGTAACCTATGGCAGCCCACTGCAGCAGGGGCTGCGGCCTACACCATTGCCAGGGCTCGTAGCCCAGCTCCAGGTGGAGCTGTTGTTAGCTGTAGAGGGCAGTATCACTGGCCCTCATATGTGGGATCCGAACCAGGGCCGCTGGCATCCCAAAACCAGCTCTTAACCAATGCGCCACTCGGCCGGCCCAACTTGAAACTTTTTACTATGAAAATTTCAAAAATACAAAGTCAAACAAGTAGTATACTGAGCCTCTATGCATATATCCATCAATCAACTTCCACAATTATTAGCCCATGCTACTCAGTTGTTTATCATCTCTACCTTCCATTCCCCCACATTTTTGCTCTTCTGCTGAATTATTTTAAGCACATCTCAAACACTTTCCTTTTATCCACAAATATTTCAATATATAAATGTAAAAATAAGTACTTTTGGGCCGGCCGAGTGGTGCATTGGTTAAGAGCTGGTTTTGGGATGCCAGCGGCCCCAGTTCGGATCCCACATAGGAGGGCCAGTGACACTGCCCTCTACAGCTAAGATGGTGAACAATAGCTCCACCTGGAGCTGGGCTGTGCGAGCCCTGGCAATGGTGTGGGCTGCAGCCCCTGCTGCAGTGGGCTGCCATAGGCTACAGGGAGTGGCCGGCAGCCAGCGTGAGTGGCTGGCAGCCAGAGTGAGCTGCCAATAGCTGCGGTGAGCGACCATCCAGAGGTCGGCGACCGATCTGCCTCACCCGGAAAGAGCGCAATGACGATACCAACATGTACCAGTGAAGCAACGTCCTCCGCAACTAGACTGAAGAACAAAAAAAAGACAGCAACTTGTCTGTTCCCCTTCCCGATTCCCCAAGGCTGTTCCTTGTTCCCCTCCCCCAATTCCCCAATAAAATCTTTTTTTAAAAAAAAATAAGTACTTTTAATAAAAAATAATATATTATCGCACTGAAAAGGGTTCCTGAACCCAATTCTAATGTGTATGTGTAAGGTGGGGTGGGGGCTTCCCACACTCACAATACCAAGCAATTCTCAGACATCTGCAGGGTATCCAGGAATTCAACTCAATGTTGACACTGTCCAGCTGAAGCTGGCATTAGATTCCACAGGTTAAGGGTTTAGTCTTGTAGACTGCTCCCTTCCCTGGGTTTCAAATGCCAGTCGCAAGCCCAGGTTGTGACTGTGCTTCTGATGGAGCAGTGGCTACAAATTGGAAGTTCCAACAACCCCCTCCTTGGGTTTGATTAATTTGCTAGAATGGCTAATAGGACTCAGGAAAACCAATTAACTCACTACATTACCGATTTATTATTGTACAGAGGATATTAAAGAATACAAATCAATGGCCAGATGAAGAGATACATAGGGCAAGGTACGTAGGAAGAAGTACAGAGTTTCCATGTCCTTTCTGGGCACGCCACTCTCCCAGTACCTCCATGTGGTGACCAACCCCCAGATTTTCTAAACAGCTTTATTGAGATATAGATCACACACCATACAATTCACCCGTTGTTAGGCAGGCAGGAGGAAAGAGTCTCAGGAGACCAAAATTGGTCTGTTAGAATTTACTTGGTGTGTTTGAGCTGCGGGAAGTGAGGCTAGAAAAGACCATCACTTCCCCGAGCAAAAAGGGGTGTGGAGTTTTATAGCGGGGGCGGCCCACTGATCTTAAGCCCCTAGGGCCGGCCAAGTTGCAAGGTGCTTAAGCGCTGGTTTGGGAAACCAGCGGCCTGGTTCAGGCCCCACATATGAGGACCAGTGACACTGCTCTCAAAAAAAAAAAAAAAGTAACTGATCTTAAGCCCCTAGAATACAAACACAAAAGAGTAGGTACAAAGTACAAAGGGAGACAAAATGGTTTTTAGGATAAGATGGTTTCTACATTTCAGGTGGCTTCTCCAAATACAAGCCAGCAGGTACAAGGTACAAAGCAAGAGTAGATGGCTTTTAAGATAAGAAAGTTTGGGCCGGCCGAGTGGCGCGTTGGTTGAGAGCTGGTTTTGGGATGCCAGCGGCCCTGGTTCGGATCCCACATATGAGGGCCAGTGACACTGCCCTCTACAGCTAACAACAGCTCCACCTGGAGCTGGGCTGTGCGAGCCCCGGTGATGGTGTAGGCTGCAGCCCCTGCTGCAGGGGCTGCCATAGGCTACAGTGAGAGGCCGGCAGCCAGCGTGAGCTGCCAATAGCCGCAGTGAGCGACATCCAGAGGCCGGTGACCGATCTGCCTCATCCAGGAAGAGCACAATGATGATGTCAGCATGAGTCAGTGAAGCACCGTCCTCCGCAGCTGGACTGAAGAGCAAAAAGACAGCAACTTGTCTGTTCCCCTCCCCCAATCCCCCAATAAAATCTTAAAAAAAAAAAAAAAGATAAGAAAGTTTCTGCTCCTGGCCTAAGTATGGCCTAACACCCATTTAAGTGTAAAAATCTGTGGGTTTTAGCATATTCAGAGTTGTGCAACCATCTAGCCACAACTAACTTGAGAACATTTCATTAACCCCGGAAAAACTGCATCCCTATTGCTGTCACTCCCCATCCCCTCCCCCAGCCTTGGGCAGGTCCATCTACTTTATATCTCTCTGGATACTTGGTGTGCGTGAATCATGTGATGTGTCTTCTTTGGAGTTGACTTCTGTCAGCTAGGATAATGTTTGGGGGTTCATCCGTGTTGTAGCGTGTGTGGGAACGTCACTCCATTTTAAAGCAGCGGAATGTCACCCTTTCCTGTCTTCCCCGTGTGTTTACCCCATTTCATTCACCCGTGTATCAGTTGGTGGACATGGAGGTGTTGTGGTGTTGGGGTTGTTATGAGTCTGCTGCATGAATGTCAGTGCAGATTTTGCGTGGAAGTGTTTCCACTTCTCATGAGTACACATCTAGGCGTGGACTGGGTGGGGCGTGCAGCAACTCGGATGTCCACCCGACTGCCCGGCAGCAGAGTGAGTCTCACTCCCTCGCCGCCCTCCTCTGCTCTTAGCTCTTTCCCGCCAGTCCCTGAAGGGTGTGAAGGGGCATCCCACTGTGGCTTGATTTGCAGCTTTTCATGGGCTTGTTGGGCATTTGTATAACTTCTTAGGAGAAATGTCCACTCAGCCCCTCTACCATGGCTCAGAGTTTTGAGAAACTGCAGAGGAGTGCAGTGGGCGGGCAGAGGTGGGGCTGGGGCTGGGGGTGGCTCTAGGGGGTGTTTCCGGGAACACGGGGGCGGGCGCACACTCACTCTGCCGGTTTCACTTTTGGGCCTAGGCACCCGCCGGCGGTGCGCTCCCAGTAGCCACAGGGCACAGGCCGCGAGTCGGGCCCGGCAGAATCACCTCACTTTGCAGGCCAGAGCTTGGGCGCCACAGTTACGGTGAGCCGCGCCCCTCGCCCCCTGGCGCCTGGGTGGTCCCGCCTGCACTGGGCGGGGGATGCCGCTCCTTCTGGGCCCTGACCTGGCCCCAGCACCCTCTTAGGACTGCCCACAATCCAGGCCCGCTTGCGGAAGTCCAGGCCGCTGGGAAAGAAGCCCGTCGTCAGCCCCAGCTGGGTTGGAGCTGGACTGCGGGGTGGGCCTTCCAGGTGCCCCTTTGGCCCACCCTCCAATTTCAGAGCAGCACTCCGAGGCTCAGAGGCCTTCTACCGGAGTGGGACTGGACTGGCCGGTCCTCTTCCTGGGGCCCAGGTCTCCTGCCCTTGCTCTGGCCAGCTTTGACCTCTAACCCCTGAAGCCTCAGCCTCCCACAAGTGGCTCATGAAGCTCCAGACACAGAGAAAGCCCTAGAGGGCATGCCTGGGAGTCTTGCCTCTGGCTGAGTCTTGCTGTGGCCCCTGTGTCAAGGACCCAGGAGGCGGTGGCTTCCATTTCTTGCCCCACCCTCTGGACCCCTCAGCCACGGAGACAGCTGCTCCAGCAGGTAGACCATTGGCCTGGGGGGTCACCCAGGGCCCCCACCTTGTTCTGCCTTCCCTTGGTGGCAGCCCTGAGCCTCATTGGGCTGACAAAGTGGTGGCGGCCTCAGTGATCCCCCCCATCACTGATCGTCCAGGGCTTTCTTGGGCTTTGTGTAGGCACTCTGGTCCCAGAACAAATGGTGTGAATGTCCTGATATGGCGAATGGTATCCCAGTCTGGAGGTGCTCACAGCCCTGTGGAGAGAGGGACTAGTGGGGGACAGGGTAGACAAGCTGCTTCCTTCTGTGTTGGGTAAGGGGCAGGGGCAGGGGCTTTCTGCCAGTCAGAGCATCCCAGGACTGGCCATGCAGTGTTGCTCTGGAGGGAAAGAGCTCCCCGTTGTTGGAGGCATCCAAGTACCTACCATACCCCCATCTCCACCCCTGCTTCCAGCCCTGGGGCGCAATGCCTGACTCATCTGCCCTCCTTAGGAGCATGGCATCGGTTTTTGAGTGGATAGTCAAGAGCGTGGTCCGGGAACTGGACCACAGTGGAGAGCTCATTCCCATGGACAGCCTTCGAAACTCTGCCAGCTTCCAGCCCTACCGCCTTTTAAGCAAGAAGTCCTCCATCTGGTTCTGGAGACCCCGCTACGTGTGTGTCGACCTGTTCATCAGGGACATCCTGGAGCCCAGTACCCCGGAACCAGGTACCCCACTTGGCACTGAGTCGGAGCCCTGGCTGGGAGGAAAGCGAGAGGGCCAGCCTGCTGCCTGCTCTGGGCTGTCTGCTTCCACAGGGCGGTTCCTTTCCAGAGGTACCCTGCCTGGGGGGGACGGGGCCAGCCAGCGGGATGGGGCCTTACCTTTGGTCTTGCTCCAGCTGTCGAGCGTGTCAACACCATCCGCTTCCAAGACACTGTGGACAGTAATAAGAAGGTCAACGTGAAGGTGGTGGCCCCAGGACAGGGGACGTTTGCATTTGGGGCTGCAGTATCTGACAGCTCCGAAGCCTCCATGAACGTGTGCACCCTGCGAGTGAGCCCCAACGTCTCGGAGGCCATGCTCCAAGAGAGGTGAGGCCTTAGGGGCAGGGCCCTGCTGACCCCAGCTAGCCACTGGGTCATTTTGGAGCAGTCGAAGTCACAGGGTATCTGTGCCAGGCTGAAAGTCAGCACCATGGGAGGAAAGTCCCAGAGGCAGGGGCGTGCTGGGACCAGTGCACTGTGGCAGGAGGCTGCAGAGGTCCTGGGGGCCTGCACCCTGAGGGCCCAGGCAGCCGGGGAGGACCCGGGGCGTCTGGTCAGACCGAGCTCCAGCTCGCTGAGAGGAGGCTGGGCTGCCGCAGTGGAGCAGACATGGGGACACCTCAGAGTGGAGACTTGAGATGAACCCAGGGAATAGAGGGAGGCAGCGGCCTGGTGAGCAGCTGGCTGAGGGGGTGGGCTCCCCCAGGGGATGCAGACCTCCACTGGCCCCGGCACCCCCACAAATCCACAGACACTGTTGGGAGCTCCTGGGAAGGGAATGACAGCCCCCCTGCGCCTGGGCATCCACAGAGGTCCCGGTCCCCTTAGCCCTGTCACTCCCCTTGGTGGGTACAAAGTCTTCATCCCTGAAGAGATGGGAGAGGGCGGGTGCGCCTCACCCTGCACCGTGAGTCTTCCGGTCTGCCTGTCACCTGCCCCAGGCGCCTGCGGCAGCCCGAACCCAAAGTCCTACAGCAACTTCGGAACCGTGGCTATGACGTGTTTATGGTGACTGAGGTGCTGCAGACACAGGAGGAGGTGGAGGTCACCCGGACCCACGAGAAGGAGGGCTCGGGCCAGCTGGCGCTGCCCAAAGCCATAGGCTTGCAGGTGTGCAGCATGGCCGTGCCTAGGCCAGGGCCACGTGGCAGGAGGGCGGCGGCAGAGGCAGACCCCTGCACCAGCCCACGCCTGGGCCCGTACCCCAGAGCCCGGTCCTGAGCCCAGGTCTGTCCGTCAGGTCGAGGGCCAGGGCCAGGGCCAGGGCCACGTGAGCCGGAAGAGGACAGTCACCATCCCCTCGGGCAGCGTCCTCGCATTCCGGGCGGCCCAGCTTGTCATCACTGGCTCTGACTTGAGTGAGCCGGGATGGGGGTGACTTCTGGGGCCCAGACTCCATGGCAAAAACCCAGGGAGGCCTGGGAAGGGTCACCGGCTGGTTGGGGGCGCTGGGCATCTGGCCGCACAGCTTCCTGGGTTGGGTGGCCGAGGGTCCTGTGCTCCGGAGTGAGGGCGCGTGGGGCACACTGCGGGAGCCGCGCAGGGGCACCTCAGTAGGGGAGGGGGAGGCCGCGGGCCCCCGTCAACCTGCCTCCCCACCTCTGTCCCCATCCGGCTGCCAGACATCCAATTGATCCCACACAAGAAGCAGAGGACCTTTGAGACGTTCCAGGCAGGTGAGGCCCATGGAGCCCCTGCACAGCCCGGGCAGTGGGACGAGCTCCTGGCCGCGGAGGCCTGCTGTATAGCAAGCGCGGGGCAGCCAGGAGACTCGAGGGCTCGGGGTGTGCACGTGCGCACAAGGGTGGCACTGCACGGGCTGGCGCCAGCCTGGCACAGCCTTGCTCCCTGCCCAGGTCACCAGCGTGGGGTGGTGATGAGGGGCTGTGAGGGCCCAAGGAAGGTCTCAGCTCTCTGACTCGGGGACCCACACCCTGCACTGATGCCCTGCCCTGGCCGGGACACAAGTTTTCAAAAGTTGCAGGTAACCAACCCGGGCGGTCCTCTGGTTCGTCCATGATAAAGTCCATCTATGACCGCCTCAAGATCCACTCGGGTCAGTACCTTCCTGACCGCCCCTGGGCCCCCTGGGGGTCTACCCTTCCTGACCAAGGCTCCCCAGGGCTCAATGACAGCCCTGTCCCCACAGACGGGCTCCCTGAGGACTCACTGGTGCCTACTGAAGACTTCCAGGGCCTGCAGACGGAAGTGAGTGCCTGTGCCAAGCTCCTGGGGAATTTCTCTAAGATGCTGTGTGAGCAGCTCCTAGGGTTCCTGGGGCAAGTCCTGCGGGACCAGCAGGTCTTACAGGCCCTACAGGCCCTGGAGGAGTCGGTAAGCAAGCTGCTCCGGACTGGGAAGGGGGGGGGCAGGGCCTGCCCCGGCCGCCCAGGCTCACGACCCCTGGCCCCCCAGCTGGAGCAGGACCAGCAGTGCAGGCGGGTGGAGCCTCTGTCAGGTCCAGTGGGTGCCATCCTGGAGTGCATGGTGCTGCCCAACAGAACGCTGGTCAAGGAGCTCGCTGGCCCTGTCTTCTACCTGCTGGAAGCGCTGGCTGGTGAGGGCCCTGGGGTGCGGCAGGTAGGGGGCAGGGACGTGGGTCGGCTCCGCCGGGCCTTCCCGAGCCTCTCTCACCTGAGGTCTCTCCCCAGCACTGAGTGAAACCCAGCACATGCTGCTAGCCCAGGTGCTGGAGGCCAGGGCCCTGTTGGAGCCGTTTAAGCTGGTGAGAGGGCGCAGGTGGTGGTGGAAGGGATGGGGCGTGTGGGGCAGGGCCTGGGTACCTCTGGGAGGGGCTGCTGTGGGTGGGCACTGGAGGCCTGGAGGCCCCGCTGACAACCGCCCACACTGTCCCGGCAGGTGGAGGCCCTTTTGGAGCAGAGCAGCCCATGGAAGGAGCACAGGGCCATGTCCCTGCCCCCTGAGACCCTGGGCAGCAGCTGGGGCTCAGAGGCACCCGCCTGGGGCATGTTGGAGGGGTGTGGTCTGGAGTTGCAGGTGGGCGCCCCCCAGGTGTGCTGGGAACCGGAGGCCCAGGGCTACATGTGTGCGCTCTATGCCTGCCTGGCCCTGCTGTTAAAGCTGAGCCAGCTCTGCTAGCCTGCGGACCTACGAGTTCGGGCTGCTCTCCAGAGGGCAGAGCTCATGCCCACCCAACTGCCAGCCCTGGGAAGGCAAGAGCCCAAACCCAGCCAGATGGCCCATCCACCACAGGGCTCGGGAGTTGGGGAAAGCCAATAAATTCGACTTACAGGGGCCGGCAAAGTGGCTCAGTTGGTTAAAAGTTGGCTCAGAGCACATGCTCTGAGCAACAGGGCCGCCGGTTTGATTCCCACATGGGCCAGTGAACGCTGCACGCTAGCCGAGCTGTTGCTGAGCTGCCAACGGGTGGCTGGATGGCTCAGCTGGTGTAACAAGATGGCCTGTTCAATGGTGGGCTACGCCTACCCGCAACTAAAAAAAAAAAAAAAAAAAAAAAGATTGAACTCAGCATCTTGAGCTGAGTTGCTGCCTTGATGTCTCAGTGGATGGGGCGGGCGCTCTTAACTACAAAAAAAAAAAAATTGATTTACAAAGGGAAGATGGATCAGTGAATTTTTTAGGGTTCCTAGACCTGGGATAGGGGGCAGGGGTGGGGACTTGCCCACACAGGATAAGGAGGGACGTGGGGCTGAGAGCAGGAGTCTCCCGCGTGGTCTCAGTCCTGTCACGCCATGGGGCTTGGCCCTGGTCATGCATGCAGCCATGCAGCTGGACCCCTGGCCTCTCCCCAGCGCGCTGGCCTGTGAGTAGTTCCACCAAGACGGGCTTGTCTACCAAAGGGAACTTGAGAACACACTGCTGCCGGTAGCGGGCCTGCGGGGCTGCAGAGGGGGTTAGAGCATCTGTGGCTGACTGGTACACAGACCCTATGCTTCTGGGGCCACGTGGAGGCTCCTGGAGAAGCAGTGGCCTTGGGTCTGTGTCTCATCCAGATACATCCACTCAAAGGTAAGAGTCTCCTGAGAGCAGGCCTCCTAGCGCTGTGGCAGAATTCAGGGCATGCAGGGGCTGCTTGCGGGGGTGGTCAGGGTGGGCCTGGCAACTGATCAGTGGGACTTTCCACATGTCTGGGTGCTGGGGCGGCCAGGAGAAATCTGCCTTTCCGCGGGGAGAGGAGGGGCCGCTGGCCCATTGGAGCACTCCAGGGGCACTCAGCTTAACAGCTCCATCAAGATCTGGTTGTGGCTGGGACATTAACCCCGACGCAAACCCAGGGCCCAAGCCCAACAGTGAAATTAAAGCAGAGGACAGTGCCCCCCAAACATCCCAGATGCAGTGACAGGAACCCCCAAGCAATCGCCTTCCACACAGTGAGGGAGCTGGAGGCCTGTCTGTCCCCCCAGGGGAGCCCTGGGCAGGGTGACCCGACAGGCAAAGCCAACGTGAATGGGACCGGAAGAGCTTAGTGTCAGAAAGCATTAAATGAGCAGGTACAGAAGCGCCACTTTTGGGGCCCTGACACTCTACCCTCCAGGCAAGGGGAAAGAGGGCCTGGGCAGTCCCACCCAGGCCCCACTGGAGGATCTGACTTGGCCCTTGGGTTCCAGGTACCTCAATACTTTGAGGTCCCCAGGGACATAGTCCACATGGGAGTATTTGAGCATCGAGATCGAGGCTGAAAGGCTGCGCATGGAAAGAAGTGCTCGGCTGTTGGCCCCGGTAGATGGGCTCTCCGCGGGTGGACTAGACAGAATACACCGGGGGCAGCACTATGGCAGTCATGGGGACAAGGGCAGCCTCTGTTGAAACAAGGCACTGCTCCCCCTGGGGCCTCCTGGAGCCCCTAGCACAGACATCACACTCCCACGACCCAGCAGCAGCCTGGCCTCAGGCCATGGGGGATTAGCTGAACCTCAACCCAGCAGGCAGGGCGTCCAATGGATGCCCTAGGCAGGGGCCATAGTGTGGGGGCGGGAATGGGGGCACGTGACTGAGCAGGCAGCTGTGTCATGCAACAAATAGCCTGTGCTCCGAACAGCCGCTGCAGGGTGGGTGTGGGCTCCCCGGCCCCACAAAGGAGGGGTGGGAAGAGGTGGGGTGCCACCTGCCTGGGACCCCATCATGCGTGCACCACTGAGGGTTTGCCGCTGGCCTGTCCAGCTGTTCTCTGCTGTAAGGAGAAGTGGGAGAAGTAGGCATGAACGCTCACCTCAGGGCTGGCTCCTAGGCCGCAAGGAGTGGGGGCTGCCACTGAGGGGTCCCAGGAGGCTCCTGCTGTGCCCAGCCTGAGTGGAGGCTGTGAGAGGGCTCCTCACAGGCCCCCAACAGCCGGATGGAAACGCAGCCCTGCAGGGGCCCTGGTCCTGGGAGCCTGAGGGGGGGTGGGCTGGCTGGAGATCCCCGAAGCCAGCACAGGTGTGCAGGATGCTCCCACCACCTCCTTCTCCTCCCAGTCTCCTTCCTAGGGGTCTGTGGGCCTCCTGACCTGCCCAGCATACCCCGCCCCCATGCCTTTCCTGTAGTTTAATCTGTCTGGCATCTGCTTTGTAGGATCCAAACTAATAAATCCTGACCGGGACTCCTCACAGACCACGCCCTTAGTCTGACCCTGCCCTGCCCTGGGGTGACCTATGAAACCCTGCCACCTTCCTGACTCAGCTCCACCCCACACCATAAACCTAGGCTGATCTGGCCACACGCCTGCACCCTGAACCTGCCTGACCTCTAACCCCTTCCTCCTGCCCACACCCACTGCCTTACCCACAATCCCAACCTGAGCCCCATCTAGGGCCAAGTGCAGCCCGTCAGAACCCCATTCAGACAGATGCCAGAGCCCTTTGATCCGCAGGTCTTTATTTCAGACAGTTTCCATAGGGGGCAGGCAGGACCCCAGACTTGCCCTTGAGGTGTCCCCAGTCTGGAGGGACTGCCCCCGGCCCTCAAAGAATTGAGGTCTCTCTGAGGCGGCAGCTCAGGGGAGGAAGGCATTTCAGGATGGACATTCTGTGGAGGAGCCTGCAGGGGCCTGGTCCCAGCTAGAGTGGCCGCCGGAGGGCCTTGTACATCCAGTCACACCTTCTTCCCAACCCTGGCACGGAAGCTCAGTGTGGTAGGGGGTGCAGACGCTGGCACCCCACACCTAATCACAGGCCTGTGGTATCCAGTGGAGCGAGAGGTCAGGGGCTGCCTTCCGGAAAAGGCTCCTGCGGGGTCTGACCAATAAGCAGCAGTGGGGACGTCTGGGAACGGTGCCAGGCTGGGGGGGGCGCAGGTGTGTACAAGGGTACAAGTCAATGCCTTTTGAGCAGAGAGGACCTGGTCTGGCAAGGAGTGGGGCGCCTGGTAGGCAGTGTAGGGCTGCTGGGTGGCCAGCAGGGGCTAGACAGTCAGGGAGCCCCAGCAGGTGGGGGCGCAGGCCCAGGAAGCAGGCAGCCTATCAGAGCAGCGGCTCACAGGGCTGTGCCAGCTTCAGGGTCCCCTCCCAGACCCTAGCTCGGGAGGCCTGAGGGGGACAGAGGCAAGAGGCAAGGGGGCTGAGAGTGAAATGGTACAGACAGAAACACTGCTGTCCCTCTAGGGCCCAAGGCCGTCACGACGGTGAGCTCCTGGCGGGGTCTCCGTGCGCATCAAGCCTCGCAGGGGCCCGAGGGGGCGGACACTGGCATCCAGCACCAGGCCCAGTGCCTCTTAGGTGGAGTGTGCCCGGACGGCAACAGAGCGGTGGGGTGTCCGCCTCAGACCCGTGGCTTCCACCCAGAGGGAGGGCGCTGGGTCCGGCTCAACCGGGTGCGGAGCAGCCCCAGCGGCCTGTGACACTGCGGCGCCGGAAGGGGCTGTCGGGGTAGACGGGCAGGGGCCGGGCGGCGCTGGCTGGCCTCCGCGGAAGGCCGAGGACGCGCAGCCGCTGCCGAGGGCTCCGCGCGTGGGCCAGCAGCGCCACCTGCTGGGAGGACACTTGCGCAGCGGAGACCACAGCCGGCTCGGGGTCGCGCTGCAGCTGCCCCAGGTCTGCGGGGACAGGGCAGCTCAGGACGGGCGGGAGGGCTCCGGACTGCCAAGCGCCCCAGGACCCCTGGCCCTCCACCCATCCATTCCCACCCACTCCCCCCTCCAGGACCTCGTGCCCTGGCGAGGGGGGTCCTCACCTCGGAACAGGGAATCCACCAGGTCCTGGTTGACATGGCTGGGGCTGCTGTGATGGACAAGGAAGCCTGGACCAAAGCAAACCCGTACGTGTTGGCACCATGCCCCTAGCTTCCAGAGCTCTGGGCAGAAGGGACAGTGTGATACCGGGGCCGCCTCACCTATGAGCACGCTAGCTGCCCGGCGCAGGGGGTCCTGCGGGCTCCTCAGGTAGCCCTGGGTCTGCCTCAGGAATCTGGGCACGTGGCTCGGGTACCAGTGAACCTGGGGACAGAAGGGCTCATGGCAGGACAGGAGAGCCAATGCCACAGGGAGAGGAGGTGGCAGAGGTGAGCCCAGGGGCTGGGATCCCCTGCGGAGCTCCCAGAGCAAGCAGTCAGGGCTGGAGGTCTTAGACCTGCCACCACTTTGGCTGGGAGAGTGAGGAGACTCAGTTTGGGGGCAGTGGTCCCTGTGTATACTGGGCCACGTGGGCAGCTGACCACGCCCCCTCACTGTCACTGTGCTCTCCTACTGACCATGCGGTGGCAGATGCGACTTAGGGCCTCAGGGCTGTCGTAATGGGCCACAGTGACCATCTCCTCCAGCAGGCCCCATCGCAGGGCGTGGTCACAGCGAACCAGGGTCCACTCTGAGCTCTGGGACACAGGAAGGGAGCAGGGTTAGGGGTCCAGAACGTGGCAGAGGTGTGGCCATGATGAGGGGCGGAGAAGCACAGGGCAGGAGGCCCAGGAGCCTGGGAACCCATGACACCTGCACCTGGGTCCCGTGGGGAAGTCCCTGACCGACCATCTTCGGAGATACAGCCCTGTGGGATGGGTGGGGCTGGATGGGGACCGCGGTGGGACAGTCTTGGGGGGCGGCTGACCTCAGAGGCATCCAGGCTGGGGTCATGCAGGCACAACAGCAGCGGCACAAGACTCTTCAGCACCAGCTTCCGCAGGGGGCCTCGGAGCCCCACCCGGAGCCCGCCCCGACCCCGCCGCACCAGGGTCCCGAGGAGCCCAACTGCAGAAGAGCGGACCGAGTCCCGAGCCTGCGTGGGAGGGCGCAGTCAGGTGGAGCCAGGAGAGAGCGGGTCTCAGGAGGGATGCCGTCTGGGGACCAGGAGCGAGGCCTGGGGGGGAAGCCTGGGGGAGGGGCGGGGCCTGCAGGGGCGGGTGCTGAATGGACGGGGCCTGCCGGGGCGGGGCCTGCAGGGGGGCCTGCAAGGGCTGGGCCTGAGGGGCCTGGATGGGCGGGGCCTGAACGGGGCGGGGCCTGCGGAGGCGGGTGCTGAATGGACGGGGGCCTGCCGGGGCGGGGCCTGCAGGGGGCCCTGCAGGGGCTGGGCCTGAGGGGCCTGGATGGGCGGGGCCTGAGCGGGGCGGGGCCTGCGGAGGCGGGTGCTGAATGGACGGTGCCTGCCGGGGCGGGGCCTGCAGGGCGGGGCCTGCATGGGGGCGGGGCCTGCAGGGCGTTGTGCAGGGGGCGGGGCCTGAATGGGCGGGAGCTGTGGGGGGCGGGGCCTGACGGGCGGGGCCTGCAGGGCTAGGTAGGGCTCACGTCGTCCAGCAGCGGCGGGAGGCGCGGCCCCAGTTCTGTGCTCAGAAGCTGCACGGGCGCCCGCGGCCGCAGCAGGAGCCTCCGCAGCGCGCCCAGCGCGGCACCCACCAGCCGCGCGTCGCCCTCGCCCAGTGCGCCCAGGAGAGCCGGCAGCAGCGCGGTCACATGCCGCACCTGCGGAGGCAGGGATCGTGGGCAGGCGCTCGCACTCCCCGCCCGGTCCTGCCCGGCCCGGCCCGGCCCCTCACCTTCCGGCGGTTCAGCGCGAGGTGGCCGAGGCCAAGCAAGCCCAGCCAGCGCACGGTGGGCTCGGGGTCGCCCTGCCAGGTGCGGAGCCGCTCCAGAATGGCCTCCTCCCGCAGGAGCCGCGCCGTGGGCCAGCTCTGCAGCAGCTGGGCGGGGGCACGCGGTCAGCAAGCTCGCGGTCCAGGTGCCGGTGGCACCGTTTAGGGGCCAAGTCCGCGGTCACCCCTCATCACCCAGCCCAAAAAGAGGCTCACCCCGGTGAAGAAGGCTATAGCTGTGAGGCGCTGTGTGTCGTCGGCGCTGCGCAGCCGGGGCAGCAAGTCAGCGAACAGGCCCCGCAGGTGGTGATCTGCGTGGGCCACCATGGCACTGGGATGGGGCAAAAGGGCAGCTCTCCCTCCGCTTACGGATTCACCCCTGGAGAAGCCCCCACCTGACTACCCTCATGCCCCCACTCCCCCACTCCCCTGTGCCACACCTGGCCAGCAGCAGGACCCCCTCCAGGTGTGTGTGGGCTCCCACCAGCCTCCTCCAGCCTCCAGCCTGCTCCATGCACGTGACCACCATACGACTGCCATCCCCGGTGAGCAGAGCCTTCAAGGCCTCCACTGTGCAGCTGGGGGTGGGGGCAGTGGGCAAGAGGGCTGTGAGGGCAGGGAGAGCACTGATCCAGCCCTCACCGCCCCTAGTGTGCAACCCTCACCTGGCGTGGCTGTGCGGTGGCCCTTGGTGGGATGGGGTCCAAACTTTGGAGGTGTCCGGGGAGCTTGCGCTCCGGGCCAACTCATGCAGCTGCGTGACCAACACAAGTAGCAGGTGCGGGTAGAAACCCCGTGTGGCGCCCACGCAGCCAGACACAGCCAGCATCTCCCCAAGGGCGCGAGTGGCCTGTGGAAAAAGGGGCCCACCCAGGCTTGGGTGCGCCGCAGACAGGATGATGACAGAGCCTCAGGCACTTGAGGGACATTATGGATGTGCGTGACTCAGGCAAGACCCTGCTGCTCAGTCTTTCTGTGGCCCGGCTTGCCCACCCCCTTGGGCCAGCAATGAGGGGGAGTCCCTTGGCAGTGCTGGAGGAGTCACCTACCGCCAGCGCCTCCAGCTCAAGTCCAGCCGTGCCCTTTAGCGCCCACAGCAACTGCACCAGCACCTGCCCATTCACACGCTGGTTCCGGCTCAGGCTGCGCCACAGCTCCGCCGCCGCCCTGGGGGCACGGGGCACCTGACACAGGGTCCGTGCTGGCATGCAGGACCCCAGGTCAGGGTGGGCGCAGCTACTAGGACTCCAGCAGAAGGGGGGGCCAGGTAACCACCTTCTCTCCCTACATCACCTCCAGTCCCAGAGGAATAAAAGAAGTGCCATCTGTGCAGACCACAACAGAGCACGGTCCACTCAGAACCCTCTCGGGCCAGCGATGGACAAACCTGGCATTATACACAATCACAAAGAGAATAAAATCAGACTTCTCCCGGGGTGGATTAAACCAAAGAGCCAGGGGCATGGGGTCTCAGAAGCCACCTGGCTCACACACCCCCAGGCTGGACTCCAGAGGCGACCTGGAGAGAGAACGCAGGCCCTAAGCCAGGAACCCAGTACCGAGGACCTGGAGGTGGGAGGGGTGGAGGAATAGAGGGGAGCAGGAGTAGCAAGGAGGGAATTCGGAGGTTCTGCCCCCTCAAGACCCACCCCACCGGGGCCAGACTCCATGTCAGGAAGGAAAGTGGGAAGGCAGCTGCATGGGGATGAGGATGGGGGCATGCAGCCCTGGGGGGTTACCGGTCCAGGGGCAGTGAGCAGGGCAGCAGTGCACACACGACGTCCTGTGCGTGCTCCAGGGCCAGGGCGCTCAGCACCCGCAAGGCTGCCCGCCGGGGCCTCCCCTCAGCCAGGCTGGGCACCTGCTCCAGCAGCCCCAGCACCAGGGCATGCACCTGGCGTGGAGAGGCAGGTGTCAGCGGCCAGGCCTCCTAGACCCCAGCGGTGCCCCCTGTACCCCCTCTGGGCATACAGAAAGAGGTACAGCCGGAAAGAGGCCTGCGTGTCAGTGTCAGGCTGCCTGCTCCAACCCCCAACCTTGGAGGGCACAGGGCGGGAGTCTCTGGGGCAGAAGGCAGGTGGGGGCTGACCTGGTCCTCCAGCCGCTCCCCCTGGGCCTCCAGGGCTGAGGAAAGGGTGAGCGCTGTGGCCTGTGTCCCAGCAAAGCCAGCCTCTTCCAGGCAGGCAGCCGTGCACACCACCAGATCAGCCAGGGCCCCGTCCTTCCAGGAACTCTGGGGGGCCTAGGGCAGGGTGGGTAGGTGTGTGAGTCCCTCGCCTCTCAGCTCTCCTCCCCAGGCCCCTGCCAGCTCCCAACAGTCTCCATGCCAGCCTGTGGATCTCATCAGGCCCCGTGCCTTCCCCCAGCTCCCTCCTGTCCCACCAGGCTGGTCCCCTCGGCCTCCCTTCCTTCCTACTCACCTGAGAGGGCCCCTCAGGGGCTGGCTCCTGTGCATGGCGTGGGGAGCAGGGCTCCTGGGCAGCTGTGGGCATGGCAGCTACACGCCTAGGCTCTGTCTCAGGTTCGAGCTTAGGTTCAGGCTGAGGGCCCTTGGAAAGGGGTCTCCTGGGCTGTCCCTGGCCGTCCCGGATCCCTTCAGCCAGAGCTGTCAGGGTTAGAGCCCCCGCAGGGGCGCCCCGGGCCCGGCCCCACACCCCCCCAGCCATGGCTACCACACTCGGGAAGCTGCTCCGTGGGGCTGTCTGCAGCACCGGTCCTCCCGGGAAGTTGTGCCCAGGCCTGACCCAGAAGCAGGCCCTGGAGGGGGCGGGACCAGGGACAGGCGTGGTGGCCTGTGACCTCTGTGTGGGCGGGGGGGGGTGCCACACACAGGCTTCCCCAGGCGCGGTGCCCACTGGGGGCTTCTGAGAGGTCCTCCTGCTGCTGAGTGGCCAGCCTGAAGCCTGAGTGTCCGCAGCCGGGCTTTGCCCACCAGAGCCCTGGGGAGGGGCATGATTCCCAGAAGATGGTGGCTTTGCAAGAGGGGAAGAGGGGTCCTTAACCCTGATCTCCGTCCCCCCTGGGCAGGGGTATTGGGCAGGTGTGGACAACCTGAGGAGGCCCCAGCAGGGTCCAGAAGTGTAAGCCCAGCCCTGAGCCGAGTCCTGGCCTGATTCAGCCCTAAAGCAGCCGTCCAGGCTGGGCCTGGGCCAGGGGCTGGGCTGTCCCCTCTGCATTCCAACCCAGCCAGACATCCTGGGGACAGGGATGATCGGGAGAGCTGTCGCCACCTCTGAGCTCTGGCAGCCCTGGGGCGGAACAAGTGAGGTGAGGAGGGCTGCACCCGCCTCCTCCCAGGGCTCCTGCAGGTGAGTGCCATCATTGGGGTGGGCCCTCTGGGTCCTGCACAGACGGTTCTGAGGTGCCCTTCCCCCCAGTGCTGGACCACAGGGTCCCCAGGTCCCGGCACCTAGGGAGTACACAGCTGAGACATGGTGACCTGTGGGTACGTGGGACCCGGTTTTGGCGTGTGCGTGTGCGTGTGTGTCTCACCAAGCCTCATGCCTGCCCAGGGCTGGCCTAATCAGACCTCTGTCCCAAATCCCCATTGTCACCCTAACCCAACAACACAGCAGGCCCTGCCCAGCCCGACCCCAAGGGACCAGAAGAGCCAGTTGGGCCAAATACCTGGGCGGGCGGAAGCACTCCAGGAAGCGCCCTAGCCGGCCAGCACCCTCCCACACCCTCACCTGCCTCTGCCACCTCCTGCTGCCCAGACGGGAGAGGCCCGGGACATGCCCTCTGTGTCCTGCAGAGCCTAGAGCCTTTCCTGAGCCGGTTTTCTGGAGCCTAAGTTGCCAAAGCCGGTGGAGGCTCAACCAGCTTGCCTATAGTCACGGCCGGTCCAGGACCACAAGCCCAGCTTCTTTGGTGGCTCTAGTGCAGTCCCCTGACATCCTCCTCTCCCTTCCCAGGGCTGCTAGGTCAGGAGCTGGGTCCCCAAGGCCCAGGCGGGGCTGACCCTGTGACAGATGCCAGGGTCTGGAGACAGACGAATGGAGACCAGGGAGACAGGGTCCCCAGGGCAGAGCTGTGCGGGGCTGGTGGCAGCATGTGGGGACACCAGGCCTCTCCTTGGCTTGGGAAGCTTGACGTGTCCCATTGACCCTGAGCCTGGGGCACGGCCCGTGGCAGGTGTGGGAGCCACCCTCGGACACAGGAAACCCCAGCCCCTCTTTCTCGCATCTCATCCCCACCCCGTGGCTCCTGCGCCTGTAACTCCCGCAGCTGACAGCTGGACCCCAAAGCCATCCCCTTCCCAACAGCCCTGCCCTCTCCAGCCTTGGATCTGCCCCTGAGGTCCAGCTCCCCAAGCGGGCACAGCCCCAGCCTTGGCCTAGCTCCCAGCTTCCCTCGGGCCTCAGCACAAGGCTGTCTCCCACCCAGGCTGGGCCTGGCTCTTCCTGGGAGCACGAGCCCTCATTCTTGGTTCCCAACTCCAGCCACCAGAAGGCTCTGGGGTAAGCGAGTAGCAGGCTGGGTGGAGAAATGACGCGTGACAAGTTGTGGGGGACAGTAAGTGACTCGTGTTAGTTTCAGGTAGTCCCTCCACTGGGCTCTCACTGGGGACCTCCAGCACTCAGTCTGTCCACCAGGGCCCGCAGCTTCTCAGACAGTGCCACCTGCAGGGAGGAGAGGAGGGGACAATGGGTGGCAGGAAGGGCAGGGGGCATATAGGGCTGGTGCCGACGCGGGCCCGCCACTACCTGGTACGGCTCAGGTTGCTCCAGCCTCCTGTGTGCGGGGCTGAGGTGGCTCAGGGACAGCTGGGCGAAGGCTCTAGATTCAGCCAGAGATGGGAGGGGCTCACACAGCTGGGGGAAGAGAGAAGGAGGGGCTGGCTCAAGGTCGGGGGTGGGCAGGGGTCGAGTCAGGTTGCAGGTGCAAACTAAGGGAGTGGGTGGGGTGGTCACCTGTCCCTCGTGGACCCAGAGTTGCAGCAGCGGCTCCACGTGGGCCGGCCTCACGGTATAGGACTGCTGCGCCCCTCGAGGCCAGACTCTCAGCTCCTGGCCAGCCTGGGGTGGGGGCTCCTCTGCCAACTGCAGCAGGTCCAGCAACAGGTACCCTGTGTGGGGGGGAGGGACACCAAGAATAGTGAGGGGCCGAGGGCCTTGAGGGGGGCGGCGGGGTGGGAGAGCCTCACCATTGGAGCCCAGGAGCCGGAAGGCGGCCTTGCTCCCAGGCAACGTCTGCTTCTCAGGGTCCTCCGTCAGCTTCATGCATGGCTGGCCTCCCACAGACACCAGCTGTGGAGACAAGGTGTTAGGAGAGCTGGACCCTTCTACCCCAGCCCAGGATGCCCCTGGCTCACCGCCACTGAGCCCCAGACCCTGTCTCCACCTTGTAGACACAGCCCAGGGAAGGCTGGCGGGGGCAGGTGACCACGCTGGTGCCAATGCCAATGAGGTTCACCTCGCTGCCCTGGAGGATGAGAGAGGAGGGGGCACTGAGCTCGCCCAGCAGGGGCCCTTTCAGCCAGCCCGTGCCTGCCACGCCCCTGCCCCCCGTCCCCCTTTGCCCCAGCACAGCTCCCTGCCCCAGGCCCCGCACCTGCCCACCTCACCTCCTGGGCCAGTCGGGCCAGCTCTTCCTCGTCAATGTTGTTGCTGACTGCGATGGGGACCGACTCCAGCCAGGGCACCTGGAACCTGGGATCGGGGGAGCCCCTCAGAAGTCCCTGATTCACTGGACTCCCTCCCGCCCCCTTCACGCACCCCCCCACCCTCCCCGGAGAAGCTGTCCGCAGCCACCTCGCTCTGGTCTCCCCACCAGGGCCATTGCTGTCTCCACTGAGGTGCTGACCCGGCTCCTCACTGCGGGAAGGGCACCGTCCCTCCCTCCCTCTGCCACAGCGACAGCCTCTCAGCAGGCACGGCCCCTCGCGGGGACTCACTGGGCTGCAGTGGTCCTGAGGAGCCCGCGGATCTCCTGGGCCTGCTGAAGCAGGTCTCCGCTGTCCAGCCTCACACCCACAGCCCGGTAGCCTAGCTCACCCAGGGCCAGGGCGACCGCCAGGAAGTTGGGCAGACCACTCCTGCGGGCAGGATAAGGGGATGGAGGGGCTGCAGCTGCTCTGCCGAGCCCCCCAGGGTTGCCTGGGCCTCACCTCCGCACGCTGTAGCTGTCCAGCAGGCCCTGGAAGGCCCGAGGAAAGGCCAAGGCATAGGCCACAAAGGCCGCCCGCTCACCGGGGTGCGGCTCCTGCACCCCCAGCCCCAGGTGGGCACACACACGCTCCAGCCACGCCTCCACACGAGCGGCCAGGTCCACCCTGGGGCCCTGACCAGCAGCTGGAGCCAACATCTAAGGGAGAGGGCTCAGTGAAGAAAGGGGGACCCAGAGTGCAGGGTGGGGCCTGCTTCCCCTGGGGTGGAGGATCTGAGCAGGGGTGCTGCCCAGTGCAGCCGGTGGGCCGGGCATGGCCTCTGCCTTCGTGCAGGGCAGCGAATGGGCCCGTCCCAGGCAAGGCGGGCCTTGAGCACGGCCTTGGAGAGGGTACTCACTGGGTCAGGAGGCACCTCGGTGCCCGAAAAGGAAGTGACGAAGGAATGTGCCAGGGTTCCTGCCACTGGGACACCACGCAGCTGTCCTGCCAGCACGTTGCTGCTGCCGTCAAAGCCTAGGCCAGGGCATCAGGCAGGGTTGGGGGACTTCCAGCAGCGGGGAAAGGGCCCTGGGGTGAGTCTCCTCCTACCCCCAGCCTTAACTCCCTCCCCTGACCCTCACCACCCAGGTAGCTGTAGGTGGAGGCTGTTAGACCCCCATTGGGGCCCTGAGCGCGCCGCAACCCCATCTCCAGCAGCCGCTTCTCTGGCCCAGCTATCATACGGAGCCGTGCCGCATTGGTGGCGATGAGGCTGTGGGGAGCAAGGGGGCAGGGGACGCTGAGTGAGGGCCACAGGCAACCAGAGCCCGACTCCTTACACACCCTGTGCCCCACCCTCCGAGCCCAGGGCCACGCCCACACTGGCAAGGGCGGGTCAGTCCCACCTGGCGTAGCTGACCAGGCAGAGGAGCGGCGTCTCCAGCAGCTGCACCACCAGGAGCGGCCCTGACACCTGCAGCAAGGGCACCTGCGAGGAGGGTGTCAGCTGGGCGCCGTCCGACCCTGCTCCGGCCCACCCCTCCGATGCGCTCAACCCGCACTCACGCCGGGGAAGGCGAGGGAGCCCTCGGGCAGGGCCCGCACCGTCACCCCGGAGCAGTCCAGGCCCCGGAGGTGCTCGAAGAACGCGGGGTCGGTGTCGGGCGGCAGCACTGAGGCCAGGAACTGCACGTCTGTGGGCGACAGAGGCCCGCGTGGGCTGGGCGAGCGCGCGCCGTGGGGTGCTCGTCGCAGGGGCGTCTGGTGCGGCCGAAGGGCCTGGGGGCGCGAGAGGGGGCCTCAGGCGGGGCGGCGGGGCCGTGCGGTACCTGCGTCCTGCAGGCGGAAGGCGCGCAGGAAGCGCACGCAGTCGCGCAGCCCCGCGGCCAGGGCGAAGGCGCCCCCGAACGGGCAGCGGCGGAAGAAGAGCTCGAACTCGGCGGGGTCCCGCGCCCGGCCCGCGCGCCAGTAGCCCAGCGCCATGGTGGCCTGGTAGAGGTCCGTGAGCAGCGGCCGCGCCGCCGCGCGCCCCTCGGGGTCCCGCTCCGCCGCCATCTCGCTCCGCGGGACTCTGACCTCCCCGCCCCGCCGGGCCACGTGACACCGCGCTCCCCAATGCCGGGCGCCGAGGACCGGGAACACCCGGGGAACAGCCTTTCCCGGCCCCCAGCGTGGGCGGGGCTTCAGCCAGCGTGGGCGGGGCGGGCCCGCCGGCCTCCCGGCAGGGGCGGGGTTTCAGCCAGAGTGGGCGGGGCGGGCCCGCCGGCCTCCCGGCAGGGGGCGGGGTTTCGGCGGCTGGACGGGGGCTGCAGTGGGGGCAAGTGTCCGCAGTCCCAGGTCACCCCAGCCCCTTCCAGGGGCCGCCCCCGGGCCCGCAACTCCTAGCCGCGGGCGCCGTGATCCACCTGCAGCTGACCTTTGTCCCCGCCCCGCCCACAACCCAGGCCTGGAAAGAGGAAGAAGACAGAGGCGCTTCTCCAGAGAGGTGGCACCGCGGCTGGGGGTCCTGTAAAACCTGACGGGGGCCTCAGAACCCTCCCATCAAGAGGAGCAGTCCGTCCCCGTTTTGGCTCCAGACCCTGGAGGACAGCAGCCCACACCTTCCGCCCGAAGACTGGCTGTCTCACCAACCACGCTGGACAACCGTCCAGCGGGGAGCCATTAGTGGCACCACCGCTGCCCAGGCAGGGCTGGGGCGGGTGCAGGCAGGGCAGTGGGCCCCACTGCACCGGGCAGTTATGTGCCGTGGGCCGTCGGGGTCTTCAGCTGTGGACCAAACAGGCCACGCACGGGGTGGGGGGAGGGGGTGGCGGCGCTCGTGCACGTGTGTGTGTGTGTGTGTGTGTGTGTGTGTGTGTGTGTGTGTGTGTGTGTGGTGTGTGGACTGGAGTGGCTCAGAGCCAAGAAGCCCAGCGTTCCTGGAGACGGTGGCTGCTGGCAGGGTCTCACACAGGGGAGCCGCTGGGACCTCTCCTTTCTGCACAGCTGCTCTCGGGCACTTTTGCTCAGCTGGGAATGGAGCCGAGCGAGTGCAGAAGACGGAGGGCTGAGCTGCCTCCTGGGCCTCGGAGAGAAGGATCCAAGGCAAGCTCTGCTCCTGATTTCAACAACTTGACGGGAGAGTGAAGACAGGAGGGCGGCTCAGAGGTGGGCAGAGAAGGGGCAGGCAGAGGGGTGAGCTAACCCGGCCGTGAGGACGCTGTGCAAAGGCCAGGGCAGAGAGGCTGGCTCTGGCCCCTGGGACCACTGGTGTAGGAGCAGGGACACTACTGAGGCCTGGGGCCTGGCACTGCTGCTCACGGAATGCCGCCCGCCCCCGGGGCCCAGAGCAGGACAGGAGCCAGAGAGCTGGGTTTCAGTCTTTAATGGCTGCAGGCCAGGGCCACGCCCAGGCCCAGTGCAGGCTCAGATCTTGTTGAAAGCAGCAATGTCCACACTCTGCACCTGGGGAGAGAGGAGGTCGGTGGTTACGCTGGGCCATGTCCCCAAGGCCCACCCGCTGCTGTGCCCTGCAGACTGGCCTCATGGGGGGCCGCCCACTCACGTGCTCCTCGAACTTGGTGATCTCCTCTTCCAGCAGGTCCGTGCCCACCTTGTCGTCCTCCACCACACACTGGATCTGGAGCTTGCGGATGCCATAGCCCACGGGCACCAGCTTGGAGCCTCCCCAGGTCAGCCCGTCCAGCTGGACTGAACGCACGCAGGCTTCCAGCTGGGCCATGTCCGTCTCATCATCCCACTGGGGACAGAGGGGAGGAGAGGCTGGGGCAGGCGCCTGTGACAGCACGCAGTCCTCACATGGCCGGGCCCTAAGAGCCGTAGGAGCTTACCCCGGCCCCGCCCCGTGTCTCTTTCCTTAGCCCAAGGTTTCTGACTTGGCTCTCACGTGCCACCAGGACCCCAGGGCAGGGGGAGGTCAGAGGTGGGCCACTCACAGGCTTGACGTCCAGGAGGATGGAGGACTTGGCCACCAGCGCAGGCTTCCTGGCCTTCTTCTCTGCATACTGCCGCAGCCGCTCCTCCCGCAGCCGGGCGGCCTCCTTGTCATCCTCCTCGTCACTGCCAAACAGGTCGATCTCGTCGTCCTCATCATCTTCCGTGGCAGTGGCTGCCTTCTTGGTGTGGGGCTCCACTTGGCGCATGGGAGACACGTGCTGCCGAGGGGGAGTGGAGGCTGAGACCCGCGCACCTGGCTAGCGGGCCTGGGGGACCCGGGACCCCCGGCCCGGGGGACGCTCACCTGGGTCTGCGGGGCTGTGGCCCGGTAGGCAGGCGAGCCCTTCTCCAGCACACTCAGCCGGGCCTCCAGCTTGCAGATGGCCTGCTGCAGGTCCCGCACCACTGCAGGAGCCAAGAGGACCAGTCAGGGGCCGGACCTGGGCTGGGGCTCCCCCGCCCCCCCCCATCAGGGCCAGGGCCTCACCGCCTCGCAGGCTCTGGTTCTCCACCTCCAGGCTGGCGATGCGGGTGACGAGCTCACTGTGGTCTCCGCCAGGCCCGCTGGAGGCCCCTGGGCCTGAGCTCTGCAAGGCAGGGGGAGGGTGAGAGCTCGGCACCCCAGCCTGTGCCCAGGGTCCCCCCATTCACAGCCACTCAGAAGCATAGCCCTGAGCTAAGTCTACCTGCTATGCTCCACCCAGGACAGGGAGGAGCCTTGAGAGCACGGGACCACGGTGACACGCTGAGTTAAGCAGAAAGAGCCCAGGGCAGCCCCAGCACGGAGGAAGCGGGGGCTCCGAGCCATGGCCGCCACTGCCCAGCGGAGCGGGAGGAAGCAGAGGGCTGACAGTCCCGGGGGCGGGAAGGAGCACGCCTGAGCGCAGTCGCCCTGCCCCCCCGAGCCACACATCCAGCGTCTGGCTCCCCAAGCCTACCCTTGAGGACCCTGGGGGACTCAGGAACCCAAGCCTGGCCCCCATCGCCTGACCCACGCAATGCTGCCCGGGGGACTCACAAGCATTGCACCACAGCTTAAGCCCGAGTTACACCCAGGGGCCTACGTGCACCTGTAAGGTCGTTTGACAGGGTTCCCAAGGCCCTTTCCTGAGGACTGCTGTCCCATCAGAGACCTGGGCCTAAGGTCCACCCACCAAGCAGCCACAGGGCAAGCCACATGGCCTCCCCCTACTCTGTACTCCCCCAGACCATGGTCCCCCCAGAGGACAGGCCGCCAGGTGCCTGGCTCCCTGCCACAGAGTACTGGGCAGTGTAAGGCCAACACTGTCCAGTGACCCACCCACCAGCTTGCTCCTAGCAGAGCTGGCCCAGGGTGGACGGCGCTGTGTGGCTGTGGAAGCAGCACTGACCAGCTGCTGGGACCAGGGTGGGCTCTGCCCATGCCACTCCCCTCCCCCCAGCTCAACTCGGCCGCCCAGCCTCCACTGCAGTCAGTAAATGGCACAGTGTGCACCGGCAGCTCTCCAGGGGTCCCCCTAGACCACCTCACCCACGGGCACGAGGTCCCCTCTCGGGCCTGTCTCCCACAGCACTCCGCTCCCAATGCCCTTCCCACTAAGATCCCTGGTGGCTTTTGTCACACAGGGATGAAAGCCAGAACTTCCCGCTCCTACTGGCCCCAGCTCAGCAGGCTCCCTCCCAGGGCACAGTGCCCTGGAGAAGAGAAGCAGGTGCTAGCGGCAGGCTGGTGCCTCGAGCCCCACGTGAGCGGTGCTACCAGGCCTCTCCATGAAGCCTATGTCCTGGGGCTGCTGCCCCCTGCTCTCCCCCACACCCCTCAGCTCATTCCAAGGCAGGGAAGCGGCAGCCAGGGAGCCCAGGGCTCCCGCCCGCAGCCGCAGCAAGGCGGGCCCAGACTGTCTAGTCCAGATACAGCCTGTGACAGCAAGCCAAAGGCAGCACTGCACACCAAGGCTTTTTTTAGCTGAGCCACCCTGCTACCTGTTGGCAGCTCAGCTCGGGCTGCGCATCGAACTGCTGTTGCTCAGAGCTCAGCTCGCACTCTTGAGCGAGCTCTTAACCAACTGAGCCACTCGGCCGGCCCTCACACCAAGGTTTTGAATCCAGAAAGCTCCACCCCCATGCCCAACGCTGTGCCTGGCACCAGGCATCTGTGGGCACTGAAGGCCCTGTCAGCTGAGCCCCAGCCCACGCAAATCTGAGCCTGGGCTGAGGCAGCCCCGTCCTTTCCGGGTCCCTATGAGCAGCTGAATGATGTTCCTCTAACGTCCATGTGAAAGGGAGCTTTTCTGGATGTGGGGTCTTTACAGTGGTGTTCCAGTTATAATGCGGGCATTAGGGTGGTCCTAACCCAATGACTGTTGTCCTTACAACAGACGGGGGAAGATGATGCAAAGACATGGCCATCTGCGCACCTAGGAGGCCGCAGAAGGAACCAACCTGTCTGGACCTTGTCACTGGACTCCAGCCTTCCGATTGTGAGAAAATAGACGTGTACAGCTTAAGCCATGGGGTCTGTGGTGCTTTGGGTGCTAGAGGCATGGCATTCAGCTGCTGACAGGGACCCGGGAAGGACAGTGCTGGCCCAGCCCCAAGCGTACAGGCCCCAAGCCCAAGCAGCACGCCACAGCTTTCCGCGAAGAGCAGGACCGAGAACCGACCCCACACAGCCAGGCCCGAGGGCGGGAGGGGGACAGTTCCTGTACCCCAGAGCCGAGGCCCCAGCTGGGCCCCTGGGTGCAAAGACCTCATGCCACTTGGGTCCCCTGTCTGCCCAGCCTGAACCTGGTCGGGTAGAAGGCAAGGCAGGAGCAGGTAAGAGCCAAACGCACAGTGGAGCCTGCTGGGCGGTGGCCCCACTTCCTGGGGAACACCTGCTGAAGGCTGCCCAGCCTGTGGCCCTGAACCGAGTCCACCTGAACCAGCTGTGCAGGCAAGGGACCGCACATGGCACAAAGGACTTGGCAGATGTGATGGGGTTGAGATGATCCTGGATTATCCAGGTGGGCCCAGTGTCATCACAAGGACCGTATATGAGAGAAGCAGGGATAGAGCAGGGAATGGGACAGGAGCAAACATCAGTCATGACACTGCTGGCCCAAAGCCACAGGCCAAGGAATGCAGGCAGCTTCTCAAAGTTGGAGAAAGCAAGGAAATGGATTCTCTCCTGGGGTGTCCAGGAGGAGGACAGCGGTGCTGAAACCTGGCCCTCAGGGCCAGGACACCCCCTTGCGTCCCCCGGGGAGAACGAGGTCCTAGCTTCGATGGCCAGGGCGGCGGAGCAGCAGGTCTGCCACCTCCTAGGGACAAGCTCCCCGGCCAGGACGGGGCAGAGCTGGACAGGGCCGTCCCCTCCTGACCCCACCGGGACCTGGGGGAGGAGCTGGGCTGCAGGGACCCTCCCTGGGCCTCAACTTCACAGTAGTGCCGATTCTGACTTGAACGCCACACTCTCTGAACCCTCTCTCTGGGGAGGGCAAGGCCTCGGAGAGGCAGACGCCAGCCTCTCTCATGGTCGCAGGCGAGGGGGGAAGAGACACCAGGGCGAGCACCAGCAAGCAGGCAAGAGGCCCGGCGAGGATGCAGGGAGGGGTCCCAGGCCGGGCCCCGGCAGGAGCGCAGCACTGCACACCTCGCCCTAACCGCTCCAAAGGGCAAACTGGCAGTCGTGGGGATGTGGGGCATGCCGTGCCGTTGGCGTGAGGGCGGCCGCACCAGCGCGCCAGCAGCGCTCAGGCTGCGTACTCACTCCAGCCAGGGATTTCTGGATGTTCTCTCTGGCTCTCGCAATGTCCCGGAGGATCACGCTGGCGCCGTTCTCCTGCAGACAGTGCAGAAAGAACCAGTCTTTTTTTTTCATTAAAAAATTTTAACTTCCAAAAAAAAAAAAGGAGCCCTTGTGTGGAGAGCGGGAGTGTGGTGCGCAGAACGAGAGCTCAGCAGGCAGAAGCGCGAGGTGCCGGAGTCGCAGCCGAGACCGCAGCCCCGCCAGGCCCGGGGAGAAGGGGCGCGCTGTCCCTTGCTGCGACAGGAGCCGGCCAGGGCCGCCCCTCGAAAGACCCCACCACACCTGGAACAGCCGCTGGGCAGAAAGTGCCTGCCCTCCTGGTGCCGGGAGACACCCAGTGGCCCCAAGCGCGGCCCATACCTGGCGTGAGGAGCCCGCCACAGGCCCATTCATCTGCTCGTAGAATTTCCTTTCTGCATCGTCGTACTTGAACTTGTCGAACCAGATCTTCTCGTGCACTAGGAAGTTTGTGGCCATTTTCCTGCTGGGAGGGGAAGGAGAGGCTAAGACAGCCTGGCCCGCACCAGGGGTCAGGTCGGCCATCCCAGGCCTTGGGTGACAAGGGCTCCGGGTGCCTGGGCAGAGCACGCGTGTTCTTAGCACAGACCACAGAGCCTGTATTCCTCCCCCTCCCCCGCCAGGCTTCCCTCAGTCTCAGGCCTGTCCCCAAGACCAGTGGTTCCCAGAGTGTGATCAGGAACCTCTGGGGTCCCCGAGGTCCTCCTTTTCCGAGCATACTCCTGTGCCAGGCCGGATTTATGTCAGTCAGACAACACACACCGAGTCTGAACGCAGCGCAGGTGTGAGGGAGCCCCACCCGAGCCAGACGCTGACGGGAGTCCTCAGATGTAAAACAAGGCCACTCACTCACTGAAGGCTTCTCTTACAAGAAAACGATGTGTCATAACAATGTGTTGTCAATACTGACGTCCACCAATAAGCTTACTCTTATTTTTTAATAAATGCTTTTGGCATTTAATTGCAAACGCAGTAAAATTCAATAGATGTGACTAAAGCTCTTGGGGTTCTGAGACCAGTAAGCTTGAGAACTGCTGCTAGACTGGGACAAGCAGCCTGCAGCCCGAGAGCCACACCCAGCCCAGTGCTCTGCAAGTCGCTGCCCTGCCAGGCACACACCTGTCTGCCACCTGCCGCTTTCCCGCCGATCGGCAAGGTGAGGCACAGCCAGACCTGGGCTTGCAGAGCCCTCCTGTTCCTCACGGAATGTGACAGAAACGGACCCCAGGAAATCACTGGACCTCGCCAGGTGCCCCCTCAGTGACAAGGGGGGGTGGGTCCCATGAACCCTCCCTCCACCATCCTCACCCCGTGAGAAGCGAGACCACCATGAACCCCGCCCCCCCCACTGCCTGATGGGGACATTCCCCCATGATGATGCCAAGTCCCTCACACCAAGGCTGGATCCTGTGAATCCGCAGGTCAACCCCAGAAACGGGCAGAGCCGAGGGGCTCCTGCCGGGATTCCGGGGCCCAGGGAATCTCTCCAAGTCCCCGCTGGCCCAGCCTGGGGCACAGCTGCCTACACCTCAGCCGCTGCTGTACTTCCGGTCTTCCCCAGGGTCCAGTCATCTGCCCACCTGCCTGGGCCCAGCTCGCTGGAACTCATTTTTGGGCCAGGCACTGGCCTGCCCCTGCCCTTGGCCTCCAGAGACCACCAGTGGTGCAAGACCCCAGGCCTCAGACTGAAAGCAAGTCTGCCTTCCCCAGTGGTGTCCTTTGGATGCAGGCTGCGTGACTGGCCACATGCTGGTGGACATGAGACACCCGTCTTACCTCAGCAGTGGCCAAGGACAACAAGGGAGGCAGGGGTGGCAGGCGGGGGCTCCCTCCCACATCTTGCCCCAGTGGAGCTCAGAAGCCTTTAACGCTCACCCAGGAGTGGCCCAGCCGACAGGGAATCCTGCGTGGGGCAGAGTCAGCCCTGTGCCGACCCCTTCCCTCCCCCAACAGCCCAGAACTGTGACCCCCGAGGGGTGACCCTGAAGGGTGCGCTGCCCAACCAACTCCTGCATCCAACTTAGCCAGGTCCAGGTGTCTCGGGGACGGCCGCGCTGGAGCGGGGGCAGGGAGGGGGGCACCCGCCCAGCACAGGTCTCCTACTTGGGTCTCAGGCTGGAGACGGGTGGGCCAGCCCGGGCAGCGGGTCGGTGGGCCAGCGCCGTGACCTCGAGGCACCAGGCCATGCGCACGGCTTCGGCAGCATGGTAACGGCACTCTGCACTGTCGTAGGTGGGCTTGCTGAGCCACGGGGCCTCGGCGTCCTTGTGCAGGAAGCACCAGTAGGGCAGGGCTGAGGGAGCCGCCCCATCGAGCCGCCGAGGCCCGGCCCGCCGGCTCCCCACAGCGCTGCGGCCGCGCCGGTCTCTGCGGCCCCGCCGGGCGCCCTCGGCCTGGCCGGCTGGCTCCTGCAGGCGCACCTTCCCGGGAGGGTGGCCGTCAAACAGGGCCTCGTAGAAGCCCCTCTCGGCTGCGTCGTACCGGGGCTTCTCCAGCCACACCTCCCGCACCAGGGCCTGCAGGCTGCCCAGCAGGGGCTGGCCGTTGGCCGGCGGGCTGGGCTGGCGGGTGAGGGCCAGGGCGGGGGCGGGTGCCCGCTGGCCTGTGTCGGGAGTCCCCTGCCTGTTGCTGCCCTCTGCAGCCCACAGCAAAGCCTGAGACCACTCCACGAACGCCCGCTCGGCCCGGTCGAAGGCAGGCTTGTTGACCCAGATGCCCCAGGTCACGTGGTGGCAGGCCACCTGGCTTCCGTGGGTGCAGGGACCTTTGGGGGCCAAAGCAGGCAGCCGGGCTGCCTGGGCAGCCACGTCTGCCAGCCTCTGGCGGTAGGAGCTCTCAGCCTGGTCGAAAAGCGGCTTGTCCAGCCAGACGTGGTCGGCCGAGAGGCCCACGAGGGCGAGATCCGCCTGGCCGAGCCGGTTCTTCGGGGAGCGCTTCCTCTTCTTCTGCAGGGGCCTCGCCCCACTGCAGCCCTTCCCGGGGTCGCCCCTGCAGCTGCTGGGAGCCGGGGCCTCCCCCACCTCCTCGGCGTCCTGCTGGCCAGGCCCGTTCGCAGTGGGCGCCTCGGCCGGGAGCTGCTGGGCGGCGGCCCGCACGGCCTCCTGCTCGTAGAAGCGCCGCTCCGCTTCCCCGCACTTCTGCTTGTCCTCCCAGACGGTCTCCAGGGCACAGGGGGCCTTCCCGCTCCTCATCTTCCACGCAGCGTTAAAAGCAAGACAAGAAGGTGGTTGAGCACAGCGAGCCTGCCCCTCCCACGCAGCCTGGCTGCGAGGCTGGAGGCCCGGTCGCTTCCCAAGGGGAGTCATCAGGCAACATGCACAGACCCCGAGTCTAACCCAAGGGAGCACAGTACAGTGATAAACTAACACCACACATCTGACGTGGAAACGGTGCGTGCTCATAACTACAGCTCGTCTTTTCTAATCCAAAGTGCACCCAGGCTCTCCAAAGAGGTCTGGACAAGTTTCCAAACCTCTCTAGCCACAGGAACTTTTTCTCACAGAATCTCCAGGCAGGCTTGCCTGGTAAAATACACAGTGCACTCAGTGAATTCACTTTCACGTGAATAACAAATAATCTTTAGAATAAGCATGTCCCACAAAACATGAGACTCACTTATAATGACAAATTACTTGTGTTCATACAAAATTGAAACTGACATCCTGTTTTGCTGAGTCCAGCCACCTCCCCTGATGCACTGGTTTTCCAGAAAGCACGTGCTGTCTAAGGATAACCCATCACAGTGTGCCCAGCCGGAGTCACCCACACCGCCACGGCCACAGCACCATCCAGAGTATCCCACGGTCTAAGAGGAGCTGCCTAGGGCCTTAGATAAGACCACATCAGGGAAGACACCAGACACCATGCTGGTGACGTCTAAAGGGAATGAGCCCAGCAGTGAGTAAAAAGCGGGCTCCGTAGTCAGGGGTAGGCGCCTCCAACCAGGAGGCGATCAGCTCACACCTTCGCGTGCACTAAACGAAGGGGCCACCAGGAATCTCTGAGCTCCGGGATGTAGGGAGGCAGGTCTGTCGCCGGGAACCTCAGCCTCCTTGCTGGAGGTGGCCTGACTGGTGTGCTCCAAGGGCAGTTGGCCTGACAACAATGGCCTCACTCCCTGTCACACCCCAACCCTGCTGCTGGCACAGGGACCCCTCACTCTGCTCCCAGGCATGGTGCTGTGGAAAAGCTGGTGCCCACTCTGCCAACCAGACCAGAATGCTGAGGGGTCCTCCTCTCGGCAGGAAAGGTGGAGCCAGCCTGCTCCGATGACGTGCCTGGGGTCCAGAGCTCACGCGGCCAGCCTGCTCTAGAGGGCTGGCTGTGACCAGCACAGGGACTCCTCCCGCCACAGGCCCGGCTCAGGGCCCTGCTCCCCAAAGCAGAAGCACCCTGCTGACTTCCCAACACTGACCAAGGTGCTAACCTGCCAGGGGCTGAGCAGCCACCCTCGGGCCATCCCTGCCGCCCCTGCTTCTGTGGGTCGTTGGTGGAGTCTAAGCTGGGGCAGAACCACTGGGCCCTCATCCTCAGGGGACAAGGTCTCCAGGGGGAGGGCAGCCTTCCAGCCTGGATGGGAAACCCCTCCCCCAAATAAAACCAAAACCCAACTCCAATTACCCCGGGAACACGTGGACTAAGCCCCACACCGCCTAGCACTTCAGGAAGACTCCCCCTTGTCCTCTGAGGGGCGCTTTGGGGGCCTCTAACAGCACATGCCCCAGGCCTCTTCCGAGGTCCCAGAGAGGAGCTGGGGCCGCCCCCAGGAGCCTTCCTGCCAGGCTGGCAGCAGACGCAGTGGGAGGCAGCGCATTGTGACATCAGCCGTCTCTGGGGGGTGGCAGGCTGACCAGGCAGCGCATTGTGACATCACCCGTCTCTGGGGGGTGGCAGGCTGACCAGGCAGGGCTTGTGTGCCCTCTGACCCTCTGAGGGGTGGCAGGATGACCAGGCAGGGCTTGTGGGCCCTCTGACCTCTGACGCCAAGACCCCTCGGCTTTGCCCACAAAGCTGGATCCCTTGTGCCCAAGCTCTGTGCCCTGCCCACAGTCCTGACCCACTCAGGGAAGCACCAAAACCACGCTCGCTGCTGCTCCACCCAACAGATCAGGGCCAGAGCCACGGCAGATCCAGCTCCCCTGTTCCAGATGAGGACAGAAGCCAGCAGCCCGGCGAGCCAGGCCCCCACTCCCCAGGTGCAGTGCCGGCTGTGCTGGGGGTTCCCGGGCTCAGGTGAAGGGCACACGGGACAAGTGTACTTACTTTCACTCTGACCTCCTAGGACAGCATGAAGAGAAAGCAGCAAGTTAGAGGCATTCAGATAGGGCAGCCCTTTCAGGAGCTGCCTGGGGAGGCGGCGTGCAGGTTGAGTTTGGCGGAAGAGACACGCTGAGCACTGCAGGCCCACCACCAGAATGCCAGGAGGTGGCCAGGGTGCCTGCCCAAGTAGCGAGGCTGTCATCACTCCAAACAGGTATCCTGGAGTTCCCCTTAGCTGGAGCCCAGGCAGGCCCTGGAGGCACCCTCTGAACGCCCTCCCACCTGTTCCTCCCTCCGGCCAAGGCCACCTGGGAGCAGGTGAGCCAGCACCCTGGGCCCTCCACTGTCCACCTGGAGCTGTGGAAAACCCAGCCCCATCCTGCGCTATCACTGGTCCAGGCTGATGCCCTAAGCAGAAGCTCTGATAAAGTGCAAGATGACAAGGACCACTCCAGGGGTCTCAGCAGCCACCAAGCCCCAGGGCCAATGCTGAACAGGGCGTCGCCAAGGGGCTCTAAGAGACACCAAGTTTTCCCCATGGGCACAAAAGGACTAGGCTTTTGGTCCATTCACAGATGGGGAAACAGGCCACAGAAGCTAGGGACCACGCCCCGAACCCACAGAAGGTGGCAGCCCGCCCTGGAGGGAGCTGAGAAGCTGACTCTAGGAAGGTCCGCTGGGCATGGATGACACGCTCTGCCCACGGCGCCCTGCCCCCGGGGCCCCCACAGCTGCTCAGTGACTAGAGCTTTTAAGAATCTGTCTCCCTTCTCCAATGGGAGCTCTGCCACCCAGGTCCCTGCAGAGCATCAAGTCACTGATGGACAGAGGTGCACAAGGTGCCCTGCAGGGGCGGACGGACAAAACCAAGGGAGGCAGCTGGCCCTCAGGGTGCAGAGGAGGTCCTGGGCAGGCTCCCTGCAGGAGCCACACCCACTGCTGGGGCTTCTAAGGGGGGGAGGCTGGGGTGGGGGGCAGAGGGTGTGGCTCTGGGGGGGAGAAGGGCTCTCTGCAGACAGAGACTGAGCATCACCTGGGGAGGCTGGTCACAGCTGAGAGCAGTGGAGAGCCACCTGGGGTGAAAACAACGCTGGGACAGGGCCAAAGCACTCACGGCGACACTTCCGGCTCGCCCTGTCCTGCTGCTCCGTCTCCCAAAACAGCACAGCAGCAGACGCAGGAGCCCACCTATTTCCTCTACTTCCCTCATCCCGAGGGCCTTGCATTCCATGAGGACCCACTGAGCCAAAACCCCATCTCTCCTGGTAGAAAAGCAAGATGGAGTCTGAACACTTCCCTCTGAGGTCAGCGACCTGCCTACAGCTCTCCAGTTAGGAGCCCGCGTCCCCCCAGGGACAGTCGGACCCTCCTCTCCCAGGGTACCTTCGGGCAGCAGTGGTTGCAGCTCAGAGGATGGGAAAACTCACAAACACCACAGCGAGGACCAGAAGTGGTCTCAGGAGTCCCCACGGCAGCTGGCTTGCTCACCTGCAGGGGCAAGAGCCGAGGGCCCCCACTGCAGCCCAGCCTGTCCGTCAGGCATCCTGAGACCTCTTCCCATAAAAGGGCCAGCTGCCTCCAGTGCTTGGGGGCCTATGGTTTGGGAGGCCCCAGGGGAACCACACCTTGCCTGGGCACCAAGCCAACACCGCTGAGGTGGTCCTGGTTAGAGATGACCTCTCGTTTGTGACACTCCAGTGCCCAGCGCAGTCCATACTCTTGGCTGCACTGAGGTGGCCATTGCACCAAACCATGTCCAGGGCCTCTGTGGGCCACAGGCCCTTCTCAGCCAGCCGAGCCAGGAGGTGTCAGCACAGGAAACCCGGCCACAGCCCCCACCCAGGACACTCCTGGCTAGAGGACCCTGAAGGAAGGCGAGGATGTGGCCTGGCAGAGCTGTGTCCAACTCGGTGTCAGGGCCTGGGACGCTGGGCAATGTGGAAGGTTCCTGGGAAGGGCTGGGCCCTTCCCTGGCTCCGCCCTCCACACACCTTCCCACCCTCCAGACACTGCCATGCAGTCTGCAGCCCTCTCCCCATCGGGGTCACACGGAGAAGCTCAGATTGTATGCCCAGGGGTCAAAAAATGCCACCTGCTATGGGAAGTGGGACTAGCACAAGCAGGCGTGAGATGTGCTGCTCTGCCGCTGTAGATGAGCAGTGGCACCGACGGCACAGCCCAGGTGCGGACGGCCGGGGTGTCGTCTACCTTCCCTTAGGGACGCCACAGCCCCAAACTCCTACTCAGGCTTTCTGACCTCTGCCTCCTAGATAGTTCAGCCCCACTCAGAAATGCCAGCCTGTCCTGATGGCAGGAGGGGGCCCTCGCCCCCTCAGGGCTCACACTGTGGAAGCCCAGGTCACACCCCAGGCCAACAATGGTCACGTCTCAAGCCACAGCCTGTCAGTTCTATTTCTGTCCCAGCCCACCGGACCGCCAGGCCCCTGCGTCCTTCCCTTGGGGTGACACTGGTTCTGCACGTGCTTCTCTGACCCTTCCGTGTACACACCTGGCGCGTGTCTCCAGGCCTCTCACACAGCTGGGGCGCAGGAGTAGGGAAGTGAGGCTCCGAGTCGGCGAGGCGGACTGGGATCCCTGTCTTCTCCCTCCAACGCTTTGACTGCACATCCCTGTCTCACTGCCACCCACTTCCAACACATATCGTCTTAGAACTATCGGCACAGGGCCAGGGCTCAACAAATGCTCAGGCCAGCATTTCCTCCTGCCTGTGGCCCCTGAAAAGCTGACACTAGCACGTGACATGCTGGAGAACATTCTTTTCGTGCATCTTTTAAAACACATCACCTTAAAAAAACCATTCACAAAAACACCAGCCAAGGACATCTACCCGCCTATGCGGAACCCTGCAGCGTCATCCAGCTACCCAGCAACAAAGCCCGGGAACCGGCCCCCAACTGGCTTCTCCAGAGGGCAGCCATCCGGCCCATCGAGGGCAGGAAGGGACCCATGGCCAAGCGCTTACTGTGCCAGGCTCCCATGAACCCCATAGAAGCCCCACTGCACAGTGAAGAAAGGGAGGCCTGGACTGGCAGGGGGCCCAGAACACTGCCCGGCAGAGGTGGCACAGGGAGCGCACTCCTTAGCTTGTGTGCCAGGGGATCCATGAGAAGGCGCTTTCTCAGCGGGCACTGTGTCCACGGGGCTGGGCACAGGAGGATTCAGGAGCGACCACACTGCATCTGAGCCAGCACACGTGCTGACCCGGGGAACCCAGGGCGTTAACAGCTGCTCCTGTGGGCGCCCCAGGCCAGGCCCACTCTCAGAGGAATGACATGCCAGCGTCGACTTCAGAGGCACCGCATCAGGCAGGGGCCACCCCAATCGTTCTCTCGCTCCGGAGTGGCCCTGCATTCCGGAAACTCGGGCACGCAGCCTCCGCGGGGCCCCCAGCCCACTCCACCCCTTGGCCCCAACATCAGCCTTTCCTCTCTCGCTCCGAAAGCGCCCATTTTTCAGGAAGGCATCGCCCTCGCCTCCTGCCCGGGCACCTTAACCACGTCAAGACCCCCGGGCGCTCTGGGAAGACCCTGTGTCCGTCACTCAGCAGTCGCGTCCCCGTCCACGAGGGCTGGGCCCGCGCCTACCCCCAGGTTCAGGGCCGCCGCGCCGGGCCGCCGCCCTCCGGCCACGTGGGCCGCGCGCCCCGCCCCCCCGCGCTCGCCCGCAGCCGCCCCGGGCCCGCCGCCCCGCAGCGCGCACGCCGGCCGCACGTGCGCCCGTCCGTCCCGGCGCAGCCCCGCGGGCGCGGCCGGGGCTCCCGGTCCCCGGCCCGTGGGGCCTCCCGGGCGCGGGCCGCAGTACTCACACGCCAGCCGGGGACGCGCGGACCCAAGGAGAGCGAGCTCGGCGGCGCGGACGGCAGAGCGAAGAGACGGCTGCGCGGCGCGCACGGGCAATGAAGCGGCGGGCTGTACCACGCGCCGCGCGCCGCGGGCAGGGGGCGCGGCCGGCGCGCACGCCTCGCCCCGCCGCCGCCGCCCTCCGCGCGGCTCTCCCAGCGGCTGCGCAGGCAGAAGCCAGAGGGGCGCCGCCGCGGGGCTCGCTGTCTCCCAAAGGCGCCGGAGCAAGCGGCGCGGACCAGGGCCGCCGCCAGCCCGCCCCCCCCGCGCTGCCGGCGCAGTGGACTCGTCGGCGCTGGGGGCGGAGCTGTCCGGGCGGCGCGCGCCCGGTGACGCGCGGCGCTGGGGGCGGAGCGGGCCGGGCGGCGCGCGCCCGGTGACGCGCGGCGCTGGGGGCGGAGTCCGCGCTCCTGGGCCCCCGGAGCCGGCGAGACAAAGGGGAGGGCCGCGGCCAGCCCCGCCCCCGGCGCCCCGCCCCGCCCCGCGCGGCCGGCCCGGCGGGCTGATGGCTCCTGGGCTGCCGCCGCCTCCGCCGCCGCCATGGACCCCGCGGGCTCCCCGGCCGGCCCGGCCCCGCGCCGCGGCCGCCGCCCCCCGCCCGGGCCCCCCGCGCCCGCCCCGGCCCCCGCTGCGCGGCCCCGCGTGGCGGTGAAGATGGCCCTCCGCAAGGCCTACTCCATCAAGGACAAGCTGCAGGCCATCGAGCGCGTCAAGGGCGGCGAGCGGCAGGCCAGCGTGTGCCGCGACTTCGGCGTGCCCGGCGGCACGCTGCGCGGCTGGCTCAAGGACGAGCCGAAGCTGCGCTGGTTCCTGGAGCAGCTGGGCGGCGAGGTGGGCACGCAGCGCAAGAAGATGCGCCTGGCCAACGAGGAGGAGATCGACCGCGCCGTGTACGCGTGGTTCCTGGCGCTGCGCCAGCACGGCGTGCCGCTGTCGGGGCCGCTCATCCAGGCGCAGGCGGAGGCCTTCGCGCGCCAGATCCACGGGCCCGAGTGCACCTTCAAGGCCAGCCACGGCTGGTTCTGGCGCTGGCAGAAGCGCCACGGCATCTCCAGCCAGCGCATCTACGGCGAGGCCGAGCCCCCCGCCGCCGGGCCCGCGCCCGGCCCGCCCGCCAAGCCCGAGCCCGCGCAGCCCCCGGGCGCCGGCCCCGGGCCGGGCCGCGCCTCCGCCCCGTCGTCCCCCGCCGAGGCTGGCTACGGCGACGAGCAGATCTACAACGCCAACGTCACGGGCCTCTACTGGAAGCTGCTTCCGGAGCAGGCCGTGCCCGTAGGGGCCGGGGGCTGCAGCCGCCGCTGGCGGGGCGACCGGGTGACGGTGCTGCTGGCCGCTAACCTGACCGGCAGCCACAAGCTGAAACCGCTGGTCATCGGGCAGCTGCCGGACCCGCCCAGCCTGCGCCACCACAACCAGGACAAGTTCCCGGCCTCCTACCGCTACAGTCCGGACGCCTGGCTCAGTCGCCCTCTGTTGCGGGGCTGGTTCTTCGAGGAGTTCGTCCCCGGCGTCAGGCGCTACCTGCGCCGCAGCTGCCTCCAGCAGAAGGCGGTGCTGCTGGTCGCCCACCCACCCTGCCCGAGCCGGGCCGCCAGGATGCCCGCCCTGGAGGAGAGCGACGAGACCCCCAGGCGGTGCCGGCCTGAGCCCCTCGGCTCCCCGGAGGAACTGCAGACCCCGGATGGAGCCGTGCGGGTGCTGTTCCTGTCCAAGGGCAGCGGCCGCGCACATATCCCTGCCCCACTGGAGCAGGGCGTCGTGGCGGCCTTCAAGCAGCTGTACAAGCGGGAGCTGCTGCGACTGGCCGTGTCCTGTGCCGGGGGCTCCCCGCTGGACTTCATGCGCAGCTTCATGCTCAAGGACATGCTCTACCTGGCCGGCCTCTCCTGGGACCTGGTGCAGGCAGGCAGCATCGAGCGCTGCTGGCTGCTGGGCCTGCGGGCGGCCTTCGAGCCCCGGCGGGGGGAGGAGTGTGTGGGGCAGCTGGCTGGCCAGGCGGAGGAGGCGGCCGAGCACAGCAGGGTGCTCAGCGACCTCACGCACCTGGCAGCCCTGGCCTACAAGCGCCTGGCACCTGAGGAGGTGGCCAAGTGGCTGCACCTGGACGATGATGGGGGCCTGCCCGAGGGCTGCCGCGAGGAGGCGGGCCCTGGCCGGCCCCCTGTGCTGGCCGCGGTGGCCCCTGCACCCCCCACCAGCCTGTCCTCTGTCATGGAGGGTGGGGAGGAGGAGGAGGCGCCCATGCCCACCGCCGGGGAGGCTGTTCGGGGTCTGGAGACCGCTCTGCGGTGGCTGGAGTGCCAGGACCCCCGGGAGGTGGGGCCACTGAAGCTGGTGCACCTGCGCTCACTGATCAGCATGGCCCGGAGGCTGGGGGGCATTGGGCCCTCTCCCACCGTCCCCGACAACGGGGTGTGACCAGGCCTGCCCAAGCGGCCCCCCAGTGGCCTTTGTCCTGCTGCACCTGGAGGGAGGGGACACGCACACCCTCTGCTGCACTCCCCTCCCCTGGGGTGGCCCGCCCCATGACTTGGGTTCCAGGGAACCCATCCCAGCCTGGCTTGGAGGGGGGCTGTCTTTTGATGAAGGGTCATCCTGGTGGGACTGGAGAAAAGGTCCCGGGCTCATGCTCCTCCCTGGGCAAGCATCCACGTGGGGGCTGTGGTCTGAGACAGGGCCCCTCCCACACACACCTGCACTCACACACCACAGCACTTACCGGAGTGCAGTTCACTGTGCTCGGTCCTGGCCCCTGTGGGCTGAGGCCTCCAACCCCCCCACACACACACACACTCCCGTAGCCTGTCACTTGCACTGGACAAGGGCCCAGGACTCCTGTCCACCCCGAGCCCTGGTGCTGTGTAGTTCCCACACCACAGCCACAGGCACACGGTCATCTCAGTGGGAAGGTGCGCCACTTGTTTTTTTTAGCGCATTATGTCTGTTTTTACAGATACTCTAAGGGGTCAGTCAGGGTGGGGTCTCAGTCCCATCCTGGGCCCACTCTTGGAAGATGGCTCCTTGGGCTGGGAAGGGGATGGGGTCCAGCACTTGGGCTTCCTGAGGCTCTGGATGCAGCAGGGCATAGATTTGTTCCACTTGGGTTTCTAATTTTCCATAAGAAAATACATTTCCTGAAGAGCTCTCTTATTGCATGAGGTTGGTGTGCGGATGACTTGGGCCCTGGTGACTAGAACATTGATTGGACAAGCTCTTGGACTCCCCTAGCAGCACTGACAGCTGTGCCAGGACAACCCTGGAGTGCCTTAGAGCCCTCGGGCTCCTCTGCCTCTTCTGGCACTGCCAAGGGCCCTAGGATTTGGGCTTCTGGCTGGCACAGTTTGAAGCGGGGAAAGGGCCCGTGTGTTACTACCCCACTCTTGCATGTTCTGCCACTCTGTCCAGTTCTAGACTCAGTCGGCCACTGGTGGTCTGAGACCAGAGATGCCCATCCCTCCTAGGGGGAGGGGCTGCCTTTGCAGAGATGCTGCCCAGAGCCCTCATGAGGCTCAGGGGGCCACTCTACCACTCTCACCTGCCCCGTCCTGGTGACTCGAGGCAGCAGACATGTGGTGTGTGTGTGTGTGGAATGGCTGCACCTCGGTGAGGCAGCTGGAGGGAGCCCCGGAGCAATTCCCACACAAGCCTAAGCAGCCGGCAGGGAGGCTTCAGGAATCCAGGGCTGGGAGCCTGCTGGGTGTGTGCAGAGGCAGACCTCAGGACCCAGACGGGCACCAAGTGAGGGTGCACCGGGGCTCCACAGCCCAAGTGGCCTTGGGAGCAGCCCTTCAGCCTGCATCAGCACGGGCTCCTCTGGCCAAGGTGTTCGCGTCTAGCCCTCTGTGGGCCTGGGCAGGGGGATGGAGCAGGGCCTCTTGCCTGCCTCTCTTGGAGCTGCTTCATGGGTCACGAGCCCTGTCCTGTCTGGGCAACCAAGGCTGCACCTCATGAGGCAGCTCCGGTCTGGCCTGGTGGCCCTGGATGGGCACTGTCTGAAACGAGGCTGGTCCAGGCTGGCCTGGGGCCTTGAGAAGCTAGTGTTAGCGCCTGTCAAGTGGGGCCTCTGGCTTCACTGGGCCAGGGAGAAGATCTTTAGAGATGTCATGTGTCCTCCATGCAGTGGAGGCTGCAGGCACTTGACCCCAGGCAGCTCCACCAACAGGGAAGGGTCACTGTGATCCCTGGTTGCCCCAGGGCCCCATTGCAGCACTGCCTCTGGTTCAAAGTCACCCATCTCCCTGGGCTCAGCTCTGTGAAATCAGGCAACCTGACCAGAGGCCTGCCGTGGGAGACCTGTTTGTCTCTGCAGGAGAATGGCTGAAATGGACTCCAGCGGATGGCCGCACTCAGTGGCCTGCCCCTCACTGCTGTTACCTGCTGAGCGCTTGGGGACTTGAGCTTGCCACCCTGGTCTGTGATGACCTGAGAGGCGGTGGATGGCCCTGGGGGAGGGGTCTTGGCTGACGCTGCTGGAATTGCTTCAACTTCTGTTGTCTGCCAGCTGGAAACACATTCCCTACCACGGTAAGGGGACCCTGCAGCCTAGGAGGTGCTTAGGGACAACGCCATTGGTCTCCCCACTCCTGTTCAAGGCAGTAAAGGTCACCGCTCTTCCAAAAAGTGGCCCTTGGTCAGGGCCGTTGTTAGAGCTCACACAGTGGGTGTGGCAGTGTGCAGAGAAGGAAAAGCGCAGGGATGGGAAGGTGAACTGGTGTGCAGGCTTCTGCTTGAACCACCCCTGATCTGTGCATTTGGGGATGAGACCAGGCAGTGAGAATCAGAGGGGGCCAGCCTTGCCTGAGGGGACTCTGTGCTCAGGAGGTAGCCACCCAGATGCCAGCTGGGGTGTGGCTAAAACAGCATGGTGTGAGGAAGGGGGAGCACCGTCAAGCTGAGGGGCCAGTCATCCAGGGACTCCCCCACCCCCACTGGCCCAAGTGCAGGTCGGGATTGCTGTGGCGAGTCCGGGTGGGGTAAGGCTCTGGACACTGTCTGGCCCACAGTGAGGGTGCCCATGGATGTGGCCTGACTCCCTTGAGTGGACAGCAGGCTGATGGGCTGTGTGCTCAGTGAGGGGTCCACTCAACCTCTGATGGCAGAGCTCACCTGGTCAGATGAGCCCAGCGCGCTTTACAATAAAGGCTGACGGTGTCAACTTCATATGCATCCCCATTCTAGTCTTGTTTGTGTCACTTTGACCTGATGCTTGGATCTGGAACACCTCAGAAGTTGAAAAAGTGGAGGGTTTACAACTGGGACAGCACTGATGAAAGGTGGCAGCACCGTGCCCCAGGCCCTTGAAGTCGTTTTAACTTGTGCTGTAAGCTGAATTGTCAGCCAGCCAACAATTAGGCTGTAGCCCTGCCACGCCCCCAAACTGCCCCTCTTGTATACACATCCTGTCACAGGCCACCACCTGGGGCGAGGCTGCCCCTCCAGCTGGGCTGGGGGCTCACTGAGGTGTCCCCATTCAGAGAGTGGCCTGCTTAGCTGAGCCCATCCTGGTCCCCAAGGATTGTGATGCATCACTGGGACCCAGATGTACAGCCGATCGTAATGTGGGAGCGCAGGACTCTCGTGTGGGAAACCTGCTGTCCCCCCCACACTTGAACCCCAGCTCCATCTAAGGCCAGTGTCCCAGCTTTGGCGACATGATTCCAGGCACTTGGAATTTGGTTTTATTGCCTCCTATTAAATATCGGTCACTCTCTGCTACACAGAACAGTGACTTTATTCCCATTTCAAAGATAAAGGTGTAGAAATGGACTCATGCTGACCCTTCTAACAAGTGACAGGGCCAGGGGCAGACCAACCAAGGCCGGAATAGGGTGGGCAGGGCATACAGCTGCAGATTATCAGGGAATGAATGGGAAGGCAGTGGGAGGCTGCCGTTGGAAGCCTCAGTCCTGTCTGACAGACAGGGGACTCATTTCCTAGAGCCCCAGCTGGTAAGTGGCGGAGGCAGATCAGGGGCCAGGCTTCCCTTCACCTCAAGGCTGGCGCAGCCTCAGGCCACTGGGCGGAAGCCAGGGGGGGCCAGCTGCTGAGGCCTGCGTGAGCCTGGGGACAGCACAGGGGACAGAGCTGCAGGCAGCCTGCTCCCTACTCAGAGGCCCCAGTTCCCGGACTGTCGGTCTGTCAGGGACATGTCGGAGAGCCAGGCCCTGCATCAGAGGCCAGCTTACAGGGCTCGCCAGGACTTGTGACCAGGAAGGGTCCTCCAGGCCAGCTCCATCTGCCACTTGCCAGGAGCTCAGGGTCTGCGCGAGGAGCCCATACCCAGCAGGAGCCTGGTGTATGATCCTGCCTGGCCACAGCCATCCTCCCAAATCTGGAGCGGCCCCTCCACCCGCTGGCGGCTGCCTGGAGCCATCTGCTGATGGGGCCCCCCGGGAGGAAGGACCAGGTGCAGCCCCTCAGCCAGGACGGAGACCACACAGCACCCCCCCCCCCACAGGCCACCCAGGGACAGGACGGACGTGGTGGCTTCACTGAGGGGGAACAGGTCTCCTGTGCAGATGCCATGTCCCCATGCTCCCCGACCTGGCTGCTTTCACATAGCTCTCAGAAGGGCCCACCAGGGGCTCTGCTCACACCCTCAACCAACCGGCCAGCCATGCGGGGCAGCAGGCCAGGCCTGCCGGCGCTCAGGCCCTCAGAACACAGGCCTCCCTTACAGCGGGCCATCACCATGGTGCCTCCTGCCTGGGGAGGGGATCCACTCTAGTCCTAGCCCCTCAAATTTCTCCATGCAGGAGGCAGGGGGCAACAGGCGAGGCTCCTGTGGGTCAGAGAGAACCCCAGTCCTCAGGAAGGGGCGGGGAAGGAGGGACGGGGTGGCAAGGCCGTTCTGGGCAGTGGGGTCAGTGGCCCGAGCCCTGTGCCTGCGCTCTACTTCCTGCTGAGCTCCTTGGCCCGGCAGGTGGCAGCCTCCACAGCGCTCATGGTGGCTGCCCGCAAACCGCCCTGCTCCAGGGCGTGGAGCCCGTAGATCGTAGTGCCGCCCGGGGTGCACACATCAGTCCGCAGCTGGGCCGGGTGCTGCCCCTTCTGCAGCAGCATCTTGGCCGTCCCCTGGGGAGAGGAGTGTTGGTGGTCGCTGGCTTGAGGGAGGAGGGCAGCCCCTTCTCAAGCTCAGCCCCACTGTGTAGCCTGCTTCATCATGCGCCCCCCTGATGTAGGCCCCAACTTCCAGGGTCTGCGGTTCCCCTTCCCACTGTTCCCAGGAGACAGACAGGCCCATCCCCTCCCACACACTCCCCTGGGGTCGCTGTCACTCACCAGCAGAGTCTGGGCAGCGATGCGATGGGCCAGGCCACTGGGCATGCCCATCTTGATGGCGCCTTCAGCCAGGGCCTCGGAGAAGGCACATACCTGTAGGAGCGAGGGGAGGTGGGAAGGGAGAGAGGGTGGCAGGTCAAAGCCAACACTCCTCTGGACACAGCACCCAGCCTGGAGAAGGCTTGGAACCTCCAGGAACAGGACTTGGAGCGCTGGCCACCAGTGCAGAGCCCAGGACTGAGGCCTGGGCCCAGGGGTCTGCCAAGGGGCTGGCCGCACAGGCCCAGAAAGGCAATAACGTGGGGAAAGCAGAGTTCACAAGAAGGCCCTGCTTTGCCAAGGACTGGCCTGGGGGTCAGGGGGGCCAGACAACACTTACGAAGGCCACGCCGCTGCCGCTGAGGCCAGTGTGGATGTCCACTTGGGCCTCAGGCACCTCCTCACACTGCCCACAGGCTTCCAGCAGAGTCTGCAAGAGCTCGACCTCGCTCCTCCCAGCATGGCGGCCCCGAGCCATCACCATGGCCCCCTCCTGGACCACGCAAGGCAGGTTGGGCGAGACCCGCAGCACCCTTGCAGTCAGGGGCAGCAGCTGGCCAGAAGGAGGCAGGAGTCAGGGAGCCTGTGGGACCAGCCCTGCCGGGCAGGCACACACCTGTCAGCCTCCCTCCCCTGCTTCCCAGGTGTGGAGCCACGGGGAACCTGAACCCCAGTCCCCTCAGCCACCTGGCCGGCTCTGCAGCCTAGCTAGGAGGCTGTGTGTCACATCCTGAGCCCAGGCTGGGGCCAGTCTGAGGCTGGCCAGCCCACTCTGGGGTCATAGCCTCAGGCCCGTCTCAGCCGCACCAGCCACTCACCTCCTCTAGGGTGCTCAGAGAAACCCCAGCAGCCACAGACACCAAGATGTGCTCAGAGGTGACCAAAGGGGCCACCTCTGCCAGGACGGCTGGCAGGACGTGGGGCTTGGTGGCAAGGAAGACGAGCGAGCAGCTGTGCAGCACCTCCTGGTTGGAATGGGTGGTCCGGCAGCCCAGAGCCTGCACCAAGCCGACCAGGCCGGGGTGAGCGGGCATCCTCCCAGACCATGGCCTCCGGGCTGGAGGCCAGCCCGCACTCCCGCGGGTCCCTGCGGGTCTCCCCCATTGCCAGTGCCTGCATCACCCTCCTGATGCCCACGACTCACCCAGACCCAACCCTGAGTCTCAGAGGCCTGATGCCAGCACCTCTGTGAGCCCTCAGACCCCAAGGAATGCCCATGACCATCCCTGCCTACCTCAACAAACACACGCATGTGCATACACCAGTGCACACACGCGCACCCCTTTGCTCTGCCCTGGCCCTCAACAGCCTTGACTTTCCTTCTGTCCTTTGACTTCCCCTTCACCAGCATAGCCCAGCCAGTCTTGAAACTTGAGCTAAATAAGCAGCACCTCCCTGGTCCCAAGAAGTGTCCCGGCGGGAAAGGAACCAAGAGCCACCCTGGGCCCCTGGGGGCAGCTTCAATTCAGAAGGGCTAGGCTCCAGCTCACCCGGAAGTGGCAAAGGTTCCTGTCACTTGGTGCGCTGGCCAGCACGTGCTGTGCTTCCACTTTTCCTGGAGAGAAAAGCAAAGGCTGGGGGTCAGTGAGGAGGAGCCAGCCCGGCCTGCCGCTTACTGAAGGCTCTTTCAGGCTCAGCCATGCCTGACCACCATGGCCCTTGGCCGGCCTGAGACTCTCCAAGAACACAAGTGCTCAGCAGGGGTGCTCTGGGCAGCCCAGCCCCGGCAATCAGGTTCATTTAATTCTACTGGGGAGTCACTGCCACCGCCAGCTGCTGCTGCTGCTGCTGATTCCAAGGGCTGTGCTGGGCCCAGGAGCTTGCCCTGTCTTGTGAGGACAGATCCCAGGGGCCTTTGACTCTGGGGAGGAGGGGGGCATGCTGGGTAGGGAGGCCGGTGGAGAGTGGGGGGGGGGGGGCTGAGCTTCCCTGAGAGGTTCTGCATCTGTGCTGGGACATCCAGGGAGAGGCTAAGTGCCCATTTGGTAGAAATCATCTGTTGTTTGTGGAGTATGGGGCTGCCCATTTGGTAGAAATCATCTGTGTTTGTGGAGTATGGGGCTGGGGAAATTGGAGTTCTATAATGTCTAACAGGAAGTCAGACGTGCACCCCAAACCTGAACCATGGCAGTGACGCCCACTGTGCATACAAAGAGCACACTGTGCTCACCAGTGCATCCAGACAGCCCTGAGAGGCAGGCCAGACCGCTGGGTTTTACAGGCAAAGCACCTGAGACCTGCAGCCAACTATGTTGTGACTGATTTTGACCCCTCTGGACTTTGATACATGGCTGAAGGCAGAAAGCCAGTCTATTATCTACAGGGAAAGGCTTCTAAATACCGTGCAGCAGGATTAAGACAACAACCTCAACCCTTGCTGTAAACCGGTGGTTCTCAACTGAGGATGGTCCCCTCATCCCCCAAGTGACTGTGGCAGTGCCTGGAGACTTTTTTTGGCTGTCACATTTTGTGGGCGCTACTGACATCTAGTGGGGAGAGGCCAGGGAAGCGGCTATACACCCTACAATGTGAAGGATGGAGAATTATCTAGCCCCAAATGGCCCCAGCGCCGAGATTAAGGAATCCTGTAGCACGCCACCAAGAGAGGAGCTGACACACACACAGGAAAAAGAGTGGGAGGCTCAGAGAGGTCAGGGCACATTTCAGTGCAGTTGGTGGCTACCGTGGGGGCAGCCGGCTCTAAGCCCCTCCGCGCACATCTCCCCCTGATGTGCTCTCTGAGGGAAGCCGTGTCCCACCCTGGCCCACGCCGGCCCGGCCCTGCCCCACCCTGGGACCCCTGCGCGCCGGGCCCAGGCTGCCCCGGCTCCTCGCCCAGGGGCTCTGCGGGAGTCACCCCTGCGGGCAGGTGAGCTCCGGCCAGGCATGCCCGCCCCCCACACCAGGCCGCTGTCGGACACCCCCACGCGACCCACCTGCCCGGATGAGGCCCTGAGCGATGGCCTCCGCCATGCGGCCCGCGCCCACGAAACCCACGAGCCGCAGGTCGGGCCCCGCCGCCGCCGCCGCCGCCATCTCGCCGCCGCCCGCCCAGGCCCCCCCTCTCTCAAGCTCGTCTATTGGCTGCCGGGACCTCATGCTCCGCCCCCTCCCTTCGGGTCCACGCTCTGCCACTCGCTGAGCAGTGGGCTCCACCCCCTCGCTGTTCATTGGTCCGAGGTAGGCGTCGGAACCCTGTGGGCGGGTCCCAGGCGGGGCTCGTCACGGGGCGGGGCCGAATCGGAGGCTTTCGAAATCGCTTCGCTCGGAGGAACGTGGCCCACGAGCGGAGGACCTGCGCCCCGGTGCTGAGGGTGCGCGCGAGCCACGGCAGGATTCTGGGCGCGTGTGCAGATCAGACCCATTTTCCAAATGGAGAAGCTCCATGCAAAGGCGAAGTGTCGGAAAGGGTGGGGCCTCCTCTGACCCCGGAGCGTGCCTGGTGCAGTCCGTTGCGGTGACGCTGATTGGTGGTTGCTGGGCAACTGAGCTTCAGGAAGGACGCGCGCCCTGGTTCCGATGGCAGACTGGCAGGCAGGGTCCGGACTGGCGTGTCACCAGGACAGACCGGGTGCTGGTGGGTGAGGACCTGCCCTCCTCAGCCGGTTCCTCTGGGTGGGAGCACCTTTCTCAAGGCGCCCTTGTTCTCGGTTTCGAGCCGGGGAGTGCACTCAGGCGAGGTCAGCGATGCTTGATAAGAGCCTGTGGTCAGCTTCTCCCCAAGCTACAGCGGTTCCTGGTGACACAATAAATTGGCACTGCCAGTGAAACGTGTAAGCAGGTGTCTGGCCAACCTGGCCCCTGGGTTCCGTGGGTCTCCCAGGAGCTGTGGGGAGGAGGCAGGCCTTCCTGAGGCCCGGGAGGTGGATTGCTTGGCCAGGGCCAAGGACCGTCTTAGAGACTAACAGGGAGGGCGGGATCCATATGAAATGTGCTTGTAATCTGACATGGTGAAAATAAGGTTTGAAGGGCCAGCCGAGTGGCGCAGTGGTTGGGTGCTGGCTTGGGACGCCAGCGGCCCCAGTTTGGATCCCACATAGGAGGGCCAGTGACAGTGCCCTCTAAAAAAATAAAAAAATATATATATATAAGGTTTGAAGATCTAAGACTGTAGTTTGTTTGTTTTCTTACTGTTCACCCAAGTCTAAGATTTCATTTTAAGGATGTTCTCTTTTAAACTCTACTTTGATATTTGCAAAGCTCTTCAACAATTAAATTCCCTAATTCATTGAACATTGGCCCTGCAGTGTGGTCCCGCTGTGGACTGGGATGGGTGCCACAGCAGATGGCCTGACAGCTGAACCCTCAGCCTGAGCATCTGCATGGTCTGGGGAAAAAGCCCTTGCATGGTCAACACACAGGACAACCCAGGGGACACTCAGGACACACCACCACTACTTATGTTCTGCCAGGTGTGAGCAGAGCCCTCTGCTCTGTGCTGGGCCTCTTTCCCACTATTCTCACCTGGCTGACTCAAGCTCCAACTCAGGTGCCACCACCTCCCTGAACCCCAACATGGACAGAGCCTTCATTCACAAAGGGCTGGCACCCAGGTCCTGGAGTTCCAAGTCCTGGGGAGAAGGGGGCTTCCAGGTGTTTCCAGACAAGCAAACAGGCAATCCTATACTACAGGTGGGCGTTCAGAGAAGGAGACCTAAAGGTGGGGGGGAGGGGACACTAACATGAGAGGGGCTCCAGAGTCAGCTCCTGGGGAGGCCCAGAGGATGAACACTTGAGCCTGAGAGAAAGGGGGTGGTGACAAGTGCAGTGAAGCGTCAGCTGGGCTCAGGGAGAGACGCTAGGACTTGTGTGCCTGGCACAGGGAAGACAGCCAATGCTGCCTGCATAAATGAAGTAATGGACGTGGCAGGCACACCTGGGTCAGAAGAAAGCTAGGAGTCATCAGCATGAAGATAGCAAAGGGCACTGGGGAAGAGGGGCCCTAGGAAGAGGTGGGCTCCAGGCCAGGGAAGGTGCTTGGGTCCTCGGCGAGGTGGCCCAGCAGGTTCTGGCCTGGAGGCTTTGGAGCTGGGTATTCCTGGATCCACACCCCAGTGCCGATTGGCTGGCCAGGGACCTGCCACTCAACTGCCTGGACTTTGCCCTGCTCTCATTGAGAATGGGAGGCCCGTGCCATTCACCTTCCTGCCCACAAGGCCCAGAGGGTCATCCTGAGTGATACCTGTTACTGTCCATGGGAGAAGGGCAGGTGGGCCCCATCACCTAAGCTGCTGCCTTAGGGTAAGGGGATGAGGGCCTAGCCTGACGCAGCTCTCTCCTGTGGTCCCAGGAGAAGCGGAGCCATCCGATTGCCATGCACCCCTCAGATGCATCCCACTCAGCTTGTCCAAATCCAGACCCAGCCTCTTTCTGCAAAGTCCTGAGGCTCAGAGGGGAAGCCCAAGGGAACTCAGGTCACCAAGCCTGCTCATGACCATGCCCCAGCAGGCAGTGCCCTGCACCCCCACGGGCTGACAGTCCACTGTCTCACCCCCGAGGCCTGCCTGCACACTTGCCTCTCCATATCTCTGGCTTCTGCAGCCCAAAGGACAGTTGGCCACCTTGGCCCGGCAGCTCTCAGGGGCTGAGCAGTCAGCAGGGGATGGTGGGTCCTGGGGCTGGCCAGGCTCAGGGACGTAATGTCTGGTGTGGGGCATGGCTGGCACAGAGCTGCTGAGGCTAGGCCTGTGAAATGCACTTTATTGGGCCAGGTGAATGGCTCGTTAGTTAAGAGTTGGCTTGGGAGAGCTAGCTCTGAGCAGCAGGGCCCTGGTTCGGATCCCACATGGGCCAGTGACACTGCCCTCTTCAGCTAACCTGGTGAACAACAGCTCGACCTGGAGCTAGGCTGCCGTGAGTCGCCAGCAATGGTGTAGGCTGCAGTGGGGCTACAGTGGGCTGTCGTAAGCTACCGTGAGCGGCCGGCAGCTGGCGTGAGGTGCAGTGAGCCACCATGAACGGCCATCCAGAGGCCGGGGACCAATCTGCCTCACCCGGGAAGAGCACAATGATCACAGTACCAACATACGCCAGTGAAGTGACGTCCTCCACAACTAGACTGAAGAACAAAAGGACAGCAACTTGTCTGTTCCCCTTCTCTGATTCCCCATTAAAAAAAAAAAAAAGAAAAGAAAAAAAACGAAAAAAAGAAATGCACTTTATTGGCTCCCTGGGAGTGGGAGAGCAAGACCTGAAGTGGACACGCTCAGGGCCCGGGCACTGGAACTGGGGAACAAGGTGTCAAGCCTGGTCAGGCCTTGGGTTTCCTGAGAACGGACATGAGTGGTGGCCCCGCTGGACAACTGGCTGGAGCCACCCTGGTGGAGGGGTGGACCATGGATGGGCCCAAGTTGCTGGGCTGGGCCCTTGACTCCTGGTAGGGTGAGGGTGGTCGCCACTGGGCTCTGCCAGCTGTGTGGCCACTGGGGCCTGGAAGGAAGCCGGAGCCTGCCCCATCACTGCGCTTCACTTCCGGGCCTGCTCGTAGTTGTCTGTGAACCAGGCGCAGGTCTCCTTCACAGCTACAGAGGGCAGGTGAGAGCCAAGGCTGCACTGATCTCCATGGGAGGTGTGGAGGGCGGGGACCCCAGTGACATAGGGCGGAGATCAGACCTGCCAGGTGTCCACCCCCAGCTGGCAGTAGGAAGCTGAGTAGGGAGGGGCAGTGGTCACCCAAAGGCAAGGAGAGGCCGGGATGTCTTGAGGGATGGGGATGAAAGGGCCACAGAGGGGCTGGGGGCTCACCCTGCTTGAAAGGCGTGAACCGGAAGTCAGGCAGGTAGGCCCGCAGCTTGCGATTACTGGCTGTCTTCTTAAACTGCCCGTCTGACTTGGTTGTATCAAACTGGGCGCCTGGTCAAGGCCATAGCAGAAGGGGCAGCCCCACCCTGCCCCCAGCCTCCAGCCTGCCCTAGACCTGCTCTGTCTTTCTCTGGAGAGCCTTGCGGGGAGCAGCAGACGCTGCCCTCCGGCTGCCAGGGTGAGCGCCGCCGGTGCAGCAGACCTGCAGTCTCACGCAGGGCGGCCCACCGCGCCCGCCAGAGCCGAAGGATACCGTGACCTCGCCATGAAAGTCCATGGCCTCTACCACAGCCTGGGCCGCCTCCTGGATGGAGACTTCATCCTCCTCGCCCACTGTGAGGAGCAAAGGGGCCCAAGGCCAGGTGAGGCCTCCGGCCGGGCCCACTGCCCCCCTGCCCCCCACAGCTGTTCCCTCTGATGTGGTGGGGATGGGGCTGCAGGGTGCCCACCTGACAGGATAATGGGCTCCACCTCACTGTACTCCCGCAGCACCCAGATAAAGAGCCGAGCCAGGTCCTAGAGTCAGACAGACAGGGTCAAAGGCCACAGGTCACCTTTCCCAAGCACGCCTGTCCACTGGGGACATAGCCCAGGCTCCACTGGGGCTGGGGATCCCTCCTTTTGGGCAGTCCTTGGCCAGCTCAGCCCCAATGGACCGAGTCCTTCTCCTGCTGAGCTCGGGGTTGTAGGGCCAGGCACCTGCAGGGGCCCAGTGAGGCCCAGCGGCTGCTCCTCCAGGGTTGGCCCAGACCCTCAGCCCTCCCCACAGCCAGCATGGCAGGCCTGGGGAGGTATTCTGGGGACAGCTGTGCCCCCTCCCGCACGAACCAGTGAGTAGATGAACTGTCTCCGAGGCTTCCCGGTGCCCCACACCGTCAGAGCTGAGCGGCTGCCTGTAGATCCGGGAGGGGCCGTGTTAGAGGGGGCTGTGCCAGCCACCGCGCTGCTCCCAGCTGAGCCCCAGGAACCCTACAGGAGGGTGACTGGTCGGTGTACTGGGTGGTGGGCACTCACTCTTGGCCAGGTGCACCTTGTGGATGAGGCCAGGAAGCACGTGACCATCCTCAATGTTGAAGTTGTCGTGTGGCCCGAAGACGTTAGTGGGGATGACGGCGGTGAAGGTGCAGCCATGCTGCTGGAAGTAGGCCCTGCAGGGGCACAGCGTCTCCTCCGACCTCAATCTGGGACCACTCACTACCCAGCCCAGCCCACCCCGGCCTCCTCCACATGGAAAAAGCACAGGCTGGCAAGGGAGCGAGATGAGGCCTGGGAGTGGCTGGGGCTACCCTCTAGGCCCCCCATCCCATGGGCACTCGGGGCCTCCCCCATTCCTGGCCGGCCTCAGCTGGGCGGGTGCCAAGAGGACCTGTTCTGCACATCGATCATCCTCTTGGCGTAGGAATAGCCGAAATTGCTGCTGTGCGGCGGGCCGTTGTGAATCTGAGGGAGAAGGGGAGGAGGCTGCGTCCAACCCTGCTCCTGGCCTGGGCCCGCCCGGAGACCCAGCCTGCCGTCTCACCATGGTCTCATCAATAGGATAGGTGGTCTTGTCAGGGAAGATGCACGTAGATAGGCAGGAGACCACCTTGCGTGCCCCCACCTCAAAGGCCGAATGCAGGACGTTGTCGTTGATGTGGATGTTTTTCCTCTGGGGAGGCAGTGGTGAGTTCAGACCCCTCCAGCGACATACGTAGGGACACACCCTCCCCGTTCTCCTCCAAGTGGAGAGTTCCTGAACCGACTTGTCCTAACCACTCCGTGGGACAAACGGAGCCTCTGTCTGCCCCTCCTGGCCTGCTACATCCTTAGCTGGCAGCCCCACTCCCAGGGCTGGAGGAGGTCTGGGTCGCCTTCCCAAGGGCTCTGCAGGAGAGGAGTGCACTCCTCAGATCAGGGCTGGGCCCCACCCACAAGGGCTGCTGAAGGCAGGGCAAGCAGCACTGGGGCATTACAGAGCTGGGGCCCAGCTGGCCCTGGGACAGAAGGGGCCCCTCCACCCACTCACCCGAGGCACTCACCCCACTGGCTCTACTGCCCAGGAGCAGTGAAGCCCTCGGCCGGCCCCAGCCCTCCCCTGCCAAGGCCCCACCTTCCCTTCTGGAAACTGGACATCAAGTGGCCAGGGCATCTGGACTGGTGTGGGGAGAAGCGAGAGGTGGTGCCTAGGTGGCCTGCTGGGAACAGGGGCCCCTGAGCAGAATCTGCTCTGAGCCTCAGTGCCTGATGCAGGGCCGACCTATGTCAAGGCCAGCTGCCCAGAGACGGTGGGGCCGCCCTCAGGGGCACAGCCTGGCAGAGCCCCATTCTCCTCTGCTCCGTACACTGTGCCCCCACCCCCCAGAGCCCAGCTCACACCTCTGCACCCTGGAGCGCATGGTGGGCCTGGCTCAGTGCAGCTGAACCAGAGAGGTCCTGGGAGGAGGGTCTGGAAGCAGGAACCAGCTCCAAGTCACACAGCGAATGCTGACTTCTCTCAGTTCCTGCCACCCACCCATCAGCTTGGTGGCTTTTCCTATGAGGTCAAATGCCCTCCAGCCCACCTGCATGCCCCTCTGCCTTCAGAGCAATTTTGGGTCACTGGGCACCCCCACCAGGCTGTATATACCAAGCCCTGACCCTCAGGGACCTCCTGGGGCCAGATCATGAATGTGGGAGGCTGGCCAGGAAGTTCCCAGAACGTGGCTCCTGGCTCCCAGTGCTCATTTGGGCCCCTCACTTACCCAGAAGTCCAAATTGTATTTGATATTTCGGAACAGGCCCCCCACCATTGCAGCAAGATGGATGACATGTGTGGGCCGGACCTTTTCAAACAGGGCACGGGTCTGTGCAGCATCCCTGGAGGGAGCCAGGCCATCTGGGGTCACTTGAAGGCCCGAGGGACTAACATCCTGGAGGCTGGGGTACTGGGGATAGGAGTTGGGATGGACTGATGGCAAGATGGGCAGCCGAAAGGGAAAGTGGCCAGTTCAGATGCCAGCTGCTATGAAGGTTTGGGCTTCCAGGAAGAGATGGGAGGATGTTTGCCTAGGAGCAGCGCTTCCCACACCCAGGCCACACCAGCCACCTGGTGGGGAGAGCGCAAACAGGAGGCCATCAAGCTCAAGAACAGGCCTGGGAGCTCTGTCTAGAGAGGGCATGTGAGGGTACTCCAGGGTTGGGCCCACTCACGTGAGATCGGCGTCCTTGGAGGAGACAAACACCCAGTCTTCTCCGGGCAGTCTGGCCCCATCTGCTACTACCTTCTGGATGGCTCTGCCCACCAGGCCAGAGCCCCCTGTCACTAGGATCCGCATGGACTCCCGGGACTCAGCCATGTCAGCTGTACCTGTAGGGCCAAAGGATGTGAGGCTGAGACCATCATGCTCCCATGCAAGAGTTTCAATCCCCTGAGATGCCCCTGTTTAGAGTCACTGCCTTTAGCACTGTGCCCCACAACTGTCCAAGGGCTGGCCCAGGGAGCCCTGGGACAACTGGCATAGGATGATACCCCCAGGGAGAGGAGATGCCCTGCTGGGGACTCCAGAGGCCTGACTGGCCTGAGTCATCCCCTCCTCCCAGCCCCATTCGCCAGGGAGCCCACTGCCTGGAGCTACACAGGGACCTTGGGGCTACCACCCAGCCAAGAAAGCCTGTCCAAGGTTCCACCCAACAGGCCCAACACAGAGCCCCCACTGGGCTTAGAAAGGGAACACTGGGAGGCAGACAGCCTTGGGCTGGGTGTCCTATCATTAGGGCTGCTCCGAGCCAAGGCCCATATGTTACAGATGAGGAAGGAGAGGCCCCTGCATTTGCAGTGCAGTGCCCATCTCCACCCCCTGGTCCCTGAAAGCCTTTGCCAGCCTAGTTCCTCCTGGGCAGGTCGCGCTTCGGGCTCAGAACTGGACAGACCTCTGGGCACCACCACCCTCGAGGACTCTATCCTGAGGGGTGGAAATCTGCTTGGGCTCCTACAGGATGGCTCTGACTCCGGCTCAGGGTCCCCTGCCCAGACATCTGCTGCTCCGGATCACACAAGCAGTCCAGCACCAGGCCTGTGGGGGAGACCTCACCGCGGCCTAGCTACCACGCCCCCATTCCCTCACAGGACCGGGGCCACCACCATGTCCGCGGGTCCCCTCCCCAGCCTTCAGGCCCTTCCCACGCCCCCAATCCCTTCCGTGGCCCCCTCCACGCTTACAGGTATCTCGCAGCTGGGCCCCTTCCTACTCCCCCGGAATCCCGGCACAGCTCAGGGCGCTCTGGCTGTCATGGAGCTCCCAGGGTCCAGGCCCTAGCGTGCCACGCCGGGGCCCCCGGGGGCTACCTCGTTGTCCCGAACCGTCTCACCTGCACACTACTCCACCTGTCCGGGTCCCAAGAGCTACTTCCGGTGCAGGCTAAAGCTCCTGCCTGCCCCGCGCTGGGGCCAGGTGGAGAGGGGCGGGGAGGGCGGGGCCGGGGCCCTCCCGCGGCATTCTGGGACATGGAGTCCTCGAGAGGCTCCCGGGTGCTGCTGGGAAGTGGAGTCCGGGGCCGTGCAGCAGCCAAGGGAAAGTCATTCTCCCCGGCTGTGCATCCGCGGAGCGGGTCCTGAGGTGCGGATGCTGGGGTGGTGGCCTTAGGGCGCTCGGGCCACAGCCGCCTTGACTCCGCCGAGGCCCTGGGCAGGACCCTGCCGGGGAGCGTGGAGGAATGCGAGAGGAGAGGCCGCGCATCGCTGACGCCTGAGTTAGGAGGGGCGGCGGTGGTCGCCCGGCGGGCGTTTTGCTGACCGGGTGGGACCTGGGTCCCGGTGGGCTCGAGCTCTGCGGCCTGCAGGCCTGGAATGCGACGCATGCCCAGCGGTGGCCGGCCGCGGGTTTCCAGAAGAGATAAGGCGCAGGCAGGCAGGAGCCTTACTACACAGTCACTGTCGCCTTCCCACGGTCCTCTGGCCAAAGGCAGCCCTGTACCGGACTCCGGGTGGGGCCTAGACTGTACCCCAGTAAGGAGGGAACAGCTGCTAAGGACGTGGTTGCAGGAAAGTGGGGAACTGGGGACCGTCTTTGTAATCTTTGTTATCAGCACACCACGGATGGAGGGCTTTCCCCATCGGGAGTATCGGCTCAGGCGCTGCGCTCCACTGAATGGAGAGAGGAGAGGCCAACAAGGAACCTGGGTGGGGGCCCAGAGAGGAGGCCCGAGGCTTGGTTACCAAGGAGCAGTGTTTCCAGCGGGGTCCTTTCCCTCTCTGCCCAGACCGGGGCCCAGCGCTCTGCCGGGGCTGGGGGATCAGCAGGAAGGAGGTCGCGGTCAGCAAGGCTCCCTTCTGGGATTTCTCTAACACAAACTTCCCCAAGATCCCCACCATAAGTGCATTCACAGTCATGAGCCCCTGTATTATAAAGATATACACGTGCATCGCCCTCAAGTTAGCCATTGTCGCCCTCTTGTACCAGGGAGGAAGCTGAGGCTCAGAGGTGTGGAATAACTCCAGTCACAGGGAGTGGCAGAGCTGCCGGAGGCGTGGGGACGCTTTCTTCTGGGTGAGTCTCTGTGTGCGGACTCTCCAGGCCTCTACTCAGTGCTCTTCACCCTTCAAGACGATTACTCCATATCTGGTGAACTGTTTTGCCCAGATGTCCTGCCATCACATCTCAAACTCCTTCCCTGCCACCCTTCTATGAATGGCTGTGCCATCTCCCCATGGCCAGGCCTGCCCTGCCCTCCCTGGGGCACCTTGCTGCTCGGGGAAGAAAGGCAGGGCCTCACTGCTCAGAGTACTGTCCTCCACCTACCTGGGAAGCTGGTGACACAGCTGGTTGGGGCCTGCCACAACCTTGGAGGATCCCAGGTGAGAGTTCATGCCTTCTATCTAAATGCAAGTATTTAAAAGCAATCAGCCAAGCCAACAAACTGGTGAATAAAGTGTGCTCTGTCCTCCCACTGTCCATATAGTATAAATGGAGCCACTTTAAAATGGAGCGGAGGGCCGGCCGAGTGGCTCAGTGGGTTAAGAGCTCGCTCAACAGTGTGAGCTGAGCTCTGAGCAACAGGAGTTCGATGCCCAGCCAGAGCTGAGCTACCAACAGGTGGCAGGATGGCTCAGCTAAAAATATATATATATAATAGTTAAGCACTGGCTTCGGAAGCCAGCGGCCCTGGTTCCAGTCCCACATATGAGGGCCAGTGACACTGCCCTAAAAAAAATAAAAAAATAAAACATATATATATAAAATAAAATAAATAAAAATAAAATGGAGTGGGAGCTGCTTTGTCTTAGTCCTCAAACCTTTGGAATGTTGAAACAGGGAAAAATAACCTTTGCACTGGACCTCAGCAAATGTGTGTCCCCAAGAACTATTTGCAAAGATATTAAGAAAATAGATATGACCACTGGACTGAGAACTACATACAGGAATGAAAATTAAACATTATTTAAAATTAATGTCACTGTATTACATTATCTGCACTAATAGCAATGCCTTCCTTCTGTGGATGTCACTGTCCCCTCCCCTTCTCACAAACACCTTCTGCCTTTGTCTCCTAATGGGAACACTATTTGGGTTTCTGTCTGAATCAGTGCTTTCCAAATAGCTATTATTGATCTCAAGTAAATGCTTGTTGCCTCTCACTTTGAAAGAGGCTACCTTGACAACATCTTATTATGAAAAAATATTCCATAATTATAAAATGTAAAAATATCCATAAAACTATGGTTTTTATATGACTAGAAGTCAGCAAAATATCAGAGATAACTGAATTTAATTATTACTGGATGTCTGGATGTTCTGGTGATGGGCTGGCAAGGTTGGTTAATTAAATAAAGAACCATAATTCCCAAATTGTTATATATCCATCCCATGCAATTTAGTTTTCTTCATTTCAGCAAAATTACTAATGACGTTGTTATAATCAGAATTTGATTTGGGTCCTGTGCTGACCCTTGGCCCATCATGTGCCCAAGAGAATGGTCTGAGAAGAAAAAAAGGCGTAGGAAGCACCTGATTTCACACTGTCTCCAGGGATAAGACTGGAGAGGAGGGTCAGACTGCCTTAGATTCAGTCACGGGACCTGGGTGACACACTCAGACTGACAGTACCACCATGACTGTGCAGAGGATTCTAGGAAGCACCACCAACCAAAATTGAGGTCCTTTTACAAAAAGAAAGAGGGAGGGGATGGATATAGAATAAGCTGAAAACAGATTCATTACAGTGCACCCCTTGATTACCCAATATCTACATCTTCCCACAAAATGATTCCAAACTTCCTCTGAACCCTTCCCAACAGAATGCGATTATCACACACATCTGAAAATACTCCGTCCCTCCCCAAAGGAAGAGAGTCCAATGTCCGGTTCAGTTACTACATCCTGTGTCACATCGAGCATTTCTGAGCCACGTCTTCTCCTTTATTTCTGGCAAAATTTCACCATACGTCTGCATCACATGAACTTCATGTTGAATTTACCTGTTGCTGCTATACCCTAACAGGAAAGAGGTCCAGGACAGAGAAAGGAAATTAAAATACGACTATAACACAACCTTAGAAACATGACTATGGCACATTAAGGAAATGACTACCAAAAGACCTATAGTCTTGTACATTAAAGTCTGTGGCAAACCAACGTTCTTCTTTTGTGAGTAATCTGTTTCTTTTTTCTGGATGTTTGGATAGTATTTCATCTTTGAAGTTCAGTGATGTCATTAGACTTGGTGTGATTTTCTTGGCATATTATTTCCTTAGCTCATAATAGGGCCTTTTTGTATTGAGATCAGATCATTGTTTCGTTCAGGAAAGTTTATTTCTGTTATCGCTTGGAACTAATAATTGGGGTGAAACACCACGGCTGACAGCACACCACCCCCTGCTTTTTTTTTTTTTTTTTGAGGGCAGTGTCACTGGCTCTCACATGTGAGATCCGAACCGGGGCTACTGGCCTCCCAAGCCAGCGCTCAACCACCGCACCACTCAGCTGCCACTCCCCCCCCGCTTTTTATCATCGGTTTACCTACCTAGTGACATAAGGATTCCTGTAAGATCAGCCAAGATAAGATGATGTAACATAACACTTCATATTATATTTTATATTTCTGTATTTCCTCAAATGATCAAGAATTGTTTCTGTAATAAGTTATTTAATATGTCTATATGAAAATGGCTGAACGCACTTATAGTTCCACTGTCCATGGAGACACTTTAAGTGCTAGTGTGATATCTCCATGAATGTCAAGAATTCCGTGCTGATCTCGTCACACAGAGGCACAGCCTTCCCCCTGCTTCTTGAAGCTTGCCAACTGACTTCATATCAATCTTACCTGTGTCACCACCACGGGTTTATTTCTTTTTTTTTTTTTTTTTAAAGATTTTATTGGGTAATTGGTGGAGGGGAACAGAGTTGGGGAATTGGGGAAGGGGAACAGACAAGTTGCTGTCTTTTTCTTCTTCAGTTTAGTTGCTGAGGATGTTGCTTCACTGTTGGTATCGTCATTGCGCTCTTCCCCGGATGAGGCAGATCGGTCGCTGGCCTCTGGATGTCGCTCACCGCGGCTATTGGCAGCTCACGCTTGGCTGCCAGCTGCTCACGCTGGCTGCAGGCCACTCACTGTAGCTTATGGCAGCCCAGTGCAGCAGGGGCTGCAGCCTACACCATCTCCGGGGCTCGCACAGCCCAGCTCCAGGTGGAGCTGTTGTTAGCTGTAGAGAGCAGTGTCACTGGCCCTCATGTGGGATCCGAACCAGGGCCGCTGGCATCCCAAAACCAGCGCTTAACCAATGCGCCACTCGGCCGGCCCACCACGGGTTTATTTCATATATCTGGTCTCATATGTCAACCATGCATTTTAATAGTTTTTAATGTTATCACTGTATAGAAAACATTCATACTATGCAAACTTGTTCTCTGTAGAACTGGTGGGAAAGCAATTGAAACACAATGCACGTCCTTCATGTTTCATATCACCTGACTTAAGCAAAAAGGTCAGCATGAGAGAAAGTGAAGGTGGGTGGGGGAGGCCTTCAGTGCTGGACAGCGGCAGAGCCCACTGGCCCAGGACACAGCATTCACATCCCACTGTAATAAATCCAAAAAGAAAAAGCCAGAACCAAATGATGACTAGGATTCTGTGGCCTGCGGATCCCCGTGCCAGGTTCTCAGGGTGTGTTGTGTCATAAAAAGTTATCTGTAAGCTTTGTATACTGTCTGGATCCCCGCTTTTAGAACCCACCTATGTTGCAAATAAAGACAGATCTACATTTCAAAAATAAAATCCTGATGCACTGGAAAATGGTCATTTTATTTATTTATTTAAGAGGCTTTTTAATGGACATTTTTTTTTCTTTTTTCTTTTTTTTTTTTTTTGAGGGCAGTGTCACTGGCCCTCATATGTGGGACCGAACTGGGGCCGCTGGCTTCCCAGGCCAGCACTTAACCACCGCGCCACTTGGCCGGCCCTTGGACATTTTTTTTTTTTTTGAGGGCAGTGTCACTGGCCCTCATATGTGGGACCCGAACCGGGCTGCTGGCTTCCCAAGCCAGCGCTTAACCATCACGCCACTCGGTTGGCCCAAAAATGGTCACTTTAAAAGTATAGGTTTAGGGGCCGGCCCAGTGGCTCAGCTGGTTAAGAGCTCACTTAAGAGTGCGAGCTGAGCTCTGAGCAACAGTAGTTCGATGCCCAGCCAGAGCTGAGCTGCCAACAGGTTGTAGGATGGCTCAGCTAAAAAAAAAAAAAAAAAAAATCACTAAAAGTATAGGTTTGTCCTGGGAAGTGCCACAGAGCTACAAATGGAGCAGGCTGGAGGAGGGGGCGATGCTGGCCAGTCCTGCAGCCCTCCTGTGGTGGGAAGGGCCTGAAACGCACATGTTGATCCGGCCAGGTCTATTGTGGCCCTGGACGCTCCTCCTGGGGCCCCTCCTGGAGTTAACAACTCATTTCCATAGACGCCTTGCAGCCAGTCTGGAGCCTTCTCTGCTCCAATGGCTGCTTTCTCCAATGGCTGCTTCCAAAGCTTAACTCGCAGAGGTCCAGGGTGCAGGGCTGCACAAGTGAGATTTCCGGTCGTTTCTAAAGCTTGACTTTCAGATGACACTCTCTTCCCGCATCTCGCACACCTGAACCTCCTCTTCTGGGTGTGGATCCGCTGGTGCTGGACGAGGAGGGTGCTGTAATTGAAGGTCTTCCCGCTTCGCTGGCACCTGAGGGGCTTGTCCCCGCTGTGCACCCACTGATGGCGGTGCAGCGTGGAGAGGCACGTAAAGCAGCAGCCGCACTCTCTGCAAGCGTGTGGCTTCTCGCCGCTGTGAGTGGCCCGGTGTCTCACCAGGCACAAGAGGTATCTGAAGCTCTTACCACAGATTTCGCACGTGTTGTCCCTCTCTCCTTCAGTGTTCCTCTCGTGCGTCCCAAGGCAGGGGCTAAGGAAAGTGTTGGGTCTCCACTTATTGCTCTTCTGGGCACCTTCTCCTTTGGAGATTGTCCAGTATGTTCTGTGTAATTGTCTCTCCTAGAAAAGGAAGTTCTCAGGGCTCCCTAACGTGCCCTCATGCTCAGGGGCTTCTCTATAGACCAGTGTTGGAGGATCACCCCCTGACAAGCTTCCAGACGCTTCTGCTGGAGATTCTGCAGCGTGAGACATTTTCACCCTTGCAGGCACCTGCTTACACAAAGTCCTGGGGTCTGAGTCTGAAATAAAGGGAAAGGGCGCAAATGCTAGCCTGTGCCTGGAGGTCCACCTGCACCCCCACCCCCTTCAGACCCACAAGCAACAAGACACCTGGGGACTCTCCCCTGGGTGTAGCGGGGGGCGATCCCAGGGTCACCGGCTGTCCCCACCTGTCCCCACAGACCTTCCTCTTGTAGCCCTACATCAGGCCCCTGGCCCATCTGGGGTTTGAGCCCCAGCTGCAAGGGACAGCTCTGTTGAGCTCTGACTGCCGCCCACTGCAGACACCCTCCGGGGCACCGCAATCCCTGGTTCTTCTCCAGAGCCCTGCACTGCCAGCCCAGCTGCATTAGCCATACTGCCCTAGCGAGGGAGTGGAGGATGAATGCCGAAAGGCGCTGGCTGGGACTGGCAGCTGGTGGTGGCCGCAGCGCGGGTGGATCTGCCGAGCAAAAACCGCGGCGGGCGCAGAGCCCACAGGCTGACTAGGCCTACCGCCTGGGTCTAGCAAGCGCTTCAGGCGGTCCCGCCGCGGTCTGGGAGCCGCGTCCCTACCAGCCCCAGGCCCAGCGTGCCCGGGAGGCTGTAGCCCCAAGGGCCGGTCTTGGGCGTGGAGGGCGGTGGGCGAGGCCCGGGCCCCACCCCGCCCCTCCCTCCTCTTTGTCTCCAGAGGCCCCGTTTCAGATGCCCCGCCCTCGGCCAGAGTCTAAGCCCCGCCCCTTTATCGTTCCGCCGCTCGGGCTGATCCACAAGCCCCGCCTCCCTCCGCTGGGCCGGAGCTCAGGCCCAGCCGGTGCCCTCAACCTCGCCTCCTGCGCGTGTGAGCTCAGGTTACCTGATTCCCTCGCGTGCGCGTGCTCAGGTCCCGCGTCTCTCGCTTACTTTCCCTGGCTCACCTGGGATGCTCGCTGAAAGGCACAGACAACGGGTTTTGGCGTGAGTGTTCTGGTTCCACGGGTCTGGGTAGATTTAGGAATGAACTTGAACAGGTTCTCCTGGACTCTCTGTTGAAGGCAGGCTTAGGAACCCTGTCTCGGACGCTCCTGTGCCTAGTCCGCATCCTCTCATTGCCTGGGCAGTGCTGCCCTGGGCTTGGGAAGAGGGGCCCTGCCCTGTGCCCCCACGGCGGAGAGCCTCGAGCCACACACTCAAGGGTGCCTCTGCCCCCCAGGATCTGGGCTTGGCGCTGGCACAGCTCTGTCTTTAAAAAAAGGAAGAAAGAGGGCCGGCCGAGTGGCGCGGTGGTTAAGCACTGGCTTGGGAGGCCAGCGGGCCCCACATGTGAGGGCCAGTGACACTGCCCTAAAAAAAAAAAAAAAAAAAAAAAGGAAGAAAGAAAGAAAAAGAGGGAGAGAGGTGACTGGTCCAGATGCCAGGAAGGTTTGTGGTTTCTTGACTGCTGGCAGCTTTTAAACCTGGTGTTGGAAACATACTGTTTCCAGGTACCAGGACAACTTGAGCAGTGGATGTGCTGCTTAGGCAAGAGGAGAGGCAGGTGAATGACGTCTCGAGCCCTTCGCAGGCCCTTGATGCAGCACAGGGAGCAGCAGTGCGTGTCAGTAAGTACAGTCCTTTTTCTTGCTCCTCTTTTGTTGCGATCATCCTGCAGGGACAGGGTAGACCCCGAACCCAAGTGTGGTTCTGATGTGGACTTGTGAGGACACATACACTCACCAAGAAGTTTTGAGACGACTTTCTACTTACATAAGGAGGCTTTTCTGGGTGCACCAGGCAGGCCTCTAAAAATGGCTTGAGAGACCACGGAAAGCCGACTGGTTTTGGGGTTTTGATTGTGGTTAGAGGGAGGGGCCAGGATGAGGGTTCCCACTTACAGGCAGGGACTTGGAAGGAACAACTAGGCTTTCTTATCAGCTTGCCCAGATGTGAGGTCAAAGGAAGAGGCGAAATGAGGCTTAAAATCTGCCCGCAGTCAGACATCTAACCATGCAGGCTGTATCTTTATGCTGCAGTTCGTGGCTTCATTGGTTCTCACGGATTAGTGTAATGTTCACAATGTTTGTGAATGTTGCATTATCAACTAATTCATATTCCTTGTAAGCATGTGTATTTGTAGGTCTAGAGGTCATGCATGCAGCCTAATACCGAGGGGATGGTGCATCCGCAGTGACGCCTGCACCGGGCAGCCGTGCTCGGCCCGGTTTTGGCGTCGGCATCGATAGCTCAGCGGAAAGCAAACGCCGCTGAAGTATTTACACTGGGTGACAGGCCGTGCTCAGCGGTGCCGGGGCGCAGAGGCTGGCGACCCGCTCGGCACCCAGGTGCAGGCTGCGACCCCGCCCGTCGCTCTCCCCCTCCGCCCCCGGCTCGCGCCCGGCCGGAAGTGCCCGTCCCCCAGAAGCCAGCCAGCCCCGGCGCGCCGAGGGCAGCACCGGAAGTTCCCCGGGCGGGGTCCGGGGCCGACTTCCGGCTGCGGTGTGCGGGTGGTCGTGCGGGCTTTGTCGGCGGGCCCGCGGGGCGGGCGGCCGGGGGTCCCGGTCTCCTCGCCGCCTGGCGCCGGGTGAGTGGCGCGCGTCGGGCCGCAGGCGGGGGCGGGCGGGGCGCGCGGGCGGGGCCCCGCACGGGGGTCCCGGGGGCTGGGCCTCTGGAAGCCGGCCCCCCGGCAGCTGTCACGGCCGATCGCGGGCCTGCGGGGCCGCCGTGGCCCGCAGCTCCTCTCGCTCCGGAATGCGGTGCGGGGCAGACGCGGCCCCGCTCCCGGCCCCGGGGGCCTCCGGCTTCAGCGTCTGTGTCGCAGTTCTGTAGCCGCGGCCCCGTGCGGCGGCCTGGCGGTGGAGGTGAGAGGACAGGTGCGGGTTGCCCGGCCCTTTTGTTTTAGGCCCGCCTCCTCTCGCTGCGGCCCGAGGGGATTCTCCGAATGACGCTGGGAAAGTGGCCGGGGCCTGGAGCCCCTGCGCTGCAGGAGAGGCAGCGCCTCACTGCCCCGGCGGGCGCGGGGGAGGCAGGGAGCCGTGATGAACAGCACTGCCCCCGCCCTCGGGCCTGAAGGACTCCTGTGCGGAGACGTGGCTCGGCTGCGCTGTCCCAGCCCTCTGCTGAAGGCTCCTTTTCCCTAAACAGTCTTCATTAATCCCAATTCTGCCTTACTGAGTGTAAACCATTTCAAACATAAAAAACCCCACAAGATATCACTGACTTCCAAAACAAAACCAACATCCTACCTCCCAGTTTCTAAAATTAAGAAAAATAACAAGGCTTAGAATACTAGCATACTTTTTTTTTGTTTTTGTTTTGAGGGCAGCCACTGGCCCTCATATGTGGGATCCGAACCGGGGCCCCTGGCTTCCGAAGCCAGCGCCCAACCACCGTGCCACGCGGCCGGCCCAGTACCAGCATTCTTTTATAACCCTAATCCCAGTTGATCTAAGCAAACTGTGCTGTAAAACTGACTCGGGAAGGGAATAGATCTTGCACACTGGGGAGATGGGTACAGGAGGCAGACCTGGGTTTGAGCCTTACCTCTGCCACCTACTGGTTCAGTGACCTTGGGTAGTTGATTTTCTGTCCTAGCCTCCTGGACACCCCAAGTTTTGACCCAGTGAGGCCCGTGAAGAAGGAAATGTTCCCTTCCTACCGTCAAAGGCTAGCTTGGAGCAACAGTGGACTTCCTCAGGCTGGGTGCCAGGAGACAGTCTTTCCCGCCTGCTCATGGACCACATGGGCCCCCTGCGCCTCTCCCAGCAGGGCCTGCATAGCAGAGCCCACACCCCCAAATGCTGCAGGCTGGGAGGAGCTGAGTAGACCACGTGCCCTGTGGTGGGGCTGGACACCGCATCCCAGTTACCCTCCCACACTTCTCATTGGGCTAACAGAGCCCCTCAGGGAGAAGAAAGGGTCGGGCAAGTGGCAGAATACTCACAGCCCGCCTTGGGACTCCACAGGGACTCCACAGACACAGGACGAGTGGTACATCCAGGGCCTGATCTGTAGTAGGGACTCAGTGAGTAGCTGCACACTGATATGGGCGGACTGGGAGAGTGCCAGGATGTAAATGGGGAAGTGCTGCAGGTGGGGGACACAGTGGGACCCTGTCTTTATTTCTGAAACGCGTGTGTACATAAGTAAATGTATAACTGATGAATGTGTGTAATGTAAACAGCTAACAGCGGTTATCTGTTGAATTGCTGGGGATTTTCATTGTCTTCAGCTTACATTTCTTTATCAATTGAAATATTTTTACAATATGTATCTTATGTTTTTATTGCTTAGAATTAAAAAGACCTAAAGTAAAGGGCCAGCCGAGTGGTTCAGTTGGTTAAGAGCTCACTCAAGAGTGCGAGCTGAGCTCTGAGCAACAGCAGTTTGATGCCCAGCCTGAGTTGAGCAGCCACTGAGCTGCCAACAGGTAGCAGGATGGCTCAGCTAAAATTAAAAAAAAAAAAAAAAAAAAAGACCTAAAGTAAAACAGGATATAAGACTAAATAGGATGGGACCAGTCGAGTGGCGCAGTGGTTAAGCACTGGATTGGGAGGCCAGTGGCCCCAGTTTGGGTCCCCATATGAGGGCCAGTGACACTGCCCTGAAAAAAAAAGACTAAATAGGATGGTCCCAATTTCATTAAATATTGGTGCAGAAAAAGGACCAGAGTGAAAAATGTTAGCTGTGGCCACTTGAGTGGTGGGATTGAAGGTGATTTTCTTTTTCTAAATTTTTCCTGACTGGCATAATTTACCTTTATATCTTGAAAAATAACTAGTTAAAAGTAATTCTTATAAGTGAGAGAAAGTTTTTTTTAAACCACAAGTAGTGCACCTTTTTTATTTTATTTTTATTTTTTATTTTAGCTGAGCCATCCTGCCACCTGTTGGCAGCTCAGCGGCTGCTCAGCTTGGGCCAGGAATCCAACTGGCAACTCTGTGGCTCAGAGCTCACACTCTGGAGTGAGCTCTTAACCAACTGAGCCACTTGGCCAGCCCATGTGTGCCTTTCTTTAACTCAGAAAAATTATTCTCAGTGAATGCCATCAGGCAGTGGTTGTAAATGCTGTGCCCCAGAGCTACACTGTGGGCCACTATCCCCAGGAGGCCGTGGCCAGACTTGTCAGCAGCTCTCACATGCATGGACCTGCCTCAGAGACCAAGCTCAGCCTCTCTCTGGTCTGTCGTTGGCAAGCGAGTTCAATTCCCTCTTCACTGTTGCTAACAGTCAGGCTGTCTGTGAGTGTCATTTATGGTGTGTTCAAGTTGCTGTAAGAAATTCAGAAATAGTGTTTCCAAAAGAAACCTGATTTCTCATGTTCCTTCTTGGAGGCAGGTGGTGGCTCTCTACCTCCCCCTGCGGGAGCATGGCTTCTCTGCCATGTCTGCGTTTCCCCATGGGATGGGAGACAGGCAGGTGCATGCATCCCTCCCATTCCATCTCTGCTGGACCTGTCACAGGGTCACACCCAACTCTAGGGGACTCTAGGAAGAATAGCCACGTGCTGGGTGGCCACCTGCCCATGAACATTTCATGTGGGATCGCTGTCATGTAGAGGAAGCGGGGATGCTGGGCAGCCATTGGCTGGGGTGAGGGAAGCTGAGTTGAGATGGCCCTCCAAGATCCTGGCCCGTAAGGGACACACGCCTTCCAGCTGCCATGGGAGAATTTTGTAGTGCAATCAAGGTGCCAGGTGGGGAGGTTTTCCAGGTGGGCAGACCTCGTCATGTGAACCCTTGGAAAGCAGGGTTTCCTGCAGCTGGTCACAGAAGAAATGTCAGAGAGGGAGTCCATGAGTTCCTGCCTGGAAGACGCAGGCGGGCCTAAGAGCCAGCAGCCAGGAAGGAATTGGAAGTTCCTACGACTGCAAGGAACTGAATTCTGCCAACAACCTGAATGAGTTTGGAAACAGGTTTTCCAAGAGCTTCCAGATGAGACCTCAGCCCAGGCGACATGTGTGACCCCGGGCAGGGTCCCAGTCGTGCTGGGCTGGAGTTTTGGCCTATAGCACTGAGATGACGTGTGCTCTTTTCTGCTGCTAAACTTGTGAATTGTTATATGGCGATGGATGCATAAGTACGAGTGGGCTCTCCCGGGAGAGGGCACTGCCTTGGGGGAAGTGGAGTCCTACCCAAAGGCATTTCCCAGGGTGAGAATGCCAGAGTGGAGGGAGAGTATCACTGAAGAGGGGAGTTGGGCGCAGCACCCCAGTAACCGTGTAAGGTTAAATGACCACTGGTTGAACAAACTTTTCCAAAGTAAACAGACCTATGTAATGCAGACCATGCAGATCACCAGAACCCCAGAGCCCCCTGCACCCCTGTCAGTCATTATCTTCTCCCACTGATTTTGTCTGTTTTGAACTTCATATAAATGGAATCATACAATATGAACTCTTTTATACCTGGCTTCTTTGCCCAGAATTACATCTGTGAGATTCATCTGTGCTTTTGTGTGTGGCAGTTCTTTTTCTTCTTGCTATATTTCCTTGTAGGAATACTTGTCAGTGTATCCGTCCCCCCGTTGATGGCTACTGTGGTGTCATGAAGAGCACTGCTATATGCATCACCACTCTAGAATTCTGGTTTCACTGAGTAGACGAGAAGGTTGGTTTTAGTGCACAAGTGGAGGTTTACCTTAGATTGGATCGAGGAGAGTTTAGCCCTTGTCACAGGGAGGGTATGGTGTGGGAACAGACACGGGTAGGTTGGTACATGGGGAGAAAGTGAACATTCTCATATCTCATTGCTTCTATTTGCTCATCAACTGAGAGGGAGGAGTGTGTGTTGGACATTTGAAGAGAAAAGAAAAAGCAGGAAATAATCTAGAAGAGTGTGGGCAGTGTGAAAATTGCTGGGAGCTCTCAGGGCTCCATTAGGCAAGGAATTATGGATATAGAGAGCTCAGCAGTGAGGATGCAGTCAGGTCAAGAAGCAAGCCGAATTCAACCCGAGTGAGGTTTTCCCTCTCCAGTATGAGAGAGGAAGAAAAGGGCAGGGGAGTTAGGCCTGATATGCAAGAGAATGGTTTTAGTGTATGAGTGTAATCCAAGTGAATAACTACCACTGACCACAGGATCTAGGCCGGGCGAGGGGGAAGGAAGGATGTGAAGGAATGAGGGACTATGAAGAGGTGGTAAGATGAATTTGTGTTTCTTTGGAAATATGTCTTGGTTTTTGTAATAGAGTCCAAGCCATATCCCTACCCATCTGCCACCCGATCAGTCTGTTCCCCTGGAATTGGCTGGTGGAGCCCCAAAGAAACTTTCCTAAATGGCGGAGGCTCTTTGGGGTGAGATGAGCCCTGTGGTGGCAATGTGTTGAGTCAGGAGTGTGGGTAGAGGAAACACCTTCCTCTCTCCCACTCTGGATATGTTTTACCTACCACCTGCTCCGGCAGATTCCTGTCTTACCGAGGGGGAAAGATAATCGTATTCTCTTTTATTTCAGATTCTGATGTAGGAACTGGTGACAAGAAGGTGACTCGGGAACCTGAATTTCTGAGGATGGAAATCCGCATAAGACAATGTCAGAAATACTCACAGTGATGGAGCCCCCTGCTCCTGAGTCTGGGGGGGGCCCTGAACCCAGATTGGGGGGGCTGTTGGGAAACCTGGAAAGGGAGAGCCTGCAGAGTTCCCTGTCTCAGGAGGGAGGTTTCAAGCAGGTGAGAGTTACCCACTGGAAGATCCAAACAGGAGAGGCAGCCCAGGTGGGTAGTGAATCAGAAGGAAGCCCAGTTCTGAGCTCAAACCTTCTCATACTTCAGCGAGAACTTATAGAAGGGGAAGCCCACCCATGTGAGGCTTGTGGCAAAAGTTTCCCATTTAATTCGGATCTAGTCAGTCATCAGATTTCTCACACTGGGGAGAAACCTTATAAATGTGATCAGTGTGGGAAAGGCTTCAGCCAGAGCTCCCACCTTGCTGAGCACCAGAGAGTTCACACTGGAGAAAGACTCTATGTGTGTAACGCGTGTGGGAAAGACTTCATTCACTATGCAGATCTCACTGAGCATCAGAGAGCACATGCAGGAGAAAAGCCATTCAAGTGTGCTCAGTGCGGGAAAGCCTTCTGTCACAGCTCCGATCTAATTCGGCACCAGCGGGTTCATACCCGGGAGAGACCTTTTGAATGCAAAGAATGTGGGAAAGGCTTCAGCCAGAGTTCGTTACTCATTCGACACCAGAGAATTCACACAGGAGAAAGACCCTACGAATGTAATGAATGCGGAAAATCCTTCATTAGGAGCTCAAGCCTTATCCGACATTATCAGATCCACACGGAAGTGAAACAGTATGAATGTAAGGAATGTGGAAAGGCCTTCCGACATCGCTCAGACCTCATCGAACACCAGAGAATTCACACTGGAGAGAGGCCCTTTGAATGTAACGAATGTGGGAAAGCCTTTATTCGGAGCTCAAAGCTTATCCAGCATCAGAGGATCCATACTGGAGAGAGGCCTTATGTTTGCAATGAGTGCGGGAAGCGTTTCAGCCAGACATCAAACTTTACTCAGCATCAGAGAATTCACACTGGAGAGAAACTCTATGAATGTAACGAATGTGGGAAAGCTTTCTTTCTGAGTTCATACCTTATTCGACACCAGAAAATCCACACTGGGGAGAGGGTATATGAATGCAAGGACTGTGGGAAGGCGTTTCTGCAGAAAGCCCATCTCACTGAGCACCAGAAGATCCACACCGGCCACAGGCCCTTTGAGTGCAAGGACTGCGGGAAAGCGTTCATTCAGAGTTCCAAGCTGCTGCTACACCAGATCATTCATACTGGAGAAAAGCCCTATGTATGTAGTTACTGTGGGAAAGGCTTTATTCAGAGGTCAAACTTCCTTCAACACCAGAAAATTCATACTGAAGAGAAACTCTATGAATGTAGTCAATATGGGAAAGACTTCAACTCGACCCCAAACTTTAAAAATAACCAAGGTGCTCACCAAGAGGGACTTCCTTTGAGTAAGGCCTCCATACATCTAGGTGAGAAGTCTGTAGGGCAGGGGGCACATACAGGTAACTTACAAACTCATGATTCTGCAGCTCAGTGAGTGATATTTGGAAGTGTGTCATGACTCCTCATTTGTGTAACTTTGGATGTGTCTGCATTTGCCAAAGTCACGGATGGGGCCGTGTTAGGAGTGGGCTACCACCTACTGCTTTGCAGCGGTGCTGGACTGCTGTCCACTTCCTCATCTAGGAACGCACATCCTCAGGAGGGCCACGTGACTGGACAACTGAGTCTGAGCTGGAACAATTCGGAGGGGGAGCTAGTTTTCAAGAGAAGGTTTCTATATTTTATTGCACAATTACAGTTCACCCCTGACTTAAATCCCTTTTAAAGGAGAACTGTGTATTCGGTCTTACTACTTAAAAGAGTATTGTGTAGCAAATTTTGATGTCAGAAAGGCAAGTTGGAGAAAGAAACTATCTTATCTAAAATCACATTTGGTTCCTGGTAGTCCCTGGGACGCATTCTAAGCCCCCTTCCTGCGTCCTAGACCTTTTGCTTCTGGGAGCCTCGTCTCCCATCGCTTAACCCTGTGACAAAGCTGGCACTGCAGCATAACTGACTGACTCTCCCACATATCCAGCTGTCCCCCCTGGCCTTTGTCCTTGTTTGAATGCTCGCTGCTCATTGTGAGTCAAGATCTGTGTCGGGCATGTCAGGCTGAGCCCCTCTCCCGTGTGCTTCTGTCACTCAGTTCTCACCTCTACTACTGACTTAACTTTATCAGTTATGTTTTTATATACTTTCTCTTTCATGATTACACTGTTAATTCCTTAAGGACAGTGATCATATCTGATTGATTTATGTGTCTCTGGCGTCTAGTGCAAGACAATAAAAAGCACCCTCCAAAATCTGTGTGTAACTGGCACCTCTCTTTGTCCTTTCTATACTGCTTTTTAAGCTTTTGGATTTTGTTCTTGTTTTGTAAAGTGTAATCTGCAGGTCTACTGGAAATACCCTCTCTCAGCCCTGTTGATGTCTCCTGTTTGTACTCCAGCCAGAAGTGGCAAGTGGTGGCCAGTATGAGACCAGCACCCTCATATTCACTGCCTTTAGCGCTCACCCATGACCGTGTATTGCTGTGGGAGAGACTGTCTTCCCTTAGTTGTCTGCGTATCTTCCTAATTCGCCCAAGGGGCACACTATCCCAGTGCACTACACAACTTTTTTCTGTCTTAGTTCCATGATTGAACTCAACCCTTGGTTCCCTGCTCTCTAGCTCATTTTGTCATTTATTTGAAAATGTACTGATCTGTAAGGACCAGTGCTAAGTGCTGGGAAAACAGATGAGGAAGACACTGTTCATGCTGAAGTCATTCAAAGTCTGATGGGGAGGACAAAGATCACGGTTGTCCTCTCCAGCTGTGTAGCAGCGTAGGATAAGGATGCGGCTCATGTAGCATGGAGGACCTGGGACAGCTTCACACAAGAGGTGGCATGTGAACTGTTCTGCTAGAGAGGAAGGAATGGAAGGAATGTGCAGGGACAGGTAGAGCTGTGCAGAGCAAGTGAGTTACTGCTCAGTGGGCAGCATCTAAAGAGTCGTCGTCGTTGCCTCTGGATTTCTTTTATCTGAACAGTAACTGAAACAACCAGTTTGGAAATTACATAAAACAATTGGTTTTTTGCCCATGAAAGCATACTTAGAGTTCTTAACAAATTTCAGCGAACCTTGAGGGGCTAAATCATACTAAAAGTGCGTAAGTACACCAACCAGAGAGCTCACCATTCGAAGTGGTGTGGACTCCAACTTTGCTGAGGTCCAACTTCCATACAGTGAGCACCCATGTTAGTATACAGAGTTTTGACAAATCCATACACTGGTGTAACTACCATCCTAATCAAGAAAATGACATTTCTATTGTCCCAAAATGTTCCCCTTTGCCCCTCTCAGTTAACCCCACCCCAGCCACTTTCTGTGGGTATAGATTAGGTTTGCTTGTTCCAGGGCTTCATATAAATGGATGCATATAGTAAGTAAACTCATGTGTCTGACCTTCACCTTGGCATGTTTGAAAGACAACCAAGCAGAGTTAATGTGTCACATAGCTCCTCTGCCCAGTCGTCTTCCATTGTATGGACAAACCATCATTTGTTACTCATCTGTTGGTAGAAATTTGAGTTTCCAGTTTGGACTCTTATGAATAAAACTGCTATGAGCATCTGTGTAAAAGTACTTATTTGGACATGCCTCTTTATTTCTCTTGGGTAAATGCCTAGGGATTTAATTGCTGAGTTATAAATGCGTTGTTAACTTTATAAGAAATTGCCAGAAAGCTCTTCATACTGACTGTGCCAGTTTACACTCCTGCCACCATGTGTCAGGGTTCTTGTTGGTCCACATCCTCGCCAGCACTTGGTGGTGTCACTCTTGTAAAACTTAATCCATCCTAGTGATGTGTGTCTGTGTTTGTGTGCTAAATGGCCATGCTGAGCGCCTTTTCCTGTGCGTGTTGCCATTCTGTGTCACCTTTGTCTTCACAATTTGGCCCACTTTTTTTTTTTAAGACTTTATTGGGGAATTGGGGAAGGGGAACAGTCAAGTTGCTGTCCTTTTGTTCTTCAATCTAGTTGCGGAGGACACCCCCACTGGCCCATGTTGGCATCATCATTGCACTCTTCCTGGGTGAGGCAGATGGGTCGCCGGCCTCTGGATGGCTGCTCATGGCAGTTCACGCTGGCTGCCAGCCGCTCATGCTGGCTGCCGGCCACTCACTGCAGCCTATGGCAGCCCAGTGCATCAGAGGCCGCAGCCCACCATCATCGGTGACTCACAGCAGCCCAGCTCCAGGTGGAGCTGTTGGTCACCATCTTAGCTATGGAGGCAACCCGGTGGAGCTGTTGTTCACCATCTTAGCTGTAGAGGGCAGTGTCACTGGCCCTCATGTGGGAACCGAACCAGGGCCCTGCTGCTCAGAGCCAGCTCCTAAACAACGCGCCACTTGGCTGGCCCTTGGCCCACTTTTAAATTGGGTGATTTGTTTTCTCATTATTGACTTGTAAGAGTCTTTTCCATATTCTAAATGAAAGTCTCTTCCCAAATACAGTCTTTGGCCTTTTCATTTTCTTAATGGTGGTTTTTGAAGAGCTGATTTAAAAATACATTTTTTAAGTCCCCTTTGCCAAGAAAGTGTATGCTTTTGAGTTCTGTCTATTTTTTTAAAGCTATTCTTCAGTTGTTATTGCTAGTGTATGGAAATACATTTTTTAAATATGATGACCTTGTATCCTGCAACCTAGATGAGTTCACTTATTCCAGTAACTTTTTTTCTAGATTCTTTAGGATTTTCTGTGTAGCTCATCTAAGAATTTTATTTATTCTTTTCCAAGCAGATTTGAAAAAGCAGAACTAGAAATGAAAATTTAACGGACATTAAAACTATGGGTTTCACAGTAAATTTAAAGCAGTTGAAGAATTAGTGATTGGGGCCGGCGAATGGCGCAGTGGTTAAGCGCAGGCTTGGGAAGCCAGTGGCCCCGGTTCGGGTCCCACATATGAGGGCCAGTGACACTGCACTCAAAAAAAAAAAAAAGATTTAATGATTGGAAGATATACTTGAACAAATTATTTAGAATTCAATGCTGAGAGACAAAAAGTTGAGGCAATATTTGTAAGAAAAATAAAAAGGCCAAGGACTTCCAGAACTGATTAAAAAAAGACTAACCCACACAGCTACAAGACACAAATACCAGATAAGATAAATGAAAAATATTCATACGTAGGCATATCATTATGAAACTACAGAGAATTAATGCCAAGATTAACAATGTCATATGACATTAACAATGTCATATTAACAATGTCGAGACAAAATATTTAAAGCAGACATAAGAAATAGATAACCTTTAAAAGATGGGTATCGGGGCTGGCCAAGTGGCTCAGTTGGTTAGAACGTGAGCTCTGAGCAACAGGGTCATGGGTTAGATTACCACACTGGCCCATGTGGGAACCACACGGTTGGGCCACAAGGTTGCCAGTTTGACTCCCGCATGGGATGGTGGACTGTGGCCCTTCCACCCCCCACAACTAGATTGCAAGTGGTGACTAGACTTGGAGCTGAGCTTGTGCCCTCCACAACTAAGATTGAAGGACAACAACTTGACTTGGAGCTGATGGGTCCTGGAAAAACACAATGTTCCCCTTCCCCAAGTCCCCAACACTGTTCCCCTCTCCAATTCCCCAATAAAACATTGTTTTAAAAAATGGCAATCAGTTGACTTCTCTTGCTTTGTAAAGAAGTAACTCCATTGTTCTAGAGAAAATACTGTCAATCTAGAAGTGTATAACCAATGGACATATTTGTTTTCAGACAAAACTAAGTTGGCTACCAACAGTCAGTCTCATTAAAAGAAAAAAAGAAGCCGGCCGAGTGGTGTGTTGGTTAAGAGTTGGCTTGGGTGGCCAGCTCTGAGCAGCAGGGCCTGGATCGGATCCCACTATATATGAGGGCCAGTGAGGCTGTGCCCTCTACAGCTAAGATGGTGAACAACAGCTCCACCTGGAGCGGGGCTGCCATAAGCTATAATGAGTGGCCAGCAGCCAGCGTGAGCGGCCAGCAGCCGGCATGACCTGCCAATAGCCGCGGTGAGCGACCATCCAGAGGCCGGCGACCCATCTGCCTCACCTGGGAAGAGCGCAATGACGATACCAACATGGGCCAGTGAAGCAACGTCCTCCACAACTAGACTGAAGAACAAAAGGACAGCAACTTGTCTGTTCCCCGTCCCTGGTTCCCCAATGCTGTTCCCTTCCCCCAATTACCCATAAAATATTTAAAGAGAAAGTAAAAAGGATGTACTGTAGGCCAAAGGATATTAAGATGATGTAAGATTTAAGAATAATGAGCAGAAAAAGTGTAAATGTGGGAGTAATGCTAATTAAGCATCCATCAGATAAACAATAGTAATGGTGTACTACAGGGGCTTAAATTTGTTTTTAATAAAACACATGATTGACTAGCATACAATTTTGAGGCAATGATGTCAGAGTTAAAGTGTTCTAAAGTGCCTTGTACTACTAAGGGGGAAGATAAGGGTATGACTATCTTCAGACTTTGGTAAATTGGGTGAGTGTATTAATATGTTGAGAATAACCAATAAAAGCAGAAAAGAGTAATGGACAAAAAGGAGAAACAGGGCCGGCCGAGTGGCGCATTGGTTAAGCGCTGGTTTTGGGATGCCAGCGGCCCTGGTTCGGATCCCACATGAGGGCCAGTGACACTGCCCTCTACAGCTAACAACAGCTCCACCTGGAGCTGGGCTGTGCGAGCCCCGGTGATGGTGTGGGCTGCAGCCCCTGCTGCAGTGGGCTGCCATAGGCTACAGTGAGTGGCCCGCAGCCAGCGTGAGCGGCTGGCAGCCAAGCGTGAGCTGCCAATAGCCGCGGTGAGCGACATCCAGAGGCCGGCGACCGATCTGCCTCATCCGGGAAGAGCGCAATGATGATACCAACAGTGAAGCAACATCCTCCGCAACTAAAACTGAAGAACAAGAAGACGGCAACTTGTCTGTTCCCCTTCCCCGATTCCCCAACGCTGTTGCCCTCCACCAATTCCCCAATAAAATCTTTAAAAAAAAAAAAAAAAAAAAAAGGAGAAACAATAATCGATCTTAAACAAACACAAATACAGCACAAAATATTCTGTAGTGATATCTAAAATGAATGTATATGAATGGGATGATTCAAGAAAAATTCAAACACTCAAAATTTTAAGAAACTCAGGTATGTTAATAAGAAACACACCGAAAACATAAGGATACAGAAAATGTTGGAAATAAAAATAGAAAAAGATACATTTGGTGGCTAGGAACCAAAAGAAAACTGCTATAAGCAAAGAATGTAAAGGTCCCTACATAATTTAAAGATTCAGGTCACCAAACAGCAAACCAAAAGTCATAGCATCAAAATATACAAAGCAAAAATGGAAAGAAGCACGAAGAACTGACATTCATCTCATCATCAGAATGAGAGATTTTGCTAAATACTGATAGCCTGTGTTCCGGTTGGGATGCTGCACAGCTCACCCAGTGCCCTGATCCACCTCACGCTGCCCACTGCCCTGCCCGTGGCCGCAGTACCTTAATGTAGGAGAGTGTTCCTGTGCTCAGGAAGCTAGGATTTAGAGGTGAAGGGGCATGACGTCAGAGTCACGAACCTAATCTGAAATGTTGCGGGGCGGAGATGCACAGACACACACACCAAATGGGCCGAAAGCAAACTGCTGGTGAATCTGGATAAGTGGTATATGGGTCTTCGGAGGACTATTCTTGCAACTTCTCTCTAAATTGGAAATCATATCAAAATAAAACATGATTCCCCAGTAGGTTAAACATGAAACCTGCGACACTCCCAACCGCAGCTGCACCACCACACGGGCCCTCCCGGCTGCAACGCGCAGTTGCCGGGCTCCTTTCCTGCTTCCCACTATCTGTCCATGCCAGCGACGTCCGTCTTTGCCACCACTGTCAGCCCTTGTGGGTAGGACACTGATGTGGCTGACTTCCTCTGCTGGGGCAGCTTGAAATCTACTGTGGCATGGACGGATGCTGGCTTCTGGCGACACCCGGGGCGAAGGGCGCATCAAGCTACCCTGCAGCTTGGAAACTGGAAACAGGAATGAGTGGCCCTGCACGGGCGGGAAATACTGGAGCAACAAAACAGGAGGCGCCAGAGCGGCGTGGGAGGTCACACCTTTATTAACAATTGGCGTTTACAAATTATGCGTCCTGCGCACCGGTGCCCCCCGCCCCGGCCTCACTGGCCTTCCTCCCGGTAGGTTCAGGCTGCAGCATCAGTGTTCACAGTCTCCTTCGACTGGTGGACAGGTAGAGCCTGATCCGGGGACAGACTTAGCAGAGGAAGTGATGTTCTCTGAGGCCACATGCAATGAGGTCCGCGAAGAAACCCGGGAAGCAGGATGGGACGGGGTCAAGGGCGGGACCCCGGAGCCAGGGCAGGACGGGGTCAATGACGGGACCCCGGAGCCAGTGTGAGACGGGGTCAAGGGCGGGACCCGGGAGCCAGGGCAGGACGGGGTCAAGGGCGGGACCCGGGAGCCCACACGCGACGGGATCGATGACGGGACCCTGGAAACCGCGCGCCAAGAGACCAGAGACGGGTTCCTGGAGACTGCGCGCGACGGGCCTTTAGGGGAGGCGGGAGACCCGGGTTGCGAGACGGGAGGCGGCGGCTGCCACAGCGCCGGGCCCCCAGCGCCCCGGCGCAGCCAACCGTGCGCACGCGCCAGGTCCCGCGTGTTTTCGTGCTCGCGCCGCAGCTGCTCACGCTGCTCTAGCAGCTGGCGCCGCGTGTTACGCAGCAGCTGGGCCCGGCTGAGCAGCCGCAGCAGCTCCTGCCGCAGGCGCCCGTTGTCGGCCTTGATGGCCTGCGTGTGAGCGAGGAGGGCGCGCGCCGCCTCGCGTTCCGCGCGCCGCGCCAAGGACTGCACGCGCTGGCGCGCCTCGCGCTCGAAGGCCGCCGTGTCCTCCAGGAAGCGCCGCTTCACGCGGTGGAGCAGCTGTGTGTGCTCCACGCGCATGTGCAGAAGCTCGCGCTCCAGCGTCCGGATCCGGGCCAGCTGCTCCAGCTGCAATGCCTGCGGCGCCGCGCAGGTCAGGGCCCGGGGGCCCGGGGGCCCAGCCCGCCCTGCCCGCCGCCGGGCTCTCCGGGGCCGCGCGCGCACTGACCTTACAGGGTTGCAGCTCCTGCACCTTCTGTGCCGTCTGCGCCGCGCGCGTCTCCATCTCCAGCAGTTGCGCGCGCACCTCGTCCTCGCGCCCGTGGTAGAGGGAAGCTAACTCCGCCCGTTGCCAATGGACCTGCGTCAGGTCCACACGGTTCTGCTCGTCCAGCCGGACGATGGCGTGGGCGCGGCGCTGCGCACGCGCGCTCGCGTACCCGGCGTAGAGCCGGTTCTCCTCGCGCAGGCGCAGCGCCTCGCGGTCCAGGAAGGCGTTGTCTTGCAGCACCTGATCCACGCGCTCCTCGCAGGCGTCCAGCTGCCCCGACAGCAGCTTGTACTCGCGCTGCAGGTACTGCGCGCGCTCCGACAGCGGTGGCCCAGCGCCCTCTGCTCCTGGGTGGCGCGCCGCGCTCTGGCCTCGCTTCCTGGGCGCCATGGGTCCCGGCCTGGGGCATGGGGACGCGTGAAGGCACCACACCCCGCCCCTCCAGCTCAGCCTTTCCCTCCCCCAGCCCGAATATTCTAGCGGGGTGGGATACGTCTCAGGGTCACGAGATTGGGGGAGGCAGACTCAGGGGCATGGGGTTAATCAGGGGTCAGGGCACCGTGGCAAACCTTTACTGTGAGCTCCTTAGGGACCTAGGCCCTCCATAGGGGTGCGCCCTCTTTGAGTAATGTTGGCATTCAGCCCGTACAGTCTCCATGGAGACAGAACTTAGTCGCCCTTCCCCACTATCACTCCGTTGCTTGGACAACGGCCCTACTTTCTCCCCTCCATTCCCCCAACTCCCTCACCCAACGTCGGTGCCTGACGTGCTGTGTGTGTGCCCTGCACAGGCTGGGCCGAGCCAGGCAGGGCTTTGGCTTCTGGAGGACCACGCTGGACTTGCTTCGGAATCTAACAGACTCAGTGGCAACTCGAGTAGCCCCCCCACTCTCCGCGCGCCAGACTTTGGCCCTTCGCTATATGTCCACCAATGGGCTCTTACCCCCATGGCCCCCAGGTGGGGAGAGGCTTGACCAAGTTCTTGGCCTTCAGCCTTGAGCAAGCAACACCCCCTGGCTGTCCCCAATACACACATGTGAAATCTGTCTTGTCAGGACAGAGCTTCCCCACCGTTTTTCATCTCTTGCGGGATTCTAGTTTTCCTGGAAGCACTTCGTGATTCCTTTTGCTCCTCCAGGAGGCCTCCGTGGCCGTTCACGTTACTGGGAAGATCGAGTCCATTTGGATGCCATCTACTGTCCAGAGTTGCTCTCTGGGATTCCCTCATCCCACGACCCACACGTGGTCGGCTCCTTCCCAGCTGGCCAGGATGGTGGGAGTGGAAGGGGTGCATCAGAGATTCACCCTTACCTCATTCTGCTGATAACGTGGAGACTAGGTCGTGATCCCCTCCTTTAATTCAACCCTGGCCAGCCGGTGGGCGGTGCTTCCCTAGTCTGGAGGAGCTGGCTGGCTGTTAAATGCCTCTGGAAGAGTTGAGTCCAGACAACCTTGACATGCCGCTGAAATCTACACCTATTTTGGTGCTGTCATCGTACAGTTGAGTTTCTGTCCATGTCTGTCCATTTGCTGCCGTATGGGCAGCTTCAAGGATTGTTGGCTTGTAACTTTATCAGCAACATAGTTTAGGAAACCACTCTGGTAGGAAGGTGTCAACTGAAAATTAATATCGACTAGGTATTTTGTCACCAAAAAGGATTTATTTGGGAATAAGAAAAGGATTGCAGCCCCGCTCATGCAAACATGGCAAGCCACATGCACATTCTGGCCTTCTTGCCAACATGGAGGGCTATTTAAGGAAGTTGGAAAAAGAAAGTTAGAACCATAGAGCTTTATTATAAACAGAGTTCTTCCCGTAGGGTTCTCTCATGTACTTCCCTAAGCCCTAGCTCCTCCCATAGGCCCTCTCCCTCTCCCCCCATATTACTTAACATTCCAGTTAATCTTTATCAAAGGCAACTGTTGAAAACTATCTTAGTGGGTTGATTTCAGCGCAGTGGTAAAAGGTGTGGCAAAACCTTTTAAAATTAGGAACACAATTGAGGTATTTTCCTCCTTGTTAAAAAAATAATGTATTGGGCCTACAAAGGGGCAAGCTGGTTAAGAGTTGGCTTGGGAGTGCGAGCTCTGAGCAGCAGGGCCCTGGTTTGGATCCCACATGAGGGCCAGTGACGCTGCGTCCTCTACAGCTAAGGTGGTGAACAACAGTTCCACCTGGAGCTGGGCTCCCATGCATCGGCAGTGTTGGAGGAGGCTGCAGTAACTGCTGCAGTGGGCTGCCATGAGCTACCGTGAATGGCTGGCAGCCATTGTGAGCGGCCAGCAGCTGGCGTGAGCTGCCGTGAGCGACCATCTAATGACCTGCAACCAACTGCTTCAGCCGGGAAAAGCACAATGATCACAATACCAACATGGGCCAGTGAAGCGATGTCCTCCACAACTAGACTGAAGAACAAAAAGGACCGCAACTTGTCTGTTCCCCTGCCCCAATTCCCCAATTAAAAAAAAAAAGTTATTTTATAAATAAAATGACATGAACTTCAAGACAATGCAAAATGTCTGTTTTAACATTAAAATGTTAAAGAAACAGTACTTATAAACTCCTAAAACACCATCTGAATGTTGGCTGTAAATGATATGGACTTTTAATATGATATTGGTGCCCGGAGTGTTTTAGGGACGAAGGGGCTACCTGCGAGTGACACCCTAACTATCAGCACCACCTTCCCAGAGCCCGGAAGAAGTAAGGCGGAGGGTGGAAAGACAGTCCCAGGCCTGGGCACCGCCCGTGCAAAGGCCTGGAGTTGGCAGACAGGGTTCAGGAGGCTGCACAAGGCTCCTTGGGACTAAGATGGGGCGGAGGGCGGAGAAGGGCACCTTCCCCGGGGCCCAGGAGGTTTGGCTGCAGCAACTCAGAGCTTAGAAGGGTTCAGATGCAACGCCAAGGGCGCGGGACCGTGAGGACCGGTTCCACGGCGGCCCGGGATTGAGCGGAGATTGGGCAGCAAGCCCCGCCTCACCCCGGCGCAGGCGCCAAAGAGGCGCTGCGGCTGGTTCCCAAGGCAACCAGCTTCAACAGTTCCAGCCCAGCAGGGGTCCGCCCGCCTCACCGCGCCTACCCGCCGGCATGTGCGCCGCCGAGGTGGACCATCACGTAGCCCAGCGATACATGATCAAACGGCGGCTCGGGAAGGGGGTGAGCCCAGGGAAGCGCCCGGGGCAACTGTGGGACCAGACCACCTGCAGGGCGTAGGCAGGGCCAGTCGGGGGCCTGTTCCCTGGAATTCTGCTCTGGGGATTCCTGTCTCCCCTTACCTCCTCCACAGACTGGAGGATGGCCTTAGGCAAGCCACCCAGCCCCTCGGTGCCTTTGTTTCCTGTAACAGGGCCCTAACGGCGCCTATTCCCAGGAAACATGCCAGGTACCTGGCTCTGGGAAGCAGGTTACCGCCAAGGCCCCCAGTGATCCTGGAGTGGCACCCACCCTCCATCCCCACCCACTATCCCCAGCTTCCGGGCTGTGTCTCTGGGTGCCCACAGGACGCTCTGACAGGCTGGGCCCACCTGCTCCAGTTGCTGAAGAGGGAGGGCAGGTCTGGGAAGGGCCTGAGGAGGTAAATGGGGTGGGCGTGGAGTGGGGGCCCCACGGGGGTGTGAGTGAGCCATGTGTATTTGTTATTTTGAGTGAGCCCATGTGGAACTGTACATATGTATGTGAAGGTGTGTGATGGGAGAGAGGAGAAAGCAGTTCAGACAATGCACAAAGCAAACGCAAAGGCCCTGAGGCCAGGATCTCTGGCTGTTGGGGAAACAGCAGAGTTTCTGAGACTGGATATAAGTGACTGGGGGAGGGAACAATCACATGGGACTTCGGGGAACTGCGAGAACTTTGGCTTCCACTGTGACACGGGGAGCGGTAGCAGCCTTTGGTGCCACTTTATAAGGCTCACCCTGCCCACTCTGTTGAGGATGGGGATGGGGGGAGGTGGGCGAGGGAGATTAGTCAAGAGGTTTATCTGCACTAATCAGGCTAGAGATGGTGGCTCAGACCAGGGTGGGAGCAGCAGAGATGACAGAAATGGTTGGATTCTGATGAATTCTGAAGGTGGAGCCGACAGGATCTGCTGACAGGCTGGATGGAGTGAGAGAGAGGTCAGGGTGCCCGGAGAAGGGTCAGGCTTCAGCCCCAGCCCGCAGCCCGCCGTGGCCTCCATCTGCCCTTGCTGCCTACTGCCGTCTTCCAAAACGCGCTGGCACCCTGGGCAGCCTGCAGCAGCAGGGGCCTTGCCCAGAGCCACAGCCCTCACCGCACCCCTGCCCCTTGCTGCAGCCAGGGTCTGGAGGAGGAGCCTGTCTGCAGGGCAGTCTGGGGGGTGGGAGGCTGACAGCCCTCCTCCCCAGGCCTATGGCATTGTGTGGAAGGCAGTGGATCGGAGGACCGGAGAGGTTGTGGCCATCAAGAAAATCTTTGACGCCTTTAGGGATAAGACAGATGCCCAGGTTAGTGGGGGATGAAATGTGGGAAAGGATGGGGGCGGGCCATGGCGGTACCCCATTGCGTTGGTGCCTGGAGGTCGAATCACAGTGGGTTTCTGGCATTGCTGCCCGGTGATGTGTGACTGCGGAGCGTCAACCCCTATGGGTTCTTTCACGACGGCTCCTGTGGGTTCCACACACTCTCATGTTTCCGTCTCATTCCAGAGAACATTCCGGGAAATCATGCTGCTCCAGGTGGGTGGCCAAGGCCGTCTGCTTGCTTCCCCAGTCTCCCCAGACAAGGGCAGAAGCCCAGCCCCTCGACCCCAGAGCACAGCCCCTGGATCTTCCTGCAGGAATTTGGGGACCATCCCAACATCATCCGGCTCCTGGACGTGATTCGGGCGGAGAATGATAGGGACATTTACCTGGTGTTCGAGTCTATGGGTGAGTGAGGCCTCGTCAGCCCCCCGCCCCACCTCTGTCCTGACCCCCTCTGAATGTCCCTCTGCAGCTCAGGTCCCTGCAGTGGCCAGTGCCCTCATCTTGGGCAGCGTCCCTGTGCCCAAGGACAAATGGCTGGCAAGCATTCACCCTTGGCTAACCCTGGCAGTAACCACCTTGACCCCATTTCCACGAGGCCCCTGCTTTGTCCATCGTTTTCAGCTGCCTTTTCCTTTCTCATTTTATAAAACAAAGGCATGGAATAAAGTATTAAAACTATCCCACAAACTGCCTGCTGCACTGACAAAGACAGCGAGCAGGCCTGAGATGCCTGCGGGGACCACTGGGCAGTGTGCATGTCCAGGACACAGCCCTGAGGGTGGCCAGCGGGACCTGGGACAGTGGGTAGGCTGAGGTGCCCAACGACGGTTCAGAGTGGGGGCCTGCCTGCTCTCCCCGGGCGTCCGGGCTGACAGCCTCACCCCCGGGCCTCCTTACTGACCTGCCTGCCCCCCCAGACACAGACCTGCATGCCGTTATCTGCAAAGGCAGGCCGCTAAAGGACATTCACAAGCGCTACATCTTCTACCAGCTGCTGCGGGCCACCAAATTTATCCACTCAGGACGTGTCATCCACCGGGATCAGAAGGTGCCACCCACGCTCCTGCCGCTGTGTCCCCCGTGCGCACCCACCTCAGCATCCTCAGGCCCAAGCCCGTCAGCCCTCAGCCCACCTTCTCTCTCCCAGCCGTCCAACGTTCTCCTGGACACCAGCTGCCTGGCAAAGCTCTGTGACTTTGGCTTGGCCCGCTCTCTCAGCGACCCCCCTGAGGGGCCTGCGGGCCAGGCCCTGACGGAGTATGTGGCCACACGCTGGTACCGGGCTCCTGAGGTGCTGCTGTCCTCGAGCTGGTAACAGTGATTGCACCCTGTCCCGCCCTCCTCCTGCAGGTACCCCCCACATGCCCTCTTGCCCAGCCAGGGCCCCTGGGCCTTCCTGTGCCCCCAAGTGTCCTCATTCACCCCTTCCCAGAGCCTTAGGCCCCCACGCCCTGCAATGTCTCCCCTCACCCCGGACGCCTCCACCCTTCCTGCCCCAGGTACACCCCGGGGGTGGATATGTGGAGCCTGGGCTGCATCCTGGGCGAGATGCTGCGGGGACGGCCCCTGTTCCCCGGCACATCCACACTTCACCAGCTGGAGCTGATCCTCGACACCATCCCGCCGCCATCTGAGGAGGGTGAGCATGTGCGGGCTGGAGCACCAGGCTGTGGGGAGACGGCCCCTGACCGGCCAGGACTGGTCACCAGGCTGTGGGGAGACGGCCCCTGACCGGCCAGGACTGGTCACCAGGCTGTGGGGAGACCGCCCCTGACCGGCCAGGACTGGTAGGGAAGAGGACGAGGAGGCGGCCTGGGGAGGGCCCAGAAGCCTCAGAAGGGCAGGCTTGCAGCTGCTGGGCTCAGGGAGGAGCTGGACGGAGCCTGCAAGGAAGGAGGACCGGGCCACGGAGTCCAGGACGGTCAAGCAATGCCCGTGAAGGCCAAGAGCACTAGCCTTCTGAGTGGTGGCAGGGGCCGGATCCACACTGTGCTGGGAGCTGGGCAGGCGCGGGTGGGCCATGGCCAAGGGGTCCTCCCTCTTTCCTGTGGAGGCGGGTGGGGCAAGAGAAAGGCCAGACCCTCCCCTGGTCTCTCTGCCGCCTGGGTGAGGGGGCAGGGCCCTTCCGTGGATGGGGCGTGTCCTGGGTGAGGGGGCAGGGCCCTTCCGTGGATGGGGCGTGTCCTGGGTGAGGGGGCAGGGCCCTTCCGTGGATGGGGCGGGTCCTGGGTGAGGGGGCAGGGCCCTTCCGTGGATGGGGCGGGTCCTGGGCGAGGGGGCAGGGCCCTTCCGTGGATGGGGCGTGTCCTGGGTGAGGGGGCAGGGGGCCCTTCCGTGGATGGGGCGTGTCCTGGGCGAGGGGGCAGGGCCCTTCCGTGGATGGGGCGGGTCCTGGGCGAGGGGGCAGGGCCCTTCCGTGGATGGGGCGGGTCCTGGGTGAGGGGCAGGGCCCTTCCGTGGATGGGGCGGGTCCTGGGCGAGGGGGCAGGGCCCTTCCGTGGATGGGGCGTGTCCTGGGCGAGGGGGCAGGGCCCTTCCGTGGATGGGGCGGGTCCTGGGCGAGGGGGCAGGGCCCTTCCGTGGATGGGGCGTGTGTGTATGTGTGAGCAAGGCCACGTGTTGAGCGTGTTGGCACACACGTGGATGCATACGTCCTGATAGTCGGGGTTTGGGGCCTGCCGGACAGCCCCACTCCTGGAAAGGGAAGGTCACTCCGTGGGGCCAGAAGGGCTGGCTTGCCGCAGACCTCCCTGAGCCGCCACCAGAACAGGGCCTCCTGATCGCACCCCTGCTGCCACCCACCCCACAGACCTCCTGGCTCTCGGCTCAGGCTACCGTGCCTGGATTCTGCACCGCCTGGGGGCCCGGTGAGTGCAGGTGCTTGGGAGTGGGGCTGCTGGCTGGCCAGTTTGCGCCGGCCCAGACCCCTGCCTGCTCCCCTGAGGCAGTCCCAGAGCCAGCAGCTGTTGGTCACAATAAAAAGGAGTCCCTAGTATGGGCCCAGCTTAGCCTGGGGTGAAACCGCAGGAGCTGCTTTGGGCTAGTGGCGGGGAGTGGCCTGGAGGGGACTGGAAGGCAAGGCAGGGGATTGAGACCTTGCCAGGCCTCCTGATGGTCGTGTACGGGCTGAGGAGACAGGTAAGTGGGTCAGGGCACAGGACTGGGGCTGGGCCGCCCATGGGGAGGGGCCCGACCTGGAGATAGGATGATCCTGGGTGCCCGCAGCCCCCGGCAGACGCTAGACGCCCTCCTGCCCGCCAACACACCCCCCGACGCCCTGGACCTCATCAGGAGACTCCTGGTGTTTGCCCCAGACAAACGGCTCAGCGCAGCGCAGGCGCTGCGGCACCCCTATGTGCAGAGGTAGGGAGGCGGCGGCCGCGCGCCAGGGCTGGGGTTGGGTGCCCCGCCTGGGCACTGGCAGAGGGGTCCGCTTGACCACAGCCCTGGCCTCCCTTGTCCCGCACTCGCCTTGCGGGCCCCACAGGTTCCACTGCCCGGCCCATGAGTGGACACTGGAGGCGGATGTGCAGCTGCCGGTGCCCGAAGGAGTCCAGCTCACGGCCCCCGAGTATCGCAACCGCCTGTATCAGGTGCTTGAGGCCGCACACCGTCGAGGCCACTGCCCTCCTCAGCGACCCCTAATACCCTTCACACCCACGCCACACCCCTCTGAGCCCCCTCCTCTCCCACAGATGATCCTGGAGCGCAGGGGGAACTGCCGCATCCCGAGAGAGAAGCGACTGGGAGGCGCCCCTCCGGGGGCAGAGCCCAGCGCCCCGCAGCCCCAGGCGCCCCCACGCAAACCCAGAGCAGCCCCTCTGCTGCCCTCGGGCTGGACTGCGCAGCACCCTGGACACAGGCCTCAGAACAGCCCCGATCACGACTCTGCGCACGGTGTGATCGCTGAGCAGGGCCGGGCCCCCTCCGTGTGGGACCACCGACCGCCCCCGGCGCGGGGCTCCTAACCCGGGTCTGATCTTCCCGCCTCGCAGACACCCCTGGCAGAGCCACGCACGTTCCCAGGCAAAACTCGGCCCCCCTGCTCCAGCCTGCGCCCCCGAGAGGCCCGGGGCGAGGGGAAAGGGCCCCGGGGGCGACGGCAGCGACCCCCTCGGCGGTAGGTCGCGTAAGGGTGGTCTCGGGGCCGGCCGAGTGGTGCTGTGGTTAAGCGCTGGCTTCGGAAGCCAGCGGCCCCGGTTCGGGTCCCACATATGAGGGCCAGTGACACTGCCCTCAAAAAAAAAAAAAAAAAAAAAAAAAAAAAGGGTGGTCTCGGAAGCCCCCTCCGTTGTGCCCGAGAGCCGGCAGTGACCGTGACGCGCCCCTGGCCAGGTGAAGCCCGGCGTGCTGGGACCGGCGCCCTCCCTGACCTCGCAGGCCGCCGCCCAAGTGGCCATCCAAGCCCTGATCCGGAGTGACCGGGACCCGGGCCGTGGGGTGCGACCGGTGAGCTCACCCCCCTCCGCCCCCCCTCGCTCCAGCCAGGCCCTCCCTCCCCTCACCAGGACCCCCGACTGCGTGCAGGTGCCTCTCCCGCGTCCCCGGGAGGTCCGGCCCGGCCGGAGGATGTTCAGCGCCTCAGCCTCGCAGGGGGCCCAGGGGGCCGCTAGAGCCGCGCTCGGGGGCTACTCGCAAGCCTACGGAACCGTCTGCCACTCGGCACTGGGCCACCTGCCCCTGCTCCCCGGACCCCGCGCATGAGCCGCGCTGGCCGCCTCCCACCCCGCTCAGCCCTGCGCCCCACCCTCCCCAGTGCCCAGATTGTACCACCCTCAGTCCGCGGAGCGCCCCTCCAAGTCCCCGGTGCTCTCCATGCCTTCCCCCATCCGCTTCGGCCACATTCCAGTCCCAGGAAGCTTGTCCCACCGTCTGTGAGGGAGATGAGTTTCCCACTCCAGCCCGCCACTTCCTCCAATAAAGGCTCCATCCCCAGCCTGCCTGCCTGCCTCTCATACTCCGCGGGGCCCTCTTTCCTGGACCCCACCCCATGCCTAGGACAACATCTGCTGTGACACTGTGGCTCCTGTCTGCCCAGGGGACCTTGGGGCCTGCCTGGTGCTGGAGTATGAACAGACCCCAGCTTGGGCCAGGCTGTCCCCAGGGTGGAGACAGGGACTTGTATACCTGGTGGGTGGGTGCAAGTCACCACGTGACTGTGCCAGAGAGGGACAGGGGACAGGTGACAAGGCAGTGCCCCAGGACACATCCCCAGCCTGTGCCCCAACACAATGACTGGCACCTGGCTTATCCTGGGAGGGGCATCCCGGGGATGTCTTGTGGGGCTCAAGGCTCCCTCTGCCCACCACCAGGCAAAGGGCCTAGTATGAGCCCAGTCCAGGGGCACAGGGGCCAAGGAGAGCCCACAGGCCCGGTGGGCACGAGCTGTTCCAGTGTGCCCACACCGCACCTGGCCGGTCACAGCCTACGGGGCGTGGCTGTGCGGCCAGGGCCAGGGCACTCAGCTCTCCTGAAAAGGCCACTGTCAGCAGGGCCAACAGGGGTGAGGCATGGGCGAGAGGAGCTGGGCAGCGACGGGCCCAGACCCAGCAGGGCTTGGGGGGAGGCCGAGGAAAAAGGGGGGCCGGGGGGCCTCATTCTGCATGAACATGAGCCAGTCAGGAGATACTGGCAGTTCGTGGAGTTTCTCAAGCCTGAGGCACAGCTCCTAGGTGACCATTAGGAGGACAGGAGACTGGGAATGGATGCCACCACCCAGGAAGCAGCAGGGAGGTCCAGCCCTGCCCGTGATGGGAGGCCGACAACTGGGGAGTGGCCACTGGGCACCCAGGGGCAGGCAAGGCCTCAGGTGGACGGGAGCTGCCAGGTGACGCTGGAATGGCTGCTGGGCTTGGTGACGAGGGGGCCCCAGGGGAGGGCCTGCCCACGCAGTGGGCTGGGTGGCTGCACGTGGCTGGGAAGGGGGGCTGTCGGGGAAGGGGTCTGTGTGGCGTTAGAAGACTCGGGCAGAGGTGTCGGCAGGGGTGGGGAGGGGCCTCTACTACTCTTGTGCACTACACAGTGGGGTGATTATATACATCTGGGGACTTGTTTCATGCTCGTGTTTTATTGTTCACACCAAAATGTGCAGAATCACATTTGAGGAGCTGTCTTATTCAGCAAATGGGGGATACAGACAGGAGGCTCCAAGGGCCCAACTGCTGGCCTCGGGTGGCCAGACCACTCCATGTCCCACAAGGGCTCCCCCTAAGCCCCAGGCCTGAACCCACCTGCTCCAAGCAACCCCAGGCGACATGGACACGCACTCGTCAGCAAGCACAAGGCCAGGCAATGCCCCCGTTCACCTGGACGCCCACGACCTTTCCCAGCAGCGCGGAAGTCCGTGCAGTCACCCCTGCCTGGATGGTGACTTTGGTGACCAGACAGTGCCCCCCCGAGGCGGAACTGCTGCCTTCACTCAGTAGTCTAGTTTTTAAATCCTTTCCCACTCTGAGCAATTCGGATTTCTTATATTTAAAAATAACTCAAAAACTATTTGAAAATAAACAGCAGAAATGCTAATTTCACAGCGTCAGCACCTACAGGGTGGTGGTGGGGCTTTCTAGGCATCTGGTGCCAAAGTGTGTCATTCTGAATTAGAGTTACCCTCCAGAGGTGAGAAAGATACAAGAAAGGTGAGTGGGGGGGAGGGGTGTGTGGCTATAAATGACAGTAATAACAGCAGGGATGGGAGGGGGATGCATATCTTAAGAGCTTTGTAAGCCATTTGAAAGAACACAAATGTAGACAAATAAGAAAAAAAAAAAAAAAGGTAAGTGGGGAACCTTGGGCTGAACTGCGGGTTGGCGTCAGAGGCAAGGCTGCAGGCCAGGTAGGGCTGGGCGCAGGCACCATCAGACTGTATCCTCTGCCCTCACCTGTTCCAAGAACAAGCGCTCCACATCCAGGCCCTTTCCAGTTGTGACGGTGTCTGTCAGGGCGTGCGGGAACCCTTCAGGAGGCTGGGGCCACACATTCTGCACCGCTGCGGCCTGGTGCTCTCTCGTCGCTAGGAGTCTTGCTGGAGAGGCAGCCCCTCTGGGGTCCTCTGCTACACCCCGCAGTGAAAAGATGGGCCACCAAGAAAGGTGGCAGGAGGCAGAAGATGGGCAGGGCAGGAAGTGAGCCCCCAGAGACCTGAAATGAAGATGGAGACAGAGGGCCCTGAGGAAGTTGGAGGCCCAGAGAGGGCATGGGGCAGCCAGGAGACAGCAAAGAGGCAGTGTAGCCAGGAGGCCGTGAGCAGAGGGGAGCCCTGAGACAATGGGGGGCTGAGGCACAGAGATGGACCCCCTGAAAGATGGGGGCTGAGGCACAGAGATGGGTCCCTGAGCTGAACGAAGGCCAAGGAGGTGGTGAAGGCACATGAGTAAGGGGAGCTGGGAGCTGGGGAGCAAGGCATGGGGCAGAGAGCGGCCACAGCCGCAGGGAGAGAGGCTAGGGGGGAAAGCCAGAGCCCCAGCGGAGCCGAGCTCTGGCTGTGCCCAGCTGGGCTCCGAACTGCTGTGCGGTGAGGGCCTCGTGCTCCGGCTGGTGGGTGGCAGTGATGCTGGCTCCCTAGCCTGGGCGGGTGGGCCAGGAGGCTCACTTCTTGCTTTTGAATGTTCCCAGGATCTTGGGCATAAACTTCCCCACCTTGCTGTCCCTGGCGTCCTCCTCTGCTGGGCCTTCCCCACTCCCGGGGCTGCTGGCCTCTTCCTTTTTGCAGAAGACTTCAAAGCGGCTGTAGACGCGCTTCTCCTTGCGCATGCTCTCCATGCGGCGCAGCAGGCGGTCGCGCTCCTCCATGCTGGCTGGCAGTGTGCTGCTCAGCCGGCCTTGTGACCCCAGGCTGTCCGAGCGGAAGATGGCCGAGCATTTGTCCTTGTCGGACATGTCAGGGGCCAGGCCACCTGCAGCCGGTGGGCGGCCTAGCTCAGGGCTGCTGTGGACTGGGGTCAAGGCAGCGGCTCCACGGTGCTTCTGGCCGTGGGCACTGATCTGCTCCAGAATGGCTTTGGTGTCATCCCGCAGGTTGCTGCTGTACAAGGCATTGGCTGTGGCCGAGGCCGTGCGTGCCCGCGGGCCCCGATCCTCTCCTGTGGCAGCTTCCATGCTGTTACCCCGGCTCAGCGACGGCCGCTGCCGAGGGCTTTCAGGCTGCCCGTTCTCCTGTGGCTCTGGGAAGCCACCCTCATCCTCGGTGCGCCGCTCACCCTTGGGGCTCAGCAGCTGCCGGAGGCGCAGGGAGCCCTTGCGCAGGACCTCCATGGCGCCGCCAGAAGCCTCCTCCGTAGGACCAGTCTTCGGAGACTCTCCAGAGAAGGCAAGCGTGAGGCTGCCCCTGCGCTCCGGCACAGGGGGCACCGGGCTGCCCCTGCGCTCCGGCACAGGGGGCACCGGGCTGCCCCTGCGCTCCGGGTAGGCGGAGGTGGGGCTCCCCCTCTGCTCAGTAAATCCTGCAGTTGGGCTGCTTCGGGGAGGGGGAAAGCCAGGCGTGGGGCTCCCCTTTCGCTCAGGGTAGGCCGAGGTGGGGCTCCCTTTTGGCTCCGAGTGGGGTGCCTCCAGTGGGGGGCTGTTGCGCCCTTGCAGGGTGGTGGAGCGGCCCTGGGCCGAGAGGAAACGGGAGGGCAGCCTGTCGGTGGCGCTGCTCTGGCCAAGCGTGTCGAGCAGCTGGGTGGCTGTAAGCGTGGCAGCTCCGGGCTGCCTCTCAGCCTCTTGGTGCAGCCGCTGGGCGAAGGTGTCGCGCAGGTCGAGCAAGCAGCTCTCGAGGCTGCGGCGCTCGCTCCCCACGCCGCCCGGGGCTGCCACCTCCTCCCGCCAGGCCTGGGACGCAACAGCCTTGCTGTGGCTGGCGACGGTGACTGCAGCCCCTGTGGCGCCAGGATCCCGAGCTGGGCCCTTGTACTTCTCCAGGAGCTCAGCCACCTTGGTGGAGGCGGCAGAGCGCACGGCCTCGCCGGACGGGCCCAGCGCCTCGCTGACTGCCTGCTCCTTGTGTAGCAGATGCACCTTCTCGGTGGTGGCCGCGTTGACGCTGCCCACGCCCTCAGCCTGTGACGCAAAGATGAGGGAGGAGCGCAGCCGAGAGCTGCGCTGGATCAGCGGATTCAAGCGAGAGCGGAAAGAGTCCTGCTTGGTCAGGCCCGTCTCCTCCCCGCCCTCGCGCTCCGGGCCATCACCACCACCGCTGCCGGAGCTGGGCGCCGGACCCTTGGCCAGGAAAGGCAGGCGGTAAGGCGAGGGGAGCAGGTCCCCAGCAGGTCCCCGGGTCCCGGGCAGCAGCACGTCGTCTTCACAGGCCTCGGTCTCCATGGGCACGGGCAAGCCCTCATCGCAGGCGTCCTCGCCATGGCTACCGCTCAGGTAGGAGGCTAGGCGCCAATTCCGCAGCCCTGCCCGCCCCTCAGGCCCAGCCCTGCGCTCTGGCTGCGCTTCACACCCGGGTTCGGGGCCCAGCCTCACTGCTGCCTGGCACGGGAAACGCTGGCCCAGGTTGGGGCGTGCGGTCCCAGCAGGTTCAAGGCCACAGAGTCCAGGTCCGAAGGCGGGGTCTGAGCCGTGGCGCACTTCACGTGATGAGCTGGACGGCACGTAGTCCAGCCGCTGGTGTCCATCCAGGCCCAGCTCAGGGAAGCGTGGCCCGGCGCCCAAGGCGAAGTCGTCGGGGTCAGCGAACCCAGGGCGGCCAGTGCGCAGCTTCTCGAACAAGCCCTGGGGGCGCGTCGGTGCAGCCTGCGGGTCCCACTGGTAATGCTGCTGGTAGAGCTGGTCCCGGTGGAAGTGGCTGGTCTGGAAGCGAAAGTCATCACCGTGGCTGAGGAACGTCTGCCGAGACACCTGCCGTGCGGCCGTGAAGTTTTCCAGAGCGCCAGTGCCATCAGCAGTCGCGTAGCTGTGCCGCTTGAAGGCGTCCATCTCCAGGTGCCGAGCCTGGAAGAAGCCCCGCTGGCCCGCGAGCTCCCCGCCTGGACCAGCCTCGGCATCCAGCCGTCTCGGCAGCGGCCGCAGCCCCGCGTGTGGCTCCAGGGCGCCCCCAGGCATCCGCGGTGGCTCCTCCCGCCGGAAGGCTGACAGGAAGTGTCGGTCGGGGTCGAGGAAGGCGGGGAAGCCCAGGCCCTCTTCCCGGGACATGGGGAAGAGGAAGTGCGCTCGTTTAGGGAAGGAGAAAGGGGCCGGGCTGACCATGAGGGGCCCCGCCCCTGGGCATGGGGCCAGGGCGTAAGCATCCAGGCGCGCCAGCGCCCCGGCCGCGGGCACCAGCGGCTCCGACTGTGCGAAGAGGATGCGGAACTCCTCGTCGAAGCTGGAGACCAGCTCGCCCTGGAACACGTGCGCCAGGCTGCGGTGGATCTTCTCGAAGGACCACATGAAGCTGGGGGTGCGGTAGGGCAGAGTCAGGGGTCAGGGAGGGGGCGTGACCAGTCCGAGGGACGGGGCGGGCCTCAGAGACCGGCCTCTGGCGGGGCTGGGACCCCTCCGGTGGGGAAGGAGTGGGGCGCGGGGCACGGGGCTGGGCGCACCTGTAGCTCCCACTCATGACCACGGCACAGTCCACCAGGAGGAACTTCTCCTTCACATGGCCCTTGAAGGACTTCCCAGTACGGCAGTAGTAGGTGGGGCCTGCCACAGTGCGCACGCGCAAGAACTGGGGAGGGAGAGTGGTTAGGTCTGCGTGGAGGCCTTCCCGGCTTCCCCACACCCTCCTCTGCCTCACTCACATCCACATGGTGCAGGTTGACGCGGCACTTCTCAGCCATGTCTAGAAAGTGCTGCGCGTTCATCTCATCCAGGAGGATGTAGACCGGAACACGGCGGGCTGCGGCCTCCAGCACTTCACTGAGCAGGTCCACATCGGTGAACATGTCCATCACCACCGCCACCACCTGCGGGAGTCAGGCCAGGGACACAGGGCAGATCCCTGCGCTGTCCTCACCATTCTCTAGCCATAGCTCTTGGCCCAGGGGGCCTCTCGATCACCCCTAAAACACTGCAAAATGGCCACTAACCCATCCCAGGGGAGAATGGAGCCCTTAGGGAATGGGGTCAAGAGGAAGGAGTGGAGGGGTGTGGGGCTGCGGGCTGAGGCGGAGGGCTGTCTTTCAACTGGGGGTGGGTGCTCACCCCTGGGATCCCGCCCATCCCACAGTCTGAGCTCTCCCAACCCCTGGGCAGCCGGCAGGGCAGAGAGCACGGGGCGGAGTCTTTAGCATCCAGCCCTGCTGCCTTGCCTCAGCCTCCATGGTGGAGCAGGTCCCTTTGCTGTCTGCCAACTGCTTGGTGGGGGGAGGGTAAGGAGCCCTCAGCTGCATCAAGGGCAGGACTAGAGAGAATTCTATGCACAATAAATTCAGGCCAGGAGGGGGTCTAACCATCCCAGCACCCATTTCTGGACAGTGGCCATGACCATGGGCACGCACACCTGTGATCTGCAGCTTGTGGCCTGCAGCCACCAAACCCTTGGTGGCCCTGGAAGTCTGCAAGGGAGCCTCGCTGCAGCTGGCCTCACCCTGGCCCCTGCACTGGCACTTCTATTGCTCCTTCATGCTCACACTCCTTCGTGGTCCAGCTCAGGCTGTCCTTCCCACAGCCCACCCAGCCCACAACGGCGCACCTGCTGGGCAGAGCGGATCATCCTTCGAGCTTCATCCTTGATGCTGGGGCTGTCGGGTGGTGGCGGTTGCACCAGGGTGGTGACCTCAGTGCCCTGGAAGCCGAAGGTCAGGGGCCAGCCCAGGTCGAGCTCAGGCACTGCCTGGTCTGAGTTCATGGGCCAGTACGTGCCCGAGGAGCCATCCATGTCCACGTTGGGAGGGCTGCCTTCCGGGGGCTCTGGGGCCGCATGCTGAGGGGGCCGCAGGTGACGGCTCACATGCTCCAGTTCCTCAGGGCACAGGAAGGCCGGCGCTCCCTCGGACGCCAGGAAGCGGCTGTAGGCCTCTGGCCCGCCCTCGGCCAGTGCGTCCACAGCCAGGCGATAGTACTCTTTGTAGTGAGGTGGCAGGTACCCGGGTGCCAGTGGGTTGTCCCCCTGCGAGGAGCTCTGGGAGCGACGGGCCATGGCGGGGCCAGGGGCCTGGCAAAGGGCAGGGAGACACATTATCGGGGTAGGGCACTGAGCCCGCTTTGCCCATGCTTACCTGTGGATGCCCACTGTGGAGTTCAGCCCATGCCTGGAGGCCTTTAGGGCACCCCCAGGCCCTAGGATGCCCTCTAGCTAGGGGACATCGGCAGAGTCCCTTGTCTCCCACTGCTCCGTCTCGGTTGGCGGGGCTCCTGCTCTCACCAGAACCCAGGGAGGGCTCTGGCTCCAAGTGACGCCCACTCAGGGTGACTTTATGGCCTCAGTGACCCCAGGTCCTTCTGCTTTGTTGGCCCTTTCCACCATAAAAATGTTAATGATTTTATGACTATGGTATAAAGAAAACATAATCCTGCATTTATTATTGTATTCACTTGTTTCTTCTGACTTCATGACAACGCATGTTTGTGGGCAGGCCCCTGGCACTGTACGTACTAGACAAGTAGCCCACTGCCTGTGTGTCTGTCCCCGGTGTGAGGCCGCTGGGCTACTCACGGTACCTCTCTGGCTCTATCTCCACTGTAACGTGCAGCTGTCAGGGTTGATCTGATACCACAGCTTGCTGTACAGAGAGCAGGTCACTGCTTTTGTCCAGCCAGGGACAGTTAAGCCCCACCCACAGCCCTCAAACCCTGCCCTTTGCCCTGCCCTTTCCCGCAGCCAGACTTCACACCCTTGCAGAGCCCCCTGAGGCTGTAGCTCCTGGCTCTCCATGAGCTGAGCTTGAGTGCTGTCCCAGCCAAGCCCTGCCCTGTATGGCAGCTGTGATCTTTCCAAGTCTCTTTGTCACCACCTGCTCCCTGCCATGTTCAGGTCGGAGTCAGAACCCTGTGCTGTGGCGTCAGGCTATCCTGGGCTCTGAGTGGGCCTCTACCCTCACCGCTTGCTTGCCCCAACCTCACAGCCCTCCCACGGGCCTGCCTGGGAAGCAGGTCAGTGGCCCTGGGAGGCGGGGGCTCCCACTGAGCTCCCTTAACTACCTGGGCCTGTCCTCCTCCTACCCGGAAACAGAGCCCCAGGCGCGGCTCACCCTGCCAGCTGCCACTGGGGCTGAGCGCGTTCCTGCCTGACTGGCCACAGCATGCCCCCTCCCCAGATACAGCTGGGCGGTGCTGACTGGAGGGGTCAGGGCTCTGCGATGACCTGGGGAACCCTTCCTGTCCACTTTCCCTGGGGGGAGGGGCGCGGGTGACAGGCTAACTGAAATGTGACATAGGAATGGGAGGTGTGGGAACTCTATGTGCCACTCAGTCCGCATCAGGCAGAGGTGCCACCTGGTCTCAGGAAAAGCTATTGACGTTCCTTTGTGGGGGCACTGCCCTCTGGGTGCACCTGGTTACAGATGGAGTGACCGTACCATCCTCATCATACAGGGCCAGACTGAGGAATACCTCACAGGGAATGGGGAGGGAGGTGAGGGGCAGGCCTGTCTGTACCAGTGTCTCACTCGGTATCTGACTACAATGGGGGGGTCTCACTCTGTATCTAACCTCAATGGGGGGGTCTCACTCTGTATCTAACCACAATGGGGGGGGTCTCACTCTGTATCTAACCGCAATGGGGGGTCTCACTCTGTATCTAACCACAATGGGGGGTCTCACTCTGTATCTGATGACAGTGTAGGGGGGTCTCACTGTATCTAACCCCAATGGAGGGGGGTCTCACTCTGTATCTAACCGCAATGGGGGGGTCTCACTCTATATCTAACCACAATGGTGGGGTCTCACTGTATCTAACCACAATGGGGGTCTCACTCTGTATCTGATGACAGTGTAGGGGGGTCTCACTGTATCTGACCACAATGGGGGGGCCTCACTCTGTATCTGATGACAGTGTAGGGGGGTCTCACTGTATCTAACCACAATGGGGGGGGCCTCACTCTGTATCTGATGACAGTGTAGGGGGGTCTCACTGTATCTGACCACAATGGGGGGGTCTCACTCTGTATCTAACCACAATGGGGGGGTCTCACTCTGTATCTGATGACAGTGTAGGGGGGTCTCACTGTATCTGACCACAATGGGGGGGCCTCACTCTGTATCTGATGACAGTGTAGGGGGGTCTCACTGTATCTAACCACAATGGGGGGGTCTCACTCTGTATCTAACCACAATGGGGGGCCTCACTCCGTATCTGACGACAGTGGGAGTCTTGCTGTGTATCTGATGAGAAGGGCCCTGTGGTATTTGGCTACACAGGGTCAGTGTCTGACTATGTAGGGCTTGGGGGCACTTTCCACGTTGGGGGTGACACAATAGGAGGGGATCCAACACAAATTGTCCAGGTTGCATGCAGTGGGGGTTGGGGGGCCCCATGGTGGGTGAGGGGTCTTCTCATCGCACAGGGCTGGTCAGGAAGGGCAACAGGTGGCCCTGCTCACTCAGACAGCAATACCACGACCTCACCGACCATTCCTTGGCCAGTTTCCTTTCATGGGTCTGCACAGCGCTGGACTGTGGCCTAGGCAGTGTCCATTACCCAGCCCACAATGGGGCACCCCAATAACGTGCCTCCCCACACATCTGTCTCCCAAGTCTACGGTGCAGGAGGGAAGGGCACCTTTCCCACCCAGGTCCATGACTCAGCAGGAGTCCTCTCCTCCGTGCTGACCTCTGACCTATGCCCAACAAAGCTTCCAGGGACTCAGGGTTCCAGTGGGCTCACAACCAGCGAGTTCCTGACGGCGGGCCCTTCCCACCCGGGCAGGAGATGGGGTTTCTACGTGACGGAAGGGAGGATCCGAGGGAGGGATCTGCGCTAATGTACAAGGGCGGGGACCCTGCGCCCAAGCACAGGGCTGGTGAGGGGCAGGGGGGGTCCCAGCGGACAGGCATCAGGCGCGAGGAGCCGGATGAGGGTGGGATTCAGCTCATGGACTGGAAGTAAACGTGTAGTTTTCGGAGCGCGCACCGCGGGACCGAAGGGGGCTCGTGCGCCCCGGGGAGGCGGTGGCCGTCAGAGCCAGCGCCCCATCTACCCGCCCCGGCCCAGGGTCCTGAGCGCCGAGGGGGCGGGGGGCTTGGGCTCCGCCTGCGCTTCAGGCGGGGAAGCAGACGGAGCCCCGGCACCCAGGGCGGCCTGGGCGGGGCGCCCCGGGGAAGGGTCCAGGCGGGCCCCGCGCTCTCCCCGGACCCCAGCGAGGCCTCCCGGGCGGCAGCGCGCCGGAACCCCCCGCGGCAGGTTCGACCCAGGCCCCAGGCACCTTCGCCCTCGGCTCTTCTCGGGCCGGCGTCGTGCGAGGGCGCCGCGTCCACCCGGGTTACTGCTGCCGCGCCCGCACCCCCACCGCCCCCGCCCCGCGCCCCCACCGCCCGCCCGGACCCGGGGGAGGGGGAGGGGGCCTACCTGGCCAGGTGCGCGGCGTCTCGGGACACGGGCAGCAGGAGCCGGCCGCCGCCCAGCGGCCTCGCGGTGCGCTCGGTGCGGCAGCCACTCCCCGCCGCGCGGCCTGATTCACGCGCCCGCCCCGCCCCGCGCGCCGCGCCCGCCGCCGGCCTGCCCGGGCAGCACCTGGGGGCGGGGCGGCCCCACCCGCGGCGCGCCCGCATTCCTCCGCGCGCCCGCCGCCCCGGGCCCCCCCGGAGCCCCGCTGCGCCCCAGGCCCCGCCAGGGCCCCCCGCAGCCCGGCGCCCCCGGGCCCCGCCAGCGCCCCGCGCCCCCAGGCGCCCATCTGCTCCCAAAGGCTGGCGGCCCCTGCGCTTGACCCCTGACCCTCGCCCCGGAAGTGGAGGGGACGCGGAAGTTCCGGCTCCGTCGCTAGGAGACCGGCCACCCGACGCGAGGGGCGGGGCTTCTGGTCGGGTCGGGGAGCTGGGGGTCGGCAGGTGACGCAGGTGAGGCCGCGGGGCGGGGCCTGAGGACCCTGCGAGCCCGGGGGAGCCCCGGCCGTGCGGAGATGCCCGTCAACACAGACTCCCCCCCTTCCCCGCACACACCGACGCTCTGAAGGACCTGGGACCCCCAGGTGCACAGGAACTGCGCGCACACCGACCTATAGGGGAACCATGCACACAGGGAGCCTTCCCACACAGGTGGACCCCACACCAGTCCCCCACACACTGAAACCCCCCGACGCCCGCTGGAACCCACAAGTGCACCCACACCCGCGCCTACAGTGTAGCACTCTGCAGGAACAGGGTACTCAGAACACACCCACGCCCACATGGACAGGGGACTCCGCAGGCACGTAGGGACCCTGCACGCACACCTATGCCCACACATATAGGGGACCCTGCACACACCAACCCTTTACCCCATGTCCATGGGACCCCACTGGCACACAGGGACCCCCCCCCCCGCACATATGGAACTCCCGAACACATATGGGACCCTACATGCACACCAAGTCCCACACATGCCCATCACACAGGCACACCCCACTGTCCATGCACATAGGGGACCCCACATGCACATGGGACCCCTTACACACTGACCCCACACACAAACAGGGCACCCCACATTCACTGATCTCCACCCTAGATGAACACCAAGAGTCCCCCACCCACTGGGGACCCTGCAAGTATCGGCCCCACACATACAGGTGACCCCACGCACACTGAGCCATGCACACATGGAAGCCCTCAGCTACCCCTAGGTGACACAGTGCCTCCAGTGTCGTCCCAAACACTTCAGATCCGTGCTCAGAACCCCAGTTGCCATCACACAGGCCAGTAGGGCCCTCACCACCCCCTTTCCCTGTTACAGTGCCTGATTCTCTTTCTGCCAGTCTCCCGTCATCTTCCTCCTCATCCCTCTTCCCACAGGACCCTGTTTTCTCAGTTTTGAGGGTCATTCTGTCTCATTAGTTTCCTCCACAAACACTCAGAAACACTGCACCAGTGCCATCATGGTGGGAACCCGGAGTGAGGTCAGACCAGAGCGCAGGCAATGGCACTGCAGTGGGTTATCTGCCAGTAGGGAAGGAGAGGGGACCTCGACCCAGCCTGGAGCAGGCACGGCCTCGCAGGGACATGAACTCGGGTCAGCCAAGTGGGCTAGGGAGAGGGGTGTGGCTTCCAGGCCCTGACAACAACACCTGCCAAGGCCAGGACAAGAGAGGGTTGGGGTGCGAAGTGGGAGCGCGCAGCAGTGGGGAGGCATGGAGACTTCAGTGGAGTGGGGCTGGGCTCCAGCTTGTACATTAGGATGAAGTTTTTCCATCTGGCAGCCCAGTGGTTTGGATCAGGGAGACTGGTACTGGACACCCCACCCTGGGGGTTGCGGTCAGGGCCTTGAACCAGAGGATGGGTGAACAGGGGTGGAGGGGGCAGGTGAGTGAGGATTGGGGGACAAGCTGTGGCCAGATGCTCTTGCTAAGCGGTCCCACTCAAGCTGCTGCACACACACCAATAACTAGGGGCAATGGGTGGCCAGGAAGCCAGGTGGACACTGTATTGGGGTGTCTGTGATACTGCATTTCCTTTGGTCCCTGCTGTTCCCCATCGCTTCTGCCACTCTGACCACACCCTCCCTGACCTCTCCTACCCTCCCTCCAGGAGAATGAGCAGTAAGAAGTGGGGGGGCTCCAATCAGCATCAGGAAAGTGGCAGACATCCCTCCCCAGATCCAAGCCAAGAGCTGCTGCTGGTGAGTGAGTACACCCTCCCACTCAAACACCAACTTGTCACACCTCTGCTGAAAGCCTGGGACACTGCCTCTGAGAAAGCCCTTCTCGCCTGTAAGTTGGGCTTGGGTATGGTAGACCGCTCAGATGCCCATTCCAGACCCTGACCTGACCCTGAGTGTTATACCCCCGGGTCGGGCGTCAGGGACCCAGGGGCAGTGTTCAGAGGAGCACAGTTTTAGAACACATGGAGATGGGAAGCAGGCTCTGAAATGGAGCAGGGCTTAAATCCATGTTGGGGATTTTCAAGCTAAGTACGTGGTCTATTCTGACCCTCTGCTCCACCTGGGCCGTCCCGTGCCCTTCCCCGCCTGCTGCTGCTCTCTCAAGCCATCCTCTCTAGAGCCACTTTCAGGCTGAATGGTGACAGCTGATCCTTGGTTCAGTCCTGCTGGGGCTCAGGAAGGGCACCTCCTGCCATGCCCACCCTCACCTGTTGTCACTCCCCTTCTCTGAGTCCCGTTCCTTCTCTGTCATGGCCCTCACCAGAGTTCCCTGCTAAGATGCTAAGCCCTTACAAGCTGTGGCTCCGGGTTTCTTCAGCACACAGGCCTGCACTGGGGTCCTTGCTGCTAAGACAGCACCCCACTCTTCTCCAGAGGCAGCCCCTCTGCTCGGAGTGGGCCTGCTCAAGCCCCTGGACCCCAGACTGCTCCCAGGTCAAAGGACCTGGCGAGATGGTGGCGACTGCTCTTCATGCCAAGCCAGGGTTAGGCCCTGGTTCCCAAAAATAGCCCCAGCCGAGTCTGAGGCAGCAGCTGGAATGAGGATGATGGGTGCAGGCACCGCAGGCTTCCGCCATCAAGCAGAGGGGGCCTGGCGGGGCAGGTGCACCAGGACTCCGGCCAGCAAGCTGTGCGGGGTGGGTGGGGGGCGTGTGCCTCCATCCTGTACCTGCCTAGCCCGCCGCCCTGCTCCCCCTCCCCACCCCGAAGGCTACCCCGCACACACCTGGGGCCTATGCAGGAGCACCTCAGCCTCAGTTTCCCTGCACAAGCACCCTGCCTGGGTACCCTCTTCCTGCCAAGCATGGGCCTGACAGGTGGGCTGTCGTGTGGCCCTTATGGCACCCTGTGCGGTGGACACCAACCTCACTTTGCAGATGTGAAAATGGGCCCACAGGTGTCCCGCATCCAGCCTGGCCGCAGCGCCCAATCCACTGCGCTCCTGGCCGCCTGGCCCTGCAGGACCCTGTACGTTGCTCGTGTTCCCTCTCCGCCCCAGATGGTTGGAGCTTCCCCGACCTCCGTCCCCCAGGCCTTACCTGGCCTTGGGTCTGCAGCACCTCCAGGCCCTGGCTCCGGAGCTGCTCCAGGGCCATGGCCAACTCCAGCCCCTCCATGCGCACCCAGGCCTGCTGCTCCTGCAGCTGCTGCAGCCACAGCTGCTCCTCCTGCCACAGCTGCTCCCGCCACAGCTGCTCCTCCTGCCATTGCTGCTCCCGCCACAGCTGCACGTGCAGCTGTGACTGCCGCCGCCGGTCCTCCAGCAGCAGCTGCTCCTGGGCCAGGCACAGCTGGACCTCATGGAGTTTCAGCAGCTCAGGGCCCAGGCCGGGCACAAGACCCCCTGACCCGCAGCCTTCCATGTCTGCAGTGGGGAGCAGCACCAGCTCCGACCCCAGGTTGGCAGGCTGCACTGGCCTCTCCGCTGCCTGTGGCTGCTCTGGCCTGGCCACCCTGGGGTGTCCCTGGGGAGCCGGCTTGCTGCAGGTCACGTGCCCCTCAGGGGCCACCCCTGCTGCATCCTCAGGGCCCCCTGCGTCCGGGGGCGGGGGCTCAGCCTTGGGGCCCTGCTGGCCCGTAGACTGCCGCACCCTGCCCGCCCTCCTGGCTCGGGGTTTTCTCGCTCGACTCCGTTTCCCAGACATGACCCCGATCCGGCGCCTCTTCCACCAGGTGTCTGCTCCCCAGGGGCCCTGGCTCATCTGCTGGCCGGCCTCGCTCACGCAGGCCCGGAGGGCATCCCCAGAGGCCACGGTGGGCCCTCTGCTGCTGCGGCCCCTCGTGCCTGCCCTGCCCCTTGGCTGGTGCCAACAGTGCCGAGGCTCCAGGCCCTGGCTCTGCCCATGGGCCTCACGGGCCCCACTCGGCAGGCCGGGCCACTTCGGGGAGTTTATAGGGACTCGCCGGCGCGGTGGCTCGCCCAGCACCACGGCTGACTAACATGCTGACGCGGGGCACAGAACTTTACGGGCCACAGGCCTCGTTGGCCAGACTGGGAGGGAGACGGAGAGAAACTGGGGGAGGCGGCTCTCAGCAGCCAGGCGGCCGGCTGTACGCAGGACGAGTCTGGTCCTGCCCTGGGCGGGCACCGGTGCCCCCCCCGTCCCACCGCTGGCCTCCGAACTCAAACTCCAGTCCACAGGGCCAGGAGCTGAATCCCCAGCTGCACTGACCATTCTGACAAGACCCTCACTGGCCACACACAATCCCAACCCAACTACCGTGGGAGACCCTGGCCCGGGTCACACACTGAGCACCAACCCCCCCCCTCCGCCCCAGCATTCTCAGAGGAGCCCCGCAGGCACCAGCTTGCCTGGGGCACTCTGTGGAAGTGATGGCCACTGGCCCAATGGGGCACAGGGCTGTGCTGGGGGATGGTGGAAGAGACTGGGTCTTGAAAGGCTCCATCGGTGGCCTGCCATGGGCAGCAAGGAAGAGTCCAGCCTGATCTGGGGTGCGGCAGGGGCTCTGGAGTCCATCCTGGCTGGGGTTCCCCTGCCCTGCCCACAGAAATGCAATCCTGAGGAGCCCCTACCAAGCCAGATTTGGGATCCTGGGGTAGGGTGGAGGCTCGGGGGACGCAGCCAGCCTGAGTGCTGGCGTCCCCTGGGCTTCCTGTTGGGGGGAGGCTCCAGACAGCCTCCACCCCAGCGTTTCCCCAGCCTGAGGCTGCTGACTCACACCCACGCCCAGGGCCCCGTCCCTGCCACACTGGCTAGACTGGTTTGCCTGGCCCAGCCCTGCCCAGTGCACCCCTCCTGCTCAGCCTTTGCCCTGGGGGCCTCCCGCCACAGCCTGGGGCGCCCGATGGACACACAGAAAGGGAGACAGGCCTCGGGCCTCTAGAGGGAAGTGGCACAGGCGGGGAACCCGGGGCACCTGCGAGGGGCCTCAGCACGCCTGGCTCACCAGATTCCGAGGCTCTGGGACCCAGGTGCAGGGCGCCCAGCTTGGCGGCGGCCCTGCGGCACTGTGTGCTCTGTAGTGCTGTGGAGGACGCCGCCTGGCCGCTCGTTAAAGCTGTCCCGCAGCTGGGGGCTCCCTAACAGCCGGGACGCAGCTGCCCTCCAGGTGGCCCATAAACGCTTCCTGGGGTTGGGGGAGGGGTGGGTCCACACCCATCTCACTGCCCTGTCCCTCCTCAGGGAAGCCTGCAGAGAGCCGCCAGGTACAGAGGAAGGCCGGCCCGCGTGCCCAGAGACCCCCGCAGGTGAGAGCCTGCGTCCTCGTCACCCCCGGGCGGCCCTGTGCCGGGTCACGCGTGGTGTGCCTGTGCGCGGGCCTGTGGGAAGAGCAGAGCGGTAAGTCGCTCCCGGAGCCCGTGCTTTCCCCGTGCGGCTGGCCGGGGCGGCACCGTGCCCGCCTTCTAGGGGCGCGGCCTCTCAGGGAGTCACTTCTCACACCTCCAGCCGCCCTCCTCCCGCCGGGACACCCGGTGGTCCGCTCTGCGTGCTGTCGCCCTCCGGTGGCAGGAGCCAACCTGGGAGCCGCAGGCTGCTCCCCAGCGGGCACCCCCGGGTCGGCGGGTGTGGCACCGCCTCAGTGGCCCCCACCCCCTTCTCTCTCCTGCGTCTTCCTGGGCACCCGTGTCAGGGGCCTGGGCCCCAGGCGCTGTCATCTCCACACAGCCGCCATCGTGGCCTCTTGGCAGTGGCCTGCAGCGCTGTGTCCTTCCTCCTTCGCCCCAAACCCGGACTCAGCTGCCACCCTGCCCTCTCCGGGGTGTCCTCAAAGTCCACAGTACACCCCAATGCAAGCCTGCCGTTCCCTTGTCCTCCAGAGCCGTCCCCTGCGACCACTGTCAGCAACCTGTGCCCAAGCACCCACCCCCGCTGCATTCAGTGTGTTCCCGGCTTCTCGGCCGCCTCTGCTTCTGCTCGGGCTCCCCGTCTTCTCCCTCCCCACCCAGCCTGCTCTGAGCTGGCCTTCTGCCACCTTTTTGCTTAGTCTGTTCTCCAGAGAGCAGCCAGTCTCGAGTCTTGGTGCCTTCCGGGCTGTGGCCGTACCCCTGGATAAAGCCCTGGTACCACAGGATAAAGCCCCCCAACACCGCCCGCCCCGCAAGCACCAGGATAAGGATGGGAGTGGCCAACAGAGGTCTGTGATGTGCTGACTTTGATTTTATATCAGTGCACATGCCGCGATCAGGGTTCTGGATTGCACACAGCAGGGGCAGATGCTATGCCGTCTCGCACCAATGGGGTGTTGGAGGGACAACCATAATCGCTGGAGCTCTGGGCTCGCAAGGGGGCAGAGATAGAAGGACGGCCGAACACAGCGGGTCAGGCCCAGAGAGCCTGCGCCGGGGTGCCTGTCACTAGGGCCAGCATCGCTGCTGTGCTCTGTAGCCCCGTGGTTTCAAATTGACCCTGTGTCCTGGTGTCATTTTCTCAAGACCCAGACTCCCTCTGAGAAGCGAAGCCTGCACTGAGGTGGGGCGCGGGGTGTAGGAAGGGGTGGGCAGGGGGTGCTCATCGTCATGGAACAAGGGACAGGTGTCCTTTGTCCCATTTCAGTTTCTGTAGTGGGAAGTGGGCTCCCACCGAATTCTCCAAAATGGCAACCAACCTTACAAGGTAGGAGCCCAAGCCTCCAGCAGGCCAGTCCACCCTTCTCTGAGGCCAGCTGCCCTGAAGGACGTGCAGTGACCCAGGCAGCCTGGCTGTATCGCCTCTTTCCACTCCGAGGGGGTTCCCAGGTCAGAGGCAAGGTGGTGCCAGGGATTAGCTTGGCGGGTCTGTGCAGATGGCGGCCCTGGCATGAGTGGCCAGTCCAGGAGGAACTCAACTGAGTCAGAATAAACGCTGTCCCCTTCACAAGGGAAGGTGTTGGGTAAGACAGCTCTGCTCATGGCTGGGCACCCCAAGGTCGAGGATCTGCGTGGGCCCGTCGTTGGCTAACCCAGAGCTCTCTCAGTGGGGGCACACGGAAAACTGCACTCTGCTCACGAAGTCCAGCCAGAGAGCATCCCCCTGCCCCTGGTTGCCTCCTGTTTCTGGGGGTCCGTCAATATCATGGCCAGGGCATGGGAGGTGGTCTAGAGAAGGTTTTCCGACAGGATGGTGTCTGGTCTAGATTGGCCTGGATAAGAAGGGCTCAGGCAGTTGGGTCCATGTGTCACCACCATCCTTGCCACTATGGCCACTCTGTTCACAGGCCTTTGCATGAGCAGTAGATGGCTGAGGACAGAGGCTGGCCGATGTCCACAGGCTGTTTTGATGTCCACCCGGGAGTCTGCTGCCTCCTCTGCAGTGGGCTCCGGGGGCGCCACCGTGTGGCACGGTGGGTTTGCGTTTGGATGCACTGTGGACTTTGAGGACGGCCAGGAGAGGCCCGGGTGGCAGCTGAGTCTGGGTTTGTGGGCATTTTCGGGGGCACCTTACCATGGCCTTTTTACTTACACATCCAGGAACTAGGGAAACAACCATAGGCTAGGCTGCAGGATGGCCTCTCCCAATATGAGGTGCACTGGGGCCAAAATCTCATCTTCTCCTGCCCACAAGAGGCCCCCACCTTGACTAGTGGGCCAGATTGGTGCCTGGGGCCCCAGAACTTAGCTCAGAACCAGTGCTTAGCTGCTTCCTCCAGGGCACAGTCACCCTGCTAAGTGGACGGGGGTCCTGTGGGCGGCTGGGAGGTACCTTCCCCCCGAGGGATCCAGGCTTCCCCTCCACCCACAGGTGCCATGCATTGCTGGCGCCTCATCTCACCTTGGCAGGGAGCTCAGGACCACGTTCAAGGACAAGAACATGATCAGATGGATCGCACACCTGTCTCTTTTGGGGTCAGGTTCCTGGCACCGAGTGCTGTCCCTGTCAGAACACAGCCGGGAAAACAGGAACTTACCAAAATGAGAAGACAGGCTTTAACATGAGAGTTGGTTGGACAACTGTTGGAAGTCTGGAAAAGCAAGAAGGGGCCATGGAGGCATCACAGGGATCATTTCAGACCGGCCATCTCCCCTAGGGTGGGAACAGAGAGAGGCCCTGGGCTGATGAAAACATCAGGGCCGATAGGAGGGGAGCCGCAGCGAGTTTCTGAAGGGCGGCCACTGCTCATGCCTCAGGAGCTTGGCAGCAGGACCCCAAGAGCTGCCACTTTGCCTGGCTGTTTCTCTGGCCTCTGAAAGGGCAGAAGAGGGCCCGACCTTGGAGCTTAGAGGGAAGTGGCCAGTGGTGCCAACTGCCACTGGAAGCAGCTTCTCTGGCCAGCGCAGAGCTCATAGGGACAGGAGCAGGTCTCCCCTCTTCTTGGCAGCACTAACAGGGAGCTAGGTGGCAAAGGGGAAGTGGGGTCACTGTCTGGGGGTGGTGTGCTGGTGTTGGATCCAAAGCAGAGAGGCAGGGCGGGGCCTAGACCAGAACCGGGAAACAGCCCCCACTTCCGCTGGACAAGGTGGCTAGCTTTCAGAAAGGCAGGCAGTCACAGACCCCACACTTGCTGTGCCTCCTGGGACCACGTCGGGCACCAACTGCCAGCTCCCTTTCCCTAGAAAGCCCGAAGAAGCCTTAATTGACAGGTGTCATCCCAGGACGGAGAGCGAGGGCAGAGAGGAAGGGAGGCCTCGCCAAGTCCCCACAGGGTCCCCAGGCGGGGCGGGCAAGTCCCCACACAGGGTCCCCCGGGCGGGGCGGGCAGGAGACACGCTCAGAGGAAGGGGTGGGGAAGGGCGCCGTCTCTGCCCTCCATCCCCGCCGGGCAAGGTGCCCCACAGCCGCCTAGGCTGCCCCCATTTGCGGGTTTCTTCCCTGTGGGACCACGTGGTGGCCATGGGTGGGGTCAGTGCCTGGGCAGCTGCTTGAGGGTCCAGGGAACCTGGGGGCTTATTAGACGTGAACTTTAATTTTATGTTCAATGATTACCTGTCCACATTTTGTAATATATTTGTCATTTTGAACAATTGTAGCTAACAGCATCAATAATAACAAATCAATCCAGAGGAATTTTTTTTTTTTAATGTGGGTAGGGCCTTGTAGGAAAATTTTTAAAACTTCTTTAAAACTTAGTTTCAACTATAATTTTTTTGCAGAGAAATATTATAGGGTTATCAGTAAAAAAAAAACTATATTAGGATAGAAATCAGTGAAGAAAGTGGGATAGATACAACATTTCAGGGAGAAAACCACAATGTATCATTTCTAGGGACAAAAGAGTGACAGTTTGTTTCCAGGGCGATGAGGGGTTTCAGACAGTTATAGCATTTGTACTCCATTGATAAAGTAAGTTTCATTTTAAAATGTCATCAGTATACCAGAAATTTGATCATTTGCAACTCTTTGAAGTTGTTATGAAAAATGTTAGATGTCAAGTTTAAAATGTGCATGGAAGTACATAGTTTTGCATTTCTTTTTTTTTTAGTTGAGACATCCTGCCACCTGTTGGCAGCTCAGCTCGGGCTGGGAATCGAACCAGCAACCCTATTGCTCAGAGCTCACACACTTGAGTGAGCTCTTAACCAAACTGAGTCACTTGGCTGGCCCCATAGTTTTGCATTTTAAATGAAATGTGCAAGCAAGAAAGCAAGTTTGAACAATGCTGTTGCAGACAATGGGATTTTTAGAACCTCACTGAAGTAGCCACCCGTATTGTCACAATAATCTACCAAGTCACGCATGTGTGTCACCAAGGCGGCCAGGGGCTGAGGGATTTCCACTGTGGCTCCCGTTCCCACCAGGGTGGCTTTCTTTCCCGAAGGACCCCTACCCCATAGGATTGCCAGATAAAATCCAGGGCACTCATTTAAATGTGAATTTTAGATCAGCCATGAATAATTTTTTTAGTGTCTGTCCCCAAATTGTGTCCTGTGTTTTTAATAGCTAACTCTGGGAACCCTAAACCCACAGCCTTACCAAGTGCACTGTATTACTGGCACTCCTTGCTTTATTGCATTTCACAGGTGTTGTGATTTTTACAAATGGAGGGCCCGACCACCAGCAAAAAGGTAACTTCTTGCTTAATTGTAAAGGCCACTTTTTTGCAGTGGTCTGGAACCGAACCGCGATATTCCGAGGTCTGGCCTATCCAGCTTTTTTCTCCATGGGGCTGCTGTCTTCCAAAAGCCCTGCTCAGTTGCTCAGCCACCCTCTCCCGGGGTGTGTGGCTTTTGGCCTGGGCATTGGCTGCCGGGCGCAATCTGCTTGCCTGGGCTGGGCCTGCTCTCTTTTTCTGGGCCCACAATGCTTCACTTCCTTGGCGTGTCAGCACTGCCTGTGAAGAGGCGTTGCAGGGCAGCCATGCTTCTGCTCTGAACTGGGAGCCTGGAGTCCTGGGCTGCTTCTTTCCCTTAGAATTCTGTGGACTCGATTCACTGACCTCTAACAATCAACGTTGCTGTAAAAAGTCTTGGGAGAGCTTAGTTTGATTTCTTTTTTCACTTGGGTGCTTGAATAACTTTTTTTCTTTTCTGTTTTCTTTCAGGTTCAGCAACCTAACTGGGATGTGTCTGGTGCCCTGGTATATTATTTGCCTTAAGATTCCTTTCAGGAAATTTTTCCATGTCTTATCTTAAAGGACTTTCCCCTGGCTGGTCTCTGCTTTCTCCCCCAGCTGGTCTCTGCGTTCTGGACATGAACTGTTCTTGTGTCGTATTGCCTTTGCCATTGTGTTTCTCCTCCCTCGAATCGATTTCCCCTCAGTTTCCCCGTGTTCACTGCGGCCCTCCCCAGCCCCTCTTTCCCGCCAGGAGCCCCACTTCCAGTCCCACGCGTTTCCGGTGGCCCCGCTGGAGTGGCTGGCCTGTGGGGCCCATCGCTGTCCCCACTCCTGCCGCTGCTCTTCTCAGCTTATCTTTGATGCCGTGTTTGACAGAATTCCTGCTTTTGTTGAGGTCTGCACGCTGGCCGTGACGTCGGAGGCCTGGCCTTGCTGCCCAATTCTTCCAGCCCCTCCCAAATGCTGGCCACCCGACATCACGGGGCAGAGGGCGGCAGGGCTGGGTGCAGGGCCCACCCTGCTCACTCCCGGGAAGCCGGGGCTCAGCTCAGCAGTGGGTAGTCCAGCGCTGGGGCGAGGCCTGAGAAGAGAGGCCCTGGGCTCCCTCCTCTGAGTGCTGGTGGGCGTGTGGTGGAGGCTCCAGCCCCGGCCCCGGCAGCCTGAGTGCGGGGATCCTTCTGGCTTTCAGGGAAGGGGACCCTGTTCGGCCTCGGCCTGTTTGTGGGTGCTAGAACGTCTGTCCTTTGGTCAGCGGCCGGCTTCCCTGGCATGTTAACCTGGAGGCTGCGGCTGCTGCATGGACGGCAGCTTGGGAGGGGCACTGAAATCCACGAGCCCTCTCCCCACCCACAGGGCCAACCCTGGAGGACCAAGCCGCCGCTGTCATCCAGTGGGCCTCCGGCATCTCCTGGTAAGAAGGGAGCTGGCCCCGCGGGTACCTGGAGGAGACGGAGAGGTTGCAGAGGGCGGTGAGGCGAGGCCTGGGGCTGGAGGGAGTGGGACCGCAGGAGAGTGGGGTCACGGCCCGTGGGCTGGGGTCAGCGACCTCAGGGCCGCGTCTGCCGCAGGCATTCCTGGCCCCGGGGCACCGGGAGGCGGCTGCGGGCTCGCTCGCTGGAAGCGGCCTTCGACGGCAACCCGGGCGAGCTCTCCGCTGTCCTGCGGGAGGTCAGCGCGGCGGCGGCAGCGGGGCGCCAGTGGCCCGGCTTGGGCGCAGGCGGACGAGCTGCTGACCCGCGCGGGCGACGGCGACAGCGGCGGGTGGCCCTGCTGGAGTGCGCAGACCCCCGCGGGCACAGGCCCGGGCCATCCAGCTGCTGGATGGCGGCGGGCAGCCCCGGGCCATCCAGCTGCTGGCCGAGCAGGGAGCCAGCCCCACGGCAAGGTGCGCGGCGGGCGGGCGGAGGCCGGAGCTGGGCGGGCTCTGCGCGCCCCTCCCGCAGGGCGCCTTCGGCCGGACGCCCCTTTACCGAGCCGCCTTTGGGGGCCACCTGGAGGCGGTGCAGGTGCTTCTGAAGCTCGGAGCTGAGCCCCGGGTGTACCCTGCGCAGGTGGGAGCATCCCCCAGCGTGGTGGGGAGCCCGGTGGCCCTGCGGGGGTGGCCCTTTCCCTGCCCAAGCCCTTCAATCCCCTGCTTTGAACCTTGGCGGTCACCCGCAGGCAGGAGCACAGCTCCGTGTGTGAGCAACGGGCGAGGGCGCTCTCTGGCGCTCCGCGGCCGCCTTGGGAAGTAGGTGGGGAAACTGAGGCTGGCCACTCCATGAGTGGGGGCAGTGAGGGCAGCACTGGGCCCACCCACATGCCCCTCCCTCTCAGCATTTCCTGTTTCTGCAAGTCCACCGTCCTGGGGTGTGGGGCAGCTGCCCCCAGTGCCTGGGAGCCCACGGGGTCAGATGGGGCCTGTGGGAGCAGCGTGTGAAGCCCGAGGGGCCAAATACCAGTTCCTTAGTTTCTTTGAATGAATCTGATTTGAACTGCAGGCTTTGTCCCATCTCAGTCACATCCTCCCACCCCAGAGGTGTAGCCAAGGGGCAGGTCTGGGGTCTGCTGGTGGAACCCCTGCTCCCACACTCTGGGCACCAGCGTCTGTGCCCCACTGCCACCGCTGCTGCAGGCCGCCTCCCAGCATGCTGCTGTGCGGCCTCCTGTCTGTCCCCAGGACCCTCGGCTCCTGAGCTGGGTAGCCAGGAGCGGGGCGAGGAGCAGCAGCATGTTTGGCTTCACGCTGCTCGTGCTTTCTCCTTGAACGAGTGCATGTGAGGCCAGGAGGACCAAAGGGCCTGGCTGCCTCCTCAGAAGGGGGCACACAGGGAGGAGCCCCCTCTCAGCCGGTCACATGCCACACACATGCCCCGGGACCAGGAGGGGCCGAGAGGCATGCGGGGGCTGTCTGAGGGGTGAGCGGGCACTGTGGGGCCTGGTGGGCCACGGGGCTGGGGCCCAAGGGGGAGAGCTGACTTGGGGCCGGGGTGGCCAGGGGGCCATGGTGCAGGAAGGACAGTCTCCCACTAGCGATGCTGGGGCCCTGGGCACCCACGGGCAAAGGCGGCCATGGTCTCACCTGGGCACCCACGGGCAAAGGCGGCCATGGTCTCACCTGGGCATCCACGGGCAAAGGCGGACCCTGGTCTCACCTGGGCATCCACGGGCAAAGGTGACCCTGGTCTCACCTGGACATCCACGGGCAAAGGCGGACCCTGGTCTCACCTGGGCATCCACGGGCAAAGGCGACCATGGTCTCACCTGGGCATCCACGGGCAAAGGCGACCATGGTCTCACCTGGGCATCCACGGGCAAAGGCGGCCATGGTCTCACCTGGGCATCCACGGGCAAAGGCGACCATGGTCTCACCTGGGCATCCACGGGCAAAGGCGGCCATGGTCTCACCTGGGCATCCACGGGCAAAGGCGGCCATGGTCTCACCTGGGCATCCACGGGCAAAGGCGGCCATGGTCTCACCTGGGCATCCACGGGCAAAGGCGGCCATGGTCTCACCTGGGCATCCACGGGCAAAGGCGGCCATGGTCTCACCTGGGCATCCACGGGCAAAGGCGGCCATGGTCTCACCTGGGCATCCACGGGCAAAGGCGGCCATGGTCTCACCTGGGCATCCACGGGCAAAGGCGGCCATGGTCTCACCTGGGCATCCACGGGCAAAGGCGGACCATGGTCTCACCTGGGCATCCACGGGCAAAGGCGGACCATGGTCTCACCTGGGCATCCACGGGCAAAGGCGGACCATGGTCTCACCTGGACATCCACGGGCAAAGGCGGACCATGGTCTCACCTGGACATCCACGGGCAAAGGCGACCATGGTCTCACCTGGGCATCCACGGGCAAAGGCGGACCATGGTCTCACCTGGACATCCACGGGCAAAGGCGACCATGGTCTCACCTGGGCATCCACGGGCAAAGGCGGACCATGGTCTCACCTTATAGACAACTTACTTAAAATGGATCAGGGCTTTAAATGTAGAATGTACAACCATAACACCTTTAGAATACAGGAGAAATATTGAGACCTATGGCTGGGCCATGTGTTCTCAGACAAAAGGCACGATCCATGAAAGAAAAAAAATCAACAGATGGACTTCATCAAAATGTAAAACTTCTGCTCTGTTAACAAGATGAAAAGACAAGCCACAGGCAGGGGCAAAATCCAGACAAACCACACACCTGACAAAGGACCCATGCTTAGAACACACAAAGAATTCTCAGCAGTGAATCGACCACACAATCGGTTATAAAGTGAGCAAAGGACACGGAGAGAAATTTCACTGAAGCGGACAGCACGACTCAGACGGACACGAGATGTGCGGCATCCTCACCCAGCCGGCGGAAGAGCTGAAATTAAAAACGGCGACGACAGCACGTACCGGTGAGGACGCAGGGGCCAGAGGGCTCCCGCTCCCAGCAGCCCCGGAAAGCCGGCGCCTTAGTTACACTGAACGCACACGTACCATGTGACTCCGCAATCATGCCCCGGGCATCTATCCACTGAAACGAACAGCTCATCCACACAGATGTACACAAATGTCCCCAGGAGCTTCCTGCGAAGCTCCAAGCTCCACCTGGGTGTTGCTCAGTGCATGAAGGGTTAAACACCCCAGTCCACCCACAGGGACCCCCGTGACACAGCCCACCTGGCCGGCTCTCGAGGGCATCATGCTGAGTGAAGAACCTAGTCTCACGAGGTTCATGATACATGATTCTTTGACATAACACTTTCAAAAGCACAAAACTATAGCGGTGGGGCTGATGGTGGTTTACAGGGTGAGGACGGGGCAGGAGGGAAACAGGAGAGAGGCGACATAAAGGCACTCTGTGCTGGTGGAACGGTTCTGTGTCTTGACGGTGGTAGTGGTGACACAAATCTGCACATGTGATAAATTGCACAGACTTGCACACGTAACTGCTGTCATGGGACGAGCAGGGCCTATGTGTTGTGCGGTGTCGCCATCCTGGGCCGTCCACTGCACTCGCTGTGTATGATGCCCTCAGCGGCTCACAGGGACCCAGCTCTTGTGACCGCCTGTAAATCCATCATTGTTTTTAAATAGAAGTTTAATAAAAGTACCAGGCATGCAAGGAGACGGGAAAATACAACGCACAGTGATGAGAAAACCCAGTCAATCGAAAGTGACTCAGAAATTACGCAGATGACAGAGTTAGCAGACAAAGACATTCAGACTTTCGACACACACACACACAACCCTGCCTCGATCTCTGTCTCTCTCCCCCCAAACTGAAAACTATGCTAACACAAAAAATACACTGGATGGGATTAATGGCGCATTAGACACTGAAAAACTACCTTAGTTAATCTGAAGACATAGCAATAGAAACGATTCAAAATGATACAGAGAGAAAGAAGGTTGGAAAAAAAAATGAATAGAGAGTTCTGCTTCCAGGACAGTGACTGAGGCCTGATTCACCTCTCACCTGAAACATCAGAACCTGGAGGGAACATTTGAAACATGGCTTTTAAGACACTAGGCACCAGGGAGAGCTCAGCGCCCCAGGAAGCGGCCCGTGAGCTAAGGGAGCCCGCTGCGTGCCCAGCTCACCAGGTGAGAGAGCCCTGGCGGCGGAGTCCGGTGGGGGCCCAAGCCAAGGAGACCGCAGGTGCCATGAGAGGGAGACCTGCTCTGCGAACGAGGGCTCCAGGGGGACAGAGGGGCCGCTTAGGTGTTGAGGTGAATACTCAAGGGCCCGGGAATGTTGGGGAAACTTCTCCAGGCTGGGAAGGGCCACCTGCCAGGACCAGGATGACAGGAGGCAGCGCACTGCCAGGCAGGACACCTCGCACCCACAGGGGCTGGGGCAGCGCACCAGAGGGGTCCTGCCACTGTCGGTGGTGCGGAGTTCTAGAGTGAGTGCTGCCTGGCGTCAGCCTAACAAATCCTAAGCAAGACCAGAGGATAAAACTTTCCAAGTTACTGAACTGTATCCCCAGATGAAATTCAAGAACACTCAGAGATGCAAAACTGCACAGCTCCTAAGAAGACAAAATGCACAGTGCTGGCACCCAAAGCAGGATTACCAGACTGCAAAGACGCGGAACAACAGGACCCATGAGTAAAGGCAGCTGGAGAGACAAACCCAGCGCTGACCCAGACGTTAGAATTAGCACATAAATACATTTAAACAGCTATTGTAACTGCAGTCCAGATACTCAAAAAAAAAAAAAAAAAAAAAAAAAGGGGCGCAGAGACATGGGAGATATAAAAAAGGCCCAAACTAAATTCTAGCAATAAAAAAGGCACTGTCTGAGATGAAAAGACAAAAACAAAACCTCTGGATGGGATAAGTGTCAGATTAGACACTGCAACAGTAAGTATTTGTGAGATCAAAGGCGTCCCAATAGAAACGACCCAAAATAAAAACACAGAGAAAAAGGAACCTCTCCAAATGCAAAGTGGATCACTGAGCCAGGGGGCAACCTCAAGAAGCCATGTTTGCCTGCATGGGTCCAAAGGTGAGAAGAAAGAAGAGAAACAGAAAAAAACATCTGAAGAAATAATGACCTTCAATTTCCCAAGTTTAATGAAAGATATAAACCCCATTCCCAGAAGCTCAAGAAAACATAGGCACAGCAAGAAAAAAATCACTCCAAGGCACATCATGATAAAATTTTATAAAGCCAGTGATAAAGAGAAAATCTTAAAAGTAGTGGCAAAAAGACGTGTTATAGATGGAAGGACAAAGGTCAGGTTCAGGCAGGTTTCTTGTTGGAAACAGTGCATCTGAGGACACAGCAGGGCAGTGAGGGCAAGTACTGAAGGACAAGTCTGGACAACCTTCCACACCCGTGCAAATAGCTTCAGAACAGAAGGCAAAATAAAGACCTTTGCAGACACAAAGAAGCTGAAAGGATTGGTCACCAGCAGGCTCAGGCTACGAGAAATGTTAACTGCATTCCCCAGTAGGAGGCCGGGCATCAGATGGAGAGGTGGGTCCACACGAACGAACCAGGAGCAGTAGAACGGGTAACCGCGTAGGTGAATACAGTGGATATCGTCCTTTTGCTTAAATTGATTGAGAAGGTAATTGAAGAAACAAGAATCAGAAATAATGGCCATGTGTTCTGAGGTTTGATCCCATACGTAGATGCACATGCTGAAAACTGCATGAGTTGTAGTTGTTTGGCTCAACTGTGTGAAAAAATTCATAAAGTTTGGGAGGGGGCTAGAGAGATATTGTTTAAGGTTCTTACACTGTATGTGAGGTGGTATAATACCACTTGAAAGTAGAGTCTGGTGAGTTACAGATGTAGACTCTAAACCCTAAAGCAAGTTACTACAGCATCAAAAGAGGTTTAGCTAATAAGTCAATAAAGGAGATAAAATGGAATTCTAAAATATATGCAGTCCAGGGCCAGCCGAGTGGTGAAGAGCTGGCTTGGGATGCCAGTGGCCCCGGTTCGGATCCCACATATGAGGGCCAGTGACACTGCCCTCTACAGCTAAGATGGTGAACAACAGCTCCCCCTGGAGCTGGGCTGCTGTGAGCCCCGGTGATAGTGTAGGCTGCAGCCCCTGCTGCAGTGGGCTGCCATAGGCTACAGTGAGTGGCCGGCAGCCAGCGTGAGCTGCCAAGAGCCTCTGTGAGTGGCTGTCCAGAGGCCGGCGACCGATCTGCTTCACCCGAGAAGAGCGCAATGATAATACCAACATGGGCCAGTGAAGCAACGTCCTCCGCAACTAGACTGAAGAACAAAAGGCCAGCAACTTGTCTGTTCCCCTTCTCCAGTTCCCCAACACTGTTTGCTGCCCCCAATTCCCCAATAAAATCTTAAAAAAAAAAACAATAATAAAATATATGCAGTCCAAAGGAGACAGAAAAAGAGGAAAAGGAAAATAAAGAACAAATGGGACCAGCAGAAAATACTGGCAGTTTTAAACTCAGCTATTTCAATAATCTCATTAAATGTAGATGGTCTAAACACCCTGATTAAAAGGCAGAGGTTGTCATTTTGGATTAAAAAATCCAACTATATTCTGCTTATAAGAAACAAACTCTAAATATAAAGATACAAAAAGGTGAAAATTAAAAGGATGGAAACAAATATGCCAGGATAACACTAAGCGTAAGGAAGTTGAAGTGACTACATTGACATCAGAAAAAGTAGATTTCTGAACAAAGATTGTTACTGGGGATGAAAGAAGCATTTCATAATGACAAAGGGATCAATTAATCTGGAGGACATATGAATCCTAAATGTTTATACAGCTCTAATAGAGCATCCATCAAAATACATGAAGCAAAAAGTGAGAACTACAAGACAAATAAATCTATGACTATAGCAGCAGATTTCCGCACCCCTATCTCAGTAATCGGCAAAACAAGGAAAAATCAGTAACCATCATCAACCACCATCCATCCATCCATCCATCCATCTATCCATCCATCATCACACCAGTGTTTTCACAAATTTGTGTATTCAGTCCAATCTTTTTCCCAGAAGTTGATTTACTCTTTCAGTTCATTCTCTCATTAACTCAAGTCACTTATTCATAAATTTATCGGTCTATCCACTCATCACTACACCCATTTCATCCTTACTACCATCTGAAGTCATCCCTCATTTACTCATTTATCTACTGTTAAACATCCACCCACCCATTTATTACATACTCTTATGCTGTTTACTTGATGGAAAATCCTGAGAAAGCAGGGACCACGTTTAGTTTCGTCCACAATCCTATTGTCCAGTGTCACCCATCCTGCGTCTCACACAAAAAGCACTCAGAAATTGTGTTGAATGACTGAACTCATCCATCAGTTCATCTTTCCATTTGCTCAGCCATCTGTTTATCTAACTATCCATCCATTAAATCCCTTCACCTATTAATTTTTTCATGTATGAATTCACTGTTTCATCCATGTATTCAATTAATCCAATGTTCATTCTTTTATCATTTAATCCATTTATTTATTCAGCTCATCATTCATTTGTCTACTCATTAGCTTATCCATACATTTACTCATTACATTATTCTTTTATTTCATCTGTTTACTCATTTCGTTTTCCATTTATTCCAGCTCTTCTACCTACAAAGTAACCTTTGGCAAATCCTTAACCTTATTTGAATCTCGGTTCCCATATATTCATAGATGGGGCTTTTTGAAGATTAATGATAATGAATAAAGAGCTACTTAGCACAATTCCTGGCACAGTCAGTGCTCGGTGATAGTTATTCCTGTAAGTACTCACTTTCTTTAAGTCACTAATTCCTTGACTCACTCACCTGCCTGTTTCCATGCACTTATCTAACTCACTCATTCATCCCTTCTCTCATTTATTTGCCATCCGTTCACTTATCCTCCCCTTGATTGTACAATACATATTTTGACTTTCTTTTGTAACATACAAAGCACTCACCTAACACTGCAAATCAAAGTTGTGTGGTTCGATTGCCCACAAAGGAAATACTGATGGAGAAGCACGTGAATCCAGAAACAAACTGCTGCCAGAACCCCCCTCCGCCCAGAACCCTGCCCTGGAGCTCCTTTGGAGGACTTTGGAGGAGCAGAGAGGCTTGGCGAGGGTGCCCCCAAGGGCTGCGTTCTGCAGTGAGGTCTGCAGGGGATCAGCGTGGGGCTGCGGGCGCAGAGGGGAGCCTGGGATGCGACGCGGAGGCCTGCCTGGTCTGGACAGGGAGACCCAGAAGGCCCCCGGGCGTCTGATTTGCGGGGAGCTGCATCTTGATGGTCAAGATTCCTGGCCACCCCAGGCGAGCTGTGAGCCCCATTGCTGCAATTTCAGCCCCTGTCTCTAAAACAGGAGTACAGCACCTCCTCCCCTGAACCTGACCAGCACCCTGTCACTAGGTGGCCTCGCTGGACACCGTGGCCAGCGTGCTGCAGTCGTGGGACCTGAGCCTCACGGAGGCCATGCTCCAGAACATGGAGGCGGAGCGGCAGCGCCGGGGCCGGGAGGCCGCGCGGTGCGCGGGTGGGAGGAGGCGGGGCCGCGGCAAGGAGGTCCCGTGACCCTGCTCTTCCCTCCCACCCCCACCCCAGTATGAACCCCCAAGTGCAACAGCTGGCGAAGGGACAGCGGCAGTGTCAGAAGGAGGTGAGCCCTGGGAGGAGCCCGAGGGCCGGGTGCAAGGCCAGCTGCAGCAGGCGTACTGCGAGCTCAGCCGGAGGATCGCGGGCACAAGTGTGAGCGGAGGCCCGTGGGCAAGGCGGAGCTCACGCTGCAGGTGGGGTCCCGGGCATGGCTTCCCCTCCCAAACATGGGCCTCCGGGGGCGGGGTGGAGGCCCCCCGTCACCTCCTCGGGTGTCCGGGTAGCGCCTTGCTCTGAGAGGACTGCGCGCCCCTCCTCCAGGCCATCCAGGACGCAGAGGCCAAGTGGACAGGCTACGGCCGGAGGCTCAGAAGGCCGAGGCGGCGCCCGAGGGCCCAGGCTGGGGGCGGGGCTCGGGCGGGCCCTGCGGTCCTCCCCACCCTTACGTCCCCACGGCGGGGAGGACGCGCCCGGGACGAAGTGCCAGGCCACTGAGCTGCACGACGTGCTAACGAAGGACGTGGGAGACCGCATCCGCGCCGACGGCCGGTGGGTCAGTGGTCTGGGTGGGGGAGGGGAGAGCAGAGGGTTCGAGCAACGCCAATGACCTGGAGGCCGCCCCCAGGTGGCCTCTTGTCATTGGCCCTTCGGGCCAGGCGGCCACCTTTCTGCGCAACCAGGACACCAACTACTTGGACACGGTGAACGCGGACCACATGCGGCCCGAGAGGATTCGACTGGCACTGGGGGCGCTCAGGCGAGGGGCGGGGCACACATGCCCCCGCCCCTTGCCGCTGGCCCCGCCCCTCACCGCCCACCTTTTCTGGCAGGTACGGGAAGCCGCTGGTGTTCGACCTGCGCGAGGTGGACCCGTTTCCCGTGGTGCAGCTGGGCCTAGCGCAGGAGCTGCTGAGCCGCCGGCTGCTGGAGCAGGACAGGTACCAGTCGCTGCTGCGACCCTGCGATGGGCCTGAGTACGGCCCCGCGCAGTTCCAGGAGGCTCGCCTGGGGCAATTCCGCCTCTTCTCTGTCACCAAGGTACGGTGGCCAACGGCTGAGCAGCTGCAGGTCCTGCTCCCGGTGCACGTACAGCTGCCCAGCAGAGGCCTTTAGCACCAGGCCCCAATAAAGGAGGCGCTCCCCAAGGCACCGAGTCTGTGACGGTGGCGTCCGTGCTCTGTGCGTGGAGGGGCTGCTGCGTGTGCGCGTACGCATGCTCACTTCCCTGGCCAGAGGACGCTGGTTTTCGGGCACTTAAAGGGCTCCGGATGCGGAGCAGTACAATATGGGGCAGACCTAGGAGCTTGGTGGCTCCCCACACGAGCCCCAGAGGGCAGGAGGGGTGGGCACTGGTGGGTGGACACAGTCGGGCGGAAGGTAAAATGTAGTCAATTTTATTCTCCTTAAACCACAAAATAGAGTCTTTGGTTGTACAAACATCACTAGTTACAGTCTTGCCAAGAGGTCCTGGCTGGGAGGGGGCAGTTAGTCAGCAGCCAGAACTCCTGGGGGGTTTCTTTAAAATGCTAACACCCAGGTTAAAAGACTTGGGGCAGGGGTGGTGTTGGAGCTGGCAGGGCCCCCACCCCAAGTCCAGGGGAGGTACACGACCCTCTAGGAGGGCACTGGTCCCAGGCCGCGGCGCCCTGGCCGCATGGGGCGGCGGCTGCTGCACAGTGTCCCCTCCTCCGGGCCCATGGCGTCTGGCGAGGGCCTGCCCAGAAGCACGACGGCCAGCTCTCCGTCCTCCTCCTGCAGGCCTGGCAGGGACAGGGGGGCCAGTGAGGTAATGGGGGCCAGCCAAGCTCCCTGGGCGCGCCCTGGAGTCTGGCCGAGCAAAACTCACCAGGGCTGGGGGACGCTTCCAAGGACCTCAGCTCCTCAACAAAATCTGGGGACTGTGATGGGGAGAAGGGCTGGGTCAGGGTCCACCCAGACATGCCCGTGACCACCCATGAGCCTGGGTGGGGAGGCCCCACCCCAAGGAACAGGTCTCGCCCCAGAAAGAGACAGGGCAGGTGCTGGAGGAGGGGACAGGGCTGGGAGACAGGTGCAGGCGGAAAGGTGGCAACAGCTGCGCGAGCTGCCTGCACGAGGGCCGGGAGGGCCCGGTACCTGCATGTCATAGACAGGTCTGGAAGAAGGCAGGGCTGCGAACACCCTGTAGTCGAACTTCCTCCCAGACAAGGCCTTGAGAGGACAGCGTGAAGGGAGAGAGGCAGAGAGTGGAGCAGAAGAGTGGGGTGCGGTGCTGCCTGGATCCCCGCCCCCACGCCGCGGGGAGGGGTGTGGGGGAGGGCGGCAGCTGGTCCTCACCAGGCGTCCCGGGGAGGTGCTGCTCTGGGGGCCGAGGTCTGGGGAAACAAGGAGGAGACGTTGGGGAGGTCCGCGCTGCAGGCCAGGCCCCCTGCCTCCCTTTGGGCGTACGAACCTTCCAAGGGGGTGGGTGATGGGGTGGGCGCGGGAGAGGGGGCCTCAGCCAGCCGCTCCAAGGGCCCACGCTTGCTCCGGCCCTCCTGGGACTTGCTGAGGACCATCTGTGCCCGGAGAGCGTCCTGCTCCAGAGACTTCATCCTGCGAAGGAGCGAGAGGCGGGACTGGGCGGGGCGCCGGGGTGGGGCCCAGGAGGGTGGGCGGGGCGGCGGGTGGGACCAGGGAGCGACGGGCGGGGCCCAGGGAGCGGATAGGCGGGGCCCAGGGAGAGGTAGGCGGGGCGACGGGTGGGATCAGGGAGCGACGGGCGGGGCCCAGGGCGCGGGTGGGCGGGGGCCCAAGGAGCGATGGGCGGGGCCCAGGGAGAGCTAGGCGGGGCGACGGGTGGGACCAGGGCGCGCTGGGCGGGGCCCAGGGCGCGGGTGGGCGGGGCCTCACCTGGCTGCCCTCCACAGCGCGCGCTTCTCGGCCTCCAGCGCCCGGCGCTCCGCCGGGGACAGGGCCCGCTCCGGCACGGGAAGCTCGGGGCTCTGCACACGCAGCCGCTCCTGGTGGCGCCGCTCAGCTTTGGCCGTCCGCACCGGCGCGCCGCTTCCCGGGATCGGAGGGGACGCAGGGCCGGGCCTGGGCCGCGCACAGACAGGGGGTCAGGCGGGAGGGGCGCCGGCGGGGTCCCGGGCGCCGCCAGCCCCTCGCCCGCCTCACCCGGCGGCGGGGCCCGGGCCGACCCAGGGCGGCTCCTCCTCCGGCTCCTCGTGGTCGGGCGCCTCCCCATCCAGGGCGAGCCCCGCGTCCACCGCCTCGCGCAGCATCTGCGCCCTCTTCTGCTGCAGCTTTCGGGCTGCGGGGGAGACGCCGTGAGCCAGGCTGCTGCGCGCTCGGCCCGCTGCCCGCCGCCCGCCGCCCGCGCGGCCGCTCACCCTCCTCTTCCTGCATCTTCCGCAGGTCGTCAGCGCCCACCAGCGACACGCGCTTGGGGGGACCCTCGGCCTGGGGCACCCGCACCTCTAATTCAAAGTACTTTTGCCGCTCGCGGAAGGACAGCTGCTCCGGGGAGGCGGTGGGCCCAGGCGTGAGCGGCTGCGGACGGGCAGCGGCATCTGAGACCTGGGCGGGCGGCCCCCCTGCAGGGCACCAGGCCCGCGCACGCACACAAACACACGCACACAAACACACGCACGCACACACACGCACACACACGAGCGCGCCCTGCAGGTCAGGCACGCGCAGCAGCGCAGGGCGGCCACCATACCTGGGCACTCGCGTCCTGCGGTGGGTGTGCGTCTGGCACAGCAGCGAAGGTCCTGTAGGCCCGCTTCACATCTGAGGGCAGCTCATCAGGGGAGGGGGGGGAGGGCGGCTGGGGGGTGGGGCTCCGGTGAGCTGTGCTGGGACAGCTGTCCTGGCTGCAGCCACCTCCCACCCCACAGCTGTTCCTGCCGCCTGACCCCCACCCCCCACGGTTTAGGGCACTCACAGAGCAGGCACCACCTCTGCCCCTGGGGGCCCGGGAGCCCCTTGGCCAGGCCTGAGCCAGTGGCTGGATCACCCCGGGTTTTGTCTGCAAAGGGCAGGGGCCGGAGGGACGGATTAGGGGTTCAGGTAAGGGGTGGAGGGATGGTGGGGAAAGACAGGGAGAGAGATGGAGCCAAGCTGGGCAGCGGGGTCGGTGCCCAGGGCATGGGGCCAACACTCACCCATCTGTTCAGAAGAGGCAGAGGCCAGGAGCTAGGCTCCAAGCGGGCAGTGCTGGGGCCTACCCCCACCCTGCAGTGCCTGGCCCTCCCCACATGGTAGAACCAGGGAGCTTTGGCAGGCAGGGGTGGGGAGAGTGTGTGTGTGTGTGTGTGTGTGGGGGGGGACCAAGGCAGACTCACAGACAAGGCAGGGGTGAGGCAGCGAGGGACTGGGAGAGGAGGCCCTGACCACCCAGCCCTGTCTGCCCATGGAAGCCCCAGGGAGCACCCCATCTCCACTGTCAGCTCTGGCCAGGAAGGTGCCCATGGGCTGTGCCTTCACAGTGATGGATGGGTGGCACCTGGGAGGTGCTGTCCCTTGGCACCAGTTCCCCAGAGAAGGCACTGCACACAAGCACCCCTCTGCACTGTCCTCCGCCCCCACCTGGTGGGCACTCACCTGCTGGTAACCAGGGGAGCAAGGGGCCTCGGCCATGTTCCCTCCAGCTGCCCCGGACGGGACCTGGAGGAGCCAGGAGCCGGGCAGTGGGTGGGGTGAGAGTGGGGCAGGGCTGGGGCCTGAGGAGCTGGGCTGGGGCGCTAGCCTTGGCAGCACAGAGGCTAGTCCTCAGCTCCTTGACCTGACCACAGCCCAAGGGATGTCCCCAGATGGCCCTAGACTACTGCTTGGCCAGCACCAAGGGGTTCCCCCTGGGGTACTCCCTAAAGGTCCACAGGCTCTCGCCCTCTTCCCACAATGCCGGGGCTCAAGAGGAAGGCCTGGAGTGCGCTGGGCCTCCGCCCCCGGCCCCCAAGTGTCTGTCTGCGCCAGTGGGCGCTCTGGCGCGTCACGGACGGACAGATGGGGACAGACAGACCAAGATGAGACCAGAAGGAGTAAGAGTTGGAGGGGGTGCTCTTGGGGCTCTAGGCTGAGGCCCAGTGAGCTTCCCTCCAGCTACTGCCCGTGAGTCTCCAAGACGTGAAGCCAGGGACACCCTGACTCCTGCAGCTATGGCTCCTTTAGTCAGAGGCCATGGGCCCCCACCCCTCCTGGGGCTTCCTGGCTAAGGAAATGAGGGTCTGCTCTGAAGCTCCTGAGTTGGCTCCCTCTGCCCCTCTCTGCCGCCCTCCCCGAGACCCTCACCCAGAGCAGCCTCCCCCCTGCTCAGGAAGTGCCAGCACCTCCCGGAGCCCACCCACCCACCACTCACGTCCCTGTGGGGTCTCCCAGTGGCGGCTGGCCGGGCACAGCCTCTGGGAGGCTATTTATACCTCTTGGGGGAGGACTGAGGACTGAGCATCCGTCCTGCCCCGCCCCGCCCCTGCTCCCAGCCCAGCTGTCGGCACTGGGCCTCTTCCACCAGCCCAGGGCTCCAGGCCTCCTTGCAGCTGCTCCAGCCTGTTTTCCCCACGGTGGCTCGTGCCCCATCCCACTAGGACCCCAATGGCTCTGGTGGTCTTCAGCCACCTCTGCGCACCCCAAGCCCTCTGGGACCCCTCAGAGTGAGGGCAAGGGAGGGGACAGGGCTGAGGCCAGGGCCATCACAGGAGCCAGCCCCACGTCCCTACCTCTGGTCCTTAGCTATAAGGAGGAGATAGCACCTGCCTCATGGTCTGGGTCAAGGATTCAAGGGGACAAGACCGATGCTAGGTGCGGAGGTGGAACTGCAGCTTGGGTACCCCAGGACCCTGCAGTTCCCACCCAGAGGCTCTGTCCTGTGGGGCCTAAGATGAAGGGAGGGACAGGACTGACAAACAGGTGGGCAGGCAGAGGCTGGCCCGCCAGTGTGACTCAGGGACACTGACCTTCTGCACGCTGCCAGTGCTGGGCACGGTGGCCAGGGTGCGGCAGTCCGGCTGCAGGCTGTCTGGGCTCCGGCCCTGGGGAGCAGAGTGGACACAGTGCTACGAGGGGCTGTGTCTGACCCGTGTGAGGCAGGCAGCTCTAAGAAATGTGGAGTGGGCTCTGGGACATGGCTGCCTGCACCCTGGCCATGCCCAGCAGGGAGGGGCCAACCACACAGGCGCCCGCCACTCACCGCGGCCTCCGATCCCCACTGCGGGGTCTGTCCAGGCAGCTCTTTCTCCTGTGAGCAGAGCAGACACGTCAGGGACCCGCAGCCTCAGGCTTCCCGGCCCTGGGACTGCCGGCCACAGACGGCTCTGACCTTGCCGGGGCCTTCAGGGCTCAGCTCCCGGTCAATGGAGGAGATGCTGTCCAGGCTGTTCCGGCGGCCCAGGCCTGCCGCAAAGGGGTTGGCGATGACACCCGGGGACACCTGAGGGGGACAGCACGCTAAGGGTGGGGTCTCGTTCTCAAGGTCCCACTCCATGGGCAAGCTGAGGCTCTGTGCCACCATTCTGTCTGTGACACGGGGTGGCTGCAGGTCATGTCTACACATCACGGGCACTGCAGGATGTTGGGACCCTGGCAGTCCGCACTCACCAGGGAACAAAGGAGACAGAAACCAAGATGGGGACGGGGATGGGGGCGGGGTGCAGTCTGGCGACACAGGGCACCTCTGGAGTCTGACACAAAGGGCGACATAGGAGAAATGCCGATGGGCTCGGGACCAGAACCGGGAGGGCGATCAGTCACCCGTCCAAGCCAGAAGTGGCACCCGGAGGGTGAGAGCATGTGGCTTGGCCAGAGATGGGCTTTGGTCGGGCTGAGGGTACACAGGTGGACGGAAACACAGGGGCGGCTCACTTCCAACCCATGAGGGACAAAAGGGGCTGCTCAGCTTCAACCAACAGAAGGGACCCGAGAGGAGGGGTGGTGCAGTGACACAGCGACACGGAAGACCCCCTGCACATGAGCGGGGGACGCTGCCAGTGTGGGCTGGAACACACCCCAGCCACAGCTACGGTTAGAAACCCAACTGGAGTAATAACCACAGGGCCGGGCAGATGCCAGCCCACAGAGGGCGAGAGACGATGCCAGCAGGGCAAGAGCTTCCAGCAGGCAGAGGGACGCTGTCACAACAGAAGCTGCCATTTGAGGCCAACACAATGATTAGAAACTGTATGCACTGAACAAGTGGGCAGGTGACCATGGAAAGGAAGCAAAGACTGCCAGAAATATGCGAGTGGGGGACTCAAACATGACTCTAATTACGACAAAACTAGGGATTCAGGGCCGGCTGAGTGGCGCAGTGGTTAAGCGCTGGCTTGAGAAGCCAGCGGCCCCAGTTCGGGTCCCGCATGAGGGCCAGTGACACTGCCCTCAAAAAAAAAAAATAAAGAAAGAATAAAAAAACTGGGGATTCAAAGACAAAGCTCAGGAGCTCGCCTCTCAAATTCCAGAATAACTGACTCAAAGCCGGGGTGCCTGAGAGACAGGACCCCAGCCGGGGGCGGCCATGGCTCACAGAGGGTCTGAGTGGGAAGGATGATGCCTGGGGTCTCACGTCAGAGGCCGAGCTGGGGCGACGTGCATGCACACCTGTCCAGTCACAGGGAGAGTCAGATGTAAGTGTGCACACTCACGTGACCCCAGCCACTGAGTGCCTCACACGACACCCAGGGCCCAGATCTTGGCTCCTAAACATTACTGAGCCAATGCTCCTTGGAGAGATGTGGCTCCGGGGCTGGTGGGCAAGTGGCGGATGAGCTCAGGACACCCGGCTGTGCCAGGGAGTTGGGTGCTCAAAGGCAAGGGGCCGTGTGGAGGGGCCAGAGCCACCGGAAGCCATGTCTGGGGCAAGCTGAGCATTCAAACCGACAGTGACAGTGACAGATCATCACCTACGAAATAAAATGGAAGCCAGCAAGTCTTCACTAAGGGCACACAAAGGCCTATAACCTTGGGGAAGGGGGGACTCCTCCTCACAGAAAGCCTGCTGCCCAGTGTATAGGGAGTCCCTGGAGACAGCGTCACATGGCAGCCACCACAGTGCTGATGTCACCCGCCAATGGGGACTGAGCTGGTGGGTCAAAACCTGATGAAGAATGGGCACTCAGACACTCTCAAAGACCTCCCCACAAAAGCATTATTGATTTCAAAGGGGCAAGAGCCACTTTGCACTGGGGAAACCTGACGACACCACCACGGGGACCATCAGTCATGGGACAAACCACCATCCGTGCGTCCTGGCAGGGTCCCTGAGAAGACAGTGTCATTTCCATGATAATCCTGCCAAAACTGCATCCACTGAAACTTCAGACAAACCCACCGTGAGGGATGTTCTACACAGCGATGGCCTGTGCTCATCAGGACCTCAAGGTCAGAGTCAGGGGTCCTGCCCTCTGCTGCAGCCATGAGGGTGCACGGGGCCTGTGACAGGCTCCCCGACTGTTCTCGCTCTTTTCTCCAAGTTTAGAAATACGGTACATATTGGCTGCTGGTTTTGTTTTGTTTTTGAGGGCAGTGTCACTGGCCCTCATATGTGGGACCCGAACCGGGGACGCTGGCTTCCCAAGCCAGCGCTTAACCACCGCGCCACTCGGTCAGCCCTTGGCTTCTGTTTTTCAAGAAGAAAACATGGCAGTATAAACTGAGACTAACACTGGTGCTTCAGGGGGCAGGAGATGGAGGGCAGAGTCCTGTGTGTGCCGTGTGGTGGTGGTGGGGGCCCTGTGAAAGGGCAACCTCAGAAGACACTGATTTTGTAGTCATCGCTAAACACTGAAAACAACAACCCCAACTATATGTCAAGTTGGCAGCATCACAATATGAGGAATTATTTCAAGTGACTTAAAAACACAGGGCAACAACCCCAACTATATGTCAAGTTGGCAGCATCACAATATGAGGAATTATTTCAAGTGACTTAAAAACACAGGGTCTGAGAGCATATCCTAGCTGCGTAAAGAAATCCTAAGGACATGGAGAAGGCTTAAACTGCTCTCAATGTCTCGATACCACTAATAACATTGGTACTGAGTTTTGAAATTAAGTAATTATGGTAATGGTATTTAAAAGCAACTTTCGGTGTGAGAAAGAGTCAAATATAAAACCAAAAGAGTTAGTAAAAAACCTTTAACGTTAAATATGAATTGAAAAGAACGGTACAAGCTCATGATCTTTCTTCTTTCTAAAAAGACCCACTCCCCAGACTCCATGTGCAGAGGCCCAGGGGCCACAAGCAACGGGCCCACCAGGCTCCTCCTCTCAGACGTGGCCGAATCCAGGGCTGGGGCAGAAAACGCAGACAGCTGGTCACACCAGAGAGCAAGGACACCATGGAAGAGGCATCATGCTACAAGGGCACTGGAGCCCCACCAGGGGACAATGGGAGCACAGACACAATGGGACACACTGACCCACGTGTCCCCAGCACTGAAACAAAGCCAGGGCACCAGCTCTTTGTTCAGACATCCGACACATGAAAGAATCCCGCATTTATTATGCCTTTCCTATCAAGTCTTATTTCAGGATAAAAAAGTAGCCGACGGAGAAAATCCCTTCCTTACAGACAGACATATCTGTACAAAAACGTAAAAAAGCAACAGGTGTAGAAGGAGCAACTAACGTATCCCTCCTTAGAGCAGAACCCAAGGAAATGCAGAAAGAGGAGGGCAGTCTTGATCAAAACCCAGAACTGGCTTTTTGATGAGGCTGTGGAAACATGCGACACTTTGGCAAGTGTGGCGGAGAGGAAACGGCAGGAACACCGGACCAGGAGGGGACACGTGCACGTGGGACAAGGGGCAGGACTGTCCTCCCCCTTGTCCCAAACACGCCGAGGACCTGAGTGTCGGCCTCCTGGACAGCCGCGAGCTGTCGCCTGTCCTACCCCTGATGCAACTGGTTTCCGCTGTGCAGAGGAGGAGCCAGGCTCCCGACGGGGGCCCCATGGCAAGCGTGAAGTGGGCCGCGGCCACGGCAGGACGAGCACAGGCAAATTCCGACAGCAGTGCTGCCACCTGCCACTCAGAGCTAGGGAACGCGGACAGGGCACAGGTGACACCAAGACGGGTTTGCAGAGTCAAAACAAAGTTAGGGAGACCACTGGCAAACTTTGACGACTGGACAGGTTAACACAGATGAGCTGAGTTTATGAAAAATGGGTGGGGGCCTAGAGTGGTGAGCACCTGCCTCCTGCCCCGGCGGCCGCCACCTGGAGGTGCCGGCTCCAGGCGGCCACGGGGAGGGGCAAGCGTGTAAACCCTGCTCCTCCTCCAAAGCGCAGGCAGGCTGGCCAGCTGGGGAAAGCCTGTGGGCTGGACCTCGGCCCACCTGGCACAGGTAAGAACCATCAAGGCCAGGACTTGAGAAAGTGATACCCACTTGACAACAGTTCTCACAGGTTGTGACCAGAAGCAGCCCCCTCAATTTAAAACATGTTGTAAAAGAAACGATAGCAAATATTGAACTACAAGATGAAATGGCCCCTTAAAGTTGCACAAGGCAAGGCCACCGGCGCCACCGCGAGGAGCTGCACAGGGGCCAGGGGGGCCTGACCGGGACGGACCCACAGCGCTGCTCAGGCAGCGGGCTCCGCGAGGAGATGGAACAGAATCGCTGACCAGAGGTAAAAGGGAACAAAAACAGCCAGCGAAAGGACGGCCCGGACCCCTCATGCTCACGACGAAAGCTCCGAACTCAGAGCTGCCCACATCCTAGCCAGGGACCCCGTTAGTTAGAAGACTTCACAGGTTCATTTAGAAGAAAAAACACGTGAAAACAGACCGAAGCTTTCCAGAAGAAAGAAAAAAAAGGAGTGAGCAGACTGATGCGGTATCATCGCACACCATAACGTGACAGCTTGGCGGGACCATGTCCAGTGCAGCCGGGGACCCAGGAGGGGCAGTGGGGCAAGGCCCGCCAGCTCAGGCTGCTCCAGCACACCCCCCTTTTTTTTTGTTTTGAGGGCAGTGTCACTGGCCCTCACATGTGGGACCCGTACTGGGGCCGCTGGCTTCTCAAGCCAGAGCGTAACCACCGCGCCACTCGGCCGGCCCCCAGCATACTCTTTTGCTTGAAAAGCAATTCCCGTGGATTGCAGAGCTGTTTTAAAACAGCAAACATGACAAAACCATTTGCACTGCATGTAAGAGAAGATGGACACTCAGGGTATAGAGGAGTAATGGCACACTGTGATAAAAGCGCACACAGCCCAAGCAGCAGGACACGACGGCGATGGCACCACCTGCCAGGCCCTGGCAGCAGGGCAGGAGTCTGCGCCCCAGGACAGGAGCGGCGGGCAGGGAGGGCTCTTCCCACAGAAACTGCCCCAAAGGCACCGCGGGGCCCCGAGCTTGCTGACGGGCGCACAGCAACACCGGGGAGGGCAGGCCACCACCAAAAGAGCCAGGCCGTGAGGCCAGGTGTAGGCCCCTGGAACTCAGGGACATACCACCCTCTTCAGGATATTTGAACCCATCAGGACGTTTGAAGCCACATGTGTTCTCTCTTTGAATAAAAGGTTTAAAAATAGTAAATGTACTAAGAAACTTTTAAATAAGTAAACAAAAGCCAAACTCCTTCCAGGGACTGCGTGGCCCAGGACTCAAGTCCTACGAGCAAGTCCTCCCCAGAAATCACCATGGTTTCTGAGGATGCAGGGAGACGGGCAGCGTCTGGGCCTGGAAGGATGGACACGAGTGCCAACCCTGCTCCTGTCCGGCAGACACACACGGAAACGCGCAGCCACCACAGCTGGCTAGGCGGGCACAGGGTGGCAGGATCGCGTCCCAAAGGTCCACTGCAGACGGGCCAACCCAAGGTGACTAGTCACCTGTCCCTCAGGTCCTGCCAGCAAGGACATCCCCAGGGAGAAGCTGGTGCCCACTGCAGCCTGCGTGGGCTACAGGCGGACGAGCCCCGTCACGTCCGCCAGAGAGAGACAGCAGTAAAGAGAATGAGACAGCGTGACCCCCCTGAGCAGAGGGGACGCCAAGGTCAGAGGCCCGGCTTGTCCAGGATATGGGCCAGGCCAGATGGCAGGCCTCAGGAGCCCAGCTGTGACCCTGGTGGCTGGCACTTCGTCCAGGGGGCCGGGAGGGAGGACAGCTGGGTCCCCCCACATGCCCCACTCGGCTGCCGCTCGGTAAACGGTCTGGGCAGCTGAGCAGGACTGTGCCTAGGTAAGCTAGGTGGGTCCCCACCCTGTCCTGGCCTAACGGTCATGCTCTGCAGGTGCTGCCCACCTGGAGGCAGGCGGCTGGTCCACCCTCTTCCAGGACCGCACACGGCCTGCTCCTGTGCCTCAGCCGGCCTGGGCCAGGGCCTCCGCATCATGAGCAGTTGGTCTAGGCCGCGGTCCGCACGGCCAGTGTCCAACAGCTCCCCCCTGGGAGTCCCAAGGGCTGAGCTTCTCAGGTTCGGGGCCAAAGGGCCAGCTGTCCAGGCCCACACGGGGTCGGCTCGTTTTGACCCCCGCAGCCTGTGCTGGAGCACTGACCTCGGAGGGCGGGCTGGCGCTGGCGTCGAAGCCGTCGCAGACGAGCACGGTGAGGGTGTCACCCGCGCTGCGCAGCAGCTGCACGGCCTCGCCATGAGTAAGCCCCAGCAGACTCTGCTGGTTCACCTCCAGCAGCCGCAGCCCCACTCGCAGGCGGCCATCGCGCCCGGCCGCTCCCGCGGGGCTCACCTGCAGGAACGCCAGGCCTTGCGGTGAGGACTGGCCGGCCCTGGGCCCTTCTCCACCCCAGGGGCCCAGTGGGCAGGCCGGGCCAGCCACAGCCCTCACCTTGGAGATGAAGATGCCCTCATCAGTGGGGTCGCAGGGGTTGCCTGCGTGGCCCTTGGCGCCCCCACGGATGCTGATGCCCAGCTTCTCCCCAGGGGCCTTCTGGATACAGAGCTCCCGCATGCCCGGGGGCGGCGGGTCCCTCCGCACCAGCAGGGCCAGTTCTAGGCAGGGCCGGAGCAGGGCGCTGACCGCTTCCTGGTGCGTGGCACCCCGCAGGTCCTGCCCATTCACAGCCAGGATGCGGTCTCCGACCCGAAGGCCACTGCGTGCAGCCAGGCCCCGAGGGAGCACCTGTGGGGGAGGGCAGGGTCCAGTGGGCAGGGCCTCGGTGTCCCACACCAGGGGGGGCCTGCTTGCAGAGGTTCCCACGGGGCCCCCTCTACCTTGGAGATGAATACGCCAGGCTCCTGGACTCCAAACGGGTGGCTGGAATGGTCGGAGCCCCCGACGACGCTGAGCCCCAGCGGGCCCCCGGCTCTGGGCAGGCAGATCTCCTGGGGACACGAAAGGGCTTGAGAGACTGGCTGGGACAAGCCTGTAAGAGCAGCAAAGGGGCACTTCTCCAGTCCAGAGAGTGAGGGCCCAGGACGGCTGCAGCCATGTAATCAGGGACCGGGCCATCCCTACTGGCCGCCACAGGGAGGCTGTGTTGGGTGCGCGGGGTCGGGGGAGGAAGCTATGTCAGGGAACAGAGCCCTCGAGTCCTGGGGCCTGAGCCCCTGCTTCCCCACCGGAAGAGCAGCGCCTGGAGCCGTGTGGACCTGGAGGGCCAGGCAGGGAGGGCTGGGGTCTTACCTCCACTGGATACGGCCCCTCCAGGGCAGCAGCCAGCAAGCTGGGGGCGAGCCTCAGTGGCCCAGGATCCCCAGGGGTGGCAGTGACCACGGAGGTGGCGGCAGCAGCGGGGGGTGGGGGGGAGTGTGGCGGAGGGCTAGGGGAAGGGGGCGCCCCAGTCTCCCGCTCCAGCAGCAGGGCGATGGTGGGGGAGGTGGCGGTCAGCAGGGAGACGGCATGGTCGTGCCTGGCCTCAGTCATGTCCACCCCGTTGATCTGCAAGAGTCAGGCTGGTAAGGGGCTCTGCGGGGCGATGCAGCGGAGGAGCTGGCAGGCCCCAAGCCCCACCTCACCGAGAGGACGCGGTCGCCGACTTGCAGAGTGCCGGCCCGGTGGGCGGCACCCCCCTCAGCGATGCGGGAGATGAAGATGCCCTGTGGGGAGGGGACGGGGACGTGAGCCAGGACGCAGCGCAGCCGGGGGCTCCAGGAAGGGTTGCTGACCGGCCCCTGCCCGCGCACCCCGCCGCCCGCGTATCCCGCTCACCCCATCGCCCGCCCGGTAGGGCGTGGAGCCCTTCCCTCCGGCGATGCTGAAGCCCAGTCCCTTCTCGCTGCGCACCAGGCAGGCCACATGGCGCTGTCGGAGGGGCCCGGGGGTCTCAGGCAGGGACAGGCGCAGGCCAACAAGCCGCCGATCCCGAGGGCTGTAGTCATCCTCGGGCCGCAGAGGCGTGACGGTCACCGCATTCTCGGGCTCCACCATGCGCTCCCGCCAGAGGCGCATGTGCACCGTGGCGCCCGCCCCACGCAGCGCCTCCACGGCCTGGTGGTGCTCAGCGTCCTGCAAAGCCACGCCGTTCACCTGCAAACCGATGCTAGTGTCAGAGCAGGCCACGCCACAAAGCCTCCACACAAGCCTCATGGATGGGGAAAGCAGGGCACAGGCCCCAGGGCTCCGGGCGGGCTGCCGCCCGTGAGTCTCCCCCATCTGTGCAACCAGAGGGCGCGGGACACAAGTTGGCTGAGGGGATCAGTCGGTGCCCCTCCTACAGGTCCACACCTGTGTCCTGTCCTGGAGACCCCTGCCCTAAGCAGCCCCATAGCCCAGGACACCTGGGTTACTAGGTCTCCGCCCGCGACAGTGTCAGTCCTGCCTGGATAAACTCCCACGAGCTCCCAACGTATCTGCTAGGGTTGGGTGGCCGAGTGCCTAGGCAAACCCTGACCCACTAGAGGCCTGACCGCCTCCTAGCCAGCCCCTAGGTGCAGGGCTCCCCAGCACCCGCCCAGATGGGGGTCTCTGCCTCGGGGGCCAGCAGTGGGACTCCCGAACCTCGGGCTCACGGGCTCCACACCCCGTATGGAGTCCAGGGCTCAGGGCCCCCATCTCCTGCAGGGGAAGCAGCCAAGTCCTGGCAGCGAGGATAGTGGCTGGGGTTGCTCACTCACCTCTAGGAGCTTGTCGCCCACTCGGACCCCCGCCCGGGCCGCGGGGCCTTCCTCAGACACCCGAGAGATGAATATGCCCTAGAGGGTAAGGGAGAGCTGAGCCTGGGGGCATCAGCACAGCCCGGGGGCCTCTATGCAGGCCCAGCAGTGCGGAGGAGCAGTGGGCCTGGGGCAGTCACAGACAGGACTCGGGCCACTGCGGGCCCACATGCCAGGGAGCTGGAGGGCACAGGGCCACCTCCAGAAACGGCTTTCAACTCAAACCTGGCAGAGGCAGCTAGCCTGTGGGCAGGGCTACCCTCTGGGGCATTCCCAAACGCGCAACTCCCACCCAAGTTCAAGTCCAGCCCCAGTCAGCAGTCCGCACGTGAGGAGGGTGGGACCCAGGACCCAGTGTCTGAGAACGTGGGAATAACTGGGGGCAGGGAGCCGGGTTCGAGGGCAACACCCCGCAGAAAGCTGTGATGTATGAAGGTGCCACGGGAAGCCTCATGGGAAATGGCAGAGGTGCTGGGAGAGGGTGGCTGGCGGGGACAGCTCACCTCATCGTCTCCCTTGTAGGGGGTGGAGCCCTTGCCCCCGGCGATGCTGATGCCCAGACCTCCTGTCTGCCGCACGATGGTAAGCGTCAGCTGGAAACAGAACAGACACGTGGTGTGGCTGCGTGTGGGACGGGGGAGGCCCAGCCCTCTCCAGTGACACTTCCGCCAGAGCCGGCTCGGGCATGACAGAAGCGCTGGAGGAGGACGGGCCTTGCTGGGCAGCGGGCAGCGGCCCAGGGCTCGAGGGAGTGTAGCCCAGAAGAGGTGCCTGCCTGTGGGTGACGAGGCCCGAGGCCCCGCCGACGGGGTGGGGAGGCGGGGAATGCCCCAGCACCCCTGCCGAGGCTGGCCGCCCTGCCTAGAGGCCAGCACTGTCCTCACCCCTCTGTACGGAGGGTGGGCAGGCCCCTCAGGGATATGGTGGCCCAGGCCCCCAACTCGAAGGCAGCGGGGCAGGAGCTCTGACGGGAGCGCAGGGGGAGAGAGGAGCCCGCAGCCCGGCAGCGCGGCTGGCAGCAGCCGGGTGCAGCGCAGAGCAGCCAGCAAGTACAGACCTCTTCCTCCTCAATGCGAGCGGGTTCTATCAGCAGGTTATTGGCCTGGTCAAACGACACCCCCTGTTAGGACAGGACCAGCGAGGGGCATGCAGGTGAGCCGCCACCTCGCCCGGCCCGCCACCTCGCCCAGCCCACTGCCAGCAGAAAGGAAAGACCACACCAAGCTCCCGCAGCCTGAGCACCGGGCCCTCGTCCCCTCCAGTCTAGGCACGTGACTGCTGCTGCCACCAACCCACCATCAGCCGCTCAGGGTGGGCCCACCGTTCAGATGCCCACAGCTATCACAGCATCACACCCATGCTCAGGGAAAAACCACTCAAGTGTCAGAGACATAAGGGTGCCACTGGGGACAGAGTGTCCTCAGGGAGCAGGTAGGACTCCCGTGCGGGCCCACGAGGGCCACCTGAGGGCCAGGGGAAGCTCATCCCTGAGGAGGGCCTGAAAAGGTGGAAGCGACTGGGCAGCAAGAGGTTGGCGGCCAGCCCCCCGAGATGGGGCTGCAAGGCCAGCCCCGGCTCCTGGGTCCAGCCCTGGGCGGGGGCGGGGGCGGGCGTAGTTAGCAGCCCTTCGGGACGGGGCCCTCCACTGCCAGCCAGTGCTACAGACACAGGCCAGACCTGCCATGGCGAGTCCTGAGAACGACGCCAACACAGACCTGGGGCTTAGCGAGGGACGGATCGACGCTGCCCGAAGGCTGGGCAGTGCGGGCCAGGAGGGTGCCGGGGTGAGACCCACCTTCACAGAAGGCGCAGAGGCCACGGCGTCCTCCTTCTCCTCCTCAGCCATGGCCTCCTCCTCCTCCTCCTCCTCCTCGTCCTCCTCCTCCTCCTCCTCCGCCCGAGGGGCCCAGGGCGTGTGCGGGCCGTTGTGCCAGCCCCCAGGCCCTGCCGGGCCCTGCCCGTCCGGCTGTGTCCCCTGCAGCAGGGCCACCACGGCCTCGGGCTGGGGCAGCTTGGACACCTTGAAGTGCTTCTTGTAGTGGGGCGTGTCCTTGCGGATGAGCCGCTGCCTCCCCATGGGCAGGGGACAGGGGGCCTCCAGGGGCCCCTCCTCACTGTCACCATCTTCGGCCGGAGGCAGCAGCAGAGTGTCCTCTGCGAAGCGCACTGTGGGCTGCGAGGGGCTAAGTGTGAGGGCAGAGGCCCTGCCCACCCCCCAGGGGTGCCTGCCGAGCGAGCGGGAGGCTGCAGATGGGGATTCCCAGAGGCTCCCTGCTGCTCAAAGGACAGGGTGGGGACAGCCCAGTGAGGGGCACACAACAGCTCAGCTCTGAGGAGGCCTGGAGCCAGGACTCTCTTCATCCCACGCACAGTGCTTAGAGCAGCCCGATGCTGGGAGCAGGGCCAGGAAAAGGGCCCCAGGGGGGCATGTGCTGTGGGAGGGCGACAGCCATGTACAGCCTGGCTGTGGGACGGGACCTCACCACCCATCCGGCTCCATCCCTGCCTGGGCCCCGGCTGAGCGCCTGACGGGAGTGGCCCACCTGCACCCTGACTGGTCCTAATTGCACACCTGCTTGGGAGAAGGTAGGGGCAGGGCCGAGCAGCCCTCATTTCCAGACGAGTGGCCCCCAAGCCGGCCTTACCTCCTCATAGCTCTCCTCTGCGGCCTCCTCCTGGGTGGGTGGTGTGGCATCCTGCTGGCTCGGTGCCTCTGCCTTGGCCGGCAGGCCCTCGGGCTCAGCCTGGGAGGCTGTGCTGGCGGACAGGTGCGAGTCCGCACTCAGGCCAGACTCAGTGCTCAGCCTCTTGTCCTGCGGAGGGGTCAGGTGGCAGGTCAGGCTGCCCACCTACCCCTGGGCTTCCTGCTGCGCCCCCAGCCGCCCAGGCCCTGCAGAAAGGGTTGGGGTCTGTGCTTAGGCCTCAGCCTCTGTCCCAGGGTACACAGAGCCCTTCACAGGTCTTTCCAAAATATCAGAACAACAGACGGAAGTAGTTCCCAGGTGGACTCCAGCCTGAGAAAGGCCAGGTGCCCTGACGTGAGCACAGCTTCTGAACGGGCCATGCACCGCAGACCTAGGCTGCCATGTCCCCCAGGTACCAGATACCCTGCTGTACCCTAGGGGCCTGAAGCTTTCTCTGTTGCTAGAAGCTTCTGAACGAACAGAGTTGGGCCTGCATGGGTTTAGCCCCAGCCCCCTTCACAGAAGCTGGTAATGCCCGTGCTAGCTGGGTGGGCACCTGAGGAAGACGCTGGTTCACAGGCCCAGATCCCTGCCCCCTGTGCCACCAAGGGCATGACTGCCTCTGGATTTTCCTGTGCTCCTGCCCCAGCAACTGTTGCTCAATGCAGCGCTACCCTGTGGGAGGGGGCACAGTAAGCTTGGCCCTGTGCCCACGCCCAAGGCTCCCGAAAGGGGAAAGGCTGTGGGCTTTCCTGCACCCACATGCACCACGGGTACCTCTTCCAAGGGCGAGGGAGGCCGGGGGTTGGGCCTGCAGGAGGCTTCGTTCCGACGCTCTTCCACACCCCTCTTCATCACCTTGAGCTCGCTGGGGTGAGGTGTGGCCCGACGCTGCAGGCCCTGCAGTGGGCACAGGGGTGAGGGGTGGGCAGGCAGGGGTCAGGTGGGGGTGGTGAGGAGGCGACCCGCCCAGGGACCCCACCCCCCCATACCGGCTTCTCCGCAGCAGCCTCCTCGGCGTCCTCATCGCCCGCAGGGGTCCCCAGGAACTTGATGACGCTGACTCGGCTGAGCGGGGCTTCGCTCCAGCTCTCGGAAGGGCTGCTTCGCTGCCCCGGCTCCTCTGCAAGAAAGCGGGTCAGGGGGCCTCGGCCCGGCCCAGGGCCACGCCCACCCCACCCTGGGCCACGCCCCCAGCTGGCAGCAACCTACCAAGGCTGGGCGGGGGCTGCTGGGGCAGCAGGTAGCAGGTGAGCACCTTCTCGCCAGTCTGGGAGTCGTCCTCCGTCTGGAAGCGGAGCATGGGCTGCGCCTGGTTCTCCGCCAGCCACAGGGCCTTGAGGTTGAGGTGCGTGAGCGCGAACGGCAGACTCTGCAGCCTGGGGGCCGGCGGGCCTGGTCAGCTCAGCGGGGCTGGCGGCGGTTCAGCTCAGGGGGGCTGGGCCGGGCAGCAGCACTTACCGGTTCCCGGCCACATCCAGCACGTGCAACTCGGCCGTGTGCGCGAGCTCCGGCGGCAGCATGGCCAACCGGTTGTCCCTCAGGGAAAGGACGCTGAGCGCCACACAGCCCCCAATCTCGGGAGGCAGCACCTCCAGGCGGTTCCGGTCCACGTTGAGGTTGGTCAGCTTGGTCAGCTTCCCCAGGGAGTGCGGCAGGGCCTGGCCGGAGGAAGGGAGGGTCAGAGGTCGGCAGAAGCCGGCTGGAGGTATGAAGACGGGAGGTGACAGCCCCTCGGGGCAGTCTCCACCCTGCTGTGGCCCCTCCTCGCCCTCCCAGCTGCCTCTGGTCCACGCAAACGTCCAGCTCCCACCACACGGCACCCCACCCTGTTTCTGCACTCCTCGAAGCTCCCCCACCCTCTGCCTCCCATGCTGACTCTGAAACCAACCCCCCAGCGCTGGTGCCCCCGGGCTGGGCCTACCGTCAGCAGGTTCTCAGTGAGGATCAGCTCCGACAGGTTCTCGCAGTCCCCAATGGCCTCCGTCACCTCACACAGGCGGTTCTGGTCCACCTTCAGGATGGACAGCTGCTTCAGCTGGCCTGGTGTTGGGGCGACGTGGCAACGGGGCTGAGTGGGGCGGCGGGCTGGCTGCTCCTTGCTCTGCACCCCCAGACCCGCCCCGTCCTGCCGGCAGCTGGCCTGGCCGCTGCCCCTTCCCGCTTCACTCCTCAGCCCTCAAGATGGGCTGCCAGCCCGAGCAGCACGCCCCGCCCCGACTTCAGGCTGACCGCGCCTCCTCAGGGACACCTCCCCGCGCCTGGGCCGGTACAGACCGATGCCATCCGGAAGCCGCTGCAGCAGGTTCTGAGACAGCAGCAGGTCGGTGAGCAGCGCCAGCCCTCCCAGCTCTGCAGGCAGTGCTTCCAGCCGGTTCTCCGACACATCCAGGCATACCAGCCGCCGCAGGTTCCCGAGCTCCTGAGGGTGGGCGTAGAGGGTCAGGGCACTGCAGGGCGGGAGACAGGGCTGGCCACACCCTCACTCACCGGAGGCAGTGCCGACAGCTGGTTCCGGTCCAGCCACAGTTCACGCAGGTTGGGCAGAGCCCCCAGGGTGTCCGGCTGCAAGAACAGAAGGGACAAAGTGACGGCCCAGGCTCACCTGCCCTGCCTGGCCCCGCCCTGCCCATGAAGGCCCCGCCCTCTCCGCACCAGCACTTCCAGGTCGTTGCCTCCCAGATCCAGCTGTTCCAGCTTGACCAGGAAAGACAGGGACCTGCACAAGAAACAGAGCAAGTTTCATTTCGGCTGCATGGCCCAAGGCCCCAGGGCTGCAGCCCGAGCTGGCCACTGGAAGGGTGCCTGCGCTCACTCACGCAGGCAGCGACTTGAGCAGGTTCTCCCGGAGCTCCAGGGTCACCAGGTTGGCAAGGCTGCAAGAGAGACGAGGGTGGGGTATGAGGGAGGCAGGGAGAGGGGCAGGAGCAGGGCTGAGCCAGGCCCCCCCAGGAGGGCACTCACTTGCCCACATCCCCGGGCAGCGTTTGCAAGGACACGTCATTCAGGGCCAGGTGGGCCAGGCTGCGCAGTTGCGTGAAGCCTTCAGGGAGCCTATGCCAGAGGAAGCGGGGCCTCAGACTCCAGGCCAGGGCTTTGGGACCTGCCACACCCCACGACTGCCCCCACCGTGGTCACCACCCACCTGGACAAGGGGTTCCCGCTGAAGTCTGCAATCTCCAGGGCCTTGCAAAACTTGATGCTCTCAGGAATCTCAGGGATGTCTGTGACAAGTGGGGCTGCTATGGAGCGATGCCCGGAGCCGCTTGGAGCTCAAAGCCCTTCCTACCGCCCCCAGGCTCCACCCCAGGCCCGCCCCGGGCTCCACACCGTTCCGGGACACGTCCAGCTCCACCAGCTGCATGAAGTTGGCCACCTCAGGGGGCAACCGCTGGATCTCGTTGTCACTCAGGCCCAGTTTGCGCAGGTTCAGCAGCCGAAAGAAGGGCTGTGGGCAGGGGTGGGGTCATGGGGGCAAGCCTTCTCCAGAATAGACACAAGTTCACAGGTCACGGGTCCCCTGAGCCTGTCTGCTCCAGGCCACGAAGGAACCCGGGGTCCTGCCACACCACCCCTCTCTGCAGCAAGGAGAGCAAGGAGGCGAAAATGTGCACACACGACTTACTACGCCTGATTCCCTGACTACTGGCACCAGGTCCCTTCGTGTCCCCTCAGATGAGTTCCGTCCTGCCATCTTGCCAGAGGGCTGGCCTCACATGTTCAAATCTTAGCCGAGAGGTTTCCTTCTCCTGACTTGGCAAGTCTCTGCACCCTGTCCTGTATGTTCTCTCAGGACTCCACCCACCACCTGAATCACCTCTACCCCCCACCTAGCAGGTGGTTTCTGCTACTGCACCCCAACAACCAGCCAGGCCCAGGTCCACGGCAAGAATTCGACAATCACCAAAAAGGTAACGAAAACAGTAAAGCGCCACAGATTCACGTGGTGTTGTGAGCAGGGGCCACAGGCCATGTGTGGGACCTGGAGAAGACCACAACGACACAGCCTGGGCTTCCAAGACCAGAGCAGAGCCACCCCCTCTAACTTAAGGTGGCACGCAGCCCCTCCTTAGCACCTTGTCTCCAAAAAGGAAATCCTTTTGTGGCTTGCTTCCTTTAGCCTCCTCTGCAGAGTGGCCTTAGAAGAAGGAAAGCAAGCTGACCCAAAGAAACAGCATCAGATGGACAGAATGCAGGCCAGTCAGGGACAAGCACCTGGAGGGGTAAGGGGCGCGGGGGGGGGGGCGCCTCTACCCACCGCAGCACCCAAGAGGAAAAAGAAAGCAATTCAGAGCAGGCGGAGCTTCCACCTCCAGGGCAGCCCAGTAAGTTCGTATCCACTGCTGGCCAGGTTCACCTTCCCCCCGACCTCCCCGCCAGTGGTCAGTCTGCGGCTCCTCCTCTAGGCTGTGACCGTCCCCGCCCCCAAGCAGGCACCTGATGACCATGGCCACCTGGTGCCGGTGGTGGGTGAGGAGGGTGGGGCTGGCCTGGGTGCGGCTCTGGCCAGTAAGAACCAGCAGGGCCGGCTGCAGGCGCCGCGCCCGGGCCCGGCCTCGGCTGCCGAGGACTCGGAGCGGCGGGCGGGCCGACCGGCCGGCAGGGCGAGCGCTGGGCCGCGCGGCCGCTCACCTTGGGCAGCTCGCGCAGCTGGTTGGCGTCAAGCAGCAGCTCCTCCAGGCTGCGGCTGTAGCGGTAGATCTCCTCGGGCACGGCCTGCAGCGAGCAGTGCCGCTTGTCCACCGACTCCACGTGCCGGTTGCAGCGCCACAGCGGGATGCACTTGAGCATGGTGCGGGCGGGCCGGAGCGCGGCGGGCTCAGGCGCGGGCGGGGGGCGGGGCGCGGGGCTCGGCCCGCATGAGCGCCAGGCGGCCGCGGCAGGGAGGGCGGGGCGGGGGGCGGCCCGGGCCGCGGCGGCGCTGGGCCCGGCCGGCGCTCGCAACGCTCGCAACGCTCGGACCGCGGCGGCCTGGGCGGGGGCGCGGCCCGGCCGGCGCTCAGACTCTCAGGAGGCGGCGGCGATTCCGCATCCCGCTCGCCCGCTCGCTCGCCCCGGGCCGCCCGCTCATCCGCCGCTGGGCTGCAGCCGGAACCGCCGCCGCTGCCCGCCGACTGCCCCGCCGACAACCGCCGGCCGCCGCGCAGCCCGCCGGGAAGCCGAGGCGCGCCCTCGCCGCCGGGACTACAAGGCCCACAAAGCCGCGCGGCGCCTGCGCCCCCGAGGACCCGTAGCGGCCTCGCGCATAGCCTGCTGGGAAGCTCGGCTTCGGCCCTCGGCGCGAGGCACGGCGGGACCTGGAGTCCGTGCGTGCTGCGAGCGCCGGTGTCTCCATTGTGCGCGGGCCCGAGGCTTCCTCCCGCCCCGCCCGGACCCCTTCCGGCCTGGACCCCGCCGCCCCGCCCACCGGGACGCAGGCTCGGCGCCGGGGATTCATCTGTCTGCCGGGCTGTGTCTAGGCCGGGCCCCTCCCCGTACTGCTGTGCGGGTCCGCCAGGAAACCTCCCCTGCCACCCCCGAGGCACCAGGTTGTGTCCCCTCGGCGGGCCACGGACACGCTGAGCCCACAGCGAGCCCCACGGAAGCCAGGGGCGGCCTGCCTTGCCCTGCTCACTGCCGGCCCCCCGGGGGCTCGCGCCAGCCCTCCCCGCGGGCTGGGCCAAGGGGCGCCGCAGTACAGGACCACTGCACACAGGGCCGTTCAGGGCCAGCACCATCTGCACCTTTATGCGTACGCGGGCGGCTGGGCCCGAGACACCACTGAATCACTATAAAACCCAGAGGAGACAGGAGCAAGTACAAGTCCAGGGATCAGGGCCAAGGCCACGGTCACGCAGAGAGGTCACTGTTATCAAAACGCTCCTGGTCGTACACTTCGGCCACAACCTTGCGGCCGGCAAACCAGCGCCCATTGAGGGCCTGGATGGCCTTGTGAGTCTCGGAGGCCATGGAGAACTCCACGAAAATCTTGACGATGATCTCCGCATCCTCCTCCTCGCCCTGCTTCTCCTGGTAGATGATGACGCGGTTGACAGCACCGAACTTGCCGCACTCCTCGGTTACCTCCCCCTCCAGGTCGTCGTCGATGTCCTTGGGGTCCACCATGTTGCGCAGAACCATGACTGTGGACTGTGGAGGGGGCCAGCTGAGCACCGCGGCCGGCCGGCCGGCCCCCCCGCCGCCCCGGCCGCCCCGGGCCCCCTGCCCACCTCCTGCTTGCGCAGCAGCTTCTGCATCACCATGTGGCGCGCACTGCTGCCGGAGATGCTCATGTGCTCCTGCTCGCTCAGCATCTCCGGCCGCTCTGACTCGGGAAACAACTCCTCCTCCTCCTTCTCTTTCTTGGGCTCCAGGAGACCCAGCGTCGGCGGGCTGGCCAGGATGGGATTCACGACTCCCACGGAGGGGATGGTAACCGGAATGGGAGGCCGGGCTGGGGTCACACCTGCAGCAAACCCAGCAGTGTGTCAGTCTCTTTCCCTCTCACACCCACACACCCTCTGTCCCTCCTGGGAAGGAACACAGCACCGCGCATCCAGGGCTGGGCTGCCCTGGAGGCAGCGAGCCTGGAGGGGAGGGGCAGCCTTGGCCCACTCAGGCTCACCTGTGATAACTCCTGGGGCCTGGGCAGCCATGACAGCCTGAGGCAAAGCCCCCAAGGGCTGGGCCAGAGTCAGTGCAGGGGACACCAGTCCAGGTGTGGCAAGGGTGCCCAGCACCGCTGCTCCGGCCACTGCTTCCTGCAACCCAAAAGGCCACCCACTCAGTCCTCAGTCTGGCTGCCTCCACTCAATACCACCCGGAGAGCCAGTCCGTCCCCAAGGCACTGGGGGCCGGTTGCCCAGGATCAAACCCAAACAACTGCACCAGCCCTCACCTGAGCCGTAATCTTGGCTGTGGCTGCAGCTGCGGCCACAGCAGCAGCCGGTGGGAGGCCTCCAGGTGTGGCAGGTGTAAGCAGGGGCATGGGGGGTGTGACAGCCTTGCCCACCCGCAAATACTGGCCACCCAGGTCAAAGAGGTTCATGGAAGACACGGCATCCTGAGACGACTGGGCCTTCTCATACTCTGCAGGGCAGGGGCAGCGGTGAGGGCCACAGTGCCGGGCAGGCCCGGCCCGCCCGCCTCAGCCCGCCCTAGCTCACCAATGAAGCCGTAGCCCTTGTGCTTGCCAGTCGTGGGGTCCCGGGCCAGGGTACAAGACTTGATCTTGCCGAAGGCCTCAAACACACTCTTGATGTCGTCGTCAGAGAGGTCCTGGTGCACAGAGGCCACGTAGATGCGGTTGAAGGCTCGTGCCTCCTCGGCCAGCTGGTCGATGATGGGCTGGGCCTGCCCTATGTTGCTGGGCCTGCCCACCTGGGGAAGAGCAGGGGACCAAGAGCCCCCGGTCAGCTCAGCTGGGTCACCGTAGGCTCCCATGGGGGCAAGGGGCGCTGGACAGAGCCCGGCAGCAATTGCCCCAGCCCGGGCCCCACCTTGATGTTCCTGCCTCCCAGCATCACTGAGTTCATCTGCTCCAAAGCCAGCTGGGCAGCTTCAGGGACCTCGTACTCCACAAAGGCAAAGCCCTGCACACAGGGAAGCGTGTTAGGCCAGGAGAGCCTCGGGCGGGGCAAGGTGGAGTGGGGCCGACCTCACCTCACCTTGTGCTTCATGGTGACAGAGTCCCAGGACATGTCAATGCTCTTGATGGGCCCAAAGGGGGCAAAGGCCTGGCGAATGGTGTCCTCACCCAGCTCATAGTAGATGGAGCCCACGTAGACCCGGCACATAATGGCCAGTGCCCGCTGCCGCTGAGCTGCCATCTGGAGCAGGACACAAGGGGAGAGAGAGCCACTGGCTTGTGACGGGGTGGCACGGGGCGAGGCAGCCCACGCCCCTCCTGGCCCACCCACTCAGCTCCGCTGTGGTGAGGGCTTCCCACACGGCAGCCTGGCGCAGGCTGAGCCCCAGCAGTCAGGGTGGCGAGGGTCAGCAGGACCCTACCCCCAGGAAGGAAGGCCAGGCCCCGAGGCAGGACACGGACGCACCCTGGCCCACCCAGGTCCTGGGCAGACTGGCAGCAAAGCTGACAGGTGGCCAGGAGGCAGGGCTGTGCGCCCTCCCACCCTGCCCACTCCTCTAGTCTGGAGGTCAGGTAGCCTGGGCTGGGCTGGGAGATCCTCCCAAGTGTTCCGACGGAAGAGGGACGGGGAGCCATCCGAGCTGGAGGGACCCGCTGGTGTGGAGGCGAGAGAGGGAGGCGGAAGATAGGGCAGCTACCGCCCAGAAGAGACCCCAGGGGAGCAGGTCAGGAGCCCGGATGGGGCTCCCAGGAGAGAGGATGAAGAGCCGCTACTTATGCGGGGCCGACTCGGCAGGTGGGGGCTCCGCATTCGGCAGCCCCCATGCCTTGAGCCCCTCACAGAGGAGCTGCCTGGCCCCCAAGAGCATCAGGAGCTGGCGGACACCGCCTCTGCCCCGGGGTGAGCGTGGCCGCCGTGCTTAGTGACCTCTCCGAGCCCTCAGGGATGGGGAGCCCATCCCTGCCACCTCACACATAATGTGCCAGGCAAGGGGGTTCCCAGAGCTGCAGGCGGCGGGCACCGGGAGAAGAGCACAGGCCTAGGGCAGATGAAGATGATGGGGCCTGGCTCTGGCCTCTCCCCTCTCTGTCAGAAAGGTGCCCGAGACCAGAGGCCACTTTCCGTCTTTGAGACACCAACTAGCCTGGTATAGGCTGGGCTTCCCCCTCCCTCAACGAGGGGCCTAAAAAAAGTCCACAGCTCCCGCTAAGTAAAACTTCCCCCCAAATGGGACTCCCTTCCTCAAACTGGACTCCCAACTAATAGGCCCCAGGCTCCCTGTTGGGACTAAGGGCCCCACAGGGGGAACCATGTGCCCCCTGCACTAGGTACCCCAGACATCAAACCATCTACCCCTCAAGTCAAAGTTCCCCGCGATAGGAGCATGTCTCTTCAGTGGGGGCTCCCCAACAGCAAGTGGGCCAAGAGCCCTCTCCCTGGCGTCTCCCCACAGTCAGACGCCGCCGCCCCCCCCCCAGAGGGCACTGGGCCTCTCTGGCCCTGCGGACAGGGCCACATCTCCCGTGGGAGCAGCATGACCAGGGCCACGAGAAAGGGCCACGTTCCCCCTCAGACTTCCTGGAGGAGTCCCTGGCCGCCTCAGCCTGCCTCTGGGGGATGGAGGGGTGTCTCTTTCCCACACTCCTCTATCCCTGGTGCCTACGGCCACGGCCACCAGCTCACCTCCTCCCTGGCCTACTCCCTGGCTGTGTGGCCTCTAGCCCTTTCTGGCTGACAGCCAGGCCCAAGGCCCAAGGCCCAAGGCCTTGCCCTTCCCTTGCTCGCTCGCTCGGGTCCCCCCACCCCTCCACCCCATCCATCCATCCTCCCTCCAGGGTCTGATGGGGCCATGAGTTAGGACTCTTCTCTCCTCAGGACCTGACCCCAACCCAGACGCCCAGGCAGCCTGGAGACTGACGGAGCTGGAGGCCTGGGCGGTGCGCACCGTGTGTGCGAGCGGGCGGCACGGGTACAGGTGGGCCTGGCATGGGCAGCTACCCTCCTGGCCGGCTGCCCTCCGCAGTTACCTGGCCGGTTAGTTTTAAGGCGGGCCCTCAGAGCAGATGGAGGCCTCCCCAGGGCGGTCCCGGGTGGGTGCCCGCCCACACCACTGGCCCCGCCACGCCTGGCGCTCTGCTGCGCTCGTCCGAGCGGGCGGGCAGGGCCGGCTAGGGGAGCAAGGTCCCCAGCACGCGGGCGCACTGCCCCCCTCTAGCCCTGACTAAGGACATGAGCCCCGGAAGAAGTGAGCATTTCTATTGACCGATTGCAAAGGTGAGAGAGGATCTCCAAAGCCCATTGTCACTGCTGCCATCTGAAAGACAGTAAAGACAGAGTTCAGTCTGTTGGAGCCGAGCAGTCTCCCGCTGTTGTCACACCTCACGCAGACAGCGGCAGGCCCGGAGTCCCCGCCCTGCCTGGGAGGCCCGCCTGCCTTCCCACACTGCCGGCCGATGGCTGCCGGCACCTGCCCAGGGGGGCCTCAGAGCCCCAGGTGCCCTGCCCGCAGCCTGGCCAGCGGGGCAGAGGAAGGGAGGGGCAGGGAGAGGGGAGCGCGGAGGACGGGCACGGGCAAAGCACGGGACCGGCCAAGGCCTTGCCTGGCAGCGTGGATGTCTGGGGCTGGGTGGGGGCGGGGCTCAAGGCCCAGGCACCTGTGGGCCTCGCCCTGCTCTCCCCCACAGCCATCGCAGCCTCTGGCCCCACGGAGGCGCCCCCAGCCTGTCCTCAGTCCTGGGCCCCAGCCCAGGTGGTCTGGGCTCCCCGCAGGGGTGGGAGCCCGACCGCTCTTATCCGAGGCCAAGGGGACAGGGAGGTAGGGCCTCCATGCCGCACCATCAGCTGTGCGGCCAGCCGGGGGGCGCGGGCGCAGGGCAACCGGAGGCAAGCCTGAAGTCCGAGAAGAGGAGCCGCTCGGGGAGCAGCAGGGCTACAGAGAAGGGGCGGGGAGGGGCTGTGGGCGCTCAACAGGCAGGTAAGGCCGGGCCACTCAGGGCTCAGGGAGGAACCCGGGCGTCCCAAGAAGGAGTCCTTGAGAAACCGAGAACCACAAGACCTGGTGGGGCGCCGCAGGCAGGCACAGAGGAGGAAGAGAAGGAGGCGGCGGGAGGGCGGCGCAGGGCGGGCGGGCGCTCACCTGCAGGTTGGTGAGCTGCTGCTGCTGGTGCGCGATGGTCTGCTTCACCAGCACGCTCTTGATGCTCTGCTCCATGGCGTACTTCTTGGCCTGTGCGAGACGGTGGTGAGGAGCACTGGGGCCCGGCCTGGGCCAGCGGCCACCCCCACCCTCAGGCCCCGGGGCCCCGGGCCGGGAAGTGCAGTCTCACCTTCTGGAGGGCCTCCTGCTGCTCAGGCGTCAGGGGAGGCAGCCCCAGCTTTGCGGCTGTGCTCTGCCCGTTCTCCATCTTGATGGAGTCTGTCCCCTGGTGGTGCGGAGCAGGGAACCGGTTAGGCCGCAGCCAGAGGCCTCCTCCTGGGGCCCCCAGAAGCCCAGCCCACCTGTCTCCCTCCCACTACAACCTGGCCTCCATGCGGGCCTGCCCTTGTGACATGTCTGTCCTGTGGCCCCCAGGACCCACGGTTAAGACACACACTGAGGCAAACACACACCGTGGGGGCCCTGGACCAACCTGGAGCAGCTGTAGGGCCCAGGCGACAAGGCCTCAGGAGAGCCACCAAGACAGGAGGCAAGTAGTAGAAGGGCCGGCCCTTGCGGCAGCCCGACCCCAGAGCCTCTGTGCCATGCTGCGCAAGAGCACGGCCCTGGCTGCCCTCCAACACGGGATGGGTCAGGGCCGACGGTCCGCACTGCTCACTGACTGCACTCTCTCCTGGCCCCGGCCAGGGACGAGTTCCAGGGAGCACTCCGGGGATGGATGGCAAAGGGCCTCCCCGCTCTGTGCAGCACCCACCCTATCGCTGCACACTGCGCACCGCCCAGGGAGCCCTGAGGACGGCTCAGTGCTTAACCCTGGGCAGAGAAGCCAGGAGCCGACCAGCTGCGGGGCACAGAGGCCTAGGGCATGGGCCAGCACCTAGCCAGGCAAGCAGGGGGACGGAGATGCTTTGGGAGCAGGCACAGCAGACACCACTAGTGTTACACCCACATGCCTACTGTCAAATCCACTTCTAAGCCGTTTGCAGAGAGAATACAGCCGTGTAAAGCAGGAAGAGACGCCCGGCCACCAAACCAAGGAGAGTGTGGCTGTCGGGGACTTGAGCACACCTGCCCGTCCACCAGCTCAGGGGACCTGGGGCTACCCAGCAACTGCAAAGCGAGACCACCACTGGCCTCTCCCGAGAGGGTGTTCTGTAGCCCCCGGCACGTAGCCGTAGGAGGGACGGCAGAAGACAGAGGCAGGTCCCAACTCAGGAGTGACAAGCAAGGACCGAGGTACCAAGGAGTCAGGAGGGGGCCGGCTGACCCAACCCCCGAGAGCCACCATGCTGACCAGAGCAGGCCCAAGGGCAGGAAGCCCAGGACGCCCCTCCCCTAGCAGCCCCGCCTGGCCACGAGGCTGGTCCCCTCCACCCTCCCCGCTGGCTCCAGGCCCAATTCTACTTAGTGGGAGAGAGGCCCCAAAGTCGGGGGCTGCATGCCAGAGCGGGCTGTCACCGTGGTCATCAATGCCAACCCCCTTTCAGCCCCTTAGAAACTTTTCAATCTCCTCTTTGTCTCAGTAAACAAAAGGCCCTTCTCCCACCGACCAATGGTTGGCTGGACAGCCAGCCAGGGCAGGGGAGGGCTGGCTGCAGGGACTCCCTGGCCCCCTTGCCCATCAGCTTCAGCCCTATAACTCCCGGGATGCAGGCTGCATACCATAGCCCTTCCCCAAGTGTGCCGCAATGAGGGGACCCCAGAGGAGGGCCCAGCCCCCACAAGTCCCCAGGGCGCCTTGCTGAGCCACTGCTGGAAACCCTTGGAGGCAGGCGTTGCCATGGAGAAGCACAAAGAGCCCTATCACCCAGGGACAAGGCCCACTGCACCTCCCATGGGACACTCTCCCAAGGGCGGGCCGCAGGGCAGGACAAGATGTGTCCAAGCCAAGCCCAGCGAGGCTACCAGACTGTGTTGGACTTGCGCATTGTCCTGCTTTGCTGTCATACTTAAACCAGAGAGCTGGCTCTTAACAGTGTGCACTGGGGGAACAGCACGCCCGCCCTTCCAAACGGCACCAACGGCTCAGCGCTCACACTGGCTGCGGTTTGGCCCCCACCTGACCACTGCCTGGCGTCTGAACACACGCAAGACTGCAACCCACCCCAGAAGCAGGGTGGACGCCAAAGGGAGAGGCAGGGACAAGGAGACTGGAGCCAGTCAGAGGCTGGGTGGCGAGGGGGCAGGACAGCCGCCTCTGCCCAGAAGGCAGAAAGAGGCCAGGGGCTCCTCCCGCCCACCCCCAGCCAGGTCTCTCTGGGCCCAGGGACACGTGGCCGGGCGGACAGGCAGGCGGGCAGGCAGGCGGGCGGGCGGGCGGGCCTGAGGGCGAGGATGCTTAAGGGCAGTACCTGTGGTGGTTTCCACTTGTCTCCCGCTGCCACCACTGCCGCCGCCGCCGCCGCCGCCGCCGCCTCGGACCCCCCTCCTTGCTGGCCATTGACCTGCTGCAGGCAGGAAGAAAATGCTGTGATGGACGGACAACCATGAGACCCACCCACCGGGCCCTCTCATCTTCCCTGGCTCAGGGCTGAGCTCCCCAGACGAACAAGGGAGGCCAGGGCACAGGAGGGACCAGGTCTGGCCTGGCCCAAACATTCCTGACACTACCCCACCCTGCCCACTCTGCCCGCGTACCTGCCGCTGCCCAGGACTCCGGCACACGGGGCCAGCCTGGCAGAAACCACAGCAGAATCTGGGGCAGTCCCCAGTTGGCTGCAAGGCCCAGAAGGGGACAGGGTAGAGAGCCAAGGAAAGGCAGCCTCTCCTGGGTCTCGAGTGGCCCTCTGGCCACACCACTGAGGTCCTAAAAATCAGGTCCTTTCCCGCCGGCAGGACAAGGGCACCTCTCCAGCGCCCCGCCCATGTGCCTGGGCGGGCTCACAGCTCAGCATCAGTCCCAATGCCTTCCACAGGCACTGGCCAGGCAGGCGGTGGCACGTGCACGCCCCCTCCCTCAGCAGTCACACTCTTCAGCGCTTTCTGACAGGAGGAGGGCAGCTGAGAACTTAGCTACACCCTTAACCTACACCCAGAGAGGGCCCATGGAGCACTGCCATGCAGACAGGACGGAAGGACCAGCTCCCCACATGGCTATACAGGCTGGCAGGGGCAAGGACAGGACGAGGGCAGGCGGTGGGGGCCTTGGTGGAAAGGCCCTGAGATCTACTGCCCCTTCTGACAGGCCACACTGCAGGAACCAAGAGCAGAGTGCATTCACCCAGCTCCCAGATCAAGGGCGAGACCCACAGACATCTAGGAACATGGGACGGCCATGACCATCCTTGGAGCTTGGAGCCCTATGCACAGGGGAAGCCAGAGCATGCCCCAGGCTCTCTGGCCTCAAAAGAGCGATAGCAGCATATTCTCGGCTGCCCAGAAACTGTGGCCAACCCAGCCCAGCACCTCAGCACCATGGCTCTGCAAGACGGTGCCTTAGAGCACGTGAAGGAAAGAGGGCCTCTGACACAGGTCCCAGCCAGTGGATGCGTGGCAGCTGGGCATGCGCTCAGAGTCTGACTTGGCCCCCAGAGTACAGGCTGCCTCTCAAGGCCCACAGCAAGAGGTCACTTCAGGTCTGCGGAAGCAATCCAGCCCCTAGACCCCCGTCCACAGGGCCAACTGGAAGGCACATTTAAAATAACTTCCTGATCTCTCCCCCAAATGACTGTGAGAGTCAGCACAGAACCAGGACAATGACAAGAACAGAAAACGTCTTCGAAGAGACTTCCCGGAAAAGTCAGACCACCAAGGACTCTGCCCAGGACATCCCACCCCCTCCACTGCAGAAACCAAGTTCTCAGTGCTACTGAGCTGGGTTCTGTTGTAAGCAGACGCTAAAAGAGCCTGGAGAAAAACTATCATTTGTCATCACAGCTAAGCTAGGCACATGCCATCATCCTCTGGCAATGAAAACTGCAGGCTTTGCAGGCCCAAAGCCCCCCTCCCAGCACCAGGCAGCAGGGGTGATGGGCCCCTCCTTGGGGAGGCAGCACAGGCCCGTCATTCTGGGACCCAAGCTCTAGCCTTGCCACTGGTCAACAGCCCAGGTTGAAGAGGATTATTTCCATTAGAAAAGCAGAAAAGTCTGGGCCAGCCGAATGGCGCGTTGGTTAAGAGTTGGCTTAGGATGCCAGCTCTGAGCAGCAAGGCCCCGGTTTGGATCCCACATATGAGGGCCAGTGACACTGCCCTCTACAGCTAAGATGGTGAACAGCAGCTCCACCTGGAGCTGGGCTGCTGTGAGTCCCTGGGACCATAGCTGCAGCCCCTGCTGCAGTGGGCTGCCATAGGCTACAGTGAGTGGCCAGCAGCCAGCATGAGCTGCTAAGAGCCACCATGAGCGGCTGTCCAGAGACCGGTGACTAATATGCCTCACCTGAGAAGAGCATAATGATGGTGCTGGAATGGGCCAGTGGGGCGGAGTCCTCTACACTAGACTGCGAAACAAGGGGACAGCAACTCGTCTGTTCCCCTCCCCCAATTCCCCAATAAAATCTTTGGGGGGGAAAAAAAAAAGAAAAAGAAAAGCAGAAAAGTCAAGTCATTCCTGAACATCTCCAGGCTTCAGGCTCTGAACCAGGCCCGTCTTTTGGGGCTGGCCGGAGGACTTGGTGTCCATGTGCAGGACTTCAGGGGTCCCTGTGCAGGGGAAGCACACCCAGTGTCAGCCTCAGACAGCACTGCTGCCTCCCACCCATCCAGCGCATGGCCAGGCTTGGGGCTGGGCACCAGAGATGCAGCAGAACGAGACAACAGGCATGCCTGCAGCAGCAGTAAGCATCAAGATGGACAGCAAGCGCAGGATGGAAATGAGACGATGAGGCATACTGCACACCACATCACGGAGGCCTCTCTGAGCAAGGACATGCAGGGTGGGACCTACAGAAGAAAGCAACGGTGCCCACGGGGAGGGGAGAGGGTGGCAGTGCTCCTGCCAGGTGGGAGTGAGCAAGGGGAAGACAGGGCAGTGAGTGAGAGGCACGATGCATCAGAAGACCATGCCCTGTTTCTGCAGCCAGCAGGTAGAAGGCACGCCTGAGTGAGAAGAGCCATCTCTGGATCTTCCTGCACCTTCCCTCTCATCAGATCCCAGTCAGACAAGTTCAATGTCACTCCATCCCACCTCCCAGAGCTGAAGCCACAGTTTAGGACAGCAAGCAATGTGGCTCACCATGCACAGACCATAAGACAGAGAACAGGCACTCACTATGCCCAACTAGGACAGCAGGGAGACAGGCAAAACCCTTCTAGAAACGTGTCCATTCAAAAATGTAGAAGAGGAACATGTCAGACCACAGGCTGATGCGTACGCCAGGGCCTTCCGTTTACATACACCTATTAGCATGCATGTCTGTGCTAACCTGAGCACTCAGGTGGGCAACGAGCACCCCTACCAAAAACCCCCGCTTCCTGGGGTCAGACTTGCCGCTCACCGCCACCTCTACTATGATGCCACCTTGTCTGGCACTGTCACAGCTGAGCTGAACCCCAATTCACCCCTTAGTCCCCACAAGCATAGGAGCCAACTCCTGGGCTTAACGGTTATGCTGTTCTGCGGATGGCTGGGGACATGAGGCATCCACTCTCGCTGGCCTCCTTCTACGCCTTCCCAGGACTCTCAGTCCTTGTCTCCAAACTTCTCGCTCACTCACCATCCAACTTTTGACTGTTGCCTGAGGCAGTCACCAAGTCCTCACCTCGTTTCTAACCTCCCTCTCACGAAGGGTATTTGCTCCTGTGGCTTCAACAGGAAGGATACCGTAAAAAGAGGCGCAGTGAAAAATTAGCTGGAAATCCCACACTGGGCCCCCCTCACAAGCTGGGGCCTCTCTCTCACTAGGCTCAGGGCCTGGCCGGGGCAGTCTATTTCCTGGCCCTCAAATGTCTCCCCTATCAGCCCAGCCTCCAGCCACCTGCAAAAGTTGCCTTCTCAGACAGACTTCACATGACTCTGGGCGTGGGTTAGAGGAAGAGTGGCAGATAAACAAAGAGATGAAGTGCCACCGCGAAGGGTCCAGGACGGAGGCAGTTACAGAGCCAAGCGGGGAGGAAGAAGGGTCAGAGGACATGTCCCCCGGGAGGCGTGGCGAGAGCAGGGTTCTTCATCTACGCTAATCACTCCATGTGGCTGAAAGGGCCGGGAGGGGTTCCTTCCTCCAGGCGCCCACGCCCCCCTGGGCACGGCTCCCTCGGGCGAACACCATAAGGTGCCTCGGGTGGGAACTGGTCTCTGGTGCCCAGCAGACCCGCGAACAGGGCAGGGGCTGCCTCTGGTTCCCCACTGTGCCCCAACTCCTCGCACAGTGCTCGGGACCAAGTGATCACTCAAGAAACGTCCCTTCCTGCGTGGAGATGACTCGAGGGGGCCTGCGAGCTGGAAACCACTTCCACGCAGGGCTTCAGCGGGGAGCAGGCTCACAGCTGTGGCTGCAAGGAGCCCGGTCCCTGCGCTCAGGCCGGGCAGCCGCCGCCACACGGGCGGGAGGAGACGCGCCACCCCTCCCAGGGGGCCCCGGCCGCCGGGCCCCGCCCGCACTACGCTCCCCGGGCCCGGGCCCTGCACGGCCCTCCGCGCTCCCCGCCGGAAGCGGCCGCTCGCGGGCCGGAAGCTGGGGCCGCGGCCCGACCCCGCCGCGCGCCCGCCCCGTCTCCCGCGACCAAGGGCTGGGGGTGCCGAGGAGGGGCCGAGGCGTCCCCCGAGGGGCGCTGGACGCCCCGGGCGGGCGGGAGACCTGCTCCCGCCCGCTGAGCGCAGGCCCGTGGTCGCAGGGAGCTCACTTACGAGAGCTAGAGTCGCCGTCGCCATCTTGCGTCCGTCGCGGCCGCCGCGCGCGCCACACGCTCCTGCTCCCTCCGCGGTCTCGCGCGATGTGGGCGCTGGCGGCGCCGCCGGGAGAGAGACGAAACTATCGCGATACAAGGCGCTTTCTCGACGCGACGTGGTGCGAGGAGCGCGGCCCGCGCTTCCGGGGCGGGGGCGGAAGGGGCGGGGGGCCAGGGGCGGGGGCGGAAGGGGCGGGGCAGCCCCAGGGCGGAAGGGGCGGGCCCGGGGCGGGAGAGGGCGGGCCCAGGGCGGGAGAGGGCGGGCCCAGGGCGGGAGAGGGCGGGCCCAGGGGCCGGGGCCGTGTCCATCGCGGGCGCGCGTCGCGGGGATCGGGACCCTCTAACCTTCGTCCAGCCACCCACTGTCTTCAGCTCCCCGCCGCCCCCGTGTGGCCGCCGCCCCATTTCTCGGCCTCCTGGTCAGAAGACCTTAGTTTCTGTCCCCGCCTCGCACCCCAGAGGCAGGACCAGGACGGCCGGATCCCCTCCAGCGCTGGAAGGCCCGCCTGCCCCAAAGATCAAGTGGAGGTGACCAAGAATCGCCCCATATCCGAATCAGATCTCCAGATGCCCCTTCTTTGCATTCCGACACCTCGGAAGTCAGCATGTGCCTGCCAGTGGATGGTGTGTCCTCGTTTAATTCGCAGCGCTTTCCCTTTCCCAGCGATTCACGAAACAGTGGTGCATCTTAACACGATGGCGTAGACCCAGTGACGTACAGTCGGCAGACCTGCCACCCGAGCCCGGCTTGTGAGCCCACCGGCGGAAGGGCACGCGCCTGCAGGCCCTCAGTCCCGGGGCTCGTGCTTAAAGGCTCAGGGCATCGGCCGCGGTGTGCAGCCGCCCTGAGCTTTGGCCACAGGCCGCGCGCGCCCTGTCCCAAGGCCCGAACTCACTGAAGAGCCACATCTGTAAGCTGGGGCCCTGAGGCTGTCAGCCATCGGCTTCAGCCTGCCTGAGGCGACACCGTGCCTTCCCCAGCTAGGCAGGGCTCTTCTCAGCCTGGGAGAGTTTCAAATAAACTATGGGCACAGCTAGTTAAACGCAGCAGAATATTCTCCTCATCTCCCTCCGCTCTGAAATGATGGGAACAGGATTTTACAAGGCAAAAACTCATGAAGACAAAGAGGGGGAATGTTGGGGCGCTGGAGGAAGGTGGACAGTGGGAGCTGCTTTAGTGGACTGCAGTCAGTGTCCCAGGGATCATGCCTGAAGATGCGGCTGGAAAAGGAGACCCGGACTTCTCTCCCTACCAAGTGGTCAAGGGGGTGAGCTCCAGCAGAGGCGCTCTGGGGGCTGGCTATCGGGGCAGGGTCCTGTTCTGAAAGTGGGGGAGCAAGTGAGATTCGGGCCCTTTCCGCCCTTCCACCCTTGGCTCCAAGTCTTGCCCCGACATGTGCCACGTAGGGTCCTCTGAGAGGAGAGCTCCTCTCTGCAGCTGCTCCCAGCTCAAAAGAGAAGACTGATGGGCTGGTGGGGGCAGGGAGGCTGCTCAGACCCTGGCCTGGCTAGATCCCAGAGCTGGAAGCCCCACCACTAAGATCATCTCACTCTTAAGTGCAACTGGGCAGCCCAGAATCAACAGGCACCTGAGGAAGAGGGAAAAGGCAACAAAGGAAACGGGAAAGCGACTCAGAAGGAACAGAGACAATAAAGAAGAAAAGTTGAAATCATATCCTCAGAGATATTTGAGGACATTGCATCCAAGAACAAGAGGGTGTAAAGAAAGAACATTCAGCAAATGAGAGAGCTTACAAGTGAAAAAATATGAGAGGGAAACAAACAGTTCAATGGAAATACTGAAATGTAAAGTTGGAATCTTTCAGATGTCTAACAACAGAACCAGGCAGCTAGAAAACAGAAATGTCATCATAATCACGTAGGTCGGCACCCTCCAGTAAGTGGCCTGGCACCTCAGAGGCCTCCATAATTGGTGGGGATGGTGAAGGGGTAGATAGGCTGGGACTGCCTCACCTCCACCACGGGGGGTGGGCCTTACAAGCACGCTCTGGGGGCAGCTTCCCATGACATTTGCTATGTAATCTGGCATTCAGAGTGCTGGTGGCTGGGCTCTGTTCTCATCACACACACCTCATATAATCCTTAAAACACCTGGAGTGCGGACTATCACTGACCCGGGTTTGACAGGGGAGGAAGTGGAGGCATAGACCAACATGATCATGTAGGAGGAAGCCTCGGAACGGCTCCAGAGCCTAGGCCCTTCACCACCACAATTACAGCTCTCAAAAGTTAAGTCCAACATCGAAATAATAAGAGTTCCAGAAAATAAGGAGAGGGGGAAATCAACAACAAAGTAAAGAAAAACTTTTAGAACCAAAAGGTTGGGATCTCTGGACAATAGATGAAAGAGGCCTACATCAAGACATGTCGCTGAGAATTTCCAAAGCACTGGGGCACAGAAAAGAGGGAGAGATCGTAGACAAAGGATCAGAATTCAGAACAGTACAGGATTTTTTGGGACTAGAAGAAAATGGTGTGCTATCCTCAGTATCTTGGGAAGAAATCACTTTCAACCCAGCCAGATGCTTGTACCTAGTTACACTGACGGTAGATGTGAGAGCAGAGTAAGGACCGATAGCCAAGGATTCCATCACTTCCCATGCATCCTTCCCCAGGAAATGTGGAGGGGGTTCTTCCTCAAATAAGGCAAATAAGGGAATCGGAAAGTATGGGGCCCAGAGACCAGCGGTACTCCCAGAGGCTGCTGACAGCCGCGCCAAAGGCCCAAGAACTAGCAGCCTGGGGCAGGCAGCGGGCCTGGTGAGGGCTGCAGGAAAACATGAACCAGAGCAGTCAATTCTGCAGCAAGTCTCAAGTATTGAGGGGAGGCTCAGATTTTGGCAGAAGAAGCCAAGAATGAACTGAGACATGTATAGAAAACTAAGCCAACCTCCAAGAAAATGAAAAGTTGTGCCAGAAAGAACTGTCACCATAGGACACGTTGTTCTCTGCCGAGACCTGGGGGAATGAAGCCCTAAGAATACTCGTCAACCTGGGGATGATGCTAGGTCAGGGACATGAGGCCAGTGATGCCCCTTCCCAACCTCTGCCCCCAGAGGATGCCAGCAGGGGACACCTGTGGTGGAAAAACCAATAAAAAGCAGTAAAAGCATGGGTGTGCTTTTGGGAAACAGGATTTTAAATGGCTGAAGAAACAGCAAAGAAAGGATCAGGGTTGGAGGCTGCATTTATTATTTATTGTTGGCCTAAAAACCATTCCACTTCTAAAAGTGATATGTATATGACTTTGACAAGAGAAAAGTTAAAGTGGAAACCTCAACAGTCTGGGTTAAATGAAGCAATGGCAGTACAGATAGCTGTGAGTTTAGTGTAATTGCTGGTACAATCTGTTATGCATTTGACACTCACTGTTAAGGACAGTGCAGAATCAGACAGCTTAGCATCAGGATTTCCAGCCAGGGATGTAAGTTATTTCAGATTTGTATTTTAGGTTGACAGGTGTGAGAATTTGAGTAATTTAATGAAGAGTATTGAAATACCAAGTTTAAGATAACTTGAGAGTCACTCTATCTGTACATTTAATTTATTTGCTAGGCCTGGCTAAGTTTGTTTTGTCTTGGGTTTTGGTTAGGGCAATGTGGTGTGGTAGGTGGAACCATAATGGCCCCTGGAGATGTCCATGCCCCAACCCTGGAACCTGGAACTGTCCGGTACGTGGCAAGACGACTTTGAGATGGGCAGACTGTCCTGGATTACCCGGGTGGACTCAGCCTCATTACATGAAGCTTTTCTGGCAGCAGAAAACCAGACAGATGGTTCAGGACAGACTGTACCGACTGTCGCCGACTTGGAATATGGAGGATGGGGCCCTGGGGCCGAGCAGAGGAATGTGACTGCAGCTAGAAGCTGGGAAGGGCCTTCAGTTTACAGCAGGCAAGAAAATGGGGAGCTCGGCCCTGCCACTGCAAGGAAATGAATCTGTGCCCGTGCCTGGGCGACACCTGACACCACAAGCCAACACCCATCCTGAAGGAACAGGAGGACCTCCAGAAAGGAGGGCAGCCGGCTTGGCCGGACTTCTGACCTACAGAGCTGTAATAACTTTTGTTGTTTAAGCCACTAAGTGTGTGATCAAGTCTTATGGCAGCAACAGAGAACTAATACAGTGGTGTGCTTTCTCGGTTTGGCATTTGAAATGCTGAAAAAGAACCCTGAACGCACTAAATTTATACATGCAATTTAAAGCATTTAAGGGTGTTTAAATTTGAAAATGGAGGGGAAGTGGTCCAAGAGAACCAGGCCAGGGCAATACAGGAGAAAGAGAGTTAAGTGGGAGAGACAGGGAACTGGGGCCCAGGGAGGGAGGTAACGGGGTGGTGAGCTTCAGAGGAGACACCTTGAGGCAGGGAGGACGCCTGATCCAACCCCTCCGGCCAGGGAATACCAGAGAGAAAAGAGCCCTTTGCAGGGGGCTGCAGGGGCCAGAAGTGACCAGAGCTGGGTGGCGGGTGCCGGCCTCAGACAGGGGCTCCAGGCGGGTCTGCGCTGGACACTGGGCAGGCGTGCAAAAGCCACATGGTGTTGGGAATGGGCTTCTTGGAGTGTCTGCTGCCTGCTTCTCCGGCCAGGTCATGGCCCTGCCGGGCGTCCAGCACCATGTCTCACGCCCGCAGGTGCTTTCACTGGCTTGAGGTGGGGGTCCATGTATGGCTTTGTGGTACCAACCCGGGATGGGGCAGACATCTGTCCAGGGCTGACTCCCCCCACAGCCATGGCTACCTACAGAGAGTCCCCCCCACCACCACAGGGCTCAGTCTCCAACCAGACAGCCTGGGGGTGGGGTGGGAAGTTGACCAGGGAAAGGATATGGGAAGGAATGGTGAGTTGTGGAAGCACGCTGGGTGGGGGGCTCCTGGTCCTAAGGACTGTAGGGCCCACTCATGCCCCCCAACCCACTGAAGGGCTCCCCTGTGGGCCCAGCCTCATGGCCCTCACCCTACCCCCAGCCCAGGGCCTCTCGATAGCTGTGCAAGACAGAGGCTCCTCACTAGAAGGCGTTTGGTCCTCAGCCCCGGCACGCAGGCAGAAGGCAGCCCCAGGTCCCCGACAGTTGGCCCCTAGCTGCCCACGTGGGCGGCCAGGTGCGCAGTCAGGGCTGAGCTCCGTGGTACTTGAGGAAGGTGCTCTCCAGGAAGGCTGCCAGCTTCGGCCGGTCGTCCTGCAGGGTGGGAAGGAGGCATGGGGGGACGGAGGGGTGTGGCCCACTGTCCGCGCCCCCCCAGCTCGGCCTCGCACAGCCTACACACCTCATGGACAAAGCCGTAGTGCACAAGCTCGGCAGCAAGGTCCTGGGCGCTGTCGGCTGCGGCAGGGGCGCGGGCAAGGGCGTGGGGAGGCAAGGCATGAGGCCACGGTGTGGCCCTGCCCGCCCCCACCCAGAGGCCCCACCCGGGGTCCCCCAGCATACTTGGGAGGAGGTCATAAGTGAGCTGCCGGTGCAGCCGGTCCTCCAGTACCAGAAGCAGCGTGAGCTGGGGAGGCAGGAGGGCAAGGTCAGCCCCAGTCCAGCCGGCCCGGCCCCTCCCCCACCCGGCCACACCAGCCTGGGGCCCTGCTCACATGCCAGCGCGCCTTGTCCTCACTTCTCTCCAGGGTACACTGCATCTGGGTCACCTGGGGGTGGCAGGGGCCCAAGGTCACTCACAAAGGCTTACACTCAGCAACTGAGGGCCAAGCGCAGACGCGCCTCCCAGGGGCCCAGAGTGGGCAGTAAGGACTGGAAGTGGGGACAGTGCCCGAGAGGAGCCTAGGAAGGACTTCTCACTGCTAGCCACCTGGAGCGCCAAGGAAAATTCCCAGGAGAGTAGGCACGAGGCTGGGTACTGAAGGATGAATAGAAGCTTTCACAGGAAGAGACAACAGCTGGACCAAGAGGCAGCTGTGAGAAGCAGGCGGTCAGCAGAGACGGCACAGAGCAGAAGTGCAGGACGCCAGCAGGACCAGGCCTGGGTGCACCTGGGGGTCGGGCTGAGGACCCCACGATCTCTGTGGGCAGCTTCGGCCATTAGGACAGGAATCCTGGCTGCAGTGCGGCTGGGACCCAGGAGGAAGGAGGCCAGGTGGGGAACGGGGGTGGCCCAGATCAGGGCAGTGACTGAAGACACACACAGGGCCAAAGCCAGAGCTTCTGGAGCCCAGTTGGTGAGGACACAGAAAGGGAGGGAGAGAGGCCCCTGGCCACGAGGGAGCCATGCAGGAAGCAAGGTTGGGGGAGACATAATGTCAGGAGGCCTTGGAGGAGACACCGGGACATAAACGTCAGAGAGTCAGCAAGCGAAGGGGGTGGGATCAGAGAGGGCTGGGGGCAGGTGAGCCTCCCAGACAAAGGCTGCTTGGAGCAGGTGGGATCGGCGGGGGGGAGGCAACCTGTATACGGATTGGCAGCAGGGACTGCAGGGGGCAAGAAGCCTCTGGGAAAGTGGGTACCCCAGCTTGTCATAGCCCCCCAATCCCATAGAGGGGTCTGTCAGGACTTGCTCTCTGGCAGCCTGGGGAAGGGCTGGGCCGGGGCAACTCAAAGCCCCTGAGAAGGGCAGCGGGCAGCCTGAGGGCCACCACGGCGCAGCGGGATTGGGGCTCACCTTTCTGGTCTCCGAGTCAAACGGTTCTGGGGTTGGGGTCTTGGCCTTCTGGGCCTCCTCTGGGGGTGGTGCCAGCACACGGGGCAGCCCCAGGGGCCGAGCAGCAGCGAAGTTCATTAGCGGGTAGATCCCATTTCTGAGGACACACCAGGAGTGGCTGGGGGTTCAGGCCTGGCACGGCCTGTTCCCCAACCTCACGCCAGCTCTTACCTGACATCCTCCAGGAATTTGTCCAGCTCCAAGCAGGAGACCTCTGAATACCTGGCATGGGCATGAGAAGCACAGGAGGATGGCTTCCCGGCCTGCCCTACCATCGGGTAGCACTGGGTGGGGCTGGCCCGGTGGGGAGGGGAGGCCTCTGGGCAGCAGGCTACTCACCGCCACTGCAGCGGGGGCCGGGAGGGCCGGGGCACCTCGGCCAGGACGGCGTGCAGGTCCATAGACTTGGTCTTCTCCTCAACCACGTTCTCAGGCATGAGGTCTGCAGGCCGTGGCAGCACTCAGGAGGGTGCCTCCTGACCACGGGCCCCGCCCTCATCCCGACCCCAGCCCTTGGCCCCTCACACTGATGCTGGATGAAGCAGTGAGCTGCCAGGAGCTTCAGTGAGTGCACTTCGAACAGCACACGGTGGAAGAGAAGGCTGTGGGCAGAGGGCCGGCGGGCAGGGTCACGGGCCAGGCAGCAGAGGATGAACTCCTGGGGGCGAGGAGACGAGAGGCTGCTGTGCGTGCGTGCGTGCATGCGTGCGGTCTCTCTGCTCTGGCCCCTCGGTGTCAGCAGAGGAGGCCCCTGAAATCCCCAGACCCCAAGGTTCCAATCCCCAGGGAGCCTTTATGCAGGGCTGTGCATAGCGAGAGGTGTCCCGTTAGCAGCCAGGTCAGGAACTGGTCCTACAAACAGCACAGTCAGGCCCGGGCCCGGGACTTCCCACACTCTACCTCCTGCAACCCTCGCAAAAGTCCTGGGGGGTCGGCACTGTCATCCCAATTCACTCACATATGGCGTGTGCGCTGTGGCCCTGGGGCTGGGCAGAGTGCCAGATCAGCCCAGGTTCCAGAGGTCATATGGCCCGGCATGAACCCACCTCCCACAGCCTGCCCCTCTTTCAGTTCTCAGCTCAGGCCCAGCTCCGGAGATGACCTTGATGGCTCCCTGCCCCAACCCCCATCCACGGCCTGCACTGCCTCTCACATCTGTCTTGGCTCCACCTCCCCACCAGCCCTATCCAGGCCCCATCACTTCCTGCCCCCATCCCCAGTGGTCACGTGGTTAAGCCAGACAGTCCCCAGACTCTGGCCAGAGAGGTTGTGGATGCAGCTTCCATCCCATACTCCCTTTGCCCACCCCCTGCCCATCATGCCCCCCAGCAAACTCAGGCCACATCACATCTAGCCTCTCCCGGGAAGCTTAAAGGCAGGGCAGTGGAGTCAGGCAGACCTGGGTGCAAGCACCGGCTCTACTGCTTACTCTAAAGCTTTGGGCAAAGTACTTAGCCTCTCTGAACCTCAGCCTCTTTATCTGTAAAACGGGCATAATAATAGTGCCCACACACAGACTCTGCCTCTGGTCTCCGACCTTAGGATGTGCCCTTGGAGCCTTCAGGCCTGGGGCGCAGCATGCACTCCGGGTGATGGGCTTTTGTGCAGCTGGCTGGCACGGGTCAGCAGCACTGACCCACTGCACCCCCAGGCCTGTCCAAAGGGCCTCACCAGTCCTACCTGGAGCACGGAGAGCCTACTGGGAGGGGCAGGGCGAGCTGCTCACCCGCATGTTGGGGTCGCTCAGCGAGTGCCTGGCACGAGCAATGGCCTCCTCCGTCACCCGGGTATCCCCATTGGCCTGGATCTCCAACACAGCCATCTGGGGGCAGGGCCAGGTCAGGCAGAGGGAAGGGACAACACAGATGAGATGGTGGGGGGGGGGCGGGTAGCTGCGAGACCAGGAGGCCATGGGGCTAGTACCTCCAGCGCACACATCCCAAAGGAGAAGATGTCCACAGCAGTGCCGTCAGCAACTTCTGAAAGAGGGAGAGCAAGTCAGGGGAAGCGGGGCGGGCTCAGCGCCCAGGGGAGAGGGGCCCCCTGGGACTCACCGCCATACTCCGGCGGAAAGAAGTGCAGGTTCCGCGGTTCCTCCCGCTCCGCGCGGATGGGGCTTCGGAGGTCCACCGGGAGCGCTACGGGGAGCCAGGGGCATGAGCCGACCGACCCTCTCTTCGGCCCTCCATCCCCCAGCACCCCCACGCACCATTGGAGAAGATACGGTGCCACACTGCACGGCCACAGGGGAGAAAGAGCGGGCGTCAATGCGATGGGGCGCTGGGTGTCCTCTGCCCTCGGCCCCTCAGGCCCCCGCCCCGCCCCCTGTCCAGCCCCGCCCGCCCGCACCCGAGCCAATCTTGATGAGGCCGTTGTGCTGTATGAAGATGGTGTCACTGGTCAGGTTCCCGTGGATGATGGGGGGGTTGCAGGCGTGCAGAAAGCTGCAGGCGAGGGGAGGAGAGAGCCGGCGGAGCAGGGTCAGGGGGCGCCGGGGAGCGGCCGGGCGGGGGCCGGCAAGCCGGGCTCTCACCTGAGCGCGGACAGGATCTGCGTGCACCAGCGCTTCCAGGCCTGGCGTGGGACGCACTCCGTCGGACCGGCGGGGAGAGGTGGCTGGGCCTGCGGAGCCCCGCCCGCCTCCCGCCCCGGCCCAGGCCCTCTCCTGTCCCCGAGGCCACCCCGCGCCCCGCGCATCTGCACCCGGGGGGGCGCCCCGCCAGGCCCGGCCCTGCCGCCGCCCCGGCCCACTCCCCATACCCGCGCGTTCATGGCCTTGTGGTTCTTCTTGGTCTTCTTGAGGAACTGCTTGAGGCTGCCCGACGACACGTACTCTGTGATGAAGACGACCTGCGGGGCGGGCGGGCTCGCGGGCTCCGCCAGCTGCGGGTGGGCGCCCACGGCCGCCCCGCCCACGGGTGCCGCCCCCGCCCCCGCTGTGCCTGTGGCTCACCCGCGCGCGGGCCTCGGAGGCATCCAGCCAGTACTTGTGCAGCTTGACGATGTTGGGGTGGTCGAGCAGTGCCAGCTGCTCAAACATGGTCTGGATCTTCTCCTGGGAAGGGAGGGGGCGCGGTCACGGGCGGTCAGAGGAGGGGCGGGGGGAGACGTGGCCGGCCTCACCTCGTGGGCAGAGAAGGCCTTCCTGTCGCTGAAGTGCAATTCGTTCCACACCACCTCCACGCCCTCCTCCGTGTCCATGGCCAGGAAGGTGCTCTGCACCCCCGGCATGTTCCCCTGGTTCACCTGGCGATGGGGGGGGGACACACCTGAACGTGCTGTGTGTGTCGGGGCGAGGGGGGCTTGCTCTCTGCGCACCCCCCCCCCACCGCCCCGGAGCGCCAAGCAGGCCCTGGCGCACCCCGGGGGGAAGCTGCGGGGAATGAGAGCAGCTTTCAGGTGCGGGATGGTCGCCAGGGGGCTGGGCGCTGATCCCAGAGGCACAGGAAGGCGGCCCCGGGCGCGGCCAGGCCAAAGGGGGCCGAGAAGGGGGCGCCGACCGGAGAAGTGGGCTCCCGGCCCAGGCGCCCCGCGTCCCCGCGCGCGCCCACCTGCTCCCGCCGCTTCTGCCAGCGGCCGCACGGGCTCTCCTCCAGGATGTCGCTCTCGTCCTCGCTCTCGTCCTCCCGCTCCCGCTCGCGGCCCCGCCTGGGCGCCGGCTCCGGGGCCGCCATGGCGCGGCGACTCGCCGCCGCCGCTCCCGGCTCGACCTGGCCCCGCGCGACGGGAGTCGCGGCCGCCTGCAGCCCCCGCCCGGCCTCCGCCAAGTAGGGGGCTCCACCCGCCCGCCCCGCCGGAGCCGCCTCCGTGGGCGGCAGCCCGAGCGGAGCTTCCCCGCGGAGACCCTGGGAGCCGGCCCCGAGCCCCGCCGAGCCCCGGCCTGCTGGAGTCACGGCCCCGCCCCGCGATCACGCACCGGCCGAGCCCCCACCCCGGCCCCGCCCAGCACGAGGCCCCGCCCCGGCCCCGCCCCCAGGCCCGCCCGGGCCGAGCCCCAACCCCGAGCTCAGCCCGCCCTGAGGCCCCGCCTTGCCCGAGGCCCCGCCCCCCGGGGCCGCGTCCGGCGCCGCCGCGCGGTCCTGGGCCCAGCCCTCCATCTCCTCCGGGCGGAGACCTATCTCGGCTGCGGGGAAAGGAGGTCCCGGGACCAGCCTGAGCCAAGTGACTCGGCCCCGGGGCTTTCGGCGCCGACCGGGAGCCGCGTCGGTCTGGGCCTCCCCGGGCACGCGGCGGCCTGCGCGGACCCCCCGGGCGAGGCGCCTGGCCGGCAGAGCCGCCCCAGCCCAGCTGCTGGAGCCGCGCGTTCTTCCCCCGCCGCTCATCCCGCACGCTCCTGCCGCACACATCCCGAAATCCGGCCCCAAACCGCGGTTCAGTCTCCAGGTGTCAGGACTGGTCGGACCCGGCGTGGAGCGGGGTCTGGGGGAAGGCCTGGGACAGGCCAGCTCTCCCCGCGCAGCACCCCATCAAGGAACTCGTGGGAGGGCCATGGAAGGTGACCGAAAGCTAGACAAGCAGGCTGACCGGTGACTTACATTTATGACCACAAACCTCCCACTGCCCCTAATTCTGTGCTTCTCTTTCCCAGGAACCGTGGAGCCATGGGGGGACCCAGCCCCCTCCCTCCAGGAGGCTCCCCTCACCACTTCTCTGGCCACATCAGCAAGAGACATTCTCTAGAATTCTTGTCTAAAATCCCCCTTTACCCCACAAACCCCACGTCCCTCCCATGGCCTCCTCCCTTTCACACCAGCTGATGCCTCACCCATCCTTCACTTTCTTTTTCCAGAGAAAAAGTACTAGACACATTGCCCTCCTCTCAAACTTAAGCCCCAAGTCTGAACCCCTCCTCCATCTCTAGTCAATAGTCTTCAGCCCCAGTGGTCTCTCGGAGCCACGTGGGACGCCTCTCACTTCCAGCCTCCCACATGTCAACATCTGACCCCTTCCACGAGCGGCCTGCTCCCTCTGTTCCAGGCTCCCACCCAGCACCAAGAATCCTGCAAAATGTCATTCACCTGCTCAGAACTCTGGGTAGTAAGCAGAGGTCAGCAAAGCCTGGACCTCTGTCACCCGCCCCAACCAGATACTCTTCGTTTCATGACTGTAGTTCTAGCCCATCCAGGAGGCTTAGAGCACAACCTCATGGGACCTATCCAGGCGCTATTCTGCCATAAGGCTCTACGTTGACCTAGGTGCTTGATACTTGTTTTCCTTGTTTAATCTCTCATGTTTACAATGTAGTTTTGTGCATGAACCTTCAAAAATCTGAAATCAAACAAGAGAGCTTTGTTCATGCATAAATATTTCTTTGTAAATACTAAAGGCCACAGCTCCTATGGAGAGGAGCTGCACCGAGAGACAGAGTCACCCTGTGCCTTCGCCTAGCACAGCACAGCACAGCACAGCAATGGATAGCCACGGCAGGTGGACCCCAAAGACAGAGCCATGAGCCAGGTAACAATGATAGGAATTGACAGGAAATGAATTAGTCCAGTAAGAGCAGGATGACTTCATAATTGAAAGGAATGCATTTAATAAAAATAGGAATATACAGGGCCGGCTGAGTGGTGCATTGGTTGAGAGCTGGTTTGGGGATACCAGCGGCCCTGGTTCGGATCCCATGTATGAGGGCCAGTGACACTGCCCTGTACAGCTAACAACAGCTCCACCTGGAGCTGGGCTGTGTGAGCCCCGGTGACGATGTTTGCTGCAGCCCCTGCTGCAGTGAGCTGCCATAGGCTACAGTGGGTGGCCAGCTGCCAATAGCCACGGTGAGCGACCATTCATTGGCCGGCGACCAACCTGCCTCACCCGGGAGGAGCGCAATGATACCAACATGGGCCAGTGAAGCAACGTCCTCCGCAACTAGACTGAAGAACAAAAAGACAGCAACTTGTCTGTTCCCCTTCCCCGATTCCCCAACGCTGCTCCCCTCCCCCAATTCACCAATAGAATCTTTTTTAAAAAAAGGACTATACAAATCAATGTATACAGTTTAGTGCAACAAGCTGACATGCCAAGAAAAAGAGTTCTTTAACTGCAGAGGAGTTTATCAAGGATGGTCATCTGCCAATATTCTGTAAAATGAAAGAAAGATTGAAAATTCACAATACAGAATCCTGGGATAAGTGCAGACGAACATCATGAAGGAAAATGGTCTTATTTTGGTGCAAGTGGAAGTATACAATGAGGACAATGGAAAAGAAAAGGGTATCACCAAATCATAAAATATAGAAGTTGGACAGATGAAGAAAAATAAAATCATGTTGAAAAACATAATAATACAGTTTTGAGAGGTGACGTGCTACCACTCTAAAGGTCCATTTACCCTCAAGAAACAGAAAGAAATAAGAGGCCAGTCTCAGGGTCAAAGGTGGCCTTCTGGAGCAGTTGCATGTAGGTGAGGTTCTCGTGCGTGTTGGGGTCGAAGAAGCCCTTGGTGTCGTCGCTCGGGTCCTCCAGGACACGGTTCATCTCCTCGTCGAAGTAGCCGCGCTGGTAGGCCACGTGCACGGGCACGCGGTGGCTGTGCACCGGGTCGATGACGCCGCCCGTGGCAATCTGGGCCTCCAGCAGGCGGATGCCATGGTCCCTGACGATCAGGTCCTTCTTCATGGCCTGGAACAGGGAGATCTGCTCCCCGGTGTAAGGGTCCTTGTAGCCGGTGACGGCGCGCTCGGCCGACAGCAGCTTCTCCCGGATCTCGCCGCCCACCACGCCCGCGGCCACCGCCTCCTCCACGGACAGCCTCTGGTTGCGCAGCGGGTCGATGACAAAGCCGGTGGCCGCCTGGGCCTCCAGCAGCACCAGGGCCGTGCCTGGCCGTAAGATGCCCTTCCACATGGCCTGGTAGATGCTCATCTTCTGCTGCTGCCCAGGCTTGTCCTTGGTGGGCACCAGCACGCCCGCGATGCAGCTCGTGCCCTCCAGATAGCGCTTGACCGAGTCCATCTCCTTCACCTCCTGCAGGGTCTTGCTGCCCTGGGCCAGGCCCTGCAGGGTCTCGGGTCCAGGATCCCGGACGTGCCCAGCTGGGACGCGGACACATGGCGCCTCAGGCCTCGGAAGGACAGCTTGCTCAGCCGCTCCTCTGTCTCCTCGATGACCTGGGTGAGGATGGCCACGAGGCCTGGCACGGCAAGGCTGCCGGACGCGTGCTGGGCTAGGAGCTCTTCCCGGCGGGCCTGGCTCAGGTAGGAGGAGAAGAGGACATCCCACATGGACACTGGGCGGCCCTGGAACCGCCCGGTGTGTACCTCCATGGTGGCAGCACGCAGGGCCTGCTCCTGGAGGTGCCTGGCAGCCTTGGCGTCGGCCTCGCTGTTACTGTGCCCACGCGACCCGGTTTCCTGCTGGCCGGAGGTGGCGTCCCCCTGTGCGTGCTCGGTTCCCTGGGCCACCTCGGCCTCCTCGATGATGGTGGTCAGCCGGCGAGTCAGCGCGGGCAGGCCCAATGTTCCCGAGCCAAACTGGGCCAGAAGCTGCTCCCGCCTGGTGGCGCTCACGTAGCTGGACTCCAGCACGTTCCAGACGGGCACTGCCGAGCCCCGCAGGCGGCCCACCTTGACCTCCATGGTGGCAGCACGCAGGGCCTGCTCCTGGAGGTGCCTGGCAGCCTTGGCGTCGGCTGCGCTGTTACTGTGCCCACGCGACCCGGTTTCCTGCTGGCCGGAGGAGGTGGCGTCCCCCTGTGCGTGCTCGGTTCCCTGGGCCACCTCGGCCTCCTCGATGATGGTGGTCAGCCGGCGAGTCAGCGCGGGCAGGCCCAATGTTCCCGAGCCAAACTGGGCCAGAAGCTGCTCCCGCCTGGTGGCGCTCACGTAGCTGGACTCCAGCACGTTCCAGACGGGCACTGCCGAGCCCCGTAGGCGGCCCACCTTGACCTCCATGGTGGCGGCACGCAGCGCCCCCTGAGGGTCCTGGGGGGCACGGTGCGGGCTCCCTTTGTTGGCTTGGGTCAGCAGCGAGGTGAGCAAGGTGCCCATCTCCTGCACGGTCAGTGTGCCTGCCTGGTACCTGCCCAGCACGTCCTGCCGCAGGCTCTCGGACACCTCCCAGTAGAAGAGGAGCTCCCAGACAGAGATGCTCTGGCCCTGGAGGGCGCCAGCGCCGGGCGTCACACGGACTTCGCGCAGGATGGCACGCTGCTCCTCGCTCAGCTGGCGCACGGCGGAGTCCCTGTTGACCAGCGGCAGCATGTACAGCCCCGTGTCCGGGTCACGCACGCAGCGCTCCAACAGCTGCATGTAGGTGAGGTTCTCGTGCGTGTTGGGGTCGAAGAAGCCCTTGGTGTCGTCGCTCGGGTCCTCCAGGACACGGTTCATCTCCTCGTCGAAGTAGCCGCGCTGGTAGGCCACGTGCACGGGCACGCGGTGGCTGTGCACCGGGTCGATGACGCCGCCTGTGGCAATCTGGGCCTCCAGCAGGCGGATGCCATGGTCCCTGACGATCAGGTCCTTCTTCATGGCCTGGAACAGGGAGATCTGCTCCCCGGTGTAAGGGTCCTTGTAGCCGGTGACGGCGCGCTCGGCCGACAGCAGCTTCTCCCGGATCTCGCCGCCCACCACGCCCGCGGCCACCGCCTCCTCCACGGACAGCCTCTGGTTGCGCAGCGGGTCGATGACAAAGCCGGTGGCCGCCTGGGCCTCCAGCAGCACCAGGGCCGTGCCTGGCCGTAAGATGCCCTTCCACATGGCCTGGTAGATGCTCATCTTCTGCTGCTGCCCAGGCTTGTCCTTGGTGGGCACCAGCACGCCCGCGATGCAGCTCGTGCCCTCCAGATAGCGCTTGACCGAGTCCATCTCCTTCACCTCCTGCAGGGTCTTGCTGCCCTGGGCCAGGCCCTGCAGGGTCTCGGGGTCCAGGATCCCGGACGTGCCCAGCTGGGACGCGGACACATGGCGCCTCAGGCCTCGGAAGGACAGCTTGCTCAGCCGCTCCTCTGTCTCCTCGATGACCTGGGTGAGGATGGCCACGAGGCCTGGCACGGCAAGGCTGCCGGACGCGTGCTGGGCTAGGAGCTCTTCCCGGCGGGCCTGGCTCAGGTAGGAGGAGAAGAGGACATCCCACATGGACACTGGGCGGCCCTGGAACCGCCCGGTGTGTACCTCCATGGTGGCAGCACGCAGGGCCTGCTCCTGGAGGTGCCTGGCAGCCTTGGCGTCGGCCTCGCTGTTACTGTGCCCACGCGACCCGGTTTCCTGCTGGCCGGAGGTGGCGTCCCCCTGTGCGTGCTCGGTTCCCTGGGCCACCTCGGCTTCCTCGATGATGGTGGTCAGCTGGCGAGTCAGCGCGGGCAGGCCCAATGTTCCCGAGCCAAACTGGGCCAGAAGCTGCTCCCGCCTGGTGGCGCTCACGTAGCTGGACTCCAGCACGTTCCAGACGGGCACTGCCGAGCCCCGCAGGCGGCCCACCTTGACCTCCATGGTGGCAGCACGCAGGGCCTGCTCCTGGAGGTGCCTGGCAGCCTTGGCGTCGGCTGCGCTGTTACTGTGCCCACGCGACCCGGTTTCCTGCTGGCCGGAGGAGGTGGCGTCCCCCTGTGCGTGCTCGGTTCCCTGGGCCACCTCGGCCTCCTCGATGATGGTGGTCAGCCGGCGAGTCAGCGCGGGCAGGCCCAATGTTCCCGAGCCAAACTGGGCCAGAAGCTGCTCCCGCCTGGTGGCGCTCACGTAGCTGGACTCCAGCACGTTCCAGACGGGCACTGCCGAGCCCCGTAGGCGGCCCACCTTGACCTCCATGGTGGCGGCACGCAGCGTCCCCTGAGGGTCCTGGGGGGCACGGTGCGGGCTCCCTTTGTTGGCTTGGGTCAGCAGCGAGGTGAGCAAGGTGCCCATCTCCTGCACGGTCAGTGTGCCTGCCTGGTACCTGCCCAGCACGTCCTGCCGCAGGCTCTCGGACACCTCCCAGTAGAAGAGGAGCTCCCAGACAGAGATGCTCTGGCCCTGGAGGGCGCCAGCGCCGGGCGTCACACGGACTTCACGCAGGATGGCACGCTGCTCCTCGCTCAGCTGGCGCACGGCGGAGCCCCTGTTGACCAGCGGCAGCATGTACAGCCCCGTGTCCGGGTCACGCACGCAGCGCTCCAACAGCTGCATGTAGGTGAGGTTCTCGTGCGTGTTGGGGTCGAAGAAGCCCTTGGTGTCGTCGCTCGGGTCCTCCAGGACACGGTTCATCTCCTCGTCGAAGTAGCCGTGCTGGTAGGCCACATGCACGGGCACGCGGTGGCTGTGCACCGGGTCGATGACGCCGCCCGTGGCGATCTGGGCCTCCAGCAGGCGGATGCCATGGTCCCTGACGATCAGGTCCTTCTTCATGGCCTGGAACAGGGAGATCTGCTCCCCGGTGTAAGGGTCCTTGTAGCCGGTGACGGCGCGCTCGGCCGACAGCAGCTTGTCCCGGATCTCACCGCCCACCACGCCCGCGGCCACTGCCTCCTCCACGGACAGCCTCTGGTTGCGCAGCGGGTCGATGACAAAGCCGGTGGCCGCCTGGGCCTCCAGCAGCACCAGGGCCGTGCCTGGCCGTAAGATGCCCTTCCACATGGCCTGGTAGATGCTCATCTTCTGCTGCTGCCCGGGCTTGTCCTTGGCAGGCACCAGCACGCCCGCGATGCAGCTCGTGCCCTCCAGATAGCGCTTGATGCTCTCGTCCTTCTGGATCTCGTCCACTGTCGTGCGCCCTTCCTCGAGTTCCTCCAGCGTTTCCTTGGTAATGATGGAGGAACGGAAGAGCTCAAAGGCTGTGATATGCCTTCTGAAGCCTTTAAACCACAGCTGCTTACTGGTCTTCTCCTTCTCATCAATCATTGTGACAATAGTCTTTACCACCTTTTCTAGTGCACACGCCGTGTCTCTTTTGTATTTCCCAACTAACTCCAACTTTTTGTCCTCTGTCACATATTCGGAGTTGAGCAGCTCCCACACTGATGGCCTCTGGCCCCTGTACCTGCCCACTGTGACTTCCACCCGCTCGGTCTCCAGGACCCTCCGTGTTGCTTCGTCGACATACGTGCAGTCATCTGTGTCCCGGATCACGGGGAACAGAGTCCAGCCTGCCCCCTCACCCCGGCGGCTCCTCTCCTGAAGCTCCTGGTATGTCACCTTCTCATGTGTGTTGGGATCCACAAACCTCTTATTCATGTGCTTCTGATCTGAAACAAGCGGGTATGTGTCCTGGTGCAGACAGCCACGCCTGTAGGCCGTTTCCAGAGGGAGCCGGAGGTGGTGCCGGGGATCGACCACGCCCCCCGTGGCCACCTGCACCTCCAGCAGTCTGAGTGCCTCCTCCCGACTGACTAATTTCCTCTCCATGGCCTGGAACAGTGAAATTGTTTCCCCTGTGGCTGGGTCCGTGTAGCCTTTGGCTGCCTTCTCAGCATTCAGGAGCCTTTCCTGCAGCTCCTCACTGACCAGGCCAGCAGCCATGGCCTTGTCCACAGAGAGCTTCTGGTGGCTCCGAGGGTCCAACATGAAGCCTGTGGCTGCCTGCGCCTCCAGCAGCAGAGTTGCAAATCCCGTGGGGATGAGTCCTCTCGTGCTGGCCTCATAGACACTCATCACTTCCTGGGTGGAGGGGGCGGTCACCCCTGCAATACAGCCACTGCCTTCCAGGTAGGTCTTTACGTGCTCCAGCCTGCTGAGGGCCTCTCCTCCACCTTTCCCCCTGTGTAGTGTGTCCAGGGTCTTTTTATCGATGATTCCAGCATTGAACAACTCTGCAGCTGTCACTTCCCCACCAATGCCTGGCACCTTGATGGCTTCGTTTTGCTTCTCTGTGTCTTCGACTGTGGCGGTGATGATCTCCAGCAAGCGGTCTAGATGCACGGTCTGGGCTCTGTACTGCTGGACCAGCTCCCGCCGCCGCTCCTCTGTCAGGTACTGAGATGACAGCAGGTCCCACAAGGACACCCTCTGACCTGCAAACCTCCCTATGTGCATTGTCACAGTTTTGGATCTCAGAATCTGTCTGGTGGCTTCATCGATGTACATGTACGTCTCTCCTTTCTTTACGATTTGTAACATGTACAGCCCGGTGTCCGGGTCACGCACGCAGCGCTCCAGCAGCTGCAGGTAGGTGAGGTTCTCATGCGTGTTGGGATCGAAGAAGCCCTTGGTGTCATCGCTCGGGTCCTCCAGGACACGGTTCATCTCCTCATCGAAGTAGCCGCGCTGGTAGGCCACGTGCACGGGCACGCGGTGGCTGTGCACCGGGTCGATGATGCCGCCCGTGGCGATCTGGGCCTCTAGCAGGCGGATGCCGTGGTCCCTGACGATCAGGTCCTTCTTCATGGCCTGGAACAGGGAGATCTGCTCCCCGGTGTAAGGGTCGGTATAGCCGGTGACGGCGCGCTCGGCCGACAGCAGCTTCTGGTAGGTTTCCTTGCCAAACATCCCTGCCGCGAATGCCTCTTCCACGGTCAGCTTCTGGTTTGCCACTGGGTCGATGAGGAAGCCAGTGGCTGCCTGGGCCTCCAGCAGCACCAGGGCCGTGCCCGGCCGCAGGATGTGCCTCCTCAGGGCCTCTGAGATGCTCATCCTCTCCTTTGTGCCTTGAATCAGAACCCCGGCAATGAAGTTGCTTCCTTCCAAGAACTGCCTCACGCTATCCATCTCCGTCACCTCCTGCACGGTCCTTGTCCCCTGATTCAGCTCATCCAATGTCTTCTTGTCAATCAGCTGGGACCTGAATAGGTCTCTGGCCGATACCTGCTTCCGGAGTCCTCTGAAGAAGGCCTGTGAGGGCTCCCTCTCCGAGGCCTCGACCAGGGCGGTCACTGTGCTAACCACTTGCCGCAGGGCAGTGGCCCTCCCGGACTGGCAGAGCGCCGCCAGCTCCCGCCGCTTGGGGACGCTGACATACTCTGAATGCAGCAGGTCCCAGAGTGACACAGTGAGCCCTTTGAACCTCCCAGCACCGACAGGCACCTTCATGGCCCTCAGGGCCACGGCTGTGTGATCATCCACCTCAGGCGCCGCATCCTGGGGTAGCGGCAACAGCCACAGGCCGGTGTCAGCATCAACGACACAGTGTTCCTTGAGCTGCTGGTACGTCACCTTTTCCCGCGTGTTGAGGTCAAAGAAGAACTTGTTGTCCTCATCTGTCCCAGTCAGCGCCTGGCCTGTCGCCTCGTCCAAGAAGCCGCGCCTGTAGGCTACAGCCTGAGGCAGGTGAACCCCGTAGACAGGGTCCACCACGCCCCCTGTGGCCAGCTGTGCCTGCAGGAGGGGGAGGCCCTCGATCTGGGGCACAAGCCCCTTCTCCATGGCCTGCCACAGCGAGAGGGAATCCCCCGAGTAGGGGTCTGTGTACCCGGCAGCCGCCCTCTCGGCCTGCCGGAGCTGCTCACTCAGTGTGCCACTCACCAGGCCAGCCTTGACAGCGGCTTCCACCGACAGTCTCTGGTTCGTCAGAGGGTCAATGAGGGAGCCCGATGCCACCTGGGCCTCCAGCAGTCTCTGCCCCAGGCCCACAGGCAGGAGGCCATCCCTCACTGCCTGGGTGATGCTGGCCTTGGTCCCTGAGGGCTGCAGCAGCACCCCGGCCACACAGCCAGTGCCCCACAGGCAGGCCTTCACTGCAGGCTCTTCAGCGACCTCGGCGGGCGACCGTGTGCCCTGAGCCAGTGCTGCCAGGGTCTCCTGGGTGATGATGCTGGCGTCCAGCAGCCAGACCGCAGGAACCTGGCCCCGTGGGCCAGGCACGGTGATGTGTGCCCATGCCCGGAGCTCTGCCCCCTGAAGCCAGGCCCGCACAGCTGCCTGCAGCTGGTGTGCGGTGGTCTTCCCCACCCTGAAGTCTTCCAGGAAGCCGCTCCGCTGCTCCTCGGTAAAGTGGCAGGAGACCAGCAGCTCCCACAGGGACATGCCGTCCTCGGCCCCCAGCGTGGCCTGCAGGGTCTCCTGGACCTGCTGGTCTGTGGGCACAGAAGGAGCACTTTCTGGCAGAGGCAGGAGGTAAAGGCCCGAGGAGTCATCCTTCAGACACTGTTCCAGAAGCCGGGCATAGCTGGTGCGTCCCCGGCCGTCTGGCGTGGGGAAGGTCTCAGAGGATTTCGACAAGGCCGTCTCCATCTCCTGGTCGATGAAGCCACGCTGGGCGGCCACGGGCATGGGGAGGTGGTAGTGGCCTCTGGGGTCAATGACCCCTCCTGTGGCCACTTGGGCTTCCAGGAGGCGGGTAGCCTGCTCCACACGGACAAGCCCCTTCTTCATGGCCTGAAATAGGGACACCCGCTCCCCAGAGAAGGGGTCTCTGAAGCCAGTGACGGCATCCTCAGACTGTCTCAGCCTGGCATACAGCTCTGGCCCCACCAGCTCCCTGCGCACAGCCTCTGCCACTGACAGGGTCTCCAGACTGTGGAGGTCTGTGATGGCTCCGGTGGCTGCCTGGGCCTCCAGCAGGGCCAAGGCCACTCCTGGCCCCAGCAGTTTCCGCTTCATGGCCTGGTAGAGGCTGAGTCGCTGGCGGGAGGGCTGCAGCAGCACACCGCCCACGGTGCCCGAGCCACACAGGTACTTGCGGACACCGTCCATGCGGAGGAGAGCCTCGGGGCTGACCGCCCCCACCAGCAACCTCTCCAGGAGCTCCTGGTCAATGATGTGGGCCTCCAGGAGCTGGTGGGCAGTGACCCGGCCCCGCAGCACAGGCAGCGTGACATCTGCGCCCCTCCCTACCTCCCTCTCCAGCAGCTGCGGGAGCTGGCTCAGGGAGACCTTGCGCTGCTGGTAGCTGTGCAGCAGCTGCCTCCTGCGGGCCTCGCTGAAATACTCAGAGTTGAGCAGCTTCCACGTGGACACCTGCTGCCCCCGGAATCGCCCATGCTTCACTGACAGCAGCAGACTCTGGAAGGCCTGCCGGGTGGCGCTGTCCACCAGCTTGGGCTGCGCGCTGCTGAGTGGCAGCAGGAAGAGGCCGGTCTCGGGGTCACGCACGCAGCGCTCCAGCAGCTGCAGGTAGGTGAGGTTCTCATGCGTGTTGGGGTCGAAGAAGCCCTTGGTGTCGTCGCTCGGGTCCGCCAGGACACGGTTCATCTCCTCGTCGAAGTAGCCGCGCTGGTAGGCCACGTGCACGGGCACGCGGTGGCTGTGCACCGGGTCGATGACGCCGCCCGTGGCGATCTGGGCCTCCAGCAGGCGGATGCCATGGTCCCTGACGATCAGGTCCTTCTTCATGGCCTGGAACAGGGAGATCTGCTCCCCGGTGTAAGGGTCCTTGTAGCCGGTGACGGCGCGCTCGGCCGACAGCAGCTTCGCAAACACGTTGGGCCCGATGACACCAGCCCTCAGTGCCTCCTCCACAGAGTATCTCTTGTTTTCTTTTGGGTCAATGATGAAGCCAGTGGCTGCCTGGGCCTCCAGCAGGATGAGGGCGGTGCCGGGCCACAGGAGCCGCTTCCTATAAGCCTCGAAGACACTGAGCCGCTCCTGGGTGCCTGGTAGCAGCAAGCCGGCAATGCAGCCGGTGCCCTGCAGGTATCTCTGCACCGAGTTCAGTCTGCCCACATCCTGGGCCGTGGTCTGTCCCTGTTCCAGCTGTTCATACACATCCTGGCCGATGACCTCTGCTTCCAACAGCTTTCTTGATGTCACAGGAACCCTCAACCCAGCAAAGGTGGTCCTGGTAGTGACTGCAGCTTGCTCCACAGTGGCCCTCAGCACAGCTGCCAGCTCCTCCACTGAGAGGTCCCCTTTCTTGTGCCGCTGGGCCAGCATTGCTCTCTGCTCCACGGGGACGGCCTCAAAGAAAAGCAGCTCCCATAGCGACACGGGCCGGCCCTGGAATTTGCCCACAGAGACGGTGGCCATGGCTGCACTCAAAGCCTGGCGGGTGCTGTGCTCAATGAATGGGGGTCCCTGTGGCTCCTCTCCAAGGGGCGCTCCCGAGAGGGGCAGGAAGGCCAGCCCCGTCTCCGGGTCGGTGACACAGCGGGCCAGCAGCTGCCCATAGCTGAGGCTCTCCTGTGTGCGGGGGTCAGAGAAGCCAGCAACCTGTGAGAGACACTGCTGTGTCTCCTCGTCCAGACAGCCAGAGCGCAGGGCAGCCTGCAGGGGCAGCCGGAGCCTGTGGGCCGGACACACCAGCCCGCCCGTGCTGACTTGGGCATCCAGGAGCCGCAGTGCCCATGGCCTGTCCACCAGCTCCTTCTTCATGGCCTGGAAGAGGGGGATGCGTACGCCGCTGAAGGGGTCGTGGTAGCCGGTCACCGCCTGCTCTGCCTCTAGGAGCTGCCTGTGCAGCTCTGGGCCAACCAGGCCTGCCCTGACTGCCTCATCCACCGAGAGCCGCCGGCCAGTGGCTGGCTCCACCAGGGCACAGGTGGCAGCCTGAGCCTCCAGGAGTGGCAGTACGGCGCCCATTGGGAGCAGGTGCTCAGCAGCAGCCTTATAGAAGCTCTTCTTGCGGCTGGCGGGCAGCAGGACAACCCCCACCACGCTGCCAGTGCCCTGCAGGTAACGCTGCACCTGGGGGCGTGTGCTCACATCTGGAACTGTCAGCCTGCCCTCCTTCAGCCCTTGGGCGGTCTCCTCGTCCAGGACTCCTGCCTCCAGCAGCTGGGCCAAGCTGGTCGCCCCACTCAGGGTATGGAAAGTGGTCTTGAGGGGCAGCAGGGCAAGCCCCGTGCTGGAGGCTCGCACACACCTGCCCAGAAGCTCGCTGTAGGTCAGCCGCTCAAGCGTGTTGGGATCCAGGAAGCCCGGGGCACCTGAGCCTGGCTCACGCTCCGACAGGCCACGCCATGTCTCCTGGTCCAGGAGGCCCTGCTGGCAGGCCGGCTCTGGGGGCACACGCACGCTCTGGATGGGATCCACCAGCCCCCCCGTGGCCAGCTGGGCCTCCAGCCAGCTCCAGCCCAGTGCCCTGTCCACAACTTCCTTCCCAATGGCCTGGAAGAGGGCCAACTTCTCACCCCCATAGGGGTCGGGGTACCCAGTGACGGCGCGCTCAGCAGCCAGCAGCTTCTCCTTGAGCTCAAGGCCCACCAGGCCCTGCTGCAGGGCCTCAGACACAGGGAGCAGCTGGCCCTGGGCAGGGTCCACGAGCCCCCCAGTAGCCGCCTGGGCCTCCAGCAGAGCCAGCCCGAGCCCACTGGGCAGGAGGCCCTGCTTCATGGCAGTGTAGACACTCTGGGCCTGACCTGAGGCTTCCACGTATACCCCGGCAACGCTCTTGGCCTGGGGCCCAGAGGGAGTGCCGGCTTCCAGCCCGGCCTTCACGGTCTTGGGGATGATGGCCAGCTCAGTGCCACTGGTGATCAGGACATCGAGAGGAGGAGAAGCGTGGCCGTTCATGGTGCCCAGCTGGTTGTGCAGAAGTCACTCACCCAAGGTCCGCCGTGTCTGCTCCCTGCAGGGGTGGAAAGACTCTGTCAGGGGCCCTGGGATGGCTCAGGTGGGCGGTCAGGGGTCAATCCCAGATCCTTGGTCCACCTCCAGACTCGGCTGGCTTTCCTGGGGGACCAGGACCAGCACCCAGGTGAGGCGCCTCCCTTCCCCGCTGTGTCTCTGGGACCACGTGAGCACAAGGACCTCAGGCTGGCCAAGGTGGCCCCTCAGGCTGTGGGGGCTGTTTTCTCCTGGAGGTCATCCTCTGCCCCTGCCACCCACTCCCACCCCCCGCTGGGCCTCGTGTGCATGCATTTGGCCTCAGCAGAGCACCCCCCAGTGCCCAAGCCTCCAGCCAGGTGGCCCTCCCCTTTGTTCCCCAAAAGCTTTGCTTTGACACGCATGTTCATGGACACGACACCTATCTTGCCCTTCTACCTCCCTCTTTCCGGTGACCCCCTCCAACCCACTCCCCGCTCCAGCTCCCTGCTGGACTCCAGCCAGAAACCCTCCTGTGCCCCTCCCCCTGCCTGAGGCCCCCAAGATCTCCAGCCTCAAGCTGGCTCTGTATCCTCCGCCCACCCTAACCCTGTGCTCTGTGTCCACACCTGGGCACACCTGGGGGGGGGGGCCTGGGACACCAGAAACTCAGTGCCTGGGTGGCGGTCCTGTGGCACTGTCGGCAGGGCCAGCACAGGCTGCCGGGCCTGGACAACCCCCACGCTGTGCAATGTTGGCAGACAGCTGTGTGCCCGAGTCTCTGAGCAGCGATGACAGGTGCCTAACCTCCTGTCCAGGCCTGTCCTTCTACTCTGGGTTAAGTGGTATCCCCAAAACATACGTCTAAGTCCTCACCTCCAGGCCCCTTGACTGTGCCCTTGTTTGGAAATGGGGTCTTTGCAGAGGTAACTAAGTCACGATGAGGCCACCTGAGCAGGGAGGGCCCTGATCCGACATGCCTGGCGTCCTTAGGAAGACAGACACAGGGACAACGCCCGTGACGACGGGGGCAGACCAGCACGACGCGCCCGGCGCAGCAGGGCCGCCGCCAACAGCCAGAAGGCCTGGTTCCGGGTTCTGGCCTCCGCGCCGCGAGAGCGGCTCCTGTCGCTGCGAGCCGCCCAGGGCGTGGTAGCTGTTGCGACAGCTTAGGGAACGGTGGGTCCCCTCCCTGTTTCCCCAGAAGCACACCCACAGGCCCCCCACCCCTCACCTGCACCTGCCCTTGCCTCATGACCAGCTAGCTCTCCGAGGCCCACGAGGGCTCTCAGGCGAGGCCCAGGCCCCATGTCTGCCCCTCACCTCCATTCCACGGCTCTGGCCGAGGGGGCCTGGACTCTGCCTGCTGAATCCGATGAGCCCATTTCGGATCTGCCTATCGTTGACCTCCAGGTCACAAGGCATAGGGACCCTTCTCCCTGGTGACAGGGTTCTGCTCCGTCTCCACTTACCCGTGAATTTAGCTCCTTGAGACTGCCCCAGGCCCCCACATCTGCAGCTGAGCCCAGCTCATCCCGGAGTCCCAGAGCCATGTGTCCAGCTGCCTCCTGGACACCTGCTCTGGCGGCCTCATGAGCGGCCTTGGACTCCATGGTGCCCACATCCCTGCGCCCGTGAACGGCTCTCCCTCACCCGCTCTGAGAGCTTGGGCCCTGAACCCCCAACTGGCCCCATGAGGTTGCTTATCTGCCCTGGCCCACCTCACAGCCTTGCCCTCGGCCCCACTGCTTGTGGGCACAGCTGTGTCACCCCAGGGCACCTTCCCTGCTCCTGTCCTGGAGGAGGATGGGGTCAGCAAGTGGACACTGGGGCGGGGGGTGAAACCTCAGTGCCAGGGCTATGCGGGGGGTGGGTCAGCATGGTGGGAGACAGGTCCAGGGACCCTGCGGTCAGCAGTAAGAGGCCGGGCTCTGACACCATCACAGGGAGGAGGGCTGCCTCCTGGGAATCAGCCCCTTCCCGGGGCTGCACAGGCTCAGTCCCTCCACTCAGCTGGGGTGCCACATCACTGCCAGGCTGCTTGCTGAGACAGCAGCAAGCCCACACCCCACAATGTGTGAAGTCCTGTCCCCTCCCTTCCCTTACAGGAACACTGGGCATGCCCTGAAGCTGGTCTGCTGCTCAGCCTCAGACAGTTGGTGCCATGACCAGGCAGATACCAGGGTGGAGCTTTGGAGGGGCTGCCTGGCTGGCCATGAGAGCGGGGTTCTGGGAGGCACTGCAACAGCCTAGCTTTCAAGGTGAGTGGGCCGTGCAGGGCAGGTGTGCTCAGAGCACAGTATCAGGCATTTGAGAAGCTGGGATGAGAATGGGGGCCATTGCTCAGCAACCAGGCTTTAGAAAAAGGTCACAAAGGCTGCGAGTGACCCGCTGGATAGCAAAAGCCCATGGGGACACTGGGGCCTCGTGGAGAGGCGCTGACTTCCACAGGGCAGGGCGGGTTGAGGCAGTTCCATTGTGAGAGGTCACTGAAGGCACCTCGGAAGCGCCAGCTCAGAGGTAGCCCCAATCTAATCCCCCAGGTGGGGGTGCACTACTCTAAAAGGTGACACACGCTGTCCCAGCAAGGGGACCACATTGGCTCAGGAACCAAGAGGTGGGAGCAGGCGTGACCCCCACCATCCCCACACTGACACACCGGAGCTTAGGCTCCTCCTCCCGTAGCTCTGGGGTCAGTGGGTTTAGAGGTCCTGGTCCCAGGGGACACAGCTACAGTCCCACTGGGCTGAAGGCCACAGCAATACCAGGGCACTCTGGCTCCTTGTGCCCGGGACCGTGAGACCAGCAGGGGAGCTGAGCTAATTACAAAGAGGGGGTGAGGGGGGTGTGACGGGGTGGGGGCAGGGGTGTGCTCTGACAGCCCAGGTAGATCTTCTCCGGACCCGTCTGGTAGCAAAGGGACTGGCAAAGTTTGCCTAGCCTGAGCGGGCACCTCAGGGATGAAGGTGGGCATGAAGCCAGCTGACAAGCAGCCAGGCAAGGGAGTGAGGAGTGGGTCCCAGGGAGGAGACCAGTGTGGCCGAGACCCACTAAAACAGGGGCCAGGGGCCATCCTGGTCGCCTTCTCCTGCGCGTTTCCCCAGGAAGAGATGCCAATCCGTGCTCCGGCACGGGATGTCCCAGGGCTTGGCGTAACCGTGGTTGATGCAGGGCTGCCCTGACTTCCTTCTGGGGGTCGGTGAGATGGCATTACAGGCCAGCTTACCCCTCTGCCCATCTGTTTCCAGGGGCTATCCTGAGGCACTTCCTAATACTCTGTCAGACTGTTCTGGGATAGACCTGGTCATGTGCTGTGCTGCCCACCTGCACACGTGTTTCCTTACTAATGGATGCCTGTTCCAGAACCATCTTCAGAGGGTCTGAGCCTGAGGGAGCCACACAGGCTGGCATCCCGCCCTGCCCCGTGCCAGCAGGAGCGCCAGGTTACAGGGTTACCAGGACAGCAGCTGTGGATGGCCCTGGGCCTGGACACGGGCAGCCATCCCAGAGCCCGGACAGGCTGTGCTGCAGTGTGGAGGGACAGGCCAGGACCAGGAACCCAGAGGAACCCACACAAGCTCAAGTTCGAGCCACAGGGGCCTCCTGGTGGGAGGGAGGGGCTGGGGGCCTAAGGGGCGGGGAGTGGAGTGGGAGGCTGGGGCCTGTGCCTGCGAGTGTCCCAAGGCGGCTGTAGTGGGACCTCGGGAAGGCACCTGGAAAGAAGGGTCTAGAGTTTGGAGAGACAGCCCAGGGCATGTGAGAGGTGTCCAGGGCCTGGGCAATGGGAGACTCAGGCAGGCCCAGTGACAGAAGCCAAAGGTCTGTGTCCCAGAGAGGTGGCCACCAGCAGAAATGGACATAGTTTGTAACCGAAGGGGCTGGTGGTCTTGGGGCTGGAAGAGGGGGGCTGAGCAGATTTCTCCCCCACCACGGCCAAAAAGGCCAACAAAAGATAAAGGGAATCTGAGAAGGGGGAGGGACCCTCCTGTGGCTTCCTCGGAGTGACTCACCTGGTGGCCCTAGACAAGGGATGGGAGGCAGTTCCTGAGGAGGGTGGGTGCGCATTCCAGGGCGGAGGGCACCAGACCGCCACTCCCTGCAGGGCAGCCCCCCCACTCCAGGGGTGGCTGGCTGGCTGGCTACCTGAGCCAGGTCAGAACTGAGCCAGGTGGCCAGGTGGCCTCACACAGGGAGGCAGCGACCTTTGTCCGGCTGTGGGCAGCTGCTGGGAGACCCGCCCAGGTGCAGACAGAAATCAATGGCCCATAGAAGCTTGGCGAGGTGGGGGTGGGGTGGGACAGCAGCGCCCTGGAAGGTAAGGCCCACGGCCAGCAGAGCCCCTCCCACCTCTGCCTCCTAAGGGTCCTGAGATGACCCAGCAGGTGTCCCTGTGCTGACAGCAAGTGGCTCCCTCAGCGGGTCAGCACCTCAAGGAGGAACCGCACCGCTCTCAACGCGTCGGCCTAATTGCCTCGCCCCCAGGCGCCCAGGCCCCCACCCGCCGGCAGGGCGCAGGAAGCAAGCGAACCTTCAGGGCCCCGCCCAGACAGGCGCCCCCGACCTGTGGGGAGAGTGCTGGGAGGGCGAGACCCTCCGCCCCGCGCCCCCCACGCCCACACGGGAAACCTCGGCCTTCCACCCGCACCCCGGCGTTGGGGCTGCCGCCAGGCCTGGAGGGAGGCGACCGGGCCGCAGCGCCCCGCTCGGAGCTCGGACCGTCCCGGCGGGACCAGGGCCGAGCCCCAGCCCGGAGCCCCGGGCCCCCTGCGGGAGGCTGGCGCCCCCACCCGCCTTCCCACGCCAGCCTTTGCGGCCGAGCACCGCGCAGGTGTTTCGGTTTCCATCGGGGCAGCCCCGCTTCTCGGGTCTCACCTGCGCGCTCCACGCTTGGGACGCAGTCCCTCTCCGCCGGCCGCCGGGATTTAAACCCGCCCGCCCCGCCCCGCCCCGCAGTGGCGCCGCCCGCACCTGGGGGCGCGGGCCGGGTGGAGCGCAGGGAAGCCGGGTGGCGCGGGCCGGTATGGGGACCCCTGCGCGACGCCGGACCGATGCGCGCCCGTTGGCTGGCCGCCTGGAAGCACCCCTGGGCGAGGGGGGCCCCGAGGCGGGGGGCGGGTCGGAGGATCCACGTCTTCTCCCCCCGCCCCCGCCCCTTTCGACCCCTCCCCGAGAGTCACCGCGAAGGAATGAGGGCGGTCGCTGGGAGCAGGGAGGCAGGTGCGTCCGCGTGGGCCCCAACGGCCTTGGCATGGCGTTCACGAGGGACACGACGAGCCGCCAGCACGCGGGTCTGCGTTCCAAAACGCGACTTTATGGCCGGAGCAGGCCCTGGAGTGGCTGTCCACCGGGTCCTGGGCGTTCCCGGGTCCAGCTCCCAGGGCTGCTGCTTAGACCTGGGGGCGCTGAGCCCAGCCGTCCTCGGGGGCTCCCTTCGCTGCGACACCCCTCCTTGGACTTGACCTTGAAGGACTGGGGTCTCTGTGTCTTCAGCAGGCTCCCACGCCTGTCTGGAAGAGATGTCCAGGCCTCACCACACAGGGCCAGAGGAGAGCCCCTGTCCACCCAGGAGCACCTGTACGCCCTCTCAGATGCCTGTCCCAGCACCCACCTTCCTGGGCAGGGGGGCTGCTGGAGGTGCTGAGGATGAAGGCCCCGAGCCTCGGGGGACACAGCAGCCTGCTGGGGGCACGGCCCAGGACAGGAGCCTCCCATGGATCTCCTGGCTGGTCCTGCCCTTCGCTGCCCAGAGATCCGAGATGGTCAGGGCAGAGCAGGTGCCCTTCACCCCCCAGGGCAGGGCCCCGTGCCAGCCTGGAGTGCTCAGTCTTCCCTCCCCCAGCCCTCTCATCTGCCCCAGTGGTTCTTGACCAGCTGCTCATCCCGGGCCACCTAGCCCATCCTGGAGACACCTGCACAGGCACAGGGGCTGGGGATCTGGGCTTCCGGAGAAGAGTGCCGGTCAGCTGTCATGGCTGTCCTCACCCCTGCCCACCAAGTCCATGCTGACACCTGCTCACTAGGGCGCCCTGGGCCAGCCTCTGGCCAGCTGTGTGCTGGTCTCTGTCCATGTCCCCGACACTGGCCGTGCTGTGTGGCTGCTGCTGGCCTCTGAGGAGCCCTGACCTGACAGTGGTGAGCTCTGGCATGAGCCCACATGCCCCCAAGGTGTGCGGGGCCAACCTCATCCATCCCTAGGCCTGCTCACCAGACACCAGGACCTGCTGGGGCACATGGCCATGCTGGCCAGGGCTTGTGGCTGGAGTGCACCCCGGGTCTGCTTTTTCCTGTGTCCAAGCCATTGCAGGCATTGCTGCCAGGCCACCAAATCCAGGTGTGTGCCAGCCCCTTGCCATGGGACGGAGGTGCGAGGCTGGCCTGGCCTGGGTCTCTCTCGTGCGCCTGGGGTGAGCAGCGTGCCTACCTGCCCCTCACCTGCACGTGTGGGCAGGCTGCATGCTGCTGGCCCTGCCCCAGCCATGCCCACGGGTCCTTGTCCCACTGGCTGCTCTCCCTGCAACCCCCACGCCTGGGCCTGCGCCATCCACACAGCAGAGGGGCCTCAGGAGTCCGGCAAGGTGAGTCCCTCTGCCCAATCCTGCCCACTGCTCTGCCTGCCACCGGCAGAAGTTGGTGCCTCCCTAAGCTGGAGCTGCCCCCAGCCCTGCAGGCCACCCGCCTCCCCCAGAGTGCCTGCATGTCAGAGAGGCACTCAGAGGGCATGGCCCCAGGAAGGGGGTCCCAGGGCATCCGAGAGCAGTGTCACCATGCTGACCCCATCCTGGTCCGGAGGTCACTGTGCAGGCTTTGGCCCTGCACCACAGGTGTCCCCGCGGTTCCACAGGGCTTGGCCTGGCTCAGCCTGTGGCGTAGTGCAGACAGCTTCTCCACAGAGTGGCCCACAGTGAGCATCACTCTCTCCTCCAGCACACCTGGCCCAGAGGGAGAGTGACAGGTGGGCACGGAGCAGGGTGGCAGGCTGACCTCCCATCCAGGGCCCAGACACCACAGCCCAGCAGCGCAGTGGCTCCAGCAGCAGGCCCAAGTGGTGGGTGCCCTCACGGGGGGGTCCTTCCTCCCAGGGCAGGTTCCTCCACAGCAAAGAAGCTGATGACAGCGGCTGCTCTCCCCACGGCTCCCATGTGAGCCCCTGCCATCCGAGGAGCCTCTTAACCCGCCTGCTTCCCAGAGTCCCTGCTGCCTCTGTCGTCCTCAGTGGCCTCCACATCCTGAACCCTCCACCTTGTGCCTGGCGCTGCTGCCTCCATCAGCACGAGGGACTTGACAGACTGGCCTGCCTTAGTGGGAGAGCACAGCCTCGCTGGCACCGCTGTGCTGGGCACGCAGGGTTGAGGCGAGGAAAGGCTAGTGAAGCCAGTGGGGCTGACTCCCTGTTATGGGTTGAGTTGCAACCCCCTAAATTCATATGTTGCAGTCCTAACCCCTAAGCCTCTCAGAACATGAGCTTATTTGGAAATACGGTCATTGCAGATAAAACCAGTTAAGATGAGGTCACACTGGAGTATGAGGGTACGTGGCCCTGGGTGTCCTTATAAAGGGGGCGCTCAGAACAGACACATAGAGGGACGATGATGTGAAGGCACAGGGAGAAGGCTGCCCATAAGCAGAGGAGGGCCTGGGACCCATCCTCCCTCCGAAGGAGCCAGCCCTTCGAAGCCTGGCCCTGGGACCTCCAGCCTCAGAACTGTCAGTGGTTCTGTTGTTTAAGCAAACAAGACAGTCCCAAGTCTGAGAACTAAACCAGGCAGAGCGAGTGAGGAAGGGGATGTTGGACTTCAGAACAGTAGGGAAACCCTGAAGCTTGTGCGAGCCGCAGCTTCTCCCTGTGACACGAGGGGGCGGGAGGGGAGGGGAGCGGGGGGGGCCAGGGCGGAACCCACTCTGTGGGCTGCAGGCTGGGCCAAGAGATTGCATTAAATCAGGAGAGATGCCCAGCCTGTACTGCAGAATTAAGCTGATGTTTTGCTCCAAATATGTATTTTCTTTCCAGTTACTGTGTAAATGGAAGTCACAGTGACAGCACTGTGATTGTCGCTGGGAGCTCTACTTGATAGAAGAGGTAGGAGGTGAGCCCAGGTTCCTTGGCTCCCTGTCCCACCCCAAGACTGTCCGGAGGATGAGCAGTGCTGCCCCCAGAGGTGCCATCCTTGGCTGGCCACACCCGCCTGTGTGGGCTGGCAGCCGGGGCCTGCCTGTACCTGTGGCCTTGACCCCGCTGGGAGAGCAGGCTGGCCATACCTCGGGGACTGGAGGCTGTTCGAAGATGGGGGCCGGGGCCGGAAGTACCACCGAAGTCCTTCTGGTCAGCCCCGCCTGCCCAGGTCTCCTTCCTCCTTGCTGCCGGCCTTCGTGTACCAAGAGGGCACGTCTCCTCCTGGCCCAGAGCCCCCACGCCTCCCTGGTGACCGGTCCTTCGACAGGACTCTAGGCTGAGCTCATCCCCAGCCCCAGTCTTCCAGGCACCATGTGGCCTGTAGCTTAGTGTCTTCCTCCTGAGCCTCTGACCAGCGACCCCCCACATGCCCCACTTCTGCCCGGAACACAGCTGCGGCAGAGTGGACCACCCTGAGAGCCCAGCGTTGGACACAGCACCCTGCCCCCAACACCTCTGTCCTGGCTGCCTACTCACCTGGGGCCCCCAAGCCCACTTCCTGGGCCTGCCTACGGTGACCCCTGCAGGTCCTGGGGTGCCGTCAGCTGGCCAGGGGCCTCTGCCAGCCGGACCCTCAGCTGGGGCAGGAGAGCATCATTGTCCTAGGAGGATAAAAAGCCCTCCAGACCCACCCCAGCTGTCCCTGTTCCAGGGCCGGACGCAATGGGGCAGGTGGACACCCCTGCTTCAGCCCGCCGGTCCTGTCCCTGCCCTCCTGGGCCACCCTGGGCACGAACATGTTCTTGGTTCTGGGGCACCTGATATTCGGAGACTTCCCCTCCCGTTCCAGCCAGACCCCCAGGCTTGCTGGGACTGTGGGCTCAGTGGACACCGTGTCCAGGCCAGACAGTAGTCCCCGCAGGGCACAGGTGGCATCCCCAGGCAGCCGCGCCCACTCCTGGAGCCGCTCCAGCTGCGGCCTCACCAGCAGCTCCGCCAGAGGGAAGCGCCAGGGTCCGGCACCTGCCCCGCGCCCCAGACAGGGCAGGGAGCCCTGGGAGAAGGGCTTTTCTGGGAGCCCCCATATACAAGCACAGAGGACGCCCTGTCTGCCTGCCCTGCCTGTCCCACTCACCACTCACCTGTGAGCAGCGCCGCCAGCCTCCTGCCAGCCTCCGAAGTCCTCAGCCTGGGCCACAGCCCCCCGGGACACCGCCTGTGAACATAGGCCCACTGAGCCCTGTGCCAGCCCCCGGCCTCGCCTGGCCTCTGCCCGCTGCACCAGGCCATGCCATCGTGCCTGCAGCTCGGCTGGGTTCAGTGCGACCTGCAGCCTCAGCTCCACCTGCAGTGTCCGCTGTCTTGGCAGGTGCAGGAACGGTTGCCAGGCCCAGGGCAAGGGGGTGCTCACGGGGGCCGGCTGCCCCTGCCTTTCTGGGGTGCCTTGAGCCCAGACCGGGCAGTCCTCCCACTGCGCGCCACCAGGAGAGGGTCTGCAGACCATCCCTGCGCTGGGCCTTGGCCGAGGCCCGCGCTCCTCCATGCCCCGCAGTCAGCTGCGAAGGGTGTGTGCAGGAGCCCTGGGGACGCCTGCAGCAGGGACATGCTGAAGTCCCCACGGGCTGAGCCCGACCTGCAGCCCGTCCCAGGCTGCCCTGCCTCATCCGAACTGGCTGGCCAGACCCCCTCCACAGTCTCTTTTTTTGTTTTTTTTTTTGAGGGCAGTGTCACTGGCCCTCACATGTGGGACCGAACCGGGGCCGCGGGCTTCCCAAGCCAGCGCCTAACCACCGCGCCACTCGGCCGGCCCCACAGTCTCTTCCACTGCTGTCCCTGTCACCTCAGTCACCTGTGTCACCTCAGTCACCTCCAGAGCTCGGGGCCCCACCAGGCCCAGGGGATTCCTGGTGGGGAGGGGTTCCCTTTGGCCTGGGTTCTGGTCCTGGCATGAAGCCTCGCCTCCCCCAGGCGTGAGGCAGGTTTCCCATGGCTGACGGCACTGTGCAGACTGCGGAAACAGGGACACTGAGGACGGTCCTGCGGTGGCAGGGTGCGGGGGGCACAGCAAGGAAAAGCCAGGAGTCCCTGGAGCCCCAGCCACCTTTGCGCTGGCCTTCCCTCTCCGCAAACTACAGACTGTCCAAGTGGTCCCGCCGCCAGCCCCAGGGCCCCCTCTTGTCTCTGCCAGCCACCTGTTTCCTAGGAAACGTCCGCCTCAGTCGGGGGCGGCGGCGGGGCTGGGGAGGGGGCTGCCTCCCCCCTAGTCGCTTGCCAGTGTGTGGGGGGCTCTCACCCCCCACCAGGCCCCATGCAGCCCACCTGGGCTGCTAGTGAGGGGTGCCAAGCACAACGGAGGGTGACCTGGGGAGTGGAGGAAATGAGGGGCAGTGCACACACTTAGGGGAGCCCCTCTGGAGGATGGGGGAACCAGGGGCTGCAGAACTACTCCTGGGTCCCCCCCCCCTCCTTAGCCAGACCCTGGAGCCTCTGAGCTGCATCCCCCACCTCCACGTGGCTCTCACAGGCCTCGCCCTCATGCGTTAGCCACCCTACCCTTAGGGACCCAACACCCCCACCCAAGGCTTCCCGACACCCCAGACTGATGGGCTGGGTTCCAGGAGCCCCACCCCTTGGCCACACCCTCCCCCACCCTCCCTGGAAGGAACCACCCTCTCCTCCAGCAGAGCCCTTTCTCGAATGTCCCCAGAATAAGGGCTGACGCCCCGGGAGGGGGGCTCCCAGGTCCCTGCAGGCTCATGGTTTTCTACTGTGCTGTTGCCACCGGGTGGTCAGGTGGGCATCCATGTGGATCCACCCATTTGTTCATTCGTTCATTCGTTCATTCATTCATCTGATGATTCCTTCATCCAAATTTGGCTTTTACCAAGGAGTGGATGCTGTGTCCAGTAGACAAGCCCAGGGCCTTCCCATGTCCACTGCCATGCTGGGCCCCAGACCCTCCCAGGAGCCCGCTCTGCCTAGGCAGGGAGTGCCTAGCCTTTGGGGAAGCCTCGTGGTGTGGACTGGCCCCTCGGGTGCCTGATAGTTGAGTGCCCTGGGGCCCTCCTTCCCACCACCGGTCTGTGGCCACTCAGGGCTGCCCCTGCCCAGGCTTGTCTCTTCCCCCCGGGTTTGTGCTGCCGTTGCCTTGGGAACACTTCATCGGAAAATGTCGGGTGGGGCGGGTAGGCGGACAGGCTGGCAGGCTGGGGCGTCGGGCAGGCCAGGGCGGCGGGTGCTCTGCGTGGATGGGTAGGCGGCACCTCTCCCAGAAGGGGCCCACCCTGCCCTTCCCACTGTGTTCTCAGGCCCCACCCCCAGGCCTGGGGTCACCTAGTGTGTGAGTCCCCTTGGGGAGCCTCGGTGGGCTAGAAGGGGTTCATTCCAGCAAACTCCTGCCCCATCTCAGCACACAGAATGCCTCGTGCCCACCCCTCTGCCAGGGTGTCCCCAAAGGGCCCAAGGACTTGCCCAGACCGGCCACCCCATGTGGCCATCAGGACTCTCACGGGGCGGGGGGTGCCCCTGGCTCTCAACACCTGGTTCACATGTTCACCTCCCCACCCGAGACAGCGCTGGATCCGACTTCTGTTTCAGCCTGCACAGGCCTGGCCGCGGGGCCGGGCACAGCAAGGCCTCAGGGCAGATTAGGGCCGCCTCTGGCCTTTCCCACTGGGCCTGGGGCCAGGACGCTAGGTGGAGCCAGGCTTCTCCTGGACAGAGACCGTAACACCCGCCCACCAGGACCCTGGGATGGCTGCGTGGCCCGCTTTCCACACCGGGGCTCCCCGACGACAGCAATTGAGTGATGTGGACATCAGGAAGCAGAAGCAGAGGGGCGGGCAGGGGCCCTGCGCCTGGCTGCCCCACACTCCAGGGCATTTGCACAGAGGAAGGTGGTTTAATGGACCCATAGCCCTGAGCCCTTTAACTCCGAGGCTCGCCCTCCGTGCTGCCACTGGGCCTTTGCACAGGCCGTGGCCCCTGCTAGGACCTCTCTTCTCTGTGTCCTTCCTTTGCACATCAACCTGGGCATCCCTTTCCAAAGCCCCACATGACCCAGTGCCCCCACTCCGGCCCCTCTTCCACTCCCACCTGGGCTGAGGACAGGCCCAGCCCTACCCACATCACTCTTACCCCTTGGTGGCAGGGCCTCAGGCACCACTGATACACAGTGGCAGGACCGAGCTGGAGGGAAAATGCCTTTAGGGGAGAATGCAGTCAGAACTGGGTCTGCGACAAGCCCAGACAGGTCCCACAGAGTCCCACGGTGCTGAGTCCTCGGCCCTCGTGACGGGGAACCTAACTCGTGTATATTCTTTGGCATGTCTGACGGTGACAATGGGCCCAAGTACAGTTGGGGGTGGCTGCTGGTCGGCCTGGCTGGCGCAGGTGTAGACAAGCTAGCTTTGCCAGGGCGCCCGACTTGGCCTAGAGCTGCACCTGCTGGGGGAGTGAGGCGAGGTGGCCCTGCGGCAGTCGGGGGGCTGGGCGCCCAGGGCCCTGCCTGGGGCTTTCCTCACAGTGAGCGTGGGGAGCTCTGCCCCTTCAGGGGCTGTACCCTGAAATAGGAGGCTTTGCTTTACAAGATACAGGTTTACTGGGGAGAAGATATAGCAACAGTAAAAGTCTGTACGTTTCTGGTGTGTGTGTATGTGTCTTTGAGAAGCCTGAAATCCCAGGGACCTGCACCCCTGTTCCAGGTGAAGACGTGGCCATGCTGCATCTTCAGGCAGAGGACCCTGCCACCAGGCAGAGGACCTGTGGCCCACAGAGGGATGGGCAGACTCTAGGCTGCTGTCTGTCACCAGAAACCCAACTCAAACTGGCTTTTAAAAAAAGAGAAAGGGAGGAAGGCAGAGAGGGAGGGAGGGAGGGAGGGACACTGTTGACTTGAAACGCAGGGAGTTTGCGAGGCAGGGGGCCTGGACGCTGTCATCTGGGCACTGTCTCCACCTGCGTGTGCTGGCAGCTCCAGAAGGAAAAAAGAGGAAAAGAAAACCTGTGTTTCTTTCAAAGACCAAGAAAAGGTCTTTGACAAGTGGCCTGGACTGCCCAGGTGTTGAACAGTTTCCAGAATCCAATAGCCGCAGGCCTCACGGCCGAAATAAGCCCCTCAAGGTCTGAGCACACTGGGTCTGTGTGCAAACTGTCACTCCAGGGCCACAGGCAGTCAGAGCTCCCTCGGGCCAACCAGGTGCAGACGCAGGCTGTTACCATGTCCCCGGCAGGGGCCAGGCCTGTGCCCTCCGCCACTTGGTCTCAGGCTGCAGCTTATACCCTTTTCTCATCAGTGGCAATGGCCTGTGTTGCTGGTGACAGAGGTTTTCCTGGGAGGTGGTTCAGGGGGGAACAGGGTCTGTTAGCTCCCACGCAAGGGAGGAGCCCAGGCCGGGGTGCCTTTGGGACCGGCTCTGGCCAGTGGGACCCACTTGCCCTTTTTCTTCATTCTCTTGGCTTTATTCTCTGCTGTTTGCCTGCATTACAGGTAGCGTAAGGTGGCAGCCTAAGGAACAGCATCACAGCAGGAGAAAAGAAACCCACTTGCCTCCCTCCCACAAGCTCTAGAAAAATCACACTAGCTGTCATTGGGTCAGCTGCTGCTCTGGGTTGAATGGTGCCCCTGCCCAACCCCGTCCCGCAAAGATGTGTTGAAATCCTAGCCAGTACCTGTGAACCTGACCTTGTTTGGAAATGGAATTTTTGCAGATGATGTCATCAAGTTACCATGTGGTCACGAGGCATTTCTGGGAAAGGGACCACTGTACACAATGTACAGGCCATGCGGGTCTGGGCATGAAGGGGTGGAGGTAGGAGTGGCCCCACTTGTCACTGAGGGACCAGTGGCCCTGCTCGGAACCCGCCCCCCACCTTGCATCTTAGGCTCTGCTTGCCCAGAAGCCCTGCCTACATCTACCAGTCCGGGCTCCATAAATCTCCTGGGTGCCCCTGGTTATTTGGGGCTGCACATGCTGACGGGAGAGCAGGACAGGACCTGCCAGTCAGGAGCGGCTGCCCATCATCAGGCAGAGGTCAAGTCGCGGTTGCTGGCAGGGCCGCAGAGGCCGTGTGGCGTTCCGAGGGACCGCTCGGACATTCCCAGCCTCACCTGTACACAGACCCATGCCCAGCCTCACCTGTACACCGCCAGCGCAGCTGAAACAGCTCGGCCAGGCCTGGTGCGGGCGTGCGGCCAGGGGCATCTGCCAGGCAGGCCACCAGGCCAGGAACGGAGCGGGGGGCGGGGGCGCTGTGGCTTTGGGGTCAACCGCAGCGGTCTGCTGTCTTCCTGGAAATCACGGCAGCCACAGCTCTGAGGGGCTGAATGGGTGAGGTGAGTGGGGGCGAGGGCGTCTCAGTGGTGCCAGGGGGGACTTCACGGCAGCCACAGCTCTGAGGGGCTGAATGGGTGAGGTGAGTGGGGGCGAGGGCGTCTCAGTGGTGCCAGGGGGGACTTCACGGCAGCCACAGCTCTGAGGGGCTGAATGGGTGAGGTGAGTGGGGGCGAGGGCGTCTCAGTGGTGCCAGGGGGGACGCTGTCGACGTCCCGCTGCCCGCAGGCCCTGGGCCCCTTCCGGCACTCGGACCCCAGGCGTGGCCCTGTGCCTGCAGCCGGCACCTGGTGTGGGGACGTGGCCTCCAGGTCTGGGCGCCGGCTTGGCCTGTGACACGCACCTGTGAACCTAAGTCCCCGGGGCTGGCCCTTCCTCAGGACTGAGAGTGCCCAGCTCCTCGACAGAGACACTGGGCAGGTCCCCGTAGGACGCGTCTGCCACTTTCCATACACTGCCCTGGATGGCCCTGCGGCTGCACCTATCCAGTTATATGACTAAAGTGACAAAATCCAAGAGACTTTGTGTGGCTGTGGAGAGCAGAGGGCCAAAGGGCAAACAGGCGAAAGTTGGGCCTCGGCCAGAGTGCGGCTGGGCGGCGAAGGAGGTGGGCAGAGACCTAACCATTGATCTCTATCCCTCTTCCCCACCCCCACTGCTTTTTCTCGTTTCACTTTCTGGCTTTCACGCAAATCCTTTCCTTGGGGTCTATTTCGGGGAGTCCAGCCCAGGGCCCAGTGTCCCCCAAGCAGGACACAAATATGGCACCTTGTGCACCCCAACAGTTCCGTTTTCTTGGCACTTCGGTCAAAGCCGATCTCGGGCCGGCCGAGTGGCGCAGTGGTTGAGAGCTGGCTTGGGACACCAGCAGCCCTGGTTCAGATCCCACATATGAGGGCCAGTGACACTGCCCTCTAAAAAAAAAATAAAAAGCCGATCTCCCTTGCTTCTAAGGTTCCATCCACGCAGGAGACTTCTCCCATGGTCACCACTGAATGCCCAGAGCCCGTCACGGTGCACAGTGGGTGCACAATTAGAGCTGAATGAGTCAATGAATGCAGTCATGCGTGGGGGAACCAGGGCAGATGCACACTGGGAACACGAATGTCATGCCGACCCTTGGCGCCTGGCGCCTTCCTATGGCTTTCCCACCTGGCCAGACTTCCCCCTGGCACATGAGGCTCACACAATCAGCTACTCTCCTGGACCCTGGATCTTGAGGACACGGTCCCTTCTCTACCTTCCCCTGTCACCTCTGGTAGGATCATGGGGCTGTCTTCCCAGCTGGAGTCAAGACATCCAGCAGAGCCATCTGTAGGCTGGAAGTCCCCCCATCTCCATCACCTGGGGGCAGGTGTGTGCGTCTGAGGCTGAGGGTGGGGTGAGGAGGAACGGCAGACGGCGGAAGCAGATGCATAGGGGTCCGGGCCACCTGCTCATGCAAATGGGCTGCTTGGCACCTACTCACCCGGTATGCCATCTTCTCTGGATGGTGGAGCTCTGCTGCCCACACCCCACTTTAGGCAGGGAGCCTATAACTCCCAGGTGGCGACAGGCACATGTGGGCGCCTGGTCCTGGCTCCTCTGGGTAGGTGGTCTGTCCCTATAAGAGCCCAGGAACAAGCCTCAGGCTGGTCCTCAAAGGGGACTGGTGACGCTTGGGAGGGGGCATGATTCAGAGTCTGTCCTGGGCTCCTGGTGGGGCACAGCACAGGCTCCACGTACGTCTGTATTCTCAGGGACCCTGGACACTGCCCAGGTGACTGTGTGCCGAGGCAGAGTGGCCTCGGACCAGCTGCAGAGTCGGCTCAGGGATCAGCCAGAGAGGCCTCAGACCATGGTGACTGCCTCCAAAGACACTCACTAGGCTCGTGCCTCCTAGGTTTGGCTGCTGGTGACAGTCATATATATAAGCAGGGGTTCATCCTCTCTCCCATAATGGTCCACAGGGTTCACTTGGGGCCGGCATCTGGTCCTCAAAGTCATCTATACCCGGGCTTTGTGTTTCTGATCTGCTGTTCTTAGCCTCAGCTTCACTCCTCAAGGTCAGGAAAACGCTGTTGGGCCCCAGAGGCCACATCTCCATGGCATCCTGAGGAAGGGAAGACCAATGGGCCACCGGAGGCCGCCTCCAGCTGTGTGGCTCCCAAGGTGTGAAATGGTAAGACCTGTGAGGGACAAGTGGCAGCATTGACTCAGGTCACAGTCCTTTCAATTGTGAGCCTATCAGTTCGGGGATTCCCCTGCACACACACCTGTGCTCTTAAGCAAAGGCTTTATATGGGGTCATTCAGTGCCGCCTGGAGAGCAAAGGCAGATTAGAAATGATTCAGACATTAGCAAGGGCTGATTAAAAGTCATAGTTCGTCCACACCCCAAACACCGGCAGCTGCTGAAAAGCAACACTGTGCTGTCTGCTGTGGAGAGAGCTCTGGGCTCTAGGGCCTAGAAGGACAAGGGGGCACAACGGTCTGGTGGCCTGGACGCTGCTGCTCATGTAGCAAGGGCATGGATTCGTGTCCTAGGGCTCCAGAACAGATGACCACAAACATGGTGCCTAAAGCATCAGAAATCTATCCTCTCACAGTCCTGGAGGCCCAAGTCCAAAGTCAGAGGGTTGGAAGTGTGCCGCCCACTCCCCAGAAGGCTCCAGGGGAGGACCCTTCCTCCCGTTTGTTTCCGGTGGCCCTGATGCTCCTTGGCTCGTGGCCACATCCCTCCAGGTCCTGCTGGGTCTTCACGGGCCCTCCTCTCTCACCACTGGCTGGCTCTAGGGTGGTCTCATCTCCAGACCTACAATCTACTATCTCTGAAAGACCCTTTTCCCAGGTAAGGCCAACTTCACAGGCACCAGAGATTAGGGTATGGACTTCATTTTGGGGCCACCATTCAGCCCACTATGGGTTGAATGGTGTCCCCACAAGAGATCTGCTGAGGTCCTAACCCCCAGGATCTCAGGATGTGACCTTGTTTGGAAAGAGGATCTTTGCAGATGCCATTAGTTGCGAGGAGGTCACCTGGAGTCGGGGGGGCCCTCATCCGTCGGACTGGCGTCCTTGAAGAAGAGGGGAGACTCTGGGAGAGGCCGAGTGACCACGCAGGCAGAATTTGTTTAGAGCGATGCGTCTACAAGCCCAGAATTGCCGGCACCACCAGAAGCTGGAGAGAGGCCTCGAGTGGCATCCCTCACGGCCCCCAGCAGGAACCAGCCCTGTGGGCACCTGGATCTTGGACTTCCGGCCTCCAGATCTGTGAGAGCACGAGTTTCTGTAGTTTGAAGGCACCCCGTCATGGAACTTGGTTACGGGGGCCCCAGGACACTGCTGTGCCACCTGCTCCCATTGGCATCCCCACCTGGTGACCACATGTGGCACTCAGTAGTATTAGTAGAAATAGTGTGAACTCAGGCCAGTGCCTAACCACTGCCCACAGTCTGGGCATTTCCCTGCCCCAGGCCCTCTGGGAGGGTGGGCAGACAGGACATCCTTGGGGAGACCAATCACCCCACAACTCAAGAGGCCCAGCACTGAGTGACCAGGTCCCGGCCTGTAGTGGGGCTGCCATGACCAGTCCTTTGTTCTTATGCAAATCAAGTGAGACCCCGGGGCTGCCCGTCTATTTTGGTCTGGGGCCCCATGACTGATGAGCCAACCATGGGGACTCCAGTGCACCCTGCAGCCTCTGACACCCTTGTCCCTGGTGGATAAAGTCCCGTCGTCTCCACAACAATCAGAGGCCGATGAGGCAGGACGCAGTGAGGCGTGGGGGAGGGCCGCGGGTGGTAAACCCATCCCAGCTCCCCAGCCCTCTCTGCACATCGCCACGAAGGAGCCCTGAGAATGCCCTGGGCCGTGCCTTCCACTCAAGCTACACACGCGTCCCCATATCAGGGGCTCCCCACATCTGTTAGCAAAGCGCTGCTGACCCCTCCCCCAAATCAACCCTGGAGAAACTCCTGAGGCAAGCAGGGGAGTAAGGACCCCAGGAGCTGTGGGGTGGCTGCAGCCTGGGCAGCAAGGGCAGGAGAGGGGACAGTGGCTGCTCAGGGTTCTGTCCTCACTGCTGCCGGGCCTGGCTCCTCCACCACCATGATGGCAGCCACCACCAAGGTCAGCGGTGGCTTTGAGTCAAGTCCCAACCCCACACACTCCCACCTGGGTGAGCCCATGCGACACAGGCCCCTGCCTCTCGCCCGCGACCCCTTGCCCTCCAAACCAGGGACCGCTTCCCCAGATGTGCTTGTCCCGAAGAGTGTGCCCACACAGGAGTGGCAGTGGTGGTCTGTAACGCCTTGGGGAGCGTCTCCCATTTTTACTTGAACTCTCCAGCCCAGCCATGGTCCGGTCTGGCCGGCAGTACTTTCGTTCGCCTGGCCGGCCAGAGGGGAGCGCACACGCAGATGCCAAGTGGGTCACACACAGACTAAGGCAGAGTCACCAAGACAGGTGTGCCAATGAACTAAACATACTTAAAAAAACAAGGCAAGTTACCAGGAACAAGAACTCATTTTAGGAAAAGCACTGAAGGTGAGGATTCTGTACACGCAGCGAAACAGCTGGCTGGCCTCGCCACGGGCAGCGGGCAGGAGGCGGGGCAGCCTTAACCCACTGTCTGAGCGCAAGGAGGACCGAACGTGCCAACAAATAAACCGTGGGACTCGGTCTCCCAGAATCAGAGAAAGGAGAGACCTTGGGACGAAGGGGCTCAGCGAGCATTCGAGAAGAGATGTAAGGAGACCCAGCCCTGACACGAGGTGGTGACATTGAACAGGATCAAGGACAAGAGGAAGGTTCTAAAAACACTGGGAGACAAAGAGGAAATCCTCCTGAAAGGGGACACGCACGGTGTCGGGTTTCTCAGCAGCCTGGACGGGAGACAAAGGTGTCTTGTTCTGACGCACTGAGGGAGAGACCGCTGGACTTCAGATTTTCATATCCAGACAAATACTTTAAATGCAGTCATACTAGTAACAGTGTTCTCAGACCTCCATGTCCGCCCATGCTGAGAGCAGCTGGAGGTCACAGGAAGGAGAACTGAGATGAGCCAAGAGACAAGTGGGAGAGAAGCCACCAGAGATGGGGTGGGCGGGGAGTGGGCTGTCCCAGCCACAGGACCACAGGAGTAAGTGCAGCCAGCAACACCAGGAAGGAAGACTCTGCAAAGCCTTTTGAAGATCAAAGCGGGCAGGAGGGGCCTTGTCAGAGATGCACATACTGGGAATGCTAAGCAGGCAGAGGCTCTAGGGCAGCCAGGGACAAAACTACAACATGTTCCCTTTAAAACCAGCCAAAGAAAGGGCCGGCCGAGTGGCTCCGTGGGTTAAGAGCTCGCTCGAGTGCGAGCTGAGCTCTGAGCAATGGCGGTTCGAGGCCAGCCCGAGCTGAGCTGCCGTTGAGCTGCCAACAGGTGGCAGGATGGCTCAGCTAAGAAAAAAAAAAACAACAACTTTAGGGCCGGCCGAGTGGCGCGGTGGTTAAGCGCTGGCTTGGGAAGCCAGCGGCCCCGGTTCGGTCCCACATATGAGGGCCAGTGACACTGCCCTCTAAATAAAAAAAAAAAAAAAAGCTATCTCTTCTTATGGGCAAGGTTTCCGACTTCCAGGGAGAGGTGAGAGTCTCTTGTGAGACCTACAAGGTCTCAACTGCCGGAAGCTCAAAGTAACCCACCCCTTGGGGAGCCCTGTGCCGAATCCCTTCTCTTACTTGAATTCTCCCTGTCTGCCTCATTTAGTTCCTATGTGCTGAGCCAAATAAAGTTCTCTTTCCGAAGCAGGTTTTTCTGGATTCCTTTAGGCAGGTAAGGGGTTGAGATGGGATGGGGGTAGGGGGTTGTCAAAGGTTCTTTCTGAGTCTTTTGTTTCTTAAAAGCAACCAGCTTAAAATAATACCCACCGAAGGCACATTTTGGGGTGGCGAGCTCTGCTCCCCTCCATCTGAAAGGCATGATCTTAAAACAAAAAGCTCCATGAACCAAAAGAGAGCCATTTCTGGCCAAGTGGAGCCACAGCCCTGCACCATGGAGGACGGCTGCTGGATACCCGGCAGGACAGAGCCCCGAGCAGCCCCCGGAGACGAAAGCCAGACAGGCCCACCAACAGCATGCCCCCCACAGAAACCGGGAGCTCGGTGACAAACATGAAGAGAAATAGGAAGACCCAGCAATATGACTATACGTCTGATTTGCTGGATACTCGTAGACTCACTAGACACTCACACCCCACAGATAAGAGCACATGTTTCTGGAATATCCCAATATTGGAATATCCCAATAGCCAATAGCACACGATGGTCTCCTGACCAAAAGGCAATAAAATTAATTCAATTTTTAATTAATTAACCAATCTCTAACCACAAAAGTCCCATGAAGCAATGGCTGCCCTACCACGATTACATCTAGTAACCAGGGCAGCAAGCTGTGGCCATGTGACAGGTTTGGACCAAAGCTGTGCAGCGTCCTCTCACCTTTCCCGGGGGCCAGGGTGCAGGTGCGGCAGCCGACTGCAGAGCAGTGAAGGGTGGCAGCTGGGTCTCTTATGGGCCCTGGAGCAGCCCCCAGCAGCCCGCACACTTGCATCTGGACTTTTCCTGTGATGGGGAAATAAATACGCTTCTAAGCCACTGTCTCCCTGGGCCTTTTTGTACCATCAACCTGGTTTGTGCCCTAATGAATACATCCCACATGGTTAGAAACTAAATAACATGTTACCTGATAACCTTTGGGTTAAAATGGAAACTATAAAGCAAATTTAAAAATACTGAGAACCACATGGCAATGAAAATATCACATGCATTTTGTGGGGTACAGTATTTTGAAGAAGATGTACTGTTTTAAATACTTTTATCATGAAATACGAAAGGTTAAAAGCAAAAGAGTTAAGAATTAAACTTAAGAAAGTCGCAAAATGAAGAAGGGAGCAAACTGAGGAAACATGAAACAAAGGAATAAATGACAGGAAATCAATGAAAAGATCAAAACCAACAGCAAATAACAAACCCAAAAGATGCTTTTTTTGAATGATGAGTAAGAGGGACTTTCAACAAAAATGATAAAAAATGAGAGAGAAGATGTGAAAATTAAAATAATGACAATAAAAAGGGAAATAACTACAGATATAGACAAGATTTCTGAAAAACCAAAGCATTTGAATACCTACATACAATGAACACATTTTTAGAGATTTCCAAAATATCCAAATTGGAAAATAAGAGCTAGAGATCTTCAGAGACCAGTAAATAAAACAGTGGTTAAAGCATTTCCTACTGCAGAAACTCTGGGCCTAGATAACTTTAGAGGTAAATTCCATCAAACTTGCAAAAAATTTTTTTTTACTAACTCATGCCAGTTGTTCCAAATAAAAAAGAAAGAGAAACTCTACCAAGCTCATTTTATGAAACTAGTGTATGATTGATTCCAAACGCAGAAAAGGACAATGCAGGACAGGAAGGTGTTGGCCCATACAACTTATGAACATGGACGCAAACATGTTAAATAAAATATTGCCTACTGAAATGCAACAGTATTTTGGAAAATAGCATGTTAGGATCAAGAAGGCAAGGAAGGTTAAACCTCAGGGATTATCAATATAATTCACTTCATAAATAGACTTTAGGGAAAGAAAACAATTATCTCAATTGATACAGGAGAGTATTTGACAAAGTTCACTACCAATTTATGATTATAAAACAAAACTTTTAGCAAATGAACACTAAAACATAACTTTTTGAACTGTTTTTTGTTTGTTTGTTTATTATGGAAAACGAGCACTAAACATTTTGCTTAATGAAAAATTTGAGATGCCTTCCCTTTGAGAGCGGGGAAAGCGCAAAGGTGTTCACAGCCACTCACAATCTGTATAGTGTTGGAGATCGTGGCCAATTCCATAAGTAAATAAAGGGAGTGAAGCGATGAAAGAGCTGGGAGAAAAGAGGGAAAAAATGGTCTCTATTGACAAGTGACATCATTGTCTACCCAAAATAGAGCAACGGCTCTTAGAAACAAAAGTGTCTACTCTCTAACACTCAGAAAGAGGTGGCTATCCTCGCTGTACCTGGGCCCCATGAGCCCCACCCCAGGACGCAAGGTGGCAGATGCCCCAGCATGTGGACGGGAGGCAGTCCTGGCCTCCGCCCCAGACCTCTACATCCCTCAGCAACTGCTCTCGGCCCTGTTCTTCAGCTGGTGGCAATCTGGGGAGACACTTGGAAGCCCTGGGAATCCTGAGTCAGAAGCCTGAGTTGGGGAGGGGATTCCACCTGCCCTGTGTCCCTGCCTGGGGTCCACACCCCATCCCAGCTCCGGGCACCATATGCCAGTTTGCAGAGGGCAGGGCTGGCATGGGGTCAATCCCAGGGCAGCGGGCTCGGCATGCTTCATAAGGTATAATTTTCCCACATATGGTTTGTGGCTTCCATTTGTGTTGCTTGCAGGGGCTTACAAATGTAAGCATACTGATTAATCGATATTGAAAACCGTTTCTGTTTAGGCGATAAAGGCATTCTGATTATTGTTTTGTGAAAGAGCCCTTGTCTTTGACAGATGTATACTGACAATGGGATGTGCGAAAGGATGGGGGCATCTGGAGACCAAAGGTTGGTCATGTGTTCCTAATTGTTGAATGGGTGAATTCGGGAGTTCCTCATTCCATTTTGTCTACTTTAGTATGTGTTTGGATTCTCCACTGTGAACATTGTTTTAAATAAAACTAATTGGTTTCTTACCCACCTGATTCCAGTTAGTTCCACGTGCCAGTGGCCATGCCCTTGGATCTTTTCTAGACAGGCTTTGAAGAGAAGATCCACCCCTCTTCTCCAACTGTCAGTGGAAGGAAAGATAATTCTTATAAACTGTCCCATGCTTACTTTTTCTTCTTCACTGATGTGAGAGAAAAAAAAGCAGATTGACCAGTATCTCATCTCTGTAGTATATGTACTCAGAATTATATTTAAATAAGAATAGGTATGTCACGTAGCACATATTTTGGCTTTCATTATAATTTTAGAGCTGTGTTCTAATTGTTTTCTACTATTAAATAACTTGATATGTAATAAAGATCACTTTGAATAATCCTAAAAAAAAAAAAAGTTACACCTCTTTTCTTTGCAAATCCAGTTCTCTGTTTCTGGACTGAATTGAGAATACTTCAGTCCCATCCAGGGCCTTTAGTGTCTGCCTTGAACCATTTTGTTACTTGAAAGGATTCACCAGGTGCCTGCTCAGCCCATCAGGGATTTAGCCATGGGTGTGCCGCCCTTGATTTAATCCTTGATTTATGGCTGAAACACAATAGGCTGCTGTTACTCAAAGTATTTCTGTTCAGGGTGGAGAAACAGGCTTCTCTTCCAACTGGCTCCCTCCCCTCCACCCTGCGCCTGGCTTGCAAACCAGCCCTTTCTTTTTTTAAAGATTTTTTTTTTTTAAATTGGGGCATTGTGGGAGGGGAATAGCGCTGGGGAATCCGGAAGAAGAGACTAGTTGCTGTCCTTTTGTTCTTCAGTCTAGCTGTGGAGGACGTGGCTTCACTGGCCCATCCCGGATGAGGCTGATCGGTGGTAGCCAGCCTCTGGATGGTTGCTCACCGCGGCTATTGGCAGCTCGCGCTGGCTGCCGGCCACTCACTGTAGCCTATGGCAGCCCACTACAGCAGGGACTGCAGCCTACACTGTCGTCAGGGCTCACTCAGCCCAGCTCCAGGTGGAGCTGTTGTTCACCATCTTAGCTGTAGAGGGCAGTGTCACTGGCCCTCATATGTGGGATCCGAACCAGGGCCACTGGCATCCCAAACTGGCTCCCAACCACCGCGCCACGCAGCCGGCCCTGTTTTGTCTTTTAATCACAGCCCTCCTAGTAAGCATCAAGTGGCGTTGCATTGTGGTTTTGATTTGCATTTCCCTGATGACTAATGGAATTGAGCATCTTGGAAAAATTTGTTCTCAAATCTTTTGCTTATTTTAAAATTGTTGTTTGTCTTTATTGTAAGTTATAAGTTTTCTGTATGGATCCTAGATACAAGTTACTTATCAGGTAGATGGTTTCCAAATATTTTCTACCATTATGTGGGTTTCTTTTCACTTTCTAGATGATGTCCTTTGAAGAACAAAAGTTTTCATTTTGATTAAATCTATTTTTTCTACAGTTGCTTATGCATTTGGTGTATTGTGTAAAAAACCTTTCCTAATTCAAAGTAACAAAAATTTACACCTGTTTTCTTCTAAAAGTCTAGTAGTTTTAGCTTAATGTTTAAAAGTTTTAGCTTTGGGGCTGGCCGAGTGGCTCAGTTGGTTAAGAGCTCGCTCAAGAGTGTGAGCTGAGCTCTAAGCAATAGCAGTTCGATGCCCAGCCCAAGCTGAGCTGCCATTGAGCTGCCAACAGGTGGCAGGATGGCTCAGCTAAAATAAAAAAATAAATAAAAATTAAAAAAATTTAACTTAAAAAAAGCTCTTACATTTAGTTATTTGGTTCATTTTGAGTAAATTCTGCATGTGATGTAAGGGCCAGCTTCATTCTTTTGCATGTGGATGTCCAGTTGTCCCCTCACCGTTTACTGGGTTATTGGAAAAGTCATGACGCATTTTTACGACGAAAAACAGAAAAAATACGTCATGACTTTTTCGACAAACCAATATTAAAAGATTATTTTTTTCCCATTGGATGGTCTTGACACAAGTGTTCAAAATCAACTGATCATAGATGTTTGAGTTTATTTCTGGACTGTCCATTCTTTTTCATTGATTTATATGTATATCTTTATGCCTGTGCCATATGGTCTTGATTTGTGGTAAGGTTTTAAGTCTTTGTAGTAAATTTTACTACAAAATTTGTAGTAAATTTTTAAATCAAGAAGTGTGAGTTCTACAACTTTGTTGCTTTTCCAAGATTGTTTTGGCTCTTGTGGGTCTCTTGCAATTATATATGAATTTTAGGATCAGTTTGTCCATGTATTGAAAAAAAAAAAAAGCAGCTAAAATGTTAATAGAGATTGCATTGAATTCATAGATAAACGTGGGGAGTGGTGCCATTTAATAATGTTAAGTGTTCTAATCCATGAACACAAGAAGACCTTCCTTTATTTAGTTCTCTAATTTCTCTCAACAATGTTTTATAGTTTTCAGTGAACAAGCCTTATACTTCGTTGGTTAAATTTATTCCTAAGTGCTTTATTCATTTTAAAATTATTGTTTATGGAATGGTTTTCATTTTTGGGTTGTTCATTGTTCGTACGAAATACAAATGATTTTTGTATATTGATCTTGTATCCTGTAATCTTGCTGAACTAGCTCATCAGCTCTGATAGTTTTTCGGCGCATTTCCTAGGGTTTTCTGTATATAAAATCATGTTGTCTGCAAATAGAGACACTTATTGTTTATTTTCCTGCCTCACCGCTCGCTCGGCTGGAACCTCAGCACAGCGTTGAGTAGAGTGTCAGCCTTTCACCATCAAGTGAGCTGCTGGTAACTGTGGGTTTTTCTTAGATTCCCTTTGTCAGGCTGAGTTCCCTCCTCTTCCTAGTTGGTTGAGTGTCTTGGTTATGAATGGAGGTGGATTTTGTCAGTTGTGCTGGTTGCCTCTACTGATGATCATGTGGCTTTCCTCCCTTCACTTACTGAACCTGGCAAGTGGCGTCGATTACGTTTCACACATTGGTCTCACAGGGTCCCTGTGTTGAATCCTTTTTACGCATAGGTGGATTCGGTTTGCTAGTATTTTGTTGAGGATTTTTTGCATCTATATTCCTAAGGGACATTGGATTGTTTTTTCTTGTGATGTCTTTGTCTGCTTTGGGCAGGAGGGTAATATCGGCCTCTTAGAATGAGGTAGGAAGCCTTTCCCTTTGGGGAGAGTTTATGACAAATTGATGTTAGTTCTTTAAAACTTTTCATAGAATTCAGCAATGAAGCCATCTGCCTGGGCTTCATTTTAAGGGGAGAATTTAATTACTGCCTCTCTTTACTTGTCATAGGTCTGCTCAGATCTACTTCTTATTGAGTTAATCTAGGATCGTCCTCGGAATGATTCCATTTCATGTATATTTTCTAATTTGTTGGCACACATTTGTTCATAGTGTTCCCTTATAATCGCTTTATTTCTATAAGGCCAGTAGTAATATCCCCTCTTTCATACATGGTTTTAGTAATTTCAGTCTTCCCTCTTTTTCCCTTGGTCAGTATAGCTAAGGTTTTTCAATTTTCTTTCTTTTCAAAGAACCAACTTTTGCTTTCATTGACTTTTGTCCTACTATTTCCCTATTCTCTGTTTCTGCTCTAATCTTCATTATTCCCATCCTTCTGCTTGGGTTTACTTTACTCTTTTAGCTTCTTAAGGTGAAAGTTGAGGTTATTGACTTAAAACTTTGTTTTCAGTTAGGGGTTTTTTATTTATAAATTTCTCTGAGCACTGCTTTACTGCATACTATACATTTTGGTATGTTGTGGTTTTGTGTTTTTTTATTACAAAGTATTTTCTAATTTCCCTTGGAATTTCCTCTTTGACCCACTGGCAACCTAGGGGTGTGTTGTTTAATTTCCACATATTTGTGAGTTCTTCAAATTTCCATCTTTTTGTTGACTTATAATTTCATCCTATTGTGGTCAAAAAAATCCTTTGCATGATTTCAATCCTCTTAAATTTATTGAGACTTGTTTTCCGGCCTGACTTATGGTCTATCCTGGAGAATGTCCTGCGTGCACTTGAGAAGCCTGAATTATTTTATTGGTGGAGGAATGTTCTGTCACGTCTGTTAGGTCTACGTAACTTATCGTGCTCCGCAAGCCTTCTCTCTCCATGCTGATCTTCCATCTAGGCGTTCTATCCATTACGAAAGAAGAGTGTTGCAGTTTCCAACGTTTATTGTAAAATGTCGATTTCTCCTCTTAATTATGTCAGGTTTTTTTTGTTGTTTGTTTTTTTGAGGGCAGTGTCACTGGCCCTCACATGTGGGACCGAACCGGGGCTGCTGGCTTCCCAAGCCAGTGCTTAACCACCGCGCCACTCGGCTGGCCCAAATTATGTCAGTTTTTGCTTCAGGTATTTTTAGGCTCTTCATTAGATACATAAATGTTTGTACATAACGTATCCTTTTCCTGGATTGGCCCTTTTATCATTGTAAGGGGTCCTTCTTTGTAGTAATCACTTTTGTCATAAAGTCTATTTTGTGTGAGATTAGTATCCACTCCAGGTATTTCCCTTTTATTATTATTATTATTATTTTAAAGATTTTATTGGGGAATCAGGGAAGGGGAACAGTGTTGGGGAACCTGGGAAGGGGAACAGACAAGTTGTCCTTTTGGTTCTTCAGTCTAGTTGTGGAGCACATTGCTTCACTGGCCCATGTTGGTATCGTCATTGCGTTCTTCCCGGGTGAGGCAGATCGGTCGCCGGCCTCTGGACAGCTGCTCACGGCGGCTCATGGCAGCTCACGAAAGGGCATGTCAGCTGCCAGCCACTCACTGTAGCCTATGGCAGCCCACTGCAGCAGGGGCTGCAGCCTACACCGTCGCTGGCAACTCCATCTTAGCTGTAGAGGCAACCAGGTGGAACTATTGTTCACCATCATAGCTGTAGGGGGCAGTGTCACTGGCCCTCATATGTCGGATCCGAACCTGGGCCCTGCTGCTCAGAGCTGGCATCCCAAGCCAGCTCCTAACCAACGCACCACTTAGCCGGCCCTTATTATTATTTTTTTTTAAAGTTTGCAGCAGAGGACAGTTTATTAGGGCAGAAAGTAACAGCTCTCAAAACAAGAGGGGGGTCCCAACTGGGGTGTCCCTGGTCTTTCCCTTTTTAAATAGCAATTTAAATAGCAATTTTCTTGTGCTCACCCGTGAGGGTGACCATTATCATCTTAATTGATAACAGTCTAATTTGGATTAGTACCAACTACGCTTCAATAGTATACAAAAACCGCCCCTACACAGAGGCGCCCACTCCCGTTTGTACTTATTGTCACAAGTACATATTTATAGGTCTGTGGACATCAGCATAGACTTACAAATTTCGTTTGACATAGATGCCTTTTTTTTTTTAAGATTTTATTGGGGAGCTAGGGGAGGGGAACAGTGTGGGGAATTGGGGGAGGGGACAGGCCAAGTTGTTGCTCTTCAATCTTCATTGTAGAAGGCGCCAGTCACCATCTGACTTCCCTTGGGCAGCTTGTGGCCTCTAAGCTCAAGGTGCTGTGTTCAGTCTTAGTTGCGGGTGGGCATAGCCACCATCCCATACATGAGTCGAACCTGGCAGCCTTGCTGTTAAGAGCGCACACTCTATCCACTGAGCCATCCGGACGGCAACTGAACTCAAGGTGCCAAGTTCAGTCTTAGTTGCAGGTGGGCATAGCTCACCATCGAACAGGCAATCTTGTTGTTACACCAGCTGAGCCATCCTGCAGCTCAGCGACAGCTCAGCTCAGGCGCAGCATTCACTGGCCCATGTGGGAATCGAACCGGCGGCCCTGTTGCTCAGAGCACGCACTCTAAGCCAACTTTTAACCAGCTGAGCCACTCGGCCGGTCCCCAATATAGATGCGTTTTATGTCAAGTAAGAAAAAAATGCAGTTACAAACACACACTACGTTTATACTGTCTGGTACTTACCTGTGTTCTCACCTGTGCACGCACCTCACTGGTTCCCGGCATGTCTCCCTGTGAATCTCCGTTACTGTCTTGTGTTCTTTCCTTTCTGTCCGGAGGCCTCCTTTAGTAGTTTTTGTACTTTAGGCCCGCTAACAACCAACTCCCAGTTTTTATGTATCTAAGAATGTCTATTTTTTTTTTTTTTGCTTTTGAAGAATGATCTGGCTATTTTAGGCAAGGGGAACCGTCATGTGTATGAGCAACTGATCGCAGCACAATGCCTACATTATTTATTTGTTTGTTTGTTTGTTTGTTTGTTTGTTTATTGAGGGTAGTGTCACTGGCCCTCACATGTGGGATCCGAACCGGGGCCGCTGATGTGCCAAGCGAGCTCCCAACCAATGCGCCACTTGGCCAGCCCTTAAATTATTTTTATACAGTATATAGTCCACAGTTTAGATGATCTTTCTCAAACTTTAAAAAACTTTTAACACTCAGTATTAGTACTGATGTGCAAATCACATCTTCACGTTTAAGACTGCAGATAAATGCTTTGTCCCATCCTCACCCATCGGTTGATTTTTTTTTTTCATGCCCAGAGAGGTTGAAATAAAAACAAATGACATAATCTTTTGAGCACTGTATATTATAAAGTCAGCAGGCTTTCGATTTTTAAAAATTCACTACTTCAGAGAATACACGTATAATAAACTTCCAAAAACTTGCTACTTGGACTGCTGTTTTGAAGACTAGAAACCTATATTTGAGGAGGTTATGTTTCAAGGCCACATCCCATGTTTAAAATCCCCACGCAAGATTTCCTTTAAGACATTTACTGGTCAGCCCTCCCTTCAGACGAGAAGCGCGGGTTGTTGGAAATGCCGTCAGGCCAGTGAGGCCCTTTGGCTAATGGAGTTCTTCCTCTGGAGCGGATGAGGGCTCACGGATCCAACACCACACTCCCTACGGATTTTTGCTAGACCATGGCGCATTGCTGCCACCTGCTGGAGAACTCTCACAAGAACTATCTACCTTTGCAACCATCCTAGCGGGACACCATGAAGCCATAATTAAAATACATTATAATGAAAATTAAATTAAGGAAGATGTCTACGGCAGACGGTGCCTCCTGAGATGTGATGGTCCAGGAACCCAGTAAGTCACTCCTCAATCAGGAAGCATCTTGAAGAGAGATAGAGTTTGGACAGGAGAGGACCAGACAGGGTGAGACCCCACAACACTGGGCCTTCTCAGCCCAAAGGTAGATGTCCCATCTTGGCGTATTGGGCCCATCGCCCCCATTCTCACATGGGGGCAGTGAAGTCAGCTTCTTGGGGACACTGCAGGGGTACATGGCTGAGTGGGATGTGGGGAGAAGGGCCATGCTTCCGCCATCCCATATTTCCATGTCCCACCGGAGTGGGAAAGAAGGCTTCTCCTAACACTTCCAGCTTCCGTCCTCTGTTCTCACTTGGCTTAGGGTTCACTGAGCAACCCTAAGCCAAGTGAGGTCCCCCAGGGTGTGGCTGCCCTCATGGGAGGGGCCCCTCAAAACCAGTACTCCATCAGCATACTCTGCTCCCCTCAGGGCCTTTCTCTAACGCCAACCACAGCCCCTCTGGGGGTCCTCCTGGCTGTGTTGGTGGGAGTTGACCCCCAGAAGGCTCTAAAATGCATCAGAATGGAACATTGGTGGAATCACATGGGTTTTTGGTGAGTCAGCTAGTGGTCTGATCTTCCAGCAGGAGGCTCAAGGGGTCAACATTCTCACCTGCTACCCCTTCTTGCTCATTGGCTGAAGTGTTTCTATGGAGACAAGCTTCCCCATTCCTACTGTTTGGCTAACCAGAGTCCTGGTTTGTAAAGAAAAAGGATAAATGCTTGACCCTCCCCCCACCCCCACCCCTACCCCCACCCCCATTCAATAGTCGGTTTAGTTATCCTCCAATTCTTGGATATTTAGGTTGTTTTCCATTTTTCATCATTTTTCCTTTTTTTCTTTGTTATTGTGGTAAAATACACATAACATAAAATGTATCACCTTAACCATTTTTTTTTAACTATTATTTTTTTTAGCTGAGCCATTCTGCCACCTGTTGGCAGCTCAACAGCAACTCAGCTCAGGCTGGCATTGAACCGCCGTTGCTCAGAGCTCAGCTCGCACTCTTGAGTGAGTTCCTAACCAACTGAGCCACTCGGCAGTCCCCACCTTAACCATTTTTAAGTGCACAGCTCAGTGGCACCAAGTACATTGGTGACTTTGTACAGCCATTGCCACCATCCACCAACGTAGCTCTTTCATCTTGTAAAAGGGAAACAACATTGATTAAAAAACAATTCTTAATTCTCCCCCAGCCTCCGCCCCCACCATTTTACTTTCTGTCCCTAGATTTTGACTCAGTGGAATCATACAGTATTTGGGTTTCTGTGACTGGCTTATCTCACTGAGTATCATGTCCTTCAGGTCGATCCAGGCTGTAGCACGTGTCAGAAGTTCCTTCCCTTTTAAGGCTGAGGAACATCCCATTGTATGTAGGGACCGCATTTTGCTTGTTCATCCATCCACTGATGAACATGTGGGTTGTCCCAGGTTTAGCTATCGAGGATAATGCTGCTATGAACACGGGTGTCTCAGTGCGGGTCTCTTTGAGTTCATCTTAGACTGGAGTTATTGTGAGCTTCTTGGATGCTTATATTCATGTCTTTCATCAAATTTGGGGAGTTTCAGCCACTGTTTCTTCAGACATTCTCTCCACTCCTGGGACTGCCACGGTTTGTGCTGGTCAGCTGGATGCTGGTCAGCTGGATGATGTCCCTCCAGCTCTGTCCACGTCAACCTTTTCCTTTCTGTTCCTCAGATTCAGTAACTTCCATCGTCCTACGTTCAGTCCGCCAGCCCTTCTTTCCGCCTGCTCAAACCTGCCTTTGACTCCCGCTAGGGAATTTTTCACTTTAGTTATTGGGCTTTTTGGCTCTCTAATTTTATTTAGGTTTCTCTTTAGGTTTTCTGTCTCTTTGCTGATATTTCCATTTGATTCACACATGATTTTCTTACCATTCTCCCCATCTTCCTGTAGTTCTCTGAGCATCATTAAGATGATTGTTTAGTCTTTGTCCGGTATCTCTGCCATCAGGTCTTCTTCAGGGACACTTTCTGTTGATTATTTTTTCCTTTGAATGAACCACACTTTCCTGTTTCTTTGTATGTCTTGTGATTTTTCTGTTGAAAACTGAACATTTGTATCTAATAATGTAGTACTTCTGGAAATCAGAGTCTCCCCCTTCCCCAGGGTTTACTATACTGCTACTATTACTGCTGCTGCTGCTATTGTTTGTACTCTGTCTCTGTGCCAAAGAACAGTGTGAGGTGTAAACGTAAAGTCTTCTCAGGTCTTTCTGAGCCTGCACTTTTTACTGAGCATGTGTGGTTACTTTCTAACTCCCCCCTTATATCCAGTGGCTTTTGAAAATCCTGGGCTTTAATGTTTGGCTCCCAAAGGGGGGAAAAGAGAAAAATGAAGTGCGGGAAAGGGCACCAGCCCTGGTCAGAAGCAGCATCAGCAATCAGAGCACAAATTCCCAATGTTTGGAAGACAGGGTCCTCTTTGCCCACCCAGCTCCCACAAGCTAAGTGCAACATGGGCACAGCTTCCTGTGGTGTGGCTGGCATGGGAGATGGGTAGCAAGCACTGTGTTAAGAGATCAAATTGACCAAATCAACTGCAGCTTACTGCCCAAGTCTTCCCCTGGAAGTTGTGAGCCTTCACCCCAGGGTTCCACAGCACCCCATCAGGCAGACTCCTCCCAGGCAGTTGCTATCTGGGCGGGGACAGAGTCCTGGTGCTTCCAGTTCAGTCATCTTCCGATGCGTGATTTTTTTTTCTTTATGTATCAAATATATATGTTGGTTCCTAGTATCTTCTAAAAATGAGCAATTACTGTTTTCTTTTTAACTCATGGATTTAAGCAGCTGTTTTCTTTATTGATATTCAGATTGCCCCATTTTCCAAATATATTTCTAATACTGTAAAGCTTCACATTCTGAAAGGGGACCAGAGAAAGAAGCCACTTCTATTCTGGGGACAAGCCCCATGGAGGCCACTAAAACCCGCTTCTGTTCTTCAGGACCTGCATCCCCCAGGGCCTGGCCTTGCTTGGTGATGTTCCCTCGCTTCATGCTGGGTCCTTTGCACCACAGAACAAATGTGTACATATATACCCAAAAGGAGAATTTCTAGTTCCTATGGTAATTACATTGTTCTTTGTTTTGTTTTGTTTTGTTTGAGGGCAGTGTCACTGGCCCTCATATGTGGGACCCGAACCGGGGCCGCTGGCTTCCCAAGCCAGTGCTTCACCACCGCGCCACTCGGCCGGCCCAACATTGTTCATTTTTTGAATGTTGTTGCTTTGTACAATTCAATGATTGGATAGGCCAGCAGTTCTCAAATTGTGGTTCTTCCTTTTTGATTGTTTTATTATGAATTCCTTAATATCAATATGAATTTTAGAACTGAGTTGTCAATTTCTGCAAAGAATCTAGCTGGGAGTCTTATAGGGATTGAATCTGTAGATCAATTTGGGGAGTCCTGCTATCTAGACAAAATATCAAGTCTTCCAATCCATGAATATAAGATAGCTTTTAGGTCCGGCCGAGTGGCTCAGTTGGTTAAGAGCTCACTCAATGGTGTGAGCTGAGCTCTGAGCAACAGCAGTTCGATGCCCAGCCCGAGCTGAACCGCTGCGAAGCTACTAACAGGTGGCAGGATGGCTCAGCTAAAAAAAAAAATTAAAAAGGTATCTTTCCATTTATTTAATTTCTTTCAACAACGCTTTGTAATTTTCGGAATATAAGTTTTGTACTTCTTTCGCTAAATGTATCCCTAGGTTTTATTCTTTCTGAGGCTATTTAAATGGAATTTAAAAAAACTTTCAGATTATTTGTTGCAAGTGCATGAAAATGTAATTGATTTGTGTATACTGATGTTGTATTCTGCAAACTTGCCAAACTTGTTCATTGGTTTTCATAGTTTTTTTAGTGGATTCCTTAAGATTTTCTACATATAAAATCATGTCATCTGCAAATATAGTTTTACTTCTTCCTTTCCAATATTACACTGATGCCTCATTTAACTGTCTTGCTTTATTGCCCTGGCGAGAACCTCCAGTCCAATGTTGAACAGAGGTGGAAAGAGTAGGCATCTGCATTCTCCCTATTTCTTTTTTTTTTTTTGAGGGCAGTGTCACTGGCCCTCATACATGGGACCCAAACCGGGGCCGCTGGCTTCCCAAACCAGAGCTTAACCACCGCGCCACTCGGCCGGCCCTCCCTATTTCTTAAGTGGTAAAGCTTGGCGTACATTTGTCCAGTGCCTCTGAAGCATTAGTGTGGGGAAATACCTGACCAGTACACCTAAAAATATCAAGGTCACCAAAAGCAAAGCTTTGGAAACTCACAGCCTAAGGTGGAACGGTGCCTAAATGTCATGTGGTGTCCTGGATTGGATCCTGTAAGAGAAAAAGGACATTAGGTAAGAAATTATAATAAGAAAACCTGAATAAAATACAGATTCTAGTTTATAAAAACGTAGTGGCTCATTAATTGTGACAAATTTACCATATTACCATAGAGGTTAATAGGAGAAACTGAGCATAGGGTCTATGGGAACTTCCTGAACTGTCTTCACTACTTTTCTGTAAATTTTGAACTATGCAAAAATTTAGTTTATTGAAAAAAACGTAATGTGGTAAGTTGCTATAATGCATCTGATTCAGTGGGTCTAGGGCTCAAGATGTTGCACCCCCAAAAGCTCCAGGGTGACGCCCAACCCTCTGATGCATGAACCCCTTTTAGAAGCTTCCATTTTTGCTCATTCAGAGAAGTGGGCGTTCCTGCCCCACCCGAGGGCAGCCTTTAGCCAGTGACTGATGTGGGGGCGATCAGCCCAGACCCCTTGTCTCTGGAGGAAAACTCTCCAAGGTGAAATTCATGCTCTGGACACCCGTAGTGTGACTACGATGGAGTTAAGCTGCAGCCCTTTCTGCCCAGCTTCTCTCCCTCCCCGCACTGCTTCCTCACCCCTCTCCTGGTGGTACCCCTGCACAAACCAGGTGCACGTGAAATGCCACGTTGGAATCTGCTTCTGGGGAACTGGCCTGAGACAGGAGCCAGGCATGGCCCCAGGAAGCACCCTCCGCAGGGGCTTTGGACCTAGAATGTCCACGCTCCCACAATGCCATTGCTGAGGTGCAGTGAGACGTGTATTACGGGTGGGGAAGAAGCGTAATCCCCACAGGGATGTGATGGGTTGATCTGTGGGCCCCACCCCCAGATCCGTATGTTGAAGTCGTGACCCTCAGGACCTCAGAATGCGACTGTGTTTGGAGATGGGGTCTTTACACAGGTGATATTGAGGGGAACTGATCATTGGGGTGGGGCCCTGATCCAGTCCCCAGTAGCACCGGTGTCCTTATCAGAAGGGGAGATCACGACACAGACACACAGAGGAAAGACCATGTGAGGGCACGGAGAGCGGACAGCCGTCTACATGCCCAGGAGAGGGGCCCCAGGAGGAACAAGCCCTGCTGACAATTTGAACTCAGACTTCTCGCTTCCAGAACTGTGAGAACATAAGTCTGTTGTTTTCAGTCCCTGGTTTGCAGTACTTGTTACAACAGCCCCTGCTGAAGAACACAGGCAGAACGGGTGAAACGGCAGCTGGACGGCCCGATCCATGGCGTACACGAGGGCAGATTACAGAGCAGAGAGCCCTGGGACATGAACAGATGGGCAGCCAGCGAGGGGCTGCTGACAAGTGGTTCGCTAGCTCCTGCGTCACCTGCAGGGCTTGTTACAATAGGAGTGGCTGGGCCCAGCCCCAGAATTTCTGATTCAAAGGGTCTGGGGTAGGGCTGAGCCTATGCATCTCAGGAGCTCCCTGGTGCTGGTGGTCCAGGGGCCACGCTTTGAAAGCCACCAGCTTATTACATACAGAACCAAAAGAAAATTCTACACAAACGTTATCAATGAAAATACAATCATGGGTCTGCTCCCCGTCTCAGCCAGGACTCAGGTCCAGAGCCCATAAGTGGAAGCTTCCTCAGGTCCCCCGAGAATAGCACAAGCACAGATGGAAAGACTATGAGATCTCCCCTAAAGGGCCCTGCAGCCACTTACCTGGACAATTGTGCCCTGGGGACAGGGGCACACTCAATCTGCGTGTGAGCTGACACGGATGCCTGCACACAAAGCACCAACACGATGCCACCGCAACTCCAGGTGGGCTGCCCAGGGACCGGTGAGCGCGATGTGGCGGGGCTGCTGAAGCACACTGGGTCACCGTCGTGCAGAGGGGCGCAGCTCATGGCCGGGCTGCACATGGCTCGCAGCCACCTGGGGAAGTCACCTGGCTGGCTGGTCAGGGCCGGAGAGGCTCAGGGCTGGATGCTGCGGGAGGAGGTGCTGGGTAGACAGGGAGTGTGGTCTTGCCACGTGCCCACATCTGCTGGGAGCACCGTGCAGAGGCACCGAGCCACCCATGGGCCAGACTTGGCTGGGGGACGCTGGCCCTCCAGTGCTGGCACACAGGCACGACCGGAGCAGCCCAGGCGCAGGGAGGGGCCAAGCACAGGCCGACAGCACAGTCCCTCAGTGCTGCCCATCAGCCTGCCAGCAGGCAGGACCCCAGAGGCAACACCGACCAGCAACCCAGCGGGAAATCAACCACTTTAGACTGGACGCCAGCCCAGGTGTCTGTTGGTCAGTCTGCAGTGTGGGTTCCTGGAAGACACCCCCTTACAGCTGGGGGTGCAGCTCGGGTCCAGGACCATGGCGCATCACACCCTCAGAAGCTGCTGGCTGGCAGATGCTGGGCAGCCTTGTAAGGCAGTGGCTGACACCCTGTAGGACAGCAGCACTGTCCCTCAGGATGTGGGAATCAGGCGTGGAAACGTAAGTGACCTGCCCACCAGGTGCCCAGTGCCCAACGGGGACATGTGCTTCTTATCCCTGCAACTCCAGGCTGAGAACATAAAGGGCCTGGTCTCCAGAAGGAAAACACTGCCACATAGGACACAGTGAGGAAGTGTCACACTCAACTTACAGCTACGGCTGCCACCGTGGCGGTTCCTTATTCCAGTGGACCAGCAGGCCAAGCAGTCACCCTCCTGTCAGGGATGACCCTGAACGTCACGTGGAGGCGGGCTGCTGTCCTGGGCATCTCAGTATTTCTAGACAAGCTTCAACTGTAAGTGGTCAAGGAGAGCAGAGCCCAACAGGTGCATGGTCAGAGACCCCCAAGGATGAGGGTCTGGTCACCACCTGCCCCGGGCAAAGCCGGAGAAACGCATCACTTGTGGCTCGGGGAGCTGTGGGTGCGCCGCCCTTCTAAGCGTTCCCAGGAGAGGCTATGATAAAACCGCGAGGGGCGAGTGGACTGGGGCCAGGACGAGGCCAGCAGGGGCTGAGGCTCCGCTCTGGCTCTCGGCCCCTCCTCTGGGGCGGGCACCCTGGCTGCCGAGCGCCAGCTTCCCTCCGCACTGCGAGTGGGCGCACAGCCGATGACAGACTGATATGGGGCATGTGACACCCCGCCTCAGAAGTAAGTGCCAATTACAAACCCAGGCTCAGGGGCTGTGCAGCGACAGGCCATCGCCTGGAGGACAGCAGGGCGGGAACGTCCAGGAGCTGGCCCAGCCTCTGCCTGGCCTTGGCTCAGGCCCGCTCATCTGGGTTTCTCTGGCCCAAGAAGTGTGGCCTCAGGCCAGTGTCTGCTGAGGCCTGGTTCCTCTGCCCTGGGCCTGGACACAGCGGCCAAGCTCTGAGCCTGGGGTTGCAGCACCCACCGTACCCCAACGCACACCTGACCCCAGGACAAAAGAGTGACGCGAGACCCACAGGAAGGTGGAATTGCTTTTATTGGGGCGGGCGCCACAGGCCCGCCCATGGTCAGGTCAGTGTTCTGCCTCCCTCACGGAGGCAGCCGGAAGCCTGGCACCTCCACCCGCCACCTGCCCAGGTTAGTGGAACATGCAAAGCACAGTCAGAGGGTGGAGGCAGGGGTGAAAGCCACCAAGGTGGGGCAGGAGGGGGTGGCACCGGGCTGGGCCACCTGCGTCAGCACAGATAGTCCAGCCGGCGTCCCCAGGCCCAACGAAGGGCTGAGCTCCCTGGAGAGACAGGCAGGCAGCACCCCAGGCTCAAGGGGCCATGGGACTCGTGGGGGAGAAGGGTGCCAGCCCACCTGAGATTCACCAGGAGGGCGCACCTCCCACCCCAGGTCCAGGTCCTTAGGGTCTGGGGTGGGAGGGGTCATAGAAGGCACTTACTAGGGAGCTGAGTCTAAATGGCTGAAGCCAGAGGCCTGGGGTCTCAGAAAAATGTTGGGGGTTAGGGGCTCTGCAGGACCTGGGCGGGGTCTGGGCCCAGGCTGGTTCTGCAGACGGGACCCTCGCCTTCTCACGGAGGAGGGGTTTCTCTGGGCAGGCTGGAAGAGACGGCTGGCCCAGATCCCCTCTGTCCCTGGCAAGGTCCACTGAGCCAACAGGTCAGTTCTGGAAACAGATGAGAAAATGGGAGACCCTGAGGGTCCTGCTAGTGACAGGCGGCCCTGGCTGCCCACACAGCCTGGATTGGTTGGTCACTGGGTACGGTCGCCTGCAGGGCAGGGGACCTCCATCAAGTAGACCCCTCCCTGGGAAGACGGGAGGGCCGGGCTGGGGGCCTGGCTCTGGGCCGTCCAAGGCACCTGGCTACGGTGAGTGGCGGGTAGAGAGGAGGAGGGACTGGGGGTGAGGTGGTCAGAGGGGCTGGATCGGCCCTGTCCCCAAGACACAGGCTGTCTGGACAGCATGTATATATTAATATATTAGTCTGGTCTTTTTGGTTAAACTTTAGGCACCGCTTAGGAGGAAGACACCTTTAAACAGTAAAGAAAGAGTCAGCGCCTTGGCGGGGAGCCTGGCCACATGCAGAGCAGGAGGGCAGGGGGCAGGCAGGCTTCAGGCTGCGGCCGACTCGGGGCCCCCAACGGATGACGTGGGCCCTGAGGTGTAGCGGCGGCCGTAGCCCGAGGAAGAATAGGAGGAGGAAGAGAAGGTCATGGAGAAGCCGGAGCCAGTGGCATCGAAGCTGCCCCGGCGGGAGCCGGCCCGGGAGCCGGTGCGGGAGCCGGTGCGGGAGCCGGTCGTGGAGCCGGAGCCGCTGACACTGTAGGGGCTGTAGTAGCCCTTACTGGACTGGGCGGCAGCCTCTAGCAGCCGCAGCCCTGTGCCCTCCTCCACCATGCTGCGGTCCAGCGCGTCCTTGTAGGAGATCTTGAGCTTGGTCTTGGGGCAGGTGAGGTACTTGGAGTACGTGCCCACGTCACGCAGCTTCTGGGCGGTGCGGGCATCCACCGTGCCACGCTGCAGGGCCTCGTCCAAGGGCACACGGCCAGGCATGTCGGGCTCAATCAGGCCGCCCGTCAGGTACTGCACCTCCAGGAAGCGCTGGCCCGCCTCGTAGTAGAGCCAGCCCTTCTTCAGGGCCTGGGCGGCTGACATCTTGGTCTTGGTGCGCGGGTCCTCGAAGCCGCAGAAGGCCTTCTGGGCCAGGTTGATGCGGTCCACCATGATCTTGTCCACCAAGCCCTTGTTGACGGCATCAGTGACGGGGAAGCGCTCGCCGGTGCTGGGGTCGATAATGCCCCCAGTGCAGGCCTGCGCCTCCAGCAGCCGCTGCCCCGTGATGTTGTCCACCAGGTTCCGGTGCATGGCCTCTGTGATCGACACCTTCTCCAGCGTCTCTGTGTCCAGGATGCCAGCCACGGGGCCCGTCTCCTCGGTGGGGTCGGACCAGGAGGCCAGCTGGGTCCTGGAGACAGCTGGGCTAATAGGGTAGGAGGAGGAGGACCCCACGGAGGACGAGCGGGAGCGGAAGCCACTGGCATTGCCCGAGAGCATGTCGGCGAACTCAGTGATGGAGAGTGTGCCGGCGCGGTACTGGTCCAGCGCAGAGCGGTCGATAAGGTTCTTGGTGATGGCCTCGTCGATGTCGTACTGGCGGCCGGAGCGGCGGTCAATGATCATGGACTTGACCACGCCGTCTGAGGAGGAGATGGTGATCTCCTCCCACTCGCACTCCTGCTCAGACAGCTCCAGGTACGTCTGGTGGTCTATGAGGCCCTTGCGGTAGGCCTCGTACACTGACATCTCCTTGCCCGTCTCAGGGTCCACGATCACAACGCGGCGCTTGCGTACGGAGGACTTGGAGGATGTCTTCCGTTCCCGCTTCTTCTCCTTCAGCGGCAGGAGGCACAGGCCGGTCTGGGGGTCGGTGATGCAACGCTCCATCAGCTGCAGGTAGGTGAGGTTCTCCTCTGTGTTGGGGTCGAAGAAGCCCTTGGTGTCGTCCGAGGGATCGGTCAGGATCTCGTTCATCTCCTCGTCGAAGAGGCCGCGCTGGTAGGCCACCTCCACGGGCAGCCGGTGACTCTCCTCAGGGTCGATGATGCCGCCCGTGGCGATCTGGGCCTCCAGCAGGCGGATGCCATGGTCCTTGAGGATCAGGCCCTTCTTCATGGCCTGGAACAGGGAGATGAGCTTCCCGGAGTAGGGGTCCTTGTAGCCGGTGACGGCGCGCTCGGCAGACAGCAGCTTGTCCTTGAACTCGAGGCCCACAATACCCATGCGCACGGCCTCCTCCACAGTCAGCTTGAGCCCCTTGATGGGGTCGATGACGTAGCCAGTGGCTGCCTGGGCCTCCAGGAGCTCGAAAGCTGTTCCAGGCCGGATGATGCCCTTCTTCATGGCCTGGTACACCGACAGCCGCTCCTTGGTGGCATCGACAAACACTCCGGCGATGCAGCTGGTGCCCTCCAGAAACTTCTGCAGGTTCTTGGTGACCTCCTCAACAGAGGCCAGGCCCTCCTGCAGCTGCCGCGCAGTGGCCTCATCCATGACCTGCGAGCGCACTAGCTCTTCCACTGTGATCTGCTTGCGCAGGCCACGGAAGGTGAGCTTGCGGGTATCTGAGAGAGGCAGCAGCAGCTGGCCACTGTTCTCGTCCTGGCGGCACCGCCGGAGCAGCTGCGTGTAGCTCAAGCGCTCGTCCGTGGATGGGTCCAGATAGGCGCGCACCTCGCTGGGCTCCGACAGCTGGTCGTGTGTGTCCACGCTGAGGTAGCCGCGCTGGTAGGCCACCTCCAGCGGGAGGTGAAAGCCCAGGCGTGGGTCCACGACACCACCTGTGGCCAGCTGGGCGTCTAGCAGTCGCAAGGCCTCCTCGGCAGGGATCAGGTCCTTCTTCATGGCCTGGAACAGCGAGATGGTCTGCTCCGTGTAGGGGTCACGGTAGCCAGTCACAGCCCGCTCAGCTGATAGCAGCCTGTCATGCAGCTCGGGGCCCACCAAGCCCTTGCGCACAGCCTCGTCCACAGTGAGCCGTTCGCCCTTCACTGGGTCCAGCAGGAAACCCGTGGCCGCCTGTGCCTCCAGCAGTAAGCGGGCCACCTCAGCGCTCAGCAGCCCCTTCTTGAGGGCCTGGTAGATGGTCAGTGTCTGCTTGGAGCTGGGCAGGTAGACGCCGGCCACACAGCCCGTGCCGTACAGGTAGCGCCAGGCGGACTCTGCCTCGAGCACCTCACGCAGGCTCTTGGTGCCCTCCCGGAGCAGGTTGTAGGCCTCCCGGGAGATGACCCGGGACTCATACAGGTCCTCAGCGGTGAGGCGGCGGCGGACGTAGTCATAGGAAGCCCGGTTCTGCTGGCGGATAATCTCGGTCTTCTCGATGATCTCGATGATGATGATTATCATGCGCTCCTTGGTCACTCGGCCGGCCTGGAAGTCGGCCATCAGGCGTGTCCGCTGCTCCTCGGGGATCATGTCCGACTGCATCACCTCCCACAGGGACATGGTGGAGCCGCCGTGGCTGCCGCCGCCCGGAACATCAATCTGTGTCTCCTCGAATGCCCTCCGGGTCTCCTCCTCTGTGAACACTTGTGTGGTCTCTACCACCTCCACTTTCTCCGCCCCCTTCAGCGGCAGGAGGCGCAGGCCAGTCTCAGGGTCCTCCACGCAGCGCTCCAGCAGCTGCCGGTAGGTGAGGTTCTCGTGCGTGTTGGGGTCGAAGAAGCCCTTGGTGTCATCGCTCGGGTCCTCCAGGACACGGTTCATCTCCTCGTCGAAGTAGCCGCGCTGGTAGGCCACGTGCACGGGCACGCGGTGGCTGTGCACCGGGTCGATGACGCCGCCCGTGGCGATCTGGGCCTCCAGCAGGCGGATGCCATGGTCCCTGAGAACAAGTCCCTTCTTCATGGCCTGGAACAGGGAGATGGTGCTGCCGGAATATGGGTCCTTATAGCCGGTGACGGCCTTCTCGGCCGACAGCAGCTTCTCGTGCAGCTCAGGGCCCACAACGCCCGCCTTCACGGCCTCGTGGACATACAGGCGCTGGTTCCGGACAGGGTCCACCAGGAAGCCAGTAGCCGCCTGGGCCTCGAGCAGGAGCGTGGCCGTGCTGGGCCTGAGCAGGCCACGCCGCATGGCCTCGTAGATGCTCACCTTCTCTTTGGAGTCCTCCAAGTAGATGCCAGCGAGGCAGCCACTGCCCTGGAGGAGCATCCGCACAGAGTCCACCTCCGACAGGTCCTTGACCGATGTCTTGCCGTCCTTGAGCTGCTCAAACTGAGTGCTGCTAAGGACCCCGGCGGCCAAGAGCTCGCTGGCCGGCACCGGGGCACGGAGGCCGCTGAAGGACAGTTTTTCACGCCGCACCGTCTCCACCTCTTCCACGATGGTGATGATGATCTTAATGATCTTCTCCACGGTGACCTTGCCCGTACGGTACTGATGCAGCAGCTCCAGCCTCTGTTCCTCCGTGAAGTACTCAGAGCTGATCAGCTCCCAGATGGTCACTGTCCTGCCCTGGAAGCTGCCCACAGGTACCTCAACTGTGGCCTTCTGGAAGGTGTCACGGGCCTGGAGCTCAGAGTAGACCTCCTCCTGCCAGGCCCGGGCGGCCTTCTCTGAGAGCGGCAGCATGCTCAGCCCCGTCAGCTGGTCGGGCCGGCACTGCTGCTGAAGCTGGCTGTAAGTGACGGGCACCCGTGCAGTGGGGTCGTAGTAGGTCTTGGCATCATCCCTGGGAGCCAACAGAGCTTTGCTGGTCTCCTTGTCCAGGTAGCCCCGGGCACAGGCAACATCCAGGGGCACACGGTGGCTCCTGCTGGGGTCCACAATGCCGCCTGTGGACAGCTGGGCGTCCAGCAGGCGCAGACCCTGCTCCCTGGGAATGAGGCCCTTTTTCAGGGCCTGGAACAGGGAGACGCTCTGCCCCGAGTATGGGTCCTTATAGCCAGTCACGGCCTTCTCAGCTGAAAGCAGCTTCTCATGCAACTCAGGCCCCACCAGGCCAGCACGCACTGCCTCGTCCACAGTGAGCCGGGCGCTTGTGGCAGGGTCGATGATGTGCCCGGTGCCAGCCTGGGCCTCCAGCAGGGCCACAGCCACCTCTGGCTGTAATAGTTCTTTCTTCAAGGACTCATAGATGCTCAGCCTCTGCCCTGACTCTTCCAGCCACACACCTGCGATAACATTGGTGCCCCGCAGGGCCTGTCGCACGGCGTCCACCTCGGCTACCTCTTGCACCGAGCGCTCACCCTTCTGCAACTGGCGGTAGAGATCACAGTCGATGACCTGGCTCTCTAGTAGCTCAGCAGCGGGCACCAGAGCTCGCAGGCCCTCGAAGCAGAGCTGGCTCTTCTGCTCATGCTCCTCAACCACAGTGATGACGATTTTGATGATCTTCTCCACAGTGACCTTGCCCGTGCGGAACTGACGCAGCAGGTCCCGCCGCTGCTCTGCCGTGAAGTACTCAGAGTTGATGAGCTCCCAGATAGTCACCGTCCTGCCCTGGAACTTGCCAAATGGCGTAGACACGGTGGCCTTCTTAAACACGTCCCGGGCCTCTGAGTCAGTGTAGACTAGCTCACCACCCTTGGCAGCCTGGTTTGTGAGTGGCAGAAGGCGCAGGCCAGTTTCAGGGTCACGCACGCAGCGCTCCATCAGCTGCATGTAGGTGAGGTTCTCGTGCGTGTTGGGGTCGAAGAAGCCCTTGGTGTCGTCGCTCGGGTCCTCCAGGACACGGTTCATCTCCTCGTCGAAGTAGCCGCGCTGGTAGGCCACGTGCACGGGCACGCGGTGGCTGTGCACCGGGTCGATGACGCCGCCTGTGGCGATCTGGGCCTCTAGCAGGCGGATGCCGTGGTCCCTGACGATCAGGTCCTTCTTCATGGCCTGGAACAGGGAGATCTGCTCCCCGGTGTAAGGGTCCTTGTAGCCGGTGACGGCGCGCTCGGCCGACAGCAGCTTGTGATGCAGCTCGGGGCCCACCAGGCCCTCCTTCACGGCCTCATTGACGGTCAGCCTCCGGTTCCGCATGGGGTCCAGGAGGAAACCAGATGCTGCCTGGGCCTCGAGCAGGATGAGGGCGGTGCCCGGGCTGAGCAGCTGCCTCTGCAGGGCAGCATACACGCTTAGCTTCTCGCCGGTCGCCTCCAGCAGCAGCCCTGCGATGCTGCTGTGGCCCTGTAGGTAGCGGCACACATCCTCACGCTGTGCGAGTTGGGCCACCGTGGTGCGGCCCTGTGCCAGGCAGTGTACCTCCTCTGCGCTCAGGATACCCACCTCCTGCAGCTGCTGGGCCGGCACCTTCTGCCGCAGGCCGTCGAAGGTGTACTCGGACTCCGCATCTGTGGCGGGGCCGTCGGGTGCGTCCCGGCCGTTGGGCAGGGCTTTGGAGGCCACAGCCTGCGAGTGTGCCAGTGCAGCCCGGTGTTCCTCTTCCAGCTGCTGCAGCCGCTCACGCAGTTTCTGGTTCTCCTCAGCCAGCAGCTTCTCCTGCTGCTGCCGCTGCTGCTCCAGGCGCTGCAGCTCCTCCTGCTTGCGCCGCACACCCTCCTCAGCCTCTCGCTGCTGCCGCCGGGCCTCCTCCATGCTGGCCAGCAGCTGCTGCTTCTCCTGCTCCATCTGCTGCTGCTGTCGCCGCTGCTCCTCACGCAGCTCCTGTGCCTTGGCCACCTCATCCTGGAAGAGCCGCTCCAGCTTGGCCTTCTCCTGCTCGATGAAGCGTTCCCGCTGCAGCAGGCTGTCCTTCTCCGACAGAAAGCTCTGCTGCAGGGCCTGCGTCTCCTGCAGCAGCTGCTCCTGCTTCACCGTCTGCATCTGCGAAAGGGGAGCATGATCAGCGACACCGGGGCCCTGGGGACACCCACCCAGGCCGGGTGCCCGCCCACCTGCATGCAAGTGGCGAGTCCGGTACCTCCTCGGACTTAAGCTGCAGTGACCTGGCCTCCTCCCTGAGCCTCTCCTTCTCGCGCTCCAGCTCAGCGATGGCTTCCCGCAGGCGTTCGGCGTCCTGGTCGCTCTGCTGCCGCTGGATTTCCAGCGTCTGCACTAGCGTCACCTTCTCCTGTGTCGCCAGCTCAGTGCGATGCAGCTTCTCACCGATCTCCTCGGCCTGCTTCCGGAAGCGATGGGCGTCCTCCTCCGCGCGGGCCTGCGCCCGGCTCATCTCAGCCATGCGCAGCTTCAGGCGTTCGGCCTCCGCGCTCATCTCCAGCTGCCGCTGGCGCTCCGCCTCCAGGGTGCGTTGGAAACCCTGAGTCTCCTGCGCCAGCTGCTGCGCCATCTGCTCCTTGTCCTCCTGGAGCCGCCGTGCTTGCTCTTGCGCGAGGTCCTTCTGCTGCTGCAGCAGCTGCGCCTCGGCCTTGAGTCGCGTGGCCTCCTGCACCGCCTGCATCTTCTCCTTCAGCATCTTTTCGGCCAATGCCCGCTGCTGGGCAAGGTCCTCCTCCGCCAGCTGCCGCAGCCGTGCAGCCTCCTGGGCCGCCACACTCAGCCGTGCCGCCTCCTCGGCCACCTGCTTCATCTTCTCGGCCTCCTCCTCCAGGAAGCGCTGAGTGTTGTCCTTGTCGCGCAAAATGAGCGCGCGGTTCTCCGCCTCGATGCGCGCCTTGAGCTTGCCCAGTTCGTCCATCTGCACACGTACGGAGAAGAGCTCCTCCTCCACCTGGCTCCGCTGGCGGGTGGCCTCTGTCACCTCCGCCTTCAGACGCTGCAGCTCCTCGTCCAAGATGCCCTTCTGGTGGTCCGTCTCCTCCAGCTGCAGCCGAAGCGTCGTCAGCTCCTGCTCCACCTGCGCCTTCTGCCGCAGCGTCTGCTCCGCGAACTTCTTGTGCTTCTCCATCTCCGCGTCGGCCGCCTGCTTCTGCCGCAAAGCCGCCTGCTCCGCCTGCGCGCGCCGCGCCGCCTCCTGCTCGGCTTCCTTGCGCAGCTTCTCGGCGGCGGCCTGCGCCTGCGCCCGGGCCTGGGCCTGCTCCTCCGCCGCCTGCTTCAGCCGCTCCGCCTCCTCCACCTGCCGCCGGGACTGCGCCGCCTCCCGCTCGGCCCGTACCCGCGCCTCCTCCGCTTCCTCCGCTGCGCGCCGCGCCACCTCCGCTTCTCCACGCAGCCGCTCCAGCACGCTCTGCTCCTGCTGCAGCGTCTGCTGCAGCTCCTCTTCCTTCTGCTGCACCGTGAAGGCGTGAGCCTTCTCCTCGGCCTGCAGCCGCTTCTGCGCCGCCTCCTGCGCCAGCTGCAGCTGCCGCGCCGACTCCTGCTCTGCGCGCTCGCGCAGGCGCCGCGCCTCCTCCACCTTGGCCTTGAGCCGCTCCACCTCCTCCAGCGCCGCCTTGCGCTGCCGCGCAGCCTCCTCCTCCGCCGCCAGGCTCTTCTGCACCCGCTCCTCCGCCTCCCGGCGCCGGTGCTCCTCCTCCGCTGCCAGCTGCCGCTGCCGCGCCGCCTCCACCTCCGCCTGCTCCTTGCTGCGCAGCGTGTTCTCCGCGTTTCCGCGGATGCGCCCCAGCTCCAGCTCCAGCTCCGCCTTGCCCGCCGCAGCTTTCTCGAAGCTCGCCTTGAGGGCCAGGATCTCCTCCTCCACCTGCCGCCTCTGCCGCAGGGTGTCCTCCACCAGCGCCCTCTGCCGCTCCAGCTCGCTCTCCGACGCCCTGCGCAGCTGGGCCAGCCTTTCCTCGATGTCGGCCTTGTGCTGGGCCGCCTGCTCCTCCAGCCGCCGCCGCTGGAAGGCCTCGTCCTCTGCCATCCGCCGCAGGCGCTCGTTCTCGGCCTCCTTCTCCTTCAGCGCTATCTCCGCTTCTGTCTTCAGCCGCGTGGCCTCGCTGATGGCCGCCAGCTTCTCGGTGAGCACGCGTTCCGCCTCCGCGCGCTGCCGAGCCGCGTCCTCCTCCGCCAGCTGCCGCTGCCGCTTGGCCTCCTCCGCCAGGGCGCGCAGGCGGGCGGCCTCCTCGGCCAGCTCGCGGAACCGCCCGGCCTCGGCTTCCAGCCTCTGCTTGGACTTCTCGCTGGTGGAGCGCGACTCCTCCTCGGCCCGCGCCTTGCTGGCCAGCAGCACTTCCATCTCAGCCCGCACCTTGGCCAACTCAGCCTCCAGTTCCTGGCGCTTCTGCGTGGCCGCGGCTGCCTCTCGTTGCAGCCGCGCCAGCTCCTCTTCCAACAGCTGCCGCTGCTGCTCGCCTTGTTCTGTCTCGGCCCGCAGGCGAATCAGCTCCTGCTCGGCGGCCAGGCGCTGCTGCGCGGTGCCCTCCGCCAGCTGCCGCTGCTTCTCGAGCTCCTGCTCAGCCAGCTCCCGCTGCCGGACGGCCTGCTCCTCCGCCTTCCCGCGCCTCCGGGCCTCGCGCTCGGCCTCCTCCTTCTGCTTCTCCGCCTCTGCCTGCGCCAGGCTCTTCTGCTGTGCCACCTCCTCCGCTTGCAGCCGAAGCCGCAGCGCCTCGTTGGCCTTCAGCTGCCAGCGCTCCAGCTCCCGCTCGGCCTCCTCGCGGGCGCGCTCGGCCTGGGCCTGCTGCTGTGCACGGCGCTCCGCCTCTTCCCGCAGCTGTGTCACAGTCACATGCTCTTCCTGCAGCGTGCGCTCCAGCTGCGCCGTCTTCTCCGCAAAGGAGGCGCGCTTGCTCTGCAGCTCCACGGCCGCACTGCGCTGCGCGGTCTCCAGGGCCACCTGCACCTGGCGGGCCCGCTCCGCCTCCGCCTGCCGCAGGCGCCGGTCGGCCTCCTCGGCCTGCAGCCGCAGCTCCTCTAGTGCCTGCAGGGCCCGCTGCTTCTCGCGGGCAGCCTCAGCCTCGGCCTTCACACGCAGGGCCAGCTCTGCCTCTGCCTGTCGCTTGCGCTGGGTCTCATCCTGCACCTGCCGCCGCAAGCGCTCCGCTTCCTCCTGAGCCTGCCGCTTCTGTGCCTCGGCCTCCTCGGCGCGCGTGCGCAGGGCCTGCAGCTCGTCCTCGGCCCCGCCACGCTGGCGCTCAGTAGTCTCCAGCTGCAGACGCACCACGCGGATCTCCTCCTCAATGCGCAGCCTGCTGCGCTCCGCTGCCTCCACCTGCCGGGCCTTGGCCTGGATCTCGGCTTCAGAGCTCTGCCGCAGGTGCTCCAGCTCCTCTTGGATACTGCGCTTCTGCTGCTGCGCGTCCACCGCTGCCTCTTCCCGCCGCACCACTTCTTCCTGCATGCGGCGCTGCAGCTCCTGGGCCTCCCGCTCTGCCTGCGCCTTCGCCTGCGCATGTGCCTCCGCCAGCTGCCGCTGCTTCTCCAGCGCGGCCTCCACCTCCGCCAGGCGCTCCCGCTCCTCTGCCCGCTGCTGCTCAGCCAGTCTCTGTGGCCGTGGCAGAAGAGGGAGAGAACCAGAGACAGTGGTGAGTGTGAAGCAGCGGCCAGGCGCTCACATGACACGGCACCAGCACAGTCCACTTCCACAGTGCGGCGAGGGTTGAGGGAGGACATAGGTCACAGCGCGGTGGAGAGACGGAGCGTGCACCCACAGAGGCACTCAGGGCAGCGAGCGCAGCCTGGCCCCACAGCGCTCACCAGCCCAGGGAAGCAGGCCCAGGCGTGCTCCCGGCTTCCCAGACAGGCGATGAGACAGATGGACAGGGAAAGAGAGAGAGCAAAGCAGGAGGCTCGCAGTGCCCACGAGCCACACCCACCGCACAGCCCGGCCGGAGCACGGTGGACACATGCCAGTCTGGCTCAGGCCGCAGCACCGTCTCCCTGAACCGGGACAGGGGTGCACACCCGAGTCCACTCAGAAGAGGGACTCGAAAGCTTGCGGCTCCGACCACAGAGTGGGCTACAGGTGGGCCAGACGGCAAGGCCACCCAGGAGGCAGGAGGGGCAGGACAGACGGGCACCCCTGCACCCTAACATGCCAGCTCTTCCAGAGCAGTGCCCACGTGGAGCGGCAACAGGCCAACAGGAGGCAGGTTCCAGCACAGAGGAAGGGAGGCGCCAGCCACCAAGGGAGAGTCGTGCCCCACCAGGCTGAGGTGGGGCAGGCGCTGGGGACATCAGGCAGCAGGGCAGTGGGCAGAGCTGTGCTGAGTGGACTCAGACAGATTCCCCAAGGCTGTGTCTGGGCCGCAGAATGGCCCTCACCACCCCTAGAGCCATACCTCCTCCTCCTCCATGCGCCGCAGAGTCTCACTGATGAACTTGATGTACTGGCTGGTGAGCGTGGTCAGCTCGCTGTAGCGCGTGCGCAGATCCACATACTGGGGGCAGGAAGGAGGGGACAGCTAGGGTCAGGCCTGCCCCAGCCACAGGGCCCAGGAGCCCAGCCCTCCAGCCACGCCCCTCGGCCTTACCTCCTGGATGACACTCTCAGACCCCGACTGGACCTTGGGCTTCTTGGCCGGGGAGGCCACCGGTTCAAGCTGTGCCTTGTATGTGACCAGCTGGAGCTCAAAGTCCTGCAGGGAAACACCGGTCAGCCACCCCTCGCCCTGCCCCTGAACCTGCCCACAGGCTTTCACCAGCCCAGCCTGGGCTTAGTGCCACCAGGCCTGTGAGGGTGGCAGAAGGCGGAGGTCTCACCTTGATGGCATTGATGTACTGCTTCGCGAACCTTTGGCACTCCTCCACCTTCTCCCTGTGACGCTCGATCTCCTCCAGCAGTGCCTGCGGGGGGGATGGTGGTCAGCAGCCACAGGACACACCCTCACCCCTGCCCACCCCAGCCTGGCCCAGGCCCACCTTCTCCTGCCGCAGCTGCTCCCGCACGGCCTGGCTGTTGGCCAGTGGCACGGCCTGGATCTGCTCCTGCCTCTGCTTGGCATCCTGCAGCCAGGCGCCCAGCGGGTCCGCACTCTCCCGGTAATAACGCAGCTGGCGGCCCAGCTGCTCCAGCTCGCGCTGCCGCACGTCGGTCTGGGCCAGCACGGCCTGCCAGCGCTCCAGCAGCTGCGTCACCCGCTCGTGCCAGCGCTCCACCTCCACATCCCGCTCGCCATGCTGCTGCTGCAGCTGCTCACCCACCTCCTGTGCCCCCCGCAGCTCGTCCCGCAGGGCATCAAACACCGGCTGCTGTGCCTCTGCCTGGGCCCGCAGCTTCTGTTGGGGGCCAGAGGGGTAGTTGCTTGTTCAGGCCAAGTCCCTGCTGCTGGCCCCCAATGCCCCCCGGCCCTCCCGAGAGCACAGGCCTGGCAGCGGTACCTTGAGTGCAGCCTTGGTGGCCTCGAGCTCCGGGAGGGTGGCAGGCACGGCCTGCACCTCCTTGAGCTGTTCCTCATGGGCCCTGAGCACGTCCTCGGCCCCCTGTGTACTGCGGATCACCAGACTAATGGTCTTGAGCCTGGGGGAACAGCGAAGATCAGAGTTGGGGTGGGGGGGTGGGCTCGACCCCAGTGGTCATGGGCTTCAGGGAGAAGAACAGAGGCCTTAGGAAGGAGGTTTGGGGGACCTCTCGGACAGAGGGACATTTCAGCTCCAGCCTGAGTCCTAGAGGGAGGTTGTGCTGACCAGGGGAACAGCAGCCCTGAGGCCCTGAAGCAGGGGATCCCCCAGCCAGCTGCCTCCGGAGCCTGGGGACAGCTTTTCCAAGGCTGGGTAAGGGGACACGGAGTGTCCAGAAAGGACGCAGTGTCTGTAGTATAGCCAGGGACTGAGACAACACATCAGCAACAGGCAGGGCCTGGGGGGCAAGCCCGAGATGGGACGGGCGGATTGCTCGCTCCACTCCGAAGGTGGACTCAGCGTGAACCACGTGGGCGCTGAGATGAACCACATCTCAGAGGACAGAAGAGGCCCTGCGGCTGGGTGGGGAACGGGCAGGCGGAAGCAAAGGGTCCCGGAGAGGACTCTGCATTGCTCCAGGGGCAAGGGCCCAGAAGGGACTGTGGGGGAGGGGAGTCAGGAGATGGGGCGAGTGCAAGCACTCTGGAAAGACCTCGTGTGGGCCCCCTGCCATCTCAGCCACTGCCCTACCTCCTGCTTACCCCTCCCAGGTCGTCATCCCTGCCCTCCTACCAATCCCTTGAGGTCACTGGCACTCCCCATGAGCCCCCTTGTCTGAACCATATGCCACGTCCTCTGTAAGTGTTCTTCACCCTCCTGGGCTCCGCTCTGTGCCCACACTCCTGCACTTTTCTCAAAGACACTCCCCTAGTTCCTGACTCCCACAGTCAGTCCCCTCAACCCCTCTCTCGCCCCATGTCCAACCATCAGGAAGTCCCGCCTTCAAGGCACATCAGGACTGAATCCCTCTCTCCTCATCCGTGATCCCCACCCTGGTCCATACCCATCTCCTGCGCACATCCCTCAGCAGACCACACCTAACTGCCCGTCCCCGTGCTCATCAGCCTGTCCTCTGCCAGCACACAGTGGTCAGGAGCCCCTTCGCTCAGAACCCTCCGGAGGTCACAGCCCCAGCAGACAGGTGTACTCACTTCTCCAGGTAAATGGCGGAGAGGCTGCGGACCTGCTCCAGCTTGCCCAGGGTCAGCTCCAGCTCCGAGCGGAGAGTGGGGGCAGCAGGTGATGGCTCGGGCAGGGTCAGGACCTTCTCGGCCTCGGCAGAGAGCCGGGCAACCCCCTTGCCCAGCCCCTCCACCTCAGCCTGCGCTTTCTGAGGAGACAGCGGGGACAAGCTGAGCTGACAGCCCAGCCACAGCATGCAGCGAGGAAGGGGATTGGGACAGGATGGCGCCTACCTGCTGCTCGGCGATGCGCTGGGCACACTCCCGTGCAGGATCCTTGTCCAGCGGCAGCCGCAGGCGGTGCACTGTGCGTGTCTCGCAGGCCTCCAGCTGCAGCCGGATGTCCTTGAGCTCTGAGATGCAGCGCTGACAGCGCGACTCCTCCTGCTCGCCTGCGGACACAGCCCGCTCGCTCACATGCTGCCAGCTCCCCACCCGCCCGCCCGCCCGTGCCTGGTCCCCCACACCTACCCTGCTCCAGACTCTGCAACAGCTGCTGATAATGGCGGCTGCAGGAGCTGTACTCGCGCTCGGCCTGCAGCCGGTCCTCGGGGCCGAAGCCGCTGGCGTCCTGGCTGTCCCGCAAGAAGGCCTGGTAGTGCAGCTCCAGGGCACGCAGGGCCTGGCGCTGCTCCTCTGGCTTCAGTGTGCGGAACTGCGGGCGGCACATGGCGCTGAGCATGCAGGGCAGGCTCAGCCACAGGAAGCCCCCCTCTGCCCCATGCGGCCCCGTGGGGCAGGCCTACCGTGACCAGGGACCAGGAACGGATGAGCTGCAGGTCTCGGCTAAAATTCTGCCACGCCAGCAGGCTCTTCAAGTCCACATGGAGCTGCTGCCACAGCGTGACCAGGGATTGGTGCTGGGCCTCCAGCCTGGCAAGTCAGGGGTGTGGTCAGAGGCAGCTGGACACCCACCCACTGCCACCCACTCCAGCGGCCACACTCCAAGTCACCCACCTGCTGACGGCCTCCTGGGCTTCCTGGTTGGGTGGGGGCACAAGGAAGCACACGGAGGGCACGGCGGCCTCACTGCCACAGCTGCTGACCACCTTCCAATGGAATGGCTGCGCAGGGCCTACCAGCTGGCACTCGTCACCCTTGTGCACGGTCACCTGCGGCAGCCAGAGTTGTCACAATGCAGCCACGTCCACACCCCACCCATCACGCCCCTCCATATGCAAGCCTTGCACGTCCGCCACCCTCACCTCCACCTGCTTGTAGTCACACACGGCCAGCAGCGGCACGCTGCCCCGTGCGGGGTGGGCTGCAGTGCGGGGCTTCAGCTGCACGATGGCCTTGGCCCGCTTGGCCAGGCCTGACAGATGTCCTCTGTACTCATTCAGCTGGTCCTTCTCATCCTGCAGAGGAGGGGTAGCCCAGAGACCCTCTTCTAGCACCCCGACACCGGGTGCCTGAGCGGGGGTCTGCAGGGGGCACTCTGAAGCAGGGGGCGTGGCCTGAGGCAGAGCCCACTGACCCCTCCTTCCTTCTGGGCCAGGCCTGAATGCACTCCCCTGCCCCGGGTCACACGCTGTGTCCTCCAGGGCAGGGGCCCCGTTGCACTCTGGCCCGACATCCACTCCCCTCCATCCTATTGCTTCCACTGCGTAAGTGCACCTGCCTCCTCACATTCAGCCCATCCAAGGGGCCGAACCCACCGAGGATTGTCCAAGGCTGCGGGTCAAGAGTACACCTGAGAGCTGCCTGCACCTCTAGCAGACTGCACTGCAGCTGAGGGGGCTTCCTGGATCCCACAGCCTTCACAGACCCCCACTCCTGAGCACCAGAGCCCCCAGCATTCCCAGCAGGCCCCGGGGCCCCTCCCGGGTGCCCCCCCCCCGCCGTCCCAGGGCACACGAGCACCACGCTCAGCTGCCTCTGTGCCAGGCTTGGCTCGATGCCAGAACCAAGATGCTGATGGACCCGCGCATGGTGAGAGGGCTGGGACAGAGTGGCTGACTCGGGTCTACTCTCTCCAGGGCTTGTGAGCTTGGGCCAGACACCTGCTGCTACTCTAGGACCCTGCCACAAGCCTCTCCCTTCCCATACACTCTGTCCCACTGTGCTGAGCGCCAACCCCCAGCGTGCCTCCCCCAACCCCCGCTGCCCCCCGTCACTGCCGCTCCACCTGTAAACGGACCTTTTCAAAGCACCAATGCAACCCAGATGCAAGCTGCCTCTCCCAGGCCCTACCGCCTGCCCCGCCTATGCCTCTCCACCCCTGAGCCTGGCAGCCGCACCTCCTCACCCCTGCAGGCACCTAGGCAGCCGGCTCACCTGGGCATCCTGCAGCAGGTCCTCGAGGCGAGTGACGGTGATGGAACGGTCACAGGTGTACTTCCTGCGAAGCGTCTCCTGCAGCTTCCGCAGCTGCTCCTCAGCTTCCCGCACGTCTGAGAAGAACTGTGGCAGCAGGAAGGGGTCAGGCTGGGTCCTGGCAGGGCCGCCCCAGCACGTGCCTGGGAAGACCTGACTGCGAGCTCAGTAGGACAGGGAGGGGCCGCGCGTCTGCAGCGGTCTAGGTGCTCCTGTGGGAGCTGCAGCCACGCCAGGCGCCGGCAGTTCTCACCTGGAAGTAGGCGGTGTTCTCCTTCAGGTGGGCCTCGATGCAGCAGCACAGCTGTAACATCCAGCTCCACTGGGTCTGCAGGGCCGCCTGGAAGGACTGCGGCACAGCGGGTGTCTCTTCAGCACCCCCACCACGGACACCCAGGGGTCTGCCATATCCCCCCACCGTGGGTACCCAGGAGATCCTCACAGCCACCCACTCCCACCACAGGCACAATGGGGTCTCCCTGCATTCTCCCACCCCCACCACGGACACCCCGGGTCCCCACATCCCCACCGCGGACACCCCGGGTCCCTGGCATCCCCACCACGGACACCCCGGGTCCCCGCTTCCCCACCGCGGACACCCCGGGTCCCCGCATCCCCACCACGGACACCCCGGGTCCCCGCTTCCCCACCGCGGACATCCCGGGTCCCCGCATCCCCACCACGGACACCCCGGGTCCCCGCTTCCCCACCGCGGACATCCCGGGTCCCCGCATCCCCACCACGGACACCCCGGGTCCCCGCTTCCCCACCGCGGACATCCCGGGTCCCCGCCTCCCCCCCGCGGACCCCCCGGGGCCCCGCGTCCCCACCGCGGACAGCCCGGGTCCCCGCATCCCCACCACGGACACCCCGGGTCCCCGCTTCACCACAGCGGACATCCCGGGTCCCCGCATCCCCACCACGGACACCCCGGGTCCCCGCTTCCCCACCGCGGACACCCCGGGTCCCCGCATCCCCACCGCGGACACCCCGGGTCCCCGCTTCCCCACCGTGGACACCCCGGGTCCCCGCTTCCCCACCGAGGACACCCCGGGTCCCCGCTTCCCCACCCTCGTCACCCCCGGTCCCCGCATCCCCACCGTGGACACCCCGGGTCCCCCCATCCCCACCGCGGACCCCCCGGGTCCCCGCATCCCCACCGCGGACACCCCGGGTCCCCGCTTCCCCACCGCGGACACCCCGGGTCCCCGCATCCCCACCGCGGACACCCCGGGTCCCCGCTTCCCCACCGCGGACACCCCGGGTCCCCGCATGCCCACCGCGGACACCCCGGGTCCCCGCATGCCCACCACGGACACCCCGGGTCCCTGGCATCCCCACCGCGGACACCCCGGGCCCCCGCATCCCCACCGCGGACACCCCGGGTCCCCGCATCCCCAACGCGGACACCCCGGGCCCCCGCATCCCCACCGCGGGCACCCCGGGTCCCCGCATCCCCACCGCGGACACCCCGGGTCCCCGCATCCCCACCTCCACCGTGGGCCGAGCAGGATGGTCCTCCCGAAGCAGCCGGTCTCCGGTGCTCTGAATCTCCTTGATTTTCTTTTCCTTCAGCTCCAGCTCACGCATCAGGGCCTGACATGGGGGCAGCGGTTCTCAGAGATGGCGTCCGGGCCACGCCGGGATCTGCCAGTGTCCCGTCAAGTGCCACCCGAGCCCCCTGGCTGTGCTGCGGGGCCCGGAGCCGGGACCTGTGAGAGTGGGAGGGCGTGCAGGGCAGCCTCACCGAGTAGCTCTCCTTCTTGGCGGCCATGTTGGCGTTGTGCTCGCTCCAGTCGAAGCCCACCTCCTCCTCTTCCCTCTCACTCAGCCACATCAGCTCCTTGGTGGCTGCCGCCACAAAGCCGTGCAAGCTCTCCAGGGACCGCAGGCGGGCTTTGGAGGAGTTCTGTAGGCAGGCGGGGTGTCAGCAGGCCACTGCCCCGCCGGCCACCCCATTAGCCACCCCTCCCCACTGGCCGCCTGGCCTCCACTCACCAGCAGCTTGGCAAACTGCAGGTCCAGCCGGCCTAGGCAGTCTCGGTAGGCGCCTCGGATGGCTGGGGAGAGCTGGCCCTGCAGGGGACAAGGAGGGTTGAGGCCTGCGTAGCTGGGAGCTGGCCCACTACCTGCAGCCTGCCCCACAGTCGCCGCTCACCTCATCAGTCCGTGCCCGCTCTATCTTGGCCCGGAACTCCTCAATGGACTGGTGCAGCCCACGGTGGCTGCCCAGCTGTGCCTCCACACTAGGCAGGTCCACACCCCACTCGGCGCTGTCCACCCGGCGCTGGTTCTCTTCCACCCAGGCCAGCAGGTCGTGCAGATAGCGCAGGGTAGAGTCCTCAAGCTCAGGGCGCCGCTGTGTGCTCTGCAGCGTCACCTGGGTCACTGGGGCCGCAACGCCGGCCTTCAGCCGGAGGTTGTACTCAGTGCGGACGGCCACTAGGCGTTCGTGCAAGCGGTATACCCTGGGGACAGTGGGGAGTCAGGCGGGGGTGAGCAGAGCCAGGCGGCCCCCCCCAGGCCCCAGCACCAGGCGGAGCAGGGCACGGCCCACCTGCGGTACATCTGCTCGCCCTGCGGATGCCGCCCGTCCTTCAGGGCCTGCACGTCATTGAACAGCGTGCGGATCATGTTGTCTGCCTTGTCCAGGTCCCGCTCTACCTCGCCTGCCCGCTGCGCTGCCTTGCCTGCGGCCAGCAGCCGGATGTCCTGCCAGGTAGGTGCCGAGACTCAGACCCCCCGGCCCAAGCTTAACCCTTCCCTCCCCACCCAGCCCCCATCATCTCAGTGCACAAATGGCCAGCTGCGGCTCCCTGGGGGAACCAGGATCCATTCCAAAGGGTCTGAGGAGCCAGACGTTTCACGGCCTCATCTGAGGTTCCCAGGCCCCACCCTCCCACCACCCTTCTCAGGCAGCAAGCCCGTGGGCGGGCCTCTTCAGTCCTGCCTGGTGCCCAGAGCCTGCTCTGCCCAAAGCAAGCAGTGCTGGCAGCGCACCAGAAGGGAGGAGCTGGGCTGCCTCAGGCGCAGCAGGTTTGGGCTCCTCCCACCTCCCTGGAGCCTCAAGTCAGTCCCACCCCTATCCCCTCCCCCTCACCGACTGCAGCAGGGCGTCGGCTTGGTTCAGCTGCTCCTCGCACAGCCCGGCCTCCATCTGCAGTTTGCTCACGATGCGCTGAAGACACTCCAGCCTGCAGCCGAGCACCCACGGGACCCGCTGTGAGGGGATCTCCCGCCAGGCCCCCAGCCACAGAGCACAGCCCCTCCTGCTCCTGGCCTCCCTGCCGGCCTGCAGCCCACAGTTGCACTGGCCCAAGTGTAGGTTTCCTAGCCTGGAGGGGGATTTCCTCTCCAGGCAGTGACTCACCCTCGGGTGGCTTCCCTGCCACCGCAGGGCCCCACCCACCACCCACAGCCTCCCCAACCCCAGCGGCCGCCCACCTCTCAAACTCGCTCCGGAGCTGCTTCTCCCGCTCCAGGATGGCCACGTGCAGCTTGCCCCACTCCTTCTCCACGTCCAGTGGGTGGTAGCCGGGGGGCACCTTGAGCTGGCCAGCTTGCACCGCCCCCTGTGGGCAGGGGCCAAGCTCAGTCCCGGGCCGCCCAGGCCCCCACGCCGCAGCCAGCCTAACTTGGAACAGCCCCGGTCCCAGAAACTCAGTAGTGAGGCCAGGCCAAGCTCGCTGGACGGGACCCCCAGGCTCGCTCACTTCCAGAGGCCCTCCACTTAACCTCTGAAATGCCCCTACTCACCCGCTCCGGGACCCCCACTCACCTCCAGGGACTGGTAGATGCCCTTGGACCGGTTTTTGTCCGCCTCCTTGGCTGGAAGCTCTGTCTCCTTAAACTTCAAGAACTGGCACCACAGGATCTATGGGAATGAGGGGCATCAGCAGCCATGCCTGGGCTCCCACCGTGAGCGCGGGGCCTGAGCCCAAGTGCAGGCCTACCTCAATCTCCTCGAAGCTGGAGGGGAACCTGCGCTCCTCGAAGGAGGCGGTGTGGTGCCGGACCCACTGCAGCAGCAACAGCACCAGCTCCCGGTACTCCTGCCAGCGCAGCTGCAGCTCCTGAGGGCAAGCCGGGGCGTCAGGCGCCACCCTGACCTGGGGCCACCAGGGGCCACCCTGACCCAGACCCTCCAGCCACCACTCACGTTGGCCTTCACCCCGTCCTGCACGTCAGGCACGCGGGGCATGGCATCATACAGGGACGAGACGTACGTGATGATGGACTTCTCGTCGGGCTGGAGGACGTCCACGTCTGTAGGGGAAAGGAGTCAGGGGGAGCCCCGACGCAAGCAGCGGGGAGGGGCAGGAGAGAGGGGCAGCATACGCACCCTCAGGGTCCAGGAGCCGTGTCACTCCCAGGTCCCGCTCTGCCACAGAGAAGGCCTGGTCCAGGTTCTCCAGGTTGGTCTGACGGTACACCTTGTTCATGTCGATGAGCATGGGCCTGCGGGCAAAATGGTCAGTGGGGCAGGCAGGAGGGACCCGCGGGCAGGTGAGCTGACAGGTCCTCCAACAGCCTCGCAATGTAGAACCCCAGCCCCACACACACCCTAAAACACATGCAGCCCATCCCCCTAGCACCCAGCCCTGACCAGGTAACTGTGTACCCACGCTGTGCACTTTGGGTCCCACTGCCTGGCACTACGGTGGGCACAGGCGCAGGTGGAGTGCACTGAGAGGAGGGTACCAGGCAGCCTGGGCTCCCTGTAGCTCCTTTGCCCACTGGGCCCCAGGTGCTGGGTGGGGCTGAGGTACCCTGAAGGCCATCCCCACCACAGCCTGGCCACCTGGGTCCCTTCTGGGGTGTCCACTTGGGGCAGACGCCCACTGGCCCTCTGGCCGCCTCTGGAAGGGCCCAGAAGGTGGGAAGGGTGTGGGTGGGGCGGCTGGCACGGGCACTTGACCCCGCAGGCAGCGGGTTCCCATCGGCGGGAGATGCCCCTCCTGCCACCCTCCTGCCCTGACTTGTGTGTAGTTGCCCAGCTGAGCTGCTCTAGGCTCCCGTGACCCACAGCTCTGTCTGTGCCCCTGGGGGCCACATACTTATGCCGGTGAATGATGGCATTGAAGAGGCGGCCGTCACGCCAGCTCGAGGTGAAGTTGTCACAGCGCAGGCCCTGGTAGCCCTCCACCATGCGCTGCGACCACAGCAGCAGCTTTTCCTTGGCCGTCATGTCCTCTGACTGTCCGCTCACCTGGATGTCCGAGATCTGCCCCACAAGGTGGGCAGGAAGCAGGCGCTTAGCCATACTGCCCGGCCTGCCCCGCACCCACGACCACTCATCTAAGGGCAGGGGCAGCTCCAGTTGGGCACACAGGAGCCACCAGGCCAGCAGAGGCACAGCGGGAGCCCTGGGGCCTCTCCTACGTCAGGGATCCACCACACCTCAGCACAAGCCCAGGTCACTCCAGCCAGCAGCTGCACAGTGTAAGTCAGAGCTCCCGGACCTGACTGCAGACACATGGTGGGTGCCCTAGCCTCCCTGCTGGGGAGAGGGGCCTGGGGCATGCCCTGCACCCCACACTGGAGGGCGGGCCCAAGGAGAGCAGCTGGTCGCCCAGAAAAGGCTGTCCCAGTGGGGCTGGGGGTAGGTAGCTCAGCCCCTCTCTGGTTGCAGGCTGGGGGTAGCGTCTCTGGGGCTGGGCATGGTATGCCTGACGCCTGGCCTGGGCATGCCGGGACCACAGCACCAGTCTGGCCCTGCACTGAGTCCCATCCCTCAGGCCTGGCCTGCCAGCCTGTTTGGCTGTCTGCACACCCGCCTGCCTGTCCCTATCTGTCTGTCCGTCAGCCTGCACGCCTGTGTGACTCAGCTGTGTGCCAGCAGGGCTCTGCCTGCCCAGCTCTCAGATTTGTGGCTTCCTGTGCAGCCGGGAAGGCAAGGGATGAGTCAGCCAGTACAGGGGTTGCTTCTCCAGAACCTTCCCCACGGCGGACCAGACGGCTGTACCGGGAGTAGAGAACATTCCTCTGCAGGGAGGCTCTGCGGGCCCTGCCCAGCCAGGGCCGGAGGGCGTAGGATAAGCAGGATGTACAGAGAGGCCTGGGCCCGCAGGCCATGGACTAGCACAGGGCTGGGGCAGGGCCGGGTGGGGGCCGCAGGAAGGCTCCAGATGCCAGGACACCCAGAGCCCCAGCTCCCAGGCCAGCCCTAGAGAGTCCAGAAGCAGCACTCTACCTGGAAGTGCAGGATGATGGTCCAGATCAGGCCAAGAGTCAGCTTGGGGTTGCCGTCAGCAATGTCATCGTTTCTGATGTTCACCAATTTCACCTGTGAGCAAACTTTCCTCAGTGATGCCCACAGGCCAGCCTGGGCAGGGGCCTGGGCCTGCGGCCGGGGGGCAGGGACACCCACAGGCCAGCCTGGGCAGGGGCCTGGGCCTGCGGCCGGGGGGCAGTGACACCCACAGGCCAGCCTGGGCAGGGGCCTGGGCCTGCGGCCGGGGGGCAGTGACACCCACAGGCCAGCCTGGGCAGGGGCCTGGGCCTGCGGCCGGGGGGCAGTGACACCCACAGGCCAGCCTGGGCAGGGGCCTGGGCCTGCGGCCGGGGGGCAGGGACACCCACAGGCCAGCCTGGGCAGGGGCCTGGGCCTGCGGCCGGGGGGCAGTGACACCCACAGGCCAGCCTGGGCAGGGGCCTGGGCCTGCAGCAGGCAGCCTCACCTGGCGGTGTCGGAGGTAGTCCAGGGCGATCTGCACGTTCTGCAGCTTGTGGAAACGCATCCTCCCCTTCTCCCGGGGCTGTGAGGAGGCATGGCCAGTCAGCGTCCACAGAGTGCAGCTACCCCGCCATCCATCCTCAGCACCCCCAAGGCACCTGCGCGGCTGACCTGGGTCTCCCAGTGTGGCAGCTGCCCCCCCCACAGGTCCCAATGCACCCCCCCAGCTGGCAGGGGGGCCATGGGCTCAGGGGCCAGGCCCAGCTGCAGGAAGGAAGGAAAGGGGTGGGAAGGAGACAATAGCCAGGAAGGCGCGGGTGGAGGGCAGTGGCATGGGAGGAGGGGTCCTCCTGCCCTAGGCTGTGCGGTAGGCAGGACAGCAGGCAGCTCACACACAGCCACCTGCCCACCCAAGAGCCAGGCACAGGTTGGGTGGACTAGCCACCGGCCCCGGGTGAGCTGGGCTCCGGCCTCAGGGAGCCCACGAGCCATCGTGGCCAGCAGGCACCACCACTCACCAGGCGCGAGCTCCTGATTATGTCCCGCTCTCTTGGCTGCCCAGCCAGAGCAGGGCAAAGGGTAAAGGGCAGAGGTCAAGGTTCAGAGTCCAAGCAGCAGAGGAAGCAAGGCAGAGCAGAGCATGAGGTTACTGTCTCAGGGTTTCAACGTGAGGGTAGCAGGGCGGCGGCCACACTCGGGCCGGCCTGACACTCGGGCCCGAGAGGAGCAGTGGGGTTGTGAGGCTGGGCTGGGCACAGAGGGGGCGGGCGGGCACACGTACCAGGCTGTCCCCTGAGAGCACCTCCAGCAGGGAGATGAGGTTGTGACCGTCTCGGAGGTCTTCATACAGATCACTGATGTGTCTCTGGGCCTGCAGGGACAGGAGCGAGGCTGGCTGAAGGTTCCCAACGGGCCCTGGAGGGGTCATTGACCCCAGTGGGCAAGAGGCAGGGACCCCACAGAATATGGCCCGGGGCCCAAGGGGCACCTACCTCTGCCCTCCAGTGCTACAGAAGAGACCCAGAGAGACCAGGAGACGTGAAGAGGAGGAGGAGGAGGAGGAGGAGGAGGAGGAGGGAGACAGGAGGGAGCCAGCAACGGGAGGAAAAGACAGAAAATGATCAGTTTGAGATGGACGGTGAGCTCCCAGGGCAGGGCCCCTGCGGGCAGGGGCAGGCAGCCCTGGTTTTAGCTGGGGGGCCAGGGGCGTCCTTCCTCCCCCCCCAGGATGTCCTCCATCCTCTGCCCTGTGACCCCATACACACAGACACGCGCAAAAGCTACCAACCTTGATGAGGTGCTTGTTGACCCACTTGGTGAAGGTTTTCTTCTGCACACGGTCCCGTTCATCTGGGAGAGACAAGCCAGGTTACCTGGGGCCTGGGAGAAGCCCCGGGGGCCCCCAGGAGGTGACCACCATGCACACACAGTGGCTGGCGCTTGGAAAGGGCCTCAGAATCACACTGAGACCCAGCGACCCCCTGCCCAGCCCCCAGCCCCACAGAGATGGAGGTGCCCACGCCCCAGCCAGCCCTGTCCAGGCAGGGAGGGGGCCCCCCGCTAGGTACACCAATGCCTGCTGCTGAACCCCCTATTGTCTCCCTCCTGAGATGGGAGGGTCCAGAGCTGGCAGCCGCAGACACCCAGAGGCCAAAGCCACAGCACACAAGTCCCGGCCTGCCCCACCCCCACATGCTGCCTCGCGGAGACCTGAGCAGTCAGGTTCCAAGCCAGGACCCCGGACTGGTGAGGACAGTGGGGGGAGTTGTGTCCTCCCAACTGGGCAGCCGGCCTTTTCCAGGGCACGGAGAACCCCCACCCCACCAGAGCCGTATAGCCAAAGTCCAGAGGCCACTGCCAGCCTTGCCAAATGGGCCAGCCCTGCCCCAGGTGGGCATTAGCCCCCAGGCAGTTCTGCACCTGGGCCAGGACACACCATCCTGCCCATGGCCCCAGCCTGTCTCAGAGCCCGACCCCCAAATTCAGACCCTCAGAGTCTGGACCCCACGCCGGCCAGAGTCAGGCTTCCTGCCACAGGAAGTGGGTGCTTCCTGCCTCAGCCCGCCCTGCCCTGCCCTGCCCAGCCAGGAGTACCCACTACCTTTCTTGCCCTCCGAGGCCCTGAGCACAGCCAGGTAGAGGTTGTCTTCTGAGCTGGTTCTTTTTTGATTCAGGCCCTGGGGCTCAGGCAGGCGGACCCCGTGTTGAGACATGGTGCCACTCCCCCCCGGCACTCGGTCCCTGCGTCCCAGGTGCTGTGCTCCGGCGCCCGGCGCACACAGGCGGCTAAGTCTGGCGCGGCTCCGGACACACTCCCTCAGCAGCAGGCTCAGCTCCCAGCCAGAGCTGGTGCGGCCACTCCCTGCCTACTGTACTCCCCAGCACCAGTGTCCCCGCCCCACCAGCCCCACCAGAGGGAGTGTCCCGCTGAAAGAAGGAAGGCAGCCCCTCCCCCACAGCCACACCCTCTGCCAACAGAAACAGGAAACAGGGGTTTCCTCACCCACCCAGCCTACAGCAGCCCCTGGAAGGGAAGGGGAGGGGACGGGGATGTGGATGCAAGGGGACCTGGCACTTCACTGCGCACTAACTGGTGCCATCCCCACAGCCACCCCAAACGATGCCCCCAGCACAGGGAGGGGGCCTCAGTGTGGCTGGACCCAGGGTGCCCCACAGCCTAGGCCCTCGGCCTGCCCACTCTACCTGCTGGAGGGACACACCCCAAGCTGAGTGATACCTGGCCTGGGGGGGGACCAACTGTCCTTTTCTTGGAGCCCCCCTAAATCACACCTCCTCATAGACCCACTCATCCCATGCCAGTGGCCCCAGCCCTGGCTGGGGGCCCGTTCTGCCCTACCCAGGGCCGCTCTGGCACTCCGCTCCTGTGCCACCTGGCCCTTCCCCAGCTGCCCACCAGGCCCGTCCTGGAGCAGTGCCCCTCTTCTGCAGGCCAAGCAGCGGGCGGTGGGCAGGAGCCGACATAGCTGAGCCTTGACTCATCAGGCAGGGCGGCCCAGCCCTGAGCTGCAGGAACTCTGCCCCATGATGGGGGGGCTGGGGGCAGTGGGGAGCACCCGGAGGGCTGGGTAGGGGGCCCAGACATGATGACTCACAGGAAAGGAAGCTGCTCTGGGGCAGTGGGTGCAGGACGGGTGGGGCTGCTGGCATTGGGCAGGGTTGGAGGACAGCAGCTATTCACAGGGGTGTAAAGGTGAAGACTGGGCAAAGGGCGCAGGGGCGGACACAGCTGCTGATGGCCAGCACAGGGACTGCCTGGGCTGCCGCAGGAAGGAATGCACCGCCCAGACCACAAGAATTTTCCAGTCAGAGCATCTGGCTTGATCTGATCCAGCTGTGAGCCCCCCCTCACCGCCCAGCACTCTGGGCCTCTGTTCCGGGAACAGCTCACCCACCCGTCCCTGCTGCCCCTCTGTGACCACGGGAGGGCGCCCAAACCCTGTGAGTGGGACCGAATCCAGGCAGAACTGGCTACATCTCCCACCCAGGCTCAGTCAAAGGTCTTACGCCCCTCCCCACATCTGGAGAGACCCCTCAGGCTCCAAGGCAGACCCACCGAACCTGGCACCAAATACAGGGGAACCCTCCTGCTCCACAGCCCCTCACCCTCATGTGGGCAGGGCCTACAGACCCCATGATACCACTAGACATCAGCTCTTAACCTCCCAGGTGCCTAACAAAACCCCAAATCTGACCCCACACTGGTCAGTGCTCCTGGCACAGGGCACGCCCCCAGCACACCCATCTGCGCCCCCCCACACACACACACACAAGCTCTGGAGCCTCTTCAGGGGACCCCGCCCTAGCAGCAGTCCAGAGTTTAAGAAGCCAGAATTGAGCACCTGCTGTATGCAGACCCTGGGCTAGTCCAGGAGTAACTGGGAGGTGGACCAGTGACTGGGGGGGGGCATTTTGGTGAGGGGCACAGACACCAGAGGCCCCTGGGAATGGCTCAGACGAGGGAGTGGGAATTCTAGAAGCCGAAAGCCTCAGGACCTGACATCCATGTGAGCCCTACCACAAGCCGCAGCCCTCTCTCTGCCACTAATGGGCCTCCAAGGTAGGTAGCATGGCTTCCAAGGATGCTACCGACAGAGGGCCAGTGGGGGGTGCAGCTGTCCCCTGGAAACCCTGTTGCTCTGAGCCCCTCCAGGGTCTCAGAGCGTATCCTCTCCCCACCTCCACAGCCCTTCCCTCCCAGCCCTGCCTGTCTGCCCTGGCCCCTGGATGCAGCTGCTCCCTCCCTGCCCATCCTATAGCCTGGAACCAGCAAACATCCCCTCCCAGGCTGGCCCAGCCCCCGAGCGCCCCCAGCCAGGCCACTGGTTCCGACAGTGCTGCACACCTCAGCTGACCCTCCCCAGGACACACTGCCCTCAGCACTGGCACTCCTACACATCTGCCTGGCCCCTGAACTGTCCAAGGGCAGCTGACTCTGCCACCAGCCCAGTGCCCCTAGAGGTGCCCATGCCCCTCTGAGGGGTATCATCACCCCCTTTTACAGATGTGGAAACTAAGGCTGGGAAGTTGTGGAAACTTCACCACAACTAGTGAAGACCAGTCTGGGATGGGGAGCGCACGGACTGACAACGCCCAGCTGGCCAAGAGCCCAAGGCCACAAACCACCTTCTAGAAGCCCGGCGCTCTCCCTCCCACCTCCGGCGTCCAGGCTGCCAAATGCCTGGTGCCCGGGAATCAAGGCCAAAGCCCCAGCAGGCCCCTCCCACCTCCCCCTTCTCCAGAGAGGGAACAGACGTGGCCCCCAGGACAGCACCCCCCCCAGGTGTTTCCGGAGCAGAACGGGGGCGGGGCTGCACCTGGACGGGCCCCACCCCCTTCCCGGCCTCCCAGGCAGTTCCTGGGAGACGCCCCTTGCAGTCGCACCCACCTACGCAGCACAGCTGCCCGTAGAGGTAGCCCCTGCGGGCGCGCTCGCAGCCCCCGTCCAGCCAGCACGGCCGTTCCAGCACCACCTCCTTCTGAGCGGCGAAGGCGCCCCCTGCCCCCCAGGTGCCGGCCGCGGCCATGAGCCCCGGCACCCTACGGCCGCCCGGAGCCGACAGCAAGCAGGAGGGTGGTGCCTCGGCTCCCGGAGGCCTCGGCTCGGCGCTCCGCACCCTCCCGCCCCCGCTGCCAGCGGCAGGCGTGCAGCCCAGACCCGAAGAACCTGCCCCCGGCGCCCGGCGCCCCGCCCACGCAGGCCAGGAAGCCGCGCCCTCACTCGGGGGACAGGACCCCGGGGCCTGGGAACTCGCGGGCTGCCCAGGCTCCCGGGGATGGGAGCCCCGGGGGACGCCCCTGGAGGAGGCTCCGGGCAGGATGCCAGGGAGAGACCGCGGGTGGGCAGGGAGTAGCGGGCTGAGAACAGCACAGGACAAAGGCACCAGCCTCCAGGGGCACTGCAGCCAGTGGGGACCGGGAACGGCCAGCGCTGTGGCTGAAAGGAAGCCCCTTCCCTAAGAGGGCTGGGGGAGGGGGCAGGCCAAAGCGGGCGGAGAAGCCCTGGCCTGTGCACTGCACTGACCACAGCTGAGTCACCAGCCGCTCCCCAGCCCCCGCAACCACGCCTGGAAGCCCCATCCTGACTCAGACCTCAGGCCCAGCGGGCCTGGCACGCGGGCTGAGACGCAGCACCCCCAGCCCTGAGCTGGGCTTGGTGCAGACCTGAGCCTCCTCGTCTGGGCTAGGCAGTCCTCAGGCCTCACCAGCTCCACTCGCTGGAGTGAAGACAGGCCCCACCCCGTCCTGAGCTGGGCACGGCTGCCAAGGGCCGCAGCACAGAGTGATTGGCTGGGCAGGGGGAGGGCAGAATGCAGCCTGGCTGTCTGTCCCGCCCTGCCCCGCGTCAGTCCTGGGAGCTGGCCGAGGGCACTCAGACACCTGTCCCTGTGCAGCTCAACCTCTCCCAGTGGGCAGGAGGCTCCGACCAGGCCCGGCCCCACCGCAGGCCTGTCCCAGGACACCTGCACCTGCCAGCTGCGGTTTCTGTGTTGACCGTCACCTGGGTTCCCTGTCCCTGGCAGCTGGGGCAGGGCCTCCCTTCCAGAGGGGGTGCCCCTGCATTGCCCATGCCCCTGTGTGTGTGTGGGGGGGAGCCCACCTGCAGCCTCTGCCTAGAATGGGGCTTTGCTCCAGGGAAGCGAGTAGGGGCAACACTGCTTTCTGACCACGTGCTGTTGCTTAGCTCAGGGACAGGAAGAGGAGGGGACAAGGAAATGCAGGGTGGCCGGGAGGCGGCCCCTCGCCCCCGCCCCGCCCCCAGCCCCCTTGGATGGGGCAGTGGCTGATGACAGCGGCCTGAGCAATAGCCACCAGCAGCGCTTACCTTGCTCATCCTGCACCCGCCAGCGCCCCCTGCGCCAGTGCCACACGGCGGCCAGGGTGACAACATGGCCCACGACCACCAGGGAGGGAAACAGGCTGCCCGAGGGCTCCATGGCTCTGGGCTGCCCCGCGGCAGGCAGAGCAGGCAGCGCTGCCCTCCCAGGCGCTGTGGAGGCCGGGAACCCCCTCCCTTCCCTGCGTGGAGAGCCGGCGAGGGGCGGGGAGCCGGGGCCAGGGACCGCCCCGCCCGCAGGACCGCCCTACCGCACTGTCGGCCTGGCGCCCCGAGACTAGAGACTAGTCCTGCCCCGCACCAACTGTGCTCCCACCCGCCTCCTCTCCCTCCTCCCTCTGGTCACTCACGCTCCCCGCCCGCCTCCTCGGCGCCCAACCCGGTTCAGCTGTCCCTGCGCAGAGCTATCCGGTCAAGGTTAGCGGGAACCTTAACCCCTGCTTACCCGCGGCCACACCCGCTGGGAGGAGGGGCCTGTGGTGACGTTTGGCCAAGCCGCAGCCCCCCCAGCACGGCCTGGGCGCCTCAGCATGGGTCCCCCCTCCCACCCCAACCGGGAGGGTTACCGAGGTGCCCAAGCACCCCACTCTGCCTCCAAGTGTGCCCTCTGGTCACAGCTGCCAGGCGCTAGGTGGGGGATGCATGCCAGGGCCCCAACCCTCACCGGACCCCCAGGCTTGCAGCTGACCCAACCGCGCTCAAAGACAAGTGCCCACAGAGCCCCAAGGCCCCATGTGGGCAGCAGACAGAGCAGGAGGGGTGGCCAGGGAGCAGGCCCGGGAAGCAGGCCGTGTGCGCGAAGTAAGGGCAGAGCCTCCGGCTCCGGCCCCGGCCCCGGCCCCAGCTGGGTCCTCACAGGCTTTCAAAGGCTGTCCCACCTACCCGGCACGACCTTCATTGGGGATAGCGGCGGGAGCCCGCGGGGCAGACAGGGAGTGGGCTCAGGGTGTGGGAGGGTCACAGGCCCCTCGGAGGTGGCAGCGAGCGGGCAGTGGCCGTGGCGCGGTGGGAGGAGGGCACGCCGTGCACTGTCAGCAGCAATGCCTGTGTCCAGGGGGGAGGGGGGGTGGGCAGGGGGCCCGGGGGATATAAATATCCGAGGACAAGCGAGGCCCGTCATCTGTCCCGACTTAGAACATGACGTGCAGGGCCAGAGTAGCGGGGCCCGCGGTCTGCAACAGCGCCCAGTCTGGCTGGGCGGCGCCTGCCGGCGGCGCCCCGGGCTCCGCTGCGGTCCTAATAAGAAGGAGCCGCCCGGCGTGGGGATCCACTGCAGAACCAGGCCCCTGGGGATCCACTGCAGAACCAGGCCCCGCACCGGCCCCCGGAGCTCAGCACGCATGCCCCCATGGGAGGGGGCGCGGACAGCCATGGGGGTGTGTTTGGGAAAGGCCACATGGACAGCGGAGCCCCGCTCAAATCACTCAACACAACACCTGGCCTCCGAGGGACAGGATAGCCTCCCCAAGGTCACACCGCCAGCCAGAGACCTGGGCAGCCCCAAATCGGGCTGGGCCACGTGCCGTGGGTGCGTGCCCCCGGCTTGGAGCTGTGCGTCCCCAACCCAGGTCACTCCTGGTGTCGGCCCTGGCCCCATGAACCTCAGCAGCTGCTGTATGCGGAAGGCCAGGGGCCAGGGAAACAGGACGTGGGACGACGTCCCCATCCTGTCCCTCTGCAGCCAGGAGCCTGGACTCCCGCAGGCTCGGCACACAGAGTGGAGGATTACGTGCAGGGTTTCTGTCGCATTTTGTGACACTTCCTGGGTCAAGCACGATCCCATTTAACCCTCACAGAACCCTATGAAGTAAGTCCTATACTATTACTGCATTATACAGATGAGGAAACCGAGGCACAGAAAGGGTGAGGGGCTGGCCCGTGGTCACACAGGCTGTGATGTGAGTCCAGGAGGTCTCTCTGGCATGCATGTTCAGCCTGCAGCGAAGCCCAGCAAACCACACGTGGCCTCTGACCACCCAGGGAGGGGCACCCTGGTCGATGCAGTGACACCAGGGACAACGACAGCAGGGCTGGGGGACCAGGGTCCAGGCTCACTGCTCACCAACCTCGTGCTCCAGAAACTCATTTCTGAAGGGAACTGGCCCGCAGTGGCCAGCTCTGGCAGCTGGGGCTGGGCTGGGGGAACCTCAGAGGAGCCTGTGACTCCACAGCTCGGGGGCAGGGGAAGGGGCAGCCTCCTTGAGGTCAGTGGACAGCCCTCCACCACCCCACAGAGAACTGGGCCGGGGCCAGACACCTCCATGCCACACCAGACACACCCAGGCAGCTGACAGCAGGGGCCACACTCACCCCCGCATCCCTGAGTTCCAGCCCCACCAAGGGCCTCCTGGGAGAGCCTAGCCCAGCTGGAGGCCTGCCCCCCCATGCCCGCAGCCCCTGCCCAGGGCCCTACCTTGGCCCAGCTGAATCAGCTCCTCCATGCTGTACCTGTGCATGGCTGCCCAGCTCCGGCCAGGCCGAGAGAAAAGGAAAAGAGGCAGGAAGGAGGGAAGGGGTGGGAGAGAGGGAGGGCTCGCCCATGCCCCGGCCTCCCCACCCAGCTCTGGGGGCCGGGCTCCTCCTCACAGCCACCCCTTAGTCAGCGAGGGGAGCAGAGCCGAAGCTGAGGGCTGACGGGTCAGACCAGGCCGGATGGGGTAGTGGACCTGCCCGATCCCTGAGCCCTCAGCCCACAGCCTGCCCTCCTCCACAAGCACCCCAGTCCTGCACTTGCCCCACCCTCCTCAGTGCCCCCATTCCCCCAGCGCCCAAAGCCTCCAGCACCCTCTACCACGGGCTCAGTCTCCACCAGCATGGTCTCCAGCGTGGGCAAACGGGACGTCCCCTAACTGCCCCTGCCGCTGGTCCTCCTCCACACATTGTCTCCCAGCTACTACAGGGCCAGGTAATGGGCAAACCTGAACCCGCCATAACCCCCCCAAGTCCCCTACAGACACCTGCAGCAGGCAAAGCCAGGGAATGCCACATGGCTGGACCCACATGTCCCACAACCACGTGGGACCTACTCGGCCACACAACCACAAGGCAGCCTTGTGTGCTGACTCCATGTCCCCTCCAAGGGCCACGTGGGAAGGTCAGGGTGCACAGTGGGTATGCAGAAGCATATGTGCATTCAGGTGGCACCTTTCCTCTATAAACGTCTAGGCTCATTTTGAGGTGTTTTTTTTTGTTTTGTTTTTTTGTGTTTTTTTTTTTGAGGGCAGTGTCACTGGCCCTCCTATGTGGGACCGAACCGGGGCCACTGGCTTCCCAAGCCAGCGCTTAACCACCGCGCCACTCGGCCGGACCTTGTTTTGTTTTTTTAAGCTGAGCCATCCTGCCACCTGTTGGCAGCACAGCGGCAGCTCAGCTGGGGCTGGGCATCGAACTGCTATTGCTCAGAGCTCAGCTCGCACGCTTGAGCGAGCTCTTAACCAACTGAGACACTCAGCCAGCCCTTCATTTTGAGTTTTGAGCTGGGCAAAGCATTGCTACTTGAAACATAAATGAAATTCACATATAAAAACCCATTCCGCTGGCTTTCCACCATACAAGCAAACCCAAACTCCGCCATAGCTCAGGCCTTCTGCACCTTTGTCTGCCACTGGCCTTCCACTGTCCCTCCGTCTGCTGCACGCCTGGCTGAGCAGGTCAGGGCTCAGCTCAGGACACCTCCTCAGAGAGGCCCTCCCTGATTGCTCCTAAGGCTGCCTCATGGCTTGCTCCTTATCCAGTACAGCCCCAGATGTTGGAGCTCCCCAGGCTAGGGGCTTGGTCTGGGTCTGGCTGCTCTGAGGGTGACTGAGCAGGTAGCTGCAGACCCCCTGGGCATAGAAAGGGGTGAGGGACCTCACTCCTAGGGACAGAGGTGCAGCAGGCACATTCGACTGCCCTGCAGCATCCCGCTACCCGGACGGGGCTGGACGGGCAGAGACAGACTGTGTGACCGAGGCCACTGTAGTGTCCAGTGCAGCTGGCCCACACACTCCTGACCTCTCCTCTCGGCCACCTGACTGGACAGAGGTGATGCTGTGGGGAAGGCAGGGTTTGTGTGGCTCCCTACTTGACAATAATTAGAAATCTGAGAAGTTGAGGTTCCAGGTGCCATCAGAACTGCCCCAGCCTGCATGTGGAGCCATCACGATCCCTGCAGACAACAAGGAGGCACTCGTGGCTTCGTGAGAGTGGCCCTCAGGCCCTGAGCTGGGCCCCGAAAGACGCAGGGGAAGGGGGAGCCCACACCCACCGGCCCTGACTCAGCCTGGAGCTGGAGCTCATTTCCTGTTGGAAAGTCTGAGTTGCCACCAGCAGTGGCTGTGGCGGGGAAGGCATGACTGAGTCACCTCCGCCAGGGCTGGGGGCGCCCTCTGCTCTGCCCGCTGTAGCCACACCCAGTCCCCCTCCTGGCCCTGCTGCCAATTGCTCATCCAGCAGCTCGCGGTCCAGCCTGGCCACAGGCCAGGGAGGAAGGAGAGGGGGCTCGAGCTGACTACACCCAGGTCGGGAGAGGGGCTAGTCTGCAAAGCACGGAGGGCGGCAGGGTCTCTGGGCCGGGACGTGGCCGTCGGCTGCTGGTCGGTGCTGACCAGTCAGTGCTGACTGAGTGCCTGGCCAAGCGCCTTTGTCTCCTGTGGGAGATGGCGTCAGCCCATGACAGGAGTTGGAGAGGCCACTCCTCTAGGCAACCTCACGGGCTCTCCCCGAGGGACTCCCATGGCATGGCCCTATGGAGTCCAACCCAGACCAGGCCAGAACTGGGGGCTCCTGCTCTGCACTGTGGGCAGGCCCCCGGGTCCCCACCCGTCATGTAGCAAACGCCCATCCACCCTGCAGGCCACACCCAGGCCCCCTTCTTAGCCCCTTAGAGACCCAGTTCCTCCCCAGGTATCGAGACACAAAGAGGGAAATGGGAACCGAGCCTGCCTTATGCCGAGGGTCCCAGGCCCCACAAGTCGGCACCAAGGCCAGTGACCTACAAGAGTACATGGGACCCATGTCATCTGCCCACAGGGGTCCTGCCAGCACAGGCGCTTAGGGACAGAAGGAAACCACAGAGAAGGGGCACAGTGAAGGGTCACTGTCAACCCTGGGACAGCAGGACCTGTCCCATCCTTTGGAACCCAGCTGCCATTGGGAAGGGTCTGCCTGGACCCTGGGCTGGGCCTAGCACCTGCCACACCCTGGCCTGCCAGGGTGTTCCTGCCTGGGGTCTGCTTCTATTCCGCCACCCAGGGCTGCCCCGAGGCCATCACCAACCTGAAGCCAGCCAAGCACCCAGTCACAGCACCACATCTGAGCCACAAAGCCATGAGACACCCCCCCGCCCCCGCCATTGGACAGGCTCAAGGCTCTGAAGGGTCAGGCAGGTTGCCTGGGCCACCTGGAGAGCAGCTGCACCCCTGTCCATCCCAGTACCAATGCTGCCCACCCCCGGCGTGGGCAGGCGGACCACCGTGATGAGGGCAGCGCTGCAGAGGGGTGAGTGGGGCCCAGAACAGCAGTGCTGGGGAGAGAGGCAGGGCTGTGCTAACAGCTGGTCCCGCCAGTCCAGGGCCACAAGCCCCGCCCCTGGCCCCGGGGTGTGCCTGGGGATGGGCTGGCAGGGGCCCACGAGCTCCTCCTCAGCCTGGCCAGCCTAAGTCCTCAAGCCAGGAGGAGACACGTGGCCCAATAACCCGAGCACCCAGCACCCTCGGGCCGAGGGAGCGCCACCTGCTGGTGTGAGCCAAGCGCCCGCAAGAGCGCTGCACCCGCACTGCCCACCGTGCCCAGGCCCAAGCACCCCCTCCCACCCCACAGCAGAGGCCAGGATGCAGCTGACCTGTGACTGGGGCAGGCTCCGGGCCAGGCCTCGCCAGGGTCCCTGGGGCGGTGGCGGGCAGCACAGGGGGCTCAGGTACCCCCTCATCAGGCTCCTTCCGGCGGTAGACCCTCCGCTCCTCACGGGCAGGGTCCTCGGCTGGCAGCTGCCCCCGCTTGGGTGGGCAGCCCAAGGGACCCTGCACGGTCTGTACATGGGGGGTGCGGCGTGCGGGCATCACCATGGCGACAGGGCGGCGCACGCGCTGCAGGGAGGCCGGCACGATCTCTGGCGGCAGGTGCAGGTACTGGCGCAGGTGAGCAATGCCCTCGTTGGTGAGGTACCAGTAAAAGTGGCGCCAGGCGAAGGTCTCCCGCACCAGGCCCCGCGCCCGCAGGGAGGCCATGGCACGCGTGACCTGCAGGTTCGTGACGCCGGGCACGTGGGGGTGCAGGATGTGGGGCCGCCGGTCCTTCTTGGCCACCATCACGCCCTCCCGGAAAAGCACCTCGTAAATGGCCCGCAGCTGGTCCAGCGGCATGAGCATGCCTGCCACCATGGCTGCCGGGGCCGGGGAGGAGCGCGCGCGGGGCCCAAGGAGGCCAAGGAGGGAGGCGCTGGACGCGAGGAGCCACAGGGGCCGTGCGGGCGGGCGGGCGGGCGCGCTGAGCTCGGGGCACCGGCTCCCAGGCGTGAGGCTCTGGCGCCTGGCTGCCGGGCTGCGTGGATCCCTGCCGGCTCTGCGGCCTGCCCACCCCCGGGGAGCCTCCCGCCCGCCCTCCTGCCGGACGCCCAGGCCAGCCCCCTCTGACTCAGCAGCAGGAGCGGCCCCTCCCTCCCAGAGCCTACAGGCCCCTAGAAGAGCGGGGGACACCTTGCAGTGCCAGCCGCCCCCGCAGCAGTCCCCCAGGCCACTCAGCTCCAATGTGGGAAATTACATCAGTTTCTAAATACTTCCTTCAAGGTTTCTTCAGACTGGGGGGGGGGCAGAGAGGGGCCTCAGGCTGGGGACCCAACCCAGGGCTGTGGCCTCAGATCTTCATGGATTGACAAGCATCTAAAGAAGGGGTGCTGGGTCCTCTGGGCCTGAGGGGCACTTGAGGTCTGAGGAGGACTAAAACTGGGGGGACTCAAGGTGAGAGGGTAAGCTAGGGTCTTGGGGGGGGCAGAGGACTGAGAATGGCAGGGGCAGCTGCTATCGCACATGGACAAGCGAGGCGGGCTGCGGGCACCACTGGCTACTGTCTATCAAGCTGGCAAAGGGACAGAGCCCCCACCTCCAAATGCCAAGCCTGAGACAATGGTCGCCCCACTTAACACTTCCCAGGAGAGATCAAGGGCGGCACAGGAGTATGGAGTCTGCTGAGCAGGGTGAGGGCTCCAAGAGGGGCCTCCATCCACCCACCCACCCCCACCGCCAGCTGTCAGAGTCCAGAAACTCAGCTGCCATGGGGAATCAAAGTCACCAAGTCCCTGTCACCTGAGGCCCCTGCCACCATGCAGACACTCCTGTGGACTAGCTGGACAACGGAGCACCGTACCAAAAGAGGGCCAGCGGCTCAAGTGAAAGGTGGACCATCAGCAGCATGGGGGAAGGGGTACTGGAATTCGGCCTGGCCACACCCATCAGTCAACCTCAGGCACCGCAACTGCGGCTAGAACCGTGGATATCCTGCACCCGCATCGCACCCAACACCCACTCTCCCGCTGTGCTGCTCCCACCGGCACTGACCCACACCAGAATCCGGGCTCTTCCCCCTCCAGCAAGTGGACACACCCATTCCTACCAAGCTCTGCTAACCCGGGAACTGATTATAAACGGGCGGGGTGGGGGACCCCGAGGTGGGAGGCGCCCAATGCTGCGCGCGTTGGGTTGGGCGGGTTTAATGTGGCGGTTGCCATGGCACCGCAGAGCCGGCGGCAAACACAGCACCAACACACACACCCTCACACATGATAGCTCGTGCGCGCGCGCATACACACACACACACACACACACACACACACACACTTGCGCGGAGTCTTGGCAGAGGTGGCGGTGGAAACTCCGAAGACACAGCCACCCATTCCCACAGCCCTGCCAGCCAGCTCACTGCGGCTGCTCTCCCCCACCCGCCCTACAGCCAGCCAGGCTGGAAGTTTGCCAGCCCCAGGACCCGCTCCGGGAGGGTGGGGCACGGGCTCAAGGAAGATGCACCACGTGGGCAGCAGTGGGCAGCGGCCACACCCCTCAGCCCAGCAGAGCCCCTGGACGCTCCCTTACACCAAGGCTGTGGCTTCAGGGGCCCAGCTGCGGCCCAGCCCAGCCCTGTACCCAAAGAAAGCCCACTCGCTCGGCCTGTCCCTCAGTCCTCCCCCACAGACCTCCTGCGCTACCCCCTGCCCATCCCACAGCCCAACTGACCTGCTCTCCCCGTCCGTGGCCACCCCACACATCCAAGCCATCTTCCTGATATGATTCCCTGACTTAATGCCCCCAAATTTCCAAGCCTCCCACCAAACCAACCCATGACCTCCTTCCCCAAATGATTCGAAGCCACATCCAAGGCCCCCCAAAGACTTGGACCTATAGTCTCTCATCCTCCTACATAGGTCTGCATGGCTCTCAGGTCAGCCCACTTAGCCCAGTCACTCCTGTGCGATCCCCAGCAGGAGAGGGCAGCAGCTTGGGGCTCTGAAGGGGCGGGGCACGGCGGGGAATCTCCCTCCCACCCACAGGCCGCAGCACCCTCACGGGATGAGGGGAGGAGCCAGGAACAAGGAGTTCCCGGCCTGCCACGCCCACTCCGGCACAACTGCCCCCTCCACGCCTGGGCTGGGGGCACCCTCAATCCTACCCACTCGCAGGGCTGGGAGAACGCCCCTCTCTACCCCGCCTCCACCCTGCAGAACCAAGGCCGCAGTTGCTGATTCAGCAAGGGCCAGAGCCGGCAGGCAGGGCGGCCCCTATCCCTGACTCCAGGCCCCTCCAGGTTGCCAGGGCAACCAATCGGGGACCTCGGGCAGCCCCCAACTCCCCCACCCCAGAACAAAGAGCCGCAGTGTGAACTTGCCCAGGGCCAGCCCGTCTGGCGCCTCCCCACCGTCATACCCGCGGTCCAGCCCGGTGCCCGCGCTTCTCGGCGGCAGGCGAGGCAGGGGCTCGCAGGGGCTCGGCAGAGTCCGGGAGGGGAGAAGGGGCCGATCCCCTGCCCCCGCCGGCTCCCGCCTCCGCCCCGCCCCCGCCGCTGCAGGCCGCCCCGCCCCCCCCACTCGCTGCAGGGCTGCGGCTGCAGTCACCCCTCCCCAACCTGCCAGTCCCGGCAAGGCATGGTGCCCCGGCGAAGCATGCGCCTGGGGTCTCCGCGGCTCTGGCTGCCCGCCCCCAAAGCTACCCCCAGGACGGCAGACCCTGACCACTGCCCCGCACTGGGCTGCACCCAGCCAGAGGTCGCAGCCTGGTCCTCGCCCCCCCGCCCCCGCCCCGCTCGGGCCCCATCCCTAACCCGCACCTTTGAGGGAGCTGATCTCGTGCTGGATGGCTCTCGAGGGGTCCATGTCCCTGGCGGGAATGAGGGCGTTGTTGCAGCCGCCACGCAGAGTCCAGCCCCGCACAGCGCTGCCCAGGCCAGAGCCGCAGCCTGGAGGAGGGGTCGGGAGGCCCAGGGCGGGGCTTGCCGGCCAGGGGCGGGGCTTCGGCTGATCGATGCGCCGGAAAGGCCCTTCTAGCGCATGCTCTCGGCAGTGCACCGCCCTCACCCGTCCAACCCCCAACTCCGCGGAGCCTGACCCCAGCCAATCCAGCCGGACTGCCAGGCCACCAAGCAGCATCCAGGCGCACTGGACTCGCCCACCCACTCCACCCGTCCCGGAGCCTCCGCCACTGGTCACCCTCACAATGTCCTCCGGGCAGCTCGTGCACGTGGCTTCCCTTGGCCTCGAAGCCACCGGCACTCCCTGCAGGAGACACCAACAGGTCCGGGACTCCGGGTGACTTCCCCACCCAGCACCTTGGGAAGGCAGATCCCCTCGGGGCAGGGGCTGGAGGCCTGGACACTCCTCTCCCACTCAGCGACTCCTGACCCGGCTTGTCTTGGGATGCTCTTGTCTTCCCAGCTCTGTGGCTGCACCACCATCCACCTCCCAGGGGCTCAGGCCAACCCCCTGCAGTCATCACCCCCACAGACAGCCCCAAGGTCCTGGCAGCTCTGCCTCCCAGTCTGTCACTTGTCACCATCTCCACTACTGCCATCGGTCCAGGCCCCAGCACATGTCCTTGCAGGGTCCCCCACACACACCCCTATCACTGCTGGGGTCAGCCTCCTGAGCCACCCTATTGTCATACATGACTGATGGGGAGAATGTCTGCTCTGCCTCTCTCTCTGTGCCACAGGAAGCCATAAACAAATGTGTGAGCCTTGCCCAAACCTTGGACATGCGGTCCTTCTGAGTTATCTCCAGGATGGCACCTTCCTGGTCCACCCACCCCTCTGAGCGGGGCTGGGGGGGACAGACAGCCTCCGTGAGGTGTGGCCAGCCTGCCTCAGTCTCCCACCAAGCCTACTCCTCAATCCTGTCTTCACCCCAGACCCCTCCCGGCCCCTCGGGGCCCAAACCCTGCAGGGCCAGGCCGCCTCTTTCAAACATCCACCCTTGCTGCAGGGGTGGGGGACATGACCATAGCAGAGGAGAAGCCGGCAGCACCACACGTGCAGGCTGATGGGCAAAGCAGCAGGTGCAGCCCCATGTTGGCTCTGGGCCTGGCAGTTCTGGTGCCCACACCATCCCGCCCTGCCCCGGACTCAGCCAGGCCAGGGCATGGACAGGTCTCACAAGGGAACAGTTGCCAAACTTGGGATAAATAGTAACGTGAGAAATTAAAACAGGATTTTGTGATTCATTACATCTAAATTCCTATTTACTTTTTTATCAGCTACTTCAGAACCACAAGAACAATGGTTCAGAGAAGGAACGTCGCAGGCCCATAACTGCCCTCCTCAAGTCAGGCTGCCCACCTGAGTGGCCACTGCAGTCACCTGCAACCACTTGCAACCAGGAGGCTCTTAGAAAAATGGTGGCAGCTGGAAAGTCCAATGAGGATACCCCAGACTGCCCCTGACCAACCTGCCCCAAACCTGCCAGGTGCTGCAGCCTCAGGAGTGGGGTGCCGCCTGCGGCCCCTGGAAAAGCTCCACAGGACACACTAAGCCTGTTCCTCAGTTCCTGCTCAGAGCAGGCTTCCCAGAGGGAGGACAGAAAACGCGGCTGCAGCTGGCCAGCAAAGGAAGAGGGGCCACACATGCAAAGGCCTGAAGGTGAGAGAAAAGGAGTCCTGGCAATGCCAGAGAACGTGGGGACAGCTGGAGCAGGAGACAGGGCTGTGGGTGGAAGGTTCGCCAAGCCAGAGAGGTCCCCGCCGCCATGGTCAAGGCCTACACCTGAGACGCAGGCCGTGCTAAGGTAACCCGGTGCTGGCGGGGAGATCATCTCATTGCGGGGCCCTCAAGAAGGCAGCTGGTCTGACCCAGCACGGCTCCCATACCCAGCTTCAGCCCTATCAGGCCACCACGGCCAGTGACTCACACCTTGGGCGAAGCCAAACCCTCTTGAAGCTTTCTGCAAATTCCAAGAGCCAGCTCACACCCTCGGGGTCCCCAGAACCCAGGGGGAGCTCCAACACCACAGGCAGACCCCTCCCTCCTTCCCAGCCCTGTCACAAGTCCAGGGAGACCCTGGGAGGCTTGGCCCTGCCCCTGCCTCCACACACCCCCACCTGCTATTTGGATGGTCTCGCTGGTCCCAAGGCCCTGCCTGCCCTCGGCTTGGTGTCCCCACCAGCTTCAAACCTGCCCCACCCCATGGCAGCCTGCCTTGCTGGGGCTCACTAGTGGTTGGTGGGCAGGCGATCCTCTGTGGGGGTGACGTGTGACAGCTGTAGGCCCTGCCAACAGACACCTGCCACCTGGGGTCCCTGGGACTTGCAGTTCCCCTGCACGGGCCATGTCACCTGCACTGCCAGGCCTCACCCCACAGCCGCAGCCCAGCGTCGGCCTCAACCTCTGGGAAGTTGCTGGGCTGGGGCGGGAGGAGACCCTTCCCCCACTGGGAGGCCACCTCTGGGTCGGGTGATGACGGTGTGGACTCGGCCAGGCCAGCCACCGTGTTTGGCTCCCAGAAGCCTGGGGCCACTGCAGACCCAGGTCCACCACACTGCCGGGCAGGGTTCCTGGGGTCCCAGTGAAGGCCTGAAGGCAGGGCTTACCATCCGGCTCTGCCGTGCAGCCCCATCCTAGAATAGCACCGCTACCAGCATCTGATCCTTGGGAGGACCCTGGGTCCAGCCCCACATCCCATCCATTGGGAAGTCCCATCATCCTACGCTCACATCTCTCTCAAACCTGTCCTCTTCACACTGTCTCCAGTCACCCTGGGCCTGGCCACCACATGTCTCACCTCCAGAACAGCACTGCCACCTGGCAGGGTGTCATGGGGGGTGACATCAACACCCCGCACTCCTCAACCTGTAGGCATTCTGCACACACCAGCCAGAGGGCTGTCACGCACAAACCAGGTCCTGCCACAGCCCGGCTGCCAGCCCCTCCAGGGCGCCCTGCTCTCCTGCAGCGCAGCAGACCCCCCTGTCCTGTCTCGTCCCAGTGCACTGTGATTCCCTCCCAGCAGGGACATTGGTCTCTAACAGGAAACTTTTGTCTGGGCCGCAGGGGCAGCTGTCTCATTCATCCTGGTACCCCAGGCCTGGACACGCCAGTGTCCTGCAGGGAAAATGAAGAATGAATTCCTGACGTTCAGGGGTGATATACTTCCCAGAAATGCTGCTAATACAGCTTGACTTCATTAACATAGGAGAAAACCTGTACTGACCCCAAAAATGCTGGCAACTCATCTAATAAAAAAACGCATGGACACTTCCTTTTCTTTTCTTTTTTTTTTGAGGGTAGTGTCACCGGCCCTCACATGTGGGATCCAAACCGCGGCCGCTGGTGTCCCAAGCCAGCTCCCAACCAACGCTCCACTCGGCCGGCCCACTTTCTGATTTTAACAAAGCAGCCTGGCAAACTAGGGAACAGACCTCCCTCTGAAACCCACAGGGCCATCTTCCCGGCAGCCTCCCCGCAGGCCACAGAAGGACATTGCCCAGCAAGGACATGAAAGCTGTAAGGCCCTCAGCGTGGCTAGGGACCCTCCTCAACCCGCTCCGGCCAAGGGCTGCCTCCCTGCAGGTGACAGGGAGTGCGGGGCAGGGGCGGAAGGAGATGGGACTCTGCCTCATCAGGCACCAGGGCTTGGTGTGCCCCTCCGAGCTCCTGCACCCTGCACCGGCCACCTAACGGAACCACTGAGAGAGCCCATTACAGAGGCCGGCTTCACATACACTTCGACAAGACCCAAGGGAGTCCTTAGAGGCCAGCAATAACTAGTTTAAAAACATAATGGAGGGCCAGCCGAGTGGTGCGGTGGTTAAGCGCTGGCGTGGGATGCCAGCGGCCCCGGTCCACATATGAGGGCCAGTCACATTGCCCTCAAAAAAAACCAAAAAAAAACCATAATGGAAAAAGCCCTTCATTAGCAATGCAAGATATAAAGACCTCTGGAATACGGCAAATAAAAATCAGGCAGAGGGCCGGCCGAGTGGCGCATTGGTTAAGCGCTGGTTTTGGGATGCCAGCGGCCCCGGTTCGGATCCCACATGAGGGCCAGTGACACTGCCCTCTACAGCTAACAACAGCTCCACCTGGAGCTGGGCTGTGTGAGCCCCGGTGATGGTGTGGGCTGCCATAGGCTACAGTGAGTGGCCCGCAGCCAGCGTGAGAGGCTAGCAGCCAAGAGTGAGCTGCCAATAGCCGCGGTGAGCGACATCCAGAGGCCAGCGACCGATCTGCCTCATCCGGGAAGAGCGCAATGACGATACCAACAGTGAAGCAACATCCTCCGCAACTAAACTGAAGAACAAAAAGACAGCAACTTGTCTGTTCCCCTTCCCCGATTTCCCAACGCTGTTCCCCTCCGCCAATTCCCCAATAAAATCTTTAAAAAAAAAAAAAAAAAAAAAAAAATCAGGCAGAACGTAAGTGCAGGAAGCACATGTCACGTGCATGAAGAGAGGCGCATGGGGAGACTTGGTGTGCGAAGGTCCGACGCCCAGAAGCAGCGCCTCCAAGTTAAGGCATGTACCGTAACCCCCGCCGCGCCCCCGCACGCTTCCCACGGCCTCACTCGCTCGCTAGCTCATAGTTTTATTACAGCAGACTTCCAGTGAGGCTCTAAGGCAGGGACTAGGCGGTGGGGGCCTGAGTCCTGGCAGGCTCCGTGGGCAGAAGCGGCCGGGTATCCAGCAAGCATCTTCCAAACGCATTCGAATACCAAGCGTGAAGAACATAACATTCACCCCACTCAGGTCTCTGTCCTGGCGGTCCTCTCCCTGCCCCGGGGGCCCTGGGGACCCAGTTTCCCACTTCCCACTTATCCCTCCCAAATATCTTTATGGAACAGCAAGCAAAGAACATGATTCTTGGTTTCCCTCCTTTTAACACAAAAAGTGGCACCTCACATGGCTCCCCGTGCCGCTTGCTCTCCATCACTGCTCCCCAGGAGGTCTCCAATGTCTGCACGTGGGCACGTGGCCCCCTCCTCCAGTGACAGCTGTCACCTGAGCGGGCACTTGTAGATCTGATAGACACTCTCGCTGGCCTGTTTCCCACAGCCTCACCAATACCATCCAGAAATCCAGGTTTTTGGATGTTTGCCAACCTGAGAGGTGAATAAGGGTGTCTTGGGGCAGACAAAGCTTATATGTCGTGGACCGTTTAACCCAGAAATTCTAGTTTTAACAATAGTCATGGACACGCACAACAATCCAGCTACAAGGCTGTTTCTAATACCAGAAAACAAGACAAAAATAACCTTAATGTTCCATGAAGCCATCAAATATGATAGGGTTACCATGCAAAGGAATATTACATTGTAAGTTAATGTCACAGAAAGAAGTCTGTGTTGTAACAGTGAGTGATAAGAAGTTACATGTATTTAAAATACTTCATAACATCAAATTACAAAATTAGAAATAAATTATACTACAAAACACCATGCGCATTTTTTAGAAAACAAAAGGATGTGGAAAGTTTATATCTACTGACCACTGCAGGGTGACTTGCGGACGAGTGTGGAATGTTGCCCCCTCCCCGAAAAGGTATGTTCCCGGCCACACCCCTGGTACCTGGGATTGGGGCCGTATTTATTACTAGGACCTTTGCAGGTGTCATTCAGTTAAGGATCTTGAGATGAAATTATCCATGGATTATCTGGGTGGGCCCTGAGTCTAATGACAAGTGTCTTCATCAAAGACAGGCAAAGAGAAAAGGGGTGGAGACTGGAGGGATGTGGCCGCCAGCGGCCACCAGGCACGAAGGACCTTCCCTGGAGCGTCGGAGGGAGCACAGTCCTGCCCCGCCTTGTCTTTGGACTTGTGGCCTCCAGGACTGTGAGACAATACACTTCTGTCATTTCAGGTCACCTGTGTGTGTGGTCGTTCGGTGTGACAGACACAGGAAACTAATAAAGATTCTGTTTCTGAGAATGGGGTGCTACTGTGACAAACACCTCAAAGTGTGGAACTGGCTTTGAAATTGGGCCCTGGACAGAGGCTGGAGTGGTGAGGAGCACGGCTGCCTTGAACAGGCTGTTGGTAGAAGACGGACTTCAAGGGGCAGCTCTGAGGATGGAGGGGGCAACGAGGAGTGGAGCACTGGGCACAGAGGAAAAGCCCTTATAAAGGGGCAGGAAACCGCCCCTTTATAAGGGGCGGCAGAGCATGTGAGACCCTCGGATCATTGGCTGAGACTTCCAGGCACAGTGTGGAAGGCGTGACCTGCTGTCCCCTGACTGAGCACTGGGCAGGGCAGGGCAAAGACACACACCATGGAACGGACTGTCGAGCAAAAAAGGGGCAGAACTGGTGATGTGGGACATCCACAGCCTGTTCACACGGCAGAAGACGCTGCTGTGGGAAGACTTGCTGTCGGGAAAGCACGGTCTGGAGAGGAAGCCACGGGCGTGACTGGGCCTTCGGCTGAAGAGATTACATGTCTGACTCATCGGTCCCCTCAACCATCTCAGCAAAAGCCAGGAATAGAAAGGGGCCGTCCAGGAAAGGCCTGGAGGGTCCACCTACCAGACGGCATAGACCCCGTGACATACATGGGAGACCCACCAGGTTTACAAGAACGTTGTATCAGCAGAAACACCGCCCACTTGGACTGCAGAGGATAAACACAGGATGCGATGAAGGAAGGCCGCTAGAATCCTGGGGTCCTAGAGGCAGGGAGTGGGGTGACAGAGCTGCTCAGCTTCAAACAAGTGCCTGCCTCCAGAGAAAGGAAAATGACTCCATGGGTAGAGCCTTGGGCCCAGAGGGTGCCGTGGGCATGGAGGCAGAGGCTTGCACACAGGGCCACTGTCAGGTCTTCAACCTCAACGGAATTGCCTGGGGGCTGCATGCTTGCTTGGGGCTGATGGCCCCTTTATTGCTTTCTGTTTCCCTTTGAAATGGGGTATCAGTTCTATGCTGGTCCCACCATGGTAGTCTGGACAACTCACTGTCCACTGTCATGGGCCCACAGATGGAGAGGAATTTTCCCCAGGCTGGACCATGCCTGGAGCCTCACCTATACCCGATTTAGACAATTTAGATGAGACTTGGGACTTTTGAGTTGATGAGACATACATGACATTTTTGGGTTGAGACTCTGGGGGATGTTGGGATGGGGTGAATGTATTTTGTACATGACAGGTATGAATTTCAGGGGGCCTGATGGCACACTTCAAGGGTAGAATGGTGGCCCCCAATATCTATGTCTCTCGCCAAGCCCCTGAATGTGCCCTTGTTGGGAAAAGGGTCTTAGCAGTTGTAATTCACCTGAGACTCTTGAGATGAGACCATCCTGGATTATTCAGGAACACATGTCCTTACAGGGGCCAGGGGAGAAGCCACGTTGAAGATGGAGGCAGAGACTGGAGATGCAGCCACAAGCCAGGGGTGCAGGCTCCACCCGGCTAGGAGAGGCAGGAGGGAAGCTGCCCCAGAACCTCGGAGGGAATGTGGCCCTGCGACGCCTTGACTGTGGACTTGTGGCCTCTGGCACTATGAGAGCATAAAGTCCTGCTGTGTTAGGCTATCCAGACTGTGGCAGTTTGTGACGGCAGCCCCAGGACCCTAGCATAGGGGGTGTTCTCGGGGGCTATTTGTATTCCAGAAACAATCATGAGTTCCTGTGGTCATAATACCAGTGATGGTGATCTCAGTGTGTCACTTGATGCCTACTCCTGTGCCTGTCCTATGAGCTTCCCATGTAGCCACTCATTTAAGAAGAAAGGAGGGCTGGCCGAGTGGCTCAGTTGGTTAAGGGTTGGTTTGGGAGTGCAAGCTCTGAGCAGCAGGGCCGCGGTTCAGATCCCACATGGGGGCCAGTGATGCTGCGCCCTCTACAGATAAGATGGTGAACAACAGCTCCACCTGGAGCTGGGCTGCCAGGAGTTGCTGGTGATGGCATAGGCTGCAGCAGCGCTGCAGTGGGCTGCCATGAGTTACCATGAGTGGCTGGCAGCCAGCGTGAGCAGCTGGCAGCTGCAAGAGCTGCCATGAGCCGCCGTGAGCACCCATCCAATGGCCGTGACCAACTGCGTCAGCCAGGAAGAGTGCAATGATCACAATACCAACATGGGCCCGCGAAGCAATGTCCTCCACAACTAGACTGAAGAACCAAAGGACAGCAACTTGTCTGTTCCCCTTCCCCGATTCCCCAACACTGTTCCCCTCCCCCAATTCTCCGATTGAAAATCTTTTTAAAAAAAAAAGGAGAAAGATACATTTCAAAAGTTCACAATACACTCACATTTGAAAAAAAAAAGAACAGAACTAAGATCATAAAACCCACATGTGGGAGGCACCCGGGGACACCTCTTTCTGGCCCTCTGCCAGCTGCCTCACACCTGCACCCTGGGGCCTGTAATTCCAGCACCCTCAGCATGCCCCCTGTGGAGGGTCTCCCCAGCCCGCCTGACCCAGCAGCCTGTTCCAGGCCCCCCAGACTGCAGACCAGCCACGCCATGTCCTTCTAGGGCCTTCCTCCTGCAGCAATGCAGTGGCCCCGAATGTGCCCCCCCAGGATCCAGAGAGGGCAGCAAGTGCCCCCCATCCTCTTCCTGGCCCCAGATCCCCTTTGCCTTGAAGCAGCAGTAAAAGTCCCCACCAAGCGCTGACCATCCAGCTGGGATGACCCTCCCGCAGCCAAACCGTGACGCAAGCTCCCCTACAGGAGGGACGGGGAGCAGGCCCTGCAGACGGGCGCCCCAAGTCTCTGTGTGAGCACCTGCCTCCATCACCTGGGAGCCAGTTCCGGACTCCCCTCCACCAGCCCACCATCCTCTTGGGCAGCCACCAGATGACCCAGCCCAAGCCCCTCTTGGGTCCCTGACCTCACCACCCATGGCCCCACTGGGCACCCAGAGCACCAGGTCTCCCAGCCCTGCGCGCCCACGTCCACTGTGGGCGCTGCCCCTGGCCCATGCCAAGGTGAGTCCGGGCCCCTGGCCCGCACCTGCACCACCCTCCCTGGCCTCCTTAAGTCCTTTCCCGAGGCGCCCAGACCCTCGCCTCAGACCTCACCACACAAAAAGATGATGCTGGACCCCTACCTTGTGCCACACTCAATAATTAATTCAAGGGCCGGCCGAGGGGCTCAGTTGGTTAAGAGCTCGCTCAAGAGTGCGAGCTGAGTTCTGAGCAACGGCGGTTCGATGCCAGCCCGAGCTGAGTTGCCGTTGAGCTGCCAACAGGTGGCAGGATGGCTCAGCAAAAAAATATAAATAAATATAAATAAATAAACAGGTGAAAAAAAAATAATTAATTCAAAATGGATCGAAGACCTAAATGTAAGAACAAAAACTGTAAAACTCTTGAAAAGAAAACAGGCATAAATCTTCACGACTTTGGAATAGCTCATTGTTTCTTAGCTGTGACACCAAAAATACAAGCAACCAAGAAAAAGATAAATCAGACTTCATCATAATGAAAAATGTTTGTGCTTCAAAGGACACAATCAAGGAAATAAAAAGACAACCCACAAATCAGAGAAAATTTTTGCAAATCACATATCTGACAAGGGACTTGCATCTAGAATACATAAAGGACACTTATGACCCAATAATAAAAAGATAAAGCCCAATTTAAAAATGGACAGAGGAGGGCTGGCCAAGTGGCTCAGTTAGTTAAGAAAGCAAGCTCTGAGCAACAGGGTCTCCGGTTCGATTTCCACATGGGCCAGTGAGCTGCGCCCAAGCTGAGCTGCAGCTGAGCTGCCAACAGGTGGCAGGATGGCTCAGCTGGTGAGAGCTCGTGCTCCTAACAAGGTTGCCAGTTTGACTCCAGCATGGGATGGTGGGCTATGCTCACCTACAATTAAGATTGAACTTAAGATTGAACACAGCACCTTGAGCTGAGCGGCCGCGCGCTGCCGATGGGGATGGGCAGACAGATGGCGACTGGACTTGGAGCTGAGCTAGTTGTGCCTCCACAACTAAGAATGAAGGACAACACCTTGGCTGTTCCTCTTCCCCAATTCCCCAACACTGTTCTCCTTCCCCAATTTCTCAATAAAAATTTTTTTTTTAATTTTAAAAATGGACAGAGGGGCCGGCCAAGGGGCGCGGTGGTTAAGCCCTGGCTTGGGAAGCCAGCGGCCCCGGTTCGGGTCCCACATGTGAGGGCCAGTGACACTGTCCTCAAAAAAAAAAAAAATGGACAGAGGATCTGGGTGGACAGGCATTTCCCCAAAGACACACAAACCGCTGACAGGCTCCGAGAAGGTGCTCAACAGCATCAGCATCAAGAGATGCACAGCCAGCCCCCAGCCCGGGAGATGCCACTTCATACCCTCTAGGTGCCTGCAATCAAAAAGGCAGATAACGGTGGTGTGGGTGAAGACGTGAAGAAACAGGAAGCCTCATGCACGCCTCACAGGACGGCAGGTGAGGCTGCTTTGGAAAATGGTTGGAAGTCCTTCAAACAGTCAGCACAGAACACTATGCGTGACCCAAGTCTCTCTCCTCGGCGCCTCCCCAAGAGACAAAAACACATGTGGACACAATACGGGCCCAGCGTCCATGCACCAACGCGTCCATGCACCAATGGCCAGCGTCCATGCACCAACGCGAGGCTAAACGGCATGGTGAATCCATCCAGGGCCTACTGTTCTGCCCCAGAAGGAATAAATCGGCAGCACATGCTATACAGCAGGATGAACCCCAAAACACCATGCTGGGTGAAGAAGCCAGACCCAAGTTGTATGATTCTGTTTACAGGCAGGCCTCCAAGAGGCTGCGCGTTGAGTTCTGGGTGACAAAGCGAATGTGGGAATAAGACCAGTCACACGAATATTCGGGTCCCCGGTGCCTACAGAAGGTCCAAGCACACCACACTGCAGTCTGCGGCTAAAATATGTTACCACCACCTGAATCTGTTGGGAAAACGGCGCCGATGGACTTGCTCGATGCTGGTCGCCACACGCCTTCAGTTTGTAAAAAACACACTATAGTGACGTGGTAAAGCGGGGCACTCATGTGTGTGAAAAGGCAGGTGATGTAAATGTTCTGACTGTGCTGATGGTGGCACAAGTCTACTGATATGCTAAAAAACAGTGAATCTCCCTCCCCCACACAAACACACATATACACACACTGGCCACCCCAGTCAGCCAGAGTTGTGACTTAACTCATTTTTCTCTATATACTTGTACAGTGCTTGGACGTTTTCTGTTGGTTTGGTTTTTTGAGCACGTTTTACTTTTGACACGAAACACACCAAAAGCCCTCTCCAAAGAGCCCCAAATACCCGCCAGCCTTGGCTCCTGCCAGCTGAGCTCTGGACACCAAAGATGACAGCCCATGCCATCACCCATTCACCCATGCAAGCACCCAGCAATTGCTGGCTGAGGGCCTAGGGCTGGTGCCAGGAACACAGATAACCAAGCTCAGAGTCCAGGGCGGGAGAGGATGGGACACTCGAGGAGGGTGCCAGGCACAGTGGCTAGGCCTGCCAAGGAGGAGGGGGAGCCCCTACAGCTGAGACTTGAGGAAAGACCTGTGCTCGGCACACGCGCTGCAGACATGCTGGCACCCTGACACTCTTTCCGGTCTCTCTCCAGCCTCACCTCCTCCCCAGACCAATGCAGGTCTCCCAGGTGGGTGCCTCCTGCAACTCCCCGCCTCAGTCCCCTGTCTGGGGGCTAGGCCCCACACACTGCCCCACAGTACCCACCTCAGCTCTCCCTTCTCCACACCCGCTGCCCCCACCAGGGCCAGGCAGCAGTTCCTCAGGCCTCCAAACCCTACCCTCCAATCCACACTGACTCTGCTGTCACCCTGCTCCCAGCCCTGAGGTCATCCCCCTGCCAAGCCCGGCCCCACCCTCCACTCCCCGCCCTGCCCCCACAGATAGGCAGGCACCCCAGAGGGGCTGGGGCGGCTCCTTCACCTGACAACCTCAGGCTCCCCTGGCATAGCAGGTGGCCCAGGCCCTGTGAGCTGGCACAGGCCACCGCTTGCCGCTAGGCTGCCTGGCAGTGGGCGAGGGAGGCCCTTCCATGGGACCCAGAGCTCTCCTGCCCCAGGCCACAGGAATCTGCCCTGGAGAAAAGGCACGGAGGACAGGGAGGGGGGCAAGGGGTTCAGGCAGACAGCAAACAGAATGTTCTGGGAGGAGCAGCGACCATTCCTAATGACTGGGGATTTCCAGGGGGCAAGCTGGGGATGACGTGTCCAGGGAAGGGCCTGATGTGTTGTGGGGGTTGGGGGGGTGGCGGTCACTGGGGTGAGGGGCTAAGAGGCTGGACTTTGGAGGGGAGGACCAGAAGCTGCTTCTGGTGAGTAATGGGAGGGTGTGGCTGAGGGCGAGTGCCAGTGGGGGGGAAAGGTCAGGAGTCCGAAGCCAGCGTCCTTCCTGGGCCCAGTGATGGGTGTGCAGGGCTGGTGGAGGAACCCTGCGACAGAGCCGGCCCAGGAGAGGGGCTCCTCCCCACCCCCAGCCCCAGCAGTCACTCGCTGACTGACATCAGGGCTCTGCCGTCCCGCCCTCCCGGGGCATCCCTCCACCTCCAGGGACAGAATCAGCCTCAGGCCTCCAGTAGGTCCAGTCAGCCATGAGGGCCCACAGCCCGACCACCTCTAGGTCACTCCTGAGGCTGGCCGTGGCCCTGGCTTGACCACAGGCACCAGCCCAGCCCCACACCCATTCCCTTGGCTCAAGCAATGAGCTGAAGAGACACGGGTGCCTGCTATGCCCCAGAAGCCCTCCCTACTCTGGGCCCTGCGTGGGGAGCCCCCAGCACAAGCTCTCCTGCCGCCCTCAGGCTTGGGCCACATAGGGGGAGCTGCACTCAGGCTTAGCGGGTCCACTTCGGGCAGGCGCGCGCGCTGGCACCCACAGACAGGGACAGGCAGGAGTCACCCACTGCCCTCTCACCAGCCTCCACCCACCAAGCCGAAGAGGCAGACGTGGGCCAAGGCAGCCCAGTGTGTCCAACCCTGGTGTCCAGGGAAGCCGGGCTGGAGAGGGGGACACTGAGACGCGAGCCTCCAGGGACCTGCCAAGCCTCACTCCTGGGAGTGAAGGGAGCTTGCTACTCAGGCCGGGGCACTCAGCGTGGCGCCACACACAGCCCTGCAACCTGATGAGACCAGGGATTCTGGGATGAAGCACTGTGTCCCCTGTTTAAACAGAGTGGCCAGTTCATAAGCAGCTCTGTCCTGAGGTTTGTCATGAGCACGGAGGCCCAGGTGGGCCTGTCCAGGTGGACCCTGGGCCTGTCCAGGTGGACCCTCCACAGCACGGCAGCTGTGCAGAGAATGAGATGCGCCTTCCCTCCCTGTGAGTGCAGTGGTCAGGCTGGGGAGTCCATTGTCACAGGACTGTCTCCACCAGGTCCAGGTGAAGTCCCAGAGACAAACTGGTCGGCCAGTACGCTGACAAAGAGACCCACAGCTCACCCACCCAGGACGGGGCCCGGCAGAGTCTGTCAGCAAAGGACCTGGGTCAGAGGTGGGCTGGGCGGGGAGGAAGCTCCCCCCGCCTGGGCGAGGTCAGCAGGTGGAGAGCAGCTCTCCAGGGCTGCAGGCAGGGCCCCGGCAGCACTTCTCTCCCTGAGCTGCCCTTGGGGGCAGAGCCAGCAAAACCGGCCATGTGCTGCTGGGACCTGCTCTGGTAGGCTCTGCCCAGGGCCCCCACCTCGCCTCTCTGCAGCATCTCACTCCCAGGTCCCCAAGGCTCTGTGGGACGGGAGGCAGGGCTGTGTCCACGCCGGCTCAGAGCTGGGGGACCCAGGCTTTGGTGCTGGTGGCTGACAGCAGTTAGGGTCTGGGCAGGTCTACATAGGCCCCGGGGGGCGTGGAGCAGGACCAAGGGGTCTGCCAAGAGCCACTGAGTGGGTTCCTCTAAAGAGGAAGAGGGGAGTGTCTGCACTTCCGCGGCCCACAGCTGTCCCCCAGGGGACAGAGAAGGGGTGTGACAGGGGTCCCTGCCAAGGAAGGGCAGCAGCCTAGGCGCTGGCCAGTTTGGGAGCTGAGAAGAGGCCACAACTATGCGACCCACTGCCAGGCGGTGGCAGCCGCCCCCGCCCCACGGGGGAGGCACCCGGCTCAGCCTTGACCCACGTGTCTGCTGAGCACAGACGCCGGACACTGGACGCTGGCCCTGGGAGCCCCCGCTGAGACGCGGCCCACCCCACTAGGCGAGCCGCGCGATGCCCTATTAAGGGCATGACTGAGGGGGCTGCGCCGAGCGCGCCGGCTGCTCCCCCGGGCGCCGGGCCGCGGGGTCCGGCGGGGCGGGAGGGGGCTGGGCCCTGTCTGGGCCCCTGCGGACCAGGTGTCCGGGGCCGGGCGGGCCGGCTGCCGGGCCGGCGGCGCCGTACCTTTGTACCTCTCCCACACCTCCTCGTAGGCCTGGATGAAGTCCTGCTCGTCGGGCGGCGGGCCGGGCGGCAGCGGGGCGGCCATGCCGGCGGGCACGGGGCGCGGCGCTGCGGCGCGGGGCGAGCCTCCAGCCCTCGGCCGCCGCTCTGTCCCCGCGGCCGCCCCCGCCGCTTAAAGGGGCCGCCCCCGCCCCGCCCCGCACCCAGGATGCCCCACGGGCGGGGTGGGGCGGGGCCCGGGGCGGCCCGGCCCAGGGGAGCTGCGGCCGCGCGCCTGGACGCCGGCCGGCGCGGGCCCCGCGTCTCGGCCCTGCGCGCGTGCCAGCGGGCGCACGCCCCTTCCCGCTCTCGAGCGGGCCGTGGGCCTGCCTGGCCCCCGCAGCGGCCCCCTGCGTCGCCAGCTCGCCCTTCCCGGCGACCCTGCGGGGCCCGGCGACCTCACCTGGCCTCCGCCGGCGCGCCCCTCCCTCGTCCCTCCGCTGCTCCGCCTGCTCCCTAGAGTGCCTCCCTTGCCACCCTGGAGCTAGAGTTCGTATCATCGACATAAAAAGGGCCCTTGGAACGGGGCCGGTGGGGTGGTGGAAACAATTTTGGGTAAAAGGAACGACATGGAAAATTTACAGAAGACAAAAAATGCTTGGTGAAAATCAGACATTCTTTTCTACTCATCGAAGTGGCAGAGACCCCTGTCTCAGCCCCGACAAATGTCCTCCTTTCTGGACACCCCCCACACACACACACACATATTCCTCGCTAACCTTAAATGCTGCATATCCTGTAAGGGTGAAATTTGGTATAGCAATCACGTAATGAGACTTAGTGTGTTTGCAGTGTGATCCATCCTGATATTCAGCTGTTTTCTCTTTGTTTCTCCCGTCACTAACTGAAGAACTCTGCTCTGTTCCCTTCCTCAAGGCTACCCATACCTCGTTAATTAACAAAGTCCTAACCTGAAAAGGGCAGTTTCTGAAGCCTCAGGTGCCAGGACACCAGAATCCAATTTGCGACTCCCTTGCAGTTCTTACTGGTGATGCATAAAGTGGACCAGCCCTCAGGAAGGACGCCAGCCCTCAGACCTGCCTGGCCGACCGCCCTTTTCCGTACGAACCTGAAGTTCGGGCAGCTGTCCACTCGGAGACGCTGCCCTGGTGACACACACACACCTGTGTTTCTCTCCTTACTACCGGGGGCAGCCGTCTTCTTTGGACTCTACCGCCGGCATTCTCTCTCTGTCCATTCTTTAATAAAACTTTCTTTGCTTTTTTACTTTTCTGAGTCTGTGAATTCTTTCACCTTCTGTGAACAACCAGGGGGGTTAATTCTACACCAGGACCTACTCATGACCAGAAGCCCTCCACATGGCCTGTGGCGGTGAGAGCTGCAGACCCAGCGCAGGGCCAGGAGATGCAGGGAAGGGCTAGGGTGCGGAAGGGCATCCCTGACTGGCTTTCCTGTGGGTAAAAAAGGACCCGGTTTTTAAAATCCATATGTGGTGTGTGAAAAGGGCTGTCAGGTCATGCCACCCCTGGGGCTGGGGGCAGGCGGCCAGCCTTCCCGCCGTCCCGCCGTGCCGCTGTCCCGGCCCTCTGTGTTTCCATAGACTCTTGCTTGTACTTCCACCCACAAAGGCCCTCGATGACCCCCAGCACCGCCCTCGCTCTGTAGCTGGCCTTCCAGCCTCTCCCCCCAGGCCTCGAACCTCCCTCCAGGCCTCCTCAGGGGCCAGCGCTGCCCTCCAGGACACTGGCCTGGTCCTAGACTCCACAGCCTCAGTGTAGAGGGCCTCAGCAGGCTCCTCCCTGGCCCAGCACATCCCGCAGCTTTCCAAAGTGGGGGGCCAGTGTCCTGGGGCCTCTCGCTGGGCCTTTCCCAACCTCCTCCCGAGAATGGCAGCTACTAGAGAGTAAGGCCTAGCTGTGGGGGGGGGGGGCGGGGAGGGCGTGAGGGGGCTGAGGCTCTCGCCCACCAGGTGGACCCCCATGGCCTGCTGCTACACGCTTCCACTGCAGCGAAGACCAGGGGCCTAGGAGGCACCTCTGCCCCAGGAGCCCACGAAAGGATGACGGATTTTGAGCACCGGACCCTTATCACCTGACCAGTGATGGCGACACCGCGGCCAGCTCAACCTCAGGCCTCATGCAGCAGACTGCGTGGAGCCAGCAGATGGCGCTGTGCAGTCTGCAGTCACCTGGGACAGGAGCGGCCCTGTCCTCTCTGTCCTACACCTGCACACCGCAGGTGCCCTGTCAACAAACCAGCGCGCACTCAACAGCCAGGCCCTCGGCGTTACCTGCGATGCGGATGACCGCCCTCTCGGCAGGGTCCAACACGCTCCCGTTGCCCCCAGAGCCACCTCCACGTCTCCGGCTCCGCTGTGTCTTCCCCAGGTTCCAGGGCAGTGTGTCCCCAGGGCTGGGGGAGCCGCTGCCGCCGTTGGAGCCATCCTCAGCTGCACGCACCTCCTGGTCTTCCCCCGACATTGCCTCCTGGGGAGGGGGCGGGGGGGTCACAGCTCTGGGGGGCGCCGCCCACTGGCCCACCCCATCCACCCTATTGCCCGGACACTGACACCCACACCCCTCCTATGGCCCGCCTCCTCCACACAGAATCCCACCCTAACCCAGATCTCCGCGACCACGCGTCCCCCCATCCACAGCCGGCCTCCGCCCCTCCAGCTCACCCCTCAGATACCACACAGTGACCTCTCCCGGACACTGAGCTCACCCCCTCCAGTCTATCACTAGGACACTGACTCCTCCCACTGACCGCCCCTCCTTTCTCTTAGTCACTCAAACACTGACCCCTCCACGCTGTGGTCTATGACAGCTCACCCCACCAAAGGGCACCGCCCCCACCCTCCACCCTCTACCCTGTCCAACGGGAACGGGTGGAGGTGCCCACCTTCCCTGGGACACTGACCCTCCTCTGCGCCCCATCACTCAGGAACTGGCCTCCACCCGCTCCATCCCAGACCTGGACCCTGCCTCCTCCAAACCTCTGATCAGCAGGAAAGCCAGGCCACCCCTCCCCTCCCATCAGGGAAGGACCCTGACCCCATCCCCTGTACAGTGGCGCCCTACTCCTACCTGTCTCAGCCTTTAGGACTCCCCGTGGCCCCACCCCGCCCCCAGCCCCGCACGGTCCCGCCTCGGTCTCCGCAGTGAACACCTATAAATAGCTGGAGCCGCAGCGGCGTGGGCCGTAGGAGCTCGGCTGCCGCAAGGCTGGGAGGGAGCTCGACCGCTGCTCCAGCAGCTCACCGTGCACACACGCACAGCCGCACCGTGCGCCAGCCCTACCAGGGCGCCCGCAACCCACGCGCGCACTTCTCAGCTCCCCCACCCCCAAGAACGCTGGCGTGCGGGAGGTGAATGGCGCTCTGTCCCAGCGGGGGTGGGGTGGCGTGGGGGCACAATGTGGGCACTGTGCGTCTGCCCTCGGGCTAAAGGCTGGGGGCCACGCCGCCCCGCTCCGCCTCCCACGGGCCGCCGCGCTCCTGCCCCCAGACTGTGCCCCGCGGCTGTCGGCGCCAACCCAACAGTCTTTCCTGCCCACACCCCGGGCACCGCCCGTCCAGTTCCGCAGTCTCGGGCGCGCAGAGGTGGTGTCCTCCGGAGGGAGGCTGCGCCGTGGCACAGCCCCTATTTCCAGGGCGCCTGCGGCCGGAGAGACCCCCCCACTCACCCCTAACACCTCCGCTTCTGCGCGGTGCCCGCCTCTCCATCCCGGCCCCGGTCTTACGTGCCTGGTAGGTCAGCTCGGCTAGGCTCGGCCGCCGCAGCCCGACTGCCGGGATCAGCAGAGCCGCGGAGGCGGCGCAGGCGGGGCGAGCCCGGAGCCCCGCCCAGGCTCCAGACCAAACGCCGCCGAGCGACCCGGGGGCCAGGGGCTCCCGGAGGCGGGAGCGCGGCGCGGCCTGGACAGCGCCCCCGCCGCGCGCACCGCTGTCGCGGGGCACCGCAGGCTCCCCCACGTGTACAGGGCGGGCCGGTCGGCAAGGAGACGTTGTCGAGGGAGCATGCGTGACTCGGGCGGCGTGGGGTCGCTCGGGCACGCGCTGGGTAAGCCTTGCCGGCCGCGCAGGCCCGCCCCAAAGGCGCCGCGGACTCTGCCCCCTGCGCCCCTGCCCCTGGCCACGCCGAGGTCCCTCCCCACCTCAACAGAGATCGATCCGGGGCTCCGCCAAGTCCCTCCGCCTGGTTTCGCGTTTATTCAAATGACAGAATCCCAGTGGGCGAGGTCTGTGAACGCTGGCGGCCGGGCAGGCCCAGGCGGGCAGCAGGCCCCAGCCCTGGCTGTCACACCGCCGGGCTCCGCACGGCAGCCGGTGGCAGGGACACCTCCAGGGCCGCTCAGGCAGCCCTGAGGGCGCGGTGAGGCTGTGGCGCGGGGGCCTGGGGAGTCTGAGGCCAAAGGAAGGGCCGCGCGGGGCCTCCCGCGTTAGGTGGCCTGGGAGCTGCCCGAGGGCCCAGAGGGGTTCCCTGGGGGAGCCTGGGGCATGTGCTCGCAAGTGACGAGGTGGGTGGGCAGCGCCTGGGTGTCGTGAAAGATGACAAAGATGCTGGGCTGGTGAAGGCAGTCCACGGCGCTGTCATAACGTAGGAGCGGGTGGCCTGGGGCCCGCAGAGGGGGCGCCCGCAGCCCCCGGCGGCCTTGCCCGTAGTCGCCCGTCAGCACCCGCGCCACGAACACCGCCTTGTGGCCGTCGGCGTCGGGGGGCGAGTAGCGGTCTTGCACCGACAGGGAGGAGCGCTTGGCGAAGTACACGCCCTGCCCGAAGAGCGTGCCTGCGAGCAGGAGGGCGGGGGTCAAGGTAGTCAGGGTCGGCAGAGCCCGCTCCCCTGCCTGGCCCCGGCCTCACCGTTGCGGCCGCAGAAGCTGCGGTTGAAGCCATACGCGCAGATGTCAGCGACCGCGGTTGCCGTGGTGCCGTGGTACAGCACGTGCTCGGCCGGGCGCTGCTCACAGCGCTGCTCCAGGCGCTCCCGGTGCAGCTCGTACTGCTGCTGCAGCAGCGGGTGCAACACGCGTTCCACCTGCGGAGGCAAGGCGGCGGCGGTTTGTGGAGACCCTCTCTGTCCCCTGGGGAGGGGGGCAGAGCTGAGCCGTCTTGGAAGAGGTCAGGGTCTGGGGAGACCTCACAGCTCCAACTGCGCTGTCCAGCGGCAGACATTAGGCCGCCGTTAGCCACCTGGATGGGCCCCAAGTGGCACTGGAGAGCTTTCAGGGCGGCCTGCAGGTGGCAAGCCCACTCACCAGCACCAGCACCCACCACCCAGCCTCCACAGAGAAACGATAAGCCAGGTGCCCACACCGCCCACGGGACTTCATTCCCGACACCAAGAGATGCCCTCAGACCCTCAGTGCCAGGAGGACCCTGGAGACCAGCCAGCCGTCAGCGGTGAGGACCCCGCGGCTCCTGAGCCGGGCTCCCTGGCAGGGCGGGACAGAGGGCCGCCCCCAGGCAGGGCGCAGCCACGCAAGGGATCCTGCACACTAGCGAGTTCCCACATGGACAATGGGACTGATGAACCCCAAAAATGTATTTTTTAAAAGAATGGAATTGCTGAATAAATCCAGTTGGTAGGCTGAATAATAAGATGATGGCGACAGAGTTAAGGAGTGACTCAGAGTGCAGAGCTAACGAAAAAAGATGGAAACTGAGAGGGCAGGTGATGGGGGAGGGCTAAGATCACATCACAGTCAGTGAGGACAACCAGAGGCAGTTTCCCTGAGCTGAAGGTGGCATCTTCAGGTGGAAAGGATCCATAAATGCCAAGGACAATAGAGAAGGACACCTACCTGCCAGAAAACTTCAACCTCCAGCGTGAAAGACTCTACAAGTGTCCACACATACCACACACACACACACACACCCCACACATCACATACACACACACCACACACATACCAGACACACACACACTCCACACACACCACACACACACACACACCACATCACATACACACATACCAGACACACACACACAACACATACCACACACACACCACACACACACACACTCACCACACTCTAGACACACACACACACCACACACATCACATACACACACACACCACACACATACCAGACACACACACACACACCACACATACACACACCACACACACACACCACACACACACACCACAGACCACACACACACACACACCACACACACACACCACACACACACCACACTCTAGACACACACACACCACACTCTAGACACACACACACACACACCACTGTCAACATGCAAGTGGAAAAAGTCTCATGTTCTCACCCTGGGCTTCTTAAGCCCATACTGGATGCTAAGAGATCACAGAGATTTTTTTTTTTTTAACTTTCCAAGAACAAACATTTTTAAAGCGAAAAGAAAAAGAGTGACGTCTTTCAAGGATTTGGAGGAAAATATACTTTGATTCTGAACACTCTATCCAGCCCAGCTACTCCCGGCGAGGGAAAATTCAGGACATATGAAGCTAGGCAAGAGCCAGCTGTTCTCATTTAACAGAAATATCTTAAACACACGGCATCTTTTGCTTGAAAAAGAACAGTAGGCACCAATGTCAACTTATAGTTGCAAATTACCTCTAACTATAAAAGGCAGCTCAATGTAAAAGTCCAAGCCATCTACTACTCACTCCAGGAGATGCTTCTACTGAACAGAAAAAGAATCTACCCAGCGTGACCCAGCAGCCAAGCACAGCACAGCAAAAATGGAGAAAGTGAAAACAACTGAGAGCCATTAGTCCCTGAGTCCAAGAATATTCTCTTTCATGAACCCCGGTTTTTTGTTTTGTTTTGTTTTGTTTTGAGGGCAGTGTCACTGGCCCTCACATGTGGGACCCGAACTGGGGCCGCTGGCTTCCCAAGCCAGTGCTCAACCACCGTGCCACTCGGCCGGCCCAGTTTTAATAACTAAAATTTCATTTCCCTATTTGCTCTATGGTTCAGTGGTAAATTATTTTCTCATTATCCAGCAATCTATGGCCCAAGGATGGAGCTTCATGATGGTTACAGAATAGAAGATGACATTTGTCAACCTTGATGACAATAAAAATAATGTAACTGTCCAAACGGTGAGATTGGAAGGGGGCGGGGGGAGGCCACCCTGCTCACCTTCTACACAGGAAGGCAAGAAACAGTTTCTAAAGTTGTTAAGGGAAAAGACACGACACCAGTGTACCCTCTAGAGTCACAAAGGCACTCGCAGGAAGACTCACAAGCAGGAAGCTGACACCACCAGCCAGGCAGTCAGGGGTACCAGTGCAGTATGTCTTTCCTCCACCAGAACACAGAAGTGAGAGGCAGCTGCTAGGCCCCGAGTGGAGGAAAAGTACTTTATCCCACGTTACGGCAGTCATCTCCCGAAAGACGGGGCCAGGTCTGGGGAAGGCCGCAGGTTAGGTATTTCTGACCAACTCAGGTCGCTGAGGCACACCTTTGCGCATCAAGAGTGAAGACTGGGCGACTAGCATTAGGCGCAGTGAGCCCAGCGTCCCTCCCTTCTCACTGTGTCCAGCCAGCCCCGTCAGCCAGGAGCACTCTCCCCTGCTTGCTGCTCCAGCTGCGCTCGCCCCGCCCTGCCTCCCCTGTTCCACAGCCAGCTCATTTTCAGACGTGTCCTGGTCCTCAGCTCCCAGCTACTCTTCCCCCCCCCCCCCGCCCTCGGCCCCACCATGGCCTGAGCTCTGGCACTGCCCTCACACTCATTCTCCAGGAGACCAGCCTGGCAGCGCCTCCTCCTCCGTCCTCCCTGCTGGCCGTAAGATGTGTGGACCTCACTGCCCTCCAACAGCTCCCCAGGTGGCCTCTGTAGTCCCTCCTCTGCCTCCTCTCTGGGACTCCAGGGGTTCACTATTGGCTGCCACCATTGATCCTAGCCTTTTTTGAAGCATATCATTGCTCAGAGTTGGCACATTTAGCAAGAGAAACTACAAGAGGCAGCAGCCCAGCTGCAGGGAGCCCTCCTTTGGCAGGAGCTGCCCTACCCCCCCCGCGGTGGGAGGCAGAAGAGCCCCTCCAACAGCACTAGGCGCGTGTCTGGGAAGTGTAATCCTCACAGTAGCCACGAGATGGCGCCACCACCTCATGCTCCAGATGAGGAACAACATAGAGGGTCACACCCTCGGGTTTAACTGGCAAAGCCAGGACCTGCGCTCAGGCTTGTCAGACCCTGGGACCCCCCAACCTCTATGCCCTTCTGGCTGCCCCACCCAGACTTGGTGAACACATTCTGGGCAGGAACCGGGCTGGGAGCCTGGACCTTCTAGCCTGCCCTGTGCTGGGCAGCTCCTGGCCAGCTGACCCTGACATGCAAGAGGGCAGTCCATAGGCTCTGCAAGGCGAAAACTGTGGCTTGAGCCCAAGAAGCCATGAGGCTGACAAGACAGAGCATGGACTCACCCGGATGATGCGGACCTTGCCGTGGACAGTGTCCAGCGTGTCGTAGAAGGCCTGCACCACCTCCTGGAACTCCCTGCTGCTCTCGGCCAGACACTCCAGTCTGCCCAGGGGCCCCTTTGGCCTCTGCTGGGGCACTGACACACAGGGAGAAGAGGGTCTGGGCCATGCCTGGGGCACTGTTCCCCGAGATCTGGCCCACCCCAGCTCCCAGGCCCAGGTTGCAGACTCACGGGTAGAGGTCGAAGCCTCCGAGACAACAGCCAGACTCTGATCCCGGGGACCAGCCAGCAGTGCCACTAAGTGGCGGGCGGCACGGCTGGGCTGGGCCCCAAAACCACGGAGGAGGATGCAGTCACCATCAAGGGCCACGCTCACGCTGTGGCACCGCTCTAGGCGGGCACGCAGCTCTACCGGCAGCATGTGGCCCCGTAACCTCACCATCTCCTCCCGGAGGTGAAGCTCCAAGGCGGCCTCCAAGGCCCGGTCCAGTTCGTCCATGTCCTGCTCAAAGGCCGCATGCACCACCAGCTGGGCCTGGCCAGCAGCCCCACCCGGGAGCTCTTCCGCCTCCCATGGGCTTGGCTCCAGCAGTGACAGGGCCAGGGCCTGCTGCAGCGCGGCGGCCTCCTTCTGCTCAGCTAGCTGGCCCTGTGGCTGCAGTGACTGGTGGAGAACCAGCTGCAGCGCGGCCTCCTCCTCCAGCCGCCCAGGTGCCCCTGTGCTGGGGGCCAAGGGCTCCCCCCGAGCCCTGAGGACAGGCTCCTCCTCAGGCTCCTCTTCACCCAGCTCCAGGGGTAGCCAGTCCTCTCCGTCCAGGCCCTCCAGGGTGGCCAGCAGCTCTCGGACCTCCTCTGGGGACAGGGAGAGGCACTGGGTGAGAGGTCAAACCCAGCCAGAGTGCGGCTGAAGAATAGGATGAGTCAAGGACTGCATGAAAGATGGGGAGAGGATTCAGAGGGCACAAGGTCACGGACAGGTGGGAGTGCTGAGCAGGGCAGAGGGCGAGGTCACTGAAGGGCCACAGGATGTCCCCAGGGGTCCTACCCAGGCTCAGATTCTCCTGGTCACTGCCTGGGGGCAACGGAGTGTGGGACTGGCCAGGGAGGGCCTGGAGGGCTTCAGTGGGGTCCACCTGTCAGGAGAGAATGCCAGACCTCTGAGCAGGGGTGCAGGGGGCACAGGGGCTGATGTGTGGGAAAGGGGAGGGCGGGGCCAGGCTCCATGGCTACCTCTCCAGGACCCATGTCTAGGGTGTCCCTGGCCAGTCGCTCTGTCCCAAAGACACACTGGAACTGAGCCTCCAGCTCCAGAAGAATATGCTGCCCCTCTGGGCCCAGCAGGAACCTGGCGCTGCCCGGGTGCTTCAGGCTCAGCATGTGACAGCTCATGCTGCCTAGCAGACTTTGCAGAAAGTCCTCGGCTGCCTGGCATGGGGCCAGGGCTCCACAGAGCTGCAGGACCGTGGGGGAAGGGAACAGTTTGCAGGTCTGAGGCACAAGAAAGATGCCCAGAGCCCCCCCGGTGGGTGAGCGGTCCAAAGGTGGGGAGTCCTCAGAGGCCACACACCCGAAAGCCAGCCACATCTGATCCTTCGAGTGGGAAGAGGGCAACGTCGTCCAAGCCAGCAAGAAGGTCCTCGTGATGGCGCTGTATGAAGCGCATGGCTCCCGGCTCCATCGACAGCACCATCTCCACCAGCCCCTCCTGCCCGGGAGCCCCTGTGGCGATCTCCATCGAGCCCACTGGGCCTGGAGATCCTATAGGCCTTGAGTTTACCAGCCCTGCCTGCCCTGGTGACCCCACGGGCCCCGGGCTCTCCAGCCCCGCCTGTCCCAGTGACCCCACGGGCCCCAAGCTGACTGGCCTGGCCTGTTCCAGAGACCTTATGGGACCTGTCCTTAGAGAGGCTCTTGATTTTCCTGGTGCCTCCTCAGAGTCCAAGGTCACAGTCCCTGCACCCCTCAGTGCCCTCGCTGGCCCTCCAGCCTCCAGGAGGGCATGCTCAGTGGCCCCAGGCCCCAACTCGGCGGAGTGGCCCCTTGCGCTGGTGTCATCATCCAGCCCCTCAGGCTCCAGGACATCGTAGTGGGGGACGAGGATCAGCTCTGAACCCTGCAGCCAGTGCTCCTGCTGCAGCACCCGCTCGGCCGCTTGGAGGAAGGGAGGGGATGAGGCCATCAGGGCTCTGAGGGATGGGAGGGCAGCCCGGCTCCGCAGCCCCACTCACCCTGCCACTGCTGGAAGGAGACGACGGTGCCCAGGGCCCCAGGCAGGCTGCGCAGGCCTTCCAGGGGGCCACCCCCACTGCGGGGCTCATTCTCCAGGTACAGCTCCAGCAGGAGCAGGTCCGTGGGGGAGGAGCCCCCCAGCGCACGCACAGCTCGGGCCTGTGGCACCCGCGCCACAGAAACCTGGTCCCCATCCAGGCTCAGGGTCCGGGCCTGCTCCTCCAGTAGGCGGACTCCTGTAGGGGAGGTTGGAGCTGGCTCAGGGCGTCTCCCCTAGGCACACCTGCCCCAGTCCCGCCTCTCACCTGTCTCAGAGAGGGGCGTCAGCAGCTGCACCAGGGCTCGGTCTGGTCGGGGACTGGCCAGGGCTCGGCAGCTCTGCTCAGGGCGTCCCGCGGCACGCAGCAGGGCCTGGACGTGCTGCTCCAGGCGCTGGGGGGTGGTGCCCGGGGGCAGTCCTTGGAGCAGCAGGCGTGCAGGAGCGCGGGGCGGGGCTGGCCGCAGGCTCAGCCTAGCGCCCTGAAGCTGGTGCTCCGCCTGAGCCAAGACCCGCTCTGCGTCTGCCAGGTGGGGAGGGGCGGGCTGTCAGGCCCAGCAGCCTTCGTGGGCGCAGGCCACCCCTTCCATCAGTCCCCTCACCTGCAGGCTCCCGAAAAGTGAGTACACCCCCGTTGCCAAGTCTCTGCCAGCTCAACACGGGCCCCCCACCAGAGCGTCGGCGGTTCTCGAAGTACAGTGTGAGCAGCTCGTCGGGGATGTGGGGGGGCAGCCCGCTGAGTTCCAGTGCTGCCCCCACCTCTGCCTCTGCCTCCGTCATCACAACCCTGGGGCCAGACGGGAGGGTAGGTGGCAGCTCACAGCTCCACCCCACCCCTCGCAGCCCCCTCCAGCCCCTCTTCATTGGGGGAGGCCCACATCCCACACTTACACCGCTAGGGCTGTCCAGCTCACACCTCCAATCCAAGCAGCAGTCAGAAGGCCTGGGACAGGAAACAAAAGTGAAACTGTCTCAGGGAAGGGGGAGGGAGGGGCCTGTGGCGCTAGGGCCCTGGGCTGGGCTGGGTGGCTGCCTGGAAGGCGCTTTCCTTGCTCCTGGGAGGCCCCTCGCAGAACCTTCCACCCCACCGCCTGCCTCAGCCGCCTAAGAGCCCTCAGCCGACCAGGACATGTTGCTGGGCCTTACCACTCAGTCCAGCCCTCTAGCCCCATTGTCCCACCCTGCCCACTGGCTGGTAGGGAAGGGGGTGTGGCCGCTGGTGCTCCTCCACTGCCCCTGGCCTCTCCCTGTGATCCTCACAATGGCCAATCACCCTCTCTACAAAATCGAAAATCTGCCAGGCGTTTGAGTCACTGGCCGCACTCAGGGACCTCAAGCCACTGTGCTACCCTCCCCCAGTACCAGCAGTGGGGTCTGGAACATGCCCCTGGCTCAGGCTGGCTCCCCACCCCACCCCCAGCAACCTCCCCAACCTGCTCACCTTCACACCCAGCAGGTGACCAGGCCCCGACCTCCCTGAGTGTGGAGACCAGCTCCTGCCCTTCACCTGTAAGTGCTCCCTGTCACAGCCTCCTCCCACCCCCTCCTTGCCTTCCCCATGGCTCTCTCTCCCAGCTGTGCACCTGCCCAGTCTCCCTGTCCTATATCATCATTGTCATCATTGTTGTCACCACGGCTAACCCCAGAAGGTGCAGACACTGTGCCTGGCTGCAACAAATCCTCGTCACAGAAGGGGACGTGGAGGTGCAGGTGCCATGGCAGGGCGGGGCTTACACCCAGGCTCCACCTTTAGAGACCCCCACACACACTGCCCATGCCCATCTTCCGTCTGTTTCCAACCTCTCAAAGACCTGTGCCCACCACGTGCTCCACCTCTCACCTTCCGGGCACGCCTCAGCCCACTGAAGCCCAGTCTCTACCCCTGCTGCCCATCCAGGGGACTGAGGATCTGCCCAGGCTGCACCCTCAGCTGCACACCTGCAACCCTGGCTGCCTCCACCCTGCTGTGAGCCTCCATCATCTTTCACCTGGACCACCACACTAAGCTCCTAACCAGCCTGCCACTCCCACCCTCCTCCACTTTCCCTCCTCAACAGAGCGGGCCAGGTGGACCCAGTAAAGTGGCACCAACATCTTGGGCCCGCAGTAAAAGCCAAAGTCATTCGCGGTAAAAGCCAAAGTCCTTTGGAGGGCCTGCCAGGCCCATCCTGACGAGGGGCCCCATGCCCCATGCTTGGCCAGCTCAGCCCCAGCCTCTTCCTCCAGCGCTGACCACTCCCATGTCAGTGCCCTTGTGCCTGGATGGGCCTCTGCCACAGGGCCACCTGGCCACTACTCCCTCACCTGGCTCTTAGTGGCAGGTTTCACTTGAACCTGAAAGTATTTTAAGGACCTCTGACTTGCAGAGGCCACTTCCAAGGCCCTGACCTCAATTGCGTATTTGTCATGTATTATTTTATTTATTTTATTTTATTTTATTTATTTAGTTGAGCCATCCTGCCACCTGTTGGCAGCTCAGCAGCAGCTCAGCTTAGGCTGGGAATTGAACCGGCAACGCTGTTGCTCAGCGTTCACACTCTTGAGCGAGCTCTTAACCAACTGAGCCACTATCCCACAAAGCCCTAATGCATCTCTGCCCACTCTGTACTTTCTCTTCCCATGGAACTCACCTCCTACCACCCGGTATGACTGGCTTACCATGCGGACCCCTGCCCAGTGTGCTCCCACAGGCAGTGGTGCCCTGGAGCAGCTTGGGTCACAACCAGGTTGTTAAAGTTTCATGAGGCAGTTGAACTGGTGGTAGCTTGCAGTCAGCCACGATGGGAGTATTTACACCACGTGCAAAATGTGTAGATCAGGGCTCCCCTCGCCAGGCCCAGCTGGTAAGCATTGAACCAGCACACCGTGGGCACAGGACAGAGCCTTTCCCGAAGCAGGGCTGGGCTGGTGAGGCCCACGGTTCAAGGGCCAGGAGAACCCAGGAAGGTCTGCAGGCCCCGGGTGGGGGGCGCCGCTCCAGGACACCACCCGGCTGTGGCAGGCAGCACCCCCCAGGAGGCCCACTGGACCTCGGCAAGGAAGTCAACTTGGCCTCCAGTCCTGAGCACCTCTCAGCCTCAGCCCCTTAGCAGGGAAACCGGGCTAAGTGAGGACTGCACCCTTGCAGCCATGAAGGTGTGTTGAAGACAAGAGAGGATAAAAGGTCTCACATGAGGCCTGGGACAGTTTGCCCTCGGTGGCTGGTAGGGATAACGGAGCAATGAAATAATTAGGCCTCATATTTGGGGACCGGCTTGGTTGAAAAGGGAAAGTGGTGCTTTAAGGCCCAAGAAAGGTCGGCAGTGCTTGTCAGCCTCAGCAATCTCAGGTTTAGGGATGAATTTCTCAACTCCCTGAACCAAATTGGCCAGCCAGATCTGTGCCCTCAGGAGTCTTCAGCCCCTAGAGCCTACCTCCGCCCCTCGGCAGACAGTGTGGCAGGCGGGGCTCAGGCCTGGAACCGGAAAGGAGCCAGCAGGGCGCCCGCAGCGGGTCGGAGCCCAGCCGGCGGCCCCGCCCCTCCGCCGCCCGGCCCCGCCCCCTACGCCCGGCCCCGCCCCTCCACCGCCCCGCGCCCGGCCCTCCGCCGCCGGCCCCGCCCCCTACGCCCGCGCCCCGCCCCCTCCACCGCCCCGCCCCGCCCCGCCCCGTCACAAGGCCTTGCTGCGTCTTGGAGCCGCAGGCGCAGGCCCAGCCAAGCCGGTTGTCAAGCGGGTGCCGGTGCGGGCTCGGGTGCGGGCGCAGCGGCCAACGACCGCGCGGCCGCCAGCGGACACCGTGCGCGGCGTCCTGAGGCTCCTCGCTAGTGGTGAGTCCCCGGCTCAGGCCCGGCAGCGTGTCTACCCGCCGAGCGGCCCGGTAGGCCCCCCTCGCCCCCGCGCGGACCCCGCACGGCCGACCCGCGCCGCCGTGGGGCAGCCAGCCGGTCCCGCCCGGGGCCCGGACGGTGGCGGGGGCACAGGGAGCCGCCGCGACCTGCAGCGGGAGGGCCGCAGCGGAACCCGCGGCTCCAGCGACCCCTGACCGGGCAGGAGGGCCCACCCCGCTCTGGGAGCGGGCTTCGTGGCAGCCACCTGCGCCCGCCTCGTCCCCGCACCCGCTCTGCTCCCCCGCATGCCCTCGGGCCGCTCCCATCCCCCGCACACCTCCGCACCCCGCTGGCAGGCCTGCTCCCCGCGCCGCGCGGAGCCCGGGACTGTGGGGCCCTGCCCGCAGAGACAGGTCAGGGCTCTCGCCGCTCACCGATGACCTGGGGCTTTCCTGGGACAGAAATAGCCTCGGGCTCTGGCCCCTTAAAGCTGCTTAAGGGGCGGGAGACGAAGGGGAGGCTCCGGGCACACCCCACGCCTCCCTACGCCGCCTCCGCAGCCCCGACCTCCCCGGCTCCGACACGGGACTCCCCAGCAGAGGTGAGAAGGCCCTTCCAGTGGCTTCTGAGAAACAGCTAGGGCTGCCGGTCATCCCCTCTGCTGCCCCTTCCTCCACCTTTGGACTCGGCCTAGAGCGGCCCCTTCCGAAGCCCCACCCGACCTTCCTAGCCCCGCCGGCCGCCGCCGAGGCCTGGGCCAGCGCGGAGGCAGAGGTCAGGAATCACCCTTGTTGCATCCTGGCTCCAGGCAGCAGGTGGGGCGGCTCCAGGCTGGTTCTGGGGACTTGTCCCCGCAGGGCCGACTGTTCTCTGTCTCTCCTCCAGGGGGAGACCACAGAACCTGAGGCCATGCCCCATGAGAAGAGCTTCTTGGTGTCTGGGGACAGCTATCCTCCCCCCAACGCTGGATATCCTGGGGGGCCCCAGCCCCCCATGCCTCCCTACCCTGGGGCCCCTTACCCTCAGCCCCCATTCCAGCCTTCCCCCTATGGCCAGCCAGGGTATCCCCAGGGCCCCAGTTCCTATCCCCAAGGGGGCTACCCCCAGGGCCCCTACCCCCAAGGGGGCTACCCTCAGGACCCCTATCCCCAAGGAGGCTACCCCCAGGGCCCCTACCCCCAAGGGGGCTACCCTCAGGGGCCATATCCCCAGAGCCCCTTTCCCCCCAACCCTTATGGACAACCGCAGGCCTACCCGGCACAGGACCCTGACTGTGAGTAGTGGGGCGCGGACACTGGGACGGCAGGGACTGCAGGCACCTGCGAGGGGCACTGACCCAGGCCGTCCTGCTCCCCAGCACCTCAGCATGGGAACTATCACGAAGAAGGACCCCCATCCTACTATGACAACCAGGACTTCCCTGCCACCAACTGGGATGACAAGAGCATCCGCCAAGCCTTCATCCGGAAGGTGGGCCTGGGCCTGGGGGTGGGGCGGCGGCACCGGGCAGGGCTCTGAGCAGTTCCCTCCGCAGGTGTTCCTGGTGCTGACCCTGCAGCTGTCCGTGACTCTGTCCACCGTGGCCGTGTTCACGTTCGTCGGGGAGGTGAAGGGCTTTGTCCAGCACAACGTCTGGACCTACTACGTCTCCTACGCCGTCTTCTTCGTCTCCCTCATTGTCCTCAGCTGCTGTGGGGACTTCCGACGAAAACACCCCTGGAACCTTGTCGCGCTGGTAACCCTCAGACCTGAGCCCCTGGCCCCCAGGGCCCAGCCTTCCCAGCCTCCACTCCCGCTGTTTGGACCGACAGGGTGGGTGGGGCAGGAGCGGCCCCCATACCCAAGGCCCTGTGTCCCCGCAGTCGATCCTGACCATCAGCTTGTCCTACATGGTGGGCATGATCGCCAGCTTCTACAACACCGAGGCGGTCATCATGGCCGTGGGCATCACCACGACCGTCTGCTTCACGGTGGTCATCTTCTCCATGCAGGTGCGGGGGCACGGCGGTCTTCTCCGTGGGGGGGGCCCGCAGCCGTGGGCGCGGCACCCAGGGCCTGCTGTCCCCTGTGCCCGCAGACGCGCTATGACTTCACGTCGTGCATGGGCGTGCTGCTGGTGAGCATGGTGGTGCTGCTGGTGTTCGCCCTGCTCTGCATCTTCATCCGCAGCCGCATCCTGGAGATCGTGTATGCCTCGCTCGGCGCCCTGCTCTTCACCTGCGTGAGTGAGGGCCCCCGGGCAGGCGCGGGCGGCGGGCAGGTGGGCGGGCGGCGCCCTCAGCACGCGTGCTGTCACCCCAGTTCCTGGCGGTGGACACCCAGCTGCTGCTGGGGAACAAGCAGCTGTCGCTGAGCCCGGAGGAGTACGTGTTCGCAGCCCTGAACCTGTACACGGATATCATCAACATTTTCCTGTACATTCTCACCATCATCGGCCGCGCCAAGGAGTAGCCAGGCCCCGTGCGCATGCGTGGCCCCGTGTGGCTGGCATGGCTGGCGTGGCAGTGCCATCAGACCTCCCTGGCCCTCCCTGGAGGGAGGAAGCCCCTCCCATCCTCCTGTGTGTACACTAGATACTTCCACTTGGACCCTCGATGGCCGGCATGGCCGCTTCCAGCCCTCCCACCCGCCACGGGGCAGCGGGGCCAGGTTCCCATGCCACCTCCTACCCACTCACTGTTGCATGAGCCCTGTCTGCCAGCATACCCCAGGGGGTGACACCAGGTCCAAGGGGACAGGAATCGAGCCAAGAGGTGAGGGTGCACGTCTGCCCTCCTTTCCCAGCTCCCGCCTGGCATAGATACCCCCTTCCCTTCCCCGCCCCCACCCGGAGTGCTGCCCTCTGCAGGGACCTGAGGGCTGAGGGTCTCCTCCCTGTGCTGAGCCCTGAGGGTAGAGAGGATGGAATATTTCGGGGGAGGAGGGTGCCTTCCTCTCGTTACGCTGTCTTTAAAATTTCAATAAACGGGAACGTCCGCTCTCTCTGTTCTCTTCACTCTTCTCACCGCCACTTCCTCCATGAGGTGGAGAGGGGGCTCTAGGCACCACTGGGACGGTGCAGGGGGCAGGACCAGGCACTGACAGTGGGGCTAATGGCAGCAGCTAGTATTTCTCCGCCCCCTGCTGCGTCCCTTCTGCACTCTCCCAGCAGCAGCAATGGTGTGTGCCAGGATTCCCGGCTGTGGAACAGGGCTCCTGAGGCTCCCGGAAGTCAAACCTGGTACCTGGGTCACATGATGGGAAGTGGCCTGTGTCTGCCACTCACTCCTGGGAACCGCATAGCATGATGGAGGGTCCTATGAGACCCTCACCACATCACCCAGGGCCTGCGGGGCAGCAAGTGGCCTCACTGACTTGCCCAGAGCAGGCCTGTCACTCTCCTCAGACTCTGTCTCTGCAGGGCCCCCAGGGAGCCGTCCTCGGGCACCTGCTGTGCCACCCAGGCCTGGCTCAGACGAAGGCCCTCCCCACCTCTCCACCCTCCCCACGAGAAACCTGCAGACTAGAGCCCCAGGCCGAGAGCTGGACAAAGACTGAAGGGTCGGCCTTAGCCTGCATCTAGCACCTTGCACTGGTCTCGCCAGGCTTCATCATTCAAGGACAATCAGCCCAGCTTGTGCATGCCCTACCCTGTAGCCCTTCCTGTCCCAACTCACTGGCTCCAGGGCACATTCAAAGGTCGGCCAGCTGTCCATAGCCTCACCCACCACACAGAGGGTCCCTCCGTGGCCCGGGGCCCCAGCTCTGTCTCAGGGCCTCCCTGTTCTGAGCCTGCCTGAGCTCCTAACCCCGTGGACAGACAGTCCTCACTGTACCTTTCCTCATGACCCTCCTTCTAGCTTGGCCTGAGAACCCTCTCCTGCGGCAGCCCAGGAACCCCTCTAACTGGCACCAGCACCCCAGCGTCTGTGAAGGGACCCACACAATGCAAACCAGCACCCTACCCCCCAATGGCCACGGGCACCTAAGCTGTGGCCTGCCCAATGCCAAGTTCGTCCTCCCTGTAACCTGCTCTTCCTGCATTACCTTCGTCAGCAGTGTCCACCCCAGCTGCCCAACCAGAAAGAGGGCTGTTCACTCCCCTCATCCACCCCTCACTCCTGTCCCCCGCCTCCCGAAGCCTCTGCTCCCCGTCGGCTCACCTCCGTATCACTCCCCTCATCCACCCCTCACTCCTGTCCCCCGCCTCCCGAAGCCTCTGCTCCCCGTGGGCTCACCTCCGTATCACTCCCCTCATCCACCCCTCACTCCTGTCCCCCGCCTCCCGAAGCCTCTGCTCCCCGTCGGCTCACGCCCGTATCACTCCCCTCATCCACCCCTCACTCCTGTCCCCCGCCTCCCGAAGCCTCTGCTCCCCGTCGGCTCACGCCCGTAAACCCTGATGGCTGCCGGCAGGGTAAGGTCCAGATTCCTCGCCCGGCATGCAGCCCCTGCCGTATGCTCTGTGGCTGCTGCGGCTGGCCTCCCGCTGGCCCCTTGCCCCCACCCCAGGCCTGACGGGGCCTGAGCCACAGGCAGGCCCCACGTCCGCAGGCTGGGATGTGCGCTGCCTTCCCAGCCACCTGGCCCCTCTGGCATCCACCTTGCCCTGCACAGCAGCTGCTCAGAGCCAGCCCTTGGTCACTCTGTTCACATGCTGAGCACTGGGCAGGTGACTGCAGCCCCCTTTCCCCACCTTCCCCACAGCGGTCTCCTTGAGCAGGAGCAGGCCCTCTCCAGGGTGCCCTGGGGGAGGTGGGGTAACCCTCTCAGTGTTAGCTCACAAACCCAGCAGGAAGTCACACTGAGGAGGCAACAGAGCGTTCTGTGGCCAGAGGGGGTGCTCAGGGGTAAGCGCCAAGAGAAATGTGCAAGGGACAGCCGGGATCTGGAGGTGCGGGATGGCCCGGGCCGCCCACGGCGAGGGCTTGGACCTGTCCTGTAGCTGAAGGGGACTGCAGCAGGAGCCACTGCTGCGTTTGTGTTTAGGAAGATAAACCTAGTGCCATGTCCAGGAGATGGTGTGGGGTGTGAACAGGTGAAGCAAGCAGGGAGGGGGCTGCTGAGCTGAGACAAGGAGAGCCCAGGAGCAGTGCGGGGGGCCTGGGGCCTCAGGAGGCAGCGGGCAGGGCCACAGCAAGGTGCGCTGGGCCTGCCGTGTCCTCCCAGGGAGAGGGGACGGCCACCTCCAATCTGACTGGGTGCGTCAGTGCGCAGAAGGCGCTCACGCTGAGTCAGGAAGCTGAATGGAGCCTTGGCCAATGTGAGGTCAGCCAGGCGAGTTCGTCATGTGAGGAAGGAAGCAGCCCCTGACATCTGGGAGCTGCCTGGTCCTATCAGCTAGGCCCTGGTGCCACTAGGAGCTGGCCTGGCACTCTCAGATATAGGCCCTGGAGTAAACAATTTCACACAACACCAGCATCAGATAAAGCCCCTCTGTGACCCTTCGAGACAAGGTGACTACCATAATCGTGTCTGAACACAGGCAAATACGGGCACCGTCCAAGCCAATATGAGGACCAGCAGCGCCCTGTCCTACCTAACCCGTGGCTGCGGCCTCTACAATGGATGGTCCCAGCCCGCCTCCAGTCTGTCCTTCCGAAGATGTGTCACAGAATGGCTGCCCCTCCTGACGGCACCCAACCCAAAGCACAGCCCTGCTCCCTGAAGCCCTCCCCCACCCACAAGCCCCATCCCAGCAAGTCCATTCCAGCCCTGCTTCGTGTGACCTCTGTCAGTAAGCCTTGACAGAGGAAGCTTCTGTCTCTTAGAGGTGCATGACAATAACCTCATGGAGCCTCTGGGAATGGCAGTTTGCAGGCTTGGGAAATTAGGCCTGGAGGTTAATTCTTGGGTGTGAGACTCACAGACCACAGAAGCTACACTGACCCTCGCTTATGTGTAAGATAATAAAAGGAACAGTCAGGCCCGATTTGGGGCTCCAGTCCACGAGGCTGAAATCCCCTGGCCCCAAACAGTTTTCTCTCCTTTTGTGTGTCTCTCTCTCTTTTCCTTAACCTTTCGTTGTCCCTTCTCCACTCCCACCTGCTCTGTTGTGCAGGAACGTAACACAGATGGAATGAGTTAAGGTATGAGGTGTAATCAAAGGATATGGTGAATGTTTAAATTAAAAAATATATATTACAGGGCCAGCCGAGTGGCGCATTGCTTAAGAGCTGGTTCGGATCCCACATATGAGGGCCAGTGACACTGCCCTCTACAGCTAACAACAGCTCCACCTGGAGCTGGGCTGTATGAGCCCAGGCGATGGTGTGGGCTGCAGCCCCTGCTGCAGTGGGGCTGCCATAGGCTGCAGTGAGTGGCCGGCAGCCAGCGTGAGCAGCTGGCAGCCAGCTTGAGCTGCCAATAGCCGCAGTGAGTGACCATCCAGAGGCCGGCGACCGATCTGCCTCATCCGGGAAGAGCACAATGACGATACCAACATGGGCCAGTGAAGCAAGTTCACATTTTCAAAACAAGTGTAGCAAACCTGTGGGGTTCTGAGGAGTCCCCTCCTATAGCCAGACTTTTCATTGACAGGACAAACCAAGAGTCGTGACTGCACCAGGTAAGCATACTCGTCTATGTCATAAGACTGCAGCTGACAAGCACCTGGGCGGCAGAAGTCCCCATCTCAGGGATGTCTGCCTAGAGACAGTGCAGCAGAAAATACTGCTGAGAGGCTCGCCAAGGGAGGGGGTTCTGAGCACTGACTGGCCTAAGCAGGTATCCATCACACCACCAGCGAATGAGCCACGATTAGAGACGTCTTGTGTCAGAAACCCAGACTCTTGGGGCCGGCCGAGTGGCGCGGTGGTTAAGCGCTGGCTTGGGAAGCCAGTGGCCCCAGTTCAGGTCCCACATGTGAGGGCCAGTGACACTGCCCTCAAAAAAAAAAACACCAAAAAAAACAAAAAAAAACCCAGACTCCATGGGGGAATCTAAGACAGGGTTTGGGGAAGTGTTTACTTCTGATTCACCTGAGGGAGAAGAGAAGAGACACATACCTAGGACCAGCAGAAAGGGCGGCCAAAAATGTCACACGAAGTGACACTTCCCCAGGGAGCAAGCGGGCCAGCGACTGAGATCTGGCTGGAGCCCAGGCAAGGGACCAGCAGGCTGGCCAGGCTGGCCTCAGGCCTAGTCCTCAGACCCCACCGCGGGCTACCGTGCAGGTGTGGGAGCTGGGGCAGCCTTTGGGCCAAGGGCTGGACTCTAATCCTGTGTCAATCCTGATGTCTGACGCTCAGCTTGGTGGCTGTATCAGGACAACATGGTGTGTGCCTGCGATCCTGAGCCTGCAGTGTTCCTGCACGTGTTACAGCAGTCCTTTCTCCTTGAGCCCTGGGTGCGGGCAGAAGGCCCTGAGTCTCAGAAGTCTGTAATCACAGCTGGTGTCGGGCACCGGGTGCAGGTGCTGACCTCAGCCCCGACCCTCAGATGTCATCTAACCCTCAGACAAACTGAGCGTGGATCTTAGCCGCACGCCACAAATGAGCCGGCCCACCCCAACCCCACCCAGCCACAGACCGTGTGCTAAGTAAGATATGAACACCGCTCTCCAGATGTAGGCCCAAATCCAGGCCCCTCTGTGTTCAGATGAAAATGCCCTTTGAAGGGTCTGTGCTATCTGGGCTGAGCTGAGGGCTGGGCAGAGGGCCCACACACTCATCCACTTAGGAACCAGGTGTGTCCTCAGCTGCAGGACCAGCAAGGGTCTGACACAGAGGCACAGGATCAGGCCCAGGTGTCCCTGGGAGGAGGGGAATCATGGGCTAGGAGTGGGGTGGCCACAGCCCTGCTCAGGGAGACACGTGGGGAACAGAGAAGTGTCCAGGGGAGGGGCTGACGTCCACAAAGCCACTGGACCCACAGTGAACTGCCGAGGGTGGAGGTGTAGGAGATGGAGGGGCAAGCAGGGAGGTTGGGACTTAACCTGGAGGCTGAGGGAGGAGGGAGATGATGTGGCAGGGCCAGGTGGGTCCACGAGACTCCCCGAGAGCCTTCTGAGTGCCAGCAGTGGGCTTGGGGGGGCCTCGCATAGACCATCCTGCAGCCCTGGGGCTCACAGACCACACAGTCATATGGACTGGTCATTAAAAACCAGGACAGAGCTTTAGATAAGTGTAGCTTCTGCTCACTCAGTGGAAAAGCCAAAGCCCCTGTCTTGCCTACAAAAGCCCCGTCCCCTGCCTTTCTGACTCAGTTGCTTCCTCACTCCCTCCCCTCCACCTCACAGGCCTCCTCAATGATCTGCAAAAGTGTACCAAGCCTGCTTGTGTGCCCCAGGTCCTTTGCACTGGCTGCTCCTTCTGTCGGGAAGGCTCTGCCCCCAAAATCCCCATTTCCAACTCCCTCCCTTCTCCCAAGGCTCCTCCCCAGCGTGGCCTTGTCAGGAAGGCCCTCCTAGGCTCTGTACTGACAAGCATCATCCCCCCTTGCTCTGGCCTCCTCCTGCTTTATTCCTTCTCATGGCAGGTGTCGCCACCCCATCGCCCCACCAGGACATCAGCTCCGTGGCGGCAGGGCCTCGGCTGTGTCCCCTGCACCGGAGAGAGACAGTGCTCAGCACCTGCCATGGAGCAAATCCAAACGCACAGCAGCCCCGAGACGCATCGCCGCCCACGCTGAAGAGAAGGAAACTGAGGCATGCAGACAGTCACCTGGTGTAACTGGCAGAGCGGGACCTGCGCTCAGGCTTGTCAGACCCTGAGGCCCACCCCAGTCCCCATGCCCTTCTGACTGCTGCGCCCAGACTTGGTGAACACGTGCTGGGCAAGACCGGGGCTGAGGGCCTGGAGCTTCCTAGCCTGCCCCGCGCTGGGCAGCTCCTGGCCATAGAAACGGAGCAGAGAGCGCAGAGATTCCCTGCGTGTTCCCTGCCATCCTCCGGGATCTGCAGTGGCGCCTGGCACCTGGCAAGCTTTCAAGATCCAGGGGCTGATGAGAAAATGCATTTGGCTCCTTCGCTGTGCCAGACACTGCCCTCACTGTTCCACACGCATTGCCCCATTTAAGACTTGCCAAGAAGTAGCATAAAGGAGCGGTACCACCCCACTCGAGGGAACAGGGGCCTGCCCTGGGCCCTGGGACAAGGCAACAAGCAGGGCGTGCAGCCACTCTGCTGCTGCTAAAGGGAAGGCCCGGAGGCTGGAGATCTAGGCATCAACTGAGGGTCAGGGCCGGGGGAGGGCGGGCGGGCCGCAGGGCCTGAGGCAGGGCCTCCGGTGTCTCAGGGTCTGAAACCCCCACCACACGCCTCCAGCTGCCCCAGCGCTCAGCCCACTGCCCTCCATGGGCCGACCACCGATCTTCATGGCTTTCCACGGCCAGCTGCATGCTGCCGTCCAAATAACGCTTTGCAAAAAGCGGGGAAGAGCTAACAACATTGAGACGTGCCAAGGCTCCCGACCCTGACCTGCTGTCTCTGTTCTGGCCTCTGGCCCCTGAGCCCTTCGCAAGGGGCGACTGGACACCCCTGGGGTGGCTGACCAAGGTCACACTCCCAGAAGACTCTGCGTCTAGCCAAGACCTGGGGAGTCTGTGCTCTGATGGCTTTACAAGGAAGCTTGGTAAATCCACAGAGAATCCCGAGCCAACACGAGCAAGATCGCTGACGGCCTCGCACGCTGGCACACTGAGCCGAGTCTAAAGAGGCACATCTGAGTGGGGACGCGCTGTGCAAAAGCCAGTGACCCACGGCCAGATGGGGGCCCTGACTCAGCAGACGCAGATGGGAAAACACTGAAGGCTTGCATGCAGTGAATACCTCCGGAGCCCATGAGGGACACAAGCCCCGAGTGGACACCGGGAGCTGCCTGTTGCTCCTGCAGGCCCAACCTCCCTGTGGTCAGGCCGTTCCAAAGCAACACCGTTCGGGAGCTCAGACACAAGAGCTGGGCAGAGGGGCACAGAGTGCGGCCCACAGCTCTCACTGCCCAGACTCTCGCCCCCGAAACTTGTGATCTAAATTAACACAGATATGTTTTTAGATGACTCCCTTGCTCTCTGTGTTTCTGCCCGCCTCCCCCAAACTCAAACCTGAGATTTGGAGGGACACGATATCACGAGAAAGGGTCAGAAAATTGGAATGAAGAGGAAATGAGAGTAGAGAGAGCAGATGAACCTGGACAAGGTGAGTAGGGGGCGGGGGGTGGGGCGGAGCTGCAGCTCAACGTTCTGGGGACCCGGGCTCTTTGGAGGACCTCTACTGCACACACGCCCAGCTCTTCCGAGAGGCTGGGGGCAGCAGGGGCAGGGTGCAATGACCAGGCGCTGGGGGCCAGTCTGCCGGGGCCAGGTAATAGGAGGGAGGGGAGGGGAGGCCGCAGGCCAGTTCTGCGAGGACTCATTTCCTCCCTCCCTCCCCACTCACTCTGCAGACCCCGGAGTTGTGCTGGCTGGATATCTCCACCCAAGCAGCCCCTGCTGTCCCCACAACTTCCGAGTCCCTCTCCAGCCTTTGTCTCATCCGACCTCTCAGCAACATTCAGTGCCACTGCCGCTCCACGGCCTGTGCCCATGGCTGCACCAGCCCAGCCTCCTCCGGTCCCTGCCAGTGCCTGTGAGCATGTCTGCTCTGTCCTCTGCAGGCTTGTCCTGCTATGCGAGGTTCGGTAGGCCTAGAGCCTGCTGTCTTCCAGCCATTACTGATTCCTGGGTGACCTCACCCACTCGGATGGCGTCATGTGCCATCTAGAAGCCGGTGACTCCAAAACGTGTCTTCCCAGACCCGGAGCAGCAAGCACTGCCTCCTTGACATGACTCCCTGGATGGCACATCCAAACCTGACTCAGGATCTTTGCTCTGAACTTGGCCTTCCTCCCGCCTGGGTCGCTGCACCCAGCAGCTCCAGCACCCACACCAGAAGCTGCGAGGCTGTCCCTGCTCTGCCCAGGCTGGAGACCAGCCCGCCGGTACCCACTAAGCTCTCGGCTTGCCCACTTCTCTCCACCCTGGCCGCCTGCTCAGACGTCCGCAGTGCCGCCCCCCTTAGAGGCTCTTTCCCTGCAGACCTGTTCCCACATTCCTCTCCAAAGCCTTTCAAGGGCTTCCCAGGGCCCTTAGGATGGAGGTCAACTTCAGTTCCCTGGCCAAGAGGGCTTGTCACATCCAGGGCCTTTGTCCTTCTCAGCACGTACGTTCACGGCCCTTTTATGCTCCATCCCACAGCACTCTGCCAGTTCCTTCAGTGGGGCGCCTGCCCCACAGCATGCAACAGGCTGTGCCCTCTACTAGGAAGCTCTTCTCACACCAGAGACCACACACATCACAGCGTCATCACTCCGCAGGGGAGGCTGCCCTGAGCTAACGGGTCTGACCTCCATGACACCCACCCAGCCCCCCATGCAGCAGCATCCACTCAACGTTTACATGTGATGGTCCCTGCACAGCCATCCCCACTCCACTGCACTGTCCGGCAGGGACAAGGCCTGGTCCTCCAATGCCTGGCACATAATTGGTTCTCAGTGTGGTTTTTTGGGAGGCAAGAAGCACGGGTACAAAGGGGATTAGGGGCAATGTATCGGTCAGAGTTCTTATAGAGTGAAAGATTTATGTTAAGGGATTGGTTCACACAGTGTGGGTGCTGGCAAGCCTGAAATCTGCAGATTTTGGCCAGCAGGCTGGAAACTCAGGCAGGGTTTCTAGGACAGTGCTGAGAAAGAATGCCTTCTCCCTGGAAATCCTCATTGTTCTGACTTGGGGCCTTCAGCTGATTGGGCGAGCCCCACCCTCTACTTAAAGCCAATTGGATATAGCTGTTAGTCACAGCCCCAGAATCCCTTCACACAGGCACCTGGGCATCCAGGCGGAGCCAGGCTGACACAGAAAATTTAACCATCGCAGATGGTAAAGACACCCTCAATCCAAGAAGCCAACAGTGGGGCAAGCCTGGATGGTGGCAGAGGCCCGAGGAGGCCAAGTGAAGCCTGTTTTCACACACCGGAGGGGAAACAGAGCAGCCCGGCAGAGCTGCTCTATAAGAGGCGGCATGTGGATGGAGATCTGCTCCACTGAAGAGACCTCAGCCAGGTTCCCAGGGCCAGAGTGACTCAGCCAGGATTACAGACTGGGGGGGGCAGGCCCCCCATTGTGAGGTCCAGGTAGAATGCTCCAGCCCTGGCTGACCTCCAAGCCTGTCCTCACCCCCACCTCCGACCAGGAGTGTTCCCGCTGGCTTATGCCTGGACGTCCCCATCCCCTCTGGTCTGGGGGCAGAGGCCCACAGAGCCAGTGGAGGCCATGAGGACGCAGCCTCACTTGACTCCCAAGGTCAGGCCCACAACGTTCTGGGTAGAAAGCTCTAAAGAAGGGAGTGCGGTATGGACTCAGAGACTGGAGTTCTTGGAACCTGGTGAATGACTGCAGCTGGGTTCTTGAAGGACGACTGTCAGGAAAAATCAAGAAGTGAGAGAGCTGCTGTGGGCACAGAGGGGACACTGCCGGCGATTTGGAAGCGGGAACTTGAGTCGCCAGGAATGAAAACTGCAAGCTACAGGGAGCCAGGTGCTCAGACCAGGCCTGGGCTGGCAGGTGGAGAAAGGAGAGGCTCCGTGCACATAGGGTCAGAGAGTGTCCAGATGGCCCCTATAGAATGTCCCAGGAGAAGGCTGACAGGCTACATGCATCCAGGGCTGCCCAAGATCCGAAGGAAAGGGCACGTGCCCAGGAAGGGGGGTGATGAGCTTTGACTCAGCAGACATTCACTGACTAGCTGCCTACACTGCACCAGGCTCCTTGCTGGGTGTTGGGGAGCCCCCACCCCTGCCCTCCACAAGAAGTGAGAGAAGCAGAGTTAAGGAGCTAACCAGCGGGAGCCAAGGGAACACCGTGACAGAGACCACAGCTGCGGGGAGCCCAGCGGGCAGCTATTAGCACAGTGGGCAACAGTGAGCTCATCATGGGTGAGAGGAAGCTTCCCAGAGGAGGCACCTGGAGAGTGAGGCTGGCTGGACAGAACAGGGGCAGTACATTCCAGGCGGTGGCAGGGCCTGTGAACAGGCCTGGAGTCTGGTAGAGCAGGGGGCAGGGAGGCGGGCACAGCCTCTGACCTCACAATACCCAGTGGGCCAGGCTTGCAGCTTGCAAACTCTGGTGCCTCCTCCAGCCCCGGAAGGGCCGGGGCCCTGGGCAGCCTCCAGGTGCAGTGCCCGCTGGTGGCTGCACCTACCCCGCTGGCTGGCGCATGTCTCTACTCACCAATTATGAGGGGCTTCGGCATCAGATCGAGAGGCTGGTGCGGGAAAATGAGGAACTGAAGAAGCTGGTGCGGCTCATTCATGAGAATCAGGAGCTCAAGTCGGCGATCAAGACGCAGGCGGGTGGCCCGGGCGTCAGCAGGCTCCCCGGCGGGCTTGGCGAGGCGGCAGCCGGCCTTTCTCAACACCAGGGTAACTGTGAGGCCTGCCTTCAAGGCGAGTGGGAGGGAAGAGGCTGTGTGTGCTGGGGCCTCGGGAGTCACAGGGGCGCAGAGGGTAACACACCTGCAGGACAGCGGCCCCACCTGGTGGGGGGGGTGAGGACACAGGATCATTGGGATGAAAGGGCAAAACTCGGCCCCATTCCCATCCAGCTGATGGTGGGAGCCCATGCCCACACCCCTCAGCTGAACTTCCAAGCAGCTCCACAGACTGAGAATTTCCCAGCTCTGGAACCCCAATGTGCTGCCCTACTGGGTCCAATGTGTCACCCACCTGCAGCCTCCCGACCGCGCTTCTCCATCACCTCTCACCCTTGCACACCTGCCCTCCCCATCATTCTCCACTCAGAGATGGCCAGTAGGCAATTGACAACCCAGGTCTAGAAACAAGGAGAGGAACTAGGACTAAAGCTTGAGGTTTGGGACTTGTGGGTGTGTGACAGGCCCTGGAGCCAGAGAAGATTCAGAGTAGGGTGAGACAGAAGAGCGAGGAAAGAGGTTACAGGCGTTCCAGACAAGCAGTTGAAGTGATCTGTGGGGTTAGACATGGACCCGAGGGACAGGGCCAGGAGGCCAGAGAGGCCGCAGAGCTGAGTGTGGAGACAGGAACGCGGGAGGTGCCAGAGGAGTGGAAAACTGTGGGCAGAAGGTGGTTGGCACTGAAGATATCAGAGGGAGAATTTCTGGGAGTGGCAAGGTCCCAGGGTGTGGCAATAGGAGTCTGTGGCTGTTACAGTGTGTTGGTGACAGTTACATAGGGCTAGGAGGTGACCAAATGTCTGTCGTATTACATCCACAGCCCTCCCCCTCCTACAGCGTCCCTCCTGGAGAAGGCTGTGTGCCCTTGTAGCCAAGGTGGACTTCTCTCTGCGTCGTCAGAGCCCACCCACCCCTGCACAGGCCCTGCACCTCACTCTGCCTGCTGGACACCCCCCCCCCATTCAGGGTTAGGTTCTTTCCTGAGAGGAGGACTCTGCTTTTGCAGTCTCTGCCACTTAAGGCACTCCAACTTGGCAGAGGACCCCGACACTGCTATTTTAGAAGGTCACATGTGGCTTCCTAGGTGCCACATCGTTCTGAACCTCTGCATTTGGGACTACTAACCCTGCTCTTTCTGAGTCCCAAGAGCACCTTCGCCATCCCCACCCCTGCTCAACTTAGTCACTGCTGCCCCAGACTGCCTCAGGCCCCACCCTGCACCCCCAGCCAGTCCACCCACACGGCCTTCAACCCTCCGCCAACAGTAGAGGTCCCCTCAGAGGCTCCTGCAGGCCTGGAACTTAGCTCACTCCAACCTGGACACATTTCTGATTAAGAACTTGCCCTTCCCATCAGGAGCCTAGACCCCCTTGGGTCTGGGCTCCTTCCCCTACCGTCCCACCTCCAGCTCCAAGCCGTCTTCCCTTTGCTTTCAAAAGCTGCCCCTCCCCCTGCTGCCTACCCACTGGGTTCTCTGTCATCCAACCTGGTAGTGGCATGGGAAGGGTCTTCACAGTCCCCTTACTGATCACAAGCACGTAGGCCCCTCTTGTTTGAAAGGTTATATTGCTAATGACTCTGAGATGACAGTTGGGTGACAATACTAACATGCACGGGGAGGTACAAGGTCTAAGGAACCTCCCATTCTAAGGAACTACTCTGGTTTCCCTACTCCCAGGCTAACCAAGCAAGCCTGCTCCTTTTAGGTTTGATTCTTAAGAGAATCCTGGGACCAGTTCTGGTTTTCCAGCTCCTAAAGGGTCAAGCTTAGGGGTTAGGAAAGGTTTTGTGGAGGAGCCCAGACAGCTGGTGGGGAAGGGGGCAAGGGGCATTCCAGGAGGAGCAGCTTGGGCAAAGGCCTGGACCTGGGGTTGCAGCACGAGAAACATGAGTGATTGCATGTGCGTGCGTGGTGTGTGTGTGAGATGGTGTCGGAGTGGGATGGAGTACGGGTGTGAACCACCTGGCTATTGTCTCAGAGTCATTAGCAAGTGAGCATGTGATTGTGGTGTGCTAGTGTGTGGTCCATGAGTGTGTGGTGTTATGTGCGTGCCTTGTGTGGTGTGTGTATGGAGTGCGTGGTGTAGGTGTGTAAGTGACTAGGCTTTGTGGTATGTGTGTCTATGAGAATGTGTGTGAGTTTGAGTGTGTGTGGTATGTGTGCCTTGAGAGCATGTTGTATGAGCGTGGGAAAATGTGTGTGAATGTGTGTGGTATGAGTGTGTGAGTGCATTATGTGTGGTGTGCTGACTGTTTTGTGAGTTGCTGTGTGATAGTGTGTGAGTGAATGTGGTGAGTGTAATGCTTGTATTTCTGAGTGTACATGGAGGGGTGTCTGGGGGGATTGTGTGTGTTGGGGCCTGTGAAAGGGGAACAATGCAGTTAGAGAGGTCAGCAAGGGTCAGGTGCCAAGGACTGTGAGTGACATGCTATGGACTCAATAAGCAGATACTGGTGGTTTCTGATAAGGAACAATCACTTTGGTACTTCGTAAAGATCATTCCAGCTGCAGTGGGGAAAATGGATTCAAGGGCGACAAGGGTGAGGCAGGGAGATGGCTTAGGCTGAGGCCTCTGCAGTCATCCAGGTGGGAGAAGGTGGCTGGGTGACTGATGGCACCACCTCCGGAGACGGCGGGACTCTGTCCCCATGCCCTGCCATGGCGGACCCCTGTAGTTGCCTCAGAGGCTCCTTCTCGGCCACTTCCTCCCCCTGCCTGTTCCCCTTGCCCTTTGGCCTTCCTCATGGAGTCAGGCCCTTACTTTCTATTTGATCTCGTGAACTTGACCTTCAGTTCCTTCTGGGCCCGCCCTTCTCTTCCCTTGTACTCTTGTGCATGGCTGTGCCTCCTACACCCTCCAGCCAGAGTCCTGGCCCATCTGTCACTTAGGAGGAGCACGGGAGGAAATGCAGCTTGGGCTTGTGGGTGCTCCCAGTGTGTGCCAGGCCCTTTGCAGTGCAAGACTAAGCCTAGGCAGGAAGAGAAGGGGTTCAGGCTGAGGGCCAGAGGCCGTGGGCCAGCTCTCCCCAAGCCACCACATTCTGGCAGAGAACTCCAAACAGTAGAAGAATCCTAAATTCAAACCTGACCTTTCAGGTTGTTACAAAAGTTTAATTGTCAGGTAAGAAGATAGAACATATTTTTTTTTTTTAAGATTTTTATTGGGGAATTGGGGGAGGGGAACATCATTGGGGAATCAGGGAAGCGGAACAGACAAGTTGCTGTCTTTTTGTTCTTCAGTCTAGTTGTGGAGGATGTTGCTTCACTGGCCCATGTTGGTATCGTCATTGTGCTCTTCCTGGATGAGGCAGATGGGTCGCCGGCCTCTGGATGGTCACTCACTGTGGCTATTGGCAGCTCACGCTGGCTGCCGGCCACTCACTGTAGCCTATAGCAGCCCACTGCAGCAGGGGCTGCAGCCTACATTGTCGCGGGGGCTCGCACAGCCCAGCTCCAGGTGGAGCTGTTGTTAGCTGTGGAGGGCAGTGGCCCTCATACGTGGGATTTGAACCGGGGCTGCTGGCATCCCAAAACCAGCTCTTAACCAATGCGCCACTCGGCCGGCCCCAAGATAGAACATAATTTAATGCTGTTAGCTGGTAATTTAACTGATATCTTTTAGCTGTTTTCACATATAGTATGTGGGCCTCTGTTTGTGCTCTTGCCCAAGATGAACCTGGGAGAAGGAAACAGTTTTGGAGGAAAACAGGGAGTTGTATTTTGGACAAATTGACTTTAAGACATCCACACGACCTCCACATGGAGCGTCCAGGAAGCTCAGAGGAGAGGTCAGGGCTAGAGAGACAAGAGTCAAGAGTTGTTGATAATTGAAGCTGAGTGAGGGGCGAGGCCATCTGAGCAGAGAGAGTACAGTGAGAGGAGACTGAGGGAGAAGTCCTGAGTCAGGACAGGTAGAGAAGCTGGCAAAGGAGCGTCCAGAGACACACGGAAACCTCAAAAGTGTAATGTCACAGGCGCCAAGACACAGCTGCAAAGGGCACAGTGTGTCAACAGAATAAAGGCTGAGGAGGGGTCCAGCAAGAAAAGTGCTTCAAAAAAAGTGCTAATGACTTGGTGTTAAGGACCTTGGTTAGAGTGATTTCAACCCTGCCATAGGTGAGTGAGTTGATACTTAGTTCAAGAAGAATGGCTTCTAAAGGGCGGTCATAACTGGAGGGGGCATGGAGTCCAGAGCTGCTTTTCAAGATGGCAGAGACCTGAGTGTGTTTAGATGTGGACGGAGGGAGGCAGGAGAAACTGTTGGAAGATACAAAGGAGAAAAGGGATGCTTTGCGAGCGGAGGCTGCCCTGGACTGGAGACAGAGCGTCTCTTCCTGGGTCAGGGAGGAGAAGACGGGAAGGTGAGGGAGAGCGCCAGGGGTGCCCCAGCTGCTGTGGCTTCAGTTTCCTGCATAAAAATGTCATTATCTGAGGGTCGGGTGGAGAGAGGAGGGTGGGAAAGGTGTGCCACAGAGTGAAAACGGAGGAAGGGGAGGGGAGCCTGGGGAGCCGGTCTGCGTAGTGGGTCCCAATGGCGCGGGCCTCTGTGGCTTATAAAGGGAGTGGCCACCCACCTTCTCCAGCAGCATTTGGGTGGCGGGGAGGCGGTGGCGCAAGGGCCACTCAGCCAGCTGTCGGGCTCATCGCAGCCGCAAGAGGAGACCAGCTGGGCTGCTGGATGCAAAGGGCATAGAGGCCAGTGTGCTAGAGGTCTGCGGAGGCCCCGAACCAAGCGGCCGGGAGTGGCCTCCGCAGAGGCAGCAAGCACAGCCCGGTGGGGAGGAGCATGGAGCGGGGCGGGGGGCTGTGGGGTAGGGAGGAAACGAGGGCAGGCGAGGGCCGCGCCGAGCGCGCTCGCTAACACGACGGCTGCCCCAGGAACGGCCCCCACGCCTCCCTGCCCGCTCTGTCCTCTCTCAGGACCGTCATCGCCCAGAGCCCGCCCCCAGGGCCCGCCCAGTACTCTAGCCCCGCCCACCTCAGGGCCCCGCCCAGCATTCTAGCTCCTCCCCGTAGGCTCCGCCCCTGTACCTTAGCCCCGCCCGGTGCTCGGACCCGCCCCGTCGCTTCTTCAGGTCCGGCCTAGACACCTCGCCCCTTCCAGCCACCCGCCGAGACCCCTGCCACGTGAGTTGCCCTCCCCTCTGTCCCCCGTGGACAGGGGGCCTTGAGCGACTAGCGCTCTGAATGAGATGGTGAGCTGGCAGACATTTTAACCGGAACACTCTGGCTGTTGTTTGAGAGGAAAGGCCGGCATTATACCAGCCGGAGGCCCCTGTGCACCGGGCAGGGTCAAGGTGTGGACCGGGCAGGCCCTGTCGGCGGTGGTTCGCGTGCTCGGTTCTGCACGCGTCTGGAGCGCACACAGACCGGATGCGGGGTGCAAGTGTAGGACGTGCGGAGGCTGGCTGCACCCCCGGAGGCCTGGGCTACTGAAAGGGTAGATATGCCATTGACAGCATGCCCGGGCAGCAGAGGGGGCTGGAGGGATGGCGGGCAGGCGTCCCCAGCAGATCCCCTGGGAAGAAGTGGGTCAGGCCCCTGGGGGGGCGAGTCTGGGGCCCAGCCTAAGTCGTGTGCCCAGTGTTAGCTGTCCCCCTGTGCCCAAGCTATATCGCCTCGCTGAGGAATAGCAGACTCAAGGAGGAGCTCGGGGCTGCCCCAAGGAAGGCAGGTGAGCTGGGGCCCGCAGCACCCACAGGAAGCTGGGTGACGAGGGACCTGGACGCCAAGCCAAGACGGGTTTCAGGCTCTTGGCCATCCTCCCATTGGCCACCTGCTGCTTCTCCTTGGGCTGCCTCTGTCTACCCACCGCTTTATTGTCTCTTCATCTCTTCGATCCAAAAGCAAAAATGTCCAAAAAGCCAAAACAAGAAATCATAAAACACTGATTGATTCAATCATGCAATTTAAATTTCCTTGTTTGGGAAAAAAATAGCAGTGGCGGGACGTGGTGCCACACTCTGTGCAGTGTGGAGTCCGCAGAGGTTTGAGCGACGTGCCCAGGGACTTCACGGGGACTGTCAGGACTTTTCCGAGGGTCTTACAGAAGGGTGATTGGCGGTGTACATTAAGACCTTCCAACAAGTCGTTTTGGGGGAAATCAATGACGAAGATTTATGTAGTAGATTTGTCACTGGGAATGTTGCAGTCAACTTAAGTGCCCAGCAGTTGGCACAGGTATGGGACAAGATGAGGCCACGGCAGCCACATAAGGAAGGGTTGGTCTCAGCACGATGCTGCTGGAAGCAGTTGTGTGTGGGGCCATGAGATGAACCAGGTCACAAGGACCCCGTCACAAGTACGTAGGTGACCGACACTGCCACCACCCCTGTGTGTGTGGCCTGGGAGCTAAGAATGGATTTTACGTTTTTAAATGGTTGAAAGAAAATCAGAAGAACAACATTATCTCACAATAGGCGGAAAGTGTGCAAAATTCAACCTCTAGTGTGAACATACCCTCGTGCAATCGTCCCTGCGTTGTCTGCTTCCTACGGCGATGGCAGAGCGGAGTGGCTGTGACAGAGACCAGGAGGCCAGCAAAGCTGCAAGTACTTACAAGCAGCCCTTTACAGAATGTTTGTGGACTCCGTCTACATAAACGGGTGGAGAAACTCTTCCAGGCAATGCAGAGCTCTGGAGTGTGACTACTGGAGGTTCTGATATGTTCGGACTTTTCTGTGGTTCCTTTCTCTCTCTAGGAGCATGCATTGCTTTTATAAGAGAAGTGGAAGTTTTCAATTAAGTTCTACTCTCACAAAAACCTTCCCTTCACCCTCACTCTATCTGCTATGCCTTCTCCCCTAGACAGCGGTCATTCAAGGGCCCTTTCCTCCTCGGGAACCCAAGGAAACCGGCTACTAGGCCCGCACAATGGGGTGCAGAGTGAGAAGGGTGTGTCTGGGCCCATCACCCTCCTGAGCTTGTCTTCACTGCTCCGGGGTGGGCAGGGCCACCTTCAGCACCACGTGATGCTTTGCACCAGTACTAGCTCTGGGCTCCCTGAGGGTCCTCCACCTGGTGAGGCTCACCTTTCCCCAAAAGCACAGAGGCCCACTCCTCCCCGCCAGGGAACAGAGGGGTCAGCTTGGCCACCTGGGAGTCAGCAAGGGGTCAGCAGCTCAGTGCAATGGGCACTTTGAGGGGCGGGCAGCTGTGGAAAGTTCCTGTGGCTGGAGAGCAGGTGTTTAAAGCAGTGAGCCTGGAAGAACCGGGAGATCTGGGACCCCACCTCACGGTGAGGCTCGGAGAGGCCAGTCAGCTCCTCAGAGGCAGATGGCACCTGGGTCCAGGACCTGCCATAGTAGGGGGAGAGCGCCCTCCCCTGGGGGCCTGCCTGGGCTCTCAGTGCTTTCTCTGTGTTCCCCAGGTGTCTTCCTGCCCCCGTCTCCGACAGCAGCAAATGAACCCATCCTGGAAGAAGTGGGGGTTATAGCCCTGGCACCCCTGGCCGACATGCTGAACAGCCCGCAGCTCAACCCCACAGCAGGCTCCATCATGAGCCCGTTCAGTGCACTGCTGCCCTGCCCAGGGCCCATGTCAGAGAACAGCCTGCTCACCAGCCTCCTGACCAGCCCCATGGCAGTGCCCGCGGCAGGCACACTGGCCAGTTCCCTGGGCCTGCCCTCCACCGGCCCCCTGACTCCAAGCAGCCAACTGACCGGCCCCATGGCAGTGTCCCCGGCGGGCACATTGGTCAGCTCCCTGGGCCTGCCCTCCACCGGCCCCCTGACTCCAAACAGCCACCTGACTGGCCCCATGGCTGTGTCCCCGGCAGGCACACTGGCCAGTTCCCTGGGCCTGCCCTCCACCGGCCCCCTGACTCCAAGCAGCCAACTGACCGGCCCCATGGCAGTGTCCCCGGCGGGCACATTGGTCAGCTCCCTGGGCCTGCCCTCCACCGGCCCCCTGACTCCAAGCAGCCAACTGACCGGCCCCATGGCAGTGTCCCCGGCGGGCACATTGGCCAGCACTCTGGGCCTGCCCTCCACCAGCCCCCTGACTCCAAACAGCCACCTGACTGGCCCCATGGCTGTGTCCCCGGCAGGCACACTGGCCAGCTCTCTGGGCTGGCCTTCTACTGGCCCCCTGACTCCAAGCGGCCCCCTGACCATACCTCAGAGCAGCCCATTGATGGCCCCTGTGACAGACCCAATGGCCACCTCTCTGAACAGCCCCCTGCTCACTTCCATGGCTGCCCCTCTAGGCATCTCCCAGAACCCTCTGGCCAACCCCATGAGCAATCTGGGGCTGTCAGAGGCTTCAAAGGCGCAGCTGGCAGAGCCACTCCACGGCTGCCCTTCTAGACCCCATTCCTCAGCTGGCGTGGGGCCTGCTGCCACATCCAAAAGTAAGTGGTGCAGGGGGTGGGGCAGCGGGAGGCCCTGGGGGAGGGGCCCTGCTCTTACCCCCCTCCCCTCCTTTCTGCCCCCACCTTGTCACTAGTACCACCCTCCACCGAGCACCCCCAGCCGAACCAGGACCCAGAGCCCCTCAGCATGACATTTGTGGGTGCACCCATCCAGACCTCCACTCCTGTGGGCACAGTGGGCACGACTGGTCCCACAACAGACTTCTCCTATGGCACCTCAGATGCCCAAACCCTGCCTGGTGCCCCCCAGGGACAAGCGAATATTGCCTCTGTCCCCACGTCCTCAGCTGCCTCCCCGACTGTCACAGTCCTCTCTTCTGTCCCCACTCCCACCACCCAAACTGCAACCAACTACACCTCAAGTACCACCCACACTGCCCAGTGCACCCCCCACGCCCCTGCCCGGGCTCACCACTCCCCCACCAGGCCCTTGCCCACCTCCCACTCCCCTCCACGCAATCCCCACTCCCCACCTCGAACCTCCTCCTCGCCGGCTTCTGTCAACAACACCCGTGGTCCACGGGGCACCGAAATATCTCCGAAAAGCATTCTGGATTTGGAGCGGAAGCTGGCCCACCGCAAGACCAGCAAGTTCCCTGACAGCCACCGAGGTCAGTGCCGCAGCCGGGTCACATGGGTCTGGAGGATCCTGCCACACTTCAAGAGCTCCTGGGCACTGGCTTGGGCTGCTGACCGCGGCAGCTGACCCCTCCCTCCACCCCTGTTGTCCCCAGAGCCGAAGTTGCTGGCTTGGGAGAGGCTGGTGGGGGAGATCGCCTTCCAGCTGGACCGCAGGATCCTGTCGAGCATCTTCCCCGAGCGCGCACGTCTCTATGGCTTCACTGTCGCCAACATTCCTGAGAAGATCATCCAGGTGGGTGCTGCCTCCTCCCACTCAGCTCGAGGGCCTGCCCTAGCACCTGGCAGCCGTGGGAAGCAGGCTGGCCCTTGAGTGGCCGCTGGGGTCCCTGCACTCCAGCCAGGCGAGCCCAGCGGAACCCAGGGCACCTGGGGATGGAGGAGGCGCTGTGCTCAGTCCAGCTGGCCTGCAGGTGTCCAGGACATCTAGCAGCAGGATCCTGTGGTCCCAGCTGCACAGCCCTCCCAGAGGTCAGGGCAGGGGAGGGTCCTGAGTGCCGTCAGACCTGTGCTCTCCCTCTTTGCCACTGCAATGGTCTCCCAGGGCCTTTTCCAGGCTGGCAGAGCCCACACCTTCTCCCCTGCCCTGTCAGTGTCCTCAAGGGTTTCTACGGGGCACATGGGGGCAGGTCCTGGAGCTTCTGAGAGGCTGTCCACCTCCTGGCCAGGGACTGATGCTCAGCGTGCAGTCCACTGAACCTGCTCCTGTGAGCGATGCAGAGGCCAGAGGACGATGCTTTCCAAGCATGCTTGTCTCCAAGGCACCCAGAACCAGGAGCTGGTCAGGTGCGGGCTGCGCTGGGCTGCAAGCCCAGGAGCCACTGTCCAGAATGAGCGCATGCGCACCGCCCCCTGCACCGCACCAGCACCCCTCATGAAGAAGGGGAGTGTATAGCTCGGCTGCCTTTCGGTCACGTGGGCCTCCCTTGGGAAATAGCCCTCTGTGTTAGGCCACCTACTCTCAGGTGGTCTCTGTCTGCACGCCGTAGCCCTGGGTGTGTGACTGGGCAGGACCGACTCTGGTTACAGTGGGTTCATGTGCGTCCAGGTTTGAGCTTGGCTGTCCCTGTTGTTAAGGTACCTTTGGTCTTTAATTTTAATGTGGTTGGAATTACCCGCCTATTCCTTTATCGTTTGTACTTTCCATGTCTTGCTTGAGGCTGGAGCGGTTGGGAGCAAAACTGAGTCTTTAGTCCTGTCAGTCCCGTATGCTTTGGGGGGTTCCCCAGCCCTGCTGACCTCACAGCAGGGTGACCGAGTCCGGGTGTCTCTCTTCTTCCAGGTTGTCCGGTCTCCTCTTGGCCCCTCGCTCTTTCAGCATGAATTTCAAGATCAGTCTGTCTAGTTCATATTTTGAGTTTTGCGTTGACTCGCAGGTGGGACTGGGGAAGACACACATGCCTAGCGTGCTGGTCCATCCCACCTGATGTTCCCCTTCTTCATGTCACTGGGCCCATTTGGGGCATACTTGGTTTGACCCCCCCTTGACTTGTGTCCAGGCCCACCCGGCCACTGCAGTGTCACGATCATGAGGACAGACTGGCCATGGCTGTTTAAAACTGGGCAAGCGACATGGCAGGAGCATGCTTTGATGTGTCTGGAATCCTGCAGCCAGTTGGCAAGACCACATTTATTTATAAGCATAAGCCTAGCTGCCCACATAGAAATTAGATAGTAACATCTCCATGAAAAGACATGTCCTGCTGTTTGAAACACCCATTTAAATAGAAGATAAAAACACATCCACCTTTAATGAGGGCCTGCCTGCACAAGCCCTGTGTCCCCCCAGGCTCCTGTGCACTTCTCCTGCGAGTTATTGCTTATGTTGTAGAATGTAAGTCGCAGCACTCAGTGGCGACTCTTCAGAGAAGAGGCAGGAAGAGGAAAGTAGAATGTAGCGAGGCGATGGTTTTGGTGTGTGAGGAAGTCCAGGAGCTCATGCCCCCTGAGCCAGGGCCTCCGCCACCATCTTCGTGGCCTCCAGGGAGCCTGTGGCTCTCACCACAACCCTGCTCTGGTCATTCTGCCCAACGGCCACTGTCACCAATTGCAGAGCCTTTGGCCCCACTCACCTTCCATCAGCAACAGTGGGCACTGCCAGGATGGGCGCTTCGCTCGAGCTTTTGAGAGGAGGCCCCACGGAAGCTCATGTGCACAGATGCTGCCTTTGGGACCCATGCAGACATCCCCTGGCTGGCCCTCTGCCGGGCCTAGTGCAGGGTGACTTGACCTCTGGTCACTTCTGGGGATCATGAAGATTCATCCTGGTCTCAGGGCCGTCCTGCTGTCTTGGCTGCACCATTTGTTGGTTTCTATCTGATCCTGATTTTACTTTCCCAGCCTTTTTTTTTTTTTTTTTTTAGGACAGTGTCGCTGGCCCTCATGTGTGGGACCAGAGCCGCGGCCGCTGGCGTCCCACGCCAGCGCTTAGCCACCGCGCCCCTCGGCCGGCCCTCCTCGGCTTTTTATCCCCCTTCATCAGAGCATCTTGTTTGTTTTTCTTCTCGGGGAATCCAAATGCCGGTGGTCGCTGCATTCCCTAAATTCTGTGCAGATCCACGGAACCTGGTCAGGCCTGGTCCTGTCCAAACCAGGGTTGTTTGCTTCTTGAATATGGTAACATGTATTGCTGAAAAATCTTTAAAAGAGCCCCATTTTCAATGAGGATTCATTGGCTTTTTTCACTGAACCTGGCCATCATTTTTTTGTAAGTTTGCAGACAGTTATGTCATCTTTTTTTTTTTTTAGACTTTATTGGGGAAGAGCGTGTTTTTCCAGAACCCATCAGCTCCAAGTCAAGTAGTTGTTTCAATCTAGTTGTGGAAGGCCTGAGTATCGAACTGCCAACCTTGGTGTTATGAGCACTGCGCTCTAACCAACTGAGCTAACCGGCCGCCCCAGTTGTGTCATCTTTAAGCCCAACTAAAAGTGTCCTAATACTGGGCCGGCCAAGTGGCGCGGTGGTTGGGTGCTGGCTTGGGAGGCCAGCGGCCCCGGTTCGGGTCCCACATGTGAGGGTCAATGACACTGCCCTAAAAAAAAAAAAAAACGCACTCTACAAAAGTGTCCCAATACTCATGTGTCACCTCTTCTACCCAGTTGCAAAGATCTTCCATTCTATGGGAGATGCTCTGAGCTGCCTTCCTTTCAACACCCCATTCCTAGGAGACCTTGAGTCTAGCGGCACCAGTGAGGGTGACTGCCCAGCTGGGCCCATTATGCCCCCTGGTATCCTTCTGAGCCCCACTCACTGGCCTGAGGAAAATGTTTTGGATTTTTGTGTAATGATTTGTTATCTGGCTACCTTGCCTAACTCTCTTACTAGTTGTCATAGCCTGTACATCATCTTGGCTTTTCTGTGTAGATAACCATATTGTACAGTACTTTTTTTTTAACTGAGCTATCCTGCCACCTGTTGGCAGCTTAGCAGCAGCTCAGCTCAGGCTGGACATCGAACTGCTGTTGCTCAGAGCTCAGCTCGCACTCTTGAGTGAGCTGTTAACCAACTGAGCCACTTGGCCGGCCCCTCATATTGTACAGTATTTAAAAGGAGCAGATGATACGGCAATCTCATCCTGTTTCTGGCTTGCCTAGGAACACACTCTCTAGTCTTCCCATTAGGTAGGATGTGTATCCCAGGCTTTTGCCAGATATTCTCAGGCAAGTCAGTCACAATTCTCAGTTGCAGATAAGAGAGTCCACGCTAGCCAATGGAAGTACAAAGGGGCTTGTTATAAATGTTTGGGTGGTCAAAGAAGCTCGCGGGAAGATACAAAATTGGACTTGTTTGCTATACAGCCAGTAAAAATGCCAGCACACCAGGGACTTTCCTAGTGGACACACCAGGGACTTGCCCCAGGGACAGCAGGCAGCCACCCAGCCTGATGCCCAAAATCTGGTACAGATGCCCTGGAGAACCAGTGCCATAGCCAGCCACTTCATTCTGGCCAAAATCTGCTCCCATGTGCACCTCCTCCTCCAGGCACTCACTTCCACCTGTAAGTTCCCTCCTCGGGTATCTGCTGGGCAGAAACCCAGGTCCCAGGGCTACCTAAGCCACAAGGTGACCTGGAAAATGTGATTTTTAGTTTCCAGGCTCTTAGAGTTCAGGAAGGCACTAGAAGGCACTAGACAGAAGCCAGAGGAGCCAGGTTCAGCCTTTGCCACGTCAGATTAAGAAGTTTTCCCTCTTCCCCAGAATTTTTGGTTATTTTTCTGAATCATGGACAAATATTCGTTTGTTTTTCTTTTAGAATGCTTTCTTTCTGCCTTTCATTGAGAGGATCACATGTTTTTTTCCCCCCACTTGTCTTTTTCTCTTGATCATAAACTACAGCAATTTCTGGTGTTTTTATTGCACTGGGATGTTGCTTGCTCTTGTGTATGACTTCTAGCTTTGTTGCGTTTTTTAGAGACTGTGCCAAATGCTGTGACAGAAATGCAGGGGTTTCAAAAAGCCAGTTATTGGGCCTGCCGAGTGGCGCGGTGGTTAAGAGCTGGCTTGGGATGCCAGCGCCCTAGTTTGGATCCCACATATGAGGGCCAGTGACACTGCCCTCAAAAAAAAAAAAAAAAGCCAGTTGTTAATCGTAGGGACCTGCCGCCCACCCCTCGCGCCTGTCAAGGTCCAGGAGGTCCCAGCTCCTGGCCCAAGGGGAGGAGCTCACAGTCCTAGTCTCATCCCATTGGCTAGAACTTAGTGACGTCAGGACTTGCTGCAGATGGCGGGACACGTGGTCTTAGCGGGGCGTTTTATTACTTAAGGGAACGTGGAGACGCCTGTCCTCATCAGTGGTGAATCCACTTTGCATAGTTTTGTCTTGCTAATCCTCTCCTGTTGATCCTTTGGATTTTGTCTCCTCATTTCTGCCCTTTATTATTTCCATCCTTTTGCTGCCTTTAGATTTGCTTTTATTGTTTTGGGTTGAGCACCTAAATCATTTCATTTTACATCTTTTGTTTTTAAATAAATGCATTTAGAGCAGGGAGATATCCAAAATATGTAACAACTGGCACACCAGGAACAGCAGGCAGAGTGGAAGGTGGGACGGGATCCAGGGTAGAGGGAGAGGGTCTGTTGTTTAGCAGATGGTCGGTGCACAGCAGTTTAGAGCCGCCTCCTGTCTGCTGCGTCTCCAGGCTGCCTCGGAGCGCTCTGGTTGCGTCCCACAGGGCTGGACAGGCGCAAATACTTCACTGGCTGCACTGGATTTCCTCTCTAACCCGTGAGTCAGTTAGGGTGCACTTTCCAGTCTTCATCATCTCAGTGGAGTTGGGTGTCCTTTTATGGTTGGTTGCTGACGCTCTTGCCCAGTGTTCAGAGAACAAGGACTGACCAAACTGACTCTGTGACATTTGCTGCCGTTTCCTTGTTCCTGAGCATGTGGTCCCTGTCGTGGGTGCTCCAGGATGGAAAGACTGGATGGTGTGCATGTTTGGTCACCCTGGTTCTCTCCTCCACGGCTGACCCAACGCCAGATCCTACTGGTCTTCCCGCTAAAGACTTTTCCCACATACATGTCTGCATCCTCTTGTCCGTCACTCCGACCCCCATTCCAAACCGCTGTCACTTTCCTGGTCCGCAGCTCTCCTTGCCTCTCCATCTCTTCACACCTGACTAGTATGGGCATTCAGGGTATGTGTGCCAGGTCCATGCCAAACAGACACAGTCTCTGCCCTCTCCTGGGGGGGGGGGCTCCTGAACAAGAAAAGCCATATACATGTATGCTAGAGGGGCACGGGGTGGGGCGTGCTGGGGTGGGGGGCAGGAGAGTTTGAGGGTGGGAGCTGGGGGCTGACAGGGTGGTCTGCCTTGCAGCCTCCTCCCACCCAGATCCTGGCTGCACCCAGCAAACTTCAATGCCCCACTCACTCCCTTCCTTCTCCATCCCTTTGAAACACAGCTTTCCTCAGTGTGAGAGCCCACTGATGTGTCCCATAGTGTTGGGATCTCCATGGGGCAGTGCCATCCAGCACAGGTGCTGTGCTCAATGGCTCCTGGACACATTTCCTTTAGTCCTCAAAACAGCCCTGTCAGGTAGTGTCACAGCAGGGAAACAGGCTCAGACCCAGTGCAGTGACAGAAGCAGCCTTCGAACTGGCTCTCCGCATGGACCCCTCACTCTGTGCCCAGCCCCTTGGCATCTTCCATGCCACGCGTTTTGTTCCTGGGGCTGGAATGCTCTCTTCTGTTGCCCTCGTCCTTCAGATCTCAGCCCAGTCCCCTCTCCCTTCAGGGTGCCCTCCCTGAGGCTGATTCAGTGGACCCCAGCAGCAGCGCTCACAGTCCCATTCCTTTCCTCAGAGGGCTTCTGCTCACTCTAATCCCATCGCCAGGGGAGGTGAGCGCTCAGAGGATTTCGGCAGGATGGGTGAACAGAGCCCATACCCTCTCTTGCCAGCTTCTGCCCACCCCCGTTACAGTGGTCAGTCAGAACCACATCGCCCAGCAGGCATGCCCACCCCTTCAGGACTGGCCCTGCCTGCCTGCTCTGCTCAGCCCTGTTTCTCAGGGCCTGCGGCCATGCCCACAGCTCCCGACCCCAGGGCTGGGGCAGCCCTGGCCCCATATCAGCCCACACACTCTCCTCTGTCCAGCACCCTGGCAGGGTGGATGCAGTCTGCTCCCTGCTAAACTTCTGCTCATGTCTCGGGCTCTGTGCACTGGGCCTGGCAGAGCACAGCTGTAGGCTGAGCAGGCCATGGGTGTCAACGTCCCCAGTGGGTCAGCTCTTAAAGCTGCGCACCCACACTGCTCCGTGCCATCCCGGCATGACAGGCTCGCTTGCTTTCCCCCTGATGTTGGCTGAACTCCTGCAGTCCTTCTAACACGGGGCCTGGGTACAAATGGAGGGAGAACTCAGGGGTCAAGAGGAGTCGAGTCAGGGGGCCAGGCCTGACCTGGTACTGACCAGGCAACAATGGAGCTGGGCACAGGGCTCCGTGTACACCTGCTAGAGGTCAAGGACCACTTTGGCTGAGCTCAGCCATGAGCCCAGTGCTCTGCTCACTAGACCATTTGGGGAAGGGAAGACAAGGTGCTCTTCCTGCAGGAGGTGATGCCTGAGCAGTCTGTCCGGGCATTCCCAGCAGGCTAGGACCCAGCCTGGAAGGCATGTAGGGAACGCTGAAAGGAGGCAAGCAGGGCCAGATCAGAAATCTGCAGGTCAGCCGTGGCCCTGAGAGCCGGGGCTCAGCCAGGGAGATGCCCCGTCCAGCTGCCACTTCAGACCCGCAGCCCTGTGGGCTTGGGGGACAGCGGCTTGCAGGGCAGGTAGATACATTGCAAGATCCAGTGCACATGAAAATACAGGGCTTCTTGTGAGACATTGTGAGATACTTCAAGACAACTACAGCAGAGCTTCAAGCTGAGTGAGGGGCCTTTCTGAGCATGGGATCCTGTGTGACTGCCCAGGTCACATGTCCAGGAGGACAGAGAACGGGTGGAAAGGAGGGGCTGACTTCCTGGTGAGACACTGTGGAAGGATGCAATCACTGCCTGCCTGGGTTGAGATGACCCCACTGCTGACAGTCCCCTTATCCGGGCACTGGACCAGGCACCCAAGGGGCAGCAGAAGCCCCAGTGCTGACACAGAGGGTGCTTGGCTCCAGGCTGGGGTTGTCATGGAGGCATGAGGGGTGTGCAGGGTGCTGAGGGGCGGGGCAGGCCAGAAGGAGAACTGGGACAGCCCCCAGCTGGTATCTCCTGGGTCAGGCCATGGGGCACTAGGGGCCCCCCTCATTGTTCCTTCACCCCCAGACTCCTAGCTGTGCCCTCGGCTCTCAGCTCAGTCCCAAGTCCCTGGTGGTGGGTGGGACAGGTGAGGGCTTTGGGGCCCTCTGGCCGGCCTGCCCATGTGCCGCTGTCCCCTCAGGCCTCCCTGAACCCCAGTGACCACAAGCTGGATGAGGAGCTGTGCCAGGTGCTCACACAGCGCTACGTGAGCATAATGAACCGGCTGCAGAGCCTGGGCTACAACGGGCGGCTGCACCCGGCACTGACGGAGCAGCTGGTGAACGCCTACGGCATTCTGCGCGAGCGGCCGGAGCTGGCTGCCTCGGAGGGCGGCGCCTACTCGATGGAGTTCCTGCAGCGCGTGTTGGCGGAGACCGTGCACCCCAGCATGCTCACGGACGCGCTGCTTCTGCTTTCCTGCCTCAGCCAGCTGGCACACGACGATGGCAAGCCCATGTTCATCTGGTGATGGCGGCCCGCCTGCCCGCCAAGGCTGGCTCTGCCCCATCTCTGGTACGGCCATTAAAGCTTCCCACAGATGCTGGCTCCTGGGCCCGCCAACACTCCTGGCTGTGCTGCCTCGTGGGGGGCTCTCTGGTGACCCCTCCCCTGTGCCCTTGGGGCAGCTCTTATCCAGAGGGTGTTCCGAAGGCCCCAAGGGTGCCTTCCCCTGGCAGTGGGAGCGGTGGGAGTAGTGGGAGCCCCTGAGACATGGAGGGGGGACGGCAGGCAGTGGAAAGGAGCCTAGCTGGCAGGGAGGGGCCGTGGCGGGGCCGGCAGCTCTGGTGACGCTCAAGGAGCTGAGGCCTGGATGCAGCGCACAAGGCAGAGGTGGGAATGACACAAGGAGGTGGGAGTCCCTCCTTCTGTACTAGCAGGGACGAGCGGTATTGGGGATTCTGGGCCCTTGATGAGGGCAGGACATTAGAGGGACAAGGAGCCAGGAGAAAGCCTCATTCAAACCTGGGCATGGGGCAGCCCAGGGACGTGAGGCCCCTTCCCAAGGTGCCCATGAATGCCCAGGAAGAAGAGGTGGCTCCACTGGGTGCTGGGATCTGGGATAGGAGACTCGGAGCTGGCAAGGGCAGACCCCACCTGCTGCAGGGCAGAGCTGACGAGTACAGGAGGATGGGAGAGCAGGATACAGCAGGGGAGAGTTGGACTGGGGGCAGGAGGAAACACGAGGAGGTAACCTGTCCTCTGACGGGGAAGGCTGTGGAAAGTGCAGAATGCTAAGAGGGGGTAGGCAGGATGGTTGGCCCTGTGAGGGCACTCATGAGGACAGAAGGGCAGTGTGGGGAAGCCCACAGAGGGCGGAAGGAGGCGGGGGCTGCGAGGGGATGGGATGGGTGTGGGGAAGCCCCAGGGTCTGGGTTCAAACATGGAACTCATGTCAGCAACCAGGAAAGGTGCATGGAAGGAGATGTGTGTGTGTGTAGAGGGAGGGGGCTTGCTGGAGCTGTGTGGCCCCAGAGCTCTCTACAGCTCTGCCCTCCCTATTCTCCCACCTACTTTAGGGGATCCAGCCAGACCCCTGGGAAGGGCAGGTGAGGACTCCCTAGATGGACAGAAATCTGTGTGGGAATAGATCTTCCAGCAGAATAGTCGTGAACACACCAGCCCCAGACCTTAATTTCTAAATGGGATTGGGAATTCCTAGAAAATTGGGAGGGGGGAAAGAAGTCCTCCACCTCCCTGCCAGTAGGGGTGCAGGGCTATTTAAGAACACACCTGGGTTGGGCCGACCTAGTGGAGCATTGGTTAAGAGTTGGCTTGGGAGGCCAGCTCTGAGCAGCAGGGCCCAGGTTCGGATCCGACATGAGGGCCAGTGATGCTGCGCCCTCTACAGTTAAGATGGTGAACAACAGCTCAACTTGGCGCTGGGCTGCATGGGTCGCCAGCAACGCCATAGGCTGCAGTGGGGCCGGTGGGCAGCTGGCCTATGCTTTCCTGAGCTGCTGTGAGCCACAGTGAGCAGGTGGTCCAATGGCCCGCAAGCGACTGCCTCACAGGGAAAGAGTACAATGATGATACCAACATGGGCCAGTGAAGTGACATCCTCCACAGCTAGACTGAAGAACAAAAGGAGAGCAACTTGTCTGTTCCCCTTCCCCGATTCCCCAATTTAAAAAAAAATCTTAAAAAAAAACAACAACCCATCCGGGGAGTTGTAGGGACTGGTTCACAGCTCGAATTAGAAACGTTGGGGTAGGGGCAGCAGCGCTGGAGGGAGCTCGCAGCAGCTCCTCTCTGAAACCAACCGGTGCGAGAGAGCGGAGCTGGCTTCCACCTGGCTCGCGTGCCCGGGCGGGAGCGGCTGTGAAGGGCGAAACCAACGGTCCCTCCCACCCACATCGGAAGCTCCGTGGAGTTAGGGTCACAGAGCCGTCAACCACTGTGCGCCAGCCTTGTGGGGGCTCTGCGGGGCGCTTAGGGTCTGGTTAGGCCCCTCGGAGTTCGTCCCTTATCTGGGGGTGTGTCTTTTGATTCAGACGCTGAACGTGGCTTCCCTGGGGAGACGGTGGAGGCGGGGTAGATCCCGCAGCGCGGCAGCAGGAGCGCCCGGGCCATTCCACTCGGACTCGCAGGAGGGGGAGGGAACGGGACCCAGCGTACACCGAGCTCGTTAGCGCTGCGGCCGCTCGCACTGAAAAGGGTCGCTCTCCGCTTGGTGCGGGCTGCGCCCCAGACCCTGCTCCGGTCAGGTGGGTCTGGGGGTTCTCCGTGAGGCCTTCAGGGGAGGGCGGGGCGGGGCGAGGAGGAACTGGGGCGGGACTGCGAAGCCAGTGTCCCTTTCGCTTTCCCTTTTGTTCTTTCCTACCGTCGCTGGGATTTCGTACGGGTAAGGAGAGGGGGCCTCCCCCACGCGCATCTCTGCCTGCGCCGGAGCCCGCGCCCCCAGGTTCTCGGGGCCCAGTGCCTTCCCGGGTCCGCCCACAGGTTCGCCACCTGGCCTTGACCCCTGTGGCTCCCCTGCAGCTCCCGCTGACGCACCGACAAGTCGACAAGCAACGCTGAAAGCTAATGAGTCGCGGGGGCGCCCCGCAGCGGTGGAGCCCCGCGCGCCATGCAATCCCCGCCCGACTGGCCCCCGGAGCCTGGGGCCCTCCGGCCATCGCCCTTCCCGCACCCTGTGCTGCATGCCCTCCACGGCCTGGCCCGCGTGCTGCTCTTCCCGGCCTACTGGACCCTGGACCAGCTGCTGGGCTGCTGGGCTCCAATGGCGCGCCCCAGCGGCCTGAGATGGCTGAGCGCTGCAGCGCGAGCGGGAGCAGCGCTGCTGTTGCTGCTGCTCGTCGGCCTGCCCCTGGCCTTGCCCGGCCTGCTGCTCTGGCTGCTGCTGCAGGCCTGGCGTCGTCCCTTCTGCTATCAGCCCTCTCCGCAGTGCTTGGCGCCGCCCGCACCCTGGCGCCCGCCAGCGGAGCCAGCTCGCTGCTTCAGCTTCCTCAGCGCCAACCTGTGTCTGCTCTCCGACGGGCTGGCACGCTTCAGCAACTTGCAGCACAGCCAGCGGCGGGCCGAGGCCGTGGGCTCCGTGCTGCTCACCGGCCTGCGGCCCTCGCGCTATGGGGCCACAGGCTGCAGCCCGCCACCGCCCGGGGCGCCTTGCGGGGTGCTGATGGCAGCGGTGCCGGCCGGTCTGGACTTCGTGTGCCTGCAGGAGGTGTTCGATCTGCGCGCAGCACGCCGGCTGGTGAGCCGCCTGGGGCCCAATCTGGGCCCGGTGCTGTACGACGTGGGCACGTACGGACTGCAGCCTGGGCCGCACCTCAAGCTGCTGGGCAGCGGGCTGATGCTGGCCTCGCGCTACCCTCTGTTGCGCGCCGCCTTCCGGTGCTTCCCCGACGCTCGGCGCGAGGACGCGCTGGCCTCCAAGGGACTGCTTTCTGCACAGGTACCCGCCCACTGGCTGCGGCGCTCCCCAGCCAGGGAGGGGGTTGGGGCGTGAGGTCGAACTGGCGAGGGTTGCTGGGGCTGTCCGTGGTGTTGCAGGCGCAGCTGGGAATCCTGGATGGGCGCCGTATCGTGGGCTTCCTGCATTGCACGCATTTGCATGCGCCGAGTGGTGAGCTCGGCGGGCGGCATCGCTGGCACGTGGGCAGGCCGATACTCCTGTGTGGCGGCGGCTGGTCCCAACCCTCCCCTGAACCTCCGTTCCCCCAGCCACACACACCCCGTTTGTTTACTGCCCCAGGCACCCCGAGTCCCGTGGAATGCCTGCGTGGGCTCACAGATAAGGACCCGGCAGGGAGGGGGAGGGGGTTTGGGTTCTGTGTCCCGGATGGGGAATGGCTCCCTGGGCTGAGCCTTCCCCCCCTCCCCCCGCAGAGGACGGGCCCTTGCGCTGTAAACAGCTGACGCTGCTGCTGGACTGGGTCGAGCAGTTTGAGGCCGAGAGCTGCCAGAGTGACGAGGCCGTGGCCTTCAGCGTGCTCTTGGGTGACCTAAACTTCGACAATTGCTCCCTAGGTAAGGGCCGGCTGCAGCGGGGCGGGGCCAGGCGCCGTGGCCCCGCCCACCGAGTGCGGCCCTGTCTCCGCAGATCACGCGCAGGAGCAGGAGCACCAGCTCTTCAGCCGTTTCCGGGACCCCTGTCGCCTGGGCACACGCCGGGAGCAGCCCTGGGCCCTGGGTACGGTGCCTGGGTGGGGGCGGACCTAGGGAGGGCTCCATGGCCTGCGCTCCGGCTCATGCCCACGCTCACGCCGGTACCACGCGCCCCCAGGAACGTTACTGAGCCCTTCTACGCTCCACCACTCTGTGGCCTGCTCCCCTGAGATGCTGCGGAGGTGAGCAGCGACCTGGGGGCGAGGCACCGCCCAGAACCGAGGGGTGCCCTGGCCTTCATGCCACCGTGCCTCCTCAGGGCCCTGGAGCAGGAGGAAGGGCGCCACCGCTACCTGGCCGGCCTTCCCCATGGAGGCCGCCAGGCTAAGCCCTGGCAGGGCCGGCGCCTGGACTACATCACCTACCGGGGAGCGCCCGCAGGCCCACTGAGCCCAGTAAGTGCCAGAGCTCAGGACGCTGGGGCCCGTCTGGCGCTGGGGCAACCCCTCAACCTGACTCCTGCCCCCAGGAAGTGGAACAGGTGACATTCAGCACCGCCTTGGCCGGGCTCACAGACCATCTGGCCGTGGGACTTCGCCTCCGAGTTTCAATGCCCTTCTAAGGCAGACACAGGCGACAGATTCGCGCGGGGTGGAAACCTGGACAAGGACTCGGAGCAAGAGGCTGGCTGGTGGCAGTGGGGACAGGGCGACTTAGTGACTCTTTATTGTGTGAAGCCTCCCTCACACAGCCTCCTGGGCCCTGCGGTACTCATAGACGCTGCCGCGCTCTGGAAAGGCGGGGGCCTGCTGGGGCGACCCCGGAGGTGGGGCGGGGTCCTGCGGGTCCCCGTAGCCGCCGCCACCTGGTGTGTGGAGGCAGAACACATCCTGTGGAGCAGAGGGGCGGGTTCAGCGAGGGCATGGTCACCGCCTGCCTCCCGCTGCAGTCCCATCCCCACAGCAGTGCATCCGCAGCACTGGCCTGGGCCCTGGGGGCAGGGTATGCGGCCTGCCTTCCTTCAAGGAGCCAAATTAAACTGGGTCTCTGGTTATTTTTGCAACTCTGCTCAGGTTCTGTGGGATGGGGGCCGTAGGGAGGATGGAGATGGGACATGACAGGCGACTGTCCTTACCCCAGGGTACACGGGTACAGATGTCTTCCCACCCAGATTCACCGTGCGGCCATCCTTCCGGATCAGTAGGTTTAGGCCACGGGTACCAGGCTCGCCTCCTGCAGGAAGAGGCGCGCGGGGGGGCCCAAAAGGCAAGGAAGGAAGGGAGGTGGTGGGCTTAGTGGGGAGATCGGGAAGGGCCCAGTGGGCGAGGGCAGACAGGCTTGGGGTGCGGGTAGGGGGTGAGGAACGCGCTGCCTTGGGACAGGGAGACCCCAGGGAAGGGAGGGGAGGGGAAGCGCTCACCGTGGAGGCCGTAAGGCTGGAAGGCACGGCGCTCGGTCAGGACCGACAGCAGCGCCTCCTCACGGAACAGCAGCTCGCGGACCACACCATCCCCGCCCCGAAAGCGGCCGCGGCCTCCGGACCCCAGCCTCAGCTCGAAGCGGCGTAGGATCACCGGGTACCTGCGCGGGCCAGGGGCTGAGCGCAGCTGCCCCGGCCCGCGCCCCGCCCCTCTGCTCCGCAGGCCTCGCGGCTCACCGGCTCTCCAGAATCTCCGGGTCGGTGATGCGCGTGTTGGTCATGTGACTGTGCACGCCGCTGCGCCCGTGCCAGCCGGGGCCCGCGCCCGCGCCGCCCGCCACCGTCTCGTAGTAGCCCATGTGGGCGTTGCCCAGGGTCACGTTGTTCATGCAGCCCTGACGGGGGCAAGCGGGTGCCGCTCGGTTGGGGCGGCCTCGGCTGCCTGTGCGCCCCAGCCCGCGGCCCAGCCCACCCAGCAAGCCCTAGCCGTGGGCGACCGCCCGCCTGCGGCACCTGGGAGGCTGCACAAGCCCCGAAGGCCCCGAGGATGACGTCCACCACTCGCTGCGACGTGAGCACGTTGCCGCCCACCACGGCCGCTTCCGGGGACGGGTCGAGGATGGAGCCTCGAGGGATCACGACGCGCACCGGCGTCAGGCAGCCCTGCGGGGGAGGGACCAGCTCTTGGGGGCAACAGGGGGATGGCCGGCTCCCTCACCGCTAGCGCCTGTTGCTGGGCTGTGGCGCTGACTTCGGCCCCCTTGTTGGCCCTTCACTGGCTCCCCACACCCTGCCGACTCCTTCGGCGCCCCTAGAACCCCAGCTTCCTCCCATCTGCTGACTTCACCCACGTCGACCCGAGAACCTACAACGGACACGCCTGCGCACCTGGTTCAGCGGGATGTCTCGGCCCACCAGACAGCGCAGGCAGTAGATAAGGGCAGACAGCGTGATGGCCCTCGGTGCATTCAGGTTGCCAAACACCTCCGGACCGGTGCCGCTGAAGTCAAACACCGCGCTGCCCTGCCCACGGGAGGGGAGGGGAGGGGAGAGGTCATCAGCAGCCAGGCCACCACGCCCAGACGTCTGAGGAGGCCCCGCCCCTGCCCTGCAGCCCTGACCTGACTCAGGTTGATCTGCACGTGGAGTCGGATGGGGGAACCGTCGTCCATGTGGTCCTCTGCAGACACCTCCAGCGGCAGGCCCTTGGCTTGCCGGGAGGTCCCAAAGGCCCGAAGCATGTCCCGCACAGCCAGCTCAGCGTTTGCCTGGCGGGAAGTATGTTTAGAGGCAGCCATGCCACCTTCCAGGTGGGCCAGGTGCCCCCTTCCCCTACCTGCCCAGCTGCCTCGGGGGCTGGCACACAGCTGCCCCCATGCTCCCGCACCCAGGCCCACCTGAATATGGCCCATGTAGGCCTGCACCACGTCCAGGCCGTACTGCCCAATGAGCTCCCCCACCAGCTGGATGCCCTTTTGGTTGGCTGCCACCTGGGCACGGAGGTCTGACAGGTTGTCATGCAGGTTCCGAGTCCCACTGCAGCCAGTAATCTTGCCTGGGGCCCTCAGGGCCTCGGTGACCGCTGGATGGATGGAGTCACCGCTGAGCTACCCTCCCAACCCTGAGGCTGCTTTGCCCTGCTCCACACCTGTTGCACCTCCGCTCGACACTGTGGGCCCCCATATTGGCCCTTCACTGGCTCCCCACACCCTGCTGACTACTTCAGCACCCCAAGAACCCCCAGCTTCCTCCCGTCTGCTGAAATTTCTTCTTCCCTCCACTCCCCCACACCCCCCAGGGGCAGACAGCAGGAGGGGGCAGGGAGGGGTAGAGGGCAGCTGTCCCTGGGCAAACTCTCCTCCCTCATTCAACTCCTCCTGGCTTCTCTTTCCACCACAGGGACACACTCCCTCCAGTCTTTTCTGGGCCTCCCTCCCCTTTCTCAGGAGAAAAACCACTTTTCTTGACCCTTTCTGTTCACACTGCCCTCAGCCCTGTGGCCCCCACTGGTCCCCACAGCCCACCACCAGGGTGGTTGTCTGTGCAGCACCCCCAACAGACCTGCACGAGGCCGCCAGCCCCACTTCAGGAAAGCCCTGTTCTGGAGCCTAGACTGAGGTCCTATCTGAGGCTCCCTGGCCACTGGGTCCTCTGTCATGTGCTTGCCATGTCCCTCCCATGGTCCCTGCCCCTGGCCTCACCCCACATGGACCAAGGGAGTAGCCAGATCCACATCACTCTAATGTGTCCTTGGCACCCACGGCAGTCTGTAGCTCTGGTATCCACCCTCCACACTGTGCATGTCACCTCCCCTCACTCTGCGCTGCCCCTTGGGCTCCCAGACCCCAAAGGCCTCAGATCGGCTCTGCATTTTCCACTGTCCTTGCCCCCAGGCTGCACTGCAGCTGCTCTGTGCCCACTCAGTGTCATACTCGACACCTCATCCCACCCCCAAATCTCACCAAACACCAACCCTGAACTCCAAAACGGTTTTCCCACCCCACCCTTGCTACCCAGCTTAAGTCTCAGCATCACCATGGGGAGTTGCTGCTGCTCCCACCCCACTCCCCCTGCCCAGCATCCAGGCCACCCTCAGGTAAGCAAGGGCTGTCACTGCCACATACCAGGCCAGTGTGGGCCCAACTGCAGTCTTCCAGAGCCTCCCCACTGCCCTACCACCAGGTGACTTGGGCCCAGGCCCAGGAAAGCTCTCCGCCAGCCTGCAGCCCCTGCTCCCCATCCCCACTTCCCTTCCCTGGCCTTTCTCTGCAGCTGCCCAGTGCAAACCCAGTGACAGTTGTAAACACCATGACACAGGCTCCTCCCCTTCCTTCATGTGTATCCTGGTAGACTTCCTACCCCAAACCACTGAGGCCTTCCTGGGCCTAGGCAGAACTCAGCTCCTCTGGTCATCTCTCAGATGTCACCCCCTGGCACCTCCAGCCTCGAGGCAGGCCTGGGCCGGTGGGCTGCATCCCAGTATCCAGCCTGGCTTGGCTTACAGGCAGTAGCCATGTGTGCCAGTCCTCTGAACCCCCATCCCCTGGCCCCAGACCCACTGCCGCTCACCCTCCTCCTGGAAGACGCCCCCCTGGACGAGTTTGAAGGACAGGAAGACAGCGCCCTCCTGCTGCAGCGTGGTGGAGTGGGGGGGCATGGAACCTGGTGTGATGCCCCCGATGTCTGCGTGATGCCCGCGGCTAGCCACGTAGAACACAGGCCGCATCTGACCTGGCCAGAACACCTAGGGGTGGACAGCAATGGTGAGCTGCATGGCCACCCCTGCCCCTGAGCCCCCCGGGCATCGGCCCTCACCGGGGTGATGACAGTCAGGTCTGGCAGGTGGCTGCCCCCTGCGCTGGGGTGGTTGCTCAGCAGCACGTCCCCGGGGTGGAGGTCAGCCCCCAGGTGCTGGATCTGAAGCCAGGAGACAGGTGCTAAGTGGGGAGGGTGCGGGGACAAGGCTGGGGAAGAGGCTGGGAAACGGGCCAGGAGGGGACGCTCCAAACCTGGAACTGCACCGTCTCCTGCATGGCGCCCAGGTGCACAGGAATGTGGGGCGCATTGGAGACCAGCCCCCCATCGGGACCAAAGAGGGCGCAGGAGAAGTCCAGCCGCTCCTTGATGTTGGTGGAGATGGCCGTGCGCTGCAGGATGCGGCCCATTTGCTCTGGGGGTACAGAGTGACCAGGCACCCGCTGGCCTCATCCCACCCACGGCACTGCCCCAGGTATGGAAAGGCAGGACCCTCGGCCTCCAAGGCCCAGGGCCAGCACCGGGAGGTGGCGGTGGCCCACCTGCGCACAGTGAGGCCACAGCCAGGCTATGTCTTGCCTGCGTGAGGGGCACCCCCTCCCCCCAATACTGCCTGGAGCCCCAACAAGAACCTGGGGCCCCTTATCAGTCCTCCACCTTGCAGAGAACAGGAAAATCTTGGTGCCCCCAGCCTGACTGCATGAATAGGTTCACTGTGCTGAGCCCATCTCCTGGCACAGGCAGAAGGCAATGCCAGGTCACAGGGCTGCTGGCAAGAGGAAGGTGCCCACCCTGCCCAAGGCCTGCTAGGGCAGGGGGTCTGTGCCACCCAGAGCTAGGGCCACACTGCCTGCCCTGTCACCAGCCAAGATTCTGCTTCTGCCCCTCCCTGGGTGACACTTTCTCCCTGCAAGCCCCTGCCAGCCATGCCTCCTGCACCCACTTCTGCCCAGTACGCAGACCCCCACCTGACACTACAGGGAGCAGGGCAGGGCATGGTGGCACCACTTACCAGCAATGCTCATGAAGCGGTGTGAAAAGATGGACAGTTGGATGGGGTCCAGCTGGGTACCCACCCTGTTGGGGGCCTCGGCTCCCACTGAGATGCGGATGTCCCCAGTCTCGGTCACCTCTGCGTGGCAGCCTGGCTCCACCAGGATGGTGCTGGGGGCAGGGGTGCAGAGGGAGTGGAGGGGTCAGGCCAGACTCCCTTTCCAACCAGATAGCCCCCATCCCCAAGCCGGGGACACTCCAGCCATGAAGGGACCCCAGAGTCCTTCAGATTCCTGCAGCCTTGGGCCAGAGAACCCCACACCAGGGCCCCACAGCTCACCCGGGCCCTGGCAGCTGTGGCCCCAAGCTGCACCTCCATGGCCTCACCCTGGCCAGGCCTCAGCCCACCTGTTGCTGTCGATGATGAGGCATGGCCCCTGAAGCTTGTGTCCATAGCCCAGCTCTCCCAATAGGTACACGGGCGTCTCCTGGTAGCCCCCCTCAAAGTAGCACTGGGTCATCTGAGGAGGTGTAGGGTGAGTGAGGTTTCTAGGTCCAGCACCCTCACTGGTCCCTGTGGGTGTGGGTGGGCAGGCACAGGCAGGGCAACCTACCTTGTCTACCCGAGGAGGCCCAGTCTGTGTTTTGGGGGTGTCCTCCAGGTGAAGGCCACTGCGGCCGGTGCCCCTCACCCGCACATCATCCACCACCACTGGCCGCTCAGGGATGATGAAGCCAAACTCCCTCATGTACCTACACCCGCCGGTCCAAGGGAGCCGTCAGAACAAGGCAACCAGGCCGGCAGGCCACCCACCACGGCTCCCAGGATGCAAGCTCACACACCTCTCCACAAAGGCTGCTCCGAAGTCGCCAGCACGGGGCGAATGGGCCGTGGCCGGGTGCCGGTGTGCGGATACCATCAGCGCGCAGTCCGTGCCCTGGTAACGCAGGTGCAGGAAGCTCTCGGTGCTGACCTGGGACCTGTGTACGAGGCCGGCAGGGCGCTCATGCAGGGCACCCCTTGAGGACGCCTGGCCTGCTTCCTCCTCCAGCACTCGGAGTCCAGCCCTCCCTGACCACCCTCCAAAGGGGCCCCGCACCACCTGGGAAGCCAGGCGGTAAAGCTGCCTAGAGGGTGGCTGGGATGCTGCCAGCCCTGTGCCCGGACCGCTGCACCCCAGAGCCCCACCTGGGGAATCCCTGGGCCTGCAGAGCCTCCACACACTGCTCCTCCAAGCGGCTCAACCTCTGGTCCAGCTGCACAAAGGTCTCGGGCACGTAGGGCAGCGAGCAGGGCTCCTGCGCCTCGTGCACGACGTCTGCGAGAGCCAGCCCCAGCGCGGAAAGCAGCCCGCTGTGCCTGCGGGGCCCGGACGCGCGGCGATGAGGGCGGGGCCTCCCAAAGCCGGCCCCCCCCACGACATGTGCTCCACGCCCGGACATGCCTGTGAATGTGCACCGTGTCCATGCCCAGGGCCCGGGCAACGGCGCATGCGTGCTGTCCGCCAGCTCCCCCGAAGCAAGCCAGCACATGGGCTGAGGGGTCGTGGCCTCGTGCCTGGGGAGACAGAATGGGCCAGGGCTTCCGCTCCCACTCCGTCAGGCTCCCCACCCCTCACACCGCGCCAGGGCTGGGAGGCAGACGTACCTGCGTGAGGGCGCGGATGGGCCGGCACATGGCCTCATTGGCCACATGCACGAACCCCATGGCTACCTCCTCCAGGCTCAGCGGGGAGGCCACACAAGGCCCGTTGGTCAGGAAGCTGTTGACCTCAGTGGCCACAGCCTCCAGGGCCTTTCGGGAGGCCTCAGGAGACAGTGGCTGGTCCTCTCCCGGCCCAAAAATGCAGGGGAAGGAGGCAGGCAGCAGCCGACCCAGGACCAGGTTAGCATCTGTCACTGTCACAGGGCCCCCTGGGAGGTGTACACGGTATGGGGGTCGGGGGCTGGAGTTGGGACCAGGTATGGGCAGCGGGGCTGGGCTGAAGGGGTGGTTGGGCCTGGGCAGCCCAGCAAGGGGCCCGCAGGGTGCACAAGGGCCTTACCTTTGCGGTAGCAGGCGGGGCCAGGGTGAGCCCCTGCAGACTCTGGCCCTACCACGAAGAGGCCCGACCTTGGGGGAGGGAGGGAGAACTGAAATTGGAGGCGGGCTGGGAGGCAGGGCTGGGGGTCCAGACCCAGGTGCAGGCGCTGACCTGAAGAAGAGGCGGGAGCCCCCACCAGCGGCTACTGTGTTGATGTCCAGTTGCGGGGCCTGAAGGGTGACACCGGCGGTGCTGGCCTCGAACACGTGTTCAAACTCCCCAGCATAGCGGCTCACGTCAGTGGACGTGCCTGGTGGGGGTTACAGGGATGAGGAGTCGGAGTCACCCCACAGGGTGCAGCCTGGCTACTGAGCCTCCCCCGATCCCACCCTACAGACCTTCATACCTCCCATGTCAAAGCCGATGACAGGCTGGCCACCCTCCGCCCTGTAGGTAGTGGCGGAGTAGCCAACCACACCCCCAGCAGGACCGGAGAGCACAGCACGGGAGCCATTGAAGGAGTCCATGGGCGCCAGGCCACCATCAGATCGCATGAACAGCACCTGCACGTCCTGTGGGCAGACAGGGGGTTGTGAGGGGCTGGGCGGACACAGGGGTGGGGGAAGGCAGGCCTCACCTTGAGCTGGCCCTGGAAGCCCCGGCAGAAGCCCTGCATGTAGCGCTGGATGGCAGGTGTGAGGTAGGCGTCAGCGCAGGCTGTGTGTCCCCGGGGCACGATGCGCACCATGGGCATGACCTCCGAGGACAGTGACACATGTGTGAAGCCCAGCTCCTTGGCCAGCGTGCCGACCTGCTGCTCATGCTGGGCCCATCTGCAAGGACAACCCAGGGAATTGCACCTCCCCGCAGGCTGGCTCCCCGCCACCCCCCCACCAGCCCCCCAGGTCCTGCCCCCCACCAGGCCCCTCCTTGCCCCCCCCACTCACGTGTAGGAGTGCATGAGCACCACTGCCAGGGTGCGGATGCCTCGGGACAGGAGCCCCTCCAGCTTCCCACGCAGGTCCCCCAGGTCCACAGGCTGCTGCACCTCCAGCAGGTCCCCTGTGCGGCCTGCCAGGAAGCCATTGCCACCCCATCAAAGGTCTGTCAGGGCCTGCTGCTCCCAAACCCCAACACAAGAGGCACATGCACCTTTGACGGGCGTCCCGGCTCCTGTCTCCCCGCGATACAGCACCACACGCTCGTCTACCTCCAGCACCTCTTCGTACAGCACATCGGGCATGGGCACGGCCTGGGGGCAGGCGGATGCTCAGGGAGGCTCTGGCCTGACGGTCCTCGCTGGGGGAGGGGGGTGTCCCAACAAGCCAGTCCAGAGGCCCAGGAGGCAGAGAGGTGGGCAAGGCCCGCCCAGGGAGCAGCTCTGCCCTAGACGTCTGAGCGTGGCCAACAGCCCTGTGCCCACAGAACCCAGCATTGGGGGTGGGGGTACTCCCACCCCTCGCCCTGAACAGGCTGGCTCTGGCTGCCCCACGCCTGGGGTCCAGGACAGGGCATGGTGGCAGACAGGAACAATACAACATGTGACCACTCTAAAGGCTGGGGGCATGCAGCATTCAGCTACGAGTGCCCGGAACTCCTCTCTGTCTATCAGCTGGTGGCCTTGGGCCAGCACTGACCCTTCAAAGGACTGCCCTCCCCAAGGGGCCATGGCACCCCTAGGAAAATGCAAGTGGCACAACCCAGCTGCCTGCTGGCATGGTGAACTCACCAGGTCAAAGAGGTCCTCTCGGGCCTGGGTACCCATATGCAGCAGGTCTCGGAAGCCACGTGTCACCAACAGCGCCACCCGCTCCCCCCGCCGTTCCAGCAGCGCGTTGGTGGCCACTGTGGTGCCCATGCGGATGCTGGCAATGCGACTGGTGTCCAGTGGCCGGTCCCGTGGCAACACCATGCCCCCCTCCTGGGAACCATATGGTCAGTGTCGGGCCCCTGGCTCCAGCGTCCCCCCCCCCCCACGGCTCTGCCCTGGCCACCTGCTCCAGGATGCGCCGGATGCCCTCAGTGGGTGCGTCCACGTAGTTGGCAGGGTCCTCTGAGAGCAGCTTCAGGACCCTCACATGCCCCCCTGGGCACTGGGCAAAGACGTCTGTGAAGGTGCCTCCACGGTCGATGGCAAAATGGAAGCGCCCCTCGGGGCTGCCCATGATGATGGGGCTGCAGTCCAGCAGTGACTCTTCAGCTGGTAGTCCTGGGAGAACTGGCCAGAGGAGCTAGGGTCAGCGGGGAGGGAGGGGGGTCATCCACAGGTGGAGAGCCCAGGGCACATTTTGGATGTGGGATTCCAGGTCCAGGATGGGCTCTGGGAGTAGCCGGAGCCTCAGGACCCTGCTCAGAGGGCAGCCTGAGGCAGGGCCAGAGCTGGGCAGGTGGTGTGCCAGGCGTAACACCCCATTACCCCAGGGCTGGAATGGAAACCCACTGCCTGGAGCAAACCTTTCAGAGGGGGACAAGTCGCGGGAGCCCTCGAGCTGGGGGTCTGGGCTCTTTTAGCACAAGGAGGTACCGGGTTGGGGGCAGGTCTGGGGAGTTCCACTTCCCAGTGGCCCGACCTTCGGGTCAAGGCCGTGGGGAACACGGGACAGGGCGGGGCCTGTGCAGGTGACAGGGGAGGGGAGGAGCGGGCGGTGGGGGAGGCGGGGCCGGGGCTGCGGAGAGGGTAGCAGCAGGGTCCCACCTGGCCAGCGGCTCCAAGTCTCTCCTCGCTGGTCTGTTCCGGCTGCACTACCGCGCACCCTGCCTGCGCCCTCCCCGGGCCCGGAAGCGCGGCCCGCCCCCTGCACGACCAGTCCCGGCGCACCGGCCCTCCCGGTTGCGTCAGGCTGGCCGCCTCCGCCCTCCGCCCGGAGCAACCGGAGGAGGGCCCTTTTTAGCTGTATCCAGGGCAAGATGGCGCTGGGCTGGCAAATCCCTGTCCCCGCCCCTGGCCCTGCTCCAGGTGTGTTGGCTCCTGCGCCTCCCGGCGCATCCACCTGCCCACTCCTGTCTCCCCTTGACCCTGCACAGCTAGAGGCTTCCCCAAGCACCCTGTTGTTTCCATGAGGCCTAGGTCACCTCCCACGTGCCCGTTCCCGGGGCAGTTCCCCACTTGCAGCCCTCAGGCCAAACCCCAGGAACCACTGTCCAGCCCCTCTTTCTCACATCCCACCCCAACTTTCCAACAGTCCTGTTCTTACTTCAACCTTCAAAATGTATATCGAGAGCCCACCACACTTCACTCCCCTGCCGTAGCCAAACCCTGTCACTTGTTACCAGGACAGGGACTATCCACCCCACCTCAGTTCCCATCAGTCAGGGGGCCTAAAGGGCACTGGCCCTGGGGGGACACAGCCTGTTCTCAGGCTCCCTCTGACCCGTAAGACCTTCCTGGTCCTTGTCTGCCCTCCGGTCCACCAGCCTTGGCCTTAGCACTGGTTTCAGCACACCCAGCTCATTGCCACCTCAGGGCCTTTGCACAGACTATTCACCTGGATAGCTCCACCCCAGCCTCGTGTCTCCCTCACTCTGCTCCTGCTCTGCTCCAACGTCACTTTCTCAGTGGTGTCATCGTCGGTCACCTATTAAAAGAGCCCCCCACCTTCACCCCTAGTCCCTTGCTTTGCTCTGTGTCCCTCTGTAGCACGTCGTAGCCCCTTTCACTGTCTAGGCACAAGCTGAACGATGGAAGCCTGGTGGGTCTCTGGGAAGAGCCCCTGCGCCCCCTTGTGGCTCACCTCTTTCAGCATCCTTGAACTTGATGGTTCTGCGCCGGGGCAGCCGTGGGCTGGAGGCCACCTCAGCCAGGAGCCCATTGCCGCAGAAGCCCAGGGTGCCGCCACGGTTCCTGAGCACCTGCTTCAGCTCCTGGTTCTCCTGGATCAGCTGCACGAGCCGGCGCAGCTCCTCGTTCTCCTGCGCCAGCCGCTGGATCTCCTGCCGCAGGCCTTCGTAGCTGCTGAGGAGGGGCATGCTGACAGCGGGGGGTGGCAATGGCCAGCAGGAGCAGGCCAGGGACAGGAGACCCCACCATTGTGAGGTCAGTGCCACCCCTGCCCCCACACCTCAGCCACATTCCAGGGCTTCAGAGCCAGGCCTGGGGCTCTGACCCCCAGGAGCAGGCCCTGCGGGCCGCTGACCTCTGGCCTCCCCCAAGGCCAATGACTAGCGGAGCCCAACGGGAACCCCGGCCTTGGAGTCTCTCTAAGACCCCTCCTGGAGGACAGAAGCTTCTTTCTTTTTTGAAAAAAGATTTAATTGGGGAATTGGGGGAGGGGAACAGCGTTGGGGAATCAGGGAAGGGGAACAGACAAGTTGCTGTCCTTTTGGTCTTCAGTCTAGTTGTGGAGGAAGTTGCTTCACTGGCCCATGTTGGTATCATCATTGAGCTCTCCCCGAGTGAGGCAGTTGCTCGCTGGCCATTGGGCAGACTGTTCACGGCGGCCCACGGCAGCTCATGAAAGTGCATGCCAGCTGCTGGTCAGCCCCACTGCAGCCCATGCAGTCGCCGGCAACTCACGGCAGCCCAGCTCCAGGTGGAGCTGTTGTTCACCATCTTAGCTGTAGAGGGTGCAGTCACTGGCCCATGTGGGATTTGAACCAGCGGCCCAGCCGCTCAGAGCCCATGCTCCCAAGCCAACTCCCAACTAATGAGCCACTCGGCTGGCACAACAGAAGCTTCTTCATCTCTGCCCAGTATGGGTGTGTTGCAGGGAGGAAAGTGAGATTCAGGCCTCTCCATCTGCTAGTCCCCTGGCCACCAGCTGCAGTGTCCCCACCTGCCTGTGCCAAGGCTGGGTGACTGGGCATGGTCCCTGAGGTGGTCACGGCCAACACAGCATCTTAAGGGTCAGGAGGGTGGGTGTTTGAGCTGCCCTGAGGGAGAGGACACTGGTCCAGCAGCAGCAGGAGCTGGACAGTGGTGACTCGGCCAGTTAGAGCTCGGGAGCTGGCGAGCATGTTAGTTTGGGGCTGGAGGCCAAGAGATGGGCCAGGTGCTGGGCCTGTTGCAGGAGTTCAGGGAGTGGCATTGTCATATTCAGGGGCAGGCAGCAGGCAGGCCCCATGACACGTCTGAGGACAGCAGATTCTGGGGCAGGCAGCCACCCCCAAGGGTGACAATCAGGTTTCCATTTTCCAACATATGAAGGACTCTTCTTTCACGGAGGCTGTCTTTTAATGGGACAGCTCTGTTGCCATCATTTGGAGTCTTTTCCTTATGTTATGTCGATCACTTATTTCACATCATTGTTTCCTATACTCTGGTCTGCTCAATGCAGTTTCTTACTCATTAACCTGTAGATTCTCCTGGGATTTGCATGTCCCTTTCCCAGCTGCTTCAGTGTGGCATGATGACTCCGGGTAGGGAGTTCTCACTGGTGCTGGCTGTTGGGGGGACACTCTGAGATAAGTGTTTCAGGAGACTAGGTGGCAGCTGCACTTAATCTCAGTAGAAATAATGACCATTTTAATGGTGCCTATAATTAGGAAATCATCCTAAATCTAAGGATTATGCAGTAGAGTATTTCTGACAGGACTAATGATCTTACCCCATAAAGAATGACAGGCTCGGGGCAGTCAACTTCAACTCAGACACTCTGGAAGTCGGACGGTGAGCTGTAAGGGAAGAATTCTAAGAGAGCCCCAAGGTTTCCTGCTCAGTGGATATGCCCTGCATGATCCTAGGACTGTAAATAAAATTGATTTTACAGCCAACATTGTGTTATGTGGTGAATTAAGTAGTATCTTGGCTGAGCGTGACCTCATCAGGTGAGCCTCTCAAAGGACAGGTCTCTTCCTGGTAAAAGAGAGGCAAAGTGTGAAAGAGATTCCATGCCAGGGAGGTTCTCCATGTGGCAAGTAATGTGGGCAGTCTCTAGGAGCTGACATATCACTCAAAATATTGAGAGACAGAGAAAATCTCAAAAGTCACAACATGAACATGATTCATCACATATAAGACTAACATCTAACTCCCCATCAGAAGCAATGGGGACCAGGAGACAATGGGATGACATCCTCAAAATTGGTAAAAATCTCAAACAAGACTTGGTTGGTCCCCCTCCCCAATTCCCCAATACTGTTCCCCTCCCCCAATTCCCCAATTAAAAGAAAAAGAAAAGCTTCAAGCAAGAATCTTATACAGTATACTGGAGAACAATCTTTTGGAAATTAAGGTGAAATAAAGACAGTCCAAGATGAACAAATACAGAGGATTTGGTGCTAGCAGACCTGCCTCACAAGAAATACTGAAGAAATGTCTCTAGGCTGAAAGGAAGTTGCATCAGACAGTCATTCAAATCCAAGTGCTCAATGCAGACACACTGTACCCAGACATCAGACCTACAGAGCTGGGGAGTTAATGGATGTAGTTGTAAGACACTGCATTGCAGCCACTTGTTACCCAGCAGCAGAAAACTAGCACAGCCTCCCGGCTGAAGGAAGCTCGGGACCTGATGATAAAAGAGGCAGAAATGAAGTGCCACTCTCCCATGGCAGTCAGTGCGGTGAGACCTGGGATGGGAATTTGAATGGATACTCATGAACCCTCTTTCCTGGCAGAAGCAACCCCTTCCACCTTGCTGGAGGAGCCTGGCAGTGGCCTCGCCCCTTTGAGGGGCTCGCCTGGTGAAGGCAGGCTCAGCCAGGATACCTCAGCTTGCCATATAATATAACCTAATGTTGGGTAAAATCCATTCTAGTCACAGTCCTGGGATCATGCAGGGTGTGCCCACCAGGCAGCTACTTGCTGCAACCCAAAGATGCACATGCTACCCTCCCCTCAAGGAGGGGGTCTTTCTCACCCTGTGAAATCTGAACTGGCCGTGTGCTTGCTTTCTTTCTTTCTTTCTTTCTTTCTTTCTTTCTTTCTTTCTTTCTTTATTTATTTATTTCGAGGGCAGTGTCACTGGCCCTCATATGTGGGACCCGAATCGGGGCCGCTGGCATCCCAAGCCAGCTCTTACCCACTGTGCCACTCGGCCGGCCCCGTGTGCTTTATTTTTGACCAGAGGAATGTGGTGGAAGTGACAGTGTGCCTGCGCCAAGCCTTGACCATAGGATGCCCAGGAGGGCTGAGTGACCCTCTCACTCTGGATATTGACCAAAGGGCAAACAGCATTTGTTCCAGGAGGTCTCAGTTTTGGTAAGAGCAGGACTCAGTGGCACTTGAGCCTGAAACTGCTCCCCCCCGCCCCCAGCTCCCCATTATGAAGGCTCCACTCCAACAGAGTGTAGCCCAGAACAGGGAGCTCCATTGCAGGATGGAAGTTCCACTGGGAAGGACAAGTGAGAAGACAAGGCCTGTCATCCTCCCCACCACCCACCCGTAGATATTGGGAATTGCTCTGAGGGAGGCAGGCTTCCACCCGACCCCTCCCAGGGTGAGCAGCAGGATGGGAGGCCTAGCAGCTCCACAGCAAGGCTGAGCAGGCAAGCTTTCTTTGGAGGTTGAGTGTGGTATTGTGGAAGACAATGGATATCTTAGTGGTGAGAAGTAACGAAAAAGCTCCAACAAATTACCACAAACTTGAAACCTTAAAACAACAGAACTTTCTTCTCTTTCAGTTGTGGAAGCCAGAAGTCCAAGCTGAGTGTTATGGGCTAAAATCAAGGTATCAGCAGGAATGGTTCCTTCCGGAGGCTCCAGACAATTCTTTCCTCCCCTTGTCCAGCATCCAGCATTCCTTGGCTTGTGGCTACATCACTCCAATCTCTGTCACTGCGGTTACTTCATCTTCTCTCTTCCGTATCCAAACATCCCTCTGTTTCTACTTTAAAAGGATACTCATGATTACACCTGGAAAATCCAGGACAATCTCACAAGATCCTTAACATGATCATAGCTGCCAAGTCCCTTTTGCCACATAACACTCACAGCCATCAGACATTGGGACCTGGATGTCTGTGGCAGATATTCTGCAGCCCATTACACTGGCTGCACATGGGGCCGACTTGAAATCTTTCTCCAACGTATCCATCAGCAAAGGACAGTGCCTCACTAGTGGGGAGCTCAAGCAGTCTTTGCCCAACAGGGGGCTGAACCCTAAGCCATGTTAACCCAGATGCTGGGAAGCGAGCTTTAAATTTAAGAACTGGGGGGGCCGGCCGAGTGGCGCGGTGGTGAAGAGCTCGCTTGGGACGCCAGCGGCCCCGGTTCGGATCCCACAGATGAGGGCCACTGCCTTCTAAAAACAAAAACAAAAACAAAAAAAAACAGTTTCAAAAGCCGCTACAGCTGTACGCATACTACTTCCTGTATTTGTATATAATTTGTATGTAATTAAGTGACTACGGAGAAATACATGCAAATAGCCATTTATTAGGTTAAGGTCAATGAGGGGGAGGTGCGGACAGAAGAACCAAGCCAATGTGGGAAAGAACATTAAAACTGCTCTGCAAAGAATGTGACCGTGTGTGCGTATAATATAAAGTTACGTCTATTTTTAAACGGAAACACTAAGCGGTAAGGAGAGGAGGAGAGGCAGTGTGTCCCGGCTGGGGGACTGAGCGGCCTCCCGGACGCTCCAGGCCTCAGACCAGCCAGGCGGGCCAGGCGCGGGGCGCGGGCGCCAGGGGGCGACCAGGGCGCGTGGGAACCGCCCAGCGACCAAGGGGCGCAGCCGGGAGGTCCTAGACGGCAGCGGGTCTCCACCCTGGGCGGCCCCGGGCACAGCGCTCTCCGCACGCACTGCCGACGTCCTCCAGGGCCCGACATGAGGGCAGCGGCAGCTCCCGGAGCCGTCCTTTGGAGGCCGGAAGTGGGGCGCCGGCCCGCCGGAAACCGTAGCCCTCCCGGAGGTCGGAAGTGGTGAGTCGGCGACGTCCGGAACCCTGGGTCTCTGAGACCGGAAGTGGGGTCAGGGCCGCTGGGAAGCGTAGTTCTCCGGGAAGTGGAAGCGGTCTTGCGGCCGAGCGGCATGGCGGGGCTGGAGCTCCTGTCGGACCAGGGCTACCGAGTGGACGGGCGGCGCGCCGGAGAGCTGCGCAAGATCCAGGCGCGGATGGGCGTGTTCGCGCAGGCCGACGGCTCGGCCTACATTGAGCAAGGCAACACCAAGGCGCTAGCGGTGGTCTACGGGCCGCACGAGGCGAGTGGGCGTGCGCGAGCCGGGCGACCGCGGGGCGGGACAGCGCAGGCTCGGGGGGCCACGGCCGGCGCCCCTCCGTGTACGCAGCACATCTTCGGGGCCGAAGCTCAATCGGACAAAAGCCGAGGTCCTTATACTGTTGTGATGCACGGTGGTCCCTGCCCTTTTCACCCGCCACTGCCTCCTGCTCCCTCCACCCCTCTTGGCTCCTCCGCGAGGCGCCAGGCGCGCTGCCCCTCCTTTCCTCACCTCTCTACCCCGACTTCACGGCCTGGATGACACCTCCTCCCCAGACCACCTTATTCACGTGGCAGGTGCCATTCTCTACAACCATACGCTTCCCTGCCCTTCTGCACCTGTCACCTCAGACACCAATTTAACTTCTCTTTCTCATTTGTCTCTCCACTGGAACATAAGCTCCGGGAAGACAGAGACTTTAAATAAAGCCGCCTGTTTTATTGCCAACTCCCCAGCGCTGTAAGGGTGCCTGCCAGCACAGGCACTGAAAAAAAAAAAAAAGGTTGCTTAGCGTATGAGTTTAGAGCCCAGTTTTTCTGGGAGAGGAAACTGGGAGGTCAGAGTTGGTGGAAACAAGAAGGGCACGTTTGCCTGAGAAAGGCTGCTGGTAGGGGAGATGGGGAATAATCCCAAATGAGATCAGAGGTTTCAAAGGAGGTCATTGTTTCTAGGGAGGGGAAGAATGTAAGGTTTTATCTCACATGTGATGGAAAGCCTTTGGAAGGTGAACAGGTTATGAGGTTATGCAGAGGAGACCGAATCATACTTGATATTTGTAAACAGACTGGCTCTGGTTGCAAATGAAAAATGGGTTGGGAGGGGGCGAGGCAAGGATGGAAACAGAGGCCTGTTAAGACAGATTGTCGCGTCCTGCACGACAAAGAGCAGTGAAATTCGGGAATGGCGGCAAGGATTGAAATAAACACAATACACCAGAATTATGGTATAGCAGGGGCCAAGGGACCGGCAGCCTCTAAGTGGGAATGCTGGCCCCAAAGTGGGCCGATGCAAGCTTTTATTGAGAAACTTCAAAGGAAGATTTATTTCTCCAAGTTCTGTGAAGTAGTGCCTACTGACCATCTCCCCGCCACTCCCCTTTGCATTCCAACACGTCCCGTGCCTTTGTGCACACACACTTGACCCCAGGGATGGCACCAAGGATAATAAAACCATCCAATAAGGGAGACAGCCTGATATCTTTCCATCAGGCCCCAGCATTCTGGGACTCTCCCTCAAGGAGGTTTTACTGATATTATTTCCACTGGGTCCCAGTTTTCCGGGACACTTCTTTATCTGTCTTTTTTTTTTTTTTTTTTGAGGGCAGTGTTACTGACCCTCATATTTGGGACCCGAACCGGGGCCGATGGCTTCCTAAGCCAGCGCTTAACCACCGCACCACTCGGCCAGCCCTTCTCTGTCATTTTTGACATGGGGCAAGCGCAGGGGTACCAAGTAGGTTGGTGGTTGCTAGGCAACAACAGATGAGATCCCGAGGTGATGGTGGCTTAGACTGTTCAAATGGCCCTCCCTCGGGCTGAGTTTCAGAGGTAAAGTAGTTGAGTTACACTGGTTGAGATATTGGAGGTAGGGGGAGACAGAGGAGGGAGGCGGAGGACTGGTGCTTGAGCCAGGGGAAGGGCTGGTGTGAGCTGGGAGGAATGGGCCTGGCTCATGTGTCTTTTCTCCCCCAGATCCGGGGCTCCAGAGCACGAGCCCTGCCAGACAGGGCCCTGGTGAACTGTCAGTACAGTTCTGCAACCTTCAGCACAGGTGAACGAAAGCGGCGGCCACATGGGGACCGGAAGTCTTGTGAGATGGGCCTGCAGCTGCGTCAGACCTTCGAGGCAGCCATCCTGACGCAGCTGCACCCTCGCTCCCAGATTGACATCTACGTGCAGGTGAGTGAGCAGCAGCCCTCCACCTGGGGAAAGGGAGGGTGTGAGGGTCGTGGGGGGTCGGCAGTCCAGTGCACTGATGCCACTGGGGGGGGTTCCCTGCAGGTGCTCCAGGCAGATGGTGGGACCTATGCAGCTTGCGTGAACGCAGCCACACTGGCAGTGCTGGATGCTGGGGTGCCCATGCGGGACTTTGTATGTGCCTGCTCAGCCGGTTTTGTGGACGGCACAGCCCTGGCAGACCTCAGCCATGTGGAGGAAGCAGCTGGTGGCCCCCAGCTGGCCCTGGCCCTGCTGCCCGCCTCAGGCCAGATCGCACTGCTGGAGATGGACGCCAGGCTGCATGAGGACCACCTGGAGCAGGTGCTGGAGGCCGCAGCGCGGGCTGCCCGCGATGTGCATGCCCTGCTGGACCGTGTGGTCCGGCAACATGTGCGCGAGGCCTCTGTCTTGCTGGGGGACTGATCATTGGCCCCTGTGCCCAGAATAAAATCCACACAGTCCACTGCACTTCCATTGCCCCATGGCACTTTGTGCTCTCAGAGCCTGGCTCCTGGGCATGACCAGGGACCCTCCCCATACATGAACTACATGCCTCTTGCAGCCTCAGGATTCAAACCCTGAAGAAGAAGGGTGAGGGGGTGCGGGTGCAAGTGTGTCTGTGGGTGGAGAGAGCAGCCTGTGCCCAGAAGGGTTCAAGGCAGCTGAGTAGTCAGGCGGGGCCTGGCCGAGTGAGCTAGACCAGTAGACTGGGGCCCTGAGCACAAGGGCTGAGGGGGAACTTCACTGGCTGCGCACCCACCCTGGAGACGTGGGGGTCCATGTCCCACGACCTGTGGACTATGGATTGGACCAAATGTCCCCTATCCCCCTGGAACTCTTTGGGCCTATGCTGCAATTACCCTGGGCTCCAAAAATTCAAGAGACACATATTCTCATGTGGAGTCTTCTCAGCTCTGACCCGCCCTCAGTGAAACACAGACACCCCCCTCCCCACCACTGCGCCTTCCTCTTCAGCAGACTCCCCTTGCCTCCACCTCCAGCTCTCAGACCACAGTCCCTGCAGTCCACACCCGGAGTCCACCGCCCGACCCGGACAGGAGTGTTCCGCGGCCCCTTTGAAACCTTATTCGGCTGGCAGTACCATCGTCACCTTTCTCCCTTGGTCATCGACGCCATATATGACCTGGGTGCCAGGCTCACGCTGTGATTCCATTCAGGCAACCACTGCCGTTTTTGGTGACTGGCATCCATAGGATGCCAACGCCTTGGTCAGTTCACAGAAGCCCTCTTACTTCCAGGACCCACTCCATGGGCACGCAGACCTGTCATTGCCAGTCAGGAGCAGTACCTTCAGAGTCCCCGGGCATCCACGCTTTGTTTGCCGCCTGCGTTTTCCACCCACCTGCCCCTAATTCATCACCTTCCTCTGATTCTAAGAGCCTGAGTCGGACTTGCTCGCTGCCCCCGACAGGCCGTAGCAGTCGCGAGCCGTGCCCATCGCTCTGTGGCTCTCTGCACTGAGCGGCCGGAATCCCGCCCGCAGTCCGGCTCCGGCCACGCCCACTCTGCTCCGCCCCGCGCGGTGGCCGTCGGGATGCGCGTGCGCGAGGACGCGAAGGCCGCCGGGAGCGGAAGTGCGGGAGGGCTCGGAGCCCGACGTTGACAGGCGCTGCACGCCGGGCCGCGGGCTGCAGCTGGCCTCCGCAGCGGGACCCCGCGGTCGCTCGGCCCCGGCCCGCCATGGGCCTCCTGTCGGACCCGGTGCGCCGGCGCGCGCTCGCCCGCCTCGTGCTGCGCCTCAACGCGCCGCTCTGGTAAGTGCGGGGCCTGGGCTCGAGCTGCCGTCGCGCGTCCCCTGCCGCCTGTCTGCATCACCCAGGGCATCAGGCGCGGGGCGCGGCTCCCGTCGGCGCCCCGGAGGCCGTGACTCCGGTTCCAGGGCCCTCGACACGCCCCCCGTCGACCCCGGGTGTAGAGGTGGAGGTCCCGGGCGGGGGGCCCAGGACATGCCAACACTCCGGTGGCCCCTCCGTGGCCTCTCCCCGCAGCGTGCTGAGCTACGTGGCGGGCATCGCCTGGTTCCTGGCGCTGGCTTTCCCCCCGCTGACCCAGCGCACTTACATGTCGGAGAACGCCATGGGCTCCACTATGGTGGAGGAGCAGTTTGCTGGTGGAGACCGTGCCCGGGGCTTTGCCCGGGACTTCGCTGCCCACCGCAGGAAGTCGGGGTGAGCGGTGGAGCCGTAGGTATGGGGGACGCAGGGATGGGCAAGGCCAGGGAGCTCTGCTCAGAGGCTCTTTTGTGTCTCTAGGGCTCTGCCAGTGGCCTGGTTGGAGCGGACGATGCGGTCAGTGGGGCTGGAGGTCTACACGCAGAGTTTCTCCCGGAAACTGCCCTTTCCAGATGAGACTCACGAGCGCTATGTATTGTGGGGAGGGAGTGTGCCTGGGACCCACGAGCACCTTGAGGGGGTGGCTTGGGGCCAGGGAAATCCCTGGTGGGCATTCTGTGGCCAAAGGAGAGGCTTCGGCTGTGTGAGGGTGGAGTGGTGCTGAGGCCTCCCCATCAATACTGTGTGCAGGTGGTGGCAGGCACCAACGTGTACGGCATCCTGCGGGCCCCTCGAGCTGCCAGCACCGAATCTCTGGTGCTCACCGTACCCTGTGGCCCTGACTCTACCAACAGCCAGGCTGTGGGGCTGCTGCTGGCACTCGCTGCCCACTTCCGGGGTGAGCCTTGGGCTACTGCTGGCAAGGGAAGGTTTGGCCACTGCCTCATGCCCTGCTGACACTGCCTCTGGCCTGCAGGGCAGATTTACTGGGCCAAAGATATCATCTTCCTGGTGACAGAACACGACCTTTTGGGCACTGAGGCTTGGCTGGAAGCTTACCACGACATCAATGTCACTGGTGGGTACTCTGGCCTGGCCTGGCCCTTCTCAGGACCACTGTCCTCCCAGCCCCCATTGGCAGCTCACTCACCTGCCCCACAGGCATGCAGTCATCACCTCTGCAGGGCCGAGCTGGGGCCATCCAGGCAGCTGTGGCCCTGGAGCTGAGCAGCGACGTGGTCACTAGCCTTGATGTGGCTGTGGAGGGGCTCAATGGGCAGCTACCCAACCTTGACCTGCTCAACCTCTTCCAGACCTTCTGCCAGAAAGGGGGGCTGCTTTGCACGCTGCAGGGCAAGGTAGGCGGGCTGCTTGGGGGTGTAGGGCCTGGGTGGGAGTGAGCTGACCCTGTCTCCTACCCTCTAAGCTGCAGCCCCAGGACTGGACATCTGCAGATGGGCCACTGCAGGGTCTGCAGACCCTGCTGCTCATGGTCCTGCAGCAGGCCTCTGGCTGCCCCCATGGCTCCCACGGCCTCTTCCTGCGCTACCGTGTGGAGGCCCTGACCCTACGCGGCATCAATAGTTTCCGCCAGTACAAGTATGATCTGGTGGCAGTGGGCAAGTACGTGGCTCTGGGTCGCTGTCCCTGGGGTGGGGGTGGGGCGGGGTCTGGCCGCTGTGACGCTGGCCTTTACCTGGCAGGGCTCTGGAGGGCATGTTCCGCAAACTGAACCACCTCCTGGAGCGTCTGCACCAGTCCTTCTTCTTGTACCTGTTGGCTGCCCTGTCCCGCTTCGTGTCCATTGGCCTCTACATGCCTGCTGCCGGCTTCTTGCTCCTGGTCCTGGGTCTCAAGATATCCTGCGCACCCCTGCTGTCCACTGTGGCCGCTTGGGTCCCCTCCACTCTAGGCTGGGAGAGCCCTCCATCCTCAGGGTGGGGGTGGGGGAGCCCTGGATCCCCACCGGCAGACCCCATCACACCTCGTCAGCGTCCTTGACGAGATCACGCTCTGGAGCTGTGGATGCGGCTACACGAGGCCGGGGCAGGCCCTACGGAGGTGGGGGCGGCCTCTGCACCCAGTACCCCTCTCCCCGCTGCACAGGTGATGGTTCCCACTCCTGATCTTGGGCCGGGCTTCCCAGGTCCCGAGGTGGTCAGTCCCCACTGGGGGTGCTGAGGACCCCAGGGCCCATCTCCAGGTGCCTGTGTGCCTCGCAGGGCGTGGGGCTAGCCTCGCTGGTGGCGCCCTTGCTGATCTCCCAGGCCATGGGCGTGGCCCTCTACACTCTCCCGGTGCTGGGCCAGCATGTGGCCGCCCAGCACTTCCCCGTGGCCGAGGCCGAAGCTGTGGTGCTGACGCTGCTGGCCATCTATGCGGCGGGCCTGGCTCTTCCACACAGCACACACCGGTGAGGGGCCAGGCGGGTGGGCTCTGGCAGGGGCTGCCCTGGACACGCGCGCAGCTGCCTCTGAGACCCTTGCCCTTCAGGGTGGTGAGTGCACAGGCCCCGGACAGGGGCTGGATGGCGCTGAAGCTCGTGGCCCTCATCTACCTGGCACTACAGCTGGCCTGCATCGCCCTCACCAACTTCTCGCTGGGCTTCCTGCTGGCTGCTACCATGGTGCCTGCCGCTGCACTCACTGAGCCCTGTGGGCCCCGGTACGTGCTGGTCACCATGGAGCCCTCAAGATGAGATGTGTCCCCCACCACAAACTTAGACCCCACACGGTATCCCTCCCCCAACTCAGAGCCCACCCTGTCCCTGCCCCTCTGCCCAGGCCACTCTATGCTGCTCTGCTGGTGCTGACAAGCCCGGCATCCACGCTCCTGGGCAGCCTGTTCCTGTGGCGGGAACTGCAGGAGTCACCGCTGTCGCTGGCCGAGGGCTGGCAGCTCTTCCTGGGGGCGCTGGCCCAGGGGGTGCTGGAGCACCACACCTACGGCGCCCTGCTCTTCCCGCTGCTGGCGCTGGGCATCTACCCCTGCTGGCTGCTCTTCTGGAATGTGCTCTTCTGGAAGTGATGTCCGTTCGCCCGCGGCGTAAAGACAAGACTGTGACGGGAACTCCCCAGACCCCGTACCTCCCTTCCTAGGAAATAAACAAGTGTCTTGCTCCGGCCGCCCTTGGGCCCGTGGCCTGCTGTCCGCTCGCTGTGCGCATGGGGCCCTGGGCTAGTGGGCGAGAAGCTGCCTGTGGGGCTTGGCATTCCCGCACACCTTCCAGCCTCCTGGCAGGAGTGAGGGCCCCAGCCGCGTGTGCACTCCCCCAGCCCTGGACATCTGTGCGTACCTTGGTCCAGCGCCGAGGGAGGCATGGTGCTTGGAGAAGAAACATGGGGCAGGGCTTGGTCTGACGGGGAGGCACCCAGGACCTCACAGTGCTGTGTAGTCAACCCCAGGGCTGCCGGGTAGAGGCTGGAGCTGGAGCCCCGCACAGGAGGCCTGGGGAGTGGGCTGTGGGCTTAGCATCCGGTCCAGTTTCCTTGGCTGGACCAGCCTAGGCCAGGTGCCCATAGTGGGCAGGGCTGTAGCAGAGCAGAGGAGCCCACCCAGGCCACTAGGATGAAGCCCCGGGGGGAGAGCACTGATCGCCGGCACAAACAAGCTGCTGATTGTACCGGGACCCCTGAAAGGAGCTGGGACACCCAGTGTCCATTCTGGAGCAAAGAAAAGCAAAGTGTGGCTCTTTGGGGATGTCAGGGCCACATTAGGCCAGAGAGGCCTCCCCTCAGAGGAGGGCCTCAGTGCCCACGGGGCAGAGGTGAGTACGGCCTCGTACAGGCCTCAGTGTCAGAAGGGAGGCAGAGCTGCACGGCCTGGAGGAGCCGCTCAGGACCAGAGTCCTTTCAGTACTGCATCCCAGAATGGAGTGGCCTGGGAAGCCCCAGCCCCCTGCCCCCTGGCCACGGCCTGCCTCTGGTGGGGCTTGTCCTCCCATGGGAGGCTCCCCTCCACATCTGGGGGTCAGCTGGCACCCCCTCCCCCCCAGGGCCAGCACCCAGAGGGATTTTCTCTGGGGCCTATCTCCAGACGTCACTGTGGGTCCCCTGTTGGGGCGTGTGCCTGTCCAGTATTATTGGGATGGGGTGGGACAAGGGTGCTGGAGACCCTATTATGACTAGCAACCTGTCTGGCCTGCTCACCCCAAGGTCTGGCTGGAACCTCCAGTTGCTTTCTGTGTTGAACGAGCTATATGGTGCCTGAGGCTGGGGAGAGATCCCTCAGGGCCCAAAGGAACATCTCCCAGGCTGGCCTTCTCCTTCGGTCTCTTCCCTGGCAAGTCCGGCACCACTCCTCTGTGGACCTGTTTTCCAAGACACCCGCACATCCCTCTGTCTTGGTTGCCCATTGTCTCTGTCCCTGTGGGCTGGCAGCTAATACAAAAAAATGGCCTCTGTCAGCCATTTTTAACTGGACTTAGGCAGTCGCTTGAACAGTCATGAACAGACATTAAATCACGGGACATAGATGTGGGGACAAGAGCTGAAAGATGATCTCAGTTGTGTCTGAGCTCTTCCCCATGCAGAACCCTTGTCTGTACACAGAGTGGGAGGGGGCCCCTGGAAATGACAATGCTGATGTGTTGGCAGAATTTCTGTTCTGAATTTTACTGTCACTACAGTTTTTTAAAAGAAAATGTCAGGTGGTAAAGATGTAGGTCAGACATAAAAGGGATGCGTATAAGGTTCTCAACACTTTACTTTGAGGGTGTAGCAGAGTCTGCTATCTGTCCCCCAATATCTGTTCTTAGTCATAGAGCCCCAGTTTATTTTTTATTTTTTTTATTTATTTTTTTTTTTTTGAGGGCAGTGTCACTGGCCCTCATAAGTGGGACCCGAACAGGGGCCACTAGCTTCCCAAGCCAGCGCTTAACCGCTGCGCCACTCGGCCGGCCCTAGAGCCCCAGTTTAAATACGAGTGCAGGCCACCCCAAATGATACTCTCGGTCTGTGATGCAGCCAGGTGTGACCATGTGACTGCTATGGCCAATATGATGTGACAGAAGCTTCAAGGGTGAATTCCAAGAAGAGACGTCACAGACTCCACAGCCCCAGTCTCTCTCTTGCCCAAGGGAATGTGGAAGTGATGGTTGGGATGTGAAGTATCTCTGGGACTTGATGTATAGCCCATGTTGAGGGTGGAGGGAGACCACGATGGGGCTTGACCATCGGAGCCATCACCGCAGCCCCTGGTTGTTAAAGGGGGCTTTACTTACGAGGAAGAAACAACCCTCTACCTTGTTTAAACGGTTGTCATTCAGAGCTGTCACTCTGATCCAGAACTAACCAGGACGGGAGGGGCTGGCCTGGGTGGTGGCCAGCTAGACAGATGCAGAAGTATGGGTGCACTGCTGTATTGATAATTGGATTTACTGGTAAGTCCTCACGTGCTGCTTGTCTCCCTTGCCTGAGGGAAGAAGTGCCATGGGGGTGGGGACTTTCCTGCCACTTCTACATCCAGAGCCAGGCATATAGCATAACATGTTTTTGTTGAGTAAAAGAAGGAAAGAATCGGCTCCATGAGCTCTATCGTGAAGGTCAAGGAAGAAGCTCCAGGGGCAGACTTGTTGGCTTTCACAGGGGCCTGCAGATTTGCTTGTGGCTTGTGATGGGGGAGGCCACCCTTCACACGTCTCTCGGCACCCAGCAGACGCCCCATGATCAGGCCCTCCCCAGACACCCTTCTTGGCATTGGGAAGCCTCTGGCAACTCACCTGGGTGTCCCAGGTTTCCTCTGTGCTGTCCTCAGACCCTTTGCCAAGTCTCCCCACTCCACCTGAGGTGTCAGTGTCAGGCACTCAAGGGCTGCTCTGGGCATGGTTACCTGCGAGCTGCTCCCACAGGCTCCAGCTGCCTTCATGCCCACGCTCGTCCTGTCTCCCACCCAGGCTTGTCTTCTGAGGCCCCATCCATGCCACTTCCAACTCTTGAATGTGCCATGGTCACCTCTAAGTGTCCCAACCTGAACAGCTTCCACCCCACGTGCACCTCCTCCCCTAACCCCATTAGTCTATTTTCCACCTCTTTCTAGATTTGCTTCATCTGGAATCGCATCAATGGACACACAGGATGTAGTCTTCAGTGACCACTTCTCTCACTCAGCATCACATTTTCAAGGTTCATCCATGTTGTGCGTGTCAGTACTTCCTTTATAGGGCTGAGTATCCCCCTGTGGTGTGGACAGGCCCCACGTTTTGTTTACCCATTCATCAGTTGATGGACATTTGGGTTGTTTCCATTTTTTGGCTGTCAACATGCATGCACTCAGCCAGTGAGAACAGTCACCACCCTGAACTCTGGCTTTCCTCCAATGGACTTTCATTCAAAGCACCCCCTTCCAAGTTCCTCCTTTTTCTCTATAAAGTAACGTTGCTCTCCTTTGTTTGCTGGACTTGCCTATAGTTTTTGCCGTAGCATGTTCATCCTGAATTGCAATTGTCTGCCATTCCCAAATAAACCCTTTTTGTGTATGTGGAAAAAATAACTGGCTGTTTGGTTTTTAAGGTCAACATTGCCTTTGATTAATTTCCAGAGCTCTGAAAATGTTGATTCTGACCATTTTTGCTAGCTTTTTTTTTCCTTCCTCTTATGGAAGGAGAGAGGGGAGGCACATTTTCCGAGGTCTTTACTCTATTGTCACTGAGGACTGACAGTAGCTTCCTGAGGTACTTTGGCTCCTGGCTTCTGTGGCTGACGGTTTCTGGATACATGTGCCCAATAAATCCTTGTCGTCTGGATGAGGGAGAGCACCGAGTTCAGCCTGGAGAGGCCCATTCTAAGCCCAGGGCAGGGGTGAGGGGCCACATCTGGAGGCCCCCAGCCTTCCCGCAGTGTCCTCCCTTTTCTGGAGCCGGGGCCCTGCCTGTGGCCGAGGGAGGGTGCGACGGAAGGCCAGGCAACCACCGCTGCACCGCGCAAGTCTGGACATGCGGCTGGACGAAAGCGCGCGATGGCCTCGGATACACCGTGGATTCACGACCAGGGGCGCCCGGGCCTGGGCGGCGCGTCACCGCCGAGCCCCGCAGACCAGCCACCCCGACCGGGACCCAGAAGCGTTGGACGTTGTCACGGCAACACGGAGACGCGACGGGGCCCCGCCCAGCCGCCGGTTTCCACGACAACCAGGGAAGCGCGGCCCGGCGGCGCCCGGGCCCCGCCCCGCGCCCCAGGCTCTCGCGAGGTTTAGGCTCCCGGGGCGCCGCAGGGGCCGACGGAAGCGGCGGCCGCGCTGAAGACGGCCAAGATGGCGGCTGCGGCGGCTTCGCTTCGCGGGGCGGTGCTGGGCCCGCGGGGCGCGGGGCTGCCGGGCGCGCGGGCCCGCGGGCTGCTGTGCGGCGTGCGGCCCGGGCAGCTGCCGCTGCGGACGCCTCAGGTGAGCGCTGGCCCGGCCCCCGGCCGCCGCGTGGCCCCGCCGCCCGTGAAGGTCACGGCGGGGAGGCTCCGGGCGCGGGCCGCACAGCGGGGGAGCGGCCTCGGCCGCCCGGAGCCCCGGCCGCGCCTCTGCGGCCGGCAGACTAGGTGCCTCGTGGGCGCAGGGCGCGGCGCCCACTCCGCGCAGCAGAGGCGCCTCGGGCCGAGCAGGGGGCCGGCGGGGCTGGCGCGCCGCGGGGTCGGGGCAGAGGGCTCTCCCCGGGCGAGCGCCCAGGCTCGCCCCGCTGCTCCTCGCAGGCCGGGCCCGCGTCCTGGAGTGACCTCGGCCTGACCTCGGCCCGCTGCTTGTGACCTTGGCTCGCCCCATCACCCTTGCTCACTTCGGCTGGATCCCCAGCCCGGGGTCCAAGAACGTGCCTCGCATCCGCTCCTCAGGGCCGGTCACGGTCCAGGGGTCAGCAGCGCGGGGACGTGGGGCGGGCAGCAGGTGGCCAGGGCGGGCGGGCGGGCGGGCGGCACAGGCAGGCGCAGAGAGTCGGATCCCAGGTAGGGCTGGCTGGTGTCCTGGCAGGCGCTGAGCGGGGCTCTTGCAGGCAGTGTCCCTGTCGTCCAAGTCCGGCCTGTCCCGCGGCCGGAAAGTGATGCTGTCAGCGCTGGGCATGCTGGCGGCAGGGGGTGCAGGACTGGCCGTGGCTCTGCAGTCCGCCGTGAGTGCCAGCGACCTGGAGCTGCATCCCCCGAACTATCCGTGGTCCCACCGTGGCCTCCTCTCTTCCCTGGACCACACCAGGTGTGCGGCTGGCTGGCTGGGGAGTTGCTGGGCGGACTGGGTGGGGTGGGATCCTGCGAGTTGCTAACCCTGTCGCTCTCTTAGCATCCGGAGGGGTTTCCAGGTCTATAAGCAGGTGTGCTCCTCCTGCCACAGCATGGACTACGTGGCTTACCGCCACCTGGTGGGCGTGTGCTACACAGAGGAGGAAGCTAAGGCCCTGGCAGAGGAGGTGCGGGGCCTGGGGTGCAGGGGACCCGGGGGCTGGGGCTCCCACGTGGGGGACAGCAGTTGTGATGGTCCTTTTGGTGGCAGGTGGAGGTTCAGGACGGCCCCAATGAGGATGGCGAGATGTTTATGCGGCCAGGGAAGCTGTCTGACTACTTCCCCAAACCGTACCCCAACCCCGAGGCTGCCCGAGCAGCCAACAACGGAGCACTGCCCCCTGACCTCAGCTACATCGTGCGAGCTAGGTACCCAGCTGCCCGCCAGGTTGGGGGTGGGGAGTAAGGGCCAGCCAGTCCAGGGGCTGAGCAGACACGATTCTGGTCCCAGGCATGGTGGCGAGGACTACGTCTTCTCCCTACTCACGGGCTACTGTGAGCCACCCACCGGGGTAGCGCTGCGAGAAGGCCTGTACTTCAACTCCTACTTCCCTGGCCAGGCCATTGCCATGGCCCCTCCCATCTACGACGAGGTCTTGGAGTTCGACGATGGTGAGCCCCCCACCTTGGGTCCTTCCCCCACTGCCAGGATGCTTCTCTGGGTTCTCAAGCCCAAGGTCCTGCCCTCTCCCTGGCTGGGGGGCGCTCATGGGCAGGCTTCACAGCCTGTCCAGCTCAGACCCCCATTCTTTTTGGAACCGATCCGCTCCATGGAGGGGATTTTCAGAGAGCGACCTCAGGTTGGGCAGGGCCCCCCCAAGGGCAGCCCTCACCACTTGTCCTTGGCCCAGGTACCCCAGCTACCATGTCCCAGGTAGCCAAGGACGTGTGTACCTTCCTGCGCTGGGCATCGGAGCCAGAGCACGACCATCGGAAACGCATGGGGCTCAAGGTGAAAGTCCGGCAAGGGGCACAGTGGACATGGGAGGGGCTGGGAGTGGGAGCCGGGCAGGGTCCTTCCCGCTACCCGCCCCCCAGCTGAGCCTGCCTCACCACAGATGCTGATGATGATGGGCTTGTTGCTGCCCCTGACCTACGCCATGAAGCGGCACAAGTGGTCAGTCCTGAAAAGCCGGAAGCTGGCATATCGGCCGCCCAAGTGATCCTGCCCCATGCCTGCTGCCATCCTGCCTGAATGGGCCCCCCAGCCAAGGAGCCACTGTGGGCCACTTCAGGCCTCCGCTGGCCTTCGGCCAAGCCCCTCTTCCCCTGGGACAAGAGGAGAGGGGCAGGAGACTGCTCCAGCTCCTTTAGCCTCCATCACGGAAATAAATTAAGTTTCTCAACATACATATCTGAGCTACGGTGTGATGAGAGTGTGGGTTTGCAGGGCACTCTGGGACTGAGACCCGTGCCCTCCGAGTTCCCAGGGATGTCCCATGCAGTATGGCCGGCTCCGTGCTGACTGCTGATTGAGAGTCCAGTCAGTACTGGATGTGCTGCAGGAAGTGGAAAGCTCGCTGCTGGAGAGGGTGGCAGCATTATGGTGTGCGGAGTGCCAGGCACAGGTGAAAAGGGCCAGGCCTGGCTGGACATGGTCCAGGGCCTGCTAGAGTAACCAGCCCAGTGTCAGTGTTGAACCACTTGGCCTTCATCCTGAGGGCAGCATTCCAACAGGGCAGAGGCCTGGCCTAAAGCAGGAGCTGGTGTGGCTGGGAGATGACAGACTGCCCTCAGCCGTCTTCTGGAAGCAGAGATAGGCAGGCAGAGGCCACTTGGAGGGGAGCAGGATGGTTGACAAGTCTGGGTGGGGTGTTTGTCACGGGATGGTGCCTCCTAGCCATGCACAGGGCAGGTGGGGATGGGTCCGGGCTGGGGGCAGTTGTGGATCTGTCAGTGGTAGGAGGGTCATCGAGGTGTTGTTTTAGCCCAGGGCCCGGCTCAGGGCGCCTAGCTTTTGAGCTTTTCTTGTCCCCAAGAGGGGAATGTAAGGGGCATCCTGGCTGGAGTAGCCCCAGGGAGTGATGGCCAATTGGGAGGGTGAATGGAGGAGGGAATGTGCCTGAGGAGCTCTGAGTGGTCAGCTGGGGTGGGGACTCACAGAGGGCCCTAGCACAGTGGTCAGCAGCCAGGATGGGGGTGGGGGCCCTCAAACCCTTGAGGTATGGGAAGAGATCTTAGCACCATGCCCCTAGGACCCGTGGACTTGGGGTCCAAGTATGCTCTTCGGTTCCGGCTGGGGAGCCCTGCCTGCTGAGGGCCAGGCCCCACCCCCTCCTCCAGGTTTCCTGAGCAGGACTGTCCTACTCTCCATCCTCCCAGCAGCTCAGTCCGCACAAAGTGGGGGCCCATTCAACTGGCTCAGATGTACTTTAATGACTCTGGCTCTGTCCCCAGTGAGCAGTCAACAGAGGTCCCCTGAGAGGTTCAGGAGGGGATCCAGGGACCTTGAGCCTGGAAGGGAAGGGCCATCCTCTCTCCTTGTGACCTGAGGTGGGGGGAGATGGGTCATTTTGCTGTTTTGCCCCTGGGCCCCCATCCTCTCCCCTCTGCTGCCCCTAGTACCTTTGGTGGCTGCTGGGTGGAGGCTGTGGAAAGGGGGTCCCACGCACAGGGCCTCTGAGTGCTACACATCTCACAGCCAGGTCGGCTTGGGGTGTTGAGGAAGGTGCACGAAGGGCAGGACCAGCCGGGCTGGGGAACGGGGGAGACAGTTGTTGCTCACCCTTCCAGTGCCCACAGCTGCCAGGCCCGCCTTACCTGGGCCCTCTGCCTACCTGAAGAGGGCTGGGGAGGCTGGAGTTAGCGGGCTGGGGCGTTCGGGGCAGTCCAAGTGACTGAGGAAACAGGCTGCCTAACTCCCCATCTGTCTTTTCAGGGTGCCGCGGGCTGCGTCCTACGGTGGGGAGATGAAGCTCAGAGCCATGTCAGGTTGTGCCCCCACCTTCCTTACACTACCCCAGTCAAGGACTGACCTGGGACTTCTCGAGGGGCTGAGAGCAGGTAGAGGAAAGCAGGGTCCCCGTCCTGCCGGACTCCATAGGAAGCCAAGCTGCACTCGGGCACACACAGGCACCGCCCGATGACCCAGCGCTGCACCGCTGGCGGGAAGCCCAACTCCTCGAGTACCTGTGGCCAGAGTGTCAGGGCCAGGCGGTGTCACTGGGATGCCTGCCCCAAAGGGTTCCCCAGACCCTGTGCTTACCTGCTCCTGGAGGGCTGCGATGGTGCAGTGGGGGTGGACCTGTAGCGAGACGTGAGCAGAGGATGCAGCGTCTTCAACTGTGACCTGCAACCTGGGCCAGAATGTAGGACGGGGCATGGTGGGGGACCGGGGAGGCTGGAGGGTGGGCGAGGGAGAAGCCCCGGGTCTCACCTGACGGGGCCGGGCGGGAAGCAGGCCTCCCGGAGCTGGACACTGAGGGCCGCGTGGCGCTGGGCCAGGACGGCTGCCGCCCGGGCCGCCCCCTTCTCATCGCCACCCTCAATGGCTCGGGCCAGGTGCCCTGCCAGCTCTTCTGCAAGGAGAGAAAACGGTCACAGCCAGGCAAGGCTGCTTCCCCCAGCCCCCTCTGGCCACCCGCCTTTACCTTTCTCCATCAAGTCTCCAGGGCTCCAGGGAACATCCACCTTGGGTTGGGGGGCCTTGGGTGTGGGCACTTCGGGGGGACTGGGTGGGGAAACAGGGCACGTTTCTGGGCCCAGGGCTGGAGGCAGGCTGTCGCTGCCTAGGAGGGAAGGTGTGGGGTGGGCTGGTGGTCTCCTGAGATCGTCTGCCAGCCAAATACTCACCTAGGCCTTTGCTCTGACCTCAGGTTTCCAGGCTGCTTGCCTCCTCCTCCCTCCTCATCACAGCCCACGCCAGGGCCCTGCCTTGGCCACACTTCTAGCTAGGATGCCCCGAGCCTCGGCTCTCGCAAACCCTCAGGGCCCTGCCAACCCCTCAGAGCTGGGGCCACACTTGGGCTCTGGAGCCCTTCCTGGACCTGCCTGCACCCCTCCTCCAGAGGCAGGCCACTTCTCTCGGGCTCCCTTGGCCTCACAGCAGAAGCAAAGCAGGCCCTCCCTCTGAAGGAGCTCTGCAGTCAGCATGGGCCTTCCATCCCTTCTCCTGGCTCTACCACCCGCCCAGGACACCTCGGGCTGCTCCCATGCCACACCAACCCTCTCAGGCCCTGCGCTGGATGCACTTCTGTCCCCGCTCCTCCTGCTTGAGGCCCAGCTCACGCAGTGCTGACACTCAGGCCCTCAGTATCCCGAGCCATCGTCCCCCTGCTCAGGGCATGGGCACCTGGCCCACCTGGCCTGTGTCCCTTGCCTCAGGGCTTCTGGACCCCCTGCTCTGCAGCCACATGGCTCACGCCTCAATCTTCAAATTTTACTGCTGCCACTCTATTTTATTTTTTTATTTTTTACTTTTTTTTGAGGGCAGTATCACTGGCCCTCATATGTGGGATCCGAACCGGGGCCACTGGCGTCACAAGCCAGCACTTAACCACCAAGCCACTCGGCAGGCCCGTGCTACTCTATTTTAAATTGCAAACTCCTCCCTTCCAGCACCTGACAGAATTATATGACTTACTTTGTGTGTCTGTTTCTCCCTGAGAAACACAAGCCCCGAGAGGGCAGAGATTTGAAGTTTAATTTACGCTAATTGCCAAAGCCTGAAGGAGTGCTGAGTCCTGAGGCTATATCTGGTGAGTGAGTGGGTGAAAATGGAAAAGGACTTGTGCTGCACACACTGTTGTGGGGGCCTCTCTTACCTCAGGTCTAAGGTTCCTCTCTCTCCGGCAGCTCTGCTCCCACACTTGTGGGCTTTCCCTGGTGCACTGTCTGCCTGCCAGACCCTCTCCTCTTTTGGCTTCTCTCTGAGTGACCTTGGTTGATCCTGACTCTTCAGAGCCCCAGCTCCAGGCCAGATCCACCTACTCCTGCTCCCCCCAGGCGTGTAACAACTGGGCCACCTCTGTGCCCTTCCAAATAGGCTCTCTCTCTTCTCTCTCTGGGAGCCCCATGGTATTTGGTAGCCCATCTTTCTGTCTCAACCACTACCAAAATCGAGCCAATTCCATCTAAGCATCTCTGGAAAATGCCTTTTCTCCAGCCCTATCTGCACCACCCCATGTAAGCGCAGGTCTCAGCTAATCTTTTTGTTTTGTTTTTCAACCAATCTTAAGTAGCTCAACTCTAAGCCTGAACACTCCCACTGAGTACCTTCCCATTGCTTTTGTCTGTCTGCCTGCTTGCTCTGCCCCTCCACACTTGTTTGGTACTCCAGGCTCCAGCTCTTGGCCTCTGTTCCTTTTCTCCACTGTCTCTCCTGGGAGTCTTCCCAGAACCCCAGCAGTGGGTAAGGTGGGCCCAGCTTTCCCTGCGACTCCTCACCCCGTCCCCCCCGCAGGCCTGGGGGGCTGTGGGCTACTCCTACTCACTTCCAGCACAGTCCCTGGCCAACCAAATGAATCTGCTCCAGGGTACTGACCATTCTGTCCCTCCAGAGTGGCATCTCGGACCAGGGCTGCCCACCGCTGAGCTTCCTGAGGGTTGTGGAAGTGCAGGCTGAGGGTTCCAGGCCCTCCTGGTGGAGGCTGCAGCTCATGCTGGCTTGGGCCTCGGACGGTGTAGGAGACTGACTCCAAGGGCCATTCCAAACTGACCTGAGGCGGAGAGTCCGGGCTCAGTGCCTCCTCCCAGCACATATTGCATGATGTGATCAAAGGCACATGAGGTAACATTTATAGGCGATATCCTAAAAGCTCTTTACTCATTATCTCATGAAACCCTCATAGCAGTTCTATAAAGATACGTAACAGCATCATCCCCATTTTACAGACCGGGAAACGGAAGCCAGGAAAGTTCACTGCCGCAGGGCACACAGCGGGCAGGCCGAGCGGCCTAGGCTCCGCGCCCCGCCGCCTCCACTTACCGCTCCGGGCCCCGCGCCTAGCAGCTGCAGGCGGAAGCGCCCGGGCCGCTCGGGGTCCGCGCTCAGTTGCAGCCTACGCAGTTGCGGCTCGGCGTCCGGCCCCGCGGCCAGCGGCCTCACCGCGGCGTGCACGGCCAGCAGCCCCGCGGCCGAGCTTGGGTCCGAAGCCGCCGCCGCCCCGCCTGCCGGCGGCGCCATCTCCGGTCCTGCCGTATCCCGGCCCTCCGAGCCCGTTTCCGTGGGCTGGGGCCGCTGAGCGCCTGTGCCCGCCAGAAACCGGGGCCGCGTGCCTCGGGTTCCGGGCGCGGGCCGAGTCTGACCCTCCCGCTGTGCCCAGGGTGGACGCGGGCGGACCAGGCTGGGCCTGGAGGCTTGGACGTCGGGACGAAGTGTCAGGGACGGCGGGCGGGGCCCCTTCGCCCTAGACGCTTGGCGGGCTGGAGGCTGCAGCTGGGCGGCCCGTGTCTAAATCCCAGGGAGCTGAACTCCGCTCCCAGGCCCCTTCCGGCCCTTTCCCTGCCGCCGGCGCCGCGCGATTCGACCGGACACTCCCGGGCACCCGGGAGACCGCCGGAGGCGGGGCAAGCGCGGGGCCGTAACCAGTGAGGGCCAGGAAGGAAGGCGGGGTCGGGCGCCAGAAGAGTGACGGACAGGCACTGCAGCCAGTAGAAATGGCAGACAGCCCTGAGCGGCGGGTACCGTCCCCAATGGCTCTCCAAGCTCTCGATCCGGGCGGCCGGAGCCGGCCATTCAGAGGCGTGGGGCCGGGCCTGGAGGGAGCTTGTTGTTGTCCGGCTGGAGGAGGCAGAGGTCGGTCGGTCGCTCGCTCGCTCGCTCGCTCGCTCACTGGGGTGCTCTGCGGCCGTCGGCGGGCAAGTCGGTCGCGACAGTCGGGCGCCGTGCAAAGGCGACGCTATGTCGCGGTCGCAGCCCGGATGGGCCGGCAGGGCCGGGAGTAACGGGATGTCGTCGCGGAGCTCCTTCCCCCGGATACAGTGCGGCCCGAGCGGAGGCCGCGGCGCCGCCCTCCGGTCCTGAGGAACCCGCGCTGCCCGGGGCCCGCACCGCCTTCTCACCCGCACCTCCACCGACCGACCTGACCCGGCCCGGCCCCACCAGGCCAGATAGAGCGCAGCGCGAGCAGGTAGGGGTCCCCCCGTGCCCGGCGCCGTCTCGGGGCCTCCGAAACTACAGCCCCCACCAGGCACCCCGCCGGCGCGCGCCCGGGGTGGAGGGCTCACAGGTTCCTGGGATTTGTAGTTCGCCGGGCCAGGCGGGGGTTCCGCTAGGCCCCGGCCCGGAGGCGGGCGCTGCCAGGCCGACGCTGGGGCGCCCTGGCGACCAGCGGACAGGCCCTTCAGGGCCGTGGGGCCTCCCTCTGCGCCCGAAGAAACTACGCCCACTTCAAAGAGGAATCAGAGCCTGTGGGTTTCCTCTCCTCCTCGCTAGAAAGCCGCTGGTAGAGCAGGGAGGAACGCCGCCTCCAGGTGACCGCGGGGCCAGCGCCCCAGGCGTCCTGCCTCCTAATCGGGTGCGAGTTCTTACCCTGGATGAATGTCGGGGCGGAGGAGGACTGCGGGAGTCTTGTCCCTTCGCAGGCTCCCAGTGACCCCCTTGGTGGGTGGGGCTCTTCTGCCGGGATGGGGACTGTTGAGGGAGACCCCAAACCAGCAGCCCCGCGGTGAGCAGGATCCCCGGTGGGCTCCCCAGCCTGGCTCCACAATTCGAATGAGGTGCAGGGGGTGTGGCTGAGCTGGGGCCGGACTTGCCACCCTCTGGTAACAGGATCTCGTCGCCTCCCCCGCCAGTGCTCGGGGCTTGGGAACAGGCTGTGGGAGGGACCCAGCTTGTTTACCGCGGCTCCGCTTACAGAGAGGAGGTCTGCAGACCTGCAGGTGGAGCCCCAGGGACCAGATACCCTCCAACTGGCCTTCTGCCCCGCTTTCTGTTCCCAAGCAGCACTAGCCCCTCAGAACACAGGAGCCCTTTCCCAAGGACATGAAGCTGTTGGAGAACTCGAGCTTTGAGGCCATCAACTCACAGCTGACCGTGGAGACCGGAGATGCCCACATCATCGGCAGGTGAGGCTGGGACTCCAGGGGCTGATGCCTCAGAGGTCACTGCCCTGGCCTCAAGTCGAACCTGGGAGGGCATGCTCCAAGGTCCTGTTTGCATCCTGTAGGATTGAGAGCTACTCATGTAAGATGGCGGGAGACGACAAGCACATGTTCAAGCAGTTCTGCCAGGAGGGCCAACCGCACGTTCTGGAGGCACTGTCCCCGCCCCAGACTTCGGGCCTCAGCCCCAGCAGGTGAGCTGGGGCAGGGCCTGCCCCTTGGGGCTGTGGGGTGCAGGGCAGCACTGGGCTGATGCTTCTCTGTGCAGACTGAGCAAGAGCCAAGGCGGTGAGGATGAGGGCCCCCTCAGCGACAAGTGCAGCCGGAAGACCCTCTTCTACCTGATCGCCACACTCAATGAGTCCTTCCGCCCCGACTATGACTTCAGCACTGCCCGCAGCCATGAGTTCAGCCGGGAGCCCAGCCTCAGCTGGGTGAGGGTCGGGTGGGGCAAGGGACCTGCAGCCCTACTGTCCCCACTGCCCTCCCCCACTTTCAGTGGCCCTTGGGCTCCACCCAGTCCATGCCTGCTGTCCTGGTCCCTAGTCAGCCCCAGCTGTGACCATTCTAGGTGGTGAATGCAGTCAATTGCAGTCTGTTCTCGGCCGTGCGGGAAGACTTCAAGGCCCTGAAGCCACAGCTGTGGAACGCAGTGGACGAGGAGATCTGCCTGGCCGAATGTGACATCTACAGGTGTGCTGGCCTCCCTGCAGGTGGGCCCTGGGTGTGTGTGGCCCTTGGGCCCTCATGCTACCTCCCCCACACTCCCTAGCTACAATCCGGACTTGGACTCGGACCCCTTTGGGGAGGATGGCAGCCTCTGGTCTTTTAACTACTTCTTCTACAACAAGCGGCTGAAGCGGGTTGTCTTCTTCAGCTGCCGCTCCATCAGGTTGGCGCCCTGTCCACGTCCCTTCCCCCAGCTCCCTGTTTGACCCACTTCACTCCTGACTCTCCTCCCTGGACATCCTCCCTGGGGTCAGCAGCAGGTCAAGGGTAGGTGGTCCTAAGATTGATCTTACCACCTCCAGTGGATCCACGTACACGCCCTCAGAGGCGGGCAACGAGTTGGACATGGAGCTGGGGGAGGAGGAGGAAGAGGAGGAGGAGGAGGAAGAGCGAGGAGGTGGAGGCAGTAGGGGCAGCCCAGAGGAGCCCAGCACCATGGAGGACAGGTGTGTGATGGGTGGGATGGCCTGGCTCCTGGAGCTGGGGGTGGGCAGGACAGGGTGGGGCTCCTCTGCCAGGTCTCAAGGCTGGCCATGTGCCTTCCTCTGCCAGGGTTCCAGTGATCTGTATGTGAGGAGGAAGAGCAGAGACCCCAGCTTCATCCAGCTTCAACCAGTGCCTGGACCTGCCTGCCTGAGGGGCCCCAGGGCCTCCCCAGCTGATGCCAGACCCTGGCGCTGCCACAGCTCCAGCGCTGCCCACCTAACCCTTTGGTTCCAGCCCCTGGATGGTCATTCACCCCCACAGGCTCTGTTGCCCACATGGGCTGGACTGGATAGACAGCACAGGGCCTGGTGGGGAAAGCCACTGCCCTGCCTGACATGGGCAGGGACAGCTGAACCCCAGAGTTTATTTTTGTATTTTGTACCGGGTCAGGCCTAGGCCTATGCACTCCGGTCCAAAGGGCCAGAGACCCGGCAAGCAGACCCCAGTGGTCATCCACCCTGGGCTTGGGCCGGCTCCTGGCGCCCATCTGTACCCCCCATTTCGCCCATTGGGCAGCGTGCACTGAGTGTCACTTTGCTGCAGCTCGTTTGTTTCCAATAAAAGTTTCTGTGACTTACTGTGGACCTGGCCTCTGTGCGGCTTGGGGGTGGGGCCTGTGTCAAGGGCGGGGCCTGTGTTCCTTGGTATCATAGCAACAAGCAGTAGAAGGCTGTTGAACCGCCTGGATGTGCAGCCATCAAAATGGAGACCCATGTACTGGACACAAGCAACCCCTTTTCAGTAGAGGGCAACAACCTGACTCTGGACCCAGACCCGTACGACGCTGATATTTATGACATCCCGGACCCCAGGCTGCTCAAAGAGAAGAAGGGTGAGGTGGCCTGGCCTCGCCCTCTAGATGGCCCACCTAAAAGCAGGCCTCACTCAGGCATGGGTTGTGTCTGCCAGGAACACAATGCTCCCTGGGCAGTCCCCTAACCCACAGGGCCCTCCAGAGGGTTCCCAGCTGCCCACGACCTCCAGGATTGGGGGCCCAAGGCCACTCAGTGACAGTACTTCTGTCCCTGGCCCCTCAAGAATCATCATTCTCCGAGCTGGTCCCACAGCTTTTTACCAAGAGCTCACGGTCACAAAACATGACCCCACGTGCCCGAGCCCGCCAGCTGTGGCTGCTCCTACGTACAGGCCTCCACGACTTTGTGAAAAAGGTGCGGCTCTCCTGTGGCATCTTCCTGGAAGCCACTTCCCTGATCCAACTCTTCCCCTAGCATGATCCCAGTAGATCCCCTTGGCTCCCCTAGATGGGCAACCACCTCTCCCCAGTCCTCCCAAGTTGACCTCAGGCTTGCCCATCCTGGCCCGCAGGAAAAGAGAGCAGAGCTGGGCGTAGCATGCTTGACGCATGGACTGGAACCGCTGCGTCGCCTGGAGGTGGCAGCTGGGCTGTGCTCGGTGGCACAGGACCCAGTGGGTAGACGCTTTGTGGTGCTGGATGGCACGGGCTGCCTGCACCTGCACAGAGAGGACGGCTGGGCCCACGAGAAGCTGCTGGCCCCCATTGCTCTCACAGGGCTGGTGGCAGTGCTGGGACCACTGGGCTCCGTAGGCCGCTTTGTGGGCTGGGGCCCCGTGGGGCTGGCCATACTAAGGCCCGACCTCAGCCTGCTGTGGCTGAGCGAGCCAGGGGTGGGGAGAGCACCAGGCCACGAGCCCATCTGCTGCCTTCCTGTGCCTGACTTGGGGCTGCTGCTAGTGGCAGAGGCAGGCGGCAGCCTGGCACTCTGGAAATTCCGTTCAGGGGGTCGCTGTCTGGTGCCACGAGGGCCGCCTCTGCAGCCTCCGCCAAACCCCACGGGTGTGCTTGCACGCCTGGCTCCGGGGCCCCCGGCTCACCGCCACACCCGGTGCTGCTTCGCAGCCTATGGCCCAGCAGTGCTCACTGTTGATCTGCATACCTGGGCTGTCACAGATATGCGACGAGATCTGCACAAAACGTGAGGGGGCCCAGGGATGGGACTGGGCATGAGGCGAGTCTGCCAGGGAAAGCCTGTTACAGCAGGGGTGCAGGCCTGATCACAGGAGGCAATGCTGAGTTGGCTGGGCCTCTCTCCACCCCCAGCACCATCTCCGACCTTGCTTACTTTGGAGAGGCAGAGGCCATGGTGACAGCTTCCCGAGACAGCACAGTGAAAGTGTGGGAGGCTGACTGGCAGATCCGGATTGTGTTCGTGGGCCACACAGGTGCGCCACACCATGGTGGCTCCTGAGGCCAGTTCATTCTGCACTCTTTGCGGCCCTCTGCCTTAAATTGCTCTGGGCTGTCCAGAATCTCCGCTGGCTCTGGCCACACTTCTTTGCGCTGCCGGCTTCCTTTGTCTTAGTCGCTGGTGTGCCAGAGTGACTCGCTGTCCTCCCGCAGGTCCTGTGACAGCTATGGCTGTGCTCCCGAACACGTCCCTAGTGCTGTCAGCCTCACAGGACGGGACGCTGCGCACATGGGACGTGCAAGCGGCGGCTCAGGTGGGCGAGGTGACACTGAGCTGCTGGGGCAAGGACGTGCGTTCCGCGCGCGTGAACCGCCTGCTGGCGCCTGCCGGCCCAGGGTGGCCGGTGCTCTCTTTGCGTGCGGGCAGCGTGGAGCTGTGGTGGCTGCGCGAGCTCTACTCGCCATTGGCGCAGCTGTCCGCCCCGGTGCTCCATCTGCAGGTGGCGCCGGCGTTGCCCCTGCCCCTGCACCCGCCGCTGCCCGCGCGCCTCGTGTGCGCCTGCGCAGACGGCTCGGTCTACCTCGTGTCAGTTGCGACTGGGCGCACCGTGAGCGCCTTGTTGCTTGAGCCCGACGACTGCGCAGCTGCTGTGGCCTACTGCCTGCCGCGCGAACAACTGTGGCTGCTGACACGTGCCGGACACCTGGTGTGTGCCAACGCAGCGTGCTGCCCCATGAGTGTGCTGTACCGCGTGCGCCCGGCGCCAGCGCCGGCGCCCAGGCCCTCCTGCTTGCACCTCTACAGCCACCTCACAGACCCCAGCAGCGCGTTTTCCGGCTGGGAGACTGTGCGCCAGCACGGGGGCCACCTGTGCCTCAGCGACATTGGGTCCTGGAAGGACAAGAACCGGTGGGTGCCGAAGAAGGAGGGCCAGGCAGGTCTACAGAGCCCGTGCCAACAGGCTCTTGTCACCCGTAGGTACCTGCCGGTGGTGGGGCACACGGATGGCACGCTGTCGGTGCTCGAGTGGTGCGCGTGCAAGTGCGTCTTCCATACAGAGGCGCACAACCCGGGACCCGTCACCGCCATTGCGTCTGCCTGGAACACTATGGTGTCCTCAGGTCAGTACCTCCCACCCGCAGAGCCTGCTGGGAACCCCTCCCCTCCCCAAAGGCCCAGCCCTCGCTGCCGCCCCCTTAGGCGGAGACCTGACTGTGAAGCTGTGGCGAGTCTTCCCGTGTGCCGAGGAGAGCCTGAGCCTGCTGCGCACCTTCTCCTGCTGCCACCCTGCTGTGGTGCTCTGCGTGCTTGGGAAGCGTGTCACTGTGGCCTTTGAGGACCCGGACAGTGCCACCTATGGTTTGGCGCAGTTTGGCCTGGGCAACAGCCAGCGCTACGATCACGGGCCCCAGGATGACCCCGCGGACCACATCACCGGTGCGGGGGCAGGGCAGAGGTGGAGCCCCGGTCACCATCGGGCTCTGCTCCCTGACACTGCGCCCTGGCCCCCAGGCCTGTGCTGCTGTCCCACACTCAAGCTGTATGCCTCCTCCAGCCTGGACTGCACCGTCCGCATCTGGACAGTGGAGAACCGTCTGCTGCGGTGGGCTGGGCCCCGAGGGAGGGAAGCCACCGGCAGCGGGTCTGGGCACAGGGTTCCCCACCCCGCTAGAGCTGCAGCTAAACTGGGGGGAGAGGGCTTTGCCCCTGCTGCTGCTTCCGTTTCCTGCTCCTTGGAGCAGGGCTGGACCTTGCCCTGGACACCCCTGCAGGCTCTTGAAGCTGAATGGCGCCCCTCGGGCCCTAACCTTCTGCAGCAACAGTGGGGACCTGGTGCTGGCGCTGGGCTCTCGCCTCTGCCTGGTATCTCACAGGCTCTATCTGCCCACATCCTACCTGGTTAAGGTGTGCAGTGAGCACAGGGTGGGTGGGGAGGGCTCCTGAGGGCAGACGAGCCTCCTAGGCCAGGGCTTCAGGTTCCTCTCCCCTGCTCAGAACCTGTGCGTGAAGGTCCCTGAGGGGATGGATGACCCTCCGCTGCTGCTGACCAGCCAGGAGTCACTGACCTCAGCCCATCTGCAGAGGCTCGCCAGCCTGCATGGGGTGGCCAGCCTCAGGTCCGCCGGCAGGCCCGCTGAGCTGTCCTGGAGGTCCCCACCCAGCTCCTCTGGGTCGGAATGAGGTCCCAGGGCTCCCAGGCACCTCCAGCCACCTCCATCCTGTCCCAGCCCTGACATTTCCACTCCTGGCTGTCTCCTGTGCCCCACCAGGGCCTGGCCACATCCCGGGTCCTTGTCCAGGCCTCTGCCCAGTCCCCTGGTAATGCCACTCAGTGTCCCACCTGTGCTCATCCCTGTCTGCAGCGCGGCCTTGTCATTCATCCGTCTCCAGAAGGCAGCGCCTCAGCAGCCGCGGATGGAGGAGGTGGGGTGGCTCCTGGTCCCTGCCTACTCCAGTGCCCCAGCCCCGACCTGGCCCAGCTCAGGCCACCGACCCTTCAGTTCCTGGGGCAGGACTGGGCTCACCATGGCTATCTGGGCAGACAGGGCAGGGCTCAACAAGGAATGGACTGACCCCTGACCCCCACCCCAGGACTTGGAAACCTTAGCTACCCGGGACCAAGATCTTCAGCAGCTGAGCCTGGGGCTGGTGGTCCCAGCAGCCCCGCCCCCGCCCTCCTGGCAGCGGAGCCAGGAGGCCTTTCATAACTACCTGCGTCTGATCTATGGCCCAGGCCTGCTGGTGGGTGTGGAGCCTCCCCCAGTGCCAGCCCTGACACCCACCTCTCCCCCTGCCCTGGGCCTCTGACACCACCTCCCTGCCCTGCCAACCCCCCAGGGCGTGTGTTCTGGGGCAGAGCTCCAGCAGCAGAGCACTGTGACCTTCATAGTGGAGAGAGACACCTGGAGTGGGTGTGCCCTGCCTGGAGATGCCCCCAGTCTCAGGAAGGCTGGGGTCTGCACTGAAGCCTCCACAGCACCAACAGCCCTGCCCACACAGGACCGGGGGACCCTGGGTCATAGCATTGCCCACCCTCCCCGAGTCACCTTGCCCTTCCCACGCACCCACCAGGGGGTGCACAGCAGGGTATCCCAGGTGAGGCCTCCCGCCCTTTGCCCTGACCACCTGACCCTGCCCCTCACCCTGTAACTCTTACTTCCATGCCTCACTGCTGGCCGGGTCCTCCCTGAGCTGCCACCTGGGGCTCGGTCTGGATGTGCAGCCACAGTTGGAGCAGCTCCATAGGGAGATGGGGGAGGCCTGTGGCTCTGGACCCACCATCCTCCCACCTGCAGCACAGAGTGAGGTGCCCAGGCATGTGGGGTGCTGCCCACCCGAGGCAGAGCTGCCTGGGCACTGGGGTCCATTCTCTGCTCTGAGGCCCTATCCCCCCCCCATCTCCCTGCTGCTGGAACGGCGGCCCAAGGAGCTTCTCTCCACCCTCGGGGGCTTCTTCCCTGCCACCATTCAGCCCTACAAGGTAAGACACACCCACCCTGCTCTCCCCAGAGGCACCTCCCTCCAGACGTCACCCTTGTGCATCCCATCTTCCCTTTGCTGCAAACCCTCTGTCCAGATCTGACTCTAGGGCCATGTCCACTTGCAGCCCTTGCCCCCATGCCCTCCCCTGCCCACCCAGTTTTAATGCTGCTGCTCTCTGGGGGCCCTGACTACTTGTGCTCTGGGAGCGAACACTGAGCGAAGTGAGAACCTCTGCCAGCTGATTGTCCCTGCATACCTTCCCCAGCAAAAGTGCTGGGTGAGCAGGTTCCCTATGGACTTTGTCTGGAGACCATGGTCCCCTCCCTTCCAAGGAGCAAAGTCAGTGGGAGCTGGCCCTGTGCAGCCCACAGCTCTCCCATCGAGATGCCCAGACAGGCCTCTGCCCCTCCCCTAGCATGAATCTGGCACCGTCACTTCCCCAGGTGGCCACTGATCCTTCTAGCTGCTGCACCATGTGCCCAAGCCCGACCAGCCACTCTCCAGGCTCCTCTCCCACCTCCCTCATAGCCATCCCTGCCCAGGGCTGAGGACCCAGTCCTGCGGAGAGCATGCAGGGGTGTCAGGCGGCCCAGATTTCCCTCCTCAGTTACCACAGTTGAGGGCTCACTGCCCTTCCCCTGACCGCTGAATGTTCTCTCTGTCTGTGTGTTGTGGGCAGGGGATGGCAGCCCAGCTCAGCTCTTGGGGAGCTGGCAGGCTGGGGTGCTGTGCCAGGGCGGTTTCTGGGCTTGGGCTGAATCCAGGTTCTCCACCTGTCTTGCTGCGTTCCACCTCCAGTGCTTGCTGCGGCCCATCCACTTCCCGGGCTGGATCCCCAACTCCGTGGTGCTGCAGCAAATGTGGCTGCGCAGGGAGGTCGGGGGCTGTGGAGCCCTCAGCCAGCTCACCAGCAAGGCAAGGGGTGGGGCTGGGAGGCTCACCCCAGCGGGGCTCAGGGAGGCTCTGCAGGAGGGGCCAAGGCCTGGCAGCTGGCCAGCGGGCACTTGCTCTTGGCTCTGCAGCCAGGCGGGAGCCGGTGGGGTAGGCGGCGCCGCACCAAGTGGCCCCAGAAGCTAATCCAGTGGTTGGAGGAGGAGGAGGAGGAGGAGGAGGCAGGTGAGGGTGAGGACGAGGACGAGGACGAGCCGGACAGGGACTGGGCCTCAGATTCCCTGAGCCTGCAGACACAGCTCTCCGATGAATTGCTGGAGTCCGAGGAGCCCGCCGCTCAGGTGGGCGCCCCTGGCAGGGCTGTGGTGGGCGGAGCAGGGCCAGAGAGGCGGGGCCTGCCGCCACCGCCGCCCCCTCCCAGAGCTTCCAGTCCTGGACGCGGAGGCGCTCCAGTGAGGATGACACCAGGACTGAGACCTACTTCCGCCACCGCCAGTACCGCTACAGGGGCTCGCGCTGGGCACCTCGGCCCAGGTTCCTGCGTTTTTTGGTCGTCCAGAGCTGGTTCAAAAGGCTGTTCCCCAACTTCGCTCTGAAGGTTCGGGGCGTCTCGGACCCTGGGAAGCACGGGCTGCGGTAGGGAAGAGAGGAGCTGGAGCGCCCAGGGGGCAGGGCCTCACAGCGGTCTCTGCAGGCGTACCCCCAGGTGGGCACTGCGGAGGGCCTGGCCTCGCTGCTCATGGACAGGCTGGAGAAGGCCCCCTGGGCGGACCGGGTGCACATCTTACACGCGCTGCTGAGGCTGCTGCCCAACGTGAGCAAACACCTCTGTGGCCGGTTGCACAGCATCCTCCTGCACCTGCTCAACCTGGACCAGCCCCCCAGCCTCCAGGTGCGCCCTCAGCCCCGCCCCCCAGCCTCCAGGTGCGCCCTCAGCGCCGCCCCACCGGCTTCGCCCTGTGCCTCGGGCGCCAATCGCATTCCACCCGTCTGTGCGCAGGGTAAGACGCAGAAGCAGTTCGTGACGTTAGCGCTCCAGCTGCTCCTGGCCTGCTCCTTGGAGTCCTGCGAGGTGGTGCTGGAGCTCATGTCGTACTTCCTCTACTCACCAGCTGCCTGCCGGTGAGGCCCCTTTCTGCCCGTCCTCCCCACCTGCCCCGGGCCTCAGAATAAGCCGCCCTCACCTGTCGCAGGCCAGAGCTCAAGAAGCTGCTGGACGGGCTAGGCCTTCAGGACCCGGAAGGCTTCCTATTCAAGGAGGCGCTGACCTGGGTCGGGGGCCAGGACCTGGACTCCAAGGCCGCACTGCGCCATCGCTGTAGCCAGAAGCTGGAGGAAATGATCCCGCCCCTGCAGGTCTGCTTGGGCACGGGTGGGGCGGGCCACCTGCCCCTGGAGCCGCTTGTCTTCTCCCGCGGCTTTCCCCAGGTCCAGGGAGGACAGCCAGGTGAGGCTGGCAGGCTCCTTGCCTCACTGTAGCTCTCTGCCGCCTCCTCATCCTCTCGGGGTACCCCATCTGCCCCCATTTTCCTGCTCCTCCTTGAGAGGGAGTCTGCAGAGGGGTCAGGATGGAAGCCAGGAACACAACTCCACTCCCATTGGGGCCAGGGCAGCCTCTGCCTCGGGCCCTGGTGAGTCCTCCACCGGCCGCATCCCCCACAGATGGAAACCTTGCAGCCTTCAGTAGCCAAGCTGTCAGACATGCTGCCCAAGGGCTCTGAGACCTCGGTGCTTACACCCCGTCCCAAAGAGGCCCCATCTCAGATTTCTCTGGTATCCGGGGCACCTGCTTACATCTCTGAGACACCCTCGCTGGTGGTCGCGCCTGGGGAGTCGGGCTTGGCCACACTGGAGCCCCAGGCCCCATGGTTGCTGTCACAGACGCACCTCCAGCGGGCCGGGCGCCCGCTCTCCGGGACACTGCTGCCCTGTTCCTCCGCGCCGGCCGCGCTGCCTGACGAGACACTGCCCCTGGAGCAGACACACTGGTCGCAGTCGAAGATGCTGGATCTGGGGCCAACTGATGCGCTCAACTTCTTCTGTGAGCAGCAGCGGGCGCGGCAGCGGAGCACCCTGCAGGAGGAGCCTGAGAGCCCGTGCTCCCCGCGCTCCCCACCCACACCCACCGTGGTGGTGCCACAGCCCCGGCATCGCCTGTGAGCCTGCCGTCGAGGGGCTCCGAGCATGGGCGGGGGCAGGGCCTGCATGGGGTGGCTAAGGGCCTGGCTTGGTAAAACCCACCATCTTACGCCCCCTCCCCCAGGCACCCCATCCTACGGCTTCAGGAGACCAAGATCCGGAGGTCTCCAAAGAGCCTGAGGGGTGAGTGGGGACGGCGGTAGAGGCTGGACCCTGACCTCCACCCCCACCCCAGCCTGAGTCCCACTGGGCTGTCCTGCTGGCCCCAGGCCAGATGGTGTCCCGGTTCTGGGAAGGCCGCACCCTCAACGGCTCCATCCGGATGCTGAAACTGCCACTGCCACGGGTGGAACTGCAGCCTTTCCCCCCGGGCTGGCCCAGGCCTGCCCGTCCGCTGCCCCCACTGCTCCTGCAGCGCTACTTTCTGCCCGACCACGCGGACCCACACAACTACAGCTGACCTGCCTGGCGGCCTCGGCCCCACCCCGTTCCCAGCCTCCTCCTCCTTCAGCATGCGGTCAGGATGAGGCTCTTTACACAGCTGTTTGCCCTGGACAAAGCCAGAGCTGGAATAAAGTCCAGAGGCTATAGCCAGCAAATGGTGCTGCCTCCATCTCTGGGGCCACTGGGGTGGGCAGGGAGTCTGGCTGGTGTGTCATGACCTGCTGGTGGCCAGTCGTGTGTGTGAGGCAGGAGGCGGGGGCATGGTGGAGTTGGTGGGACACGATTTGGGATGTGGTCAGCACACAGTGGGCGAGCGATGCTGCTGGCGGTGGGCCTATCTACCCTGAGTAGGGATCCCTAACGTGGGTGCATCCCTGCTGAGGCACTCAGCTAACCTTTATCGGTCAATTACGGGGGTCAAGCAAGCGGCCAGGTGTGCAAGGGAGAAGGGTCTGGGTGGCTATAGATGTGGGAGCAGCTGCAGTCGTTTGATGCCCGTGAAACCAGGAGTCTGTCGGCACTTTGTTACCTTTAGGCTGGAAGGCAGAAGAATCCATGAAGGGACCCCACCTGCTTTATCCAATAAGCAATAAGGGGACGTCGTCTTCTGGACCCTTCAACTAAAAGTCTCCAGGACGCAGACCTTGTCTGGGAAGTGTAGGTTCTCAGAGGGCCTCGGCTTCCTTCTGAGTGGCCATGACCTCGTAGGTACCAACATGTGCAAGGGCTGTTTGGACTGCTTTTGGAAAGGGCCCATTCTAGCTCTTTACACCCTTCTGTTGGGCTTCCTGAGCAGCTATTTCTTTCATGTATTGTCAGCCTCTGACTAGAAGTTTCTTCTCTGTGGCTTTATGGTTAACAGCTGGTCTGTCACTCCTTCCTCACAACCCCCTAGCTGTGCTCTGGTTATGGGGCTGCTGAGTGGGTGGCTCTTTCTGCTTGCAGGACCAGAAGTGCCTGGCCTGGAAAACTCAAGACTTGGCGTTTTATGTGTGTGTGTGTGTGTGTGTGTGTATGTGTGTGTGTGTGTGTGTGTATTATTTATTTATTTTTTTTAGAGGGCAGGGTTACTGGCCCTCATATGTGGGATTCCAAACTGGGGCTGCTGGCGTCCCAAGCCAGCTCTTAACCACCGCGCCACTCGGCCGGCCCCAGACTTGACGTTTTATAAAAGGGACTGCGTGGCTCGCGGTGGTCTGCCTCCACTGCTCTTCATGTTTCAAATTACAAAAGCAATACATGCTTTTAAAAATACAAACATGAGAAAGTAAGGCAAGTGTGTAAACAGGTCAGAAAACCCCCATTAATCATAGAAGAAAATATTAATACATGTTTAATCCACACTAATATATAACTGTTTTTAAATGAAGAGATCTGTTAACCTAAACATACTATTAAGACAGTAAAAAGGCAGGACACAGAGTGGGAGGACCTATCTGTAATACATGTAACTAAAAATGGCTCGTTTCCAAAATATGTATATAAAAAACTTCTATAAATCAATAACAATAAGAAAAATGTCCAAAATAGGAAAATGTCCAAAAAGTTAGAATGGGACCATCATGTGGAAGAAGTCAAAGTAGCAAATACATATATACCGTGGGTGCCAAAAACACATTTTTTTTTTTTTTTAGTTGAGCCATCCTGCCACCTGTTGGCAGCTTAACAGCAACTCAGCTCAGGCTAGCCTTGAACCGCTGTTGCTCAGAGCTCAGCTTGCACTACTTGAGCGAGCTCTTAACCAACTGAGCCAGTCGGCCAGCCCTTCAAAAACACATTTTAAGAGATGTTATCTGTGTATTACTTTTCGAAGTTGAATTATGGTAGCAATGTGTAGTATGATGTTTGCTCAGAAGATGGTGTTAATTAAGTGAATGCTAGCGTCACCATGGGACAGGCAGGACAGTCAAGAGAAAATGGCGGAAGCACTGCTGTGTTCGAGGAGCACACAGCCATCTTGATGTGGTATTTGAAATTCAAGAATGTTGTGGAAGTACCATGACAATGGAGGCATGAGTCTGCAACAGAACCTCCAACACGCCTAACAAGTGCACGCATTCGTGATAAGTTTGAGACGCCTGGTGCTGTGTGTGATGTGCACATGGGAAGATCTGGGAGGCCTCGCACCGCAAGTCCTGCTGCTTCTGCTATGGTGTTGGATCAGTTTACACACTCGCCACAGAAGTCTACCAAACAATGTTCACCATAATCAGAAGTGCCTGGACGCACTTTAAAAATTGTTTTTAAATTTTGCTATTTTCTTTCTTTTTTTTTTTTTTTTTGAGGGCAGTGTCACTGGCCCTCATATGTGGGATCTGAACCGGGGCCGCTAGCATCCCAAGCCAGCTCTTAACCACTGCACCACTCGGCCGGCCCTGATGGTAACCACTTTGAGCACCTCTTGTAATTGCAGAAGCCAAACGTGACTTGTATTCATCTTTTGTTATCGGTGTATATTATTACAATTAATAGTTCTTTACTTTCCTAGAATGTGTATACATTTATTTTTTTGGCCCCCTCTGTATCTGCTCCACTTCCTAACTGTGATCTTAAGCCAGTTACCTAAATTCTCAGCCTCAGTTTCCTCATCTATAAAAGAGGGATAATAATGCTATGATACCTCACAGGGCTGCTCTGAGGATTTATTACAGCTCAAGCACTTAGGAGCAGTGCCTTGCACAAAGTAGTCAGAAAACAAAGCTGGACCCCTTCCTCACATCATTTACAGGAGTACTTTTCAGATGATTTGACAACTGGAATGTGGAAAATAAAACTATATCAGGTGATTTAGAAAAAATATTAATCAGAACACTTAGAAGGAAAAGATAGACATATATGCTGATTAAAGGAATATATATGGCAAAAAACATCATAAAATCAAAGACAAATCTCAAAGTGTATCATATATTTAATGTAAAACTATAAAAATTTTAGAAGAAAACATACATTGAAAACCTCTGGACCTAGCAGTTGATGAAGAGCTCTTAGACATGACTCCCAAGGCAATGTATAGAAAAGAAAAGAATTTGATAAACTGGACTTAATTGTAAACTTTTGCTCTGTGGAAGCCTTGTTAACAGGATGAAAAGACAAGCTGCAAACTGGGAGGGAATATCTGTAAATGACACATCCCCAAAGGACACATGTCTACAATATCTGAACACCTCTCAAAATGAACTGTAAAAGGGCTAGCTGAGTGGCTCAGTTGGTTAAGAGCTCGCTCAAGAGTGCGAGCTGAGCTCTGAGCAACGGCGGTTCAATGCCAGCCCGAGCTGAGTTGCCATTGAGCTGCCAACAGGTGACAGGATGGCCCAGCTAAACAAACAAACAAACAAACAAACAAACAAACAAACACACAAACAAAAAATGAACTGTAAAAAACTAACGATCCCACTGGAAAACGAGCAAAAGACAGAAAGAGACATTTCCTCAAAGAGAAGATGCAGATGCAAATGAGCACAGAGATCCGTTCCCCGTCACTAACCATCAGGGAAATGCCAATTAAAGAGTGGCTACCATGAGAAATGGCAACACCACCCAATGCTGGAGAGGATGTGGAGTGAGTGGATCAGCACACACTGCTGGTGGGAGTGAAAATGGCCCAGACAGTCTGGGAAACAATTTGGCAGTTTCTTGAAAACTTAGTATGCCACTATCTCCATATCAGCAATCATACTGCAGGACATTTGTCCCAGAGGGAGAAAGACTGATGCCCACACAAAAATCTGTTCACTACTGGGCTGGCTGAGTGGCGCGGTGGTTAAGCACTGGTTTGGGAAGCCAGCGGCACTGGTTCGGATCCCACATATGAGGACCAGTGCCCTCAAAAAAAAAAAAAAAATCTGTTCACTATTATTTACTGCAGCTTCATTGGTAATAACCAGAAATTGGAAATGACACAAAGGTCTTAAAACAGATGCACTCCCACACCACTGTGTATTCTCAGCAATAAAGGTGACATACACAGCAACCTGGGCGACTCTCCAGAGAATTATGCCAAGTAGAAAAAAGCCAACCTCAAAAGATCATATACTGTATGATCTTATTTATGCCATTCCCAAAGTGACAAAATTCTAGAGATGAAAAGTGGGTAAGTCGTTGCCAGGATTATGGGGGTTACAAACGAGAGCAGAAGCCACAGCACCTGGGAGGCCTTTATTAGATACAAAGAGAAAAACAGTAACCTGGCTGAAGAAACCTGGACGACTCCACTTTAATAATTAAGTGATCAAAATGCACATCTCCAGCATGGGGACACACTGACACTGTGCCGATGGGACACGATGACGAGAATTCAGCTTCACATTCACAGAATTCCTGCCACAAATGCATAACCCGAATTTAATCATGAGGCAACCAGACATACGCAAATGGAGGAACATGCTACAAAATAGCTGGCCGGTGCTCTGTGTCCAGGGCATGAAAGTCCACGAAAGACTCAAGAGCTGTTCCAGACTGAAGGAGGCTGAAGAGACGTGACAACTTCTGTTAAAAGGTCATTCATTATTGGGATAACTAGTGTAAGTGGGGAATTTGAGGTGGCTGGGTTAAAGGTATATGGGAGTTCTTTGCACAGCTCTTGTAACTTTAACTTTGAAATTACTCCCCAAAACGTTTTCTTGTGGGAACATTTAAGGCAACTTAGCTGGTGATTACTGTAAACACTTCTAGAGCCAGTGGGCTCTGAAGGTGTACACTTTTGTCTCAGTCCAAAATACCCACCAGGGGGCATCATTTACCCAGGTTATCCAAAATACTTCAATTCCATTTCTTTTTTTTTTTTTAAAGATTTTATTGGGGAATCGGGGAAGGGGAACAGACAAGTTGCTGCCCTTTTGTTCTTCAGTCTAGTTGTGCAAGACATTGCTTCACTGGCCCATGTTGGTATTATCATTGCGCTCTTCCTAGGTGAAGCAGTTGCTCACTGGCCATTGGACGGCCACTCATGGCGGCTCTTGGCAGCTTACACTATATGCTGGCTGCTCACGTTAGCTGCCGGCCACTCACTAATAGCTTATGGCAGCCCAAGGCACCAGGGGTTGCAGCCTATGCCGTTGCCGGCTCACGGCAGCCCAGCTCCAGGTCGAGCTGTTGTTCACCATCTTAGCTATAGAGGGCAGTGTCACTGGCCCTCATATGTGGGATCGGAACCAGGGCCCTACTGCTCAGAGATGGCATCCGAAGCCAGCTCTTAACCAGTGTGCCACTTGACCAGCCCCCTTTTTTTTTTTTTTTAATTTTTTTTTTTTTTTCCATTTCCATTTCTTGAGAAATGTTCAACTCTTACGGGCAGGATCTGTGTGTCCCCAACACGTTTTTGTTTTTTGTTTTTTTTTTGAGGGCAGTGTTACTGGCCCTCATATGTGGGACTGAACTGGGGCCGCTGGCTTCCCAAGCCAGTGCTTAACCACCGCTCCACTCGGCCGGCCCTGTGGTTTTTTTGAAGAGGAGGCACTTCCTTGGATTCGTCCACCCTCTCAGTTTCTATGGGACTTTCAATCGAGGTTAGGTGGGATTGAGGGTATGAAGTGTACTTCCAGTGTCCTTGCCCCCTTAGCCGGGGGCAAATCCCAGGCCTGGTACCTTATGATCTATGGACTTCAGGGGCATGCCTGTTCCCTGTGAGTGGCTCTCGTGAGCATCACTGTACCTAGAGGCTTTGTGCTAGCCCTCAGTGTGAAATAAAAATAATATCAATCTACTAAGGGATTATAGCCTATATCTAAGTAAAATACATAACGAATAATCCACAAGTCAAAGAATAAATGGGGGAAAAACCCTATAATAGAAAAGAAAAAAGGTCTCAAATCAATGACTTCAGCGTCTACGCTAAGAAATTAGAAAAAGGACAACAAAGTAATCAGAAGAAAGGAAATAGGAAGGTCAAAGTGGAAATTAATGAAATTGAAAAAGAAAATAGAGAAAATTTATCCAAAAGGTGGTTCTTTTAGAAAGATCAATAGAAGTGACAAACCTCTGACAAGACTGACAAAAAGACAAAGACGACACAAATTACCCATATCAGGAAGGAGACGTGACAGCACTACAGACTTTGCATATATTAACAGGATAGTAAGGGAACATTATGAAGAGCTTTTTGCCAAGGAATTTAGAAAATTCAGATGAAATGGACTCCTTCCTTGAAAGACACAGGCCACCAAAAGTCACCTGAGAAGAAATCGACAACATCAATAGCCATGTAGTTATTCAAGTAATGGAATCTGTAGTTGAAAAATTTTCCTAGAAAAGAATTTCAGGACCAGATGGCTTCTCTGGGGACTCCTACCAAACATTTAGGGAAGAAATAACACGAGTTTTACAAACTCTTGCAGAAAATTCAAGAGGAGGACTCCTTACTCCCCCATTTTTCTGAGGGCAGCAGAGCCCTGCTACCAAAATCACACAAAGACATTACAGGAAAACTACAGACCAATACCCCTCATGGACACAGAAGCAAAAATTCTAAACAAAATTTTATCAAATTGACTACAATAATATATAGACATGAAAATAGATCACGAGCAAAAAAGATTATGCTAGGAATGGTGGTTCTACATCATAAATCACTCGTGTGTCTGTTCCAGTGAAGATGAGCCTCTGCCCAATCCATGGTGGCCGACGGCCGCCGCAATCAGCCCGCTGCCAGTGGCTGGCGCGTCATCCCGAGGGGTGTTGCCATATCGGGGGTTCCATGTCTGTCCCGCTGTGACCCCCACCGCCGCCGCTTCTCGCACCCAGGTGGGCCGCTTCCGGCGAGAGCCCACTCCCACAATTCCAGGGCTTCGGCTTGGCCCGCCTCCGTCCGCTGGTCCCGCCCCTCGCGCAGTGTCCTCCACCTTGGATTGGTCGCTGCGGCTTCCGCTTCCCTGGTGGGCGTGGCCCCCGCACGGACTGGAGCTGCCCGGGCCTGTCGGCATGCGCGAGGCCGCGGCGGTGGCGGGCTCGTCGGCTGACGGCGTCGGCCCCGCAGGGTCGCTCGTTCCGGAGGCGGAGGCGGCCAAGCTGCTACCTTTCCTGACGCCCGGGGCGCGAGCGGACCTGCAGGCGGCGGCCGCGCGGCACGTGCTGGCGCTGACGGGCTCGGGGCCGGGGCGCACGCTGCTGGCCGGCCAGGCAGCCCTGCTGCGGGCTCTGGGCGCGTTGGCGGCGGCCCCGGCCCCGGCCCCGGCCCGCGACGCCGCGCGCGCCCTGGTCAACCTGGCCGCCGACCCGTGCCTGCACGACCCGCTGCTGGCGGCCGAGCCCGAGCTCCCGGCCCGCCTGCTCAGCCGCGCGTTGGACCCACAGTGGCCCTGGGCCGACGAAGCGGCCGCCGTGCTGGCCAACCTCAGCCGCGAGCCGGGGCCGTGTGCCGCGCTGATGGAGGCGCTGGGGGCCGCCGAGCCCGGGGAATCGGGCCTCGAGCGGCTGGTGCACGCGCTGTGCACGCCCGGCTACAACGCCCGCGCGCCCCTGCATTACCTGGGGCCGGTGCTGTCCAACCTCAGCCAGCGTCCCGGGGCGCGGGCCTTCCTGCTGGACCCCACCAGGTGAAGCTCAGGATGCCTGCGGGGAGGGGGTGCAAGTGAGCAGGGACAACACTGAGTGGTTCCTTCCTTCAGGTGCGTGATCCAGCGGCTGCTGCCCCTGACCCAATACCCAGACTCCACGGTGCGCAGGGGCGGGGTGGTGGGGACGCTACGAAACTGCTGCTTCGAGCACCGTGAGTGGTGGTGGGGCGTTGCGGTCGGGGTCAAAGAGGGGAGAGACTAGTCTGGGGTTCTTCTTGACTGGGCCCTCAACCTTGTTTCCCCACCCACCCACCCAGGACACCACGAATGGTTGCTCGGTCCTGAGGTGGACATTCTCCCCTTCTTACTACTGCCCCTGGCAGGGCCTGAGGACTTCTCTGAGGAGGAGATGGAGCGTGAGTGGCTTGGGTGGAGCCTCCGGTTGGCCAGGCGGAGGGGAGCCCGGTGGTGGGAGGAAGGAACGTGTCCAGACAGGGTCCTTTGTGAAACCTCCTAGCGGGGAGTTGCTGAGCACAGACGGGGCTTCCAAAGGCAGGGTCTGGCCTGGCGTCCAAGCACAGACAGCGATTCCCACATTCGCCCCTAGGGCTGCCTGTGGACCTGCAGTACCTGCCGCCAGACAAGCAGCGGGAGCCTGACGCCGCCATCCGCAAAATGCTCATGGAGACCATCATGCTGGTGAGCAGGGCTTCTGCTGCAGGGATCTCAGCCCCAACCCATGTAGGGCCACACAGGGCATCTGGCGAATCCTCTGCCCTCCCCTAGCTGACCGCCACGGCACCTGGTCGGCAGCAAGTGAGGGACCAGGGAGCCTACTTGATCCTGCGTGAGCTGCACAGCTGGGAGCCTGAACCCCACGTGCAAGTGACGTGTGAGAAACTCATCCAGGTGGGTGCAAGGTTCCACGGGGGCGGGGCGGGCAGTGTCCATGATGTGCCTGCCAGCTGCTCACCTGCCTCCCCTGCTGGCAGGTGCTTATTGGGGATGAGCCGGAGCATGGCATGGAGAACCTGCTAGAGGTGCAGGTGCCCGAGGATGTTGAGCAGCAGCTGCAGCAGCTGGACCTCCAGGAGCAGGAGCAGTGTAAGCGGGAGCAGCAGGAGCGGGAGCTGGCCCCAGAGCCCCGAGCAGAGGGGGCTGCTCCCCGCTGAGGCCTCTGCAGCCGCTCCCCAGCTTCAGGCCCACATTTACTTACTGCTTCCTGGAGGCCTCTGTGTTCCCTTGTTCAGAGGCTGGGTGCTGCTGAGAACTCTGCATCTGCTAGGCCAAGTTCTGTAGGCTGTCACTGGCAGGCTGTCAGTGTGGCCCTCACCCGACTCTGCTCCCTTCCTGGGCCTGCCATATTTTGCACGGGACCCTTGCAACCAGGTGCTACAGTGCAGCTTGGCTCCCAGGAGTTCTCAGCACCTCCAGGGCACATGTCCTCAGCCCTAGAACTGTTTCCATGGCTGGAGGTCAGCTCTTCTTTTGCTTTCCCATGGACGTCGGGATCTTCATGGGTGAGGGATATCTCCCTCCTCCGTGGTCTCTGTATTCCTCCCCTCAATTAAAGCTCTGGCACAGAGGTGTGTGGACTGTCTTGTTCGGGAGCACCACCAGTGCCCCAAGGCCTGCTGCCCTCTTCCTGCACAGAGACATCCACATCCAAGGCTCCACAGAATAAACGGTTTATCTGGCCTCCACCCTGTCCACCCACCTACCCTCAATTGACCCTGTAGCACTCAGCATGCTCCTGATGGCAGACATGGAGCACAGTGATAGTGGCTGCCTGGGAGTGCCCAGGAGCCCCACCACAGCCTGCATCTCATCTCTGGCAGGCTTCCGGGGACTCAGGTGCAGGAGCAGAGGTTCTCTCAGGGGTGCCCTGCTGCTGGGCGCGATGCAGCTGCAGGAGCAGCTTTGGGGGCTCTGACTCCCTGTCAGGCTTCACGTCCGAGGGTGCTGGGTGCAGGAACTCCGCCAGCTTATCCGCTATGGACCACAGTGGGGGATTAGATGGGTGCTGAGGGGCAGCCCACCTGCCCCAGCCCAGGGCCCCGCCCCACCTGGTGCAGTGTGGAGCTCGGTGCTGCTGATGAGCGGGTGCAGCTGGAGCAGGCGCCAGATCAGGTCACAGTACTCTGTGGGCAAGGGCTCATGGCTGCGGCCTCCCGCCACCCCGCACCCCCAGCCTGCGCAGGTCCCCGCCAGCAATGCTGGCAGCTTGGAGGGGTCGGTAGGAGGGCGTCTCCTTCACTGGCGGGGAGACCGACACTGAGAGGAGGTGAGGTGGCTTGCCCTGGGCTAATGCAGGGCTGTGCCTGGAGCCTAGCGGCCATCGCCTTTCCTGAGGGGAGTCTGAGGCAGGTCCTTCCCAGCCCAGCTCCCCCTCACCACCACTCCAGCCACTGTGCAGGATGGCCCTTCTGACCCAGGTCTGCTGTCCACTCCCAGGCCCGAGCTGGGACTTGGGAAGGACACTGTGGCAGTGCTCACCTGGGGACAGGCCTGGCTGGAAGGTGGGGCCATGGCGCATCAGGCCCAGCATGAGTCGGGCAGGAGCTCCTTGAAGGGCAGCCTTCTAGTCACCATGGCATAGAGGATGACGCCCCTGGGGGCACGGGCTCCTCAAGACACACCCTCCCACCCCCACCCAGCCGGGGTGCCCGTGGGGTGGCACTCAGACTCCGGGACAGCCCGCTCCCCCATGTGATTCTTGCTCAGGAGAATCTCGGTGGCCTTGTAGGCCAGGCAGCCCAGAAGGTGCTCAGCAGCTAGTTCTTAAGCCCTTACTGGTTGGCGAAGAGGAAGTCTGTGCAGAGATGCGGGGGGTGTGCAGTGTAGGGGAGTAGGTGTGGGGGTGGGCATGGGGTGTGGGCGTGGCCACAAGTGTGGCTGTGGGCAAGGGTGGGGTGGAGGCCTCCCGGGAGGGATGCAGGTTAAGCCAGGCTCAGGGCCAGTCTGCAGCGGTGTAGAGGCTGGGGGCCTGGCTAGGACAAGGGTGGCATTATGGGCCTCTGGCAGAAATTGAAGGCTAAGGTCGAGTGGGCATGCTGGTGCAGGGGTCGAGGCTGGGCCAGAAGCTCGCTGCTCAGCACTAGGAAGCCTTGGTCGTCCAGCAGCATGTTCGCACACTTAGGTCCCTGTGTGGAGAAGGCCTGGGCTCAGGTGGGCCCCTCCGTGCGGGTGGGCGGGTGGGCTGGGCGGCACCCTTACCAGTGCACGATGTCTGCACTGTGGCAATGGGCCACGGCACTGAGCAACTGCCAGAAGAGCCCGTGGGCCTCCTCCTCCCCCAGCCCCAGGCGGCAGCAGTGGCTGATGCTGCTTTGCTGTGCTCCAACAGGTTACCGCGCCCCGCCAGCTCCAGTACCAGGTAGGAGTGATGGCTGCTGTGGTAGGTCTCTTTCAGCTGCACCTGCAGGATCCCCACCCACTTGCTGTCACCCCAAGGCGGGGCTGTGCAGGCGTCTCAGGATGGGGTTGGGCCGCGAGCACAAGGGTCCCAGGTGGGGAAGGGGGCAGGCCTGGGGTGGGCAGCAGGTGTGGTGCAGGCTAGCCACCTGGATGGGCAGGATGACAGGCTGTCCATGCCTCTGCCACCACATTCAGGTGCTTGTGGGTAGCATTGAGTGACAGGATCTCATGGGGCAGGAACTTGGGGGAGAACTCCCAAGACGATCTTGATAGCCACCTGTGTGGGTGGGCAGTAGCCACTGTGTGCAGACCACAGCCCCTCGGGGGCAGCATGTGGCAGGACAGGTCCCGTGTCCTTTGTGCACACTGATGAACTTGGAGGGTGAGGCTGGGTAAGCAGCATCCCGGGGACGGCGCTGACCTTAACCTTCTCTCCTGTCCCAGGCACTTATGTGCTCAGGGGTCCCAGAACTGGGAGTGGTCAGCCTGTGGGAGCCTTGGCCTCCAGGGCGGGTGCGGGATTGGAAGGGCGCCAGAGCAGCTGGGAGGTGCCTGAGTTGGGTTTGGACAGGGTTCCTGGAGCCCCTGCCCACGGGAGGAGGTGAGCCTACTCACTGTTGTGTGGCGCTTTCCCTGCAGGTCGGAGGCCAGCTTGCAGTTGTGCTTCATCCTCTCGTGCGTGGCGTAGGCCAGGCCGACTTTGGAGAAGGCTCCGGAGCCGATCTTGGAGGAGAGCAGGTAGCCCTTGTCCCTGCACTCACGCACCTGCTCCATGAAGACTTGCTGGTCCAGCTTTTGCCTGCCGCTGCCCTTCATGGAGGGCAGGGCGCCGCGGAAGGGGCAGGGGCAGGCCAGCTCACCACCAGCCTGGGGGGCGGGATGGGACTGTGTGTGTGTGTGTGTGTGTGTGTGTGTCCCGGCTGAGGCCTGTCTTTTGTCGGAGGGTCGGTGACTGCGCCGGGCCGCAGGAGGCCAGGCGGCACCTGCGCCCCCTAGCGGCTGTAGCCAAGTTCCTCAAGTCTTGCTGGGAAGAGCAGACGGGGAGTGACCAGGGATGAGAGCTGGGGGTGGGGGCTGACACAGCTGGGGATTGGAGTGGGGGAAGGCATATTCTAGAATGGAGAGTTCTAGAGCTGCACCTGCATTGTGCCCTCGAAGGGAGTGTACTGTCCCCAGGATCTGCCTGCCCTGAGACCATTATGCTGGAGCCAGCCCTGCCCTGTGTGGTGGTCTGAGGGGTGAGAACCCTCAAGGGCCAGGGTGAGGCCTCTGTGGGCCACCTTGGGTGTGACTGGCCACAAAAGGCCTTTAAAGAAGCTGGGGGGTGGGGAGAGTGAGCAAAGGAAGGCAAGCGGGGTTTCTAAGTACATGAGGCTGGGAAAGAACATATACCAGTCGCCATCTCAACTGCACCCCTCATCCTTGGGGAGGGCCCCAAGGTGGTAGCCAGGTGGGCTGCAGTAGAAGCTGAGCCAGGAGAGCATGAGTGGGGGCGCCCCCACCAGCGCCAGAACTGGAGGCCAAGAATTAGTCACCAACTTTGTCTAGACTGCTTTTGCAAAGTCTTTCTTACCCCCCTTTCTCTGCACCGTATGTCTCCCTCTATCTTACGGAGATTTCTTGAGCATCCGTCACAGGCTGGGCTCTTGGTGCTGGGCACTTGGGAGCCAATTGCAGATATGCCCTTTCTCTCATCGAGCTTACCACGTGGAAGGGAGACGGGCCTTCATTATCTAATAAAAGTTAAATGACAGCTGTGATGTGTGCTGGGCAGTTTGTGCTTGGAGAGTGAAGTCCAGCCGAGGCTGTGGAGGGGGCAAGGCCAGCAGGACATGCTGGGCACTGGCCATGGGGAACATAGGCAGGGCTCATGCAGGAGAGGAGCCATCCAGGTGTCAGCTTGGAAGGCCCCTTGCCCTCCTGCCTGGCAACTTGCATATGCCCCACTGGGGATGGGGTTGGGGCTCTTCCTGAGGGGAGAAGGGCCCATCTGTAGAGCACCTCACTAGGCCATCAGAGCTCTGTCCCTCTCTTTTGGGCTCCACCCCTAAACAGAAACAGGATGAAGCCCATCTCTCTGTAGAAAATGCCCTTCTCACTGTTCAGGTGCCATTCTACCCCGGTGTTTACCTTGGGGGTCCCCCACTTTGCCGCCTGCACCCTCGTTCACAGCTCTCTGTAGACCCAACCTTCAGTAGGATGCAGACACTTGTTACGCCGTTGATTCAGAGCTGCCCACCACTTCTCAAAATGCCCTGCTCACTTCCTGAGCCTGCGGAACGCCTCTCCCTCCTCCGTTCTTGGTCTGTGAACAGGTGCAGGCAATTTCGGCCTCGGGGTCTTTGCAGGTGCTGGTGTCTGCCCAGAACGCGGGCTCCTCTCCCAGCCTCCAGCCGTGCCACTTCACAGCACTTTGTGAGTCCTATTGATTGTGTACTTGCTTATCATCTGCTTCTCCAGATCCCAAGGTCGGGAGCGCAGACACCTGCTCATCAGGATCCCCGCGGCCTGTTGGCAGACAAGGTGTCCCTCCTGTGTGCGTGTGCGCTTCCTGTTCGCGGAGGGGCCGGCGGCCCGGGGTTTCTGTTGGGCGATCAGTGTGTGTGTTTATGTGTGACAGACCTGATATGTATGCCAGGTCAGGCTCACCTGGCGCCGTACCTGTTCAGGTATGTTTCCCAGGGGACCGGCTTTGGGGGCAATGACGCGCCGAGCCCGCTTCCCTGGTGGGTCCCCCAGTGTGTTGCGCGCAGTGTCCGTGTGCGGTAATCGTGGGGTGTAAATTTCCGATGGGGACACCGAACACGGAGAGAAGGGACTGCGTCCTGCGCGCGGAGGAAGCTCGAGCGCGCTCGCCGCGCCTGCGCAATGGACGACCGAACCCTTGGCTGGAGCTCAACGGTCTAGCTAGGCGGTCACGGGGGCGGGGCCGGGGCGGGGGCCGGGGGCGGGGCCGAGCGCGAGGCGGAGCGTGCGCACTCCTGCCCTCGGGGGCGCGGTGGGCGGGATGCGGGCTGACGCGCGCCGGGCCGCGGTTGGCGGCGGGCGGGCGGCGGGGGCGGGCTCAACGTGCGGCCCCGCCCACCCCGGCGAGCGGCTTGGCGGGAGGGCTGTGCGCGGGCCGCTGCGGAGGCTCCTCAGGTAAACGGTGGGCGGGCACCGGGGGCCGGCGTCCATCGCTCGCGGAGGCTCCCCTCGCGGGGGCCTGGGCCCGAGAGTCGGAGGGCGCCCCCTTGGCCCGTTCGCGCGGGGGGCCGCGTCAGGGGCGGCGTCCCCAAGGTCACCTGGCGACGGCGGGGAGCGTCCCGGGCCTCGCAGAGCCCAGCCCGCCCGTTCCCGGCGCAGGGGCGCCCAGGTCCCGCGGAGCCGGCTCCGCCGCGTCACCACCCGGAAGCGAGCCTCCGCGCCGGCCGCTCGCCGGCTTCCTCGCGCGTCCCCGCCCGGGCGTGCAGTCCCCCCTAGAGCCCGGCACCTCCCGGGCCCGCGGTTCAGGCTCCCGCTCCCCGCGCCGGCGACGCGGGGGCCTCTCGGCGGGGAGCTGAGCCTCCGCCCTGGGCCGCGAAGCGCCGGGCTCCGGTAGCCTTTGCCGTGTCTCTGAGGCCATGCGCAGCGGGGAGACCCCTGGTCCCGAGTCTCGGGGGGCTGCTGGCCGCAGTGTGGGGGGCAAAGCTGGAGGGCGGGAGGCTGCCCCAGCCCCTCGGCGCCCCGCCTGCGCCTGGAGTTGGGGCTCTGGCTTCCCGCAGCCCCGGCACAGCTGCAGAGCAGCAGCATTGGGGCCGGAGGAGAGCGCTCTGGGGACGCAGGCCGTTCCCGCTACACACTTGCAGAGGTCCCCCGGCCAGCCCAGCAGGGGGTGTGCGTGTGCGGTGACCCGTGAGTTCAAGTGCAGTGAAGCGCAAGGGGGGCGGGAGGGGCCGAGGGGGTTGGGGGGGGTGTAAGCAGGCACAGCGGACTGGTGGTGCGGACAAATGGGGCTGGGGGTGAGGTCGGCTTTGAGGGGACAGTCTGGGAGCAGGGACCATTTTTGGAAGGGGCTGGTGGTCGAGGTAGAGAAGAAGGAGACCAATATATGGATTGTAGGGTGTAGGGAAAGGGAAGAACTGGGGTGGTGGTTGTGCTGATGCTGACCCCGATAGCTGAGTGCATGGTGACACAGGAAGAGGCAGAGGAGGCGGGGGTGTGGCAGAGGTGGTGGTGTGGGGAGATGGTGAGCTGAGTGTCAGAGCTGTAGGGTTTGGGTGGCAGTGAGTGGTCCAGACGAAGGTGCTCAGCAGGCACTGGGCCCCGGGAGACCAGGTGAGGTAGCATGGTTGTGATGAGGTTGCACCTACATTTCTGGCAGTCATGCGGCCCGGAGATGCCGCTGTCAGCAGGATCTTCATCCCAGGCCGTGGGCTGTCATGGCTCAAATGAACAGTTGTCTCTGGTCTCCCATTGGCATCAGGCCACTCCCATTGGACTGGCCTGAAGTCAGCTGTCTTGCTTACCTTGCCACCAGCATCTTGGCTGCCGTGGCTTGTTCACAGCTGACCAATGTGCCTGGAAGCAACTGTCTGCTCAATTTTCAGACCCAGGGTCCTCTGAGGCCCCAGTGAGCAGTCGGGATGCTCCTCGTTGTGATCAGTGGCCCCATATCTCTGAGCCCCTTCCCGCGTTGAGTCACTTGACCTCCTTGAGGTAGGGGCTCAGGAGCGCTCCTGTGGCTCTGTGCACACCTGGCCAGTGGTCAGGTTATTCCATCTGCTGGGCAGCATGGGAAACATGCTTTCCCCGCAGCTGGAGGGCTACCTGGCTCTGAGGGTTTGCCTGTGAACCCAGTGACACAGCTCGGCATGCCGCATGTTCGCCAATAACATTCTCAAGGGCCTGTGAGTGATGAGCTAGCGACTGCATTTTCCGGGTCATCAACCTAGTTCTTGTCGGTGACTCTGGAAGTCGAGTCCTTCTTTGGCTCTGGTGCTACAAGGGAGAGTCTGGTGAACCTGCTGCATGAGTGGGGCATGCCCCTGACCCACACTGCATCCTGACTTCCCCATATCACACGCTCGGCCCTCTAGGCAGACCCACAGCGGCCTTGGGCTCAGTGCATGAGCCATGTCTTGGGTCAGCGGTAATATGCTGCCGGATGGCACCTGGTGGGCATTCACTAAATGGGGTTGGATGTCAGCTAGGTCCAAGTGAGTGAGGAGGAAGCCGGTCCTTCACTCACCTACGGTGCGTCCAATGCAGGGAGGGAAGACCCGCTTGCCCTGCCCCCATGACCTGGTCGTGGGTGGAGTGGAGCTGGTGGGAGCCAGTCCTGGTTGAGTCCTGCCCCACCACTAACTAGCACCTAACCAGCAGTGCATCCCTCAGACCCGCCCAGCTGTGTGAATTAAAGGAGTCGGTGGGCCGACTGAGTGGCGCGGTGGTTAAAAGCTGGCTTGGGATGCTAGTGGCCCTGGTTCAGATCCCACATATGAGGGCCAGGGACACTGCCCTCAAAAAAAAAAAAAAAAAGGAGATGGTGGCTCTAAGCTTCTGGCTGGGCAGTCAGTGTCAGTGGCCTTGTCTCTCTACACCCCCTGCCCCTGGGGAGCATGCACCTCAGTTTTCCACAAGTCTGTCTGTCCCCACAGAGAGTGGGGTCTGTGCTGCATCTCCGTGTGGAGTGTCAGTATGCAGACCGCCTGGCCTGGGCCAGGGGCAGCAGACCAGAGCTTACAAAGTATTTTGCTCGGCTGTGTCTCTTCCAGAAGTTTCACAGTATTAAGTTTTATAGCTAGATCATGAATCATTTTGAGTTTTGTTTGTTTGTTTGTTTTTAGCTGAGCCATCCTGCCACCTGTTGGCAGCTCAGTGGCAGCTCAGCTCGGGAATCGAACCAGTGACCATGTTGCTCAGAGCTTGCACTCTCGAGCGAGCTCTTAACCAACTGAGCCACTCTGCCGGCCCCTTCATTTTGAGTTTTGTATGTGGTGGGTGTGAGAGGTAGGCTGAAGTTCGTTCTATTGCACGTGGACATCCAGTTGTTCAGGACTGTTTGTTGGGAAGTCTATTCTCTCTGTTGAATTGCCTTTGCATCTCTGTTCTCTGTTGAAAATCAGTTGGCCATATAAGTCAGGTAGTGTAAGTCTTCCAATTTTCTCTCAGTTATTGGCTGTTCCAGGTCCTTTGCATTTCCATATGAATTGTAGAATCAGTCTGTCAGTTTCTACAAAAGGCCTGCTGGGATTTTGATTGAGAATGTATTCAATCTGTAGATCCATTTGATATCTTTACGAGTTCTGACAATTAGGTTTGCGGAATCATCCTAGAAAAACTGTTACATACCTTATTGCTGAATATCACTATGGTCACCTTCTAAGTACTCCCCCTGGGAAGCTATGCACTGATGCCAGCGCCTAGTTCACCCTTCAAAGCAGTTTTGGAACTCTTTCTGGAATGGCCATCAGAGCTGTCGTCATATTACTCTTGATGTCCTGCATGTCATCAGAATGTCTTCCTTTCAATATTTCCTTTATCTTCAGGTAAAGAAAGAAGTCATTGGGGACCAGATCAGAAGAGTAGGGAGGGTGTTCCAATACAGTTATTTGTTTAATGGCTAAAAACTCCCTCATGGACAGTGCCATGTGCGCTGGTGCATTGTCATGATGGAAGAGCCATGAATTGTCGGCAAAAAGTTCAGATCATCTAATTTTTTCACACAGCCTTTTCAGCACTTCCAAATAGTAAACTTGGTTAACTGTTTGTCTAGTTGGTACAAATTCATAATGAATAATCCTCTGATATCAAAAAAGGTTAGCAACATCATTGCAACAGGTATGTGAACTTAATTGTCAGATCCCATATATCCATTTATGTTCTTTAATGTGTCTCAACAATATTTGATAGTTTTAGTGTATTGTTTATCCTATTTATCTTGTCATATCTTTTGTCAAATTTATGTCTAAATATTTTTTTCTTCTTTTTTATTTATTTTTTTACTCAATGGCAAATGGTATGACTTTTTCAATTTTTGGTTGTTTATTGTTAGTATATGGAAATACACTTGGTTTTTTAATATTGACTTTATATCCTGTGACTTGCTACCTGACTTGTTGATTCTAGTCTCAGTTGTAGATTCCGTAGGATTTTTTACATAAATGATCACATCACCTGTAATTAAAAACAGTTTTACTTCTTTTTCAATTTGAATACGTTTGTGTTTTGTTTTTTCTTACCTTGTTGCACGGCCTAGATAGACCCTCTAGCATGGTAGTGAATGGAAGTCGTGAGCTCAGACATCCTTGCCTTGTTCCCTTAGAGGGATGGCATTTAGTCTTTCACCATTAGGGATGATGTTCCACAGGTTTCCCTCAGGTGCTCTTTCTCAGGTTGAGGAAGTTCGCTCCTATTCTTGTTTGCTGACCATTTTTATTATAAGTAGATGTTGGATTTTGACAAATGCCTTTTCTGCATTTAGTGACATGATTACAGATGCTCCTTGACTTACGATGGGGTTACATCCCGATAAATGCATTGTGAGTTGAAAATATCATAAGTTAAGAATGCATTTAACGCTACATTGCAGAGTACCCATTGTTTACCCTCCCGATGGCATGGCTGACCGGGGGCCATGGCTCGAGGCTACTGTCCAGCATCACAAGAGAGGATCATATTGCATATCGCTAGCCTGGGAAAAGATCAAAATTCAAAACACGAAGTACAGTTTCCACTGAATACATATTGCTTTCACACTAGTTGAAAAATTGTGTAAGTTGAACCATCCTAAATTGGGGACTGTCTGTATATGGTTTTCCTTTTTTGGTCTGTTGCTGTGAATTACATTGGCTTTACTTAAAAATATTAAACCAACCTTGTATTCATAGGGTAAACTTCATTTGGTCATGATGTAGTATCCTTTTTATACATTGTTGAATATGATTTGATAAAATATTAAGAGTATTTGTGTCTAAGAGAGATTTGCCTACAGTTTTCATTATCTGTAATATCTATGTCTGGTTTTGTTATCAGAGTAATGCTGGCCTCATAGAATCAGTTGGGAAGTATTCTCTTATTTTTAATTTTCCTAGAAGAATTTGTTTTGAAGAATTTGGTATGATTTCTTAAGTGTTTGATAGAAATCCCCAGGGAACCCATCTCGGTCCAGAGTTTTCTCTGTGGGATGGTTTTTAAGTATAATTTTTTTTATTAGATATAGGGCTATTCAGGTTATCTATTTCTTCTTAAGTAAGCTTCAGTAATTTGTTTTTCAAGGTTTGTGTCTATTTCTTTTCTTTTTAAAATTATTATTTTTATTGAGATATAATTGACTTCTGTGTTTCTTTTAAGTTATCTAATTTACTGACATAAAGTTATTCAGAATATATTCTTTTTTTTTTTTTTTTTTTTTAAAGATTTTATTGGGGAATTGGCGGAGGGGAACAGCGTTGGGGAATCGGGGAAGGGGAACAGACAAGTTGCTGTCTTTTTGTTCTTCAGTTTAGTTGCGGAGGATGTTGCTTCACTGTTGGTATCGTCATTGCGCTCTTCCCGGATGAGGCAGATCGGTCGCTGGCCTCTGGATGTTGCTCACCGCGGCTATTGGCAGCTCACACTTGGCTGCCAGCCGCTCACGCTGGCTGCGGGCCACTCACTATAGCCTATGGCAGCCCACTGCAGCAGGGGCTGCAGCCCACACCATCACCGGGGCTCGCACAGCCCAGCTCCAGATGGAGCTGTTGTTAGCTGTAGAGGGCAGTGTCACTGGCCCTCATGTGGGATCCGAACCGGGGCCGCTGGCATCCCAAAACCAGCGCTTAACCAATGCGCCACTCGGCCGGCCCAGAATATATTCTTATTATCTTTTTAATATCTGTAGAATCTGTAGTGATGTAACCTCTCCCACTCTTGATATTGGTCATTGTGTCGTCTCTCTTTTTCCTGATCAGCCAGGCTAGAGGTTATCAAGTTTATCTTCTGAAATAACTAGCCTTTGGTATCATCAATTTTTTTTTCTATTTCTTTGATTTGTGTACTTTGATACTTATTATTTCCTTTCTTTTACTTCGTTTGAATGTCTGGTTTCTTAAGGTGGAAATTGATGTCATTCTTTTCTAATACAGGCATCTAGTAGTATAAGTTTCACAGAAATTTTGATATGTCTTTTCCATTCACTTCAAATTGCTTCCTAATGTCATTTTTGATTTCTTTTCCAACTCATGCATTGTTTGGAAGCCTATTTGTAGTTTTTAAATACTTGGGGATTTCTCAGATAGCTTTTTCTTATTGATTTCTGATTTAATTCCATTTTGGTCAGAGACACCACTTGGTACAAGTGGAATTTGTTTAAATTTATTGAGACTTGTTTTGTTGTTTAGAATATGGTCAGTCTTGGCAAATGTTTCATGTGCTTTTTTGCTTTTTTTTTTTTTTTTAAGCTGAGCCATCCTGCCACCTGTTGGCAGCTTAGTGGCAGCTCAGCTCGGGCTGGGCATCGAACTGCTGTTGGTCAGAGCTCAGCTCGCATTCTTGAGCGAGCTCTTAACCAACTGAGCCACTCGGCCGGCCCTTTCATGTGCTTTTTTAAAGGATGTACTCTATTGTTAATGAATGGAGTGTTCCGGAAATACTACTTTGGTCAAGTTGGTTGACAGTATTGTTCAGGTCTTCTGTACCCTTACTGATTTTCTGTACATGTGTCCTATGAATTACAGAGAAAGGATGTTGCAATCTCTACTATAATTTGGATTTGTGTATTTCTCCTTGCTTTTTTTTTTTTTTTTGAGGGCAGTGTCACTGGCCCTCCCATGTGGAATCTGAACCGGGGCCGCCGGCGTCCCAAGCCAGCGCTCAACCACTGTGCCACTCGGCCGGCCCTCTCCTTGCATTTTTAATAGTTTGTGTATTTTGAAGCTCTGTTGTTAGGTGCATAAATGTTTAGGATTGTTGTCTCTGAAATCTACCTTGTTTAATATTAACATAGTCATTCTAGCTGTCTTATGACTGTTAGCCTCTTTTTTCTTTTTCCATCCTTTCACTTTACCTCTTTATGGTAACATCAGTCTTTCCTGTGGTTTCTGGAATATATGAAATACAGTTATAATAGCTGTCTAAATGTTCTTGTCTATTAATTTTTTAATTTTTCTTTTAAAAAATTTTATTGTGGAACAGCCATGTTCATTGGTTTCACATTGCTTTCATGCAACAATGGCATAGTTGTCTATTTTTAGGGAGAGCGCAGCTCACAGCGGCCCATGCGGGGATTGAAGCAGCAACTTTGGTGTTATCAGCACCACGCTTTAACCAACTGAGCTAACTGGTTACCCCTACTAATTCTTTCCTTTGCATCATTTCCGTGTCAGTTTGATTGACTCATCCTCATATGGGTTGTATTTTCTTCTTTGCATGCCTGGTAATTTTTGATTGGATACGAGACATTGCTATTTTACCTTTTTGGTGCTAGATAGTTTTGTGTTCCTATTATTATTCTTGAGCTTGGTGCTGGGATGTGGCTAAGTTACTTGGGGACAGTTCAATCTTTTCAGATCTTGCTTTTGGCATTGTTCGGTGAGACCAGAGTGGCATTTAGTCTAGGGCTAATTTTGCTTCTTTTCTGAGGCAGCACCCTTCTGCGTGCTCTTCCCGGTGCCAAAAGTACTGGTGTTTCCCCCTTTCCCCCTTGGCTGCTGGCAGCTCCAGAGATTGTTTCTGCACATTGTTTCGGGTGGTTCTTTCCCCAGCCTTGTATGTTTCTTCTCAAACATGGTGCTTGTATTAGGTTTTTTTTTTGTTTTTTTTTTTGAGAGCAGTGTCACTAGTCCTCATATGTGGGACCCGAACCGGGGCTGCCGGCCTCCCAAGCCAGCGCTCAACCACTGCGCCACTCGACCGGCCCGTTTGTATTAGTTTTCTATGGCTGCTATGACAAATTACCACAGACAGTGGCTTCAACAACACACATTTGTTATTTTAGTTCTTTTTTTTTTTTTTAAGTTTTTTTATTGGGGAATTGGGGGAGGGGAACAGCGTTGGGGAATTCGGGGAAGGGGAACAGACAAGTTGCTGTCCTTTTGTTCTTCAGTCTAGGTGCGGAGGACGTTGCTTCACTGGCCCATGTTGGTATCGTCATTGCGCCCTTCCCGGGTGAGGCAGGTCAGTCGCTGGCCTCTGGACGGCTGCTCACAGTGGCTCTTAGCAGCTCACACCAGCTGCCAGCCGCTCACACTGGCTGCCGGCCACTCACTGTAGCCTATGGCAGCCCACTGCAGCAGGGGCTGCAGCTATGCCGTCCTGGGGACTCAGCAGCCCAGCTCCAGGTTGAGCTGTTGTTCACCATCTTAGGTTCTTTGCATGTGGAGGACCGAAGCTCCTGTCTTATTGCTGGCTATCAGCTTCCACAGGCCACCCACCTGCCTTGGCTCAGGGCTTCCTCCCCTCCCCTTCAAAGCCAGCCATGGTAGGTTGAGTCCTTCCCATGCTTTGAATTGCTCCCCCTTCTTCTGTCTCATCCCTCTGACCCAGCTGGGAAAGGCTTTCTGCTGTTAAGGACTTGCATGATTATTTTGGTCTCACCCACCTAATCCAGGGGAATCCCCCCACCTCAGGACCTATACCCTTCATTCCCATTTGCCAGGTCCCTTTTGTCCTGTAAGGTAGCATAGTCACAGGTTCTGGGATGAGGGCCTGGGCATCTTTGGGAACATTATTCTGCTGCCGAGTAAATCAGCTGAATGGTTAGGGGACCTTTTGCAGGTCTCGGGCATTCTCTCTGGTCCTACAGCCTGCACAGTGCAGCAGTCCATCTCCTCAACTCAGGTGTATTGCTAGGCCCTCCTGAATGCTCTCAGCCTGAATGCGCCTTCCAGGCAGTGAGCTGCAGTGATCTCAGTGTTCCCTGCCTCTTGTTTCCTGGTGTCCATCATCCCGAGAACTGTGGTTTCATGTGCTGTGTCCAGTTTTCAGTTGTTTTGGTCTGGAGAGCAAACTGGTCCATTACTCCCATCAGGCCGGGAGCTGATGTCTCTTTGGTTTATTTATTTTTGTTTGCTCTTGTTGAGGTGGGCAAGCAGGGCCATTTGCACTTCTCTGAAGGGCCTTCCGAACTGGTGTTCGGAAGGTGTGAACTGCTTTAGTCTTTGCATTTTCGGAGGCCCTGGAGGTGGGCAGCCGTGGCTTTTCACAGGGAAAGCTTCTGCCCAGGAACAGGCTGCCTGCCTCTGAGACTCAGACCAAGCCTGGGAACTCAGGATTTGGGTTTCACGTGAGAGTGTGTCCCGCCTTTGAGAAGTGTGTTCTGTGGGTTCCTTCTGGAACCTCACACCCCACCGACCACTGTGGTGTTTCAGCCCTTCGCCCTGTTGGGGTTTGGGATTTTTGGTTTCTTGCTCTGCTGCAAATGGAATATGTGTTTTGTGTGTGTGTGTTTTCCTTGTTGCTTTTAGATGCTTTCCAGGAAGATAGTGGAAACACCACGCTGATGCCACCCTCTTCAAACCAGCGTCTTCTCCATCTGCTTCCTGTCTGTCTGGGGGTTCCTGTAAGTCTCTGGTCTGCTAGTTTTATTTTTTCTTGTTTTCTAGTGCTCTCGTGAGTTTATTCTTTTAAAACGTGCATGTCTTCTGTCCTTTCATTGAGGTCATGATGGGGTGGGTGACTGGGTGGGACCGGTCTGCTTTTTTGCACTGGAATGCCCCTTATTTCTAATTCCCCACCCCTCAAGCCTTGCATGATTTTTTTTTTTTTTTTTTGAGGGCAGTGTCACTGGCCCTCATATGTGGAACCCGAACCGGGGCTGCTGGCTTCCCAAGCCAGTGCTTAACTACCGCGCCACTCGGCCAGCCCCTTGCATGATTTCTCTTGCCTCTCCCCACGTGTGCTCAGCCAGATGGTCGGGGCAGAGTATGCCATCTCTCCTTTACGACCATCGTCCTTTTATGCAGGGAATGAAAGGGCGGTGGGATTGCCAGCAAACAGAGGACAGAGTGTTAGGAAGCAGGCGGTGGCCACACTGAGGGCCTGGGCCCTCTGACCTTTTCTGTCCCTGGAGAATATGACATGGGCCTGAGCGGTGGCCCTTACAGGATGGCTGGATTTTGGTCTGTCTGCAGCAAGGGGTGCTTCCAGGCAGCTGACGTTTGGAAGCTGCTGCTCCCCTGTCCCATGGGCTGTTGGGACGGTTGGTTTCAGGTGCCAGGAGATCCCCTGGTGCCCTGTGCAGCCTCAGCCTCTGCCACCTGGAGGCTCATGTAATCCTGTGCTGGCATTCTTGGGGAATGTGGTCCTGCAGGGCTCAGGGGCCTGTTCTTGGCCCCTGGGGACAGGTTTTCCAGCTGTGTGCAGAGCCCCAGGACTCCAGGCCTTAGTACATCTTGTCTTCTCCTCTTCAGAGTGAAGGCAGAGGCTGTAGGGGGAGGCAGTGCCCAGGTCACCAGGGGCCCCCGGACAAGCCCTTGTGGGCTGACAGTGGGCACAGGCCATGAGCAGTGCAGTCCGTGAGGCAGAGACTGTTCTGCAGAACGATTCCGTTAAGTCGTGGGCTTTTGGCAAACATTGCTCCCCACCGCCACCTCCTGTAATTGAGGAAGCCTGTGAATTCAGTGTCGCCTTCTGGTTCCTCCAGGTTTGAGAAGCTGTCCATGTTAACACTGGTGAGAGGCAGCCAAGACCACCGCGATGACCCGGTCCTACGTGAGGAGTGAGTGCGTGCGGTGGGTGGGCCTGGGGGGCACCGTGCCCGCCAGCACTGGGGCCGGGTCCTCAGAGCAGCCTGAGCATGCGCATGGGCTTTGTCGCTGCAGAGTTGTCTACCATCCTGCTGGACGCTGTCACCGACAAGGACCCTCTGGTGCAAGAGCAGGTGTGCAGCGCCCTGTGCGCCCTCGGAGAGTCACGGCCGCAGGAGGCGCTCAGCGCCTGTGAGGAGCACCTGCGCCAGAATGAGAAGGTTTGCGACTAGGGCCTGTCCTGCCCTTCCGGGCCAGGGCTGTGGCCGTGCGGGTGGGGTCTGGGTTCTGCAGGGGGTGGGGCTGTGGGGGTGGGGCGGGGCCTGTGAGTCCTGCCGGAGGCAGGCTCTGCTGGGTGGAACTGTGGACCAGAGGCCGCATAGGCCTGACAGGGAGAGCACATCAGGCTCTGTGGGCAGAAAGCCGTACAGGGAGTCCAAGCCCCCTTTAGGCGGGGCGATCCCAGGACAGGTAACACACCTTGTCTTGTGGCTGGTCCCGTCTCGGGGGACTGGGTGGTCAGCACTGAAGCATCCTTCTGCTGGTGAACCAAGCCCAGTGTTGCCATCCCCTTTCACTCCCTGGCAGGGTCTACACTGTTGCCGCCAAGGGAGAGGAATCCACTCATTCTCAACCACAATAACAGGCACCCGTGGACAAGTGCTCTGAGGAGGGGTGGGAGGTGGCACATCTGGCCTCCTCCCGAGAGGGGCTGCGGGAGGAGGCCAGGGCCTTCCCGTCCTGCCTGCGTAGACTGTGCTCGCCGGGCAGAGTTGTGACAGCCTCTAGGGACTCCCTCTTGGCTGTATAGTGTCCTGTTTTATCCGCGGGGGATACATTCCAAGACCCCCATGGATGCCTGTGTATGCGGTGCGCTCCCTGTGCATACACCCCTTTTCACGTAGTCTCAGGAAGCACTGATGACTTCTCTTTGGTGTCTCCAAATTGCCAGCATCACTGTCCTTGCACTTTGGGGCCATTATTAAGTAAATAAGGGTGACTGAACACAGCATAGTGACACCGCGAAGTGGATTTGATAACCGAGACAGCTACTGGTGACTGAGGGGCGGGAGCATCCGCAGTGAGGAGATGCTGGACACAGCAGTGAGCCACGTTCGGGGCTCTGCTCAAAATGGGCTGCAATTTAAAGCTTATGAACTGTTTGTCCCCGGAACTTTCTGGTTAATATTTTCCATCTGTAGTTGACTGCGGATCATGGAAACTGTGAAAAGTGAAACCACAGATAAGGGGACCACTGTTCTGAGCCCGCCTGCAGGGGGTTAGCACTGACCTGGGCACGAGCATGGCCAGTTCTCTCCTCCCGGGACCCCTGCGGCTGCTGGGTCTGTGAGCCTGTTAGCTCCCCGAGTCTAAATTACTTGCACCATTTCTGGTTTTCCTCAGTGCCTGGTTTAGGCCCCTTCCTGGATGGGGAAGACAGTTTTGCAGTCTCAGGAGGCCATTTTCTTTTTGTTCAATTTGACATTTTGATAAGAAGGCATCTCCAGGGCCGGCCGAGTGGCGTGGCAGTTAAGCGCTGGCTTGGGAAGCCAGCGGCCCCAGTTCGGGTCCCACTTATGAGGGCCAGTGACACTGCCCTCAAAAAAAAAAAAAGAAGGGATCTCCATAGAATGTGAGTTTTACTGCTTTCTCAGCTGTCCAGCTGTCAGCTGCCATCTCCTGGAGGAAGTAGCCCAGTCTGCCTGAGTGGCTGCTGAGCTGATTGTCCCATGGCTCTGTGCCCTGCCCTGGGCTGTCCTACCTGCCCTCAGCCTTTTCTGTTTGTGCCAGCACGCTAGGACAGCCTGTTGGGACTTTGACAGGAGATGCGCTGTGCGTGGACTTGGCGGGAAGGAGCACGCCCGCTTGTGTGGGCCGGCTGTGTGTGTGTGCCGCGGTTCTCGGCTGCATGAGCGTCGGCTCGTGTGCTGGGTGTCACCATGGCATGCCGAAGCCAGCGTCTGTTAGACAGAGACGCTCGGGGGCAGCCCTTGCTGTTTGAGGAAATGGACCAAGAGTACTGCAGGCTACCTGAGCCCGGTCATTGTTAGTAATTCACAGCAAAATGTATGTGTGCCTCATGCCTCTGTTTTCTGGTTCGTTTATGATTTTGCTCCGTTCCTAGTCGTTTCAGTTTCTTTAACCAACTTAAAAGAAAAGGTCTTCCTTCCTGCCAGCGAGTTTAGGGTAACTGTGCATTCGGTTGGAAGCTGAATGCCGTGGGGTGGAGTCCCGTCCAGGCGCCTCCCTGGTGCCGTCCCCCTCACCCCGCCCTTTCCGCTTCCCCACTTTCTCGTGTCTCATCGTAACCACTTCACAGGGCTGTGTCTGTCTCCCATCGGATGTGGGATGACATGAGAAGGTTACTCAGCCCTGTCCACTTGTCCCATATCAGAGCCATGTTTGAGACACGTGTGATGCTTTGTAGATTTCGGCTTCTGGAGACTTCTGCCGCCTTGGGTGCTGGGGCACGCCCGCTGCTCTGCCAGCTGCACCTGCCTGGCCGGGCGGTTTTAGATACGTCCAGTCTCAGTCCTATCAGCAAGTCCTATTTGCAGAGAACTATGTTGTGACAGAACTGCTTAGCTGGGGACAGAGTGGGCTCCTTCTGGGACGAGGGAGGGCAGAGCAGGGTGGGGGGGCTTCCCCTGACAGGAGCCGCTGGCCACATGCGGAGGACAGAAGCCCACTGGCTGACCGTCCACTCACCATTGGTCTGCACAGATAGCTCTCGGCCCTTCTGAAACCCTTCTGCCCCGCACCCATGTCCTGGGCCCTCTTTGTGTGCGGCTTTAGGTGGGTCCCCCGGGCCATGCAGGATGCTCGCATGTGCCCCTTTCCTCCTGCGTTGGGGCAGAGAAGGGAGATTTTGTTTTGAGTACCCCTGTGAGGGGTGCGGGAGGCACTGGCGGGGATCTGGGCCCCACTCACCCCCTGTGAGGGGTGCGGGAGGCACTGGCGGGGATCTGGGCCCCGCTCACCCCCTGTGAGGGGTGCGGGAGGCACTGGCGGGGATCTGGGCCCCGCTCTCCCCGTGTGAGGGACGCGGGAGGCACTGGCGGGGATCTGGGCCCCGCTCACCCCTGTGAGGGACGCGGGAGGCACTGGCGGGGATCTGGGCCCCGCTCTCCCCCTGTGAGGGGTGCGGGAGGCACTGGCGGGGATCTGGGCCCCGCTCTCCCCGTGTGAGGGACGCGGGAGGCACTGGCGGGGATCTGGGCCCCGCTCACCCCCTGTGAGGGGTGCGGGAGGCACTGGCGGGGATCTGGGCCCCGCTCTCCCCCTGTGAGGGGTGCGGGAGGCACTGGCGGGGATCTGGGCCCCGCTCTCCCCCTGTGAGGGGTGCGGGAGGCACTGGCGGGGATCTGGGCCCCGCTCACCTCCTGGCCCCTGGCCCCATGGCTCTCCTCCTCAGCTGGCTGCCCCCTACCGGACGATGATCCTGAGGGCCATGCAGACAGTGGTGAGCAGTCACATCAGCGAGCTGGACAAGGACATGGCCAGGGCTGTCATCCTCCTGGCCTCCAGCGAGATGACCAAGGTGAAGGTATGTAGGCGCCGGCCGAGCCCCCTTGCTGGCCTTCCCACCCCAGCATGTGAGGATGTGGGCTCGTATCTGCTGCCCCGGGGTCGGCCCTCCATCCTGCCTGCCGACTGCCCTCCTGGGCAGGAGGCTCACCTGTCATTTCAGAGGTGGAGACTGAAGCAGAGAAAGTTCCTGACCTCTCAGGGTAAATGTAGGGCCTGCGTCCCATGTCTGGGGGACACTCTCCTTCCCCCATGGTAGAGGGGCAGCAACCTAGGGTTGGCGATGGGGCTTGAGGTCTCTGACAGGCACTCACTGGGGAGCCCGAAAGCAAGCCGCTTGTCCTCGGAGGCGGTGTCTCATGCTTGCCTCTCAGGCGATCCCAGGGCGCGCTCCTGCCCCTTGGTCGGGCGTCAGTTCCCACTTTTCTCGGGGCAGGACTTGGTCTGTGACTGGCAGCAGGCTGCCAGCGATGTCCTGGTGGCCGTGGGGAGGCGCTTCATCAGCACGGTGATGGAGGAGCTGCTGCACGGGCTCCAGCCTGGGATTCTGCCACACTACTTTGTGGTGCGGACCTTGGCCAACCTCTCTGTGTCCAACGGTAGGTGGCAGCTTGGCCTTGACCCTGACAGTCCGAGTCCCAGGTGCCTGGGAGCCCGTGTCTCGGCAGCCTCGCCCCTACCCCGGGCTGAGCACACAGAGCTCAAGGCCCTGCGCTGTGTCCGTGGGGTACCCCTGCCTCTCCCTGGGCGCAGGTGTGGGAAAGCCAGGGGGCGGGGGCAGAAGGGCCCCTGTGACACGACCCCTTTGCAGTGTTCGGCACGGTGCCTTTCCTGACGTCCATCCTTGGCACCATGCTGCCCATGCTGGCTGCGGCCAAGCACGACACCATGAGGGGGGTATTTTGCTACGGTAAGTCGGGGTCCCCTAGGGTGGGGCTGGGCGCTGCCTTCCCACTTCTTGGCCTTCTCCCCAGTGCCCCTTTGCAGGGGACATGGGTCCTTTAGGTGATGAGAAAGTGGGACACGTAGAGGGAGGGTGACTGCAGAGCGCGTCACTCCAGCCTCTGCCTCCATTGTCACTTAGCCATCTTCTCCCTGTGTCTGTGTGTCTTCTTGTGAGGACGGTCCCGTTGTGCTAGAGCCATCCTCCCCCACTAGGACCACATCTTAACAATGACACCTGCAAAGAGCCTATTTCCAAAAGGGCCATATGCTGAGCTCTTGGGAAGGATGTGAACTTGTGGGGACACTGCCGGCCCAGTGCAGTTCTGGAGTTCTGGCTTGGCCATGTGCTGGGGTGTCTTGCAGGCTGTGGGTGGTCTTGCAGAGCAGGTGCTGAAACCTGGGCTGCTCACCGTTCTTCTCACCGCAGCCCTGCAACACTTCAGCGAGAGCACACTCGAGTACCTGGCCAACCTGGACCAGGCCCCAGACCCCACGGTCAGGAAGGATGCCTTCGCCTCTGACATCTCCAGTGCCTACGACATCCTCTTTCACCAATGGCTGCCAAGCCGGGAGGCCAAGGTACTGCCCCACCTTGCTGACCCCCCTCTCCCCCGCAGCTGCCCACCACAGGCCCCTCCCTTCGCCTGGGCCTCTTCCGCCCCGCAGGGGAGGGGGGATGGAGCCATCCGGCTACACGTGCCCCCTCCCTGTGCCCTGCATTCGGGATTGGGGGTCTTGTTGCAGTGGAGGTGCCCCATGCAAGGTCTCACCTGCGGGTCCCACAGAGTGCTTGCAGCCTGTTTCTGAGCCCCAGTTGCCATGAAACACCCCCTCCCACCCACCCCACCTGTGCCCAGGGCCTCGGGCTGCTGGGGGCACTGAGGTGTGATGACAGCACATACCTGGCCCCTTTAACACCCTCAGTCACGTGGTACCCTGGGTTTGCCCCCATGTGGCCCTGGATTCTCGGTGGGTGGGTTCTTGGCTGCTCTGTCCTGTGTGGACATGAGCACTGCCACCCTGGTTTATGTCACTGTCCCCTCTCAGCTCCGGCTCGCCGTGGTGGAGGCCCTGGGGCCCATGAGCCACCTGCTGCCCAGCGAGAAGCTGGAGGAGCAGCTCCCCAAGCTGCTGCCCGGCATCCTCACCCTCTACAAGAAGCACGCCGAGACTTGCCACGTGTCCAAGGTCCTGTCTGAGCACTGCCGTTCAGATTCAGTGGTGGGTGGGGACCAGCCAGGTTGCAGGGCCTCGCCTGGTGTCCCCTTTCCCAACCCCTGCCCTCCCCTCTGAGCTCTGAAGGCAGAAGTAGGGCTGGGGCTGAGGCTTCAGGGGGCACTGACGGTCCCTCTGTCCAACAGAGCCTGGGCCAGATCCTGGAGGCCGCTGTGAGCGTGGGCAGCCGCACACTGGAGGTCCAACTCGACGCTCTCCTGGCCGCGCTGCATGCACAGGTGGGCTGAGGGAGGGAGTGGGGGCTGAGGGCATGCCTGTTCTGGGTGAGGTCAGGGAACACATTCCAGCGCCCAGTGGCAGGGCCTCCATGTGAAGGCACCAGCTAGCGGGTACAGGGAGCTAGGTTCGGGGTGAGTGCTGCTGTTGCAGACACAGCTACATTGTCGTCTGCTCAACACTGGCATGTGCAGTGTGACAGTGGAGACCCTGGCATGGAGGCAGCAGGAGTGGGCGGCCTGAGATGGGCTGGCCTGGGTGCTGGTCCCCAAGGACTGAGTGGGGCAGAGCAAGGGCTGCAGGGAGGCCTGGGGGCAGCGAGGCCCATCGGCTGTGCAGGGCCTGCGCCTCGGATCAGATGAGAGGCATGGGGGTCATGGGACTTGGTGGCAGGGGCTCCCGTGTCCCAGAAATAGATCAGGGGAGATACCTTCTGACCTCAATGGATGCAGAAAAAGCTTTTGATGAAGTTTGACACCCTTTTATCATTAAAACTCTTAGCAACTAGGATTAGAGAAGAATTTCTTTAAGTTGATAAAGTTTATATCCCAAACCCTCAGCACAGTGGTAAACAGGTTCAGTCCCTTCAGGGCAGGAAGAAGCCCCCCTCCGCTGTTGATGGGATCCAAAGCCAACTCTATGAGGAAAGAAACCGAGAGGGGAGGCCTGAGGGTGGGAGAGACGCGGCGGTCTCCTCGTTGCCCCGCCTCCCAGCCACCTTCTGTCCTGGCCCTGCCGCTTGTCCTCTGTGGCACTTACCTCCTTTTACTGGTTGACTCTTGAATGACTGGTTTGAACTGCGCGGGTCCACTTATTTGCAGATTTTTTGGTAACAGCTACGGTAAATGTATATTCTCTTAAGATTTTCTTAACAGCACTTTCTTTTCTCTAGCTGACTTTAAGCATACAGGACGTAACACATACAACATACAAAATATGTGATAACCAGCTGTTTGTTATCAATAAGGCTTCCCAGTCAACAGTAGTTACCTTTTGGGTCGAAAGTCCTGTGTGTGTGTGTGTGTGTGTGTGTGTGTGTGTGTTTGACTGCTTGGAAGTCGGCGTCCCTAAGCCCGCATTACTCAAGGGTCAGCTGTGGCCATCAGTAACTGACCGTTCCCTCCCCTGCTAGGATGGACTGTGTGTGAAGGGGGGTTTTGTCCGTTTTCGTCCACTCATCTCTTGTAAGCACTCGGTGCCATTTGTGTTGTGGGTGATGGAGTCTTCATCCCGAAATCCACTCGTGTACCGAGTCAGCACACACGAGAATTAAGTAGGTTCAGCAAGGCCGCCAGTCCCAGACCAGCCCACACCAAACAGCATCTTGTTACATATACCACCGCAGCCACCGGCAAAGCGCCCAAACCTACTGCTTCCACCAGCCACAGAAACGTATCAGGAAGGATCTGGGAGGGAGCCTCAGCAAGAATGCCTAGGGTCTCCCTCGAGGAGGTTTCCAACTGAAGTGCAGTGAGCAAGATGAGAGCCGGAGTGCCGTGTCACTTAATATACAAGTGACGCTGTGAGACAGCGCATGTGTGCAGCACAAGATACAGGGGCTTATGGGCTGGGGGTGCCAGTGGGGAGTGGGCTTACAGGGAAACAGAAATACAGGAAAGCTGAGGTGGCAGAGAAAAACACGATCTTTCCTTGTCTGTGAGCTGTCCATTCACGTCCTTTATTTTTCTGCTGGGTTTTAGGTTTTGCGTGGCAATCTGTAGCAGTTATTTAGTCTTGTATCGTGTGTGTACATATGTGTTCCTATTGTCCTTCACTTTTTGGCTCTGTTTATGATACTTTTTTTGCCATGCAAAATTATTTTTTTTATTTTTTTTTTGAGGGCAGTGTCACCGGCCCTCATGTGGGACCCGAACAGGGCCGCTGGCTTTCCAGGCTAGCTCCTGACCACTGCACCGCTCGGCCAGCCCCAAAATTACTTTTTACATCATCATTTTTTTCTTGTAGCTTTGCGTTCATTGTCCTCAGGAAAGCCTTTCGAATTCCACAGTTACTGTTCAGATTCCCCCATTGCTCCTAAACTTTTATTGTTTAATGCACCTGGAATCTGCCTTTAAGGAGCCGATTTACCTTTTTTCCGGGCGACTCCCTATCTCCCCATTTGCATTAGCTGTCCGTTGCTGTGTAACCAATCGCTGCAGGGTCTCGCTCCTTAAACAGACTGACCTTGTGGTCACCCCGGGCAGGAGCCCGGGGCAGCCAGCCGGCGGCTCTGGCCAGGGTCTCGCACCATCTGAAGGCTTGCCTGGGCTGGGGGCTCTGCTCCCATGTGGCTCCTCCCAGGACTGAGGGCCGGGGGCCGTGGTCCCTTGCCGTGCGGCTCTCCAGGGCTACTTGGGTGTCCTCGCAACATGGCGCTGGCTCCCCAGAGCGAGAGGTCTCAGGAGAGCAGGCAGGAGGCTGCAGCGCCTTTACGGCCAGATCAGGCCTTTATGTGGGCAGCAGCAAGCAGCTGCTGGAGGCGCTGGAGCAGAGCCCTGGGCCGGCCACCCTCCCCTGAGAGCTGCCGCGTCCAGGCTGGGCAGGCCCGGGGCCCCAGGCGCCCGCCCTGCACCATCGTCGCCTCTGCTGTTCATGAGGAGCTGCCTGGCGTCCTTTGCTGTGACCCTCAAGGGTGAGCAGGGACAGGGATGCCACCCAGAGGCTCCCCAGGTGTGTGGGTTGGTGGCTGAGGTGCCACTCGCTGAGGTGCAGTGGAGCCCAGAGACACACCATTTTTTTTTTTTACTAGTGCAACTTGCCCCCACAATTTTGAAGACTGTAGGTGCCTTGCTCTCCAGGCTGTCTGTGTCCCAAAGGGGACTGGATTCCAGCCTGTGCCCACAGGTGGGTGCCAGGGACATGACAGGCGTCTCTGTTCCGATAAGGGAGTTTGTTCTGGTTGGGGAAGGAGGGCTGAGCGAAGAAGCCGTGCGTGTGGGCGCCTGACCTGCCCCGATCTCCTGAGCTGCCCTGTCCTCTGTCCCCTGGAGCAGATCTGTGTGCCCGTGGAGTCGGCCAGCCCCCTGGTGATGAACAACCAGAAGGAGGTGCTCCGCTGCTTCACTGAGCTGGGTAAGTGGCCGGGCAACAGAGGCCTTGGAGGGTTGGCGGTGACGGGCCTTCATGGTCCAGCCCTGTCTGGGCCTGCATGTATGCCCTGAGCCCCGAGCGAGCGCCCTCCCCAGCTGGTTTGCAGGCAGAGGGGAACTGGGACAATCCCTACCGCTCATGACGTGTGCTCGCCCTGTAGCGTCCTGCTCGCCTGACCGCCTGCTGGCCTTCCTGCTGCCCAAGCTGGACTCCGGCAGCGAGAGGACCCGCGTGGGCACCCTGCAGGTGCTGAGACACATCATCAACTCGGCCGGTGAGTGAGGAGGACAGGCGTTGGCCACATGTCTGTGAAACGGAGCATCTTGCGTTGAAGGTTGTTTTAAAAATGCTCCACAACCCTGTCTCGCAAAACTGCAAACTGTATTTATTTATTTATTTATTTTTAAGAATTTTATTGGGGAATTTGGGGAGGGGAACAGACAAGTTGCTGTCCTTTCGTTTTTCAGTCTAGTTGTGGAGGACGTCGCTTCGCTGGCCCATGTTGGTATCATTGTTGCACCCTTCCCGGTTGAGGCAGATCTGTCGCCGGCCTCTGGACGGCTGTTCACAGCGGCTCCTGGCAGCTCGCTCCGGCTGCCGGCCGCTCACACCAGCAGCCGGCCACTCACTGTAGCCTATGGCAGCCCACTGCAGCAGGGGCTGCAGCTATGCCATCCCCGGGACTCACAGCAGCCCAGCTCCAAGTGGAGCTGTTGTTCACCATCTGAGCTGTAGAGGGCAGTGTCACTGGCCCTCCTGTGGAATCTGAACCGGGGCCACTGGTGTCCCAAGCCAGCGCTTAACCGCCGTGCCACTCGGCTGGCCCCACAAACTTTTTGAAAAGCTGCAATAGAACTGTCTGCCCAGCAGCTGAGGGCCATCAGTGGCACCCGCCTTTGACCCCCAGCTGCAGACGTTGGACACTGTGCCCCTGACCCCAGCCCTGCATTGGCCACACGCCACAGGGCTGATGTCCCAAAGTTGGCACAGGCGTCACTGAGTGTCTGCCCCAGCTCCATCTCGGTGCCGGGCATGTTGGTTGGTTGTTTCTTACACATGGAACTTTTGGAAACGTTGAGGCCAGTTGTCCTGTAGAATGTCCCTCACTTTGCACACGTCTGATGATTTCCTCACAGTTAGAGGGAACGGTCCAGACGAGAAGTATCTTTTCACGTCCACTGGCCATCTCTGTGTCCTCTTTGGGGACATGTACAATTCAGGTCCTCTGCCCATTTTTTTTTTGTCACTGGCCTTCATATGTGGGACCCGAACCGGGACCGCTGGCTTCCCAAACCAGCGCTTAACCACTGCGCCACTCGGCCGGCCCTCTGCCCATTTTTTAATTAGATTGTTTGGGTTCTTTTTGGTTTTGAGTTGTATGAATTTTTTATGTATTTTGGATATTAACTCCTTATTAGATGTCTTATTGGTGAATATCTTCTCCCTTCAGTAGGCTGTCTTTTCATTTTATTGATAGTTTCCTTGCTGTTCAAAAACTGTAGTTGGATGCAGTCCCACTTGTTTATTTTTGCTTTGTTTCCCTTGCCCGAGGAGATATATCAGTAAAAATATTACTAATGTCTGAGAGTTTACTTCCTCTGTTTTTTTCTAGGTTTCCAGTCTAACATTTAAATCTTTATCCGTTTTGAGTTTATTCTTGTATATGGTATAAGAAAGTGGCATTTTTTTTTTGTTTCATTTTTTTTTGTATGTATCTGTCCAGCTTTCCAAGCACCATTTACTTGATAAACCTGTCTTTACCCCATTGTATATTCTTGTCTCCTTTGTCCTAGATTAATTGACCATATAGGTGTGGATTTACTTCTGGGCTCTATTCTGTTCTATTGATGAACGAATCTGTTTTTATGCCATTACCATGTCATTTTGATGACTATGGCCTTGTAGTATAATTTGATATTAGGGAGCATGATACCTCCAACTTTGTTCTTTCTCAAGATTGCTGTGGCTATTTGGGGTCTTTTGTAGTTCCATATAAATTTTATTAGTTCTAGGGCCGGCCGAGTGGTGCGGAGGTTAAGCGCTGGCCTGGGAAGCCAGCGGCCCCGGTTCGGTCCCACATATGAGGGCCAGTGACACTGCCCTCAAAAAAAAAAAATAAATAAATAAATAAATAAATTTTATTAGTTCTAATTCTGAGAAGAATGCCATTGATATTATAATAGGGATTGCATTTAATCTGTTCATTGCTTTTTGTTTTTTTTTAGGGCAGTGTCACTGGCCCTCGTATGTGGGACCCGAACTGGGGCTGCTGGCATCCCAAGCCAGCTCTTAACCACTGCCACTCTGCCAGCCCTGAATCTGTGTATTGCTTTAGGTAGTATGGGCATTTACCAATAATACTCCTTCCTACCCATGAGCAATGTAGGGCCTTCTATTTATTCGTGTCTTCTTCAATTTCTTACTTCAGTGTTTTCTAGTTTTCAGAGTACACATCTTGTACATCTTTGGTTACATTTATTCCTAGGTATTTTATGCTTTTTGATGCAATTATAAATAGGATTGTTTTCTTAATTTCTCCCCTGATCATTACTGGTATAAAAAATGCAGTAGAGGGCCAGCTGAGTGGCGCGGTGGTTAAGCGCTGGCTTGGGAAGCCAGTGACCCCAGCTCAGGTCCTACATATGAGGGCCAGTCACTGCGCTCAAAAAAATAAAATAATGCAGTAGATTTCTGTACATTGATTCTGTATCCTACAACTTTACTGAATTCATTTTTTTCTAATAGTTTTTTGGTGGAGTCTTATCATCTGAAAATAATGAGAGTTTTTCTTCTTCCTTTGTAATTTGGATGCCTTTTATTTCTTTTTCTTGCTTCACTGCTCTGGGTATGACTTCCAATACTATGTTGAGTAACAGGGTTGAGAGTGGGCATTCTGGTCTTGTTCCTGATCTGAGAGGAAAGGCTTTCAGCTTTTCACCATTGAATATGAGGTTAGCTGTGGGTTTGCCATCTATGGCCTTTATTATGTTGAGGTGTGTTACCTCTAGTCCCACTTTGCTGAGAATCATCGTAAAAGGATGTTGAATTTTGTCAAATGCTTTTTCTGCATTTATTCACATAGTTTTTATCCTTTATTTTGTTGTTGTGATGTATCACATCGATTTATGGGTATTGAACCATCCTTGCATCCCTGGGATGAATCTCACTTGGTTGTGGTGTGTGGTACTAATGTCTTGCTGAATCTGGTTTACTAATCTTTTGGGGTTTTTTGTTTTTTTGTTTTTTTTTAGCTGAGCCATACTGCCACCTGTTGGCAGCTTAACGGCAACTCAGCTCAGGCTGGCATCAAACCGCCGTTACTCAGAGTTTAGCTTGCACTCTTGAGCGAGCTCTTAACCAACTGAGCCATTCAGCCGGCCCTGGTTTGCTACTCTTTTGATGAGAATTTCTGCATCTATGTTCATATATATATATATATACATATATATATATATATATATATATATATATATATATATATATATATTTTTTTTTTAAAGGTAAATTTAAAAACTTTATTGGGGAACAGTGTGTTTTTCCAGTACCCATCAGCTCCAAGTCAAGTTGTTGTTTTCTAAGAAAATCTTTAATAAAAAACAAAAACCCTCCCCCAATTCCCCAATAAAAAATCTTAAAAAAAAACAAAAAAGTCGTTTTCAATCTAGTTGTGGAGGGCACAGCTCACTGGCCCATGTGGGAATCGAACCTGCAATCTTGGTGTTACAAGCACCGCGCTCTAACCAACTGAGCCAGCCGGCCACCTCACATTTTTTTTTCTAGTTTATTGTAAGAATATAGTATATAATACCTATAGCATACAAAATATGTGGCATTTGACTATTTATGGTATTGATAAGGCTTTCCGTCAATTGGTAGTTAAGTTTTGGGGTAGTCAAAAGTTGTATGTGGGGGCTGGCCGAGTGGCATGTTGGTTAAGCGTTGGCTTGGGACGCCAGCTCTGAGCAGCAGGACCCCGGTTCAGATCACACATGAGGGCCAGTGACACTGCCCTCTACAGCGAAGATGGTGAACAACAGCTTGACATGGAGCTGGGCTGCTGTGAGTCGCCAGCATTGGCATAGGCTGCAGCGGGCTGTTGTAAGCTACCGAGAGTGGCCAGCAGGCAGCATGAGCTGCAGGCAGCCAGCTTGAGCTGCCGTGAGTGGCTGTCCAGAGGCCGGCGATCGACTGCCTCACCCGGGAAGAGTGCAATGATAATACCAACATGGGCCAGTGAAGTGACGTCCTCCACAACTAGACTGAACAACAAATGGACAGCAACTTGTCTGTTCCCCTCCTCCAGTTCCCCAATAAAATCTTTAGAAAAAAAAAATATTGCACGTGGATTTTCAACTGCGCAAGGGGGCTGGCACCCATAACACCCACGTTGTTCAAGGGTCAACTGTACTTACTTTCTCCTTCTTTTGGAGGCTCAGTCCTTGGTGTTTTTGTTTGTTTATAATTGTTGCAAAATAGAAATAACAAAATTCACCATCCTAACCATTTGTAGGTGTGCAGCTCAGTAGCTTTAGGTACATTCATACCATTGTGCAAACATCATACCTAGCCCATCTCCAGAACTCTTTTTTTTTTTTAGCTGAGCCATCCTGCCACCTGTTGGCAACTCAGTGGCAGCTCAGCTCAGGCTGAGCATCGAACTGCTGTTGCTCAGAGCTCAGCTCATACTCCTGAACGAGCTCTTTACCAACTGAGCCACTCGGTTGGCCCTTCCAGAACTCTCTTCATCTGGCAAAAGTGAAACTCGGTCCCTTTGAAACAACCCCCATATTTAAGTCTCTTTTAAGCCATAGGTCCACCCTTTTCTTTGTTGTGTGCCTTCTCTGAGGAAGTACCTGGGCCGCTCGGCCTGCAGACCCAACAGCTGAGGTGTGCCAACTGTGTGTCAGAAGCACACCAACATGTCTGTCTTCCGTCTGAACTTCTGGATTTGGAGCTGGATTTGGAGGCAGCGTCAGGCTCCAGCTCAATCCTTTGGCCAGATTGGGAGGCACATGATTCTGGTTTTCTCTGTCTTGTGACCTTGGCGGCACTGGGGGCAGGTTGCTGATGCTCTGATTCGGTAATTTCTTCATTGATTCGTTAGAATACTTAAGAGGCACTGCACTCATCTACTCTTTGGTTACCCAGAGCTGTGGCTCACATAGGGAAGGAGGGTCCATCCTTGATTGTTTTGCTTTATTTATCAGTTTTCAGGATAATAGATTGGTTCCCTATCATCTTCCAAAGGTGACCATTTCTCTTTAAAAAATATATACAGGCTTGTGGATTTAAACAGATTTCATAGATTTCAATTCATTACAATTTTTATCATTAGTGAAACTCAAATTGCATCATCTGTGGTAGCGGAACCTCTTCAAGTTCTGGTCCTTTGACAGCTGATGTTCTAGGCTTATTTTGTATAGATTCAATCTCGTACATACCCCAGGCCTGGAATCAGCATTTCTCCAAAAAGCCCAAATTTCCTTTTTAGTGAGAAATTGTCTTTTAAGACAGCACTTTGGTACTGGGGCTTGTTACGTGTAGGTGTGCTGTTTGTGGGCCTTCTCAGTACACAGAGCTAGGAAATACCTCCCTCAGCAGACAGTTAGGTAGATAAAATCCCTGAGGAGTTCTTGCTGACACTTCCAAGTCATCATGCTACAGAGTTTTTACTTCCTCTTTTTTCTCTGCTCCTCCCCTCCGGGAATCTGGCTCTTGTGTTGATAGATTTAGCACGTCCCATACTTCCTCATTTTGTCTCCTGTAACACACGAGCCTAACCCTGGAGCTGCGCTGGTGCTGCTACCGCCTGTGAGATGATAAGAACTCGAAGCATAGTTTGCAGGTGTGCTCCTCATTCCCCCTGTGGTCGTAGCAGCTGCGATGGGTATCTGTCACGTCTTGCGTGGCAAGGGCAAGTGGGACACGAGAGGGGCGACGCAGATTAAGGAAAAACAAGAGACAGAAGAAAGATAAGAGCGAGACCAAGGGACTCAGCCAAAGAAGACTGAGCCCCGAATCGGGTCAGCGCATAGCTTTTATTGAGAATTTTCAAGGAAGCAAACTAACAAGTCATTAACGGTGGTTTGTAGTTCTCAGGATTTACACAGTCTTTTACTCCCCTGAAAGTGCTCTTTTCAGGGTGCACTGTGACTTACTCTTCCGTTAAAGGATTACCTTGTCTTTATTATGATAATTGCTATGAAACCCAGACTCGGTTTCTGTAAGTCATCTAAAGAATGTTTACTAAAGCTATCTTGACTATCTAGAAATCATCCTAAATTCTAGCAGTTAAACACAATCATAAAACTCACAGTATACTTGAGCTATACCAAAAGACTAGGAGTGGCTGTGTTTAAGGTAAAAGCATCTAAAATCTATTCGTTTGTAAATAACAATACCTAGCAACCAAAAGGATCTCACACCTCTCTATCCTACAGAGGGCTGCATCCGTTTCTCAGTCAGAGCTTCAGTATCAGTTGCTGCAACAAGGCACTGGGCAAAGGAATTCACACAAGGCTGATTAACAAATCCATGGTCAGCGGATGTCTTAGAGCTGCCTCTTACCCAGAACTCTCATGGCCTGAAGACTTAATCTTTCAGGAGACTATTCATAGTAGGGCCCTTAGGCAAATGCATCAGCTTCTCACAGGCCTGAGTTTTCTGGCCTGAGTTTGTCAGAGGCCTGTGCCTCAGTTTCCAAGGGGCTTGAGTCCCCAGTATCTCAGTTCAGGGGTTCCCCACGGAACTACTGCCTGGCTTGGGTTGTCTCCCCTCTTTTAGGAGATCTTACCCGTCCTTGGCTGCGTAGTTAGCTCATTGGGGCACCACAGGAACATATCACAAGTGTAGTAAATATATTGTCTCCTATAGAAGAAAAGGCACATGGGTTCATAGAGGCAGGAGATATTACATGACCAGCCATAAGGCAGCACCCCTAATATCCAGTGCTGAGCAGGGCAATGTGGCCTTGTCAGACACTGGGTTACTATCAGCTTTCCACAGGTATCTGCATGAGCTTGGTGGCCTCACATGTCCCTCTGTTGGTCCCAGTTCCCCAGGTAACTGCGGGCACGATGCTGCCCTCTGTGCTGAGCGCATGTCTCTGCTCTTTCTGATTGTTGAAGCTCCTTCTCTAATAGATTCCACAGGAAGGGCTCACAGGAACATAGTCCTGATTTCTACTTTTGATTTATTTATTTGTTTGTTTGTTTGTTTATCTATTTTAGCTGAGCCATCCTGCCGCCTGTTGGCAGCTCAACGGCAACTCAGCTCAGGCTGGCATCGAACCGCCGTTGCTCAGCACTCAGCTCACACTCTTGAGCGAGCTCTTAACCAACTGAGCCACTCGGTTGGCCCTGATTTCTACTTTTTGATAATAGTTTCTTTGTACCTTTGTACTTGGTGGTCAGTTTTGCTGGTTATAAAATTTTTGGTTCACATTTCCTTGGTTCACATGTCCTGCAGCCTTACACCACCTCCCTTCTAGCTTTTCAATGAGGTAAAATATTATTTGGGAGAAAAAGCCATTGGTCCCCTGGGGAGATGTGGTTGGGCTTTTGTTTAGATGCTCCCCTCTTTCTCCCATGTGGAGGGCCATGCTGAGGCCAGATCCCTGGTGATGGGGCCTTGGGCCTCTTGGTGGTGGACAAGCTGGCTGGCCTCGGTCCCAGTGGGGACACTGAGCCATATTTTCGTTTCTTGCAGCTGCTCAGATGGAAGTTAAGCAGCCCTTTATCCTCTCCTCCATGAGGGTTCCTCTTCTGGACACCAACAGCAAGGTAAATTGCGGGGCCAGCCAAGCTCCACCGTGAGCAGCTCTAGGAAATGTGGCCGGGCTTGGATCTGAAGCCACCGCTGCCCAGGTAGCCCCTCAGCCAGACCTGAGCATCAGAGGGCTCACAGGGTCAGCGCTGTTGGACGGTGTGTCTAGGACTCCCCACATCTCACTCCTGATACAGTTACCCAGGTGCGAAGTCAGTCACTGGTCCTCCAGACCACCCTCAGGTGCGAGGATCTTCCAGAAGGGCTCCCAAATTCGAGAGAGCTGTCACACCCAGTGATGGCTCATGACACCAAAAAGACACAGCACAACCTCTGCCAGGGGAGTAGGCGCGTGGGGCAGCCCAGGAGGCTCCGACACTGAGCGCCCCGTTTTCCTCTCCCCGTGGAGTCGTGAGCAGCGATAGGACAGCACGAATAGAGGCTGCCACACAGGGAAAACCCCAGCCTGCGTCCAGGGTCTTTTCGAGGCCTCTGTCACACAGGGCTGCCTGGCTGACCTCCGCTTCCAGCCCCTTGGGAGGCTGAGCTGGTACTGCGTGGCCCTGGAGGAGGTGCCAGCTCTGGGAAGAGGGTGCTGTTTTCGGGCACCGTGACCTGGCTGTGCCCCCAGGCGGAATCACTGAGTGAGGCTGGATGGAGGGGTGAACTCCCAGGGGTGTTGGGGCAACAACTGCAGATTGTGGGGCCTCCCAAGGGGGAGGCAGAGCAGGGCTGGTGGCACAGAGAAGCACAAGCCTGCTTTAGGAGGGGAGGCAGGTGTAGCGGCAGGCGAGCAGGACCCCCGGACCTGAGCACATCCTCAGGCTGGCTGGAAGGCCACCTGTGTAGTTTAGGACCTGTGAGGAAGGTGGGGGTGCAGGCACAGGTAGAGATGCAGATACAGGTGAGGTTACAGGTGGATACCAGTGTGTGTACAGGTGAAGGTACAGGTTGGGTACAGGTAAGTACAGGTGAGGATACAGGTGGGTACAGGTATAGTTACAGGCACAGGTGCAGGCAGAGAAAAGGGCGAGATTCATATCTCCACACGGACTGTCTGGGAGCTCTCCCTCTGAGCCCCTCCCTGATTTTGGCTCTGTGCAGGTGAAGCGGGCAGTGGTACAGGTGATCAGTGCCATGGCACACCACGGCTACCTGGAGCAGCCTGGAGGCGAGGCAATGATCGAGTACATTGTGCAGCAGTGCGCGCTGCCCCCCGAGACGGAGGTGAGGGGCCCCCTGACCCACCTGCCCTGGGGCCCAGGACCTGCCTGCTCTGTTGGGGAGCGTGGTCCCCGGAAGCTGCCGGGCCCCGGAGTGCAGGTGTGTGGGCACACGTGCACCCAGCAGCTTCCTCCAGTTTCTAGCCGGGGCCCAGCACCGTGGTCGCTGGCCTCCTCAGTTCCCACGACTCAGAAAGGAAAGGCAGACAGGCAGTTGGCTCTGTTTGGGGCTTTTCTGTTAATATTTAAAAAGTTACTAAGCAAATCCAGGTCCTTGCTGGAAGAGCAAGGTAGACGTGGCGAAATCCTCTGTCTTAGCTGTTAGTCCCCAGGGACTTGAAGATCTCTGTGTACATTAGAGAACTGACAGACTCCTACCGAGGGAGATGCACTTGGAATTCCTTTTGATAAAGGAGACTCCGGTGAAGTCTGAGTCCTCATCCACATTTTGAGTGGGGGGGATCCAGGAGATTTAAGTGATCCTGAGAAAAGCAGCCGCTGCAGGTGGAGGCCCGGGGACCTGCGGGCACACGCTGTCAGTCTTGCTGCTTCTCTATGCATTTCAGACGTCTGTGATGAAATGTTTCGAAACAAAACAACTTGTGGGCGAGACAAGGCGGCCTTTGGTGGTTGGCCTGACTCTGCATGGGGCGGTGAGCAGTGGTGAAGGCCCTGCCGTGGGCCTGCAGGGGCACAGGGCTCCGTCCACTGACGGAGCAAGGCTGGTACGCTGGGCCCAGATGGGCGAGTGAGCCTGATAGATTCTGGAACTGTGAGCTACAAAGACAGTGTGAAAGTAAAAAGGGGGCCCCAGAAGCCTTGCTGGTTCTTAGAGTCCCCCAGAATGTCTTTGGAGAAATGTAAGTTACTGAATAGAATTATTTATTGCTTATTATTTTGCTGTTTTGTCTGTACTTTCCCCCCAACTTTCTTTTAAAGTCAGGGTTGTTGAAGTGTAATTTGCATAGAATAAAACATACCCATTGGGGTGTACAGTTGAGCTCACAGCCCCACGGCCTCCACCCACCACGTCACTTGAGGACACACGGCATCCCAGTCCCCCAAATTCCCTCTGCCCTCTGTGGCCAGCCCCTCTCCAACTGAGGCCCTGGCAGCTGTTGGGTTTTCTGTCCCTGAGGTTCACCTTTTCCGGAATGTCATCTAAATGCAGTTCGAAGCCCTCCCAAGTCTGACTTCTTTCTTGTGTGTCGTGCGTTTGAGGTCATCTGGTTGTCACTCACCAGTCATTTGTTCATTTTAATTGTGAGCAGTATTCTGTCTTATGTCTGTCCACTCGGTAGTGGAAGGACATTTAAATCGTTTCCAGTAAGGAATGGAGTCACATGACTAGTTGGGGACAGGTTTCTGCGAGAGCGTGCGGTGATACACCTGGGTACACCCTGAGAGACTGTTGGGGCTAATGGATCACTTCATGAGAAGCTGTTAACTGTCCTCCAAAGTGGCCGCACCGTGTTGCCTGCATGTGTGGGGGCTCCTGTGGCTCCATGTCCCTGTCAGCACTCAGGGCTTTTGGTCAGTGTTATCTGTTTCTTAAGCCTTTCTAAGGGTTGGTATCTCCCTGGGTTTAATTTGCATTTCACTGATGACTGGTGATGTTGACCTCCTCACATGCTACTTGCTGTCCATGTACCCTCTGATTAAGTGTCTGTTCATATCTTCTGCCTGTTTTTGAATTGGATTGTTTGTTTTCTCATTATTGAGTATTGAGTGTTCTTTACATATTCTGGGTACAAGTCATTTGTCAGATTTGTGGTTTGTAAATATTTCCTGACAACTCTGTAGCATGTTTATCTTTCTTTTTTCTTTTTTGTATTTTTTAAAAGATTTTATTGGGGAATCAGGGGAGGGAAACATCGTTGGGGAACCGGGGAAGGGGAACAGACAAGTTGCTGTCCTTTTGTTCCTCAGTCTAGTTGCGGAAGACATTGCTTCACTGGCCCATGTTGGTATCATCATTGCGCTGTCCCCGGATGAGGCAGATCGGTCGCCGGCCTCTTGATGGCCACTCACAGCAGCTCTTGGCAGCTGACACTGGCTGCCAGCCGCTCACGCTGGCTGCCGGCCACTCACTGTAGCCTATGGCAGCCCACTGCAGCAGAAGCTGCAGCTATGCCGCCCTGGGGACTCACAGAAGCCCAGCTCCAGGTGGAGCTGTTGTTCAACATCTTAGCTGTAGAGGGCAGGGTCACTGGCCCTCATATGTGGGATCCGAACCCGGGCTGCTGGCGTCCCAAACCAGCTCTTAACTAACATGCCACTCGGCCGGCCTATGCTTGTCTTTCTTTTCTTTTTTTTTTTTTAGATTTTATTGGGGAATTGGGGAAGGGGAACAGTGTTGGGGAACTGGCGAATGGGACCAGCCAAGTTGTTATTCTTCAATCTTCGTTGTGGAGGGTGCCAGTCGCCATCTGGCTGCCCATAGTCAGTTTGTGGCCTCTAAGCTCAAGGTGCTTTGTTCAAATCTTAGTTGCGGGTGGGCATAGCCACCATCCCATGCGGGAGTCGAATCAGCAGCCTTGTTATTAAGAGTGCGTGCTCTATCCACTGAGCCATCCGGGCTGCAGCTCAGCTCAAGGTGCCAAGTTGTCTTAGTTGCGGGTGGGCGTAGCCCACCATCGAACAGGCAATCTTGTTGTTACACTAGCTGAGCCATCCTGCCGCCTGTTGGCAGCTCAGCGGCAGCTCAGCTCGGGCTGGCATCAAACTGCTGTTGCTCAGAGCTCAGCTCGCACTCTTGAACGAGCTCTTAACCAACTGAGCCAGCCCCTGAGCCAGCCCTGTCTTTGTTTTCTTAACAGTATCTTTCAAAGAGCAGAAATTTTAATATTTTAGAAGTCCAGCGTATCAGTTTTTTAATCTATAGATCATACTTTTGGTGTCCTGCCTAGTAAATCCTTGCCTAACCACAGGTTACAAGGATTTTCTCCTTTGTTCTCTTCTAGGAGTTTTAGGTTGTAGGTTTTACATTTAGGTCTATGATCCATTTTGAGTTGATTTTATCAAGAATGTGAAGTTTCTGTCGAGGTTCACTGTTTCTCATATGTGGGCCACTAGTGCCCTCAACACATGAAAAGACTCCTCTTCCTGCAGCAATGAATTGCCTTTTTATCTTTGTCAAAAATCAAGTGACTGAATGGCCTCTGTTCTGTCCCACTATCTGTGTCTGTCCTGTTGTTGGTACCACACAGTCATGTCTACAACTGCATAGTAAGTTCTCAGGTCGGGCAGTGTGTCCTCCAGCTGCCAACATCATCATGTTCAGCTGTTATAGTTCCTTGGTTTTTGTTTTGTTTTGGTTGTTGTTTTAAGATTTTATTGGGGAATTCAGGGAGGGGAACAGCGTTGGGGAATCGGGGAAGGGGAACAGACAAGTTGGCTGTCATTTCGTTCTTCAGTCTAGGTGCGGAGAAAGTTGCTTCACTGGCCCATGTTGGTATCATCATTGCACTCTTCCCGGGTGAGGCAGATTGGTCGCCGGCCTCTGGATGGTCGCTCACGGCGGTTCTTGGCAGCTCAATCCAACTGCCAGCTGCTCATGGTAGCTTATGGCAGCCCACTGCAGCAGGGGCTGCAGCTATGCCATCCCCGGGACTCACAGCAGCCCAGCTCCAGGTGGAGCTGTTGTTCACGGTCTTAGCTATAGTGGGCATTGTCACTGGCCTTCATATGTGAGATCTGAACTGGGGCCCTGCTGCTTAGGGCTGGCGTCCCAAGCCAGGTCTTAACCAACGTGCCACTCGGCCGGCCTGAGTTCCTTGTTTTTTCCGTATAAATTTTAGAATCATCTCGTTGATTTCTACAAAAATAAACCTGTTGGATTGTGTTGAATCTGTAGACCATTTGGGAAGAATTGGTATCTTTATAGTATTGAGTCTCCCAATTCATGAAAATGGTATTTCTCTACATTTATTTAGGTCTTCTTTGGTTGCTTTCTTCAGTATTTTGTAATATTTAGCATATAGAATCTATACATATTTTGTTAGATTTGTGACTTTTATTTTTAGTGCTGTTGTAATCATGTAGTTTTGTTCATTTTAATCTCCAGTTGTTCACTGGTAGTGTATAGAAATACAGTTGATTTGTACATATTGAACTTGTACCCTGTGGTCTTGCTTTGTAGAGATCTTTGGCATTTTCTACATACAACAGCATGTCTTCTTCCTTTACACTACGAATGCCTTTTATTTTTCTTGCCTGATAGCATTGCCTGGGGCCTCAAGTACAACCTCCGTGGGAGTGCTTTGTTCCCATTCTAATGGGGCACACTCAGTCTGTTGGTGTTAAAGACCCTGGCTTTCCGTCCTTTTGGAATGTTAGTGATTGCTTCGTAAATGTTGAGTGAACTTTGTGGCTTCAAGGAGAACCCCACTTGGTCATGACTCATCCTATTAGCACATTGCTGGGTGTGACATGCTGATATTTGAGAGATTTTGCATCTCTTCAGGAGGGATATTGGTCTGTACTCCCCTTGTACTGTATTTTACTGATGCCAGAGCCTCACTGAGTGAGTTTAGATGTGTTCCTTTTCTGATTTCTGGAAGCTTTGGGAATTGTTGGTGTCATTTCCCCTTAAGTTGGTGGTAGGATTCCTCAGTGGGGCCACAGCTTGGAGCTTTTTTTGTTGGGAGGTGTCTAAGCATGACCAGCTTCTCTAATAGGCAGAGGACCATTCAGGTTGTCTGTTTCTCTTGAGTAAACTCGAGTAGTGTCCCCATGGGTCAGGGGTCCTGACTACCTGCACACCCACCGATTCCCGAGAGGGACTTGCAGGCCTCAGGGCTGCAGTGCACGCGCACACTTCCTGTGCCCTCCCGTAAGGGACCACACAGCACACACCCTGGCAGCGGCAAAACTCAGCGACGCAGTGTGAGGTGTCTGCTAGGCAAGGCTGCTGGAGGTTCAGAGCCTCACGTTTTACGGCAGGCAAGCCACACTGGCATGCTGCCAGCCATGAGCACCGCAATCCCAGACCTCTGAAAGGTGCCTCGGCAGCCAGAACAGTCTTATCACTTAGGGAATGTTCCCAAAGCCAAGCTCCCCAGTGTATGGAAAACCAGCAGGGCGGGTCTTCGAAGAATTAAAATAGGATTGCCACATGGTCCAGCAATCCCAAAGAACACATACCCCAAAGAACTCAAAGCAGGGTCTCCAAGAGATATCTGCATACCCATGTTCACAGCAGCAGTGTCTCAATAACTACAATGTAGACAACGCCCAAGTGTCCATGGATGGATGGACAGAAGGTGGCCTAGCCATGCTGTGCAGTGTCAGTCAGTCCTAAAGGAGGGGATTCTGACACGCCGCACACAGCATGGATGCACCCAGATAATTTGATGATTGAACTTTCACCTCCTGGTTTTAGCATCAATTTATGGTTCTTTAACGCCGTTGATTTTTCTATACTTATTTTTTGGCCCTCTGTTGTAACAAAGACCTCTTCCTATTATGTGTGTGTGTGCCAAAAAAATATATACAAGTGGACACTTCCGTCAACGTGGCTCAAGCAGTGACTTGCTGTAATCAGAATTGTTAGTCTAGGGCCGGCCGAGTGGCTCAGTTGGTTAAGAGCTCGCTCAAGAGTGCGAGCTGAGCTCTGAGCAACAGCAGTTCGATGCGCAGCCCCAGCTGAGCTGCCAACAGGTGGCAGGATGGCTCAGCTAAAAAATAATTAAATAAATAAATAAATAAATAAATATAAGTGTCTGGACGCTGATGGTAACCACTTTGAGCACCTCTTGTAATTGCAGAAGTCAAACGTCACTTGTATTCATCTTTTGTTATTGCTGTATAGTATTACAATTTTAATAGTTGTTTCCCTTTCTTGAAAGTGTATACATTCTTTTGGCCCCTCTGTGTGTATATATATTTCAGTGTGGATTCATGGGTTGCTGTTTTATGCAGTGGTCTGTATCCATTTCTGTTGTTGGTTTTGGTGTCACTTTGAGCCAAATGTGACCTGTGTCCTTGGGGCCTGGCCTCTCCTCACCTCCTGGTGCAGGAAGAGGTCCCAGGTCACCTTGAACTGTCCTTGCCTCCGAAGCTCCGTGGACCCTTTTCAGATGAGCCCTTCTTGTCTTTTATCGCTGAGGAATTGCGCTCTTTATCTCTGCATTTTCTGGCTCTCCGTCTTTACTTCTGATCCCAGTATGTATTCTGTTATCTGCTCCTTGGCGCGTCTGTTTCTTTGTTTTTCTTTGAAGTCCGCAGTCTGTTCTCCCAAGTCGTTACTTTCTTCCTCAGCAGTAACCGTTTCACTAATTTCCTCAAGTCAAATTCTACACTTCAGCTCTTAGAATTTTTCACCTTGTCTTCCTTGTTCTTGGTTCATATTATATTTTCGCCCCTGTAGTGTGTTGTTCAGGTTAAGTTTATGTTCTTGGTCCGTGTGTCTTCCCTCATCTTTCTGCTTGTGACGGACTTTGTATGTGGTCTCAGCATCCTGGTAAAATAGTTTGTACTTTCAACATGGGTTTTTTTATTAACCTGGCGTTTCGTTAGGATGTTTAACATTTCCATAGCTGCTGTGGATTTGTAATTTTATTGCATTGTCTGCATTGAATCTGGCCAGGCTTATTTCTGCTTTTAAATTTGTCGAGATATTCTTTTTGGCCCAGTGGATGGTCAGGCTTTCAAAGTTGTTCATGTGCATTTAGTATATTTTTAGAGCATGCTTTAAACATTGTTATTCAGGCCTAAGTATCCCAATTGTTTCCACTTGGCCTTTGATTTCTAAGTGAGAGGCGTTGCAGTCTGCAGTCATTGCAGGTTCCCCGATTTCTCTTTTGCTCAGTGCTTGCTTTTGGTATTTGAAAGCATGGGTGGAAGACCCCACAAAGCATTTAGAGAACCAGTCATTCCCTTGCTGGCAAGCTTCCCAGGGAGTCCCTCTTACTGGTCTGCCCAGCCTCCAGGTAGGCTGTGTCCTCGTGGCCCAGAGCCCACGCCCCACCACAGTGCCCTGCCTTTGCCCCACCCCCAGCCGCAGAAGCCTGGCCCGGACAGCGAGGAGCTCCTGGCGGACAGCGTGCGCGCCATCAGTGTCAGGACCCTCTACCTGGTCAGCACCACGGTGGACAGGATGAGTGACGTGAGTGTGCGGAGCTGCTCACGCCCTGTGACCGACCACTTCCCTCCCGGCCCCTCTGCCTAACACTTTCTGAACCGTGTGGGGTGTTCCGGGGCCACCCAGCGTGCCAACCGCCCGGAGCGCTGCCGTGCCTGCGGGGTAGGCCCTCGGAGGCTGCCACCCCTCCGGACGCACCCCTGAGATGTACCCGGCGCCGCCCCCAGGTACTCTGGCCGCACCTGCTGCAATTCCTCACCCCGGCGCGCTACACCGGGGCGCTGACCCCGCTGTGCAGGAGCCTGGTGCATCTGGCGGGGAAGAGGCAGGAGGCAGGGCCGGACACCCTCCTCATCAAGTACGACGGCCACGGTGCGCGCAGCCTGCGGGCCAGCCCCGGCCGCCCCCGCCCCAACACCAGCCGCTGCCCCTCACACCCCCAACCCGGCCCCGCCCCTCGCCTAGCCCCGCCCCTCGCCTAGCCCCGCCCCTCGCCTAGCCCCGCCCGGCCCCGCCTCTCGCCTAGCCCCGCCCCTCGCCTGGCCCCCGCCCTCCCTCGAAGTCCCACCCCTGACCCCGCCCCCGGCGGACATTCCCTGAGCCAGTTCTGTCCTTTGCAGTGACCCTGCCGTCTCCCTACGCCATAGCCACAAGGCTTCTGGTGAGTCACCGGCGCAGCTCTCCGCTTCACCTTTCTGACGGCACCCTCCGAGGGCCATCACGGGAGGAGTGGGCGCTCCCCGCGGTCCCCCTGTCTCCGCGCTTTTTCTGCCCTAGCGCTTTCTCTGAGGAGAGGATACTGCCTCGCAGTGGGGGCTGGTCAGGCTCGCCTAGAGGGATCTGGGACTCTGCCTCTCTGGGTGCGGCGTGGGGGGAGCTCGTTTGTGGTCCAGGCATGGCCGCGAGCTCCCACCTCTGCCTCTTGCAGGCTGTGTCTTCCAACCCCTACCTGGGGGATGGCCGCGGGGCTGCCTCGCTGGGGCTCCTGAACGTATTGCATCGGGACATCCACCCTCGGCTGGGTCAGCGATGGGCGACAACCATCCCCCTGCTGCTGCAGTACTTGGACGGTGAGGCCCGGGGAGGTGGACGGGCCCCTCCACCCAGTCAGGGACAACACTGGCCTGTGGGGACCAGAGTTTTGTAACTTGGAAGAAACAGCCCCCGCCGTGCTTCAGGGAAGGGTCTGGACAGCAGACCAAAGGACGCTTCCGGCTCTGTCACTGGGCTGCGGGCCCAGCCCTGGGCTCCCTTTGTGTCTGGAAGGTGGGGCAGGGCCTGGGCTGGGCGCTCTGAGCACGCCCCTCCTGCCTGTCGTGACAAGGCCTGCCTGCCAGGCTGACGGAGGACTGGTCATTTCAGAACACACTGAGGAGACCCTGCCGCAGAAGGAATGGGAAGAAAAGCTGCTGGTGGTGAGAGAAGGTGGAGGCCGAGGGTGTGGCTTGACTTGGGCTTGGAGACCTTTTCTGGCCTGAGTAGGGAGAGCTTGGAGCGCTGTACCTTCCTAGGGTTAGGACGCCAGCCTCGACCTAGTGGTGTGGCTGGGGAGGGACAGAGGCACAGGTGGGTATCTCAGGGGTGAGGACTGTCTGCTGCCCTCGCAGACTGACTACCCTGCTGTGACAGGGCCCAGTTACAGGGGCTTTGAGCTGTCCTGGCCAAGGCAGTCTGCTGTCCCTTCCATCGCCTGGCCCACAGCTGTCTGTGCCCCTAGCCCATTGCATATCTGACCACCCAGGTTTCTCTCTGCCTGGACGCGAAGGTCATCCACAGACCATTCAGAGCCATGGCACAGGACCACCTCGAGGTCACTGTGTGACATCCCTGGGCCTCGGGTGGGGGCTGAGTTCTGGGCGTCTCACTGGTGCTGCTCCTGCCCGCAGTTTCTTCGGGACACTCTGGCTGTTGTGTCTGACAACACGTGGGTTTGCCAGCTGAGCCTGGAGATGTGCAAACAGCTACCCTGCTACAACGGGACACCCCAGGAGAAGGTGACAGGGAGGGAGATGCCCCAGGAGAAGGTGACAGGGAGGGGGACACCCCAGGAGGTGACAGGGACGGGGGATGCCCCAGGAGAAGGTGACAGGGACGGGGTTAGCCTGTCCAGGTTTTCTGGGCATGGTCCTTAGGTCCGAGTTCCAGTGCCTTGATTCTGTGTCACTTGCTGCCTGAGCCTGTTTCCCTCCCTGTGGCCCTGCCTGTGAGCCGCCTCATGGTGGCTGGTGGCTGGAGGCACAGGAGCCAGCGTCTCCGCCGCCTGCTCCTCAGATGGTGCCCAGGATTTGCTGGCTCCGTGCAGTGGCCAGTGTTGTGGACTCCCGACAGACCCTCCCTTGTCAGGCTGGCAGTGCTGGGCCTCCCTGCCCATGGTGCCAGCACAGCCATGCTCCCTGGCTTTGCCACAGAACTTCCTGTATAAATGCGTGGGGACCGCCCTGGGTGCCGCTTCCAGTAAAGACGTGGTGAGGAAGCATCTGCAGGAGCTGCTGGAGTCCGCCAGATACCAGGAGGAGGCCGAGCGTGAGGTGCCGGCCCTCCCCAGGCAGCCCGGGGCCTGCCGGCTGCTGACAGCGCTCGGCCGTGCTCTCGGCCAGCGTGTGTGCATGTGCATGCCATGCACTGTGTGTGTGGGGGTATACATGTGTGTGCTGTGCATCGTGTGTGTGGGGGGGTGTGCATGTGTGTGTACCCCACCCCACCCAGGTGTGAGTGCCCCCATGTGCCTCTCTAGGGCCTCGCCTGTTGCTTTGGGATCTGTGCCGTCTCCCATCTGGATGACACCCTGGCCCAGCTGGAGGACTTTGTGAGGTCAGATGTGTTCAGAAAATCCATCGGCATTTTCAACATTTTTAAGGTACAGAAAGTCAGGCTGACGGCTGCGGGGAGGAGGTCAGGGTTGGGCTGGCCTGTGATGTTTGTCTCAGCTGTGACGCCCTGCGTTTTGGGGACCTGGGCGACGGGAGTCCTGGGGCTTCCTGGGCCTAGGCTGCCCTGCAGTCCGGGGCTGGGAGCTACATCCAGCCTCAGCGTCCTTGAGGGTGGGGCTGCATGTGAGGGCTCGCTCCCAGCTGGTGCCAAGGGGCAGGCGGCCTCTGCCAGCAGCGGGCGGTGAGGGGCGCAGCGGCGAGGGTGGGAGCTGCTTCCTCTGCCGTCCCAACAGCCGGCTCCTCGTCCTCTGCCCCCTGCTGGCTGACAGTAGTCGCGGTCTTGCCAAAGGCTGATTCAGGAGGGGTGGACCCCACCATGCGCCTTCACCCCAGCCCTTGGCCCTCGGTTTTCTCTCCTGATCCCAGTTACAGAATTTCAGGGCTGGACTGGGTGTGCAGGACCGGCCCACATTTCCTGTGTGCGTAGGTGTGAACAGGCTCCAAGGACGGGGACCCTGACTCTGGGCTCCCCAGCCCTTCCCCCGTGTGCCCCCCACTTTGGTCCCCAAAGAGCCTGAGCCTGGCCTTTTCTCTGTCCCCGACTGAGGGCCTCTCCCTGGGGTTGGGTCCCACCGTCCACCTGATTAAGCCTGCGATGCTGCTGACTGGCTCTGCCCTTCATCAGAGGGACTGAGGGAGTCTGAGTGCGAGGCCTCCTGTGGGGGGTGGTTACCTGTATAAGTGACGCCCTGCTCATCCTCTGGCCTCAGGATCGCAGTGAGAACGAGGTGGAGAAAGTGAAGGGCACGCTGATCCTGTGTTACGGGCACCTGGCAGCCCGGGCGCCCCGTGAGCTGGTCCTGGCCAGGGCGGAGTCAGACATCCTGCGAAACATATTCCAGTGCTTTAGCACCAAGGTGGGCGCCTGGGCGGGCGCCAGGCGGGCGCTGGGGCAGGCGCCGCACATTTTAACGCATCTCAATTTTTGTTGTTCAGGTTCTGGGAATAAAGGTAGAGACCAAGGTACAGTGTGTAGGAGTTAAGCCTGGACTATGCCTCTCTCTCTCTCCTCTGGGCTGGGCTGTGAGCTTCAGGGCCAGGAGTGGGAGGCGGGGGGCACTCACAGGGGTCACAGGGCTGGCCTCTCTGAGAGTGCCTGCGTCAGGGCTGAGCTCTGAAGCCAGGCACAGCTGCCTCAGGTCGCACTAACACGTTTCCCTTCTGGAATCTCGGGCACTAACCTGGAAGCTCTCCTCTTGAAGAACAGACCCTCCGGTCTCCTGGGGTTGGCTGGGGGGTGCGACTGTTCTGCGAGTTGCCCCTTTGCCCCAGACCATCCGAGTCGGGGAGGGGCGCCATCGTGTCCACAGACAGCTGCCCTCATCCCCTTGCCTGGCCCCCAAGGCCAAGTTGGTGGGACAGGCAGGGGCAGCCCATTCTCCTTGGGCTCCTGGGTGTGCTTCCTGCCCCTCCCACTTTGGGGGACCCTCCCAGTCATATTGCGGGATGCAGGAGACACAGGTGGACAGGGCACACCGTCTGCTTGCAGTTGTCCACCCAAGGCCGTGACCCAGGGACCCTGAGGCCTGGGCCTGACAGGGAGCTGAGTGCCTCAGGGTACAGTCTCTGCCCTGCATTGGTCCCTGTGGCTTTGCCTGGAACGGGACTGACCAGAGCCCATAAGCACAGCAAGGAGTGTGTTTCTAGCTGAGGAGAGAAGAGGGTGTGTGGTATGGCCTCTGCTGCAGTGGGCAACCCCCGATTCTGGGCTCGGCCCTGTGGGCCAAGAGGCAGTGGCCGCCACCTCTGGGCAGAACCAGGCAGGGGTGGCACTGGCAGCCTCCTGCAGCCCGCTGCCCCTCCAGGACCCAGCCCTGAAGCTGTGCCTCGTCCAGAGCGTGTGCATGGTCTGCCAGGCCATCTGCAGCAGCGCCCAGGCCGGCTCCTTCCGCCTCTCGCAGAAAGCGGAGCTGGTGGCACAGATGATGGTGAGCACTGTGTGGGGTCTGCGGGGGTGAGGGCGGCCGGAGGGCGCAGCGCACACAGGGAGATGGGCCTGGGCAGCCCCAGGCCCACGTGTGTTGAGGCACAAAGGTGGCCCAAACCGTGGCCTGATGGGAGGCTGGCGGGGGACGAGCCGGCTTCCTCCAGGGGCTGAGTCAGGTGGCCGCCTCCCGCAGGAGTTCATCAAGGCGGAGCCCCCCGACTCGCTGAGATCACCCATTCGCAAGAAGGCCATGCTCGCCTGCACTTACCTGGCGTATCCTTTCCTCCCGGCGGCGTGGCCGGGGGCGGCCGCGCTCAGTGCTTGCGCTTCCGGTGAGCGGTGGTGGCGGCTGCAGGGCCGACCCTTAACTCGCGGCTCAGCTCTCTGGAGCCGGCGCTGGACGAGCAGGAGCAGATGGACATGATCCACGGCTGTCTGCACAGCGTCATGGCGGTGCTGCCCGAGCCCGAGGGGGAGGATAGCGGCCTCGAGGTATTCCGGCGGCCCCTCGCTGCTGGCGGGCGTCCGTGGGGGGCAGGGGAAAGGCCCCGGTGGGCTCACCTGCGGGCGGGCGCTTCATCTCCTTCCAGTCCCTGTACCAGGACACCATGCACGCCCTTGAGGATTTGCTGACGAGCCTCCTGCGGCGGAACATGACCCCGCGGGGCCTCCAGGTGATGGTGGAGGTGTGTAGCGGGTGCGCGCCACCTGGGCCCCGCCTGGCAGCCCCCCTTCCGTGGCTTCTCCAGGCCCTCCTTGGCGCACACACAGGGGCAGCTCGGTGCTGTCTGAAAATGTTGGGGGAGGGGTCTGTGAGCAGGTGGGCATCGCCTCACTCCTGCCTGGGCAGGTGTGCAGATGGGATGGGGTGGGCCCGAGCCAGGTGGGGACTTGGGACCTGGCCTTGTGTTTCCGCCAATGGCGCTGGGAGGGAGAGCCATCTGGTGTGAGCTCCTGGTGTGAGCCATCAAGACAGCAGGACCGGCAGGCGGTGGCGGTGGCGGTGGCGGTTCCTTCCTGCCCTTTTCAGCACTGCAGTGGGCGGGGCTGGGGCTGGCCTACTTCTAGGGACACCCCGCCCGGCTCGGCTCGCTCTGGGTCCAGCTGGGGTGGCCGTGTCTGTGAGCCAGGCCAGCAGGACAGGGAATGGGCCAGGGGTGAGCGCAGAGTGGCCCGGTCCGACCTGGCCTGCTGGCCCCCAAAGCCAGGCAGGATGGCCCGGTGGGGATGTCGAGCTGCTGCTGGTGCACAGGTCCCTGCTTCCTGGGCTGTCCCCCAAGCTGGCACCTGTGTGAAGCCCCCCTCTTTCCCCAGCACCTGAGCCCATGGATCAAGTCCCCGCGGGGCCAAGAGCGTGTGCGGGCGCTTGGCGTGAGCTCCCGCCTCCTGCAGTCCTTCCTGGAGCACCTGCACGTCAGCGTGAGTCCCCGGCCCATTCTGCCCCTGGGCCCCTGGGCTGAGCACTGCCGTGTGTGGCCCTCGTGTCCCGACTGTGCAGCGGGCTCTCTGGCTGCTCTCTGGCCACCGGCCCACACTCATGCCCGTCCCCCTCGTCCTCTTGCTGGAGACAGGGCCAGGAATTGTCCTTAGGACAGGCCACTTGGCGTCCAGTCTGATGAGCACCCTTGTGCTCAGGAGCCCATGTGTCAGCTGGGACTGTGTGCTGTGTCCCTCACGTGATGGAATGGGTGATGGGCCCAGACGGGGGAACATGACGATGTGGAATGTTGTGGAAAAGGCAGATACTCGGGCAGTTGCAGGGGGCGGGCAGGGCTTGCCCTGAGCCACAGGGTGGTTGTGCATTTTAATATGTGGTGAGATTTCGGAGCTCATTGCTATGCGTTTTCAGAATTGCCATGGTTGTGACAAGGCTGCTAAATCCAGGTGATTTCCGGGTAAATCTGACACAGTCCTGAAACATTCCTGTTGTGATTGTGATGCTGAGGAATGTCTGTAACAATGGGTCTCTCCATCGGCCTCCAGGCTGCCCTGGTGGTGGCTGCCACCATCAGGGTAACTTTCTCTCCAACTGTCTCTAAGTCCTACTGCTGGCGTGTGGGAAAGCATGGGCGTTTCAATGCATAGTGACGGGACTTTATAAGATTCTTTGTTATTTCTAATCAGTTTTTAGCTAATTACCTGTGCTTTTCAGGTACACAATCAAGCGTTTATAAACGCTCGTGATTTTGGCTTTTCCCCCAATACCTGCACATCCTAGTCCTTCCTTGTCTAGCACTTCCAGAACAAGACGAGAACCGATGGCAGCCCCAGCCTATGGCAGAGTCTCGCCGTCGAGCACAGTGCTTGATTCGGTTGGCAGTGTTTATTTTTCTCTCGTGTTCCACAACACCCATATTTGCTTTAATCAGGACTTGGATCAGAAACAGAGGCGGGATGTTATCATTCTCTTTTGTCGTCTGTCGGGATGATCGTGTGCCTTTTGTCTTGGTGTTCACATTCTTTATGGGACCGGGTCTGTCTTGTGTCTCTGGTTTTCGCTCTGCACATGTAGCGGGGCTCGTCCCACTCAGGTTCCTCTCTGTCCTGGTTTCCACAGAACCCCAGTGCAACTTGCGTCCATCTCTGTGTGACGCGGCAGAGTTGGCCTCGCTGAGACGAGCAGCAGCAGGTCCCCGGTTCTTTTCCCAGCCTCCAGCCTCCACTCGTCTCAGCTCCCATGCTGGTGACCCCAGCGTGCGGACGGGGCAGTGGGGTGGGGAGGCCGAGGCGCGTGTGTGGGGCGGGGACTGACATCCAGAGGCAGTTTGCTATGAGCAGGGTGGGGAAGGCTCCGTATTTGAGGAGAGAAGAAAAGGCTCTGAAAAACGGGACCGGACCCAGTTAAGGGTCTCGTGGGGCCGTCACACTACGGGCATTTGCCTCCTGGGCAGGGACTCGCACGGGGTTGGCTGGCTCAGCAGAGACCTGCCCCGTCTGGTGCGTGTGGGGCTCGCCTTCGTCTCCTGGCCGTCCGTCTGCCTATCCATGCTACTGGCTCTCCTTCCCTCGTAGGGTGCGGTCAGAGCTGAGCTGTGTGGAGCCCACACTAGGGTGCCAGGGACCGCCCTGCAGGGGCGCTGCTGGCCACACGGAGGGCGCAGGGCTGGGTGGGCAAGGGCGGCCCTCCTGGCCACAGTCCTGCCCACCCCAGTGTCCTCACAGCACCCCCTTGCCCTGCCTCTCCAGGCCCTGGTGCCCTTCCACAACCTGGGTCTCCTCGTTGGCCTCTTCTCCCCACGGTGCGCGGACCTGTGGCCTGCCACCCGCCAGGAGGCCGTGAGCTGCGTCTACTCCCTGCTCTACCTCCAGCTGGGCTACGAGGGTGAGCCCCCAGCCGGGCAGAGGTGCGGAGGGGTGAGGAGCGGAGCCCAGGCCTCGGGGGCCAGGGGGTCCTCTGCCCCCTCCATGCTCCCTCCTGCCCACAGGCTTCTCCCGTGATTACCGGGACGACGTGGCCGAGCGGCTCCTCACCCTCAAAGACGGCCTTGTGCACCCCGACCCTGCCACCCTCTTCCACACCTGCCACAGCATAGCCCAGGTACCTGCCAGGTGTCCACAGAGGGAGGGGGGCCTCTTGTGGGCTCTGCAGGCGCTCGGACAGGGCTCCCCATGGGGCCAGTGGGCTCAGGATGTGGACGGGGTACGTGGTCAGCTTTCGTTCAGAGATGTACCTGGCTGACCAGCATCACCTCCGCAACGCCCTGCACTCCTGGGGCCGCCCTCTGAGGCCCAGCAGGGAGGGCGTGGGGACAACCTGGCTCCTGGCTCCAAGGGGCTGAGAGAGCTGCAGGGCCCTCTGGGGGGACGTGAGGGCTGCGCGGGTGCAGGCACAGCAGGGACTGGGGGTTCAGACTGGATGTTCACGGCGCCGTGTTCGTGCACCATCTTTGTACAAGACGTTTCCCTTCGTGCCTCGGTGTCTGCTGCTCTGCTGTGCTGGGGAAAGACGCCTGGGGCTGGGGCGCTGAGGGCCACACCCAGCCGGCTGCATTCTAGAAGCTCCAGTGTGGCTGCACAGCGCACCCCATGGGTCAGGAGGAGCCAGGGGGTGCCCTGCCCCTGCCCGCCAGCTGGCCTCAGGCTCCCTCGGGGGCCGGGCCCCTCCCCAGGGCCAGGAAGGCCGCGGGGGGCTGAGGGAGGACCGGGGGCGGAGCGGGGTGGGCCCCCCGACGCTGTGCCCAGACCCTCTGTTCTGCCACGACTGGTCTAGGTTATCGCGAAGCGCCTCCCACCAGATCAGCTCATCAGCCTCCTGCTCACCTTGGTTGAGAGCCTCGGAGACCCGGACAAGCACTGCTCCCGAGCGGCTGCTGTCATCATCAACTGCCTGCTGAAGGAGCGCGGCAACTTGCTCCAGGAGAAGGCGAGGCCTTTGGGGGCGCGGCCGGGGGCGGGGTGTGGTGGGCGTGGTGCGGGTGCGGGCACCGAGGCGCGCGGGGCTCCCCTGCTCCGAGGGGATTTCACTCTCACCGCTCTGCCGCCTTTCCCAGCGCGCCTGATCAGGACAAACTTGCTCATCTCTTTGAAGACAGAGGTTAGAATTTGGCAAAGCCAACTGCTCAGAAAGCAAGGGAAGACCAGGAAAATGCAGAAGCTGAGGCGCATGGAGCTGGAGGGTGGGGGCGTCCCATAGCTGGTGAGGACTCAGGCCCTGAGGGTCGCCGGCCCTGCACAGAGGTTCCCGCAGCGGGCTGGCCCCAGAGAGGACACTCAGGTGCTGCCCACCCTTGCCACCTGCCAGCTCTGCATCTGTGGCGTGCGCTCAGGTGGCTGACCCCTTCGTTGTCCCCAAACGTGCACAGGCACGACTCCATCCGACACATGTGACCCTGAGCTCGGGTCCTGCAGGTCTGAGGCTCAGGCCACCAGAACACATGCCAGGCTCCCTTTGGTGGGTGTTTGATGGCTTTGCATTGATTTGGTTTGGTTTCTGAGGTGGCTGCGCGCTGGTACGCACGCTTCCTGGCTGCTGGGCCATCCTTTGTGAGGGCTCCAGTCTTTGGCCCAGCCCTCTTCCGAGTTGTCTGTGCTTTTCTCACTGACGTGTAGGACACGAGTTTTCCATTGAGTGTGCACCTGTCCTGTCAGGGAGGGACGAGTGGGGACTTGCTGAGGGGCATCTGCAGGCGGGCCACGTGCCAGGGAGCAGTGCGTGGAGTAGCGCTGGGAGAGGGACAGTGCCCTCGCGGGGCACGCAGCCAGGCCTGGGGGTGGAGGTGGTGGCAGGAGGGGGTACCACACAGCCTGGGAGTCGGGGTTTGCTGGACAAAGACTTGGATTTTATTTCGCATTCAGTGGGGCTCCCACGTCGGGTTCGAGTAGCAGGAACAGTGGCTTTGTGCAGGAGCAGGTGACCAGGTTGGAGGCCTGGCTGCTGGCGGGGCTGGTGTGCGCCCACATCTCGTTTATGCATCAGCCGGCGGTGGACACCGCTGCTTCTGTCTCTTGGTTGTTGGGAATCATGCTGCTGTGAACATGGTGTGTAAATATCTTCAAGACCTGTCATCGGTTCTCTTGGGCACATACCCAGAAGTGGCAGCACAGGGTCCCGTGGCAGCTCTCTTTTTAGCTTTCTGAGGACCCTCCGCACTGCTTTCCCCAGTGGCTGCAGCAGTCCGCACTCCCACGCGCAGGGCAGAGCGTCCGTTCCCCGCGTCCTCGGCAGCCCGTTACTGTCCATCGCGTGCCATAGCCGTCCTCGCGGTTGTGCGGTGGCTTCTCATGCTGGCGTTGACTTGTGTTTCCCTTGTGACGTGTGACGTTGAGCGTCCTCTCATGGGCTTGTTGGCCGTCCGTGTCCTCTTTCGAGAAATGTGTGTTCAGGTCCTCTGCCCATTTTTAAGTCTGGTTATTTGATTTTTCGTTGTTGGGTTGTAGGAGCTCTTTATATATTCTGGATGTGAACGAACACCCCATCAGGCATGTGATTGGCAAACATTTTTTCCCGTTCTGTAGGCTGCCTTTTCACTCTGTGGATTGTGTCCTTGGATGCGTAAATGCTTTTAAGTTGGATGTACTCCAAATTGTCTAGTTTTGCTTTTGTTGCCTGTGCTTTTGGTGTCAGATCTAAGAAACCATTGCCAAATCCAATATATGGAAGCTTTCCCCCTGTTCTAGCAGTTTATGGCTTTGGGTCCCCCCCGCTCTGAGTAAGAGGAGGCCTCTCCGTGGGCCCGAGGTGCCGAGGCAGCTGCTGAGCTGTGTGCTTACCAGCTCAGGGGCGCGGTGCTCCTGACCCCAGCTTCCTACTGGGAGGATGTCCGTGACATGCCCCCTTTGTCTCTAGTGTGATGTGGCACACGAGCGTCTTGTACCCACAGGGGTCATGACGGGCCTCCGTTTTCTTTCCTGCCTGAGACACCTTGCCTGGGACTTCTTAGAGATGCCTGCCTGGTCACTCACTGTTGGGCTTTACATTTCTCTGACATCAAATCAGAAAATGTCCTCTCAGGTGACATAGGAGCAGGCTGAGCCCTCTTCCCACCCAAACTCCGTGATCATGGCATAGAGCCAAGTGCAAAGGGCAGATGGGAGCCCACCCAGCAAGCTCCTCACCTCAGCAGTGTCGGACCCTGGGAGAAGGGCTTTTTGTGGACTGGAGGGAACGGGCAGGGTGGGCCTGAAGTGACCACGTGGCCACACACGGCTTGTACACAGACCTTCACAGCAGCATCAGCCATAGTGGCCAATAGTGGAGATAGCCCAGGTGTCGCCCAATCGATTGGTTAAGGGGTAACGAGGCTTGCCCTGTCCGTACGGCTAAGTGCTGTCAGCAGCAGGAGGGACTATCAGACACGCTGCCACGTGGCTCAACCTTGAGAGCCTCGTGCAGAGGGAGAGACACCCCCCCAGACGAAAAGCCACCTATGTGACTCCATTCCCAGGAGATATCCAGAATGGGCAAATCCCTGGACGGCTGGGGGGCAGGGGGTGACTGCCAGTGGGCATGGAAATGTGGGGATGATGGTGAGTGTGCGTGAGCCTGTGGATCGTGCCTCAGGGAAGCCGCTGTGCACACGGACCCCAGGCAGGCCTGGGTGCGGGGCTGAGAGAGGTGAGTCTGAGCAGCCCGGGAGGCGGAGGGCGCAGGCTGAGCCCCACGCGGGCACTGGTGCGGACGCCATCCGAGGGTCAGCACGCTGCTGTCACGGTTCACTGAGGCACAGATCCAAGCGGCTGGCACACGCCAGCGGGTCCTGTTGAAAAAATGCTAGAGAAAGTGGGGGCACCAGGAAGAGTTAAAGCACCTCTGACAAGATGGGTTGCCAGGAAACAGTCCCCAACCGAAGCAGCAAAACGTGAAGTGGGAGGGGAGAGCCGGTAGGCAGAGAGCTGAGGGAACCGGGCGGGTGTCTGAAAGTGCTGGTCTTGGTGACATCGATGCAGGAGGGGTGGCAGAGGCCCACAACACACCTGCGCGTGCCAGGCGTCCACTCGCAGCTACCCAGGTGACTTCAGGGGACTACGGCCCCCTCACCACCGAGAGCAGAGGACATGGGCCTGTACCTGTGTCAGCAGCGAGCGTGGATGGGAAGATCCTCTCTGGCCCACCCGCGAAGGTCACCACGCTGGCGGGCTGAGCAGGACGGGCTGGGCAGAGCAGGGATTGCCGCCCCGAGCTCAGCACCCCCCGTGCCGGCGCCCTCGGCGCGAGTGGAGAGCCGTTTCACGTGGCAGCGGGACCCATCGCCGGGGCGGGGGCCGGGCCAGGCTGCTGGGAGGGCGACCCTGCCTAGGTCCCCGGCGCCGTCGGGCCCACGGGCTGGCTCCTGCCTCTGCACCTGTGCCCGGCGGCACCAAGGGCCCTGCAGCCCCGGGACGCCCCTCCCACAGCCCCGCATGCTAGCCGTGTGTGGCGGCAGAGCCCTTGGCGCCCCTGCCGCCAGCCTGAGTGCCATGCCTGTCGCCCACAGGTGCCTGAGATCGTGAGCGTGCTGCGCTCCAAGCTGCAGGAGACCCCCGAGGAGCACGTGCTGCGGGCAGCACAGCACAGCGTGTGCCTGCTGGCGTCCCAGCACTGCGAGGCCGTGGTGTCCAGCCTCCTGGGCAGCCCCCTGCCCTTTGACAGGTCGGTACCGGCCAGCCAGCCTGCCGGCGTGGACCAGGCCAGGGGGTCCCTCCTGCCCAGCACCCCACCCCTCTCCTTCCTCTAGGGAAGGTCACTGTGCCCCAGGTCTCAGTGGGCGCCCTGGGCTCGCTCTCCGGGGCCTTTCCTCTGCAGGGTGCCCGCCGCCGTCTTCGAGCAGACCCCCAGGGCCAGGGAAGGTCCCCATGTCCCCCATATACTAGTGTGGCTCCCCAGTCGCACTCCCAGCTCCCAAGCCCCCATCAGTGCCCCATTCCTGCCTGTCCACTGCGGCCACCTTGGGTCACCTCACTGTCCAGGTGGCTGTTGCTGTGGTCACAGGCCTGCTGGCGCTGCCGTCCTTTGCTGTCCCTATTGTGTGGGGCAGGCCAGCCTGTCACCTGAAGACCCCATGCTGTGCTTCCCCTCCCTGGACATTTGCCCCCAGCTCCTGTGAGCCCCGCTGTCACCGCCGTGTCCTGGCGTGGCAAATGGCACACCTGTGCTCTCCACCCAGGCCTTGTGCATGGAAGGGCCCCTTTGGTGACCTTTGCCTGGTGTCTCCTCTGCCATCGTGTCACTGTTGTGTTTTAGGAAATACCGCCTTTTGTTGCTGATGTTGTTGGGTTTGAATCCTGTTTTGTTTTGTGTTTTCTGTGTCACCTTTTTTCATCTTCTTGTCTCTTCAAGACTGACAGGGTCTTCTATAATTTCATTTTTTCCATTCAGTTACTTCGGAAGTCAGACACTCTGCTTCTGTTCTTTCAGTGGTTTCCCTAAAATGACCACATGTCCACCGAGGATTTCTGTGCCTCTGGTTTCTGTGTTGGGCCGGCTCTGCTCAACGCCCGGCGTCCCGGGGTCCGGTCCGTGGTCAGTCTGCGGCCGTGTTGCCCACATCTGCCGCCCTGCTGTCCACTCGCCCCTTTGCCTCACTGTTCATGGGGCACTGCTCATATAGGGGAGCACACACGTGGTCACTGGGCCCTGCGGCGTCCTAGGCCACAGGCCACTGGCTGCAGGAGGCACAGGGTGCGTGTGCCCCGCGGGGGAGACACCGTGAGCGGTCGCTGCTGTCACCGCAGGTGTGTCTTCCTGGTGCTGAGCTCAGTGTGGATGGAGCCCCACGGGACCATCTGTCCCATCACAGGCCACGTGCTCTCTCCCTGACGGCTGATATTCCGGGGCCCCATGCCGTCCACTGAGGGGCACTGTCCCAGGCCACCGGTTTGTGGGCAGCCTGTGAGCTGAGAAAGGGTTTTACCCTTATCGGTGGCTGGGGAAAGTCAGAAAAATACTATTCCATGGTGTGAAATATAGGTTCCAGTGTCCTGAGTGGTTTCATTGGCACCCACTGTTCCCATGGGGGTGTGCGGCTGCCCTGGACACTGGCGATGGGCCCGCCGCCTGCGCCCACGCCATCCTGGAGGGCATGTGTGGCTGTGCATGTGGCCACCCGAGCTTTGCCTCCTCCTTTGGCTGCTCCATCTCCCACGTGTCTCCTACTTGAAGCACATCGTGCCGAAGGCCGACGCTCCACGTTGTCCTCAGGCGTGTCTGTGTAGCCGTCCTTGACTTTGACTTGTGTGGAGCTTGGGGTTCCATGTTGGCGAGGGTCTCCTTTCTGTGTCCTTTGAGCTGGCGCTGTCCTCGTGGGGACGCACAATCAGTTTTATGAGCATGGGGTTCCCCTGTCGCTGGTGTGTGGCACTTTCCAGGTGGGGCCCCGGGGCTCCCTTCTTTCACTGCTGGAGCTGCCAGGCTCCCCGAGTCTGAGGCAGCATCTGTCATCAGTTCTGAGCTTGTTCTTTTCGGACTCGCCCATGCTTCGGGGACGCCAGGCGGCGCCTGTTGAACCTTCTCATCCATCCCGCACATCTGTGGCCCTGTGTTCTGAAGGGAACATGGTTGCTCCCTGTGCTGGGTGCTGGGTGCTGGGTGCTTCTCTCCGTCTACTTTCCAGTTCACTGTCTCTCTTCTCCTGTGTCCAGGCTGGCGCCACATGCGTCCACTGAGTGCAGGGTGACCTCTCATTTCTAGAGCTGCAGGTTCTCCTGCACATTTGCTTTGTCTGTTTTCAGAGTTTCTGGTTCTGTTAGACATCTGAAGTTTGTCCCTCTTCCCTGCACACACATTAGAACTCAGCATAGCCACTCGTGCTGTCCGCACACGATGTCTGCAACCTGCTTCTCGCTTCTCACTTACGAGCCTGTCCCCTGTGTGCCTGGTTTCAGGCTATTGCTCACTGCCCTGGAAGACGCATTTGTGTGCTCCTGAGGCCGCCCCTGGGCCCCTCCCACCACCCCACCTCAGGCCCTCTGTATGGGCCACGATCCCTGTCCCTGCCCTGTGGGCAGCTATGCCCAACACCAGGCAGCCTGTCGCGGACCCTGTGGCCAGGGCACCATTCCCGCTGGAGCTGTGTCTGGTTGGGCAGGTCTGGGGGCGTGGGGCCGGGGCTGACCGGCAGGGGCCTCAAGGTGACTGCCCTCCCGCCCGGCTCCAGCCACACCTGCGCCCTGTGGTGGGCGCTGGCCTCGGAGCCTGGCCTCACCGCGCAGACCCTGCGGCTCCTCCTGCAGAAGATGAGCGGGGACGTCCCATTCAAGGAGAGCCGGGCCTTCCTGCTGAGCGGCTCCCATGACCGCGTGGCCACGCTGCTGCCCCTTGCGGTGAGTGGTGGCCGCCCCATTGTCCCTTCTCCCCTGGGGCCAGAGGACGCCCCCCCCCCCGGTGGCCTCAGTGCTGCCCCACAGGCACCTGGAGCCCAGCCTCGTAAAGGCCTGCAGGTGTGTCGGTCCCCAGGGAGGCCCTGCTGTTTCATCCGTGGGGAGAAAAGAAACCCGGCCTGGCAAGGCTCTCAGCAGCGAGGCAGCTGTGAGCGGACGGTCAGGGCTGTCCACAGGTGGCCACACACCCGTGCCCGCCTCCTGCCCTACAGGGCCTGGCCAGGTAGGGCTGCAGCCCCTGGGCTCCCCCGATAGCACAGGCGCGTGCTGACGGGATGTGGGCTAGTTGGGGTCCTGGGAAGCAGGGCCCAGCGTACGCCGTAGCTGGCCTCATTAGGACAGCCCCAGAGGGAGGGTGAGCCTGAGGTGGCCCCTGTCCCCAGGCCACCTGTGCGCTGTCGGAGGTCATGTCTGTCCCGGCGTCCGCGCCTGCCGTGCTGGAGCTCTATCCCCAGCTGTTCGTGGCATTGCTGCTGCGTGTTGGCTGCACCCTGGGCGTCCAGCTGCCCCGCAACCTGCAGGCCAAGGAGCGGAGGGCCGCCGGCTCGGGCAAGGCTTCCCGGAGCCTTGAGCCCTGCAGGTAACAGCTGCCCGCCTCCTGCCCACAACGTGTGCTCCCGTTGGACTCGGGGGCTCTGTGGTCTCTGCCGAGTCGGCCTGGTCCTGGCAGGAGCCCAGGACACGCTGGAGCGCAGAGCTTCAGCCGCCTGGGTGTCTGCCTGCTTGTCTCGGTCTCTGGGGCCATTACCGGGCCCACCACGGTGGCACCTCAGAGCTCCCAACAGCCACCTGGGCCGCAAGGCGAGCAGAGGAAGCGGACACCTCAGGGCTCCTGGAGCCTGAGTGACAGTGAGCCCGGGTCCCCTCCCTGTCCATCCCCGTTGTCGGGGGTGGGATGTGCCCCTTGGCTGGGACACGGGCACAGTGTCAGTTCACCCCGCCCCGACTGCGGGGCTGCTCCGCAGGACCAGCTCGTAAACTCTCGCTGAGGCCGTGCGCCAGGGCCTGCCCAGCCCTGTGCAGACCAAGTGGAAAATGTGAACGGACCAGAGGACACTGGCCCGACTAGCCCTGGGCCTGGCACGCAGGAGCGGCTCCATGGCCCGTGAGTGGTGGGGGCCGAAGGCCTCACGCCCCCACCAGGGCCCCTGCCCGCCACCCCGGAGCTGGGACTCGTGTAGAGCCAGCCACAGGGCTTGGCTCTGACAGAGGCTGTCCGCCAGCAAGTCAGAGCCTTGCAAATGCCACATCCACAGAAATTCTGGGCAGCAAGCAGGCAGGCAAGGGAGGCACCCGCGCTTAAATTGTTCACATTCTCTGAGGCCAGACGGGCGCCTCAACACTTCAGATCTGCTGCAGCCCAGAAGTGCCCTGGTCACCGGTCTCAGCTTGAGCATGGCCTCTGGGCCAAGTGGTGTCTTGAGGACTGGCTCGAGGGCCACAGCGGGGGCCTGCTCAGTGGACGCTCAGTGAGGGCTCTCCGGGAGCCCGTCTGTTGGGGACAGATGCATGACACCCCTTGCTGACATCCCCACATGCCATCCGAGGATGACCATGGGGTGGGGATGGGCCGTGGGGGGGCCACCAGCCTCTGCCCCCTGGGCCGCCGAGACCCCTGAATAGACCCTCACACTTGTATGGGACTGGCCTGGAAATGTCACAGGACCACAGTCTTGGGACCTAAACACACTTGTCCCCAGATTCACGTGAGGCCCCACCATGTGGCCAGCAAGGCCTGCCCCGTGTGACCCCCACTCTCGCCGCGCCCCAGCAGCACCATGGGAAGTGCTGCCTGCTGGTCTGGCAGGAAGTGGCTGTGGAACCTTGCACTGTAGTTGTTGCTCAGATGCTGGTCAAGCGCGCTGCCCCGTGGGTGGGTGGCCATCCTTGGACCTCATGGACACGTACGTCAGCAGGCCGGGTGACCACTGTGCAGGGGAGAGGTCAGCGTGGGGCCGACGGCCCTCTCTGTGTGGTTCTGAGGACCCTGCCAAGCTGTCCCTGGGCCACAGGCTTTGGGCTGACTGTGGGGTCATGCCCCTGCTTCTGCCTGCGCTGCCTGCCTGTGTCCAAGGGAGACTGGCAGACACTGAACTCCTGCAGGGTCAGGCCGACCCCTGCCACACCCCTCGACTGGCTGAGCTGGGGGGACAAAGCCGGACACTTTCTGGCCAGCCCCTCCAGCTCTTGACTACCATCTGGCCTCGGAGCCTACTGGCCACGTTGCATATTTGGGAGTGGGCAGGGCCCTGGGGTTTCCCGGGTGGATGCGGCTGTGCACATGGGAGACAGACTTGGGGTGCAGGAACAGGCTTTGTGAGGGTCTGGGTCCTGGAGTGAGGGACAGAGGCAGTCTTCACAGCCTGAAACCAGAGGGTCCACAGCTGCTGGGTGGGGCCCTGCTTGGGGGAGCGGAGCGAGGGCCCGCCCCCCATAGGGTGTCATGGGCAGCCTGGGATGCCCTACGTTGAGCCCAGCCCTACGTGCCTGCAGCTCTGCAGCGGGTGCTCTGCAGCTCGCCCTGGTCCGAGGGGGCAGTGAGGAGGTGGTGCAGCGTGTGGAGCTGGAGCGAGGCTGGGAGTCGCTCAGGACATCTGTGGGCCACGAGGAGGGTGTCGCCCGGCTGGCCAGGTACGCACCAGTGGGCCAGGACCCACAGGAAGGCACAAACAAGGGCCCCTAGGGGCACGTGTGAGGGGCCCAGCAGGACAGCAGGTGCATCGGCCTCGAGGGCTGGCTCGGGCCCCCAGCTGGTAGCTGTCCAGGGGCTGGCGGGTGGAGAGTCCTTCTGCAGGGGCTGGGCCAGGTGGGCAAGGAGGGGCACGCCTGGGGGGCGAGATCATGCAGGGCCTGGCAGCTGGGTGGACAGGCTCCACACTGCAGGGTGGGGATAGGGCCCCCTCCTCATGGGGGCATTGGCCCAGAGCCCCGCCCCGCCCCCTGTGGCCTCTTTCCCCAGTGCCATGGCGAAGTTCGCAGGCCCCCGGCTGCCTCTGGTGATGAAGGGGCTCGTGTGCTCGCCCAGCAGCGTGTACGAGATCCAGAGGGTCACCTCCACAGCCTTCCTGGCGGAGGTAGGGGCCTCACTCTGGATCGCCGCTAGGGGCCCGACAGGGTGGGAGAAGGGCCCCAGGTGGGCACCGACCTGCCCCACCCGTGCTGGGTGTGGGTGGGTGGGTGGGTGGGTGCTGAGACCCCTGGGACATGCCGAGTGACCTTCCCCGCTTCTGTGCCCAGTGGAGGGAGACCTCGGCTGCGTATGGCCTGTGCAAACCTGCCCAAGGCCAGGGCCGTGGGGACCAGGGTCCACGAGCCCAGCTCAGCCCACGGGGCCCTCGGTGGCCCGGGCCAGCGCTGCCAGGCCGTGCGGCAGTGGGGGAGGGAGCGGCGGGGGCGGCCTGGGCTAGCGGGGGGCAGCCGAGCAGCCCCTCACGCCACGTCTGCCTCCAGCTGCTCAGCAGCAATGTGGTGAATGACCTGATGCTCCTGGAGTCGCTGCTGGACAACCTGGCAGCCCGGCAGGACGACACGTGTGCCAGCGTGCGGCGGCTGGCACTCCGCGGCCTGGCCAATGTCGCCTCCGGCTCCCCCAATAAGGTGAGCCAGCCGCCGGCCCCGGGCGCCTTGGCGGCGAGACGGACAGGGCACCGGGGACGTGAACGCAGGTGGCCTGGAGAGCCCATGGGGTGGGGCGCTGTCGCTTTGGGATACGGCCTGGGGACATGGCTGAGCATAAGGTATCCCCAGGTGCAGGCCCGGGGGCCCCAGCTCCTGACAGCCATGATCCGAGGGCTGGATGACGGCGATGACCCGCAGAGCCGAGTGGCCCTGGAGGCCATGGCCGGCCTCGTGAAGCTGGTGGACCTGGTGGAGCCGCGGGACCTGCGCCCAGTGCTCCTGCACGTGGCCATCCGGATCCGGCCCTTCTTTGACAGCGTAGGTGGGGGCGGCATGGCCCCGCTCGCTCCCTCCTGCCTCCAGCCCCAAGCCTGCACTGCGCCCTGTTCCCAGGCCGGCGCCCTCCCCAGCCCCAGCCGGAGCCCGCAGAGCGTGTGTCCCGGTGCCCTCCTGGCCCTGGCCCCTTCTCCTGCCACTGCTTCAGGCGCCTTGCTGTCGGGCCCCTGCCAGGTGGGGCAGTGCCTGGCACGAGGACAGCGAGGGCGCAGCGAGGGCCGGGCAGGGCGGGGGCGGCCCTGGGGGTGACAGGGGTGACACCCGCCCGCCCGCGCAGGACAAGATGGAGTTCCGGTCTGCGTCCATCCGCCTCTTCGGGCACCTCAACAAGGCCTGCCACGGGGCCTGCGAGGACGTCTTCCTGGAGCAGGTGGTCGGCGGGCTGGCGCCCCTGCTCCTGCACCTGCAGGACCCCCAGTGCTCCGTGGCCACTGTGAGTAGCCAGCGGGAGACGGGCAAGCCTTGGGGACTCGGGGACTCGGCATCTCGGGACTGAGCGCCGGTCCGCAGGCCTGCAGGTTCGCCCTGCGCATGTGCGGCCCCAACCTGGAGTGTGAGGAGCTCGCGGCTGCCTTCCAGAAGCACCTGCAGGAGGGCCGCGGCCTGCACTTCGGCGAGTTCCTCAACACCACGTGCAAGCACCTGGTGAGGGGCGGGGCCGGGGCGGCGGGCGGGGGCGGGGCGCCCCACCTCCCGCCTCTGCCTAGCGCCGCCCCTCCTGCAGATGCGCCACTTCCCGGACCTGCTGGGCCGCCTGGTGAGCACCAGCCTGTTCTACTTCAAGAGCAGCTGGGAGGACGTCCGCGCCGCCGCCCCCATGCTCACGGGTGAGTGCCCTCCCGCGCCCCCCGCCCCCGCCCTCGCCGCGGCCGGGCCCTGACCCGCGCCCCGCCCCTGCCCGCAGGCTTCCTGGTGCAGCACGTGCAGCCGGAGCAGCGCCCACAGGTGGACCTGGAGCATCTCACTGCGGGTGAGCCCCCAGGGCCCCTCTCCCCCACCTGTCAGTCTGCACAGGGCTCTTGTGGGCTGACCCTGTTGGCACCAGGGGGACTAAGTGATTTTCCTGGATTTCAAGGATTTTTTCCCTGTCACTGGTGACCTCATCGTCTCTAGTAATTCACGGAAACTTCTTAACTGTTCCAAAAGAGCTTAAAAAACACTAAAAAAGGAAAAACTATCTTTCCGTTGGCTCCTGAGCCCTCCCGGCAGAGGCCTGTCTTGGGCGGGCGGCAGGCCCCCACGCACAGGGCGGGGTGTGCACCGTGGGGTCCCGGCCCCTGGGCTCCCCGCGCCAGGAAAGGGGCGGGCCCAGCCCGCCGCTTGTGGGCGGGCCCCAGAGGCGCCCGCAGCAGCTGCCTGTCCCGCAGCGCTCCAGCTCCTGCTGAAGGACCCAGCCCCCGCGGTGCGCATGAAAGCTGCCGAGACCCTGGGCCGCCTGGTGAAGTTCGCCTGAGGCTCCGGCGCCTCCCAGACCAGACCAGCAGTACCGGGGGTCCGGCCTGCACCCCCCAGGTGCGGCCCGGGGAGCGCTGGGCCCACACGGCAGGGGACCGAGCCACGCAGGGAGGAGCGAGTCTGTGCCCCCCAACTTTGCTTCCAATAAAGCCTCTCGCTGCTCAGGTGACCAGGGCGTGCAATGACGGGCCTTTCCTTGTGGGACAGATCAGCTGGCACCCCCCGCCACCCACACACACAGTTTGGGAAGGCTGAGTGAGGCAGCCCGTCAGGAACCCCAATTCAGGAAGGTCACACCAGCAGTCTGGGAGAAAACACCTCTATTGAGGGTCCTGTGCACAAGCCCCGTCCCGGAGCCTAAGTGAAGAGGCGGACGGTGCCGTCAGCCCCCGAGGAGAAGACCCACGGCTGGGTGGGGTGGAAGGCTACGTCCAGGACGCCCAAGTCGCGGGTCAGCGTGTGTCCCCTCAGCACCTTCACGGGCACCAGCAGTGGGTTCTGCAGCAGGTCGCTGTGGGGTGGGGGATGGGCGGGCTCAGCACAGGGCAGCACAGCCCCGGAGGGGTGAGGGGTGAGGGGGGTGTGTGTATGTGTGTGGAGGGGGTCGGTGTTAGGCATCCCGCACTCACTTGTACACCATCCCGTGGCAGACGATGACACTGCCGTCGTCGGAGCCAGAGGCGAAGAGTGGGTAGCGGGGGTGGAAGGCCACCGCCCGCAGCGCCTTCTTGTGGTGCCTGGGGGGAAGGGCGGGGATTTGACCTGATGGAGGGGGCGAGGGGGGGCGGACAGGGCACAGACACGCGCGCAGGGCCTCACCTCAGCACTCTGTAGGGCTTGGTGGAAAGGTCCAGGTCGAACCACACCAGCTTACTGTCGTAGCTGCCACAGATGAGGTTGTCACCTGGGGGCACAGGTGGCGGTGAGGACCTGCTGGCCTCGCCTGCGGGCCGCCCCCCGGGCGCGCCTGCGCCGGCCTCACCTGCAGGGTGCACGGCCAGGCTAGACACCCACTTGCAGTTGGGCAGCAGCTTCTTGGTGAGCTCCTGGCGCAGCAGGTGGTACAGGCGCACGCAGCGCTGCGAGGCCACGAGCAGGAAGGGCCGCGCGGGGTGGAAGGCCACGCGCTGCACCAGCCCGCGGCTGCGGCGGAAGGGGCTCTGGCTGCGGCGCCGGCTCAGCTGGTGAAGCAGCACCTGGCTGCCGCCCTGGGCGGCCAGCACGACGGCCATGTAGTCCCCGCGCCCATGCCAGGTCACCTGCGTCACTGGCTGTGGCAGACAGGGCTGGCTGAGGGGGCGGCCTTGCCTGCCGACCCCCAGGCCCCACCGCCACGTGCCCCGCCTGATGGCAGATGCGCAGCCGCAGGCCCCGGGCCCCGCCCCACCTTGTCGTGGCAGATGCGCAGCCGCAGTCCGGCCTGGCGCTGCTCCTCTGAGGCTTCCGACCAGCGGGCGGGCTGTGCTGCGGGCTCCTCCGGGGGCGCGAAGGCGTCCAGCAGCTGGTCCGTGCTGCCCACTGCCAGCCGGTCCCCCAGCGCCGGGTTCAGCAGCAGCACTGTGTTCTCCCTAAAGGCCAGAGCTGCATGGGGCCCCCGGGCACGGCCGCCCCGCTGCGCCCCCACCCCCACCCCACGCCCCTCACTTACACAGCCACAGCCACCAGGCACACGGTGGGGCGGGGGTTCCAAGCAACACTCTTCACCACGCCCCCCACAGGCACGGTCTTCATGCAGCGGGCGGTGGCCACCTCCCACAGCCGCACCGAGCCATCATCTGAGCCTGGACACAGCAGACGAGCCCTCAGCACCTGCCCTCCCACCCAGCCCCCACGCTGGGGCCACCCCCACCTCAGGCCCACCTGAAGCCAGCCACTGGCCCCCCGGGGAGACACTGAGGCAGCGGACGAGGTCACCGTGGCCCCTGTAGACCTGCAGAGAAGCAGCAGTGAGGGGCCAGGCGCCCAGAGGAGGGGGCCCCCCCCACCTCGCCCACCGGCTTACCAGGGCCTGGCACGTGGGGAAAGGCTGCAGGTCCCGTGGCCGAGGCAGTTTGGGGATGAGGTCTTCAGGGTCCACGTTCACCTGGGTGGGGCAGGAGAGCCTTTGGTCACCCTGCCCCGCCATGCCTCCCCCAGGCACGCCAGCAGCCCACATACCCGCATCTTGCGCTGCCGTGGGCACAGGTAGAGGTCCAGGCAGCGTTCGAAGCGCTCCTGGATGAAGCGGCTGTAGGCAGGCACCGCCCGCAGGCTCGGGAATCTGCGCGGCAGGAAGCTGAGCTTCCGCTCGCCGGGCTCTTGCTGCTCCCAGGCCAAGCGCTGTGGACAAAGGGGTGAGCCGGGGGCGTGGGGCAGGCGGCCAGACCCCCACCCGGGCCAGACCCACCTCCTCCTCGCTCAGCAGGTACTCAGGGGGCGGGTTGTAGGACTCGGCGTGGCCCGGCAGGGCCAGCTTGGGAGCCGGCACGTGCATCCTGTGTCGCCCCAGCACGGCGTTGGGGTCCTCCTGCGCCCACAGGTCGTAGAAGCTGGGGGTGGGGTCCCGGGGCCGGCGAGGCTGCAGCCAGCCCATCTTGATGGCGTGCACCATGCGAGACACCTGCACAGACAGGCGGCTCAGGGCGGGCAGTGCAGGGGCCGTGCCCTGGAGGAGGGGCACCCACCTTCTCCTTCTCCACCAGGGACGGGATGAAGCTGCGCTTGTCAGCCGGGCGGTTGGTCACCGGGTGGATCATGAGATCCCCGCTGAAGAAGTCCACAGCTGGCTGCGGGAGCAAGCACGGCATGTGGGCCGGGGCGCGAACGCCCTCAGGAGCCCCGGGGCCCGGGGCCAGCCACTGCGGCCTACCTCGTATGGGTCGAAGCTCACGTCCCCAAACTGGCCGCTCTGCAGCCGCTGCACCAAGGCCACCTGCTCGTCCGTCAGCCGAACGTCGTGCCCCGTCATCCGGTCCCGTACCGTGCGCCTGGGGGGCCGCCCATCAGCCGCAGGCCCGCCGCCGCCGCCGCCCCCCGCCCGCCCCGCAGGCAGCCCGCCAGGCTCACCAGTAGTCGGGGTCATCCATTCTGTCCAGGAACCGGTCCAGCTCATCCCGGGTGCGCACCGGCTTATACACGCGCCTGCCGTCCAGGTCGTAGCCCACGTGGGGGAAGTCGTCGTACCACTCCAGGGGCACGTTACCCACCGTGTTCCGCACATCCTGGGGCAGCGGGCCAGAGCGTCAGCCCCGGGCGCCCCGAGGCCGGAGGACGGGGCGGGTGAGAGCCGAGGGACTGGCCTCGAGGCTGCGCCCAGGCAGCGTGACACGTGCCTGGCCGCGGGGCGTGACGTGGCGCGGTGGCGCTGTCCCCCGTCCCCCTCCCCCGCGGCCCTCAGAGGCGCCGGAGCTGCACCTTCACATTTTCCACTGAAGTGGTGCCAACCCCACAGCCTCCCCCGGATTCCTTGGCCAGGGCCCTGGGCAGCCACAGACAGGGGTGAGCTCATCGCCGCGGGCTCCCCCCCCTGGCGGGGGCCTTAGGCAAAAATGGGTAGCCACAGGCAAGGACTCAGGGAAGACCCGCCAACCCACTGGGGGGGGGGGCAGAAAACACTGCGTTCTGCCCTGCATGCATTCGAGGCCCCCCAGCGCCCCCTCCGAGCACCCCCCCAGCCCAGCTCCAATGGGCAGAGCAGCCACATTCCTGGTTGAGGCCCCTGCCAGCCACCACCCGCCCTCCGCCCAGCATGGAGACTGCTGCCCAGGCAGCGGCTTCCTGCAACAGTAGCCACAGGGGGAGGGGCCCAGATGAGACAGCACAGCTGGGAGCCCAAGGCCCCCTGGCGGCAGGGCAGGACCCCTGGGCTCCGCCGTCCACACCTGCCCGCCCCACCCGCTGCTAGGAATGCCCTTCCTCCTCCCCGGGTTGGGGCGGGGCGGGGGGGGGGCTGCGATGCCCACCCAAGGTAGCCACCACTGAACTGGCGAAATGCTGGGGGAGGGCGCCCCAGCGGCAGAGGGGTGGGGAGGTTTCTCTAGAGCTCGGGTGCAGGGCCGAGCTGGGAACGGAGCGGGGGTAGGGTTCCAGGCAGAGGGCACAGCTTGTGCCGGACCTGAAGGGCGCAGCTGATGCTGGGAGCGGGCAGGTGCGGGGCAGACGAGCAACGCCACCAGGTGACCCCGTGCGCGCGCGGAGGCAGCTACAGGGGCCGGGGTTGAACTCCAGGCCGGCAGCGCTCCTGTGTCGCCCCCCCCCCCGCCCCTGCGCCTGGCACAGAAGGCCCAAGTGTACATGGGAAGGAGACAGACAGGGTGTGGCTAGGCGCCCCGGCCAGGGCAGCTGGGTTAACTTGGTCATGCCAGAGAAGGCTGGGGTCATGGGTCCCCTCTGACCTTCCTGCCCCCCAGCTGAGGGCGAGGGGGCTGCACAGACCTAGAACCACCCAGAAGGGGGCTCCCACTCGCCCCGCATGCCCGGAGACAGCCAGCAAGATGCTCCGGGCCCCTCGGCGTGGCGCGAGGAGGCAGAGGGACGCAGGGCCCCTGCTCCAGCGGCCTCCAGGGGCTGAGAGGCGGGGAGGAGGGCGGGCCGGCGCGGGGGAGGGGCCGCTGCCGCTATAAAGGCCCGGCCCGCGGCCCCGCTCCAGCCCGGGACGCACACGTGCGCGCGGCGCCGCAGCCGCCACCGCGGGCGCCCCAGACCCGCGCCTCCCCGGCCCGGGCGCCCGCCCGGCGGCATGCGCTGCGCGCGGCGAAGCTGACGGCGCGCCCGCCGGCCCGTGTCCTTCGCCATGCTGCGCTCGGCGCCGCCCGGCCGCTACCTGTACCCCGAAGTGAGCCCGCTGTCGGAGGACGAGGACCGCGGCAGCGAGAGCTCGGGCTCCGACGAGAAGCCCTGCCGCGTGCACGCGGCGCGCTGCGGCCTCCAGGGCGCCCGGAGAAGGGCCGGGGGCAGGCGGGCGGGGGGCGGCCCGGGCCCCGGGGGGCGGCCGGGCCGGGAGCCCCGGCAGCGGCACACGGCGAACGCACGCGAGCGGGACCGCACTAACAGTGTGAACACGGCCTTCACGGCGCTGCGCACGCTCATCCCCACCGAGCCCGCCGACCGCAAGCTCTCCAAGATCGAGACGCTGCGCCTGGCCTCCAGCTACATCTCGCACCTGGGCAACGTGCTGCTGGTGGGCGAGGCCTGCGGCGACGGGCAGCCGTGCCACTCGGGGCCCGCCTTCTTCCACGCTGCGCGAGCCGGCAGCCCCCCGCCGCCCCCCGCCCGCGACGGCGAGAACGCCCAGCCCAAGCAGATCTGCACCTTCTGCCTGAGCAACCAGAGAAAGCTGGTGAGTGTCGGCGGGAAATCCAGGGACAGGGACCGGGACCACGGAGGACGCGCGGCAGCCCCGCCTCTGCAGCGGCCCTGCGCTCCTCACCTGTGAACAGAGGGGCAGGGCCCTCCGGCAGCACCTGTAACCCGACTGGAGGTCGGAGGGAGGGAGGGCTCGGAGGGCGTGGCCGGAGGAGGCAGGCTCTGGCCTTCAGGGGGCCTGCGCCCGAGGCCCCAGGCCAGGTTCCATGAGGACTGAACGGGGCCACTCAGGGCCAGGTGCGGTCGGGGAGGCAGGCAGGGCAGCCGCCAACTCGGCGGAGGCTGGGTTACCAGACCGAGCGAGTTGGAGCCGCTCTGCCATGGCCCTGCTCCCCCGGGATGCGGACTTGGGGCGAGGGGCAGTGAGGCAGTAAGGAGGTGCCCCTCAGGGTGTCCCTGACCACATCCCCTGCCCAAGGCTGATCCGGCACCTGCCACCCCTTCCCTGTCCCCGGCCCCTGGGGCTGCCCACTCAGGACAGGAGTGGCCGTGGGGCCCGAGAGCGGGAGGCTGGCAGGAGGTTCGGGGGCTGGGAGACAGGGCCATGGGCTGGGACGCTGGCCCGGCTGTGATTTACAGCTCCTGCTGTGCGTGGTGGCACCGGAAAAGCAGGGTGAGCAGGGAGAAAATACGGCGCAGCTTTTCCCAATCCCCACTTCCTCTCCAGACAGCACGCACGAGCTCCTGGGGCCTGAACATCTGGGAAATTTAATTTTACAATTTCGGCTGTGCAGCAGTGTGTACTCTCCTCCCCAAGTGCACAGGGAAGCGGGGTGAGCGTGAAAGGGGGCGCTTCCAGTGCCCGCCACCTGAGCCAGCGCGGGGGGCAGGGGGGACGCCCAGAGGAGCGGGCTGGCACCGGGTGTCCACCCAGGCCCTGACACTGCCCTCCCCTCTGCAGAGCAAGGACCGTGACAGAAAGACAGCCATTCGGAGTTAGAGGCCGTGCCACTGGGCCATCCTCGGAGAGCCCCCACGGACCTGACTCGGGCACAGGCCTCCCCGGAGGGCGCCCGCCAGGCCTGCTCGCCTCCGGCTAGGAGTGGGGCCGGGCGATGGACAGACAGGCGACGGCAGGACTCTGCGCTGGCCACAGCGCTTGCCCAGGCCCACTGGACCTTTCCTGCTGGCTCCCCACCGGGGTTTTCTTCTGGTCACTACGTGCTGGCATCTTGTGTCTTTGATATGATAATATAAAGTCTGGAAATTTTGTATAATTAAAAACAAAACCATATCTTCCAAATGTGGAAGCACACTGTCCTCTCGAAAGGCCCCAAATCTGGCCTGAGCCCACACTCCCTCCCCTCAGGCTGTTTTCCTGTCCAGTCCTCCCCGGAGGCACCCGATCTCAGGGAAGGCCCCCACAGACCCAGGGCAGAGTGAGGGGTCTCCTGCCAGGAACTGCCTTGGGGGCCCAAGGAGCCCAGTGAGGGGAGAGGAAGACAGGCGTGAACCACAAGGCAGGAACGGGTGGGATGCAGCCAGCCCTAGGGTGGGAGAGCAGTCCTGCCTCCGCTCGGGGCCTGCCTGGCACCCAGGCACCCCTGAAGCAGTGAGGAGGGCACGGCTCGCAGCACCCCATGCCAGACCTCAGGGCCTCGGCACTTCAGCCTCTGCCCTCAGAGCCCCAAGAAGTGGAATCATGGGGCAGCTGAGCGAGGCGCACTCACTGCCTGGCAGAGTGGCCCCCCCCAGGCCTGGGGGCAGGGGGCAGGGGGCAGCCGCCTGTGTGCACCCCCCTAGGGTCACACCCCCGTCGGGCTTGCCCTGCCCCAGCCCCGCACTCCGCCCCTTGCGGCACTGCCCACACTGGGAGGGCCCCGGCCGCCTACCACTGTGGCCACCCAACTCCCCCAAAAGCCCATCTGCTGTGAGGAGGTTAGTTCAGGCCCCTCCCTGAGCTGCGCACAGCTGGCTCACCGTTAAATCCTGCAGGTGACAATTATAGTTGAGTGGCGTGAGCTCCGCGGGCACAGCAGAGAAGAAAGGCGGGGGGCGGCCCTGTGCGGGCCACCTCCCCCCACCAACCCAGGCGGCCAGCAGCCTGACTTCCGGCCAGCCGGTGGGGAATGGCCAAGGGCACCAGCTGCTGGCACTGGGCCCTCCCAGCCCTCAGTGTAGACTCAGGCCCCCACTGACGCGCCCTCTTGGGCCCCCGGGGAGCAGCCAGGTGCTGAGGCCCACGTGGGCACCCCAACAGGGCAGGGCGAGAGCTGCCCCCTCCTCTGCACTGCTGGGCTCCAGGGAACCTCGAGGCAGGAAGCGGTGGTGTAATTTTGGAGGAAATTCTCAAAGCCAGAGCCATTAAGGGTGAGAGGGGGGCTGTGTCCAATCTGATAGAAATATAACAGGATAAAAAGTCACAGCGGCAGGTCCCACTCAGAGAAACCCAACCCCAAATTTCCTCTCCTTAATCCTGCAGGAGCCTACAGCTGGCCGAGGGAGGGGAGGAGGGGGCAAGCTCGGTCACAGAAGAAGCCCCCACTCCCCCGGGGAGCCCGGGGCCTCGAAAGTCCAGCTAGGGGGTGCGAAAAGTACCCCTTCCCCTCCTGGGACCCCAAGACCCTGCGAGGGAGGACACGACCTGGGGGAGGTGTCAGCAGGCAGGTGCCCCAGGGTCTTCCAGGTGGCCTCCCAATCCACCGGGCAGCCTGCCGTTCTGTGGGAGACTCCATGGCCCACTCACGTTTCCAACCTGGGCCCAGACTGGGGGCGCCAACTTCCCTCATGAAACCCCCCCAAAGAGGACGGGTACCCGTGTGGGCGCGCACGGTCATGGAGTGGCCCTGGCTAGCTGCGGGCAGACGGGAAGGGGTGGGGGCATGCACAGAGTAAGGCCTGAGAGCGGGGAGGGCAGGCGGGCGAGGACCCTCGGCTGGAGCCCAGTGCAGGAGGCCAGGCTGTGTGCGGAGCTGGCAAGGCGGTGGGAGGACAGCCTCTGGGCTGGTCCCCAGGGCCCAGCTGGTTGGGTGCATGCGGGCCAAGCACTGCTGCCTCGCCTCTGACTCCCAACAGCGGCTGCAGCTTGGCTGGCCTTGGGCCTGGGCAGTGGGCCCGGCTGCTCCCTGCGCTGCACCGGTAGCAGCAGCGGCAGAGGGCCGGACCGCCAGCCAGCAGGAGCGGGAGGGTCGGGGCGGGGCGGAGCTCTCCGTCACCCTCCACTGCTCCAGAAATTCAAACCAGACTGGGGGTGGCTCGGGCGGCCCCACACAAGTCCGCCTGGCTACCACCGCGTCAGGCTGGGGTGGCAGGTGCTCCCCGCCCACCGCAGCCCCGCGTCCTGCCCAGAGTGCGGGCCGTGCCCCCGCCACAGCAGGCCAGGCCAGGGACAAAGAGCCACGGCTGCCTGTGTGCCCCACAAGGCACCCTGGGCCAGCAGCTGCCCCCCTGGGCCAAGCTGGGCTGGAAACACTCTGCTCGCCTGGGCTGTCAGCTCCCTGTCCCCAGCCGGGGAATGAGGTGCTGGCGGCCACATGATTCATCACCAGGCCAACTGCGCCCGCCCGCCGGCCGGCCGGCCCCCACCCTGCTCAGCACCTGCGGGCTGCCAGGAAGCACATGTGACCCCTCCAGGTCAGGCACTGCGCTGGGAGCCCCGTGGGCATAGACAGCCCCCGGCCAAGCTCTCCCCGGGGGCTGCCCTGCCCCAAGGACCAGCCTGTGGGATGAGCCGGCAGGGCCCCACCCCCGACGGCACCGGACACAGGCGGCCGGGGGCTGCTGTGGGGCTGCGACGGTTCCGCTCTCGCTGGGCCACCCCTCCCCCTCCCCAAAGTGGCTGCAGCTGTCAGGACCGTAGATTGGAACTGCAGGTACGCGCTGGCCCGCTGCCACCTCCCTCCCGTGTCTGTCTGCGAGAGAGGAAGCCGGCCCACCTCTGGAATCCTTCACTCGCTCCTCGTTCCCTCTCCCACCTGTCCCCCGGGAGCGTGGGGTCAGCCGCCCTCGCTCGCTCGCTCTCCTTCCCTGGCCCCTCTCCGATTACAATGCCGGCAGTGTTCGCTCAGCTCCCTGCACGGAGCTCCCGCCTGTCTCCAAGCCACTCGGCCCTCCTGCGCCTCCATGTCCCCTGCCCCTCCCGGTGTTCAATCTCTGTCAGTGCACGGCCGGAGGCGGCGGCTGGGCGCCCAGGGCTCACCTGCTGCAGCTGAACCCACAAAAGGCTCCAGCAGGATGAGTCCTGGCTGTCCGCAAAGGGAAGAAAGCCAGGTCCCGACCAAAGGCCAGAGCCAGCCGCGGGGACCCCAGCAGGGGTCGGGCCAAGCAGCAGCGCCCACTGGCTAGAGCGGGCTGGGCCAGGGTGGGTCAGGTGGGGTGCTCAGGGCCCCTCCCCGAACCTCAGGCAGCTCTGCAGCGGCCAGCACGGACGTCCCCAACTCCATCTGTCCACCCCTCACAAAAGCCATGCTGGCCGGGCCCATCCCCGAGCCATCAGACACTTGTGGGCACTAAGGCGCTTCTGCTGTCACTGCTTGGCCCCCTCCCAGCACTTCCACGACTGTGGGGGAGCCAGCCTGCCCCCACAGGGCCCACAGGGTGGGAGAAGGCAGGGGGCCTCCCCTGCGCCCAGGTCCTCAGACACGCGAGCCCCACCCACCCATCCCTCTCCTGGGGCTAACCGGGATCCAACAGGCGTTCCCAGGGGCACCCTGGCTCTCCGCTTCCTGCAGACGGACAGTGCTGAAGGTGGGTGCGGGCCGGGGCGCCTCGCTGACCGGCAATGGCCTGTTCTGGGCGCCATTATTCAATGACAGCTGCTGCTTCCAGCTGGGCCTGGTCTCGGACGCTCCACACCTGTCCCCAGCCGCCCCCCAAGCTCATTCCGGCCCCCACACACCACCCCTGTCCCGTGGCCCCTCTCCCCAGCAAAGACAGCCCTGGCCTGGGGGACGTGGGCCCAGTCCCTGGTCTGCAGCCAGCACCCTTCACCCAACATTCCCTACAGAGCTTGCCCTCCAAGCACCAGACCTCCAACCCCAGGGCAAACCCCTCCTCTCCGGAGCTCTCCCACCCACCAGCCTGCTCGGGCTCCTGATGCCATGGAAACTGGCACCCAGGGGGCACGCAGCAGGCCGAGGCTTCGAAGAAGCCCACCTCCGCCAGCCAGCTGCTGCACAGCCCCCCGGGTCCCAGGAGACCCCGCCCTGCACGGTCCCAGGGTGCTCACTACACGCCTCATAAGGGCCAACTGCACCCCCTCCCTCCCCAGGGAGGACCTTCTCTCCCAACTAGGAAAATCCATGTCAAGGGTGGCTCCTGGGAAGCCCCAGGCCTACCCAGGGCAGGGGGGCCACCCAAGCACCGCGGGCCTGGCTCAGAGCTGGAGCCGGGCAAAGGCACCAGGGGGCACCCTGCGGTCACAGCCATCACACCCGCCGAGCGCAAGGCCGTGGGTCTGCAGGGCAGGCTGGTGCCCCTCCCCGACAGGGCCAGCCTGGGGCAGACCAGTGGGAAGGGACCAGACCCAGACCAGGCCAGTGGCCCCATTCGGAGGCTGGCCGCGGGGGTGGAAGGCCGCCAGGGAGGCTGAGAGGCGAGCAGGCTCAGCGCCGGGCGTCCCCACAAACAGCCTGGAAACCTGAGCCGACAGGCTCCCGCTGCCAGCAGCGACGCAGGCGCTCTGAGTGCCGGCCGCCCGGCCGGCGGGCGGGGGCGGGCGCCCCGGGAGGAGCGGGAGGCCGCCAGCGCTGGAGGCAGCTGCCGGTTCAGTAGCTGGGAGAAGCCATTAACGGCGTTTGGCGAGAGAGCAGAGGGGATCGCGGGGCTCTGGATGCAGACAGGCCCCGCCGTCCCTGCGGGATCCCCAGTTACCTCGAAGCCCCGCCCAGAGCCCGTGGCCCAGTCGGGGGCGGGGAGGGTGTCAGGCCTCCCAGCCCTTCCGGCCGGAGTTCACAGTGGCCCTGAACCCCTCACCCTGACCTGCTGCCTAAACACACAGGCCCAGGCCTGCTGGGCGGGCTCCTCCTCTGCTGACCGCAGGCCTCAGTTTCTCCAGTTGCTTGGGACAGAGAGGAGGGGCCTCTGCCGCCAAGGCGGCGGCCCCCTCCCCACCCCTCCCCCGGGGTCCCGGCGGCTGGATGAGATCACGTCTGTGAAGTGCGGTGCCTTGGTGAGGGGCGAGGTGGACACGTGGGGGTGGAGCAGACACAGCTCTCCAAGGCTCCCCACGTGGCCGCCAGGACCCCGGGTGCAGCGTGGGACGTGGGTCTGGGGGAAGGGCTGAGGAGGGCCAGATACAGAAGCAGGCTCTCGCGGGCAGTGAGCATCTGGGTGGGGTCCCCAAAGCCAGGCCCGGCCTCAGGCCCAGGCTCAGAGGGCAGGGAAACCAGGCGGCACTTCTCATGCCCAAGGTCCTCTCTCCCAGCAGCATGTGCCCGTCAGGACCCCGTGCTGACTGCTGGGGGCCGCCTAGAGCCTGAGTGGGGTCCCAGCACCACGGGCCACCCCCAAAGACACTGCCAGGAGGAGGGGCTGCCCTGACATAAGTGGTGTCCGTGGATCGTGGCCCCTCATAGGACTCTGTGTCCCCATGCCCTCTGGTCACCTCGGCAGGCACGCCGCGCCCCATCTGTCCTGGCAACCGATGGGAGGTCACCACCTAGGCCTCCCAGACCCCTTGCCCGAAGCCCACCCCATTTTGCTCAAATGGCAGAGACACAGCACAACCGCAGGGGGGAGACATGGGCGACCACGGGGCAGACTTCCCAGGGGACAGGGCCCTCGGCCTCAGGATCAGGAAAGCTGAGCTCTGCCGCCCCCTCGGGCCGCCGGCGGGCACTGCGGCTCCCTCCTGCCACTCAGGCCAACATATGGGATAGTCATCGCAGGAGGAAGCAGCCCCCGCAGCAGCTCTGGGACAGGCCGCGGGGGGAGCCCCGCCCCTGGGCAGGCGCAACACGCCCCCTCCCCCACCCCGCACTCCATTTACAATCATCATCGATTTCTCAAAATACCAAATATAAAAAAGCAGCCGACAGGATGTGGCTGCCGACAGCCAGAGCCCCTGGGAGGGGGGAGACAGGCAGGGAGCCGCGCTGCGCGGCCCCCCCTCGCAGAGTGCGCCCGCTGCTCCGGCCAGGAAACCAATTTATTTTGTTTTGTCTCTGTTCTCTGAACGCACAGAGACCGGATCGGGCGGGCGGCCAAGGCTCCTGCAGCCGCTGCCAGGAGCGCGAGGATGGGGGTGGAAGCTGAGCGGGGGGCCGCGCCTCCCCAGGCCCTGGGAGCCCGACAGGCAGCAGGACGCGCTCCTGAGGCCAGGACCCTGTCCCTGTGAGCACGCACCAAGGCCATGCTTCCCCGGCCCCAGGCCACGCCTGGGGGACGCCTGCAGGGGCCACAGCCTGGCCCGAAGGCCTGGACACACCAGGGCGGGGACAGGTGGGCCAGCACACGGCCACCTGGGGGGGGTCGGAGCCCCTCAGCTCCCAGCCCTCCCCAACGGCACTGGGCAGCTGACGTACGGCCTCCATCCCCCTGGCAGGACCTCGGGGCCAGACTGAGCACCCCCAGCTCGACACCACTGTTCCCTTCAGACCGGGAACTTGAGGCGCGACCAGGTTCAGAGGTCCCGGCCGCCCTGCACCTTGAGGACACCGGGCAGGGAAGGGGCAGGGCCGCCTGCAGAAAGCTGGGCACCGCTGTCCTCGGTGCCCGGGGCAGAGTGTTAGCACAGTCCCCAAGGAGCCCAAGGGACCCCCGTATCAGCCAGCCCCCGCAGACACGCTGGGCCACCCCCCGCCCCATCCCTCCCCAGGCGCTGACACACACACCCCTGCAGTCACGAGTCCCCGACCCCAAAATCGCTCTTCCAGACTGAGAGCAGGGCTGAGGGCCAGGACGCCCACTCAGGCCTCGCGGCGCCCGACTCCCCTCCGCCCTGGCAGAGCGCAGCCCTACCTCCTCGTCGGAACTGTCCTGCATGTACTCATCATCGCCCTGTGCTCTCGCCGCCTCTGTCTTCGGGGAAGGGGTCCCAGCGATCTGCAAGACAAGGGGAGAGTGGTTAAGTCAAGACACCAGCAATCTTTGACCTCGGGTAGATCCCAGGTCCAGGGTCCTCAGCCCTCTCCTGCTCACTCTTGAGGCCAAGACCCCTGCCACCCCCAATCTCTGAGAAGCTCCTGGGCCCTCAAGACAGCACCAGGGACACCCCAGGTCTAAGTGGGCCACTCGGGGGGTGGGGGGGGTCTGTCAAGGGCCACACCCATCACGATGTCCCACTCCAGGGGAGGACTCCAGGGAGCGCTGACACCTAGTGCCAGGCTGGAAAGGAGCCGTCAGCAAGAAGCCACCAGCCACCGGCCCAGAGCCAGCCTGAGGATGGGGGCAAGGCGAGGGCTGCAGGGGTCCGCCTAGCGAGGGGGTGTGGCACTTGCCATCGGCCACCATCACAGGGGCCGTGGCCAGCCCCCTCCTCAGGCAAGGCCCTGGCCCCAAGGCCTCGCTGGCACCTGTAGCAGCTGAGACTCCCACCCAATCCCGCTGGCCAAGGGACCCGAGAGGCGCCCTGACCCCGCGGAATGCTGGGACATGGCCCCAGGCTGACCGACCCACCAGGTCAGTGAGTGGGTGTCACCGAGAATTCACACCCTGACCGAGAAAACAGACCCCTCCCAGGGTGGGGGGCAGGGCTCCGGGACTAGGGTGATGGGGAAAACAGCCCACCTCCCAGCCCTGGGGGCAGTGAAGTGCAGAGCACAGCGCCCACCCACCCAGAGCCCGCCCCTGCTCCTGCCCCTGCCCCCCTGCCCGGGCAGGAGCCAAAGGCCCCCCGAGGCGGCTCTTCCTCTCGCCTGTTTTTCCCCTCAGTGTAAGGAGGGTGGGAGACTAAGTTTTTTTCCAGGCCAGGAACAAGGCAGGATTCGGTTTCCATGTCTCCCCCCACCCCCGCTGCCGGTGCTATGGGAGCCCTGCCCGCTCAAAGTGGGTCAGCACGGCCAGGCGGGTGTGGGGCGCGGGTGGGGGGCATGAAGGGCGAGCCCCAAGCTCCTGCCTCTGCCCAGGGCCCAAAGTTCTCGCGCATCCTCGCCCACGGCAGCAAGCGGCGGGCACACCTGCCCCAGGCCCGGGCGGGGCTGTCTGTATGGCTGCCCCAGAGCCAGCCTAGCCGGCGCTTCCCCAGACGCTGAGCCGAGTCCCACGCCACCTGTGCCGCACGTCCCCGTGTCCTGCAGTGTGGCAGAGCGCAGGTCCCTGGCTAGGGCAGGGGCGCCCACACGCACCCCAATCCCCCTGGGGCAGCGCTTCTCCCTCCAGACGGGACGCTGAAGGGCTGACAGCGGCCGCCAGGGGGCAGCAGCGCGGCGCGGCTCTGGGAGCCCGCAGACCTGGTGGACCGGACCCCACTCCTTCCAAGTTTGGAGACCCTTCGTTGTATCTGGGCAGTGGGGACTCAAAAAAAACTGAGAGAGTTAAAAAAGAAGACCAGTAAAACAGAAAACAGAAAAGGGTGCCAACAGAGGGATGAAGGGCACAGTTCTGCTCCGTCTCACACCACCCAACTCCCAACTGGCAGCGTCTGAGACGCCGGGTCCTCTGGCACAGGGCTGCCAATCCACACAGCCCAAGATGGCCTCAACCTCGCCTGGCACTGTCCCCTGAACCTGCCCCTGTGGGCTGCTCAGGGACCACAGGAAGGCCCCAAGGAGAGTGGGGTTCAGCAGGCAAGTGCCTTGGGACAGGGCACCTCACACAACTGGACTCCACAGCCAGGTGGCTGCCGAGAGGCTGTGGGCGAAGCCCATAGTTCCAGGAGCACAGGGCTGGGCCCCTGCCGCCCCCACACACCATGCCGGACCCACACAGAAAGTGGTGGCTCCCCATTCACTGATGGCATGGCCAGGGGTCTTCAGTTATCTGGAAAATGCAACACATTGGGCTAAATTATTGCACATTTTTGAATGTGGCAAGCAAACTGAACTCATGAAAATGGAAACATTTCCACAAGAGAGCAAGAAAACAAAATACAATAGGAAAAGGCCCCATGTAAATATAAAAGACTAAACCAAATATGATAAGTAGAAAAAAATGGACCCGAACAAGCACAAAAGGGAAAAGATGGCTCTAGGCATAAATCCACTGAGTATGTGTAACCACAGGAAGGTGCGATGACGCTGGCCAGCATCTCTCCTGGGGCACAGAAAGCAGGGGGCGCTGGGCAGTGAGGGCCCCGGGCTTGCGGGGGGCTGGGGGCGCTAAGGAAGTTCTCTTCCAGTGCCCCATTTCCTCCTCACGCCAGAAGCTAGGCCACTGCCTCCAGGCGCCGACAGCAGGGGTGTGGGCGGCCAGGGGAGAGCCAGGGAACAGGGGAGGAGAGAAGGTGGCCAAGGGCTCAGGTGGAAGAGCGACACCCGGCAGGCAGGCGGCGCCTCTCAGCCTCCGCTGGGGACTTGAGGGCAGCCAGCAGGCAAAGGGCTCCCCCGTGGGCAGGCTCGCAGACACGCTGACAGGGGTCGGGGCAGGGGCTGCAGAGTGGCCAGGAGACCAGCAACTGGCTTGGTAGACAGGTCAACAAGGCGGCAGAGGACAGGGACACAGGACAGGACTGTGAGGCCTAAGAGGCCAGAGCTGGAGACGGGAGCGGCGCTCCGAGTGGGGCAGAGGGAGAGGAGCTCACTGCGGCCAGCCGAGGGCTGAGGGGGCCACCCCACCCACACGGGCAGCAAAAGCAGACACGTAACAACGCGGGAGAAGCCGCCAGGAGACGCACAGCTGCTCCAACCAAGGGAAAAGGAGGGACTTCTGGGGCGGCCAGGAAGCCGAGTTTTACGGAAAAGGGGAGTTAAAAGGGACAGAGGACAAGCACTGCTCCCACTCGGCCCACCCACACTGCGTCTAACGCGAGACCCACCGGCACCGGAAGGAAAGCAGTCCGGCAGGGCTCGATGGCACAACAGAGGGACTGCACGTCAGGCGCTCACGGGTTCGACTGAAACACTTCTCACAGAAACGCAGGAAAAACTGCCTCGTTCCCACTGAAGGGGAAGAATCACACAGCAACAAGGGACCGCTTTCCACTTACCGGAGTGGAAGGAACAAAGGTCACCCATGGTCGGTGTCGGCGGGGGTGGGAAGCAGGCCCAGGGGTGGCCGTGGGGACGCAAAGGGGCGCAGCTGCCCTGAAGGACACCTGGGAATTCCTTTCACAACTAAAAATTCACTGACCCTTTGGCCCGGAAATTCTCAGAATTCATCCCAGGAATTCCTTGCACGTATGACAGCCAAGTAGATGATGCTAGGACCAGCACCGCTTGTAATGGCAAAAGATCGTGACCATCCATCCAGGTGGCCGCTCCAGGTGGGCGGTCCTCAGAGGCGCAGACAGAGGCAGTGTGAACCGACAACCACACCTGAGCCTGGGACGGTCTCCCCGGAGCTCCCGAGCACTGCCCAGTACCATCTGATGCTGTGCAGCCATGCCATCCACACATCCCTTAGAAAGAACGTGGTAGAACATGGAATCCACACCAAGGCCCTGAGAGGAAGTGACGGGAGGAGCGCGCCCCACAGTGGGCAGACATGCCTGCCGAGGGCAGCAGGCACCTGGGGACAGCAGTGCTTCAGCAGCTGCGCCCCATCCTCGCGCCTCCCAGCAGACAAGGGGGGCGAGGCCCGGCCATGCCAGCAGCCACCTGCTGTGAGGCCCTGACCCCATGGACCGCTTCCAGTAAGATGTTCCTGGTCTGTCTGGGCCACCGTATCAAACACACCTGGACTTCACAGGCTTATGGAGTAAGGCTCCTGAACGTGACCTACCAGGTACAGAGCCACCAGACGGTGAAGCAAACCAACCAGCTGCCTCCTGTGGGGACCTAGCCCCTTGTCACACCTGCTACAGGCAGACAGCCGAGGAACCGCACCCAGTTTGGCCCTCTCCCTCCTGGCTGGCGCCCGCAGCCTGACTACATGACAAGGTGCTCTTCAGATGCATCAAACCGAGGTCCAGGGGACCTGCCCACCCACCCTTAATAGGAAGGTCATGGGGGACATGTCTGGCCAATGGAATGTTGAGAAAGCAGCGACGGGCTACGTGACAGTTGGGAGCGCCCAGCACAAGTCAGCAGAGACCTGCGGGTGTGGGCAGCCTGCTGAGAGCCGGGCTCTGGAAGGGCAGCCGCTGGAGAAAAGGCGCAGGCTGTGCTCCCATCACAGAAGTCAGCTCGCTCACTGGTGGTCCCAGGACAGCGTCACTTTCGCTTGCAACGCAGCTAACATAAGGACACTGATTATCGCCAGGACCACATGGTGGCCGTGGCCATGTGCCACAGAGCCCTGGGGCTTTCTGTCAGAGCTAGGCATGTGGCAGACACAGCAGAAGTGGGCGGGTCGCCACTGGCACAGGCTCGTGGAGCTTGTGGTGGTGGGAAGCTGCTTAAAGGAAGGGGAGCATGCGCTGAGGACCCACCAGTGGCAAGAACATCTGGGCAGAAGTTCCACGGTATGACATGTGACAACCTGCCAGCTTGGCAGGTAAAGGTGGCCGGAAGAAACACCATAGGGCCCGGTCTCCCCCAATGTGGCAGGAAGGTTCCACGCAAGCAAGCAGCCCTCAGCTGGCTCCAGGACCACAGAGGAACAGGCCTGACCAGAGGCCACCAATGCTGTGCATGGCTGGGCTGTCCTGGGGCCACTCCTGGATGCCTCACGAGGCCACACTCATGGCAGCCAGTAGAGTATACAGGAAGCAGCCACTGGCCTGCTGGCACAGTTTCCACCGGCAGGGCTTCGTGATGGACATGGATTCAGATCATCCAAAGACGGAAGGGGATAAGCAGCTCAGCCAGGTAGGGGGTGCAGACAGCCTTTGAGGAGCAAGTGAAAAGGGGAGATGGGGGAATCTCGACATCTCCATTTCTGCCTTGGCCTAGAGAAGCTGCAACCCAGTCATGAAGACCGCGCTTGGAGCAGAAAGTCCTCCGACAGGGGCTGACTCTACCCTCAGCTGGAGCACAGGCAGCCAGAGACAAGACTGGCAGGGCTCATCCAGTTCAGCCTTCGGGCCCTGGGCATGAACAGGAGGGGACACCTCACTGGCAGGGGCCACTGCAGGTGAAGCCTGCTCCAGCACAGCCAGGAAGGGAAGGGTCAGGCTCCAAGAAGGGCACAGTTCAGCTGCAGCAAGGGACTGCCCCCCCAAGGTGGGCTCAGGCCCCCACCCTCTGGAGAAGGTACAGCACTACTCTCTCCAGGGCCATGAAGCATTGCAAAGAGCACCCGGCTAGGTGGGCACGAGACCTGATCGAGAAGCCAGGTGGGTGAGCACATGCCCAGCAGCTCAGAGGGAACGGCATGGGCACGCCCGGGACCAGCGACCCTTTCTTGGGATAGCCTCTGGGGACGCCTGCACACATTACCTAGTTTAGAGAGTTTAAGTAAAAAATTATCTTTATTACAAAAAAATTATTTGATTTTTAAGAATCAAAACTTCTAAAAATAAAATTTTGTTTATAAAAAGGATAAAAATTCTTTTTTTAAAGGAAAAGCTTTAAATACTTACATGTGTAAATCCTTAATTTTTAAAGTGGGGAAGACCTGGACAGATAATTAAATGATTAACTGTGGCCAGCAATTGAGGCAAGGCAATGAGTGGGCACTTCCGCTCTTCACTGACTACTGTTGATACACATGTTTTTCTTGTCAAGGAGGGTGTATTTTGCAGTTTTAGAAAGTTAACAAGAGGGGCCGGCCAAGTGGCTCAGTTGGTTAAGAGTTGGCTTGGAGCGCGTACTCTGAGCAACAGGGCAGCCGGTTCAATTCCCACATGGGCCAGTGATGCCACGCCCTAGCTGAGCTGTCGCTGGTGGCAGGATGGCTCAGCTGGTGTAACAACAAGATTGCCTGTTCAATGGTGGGCTACGCCCGCCCGCAGCTAAGACTGAATTCGGCACCTTGAGCTGAGCTGCCGCCCGGATAGCTCAGTGGATAGGGCACGCATTCTTAACAAGGCTGCTGGTTCCACTCCTGCATGGGATGGTAGCTACGCCCACCTGCAACTAAGATTGAACACAGCACCTTGAGCTTAGAGGCCATGAGCTGCCAAAGGGAAGCGAGATAGTGACTGGCACCCTCCACAATGAAGATTGAAGAACAACTTGGTCTCCTCCCCCAATTCCCCAATAAAATCTTTAAAAAAAAAAAAAAAGAAAGAAAGTTAACAAGAGGAAGAGTAGTTGGGGCCAGCCGAGTGACACGGTGGTTAAGCGTTGGCTTGGGACGCCTTGGGACGCCAGTGTCCCTGGTTCGGGTCCCACATATGAAGGCCAGTGACACTGCCCTCAAAAAAAAAAAAAAAAAAAAAGAGGACAAGTAGTTGCCTATAATCCTACAAACCACAAACCATGGTCCCCACAGCAAATGTACACGTTCCCCTGTGCACACCAGCACTGCGATGGAAACTCAGATGGGTGGGGGGTTTAAGTCTGATTTAAAATCTCTTCTTGGGCCAGCCGAGTGGCGCATTGGTTAAGAGCTGGCTTGGGGGCTGGCCGAGTGGCTCAGTTGGTTAAGAGCTTGCTCAAGAGTGCCAGCTGAGCTCTGAGCAACAGCAGTTCAATGTCCAGCCCGAGCTGAGTTGCCGCTAAGTTGCCAACAGGTAGCAGGATGGCTCAGCTTTAAAAAAAATGCCATTCTGTTGTGTTTTATTTCCTTGGGCCGGCTGAGTGGCGCGATGGTTAGGAGCTGGCTTGGGACGTCAGCGGCCCCGGTTCAGGTCCCACATATGAGGGCCAGTGACACTGTCCTCTACAGCTAAGATGGTGAACAACAGCTCCACCTGGAGCTGGGCTGCCGTGAGTCACTGGAGACGGCGTAGGCTGCAGCCTCTGCTGCAGTGGGCTGCCATAAGCTACAGTGAATGGCCGGCAGCCAGCATGAGCTGCCAAGAGCTGCCGTGAACAGCGGTCCAGAGGCCGGTGACAGATCTGCCTCACCCGAGAAGAGTGCAATGATAATACCAACATGGGCCAGTGAAGCAACGTCCTCCACAACTAGACTGAAGAACAAAAGGACAACTTGTCTGTTCCCCTTCCCCGATTCCCCAACACTGTTCACCTCCCGCAATTCCCCAATAAAATATTTGGGGGAAAAAAAGAAATCCAGCCTGTGACTGAGTCTAGTAACATGGGCTCAGTCCCATGAAGTGGGGACATCAAAGTCACCTTATGGGGAGGCCCAGGAATCAGGATTTTTGGAGTTCCTGTGAGTGGGTCACATGGTGTGGTTGAAAACCAGCGCCCTTGAGCTCAGAGCACCCCAGCTTCAAACAAGTGTCCCACCTCATCCCAAATATGACCCAATGCATTGGAAGAGGGACGAAGGCCTGGGGGTTCCTAAGGGAACTTGGAGAAAACAGTGTGGGGGCAGCTCCCCTAAAGAGTCCAGGCCTGGCGGGCACTTCCTTCCTGGCCACCCTCATCTAAAGGGGAGAACCCCCGGGGGGTCCTGGCTCACCTACCTGCACCTGCTGCCCAGTGGTCACACCGTGGCCCTCACCACTGCTGGCCCCATCCTCTCCCTCGGCGGAGTCCTCACTGCTGTCACTGCCGGAATCTTCCAGGCCTGAGAATACACTCTCCTCGCTGTCACTGTCGGAGAGGCCAGAATCGCTGCCATCCCCAAGGCTGGGAGCAGGGGCTAGGAGAGAGGGCTGCAAGACGCACAGTGTCAGTGTCAGCCAGACCTGACAGCCCCGCCCTCCAGCTTTGCCCCCCCAGGTGGCATGCTGACCCACAGCTCTTGTGGCCAGCCTCCAAGGCCACAGCCCTCAGGTCACAAGCCTCCACCTCCACCAAAACCAGGCACCCAACCCAGGCCTTCCTCACCGTCCACCTCTGCCGACAGGAAGGGACATTTATCTCCTAGCATCTCACATGGGAAGAGCTCTCAAGGACAGTGTCCCATTCTTGGAGCCCAGTTCCCAATGCATTACCAACACCAGCTCTCCACCGTCCACACCCCACCCTGGCATTGGAAGCCCCAGAGCTTTGAGGGCGCTGGGCAGGGGCTGGTGCCAGCAGAGGACCAGCACCCCTGAAGGGCTTTTCCCACCGGAAGTAGAAGCCTCCATATCCAACCTGGTTGAGACCGATAGCGGATGTAGTGGTCGGAAAGCAATAAAAATGATACAAGCACTTGACTTAAAAACAGGTACCACCCATTCGCTCCTCATGGGTAGGACCAGAACTTTTCCTAAGCGGACAGCACCTCATCCTCCCTAACTCCACAGGACACGAAGCACAGTGAGAGGGCCTATCGCTGCCTTTAAATTTGGAAGAAGAATTCGCAGACTTTTAGGAAGGACAGCAGTGCGGAGTCCTAGGTTTCGCTGTTTTTACATACTTGCAAGTCTCTCATCTACGCGGACAGTTTGCATTGAACAGTCGTTCGCAGCACTCAACTCAGTTTTCAGAGAAGCGACTCTGACCCACAGGCACTCACGCTGCTTATCTCCCATATTTACTTAGCTACACAATTACAGCAGCAAGTAAAAATAGCATCAAGGGTTTGGCACAAACAGGCACCGCTCCTGCTAAGTGCAAAGCCAAGGGGGGCGTGCAGCCCAGAGCTCCCTGCTGGGATGGGGGCAGCAGGACATGCAACAAAGTGAAGCGCTGCTTGATAACCCAGCTAGGTGGAGTCAGCTGAGGCAGTCCACTGTGCATGCCTTCTACAACACAGATTTGGTGACACCCCCACCACAGAGCTGGGGGTTCAGCTGGACAACATTAGCAACCATGGGTCCAGTGAAAAGTATGTCCCATGCAGCCGGCACTGAGGTCTATTCACGAGTCCTTATTCCTGAACCCTCTCTTATTTTTACAACGTCTCTAACATATAAGTGGTGTATACACACGTATTTACTGTGAGCGCAATCTAAACTCGTTTTAACTGCAGGACGCACAATTCAAAGGGTTTGAGAGGCTGTTGCAGTAAGGTGCCACCTCCCCTTGCAGTTTCTGCAGCCCACACAGCCGCCCCCCTAGTGCCGCCGCCCTTTGCGCAGGGGGCGCTCCCTGCCCAGGACGCCCCCGCAGGGTCACCTCCAGCACAGGGCAGGGACCCGCTCTTCCTCGCCTCCCCAGGCCCGCCGCGCGCTGGGCCCCGCGGCCTCGGCCCCCACGGGGGCCCGCGCAAGGGCCCCAGGCCGCGCCGCCCCGCTCCCTCTGCCATCCCGCGCGGCCCGCTGTCACCTCCTCCGCCTCTGGCTCCGGGGGCCGCTTCCCCGGCCGCGCTCCCGCCGCCACCACACGCTCCGCGCTCCGCTCGCCCGCCATGCTTCGCCACTTCCGGCAGCGACCCGGTCGCGTGGGCCGGAGGGCGGGGTCCGCGGGGGTCACAGGGCGCGGCCGGCCCCGCCCCGCGCGGCCTGATTGGTGGGGCGGGGCGGGGCCGGCGTGCGCAGGCGCGCGGAAGGCCGGGCCGGGGCCTGGGGGCCCAATGCCGGGGCGGGGCCGGCGCGCGCGCGCACTGCGGACGCGGGCGGGCGGCGCCGGCGGGAGCGCGCGCGTCGCAAGATGGCGGCCGCCATGCTAGGCCCCGGGGCTGTGTGTGCGCAGCGGGCGGCGGCGGCGCGGCCCGGGCAGCGTACTTTGCGGCAACGCTAGCCCGGCCCTCGGTCTCCCTTCGCCGTCGTCACCTTCGCCTCTCCCTGCCTTGCCTGTTATGGATCTGCCCGTGGGCCCCGGCGCGGCGGGGCCCAGCAACGTCCCGGCCTTTCTGACCAAGCTGTGGACCCTCGTGAGCGACCCGGACACGGACGCGCTGATCTGCTGGAGCCCGGTGAGGAGCGGGGCGCGCCCCGGGGCGAGGGCAGAGCCGGCCCCCCGCCTCGCCCGCCCGGGGGTGGGGGCGGGGAGCCCCGCGCGGGAGGCCCGCCGGCGCCTGCGGGGCTTCCCCGGGGCGGGGCGGGCGCGCCTCTCCGCCTTTGGGCTTTGCTAGCTGCGGGGCAGTGCGGGGCTGTGTCTGCCCGCCGACCAGCGCACGGCTTCGCCAGCGGACGTTGGGTCCAGGCGCCTTTCTGCGTCTTCTCAGGTAGTTGCCAGGGTGGCGTGGTCGGGAGCTCCTCGGACACCGTCGGCACTGGGCGCCTGAACCGGGGGGCGTTGCTCGGCTGCAGAAGGGAAGGGAGCGAACGGAACGTAAAACGTCCTCAAGCTCGCGTTGATCTCGAACCTGTGTCCAGATACCAGAACTGCGGTTCCCAAGAGCAGCTTTGTTTTTTCGTTCCTCACAGGGCGTCTTTATTCAAGTCCCTGTGTCGAGTTGCCTGGCAGCAGGCTTGTTTACATGGCCTGACTCTGCGAGATCAGGCAGCTCTGGTTTGCAGAAGTAAATCAGAGATGAGAGTGCTATTTACATCCTGGCTGTGAGGTGCTGTCAGGGCAAGGCCAGAGCCCTAGTCCCGGCGAACGGGTGGCCAGTAGAAAGGCTGTCCTGGTGGTGCAGAGCCTCTGGGCACCTCCACACACGCTTGACCCACTAAGGGCCAAAACTGTGTGTGCCCAGTAGGCAGGGCAGGGTTCCTCAGACTAACTAAGGCCCCCTTTCCATACTGTTAAGTCAGTAGGGACGAGGAAAAGCCCTGATGGAAGCTACTAGCCCTTAGCTGGAGGCCAGGTTCTCTCGCTCTTGGGCTGTCTGCTGAAGCTCTGCCCTGCCTGAAGAGTGCTTTGGGAGTAAAGAGACTGAAAGTCGTGCAGCATTCCTGTTGGAGACACTTTCTGTTGGTCCCAGTGACATCTTTGTGTGTGTGCTCCATTCTGCAGTGCCTGTTTCTTTAATGGCCACCCGAGTCCCGAAGAGGGGCAGGGTGCTTTCTCACAGGCCGCCACATTGTCACCATCCCTTTGTTTGAGACCTCGAACTTACCTGACCAAAAGAAGGCACTCTCCATTTCTTCTTATATCTTGCCATCCTCACTTTTTCCTTCTCCTTAACTCTCAGGAAACGCTTGTAACCCAGTTCAGGGAGGGGCATCAGAGATCCTCTGGGATATTCCAAGCTTAATCCTGCTAGGATGATCTGTCCTACCCCTTGATCTTAAAGACTGTGAGGCGTATATAACTAGCACTGCCAGCATACTCCCCAGGACCTGCAGCCGAATTCTGGGCAAAGCTTTTGATTTGAACAGGAAAATCGGACATGATCAGGCCTGTGACAGCTGCCCCTTGCAGTGGCCACACCACCCATGAGCCCTGTTGGCCAGCTATCCACGGGGGATGAGCAGCTGGCACTGAGTGTTACTCCTGCCTGGTGTGCTGGCATGTCGGGCTGGGTGTGGTGGGTGCGGGACGCTGTGGGGAGCTCTAGCTCAGGGGCAGAAAGAAGCTCTTTTCTGGGCTGCACAGGGGGGTGTGGAGCTGCTGGGCCAGAGAAGGAGGTGATCCTGTGTCTGTGGCCTCAAGGAAGGCCACACAGGCCCTGCGGCGTCTCTCAAGAGTCCACACTGGGTCTTCTTCAGACTCACGGCCCAGAGTCTAGCTCTGTCTGTGGGAGGCTCCCACATCCATGCTTTTGATGCTTTTCTCACCACTCTGTCAAGGGAAACTATCTGCCTTTGCCCCAGAGGATGAGGGGAAGTTAGAGGCTGACTGTCCAGGTTGAGTAACCAGCGGGGGAAAGGGTGCAGAGACTGGCCTGTGGGGCCAGGTGTGGACAGCATTGTCCTCTGCCCAGCAGGGGGGCCAGACCAACAGGTGGCTGCCCCAAATCCTGATGCAATTACAGGTGCACTCCACGTAGGGCCTTTAGATTGGCAGCTGCTTCCCAGACAGATCCTGCAGGACACTGCAGCTGATGCCCTAGGGAGGGTGTTTGGTGACCACGAACGTGGCCCGGAATGGGCCAAAGCTCTTCCAGCCTGCAGCCTGTGCTGTTCCCCTCCTCTCCATGCCCGCTGGCGTGTTCCGTAAATCAGGTCTGTCTAGTTTGGGGGTCAGGGCCGTGTAAGTAAGGAGCACTTCTCTTTTGGTCCACGTGCACTTGAAGGCCCTGCTTAAATTTTGGTGCCTGATGTCTCCCTTGCCTCACCCTACCCCCACCCTGATCCATACAGTTCTCTTTGGAAGCAGGAACAACCCTAATGGGGTTGTGTTGGGGGCCAGGGGAAATCCCAGAGACCTAGCAGCCAGAGGTCGCCAAGGCCAGGGCCCATACCAGGCGTCCTGTGAGTGCCAGTGCTCAGAGGGTCACTTGAGGGGCCAGTTCTCTGGTTGGAGAGTCTGGAGCAGAGCAGTCCCTGCAGTTAGGTTACCTGCTCCCCATGAGACCACTCAAGGAATTGGCCTAGCCACACATGGGCACTCCGAGGTGGCTGTAGACTGTTGTCAGAGGTCCTCTGACTAGTGGGTGCCACACTCTTCCCTGGCTCAGAGCTGGTGGGCCTGCGAGTCCCTGAGTTCATTCTCACCAAGCCAGTTGGGCAGGACCCAGCAGGCCAGTGGGCCCCGCCCAGGGGAGCTGGTGGTTGACCCAGACTACTGAGGGAGCGCCCCCAGGTTACCCCAGAAGCAGACCATGGTGCGCACCAGTGCCTGGGGCTCCCGTCGCCTCCGTGAACCCGGGAGATGGCCGCCAAATGGTAGCACAGCCGTCCTCGTTCACGCCTGTGCGGCATGAAGCTAAGTTTTCTCGTGCATCAGTTCTGCTCCATCCACAGCCGCGCAAGCAGATGACAAATGGGTGCTTTTTAGATAAGCAAACTGAGTTTCAGAGACATCAAGTAACTTAACAAAATACGAGCTAGAGAATGGTTAAACCAGATCGGAAGTCCACGTCCTCTGCTGACATCCAGCCATTGCTGTTCCCAGGCATTCCGTGTCTCCTGAATAGAGGGCAGCGGGATGCCCCCCACCAGCCCCACCCGCTTCTCCAGTTAGCCCCCAGCTGCACTGGCCGGCCCAGCACTGTGGGGGTCACAGTCAGTTTCAGCAGTTGGCTTTGACAATGCACTGCATGTCCTAGTCAGATGATAGGCAAATAAATACATAAAAGACATCAGGGTTGGAGAGGAAGAAATAAAAGTGTCTCCATTCCTAGAAAACATTATCATTTACTTAGAAAATCCCAAAGGATCTACAAAGAAGTTATTAGAACTGAAAGGGAGTTTAGTGAGGTCACAGGATTCAAGGTCAATATACGAAAGTCAATTATATTTCTGCATAGTGGCAGTGAGCTATTGAAAATGGAAATATTTACAATAGCATCAAGAAACACAAAACTTTTAGCAGTTGTAGTCTCTATTGCTGTGTTACCACTTATCGCCAAGTGTAAATGCGTGCAAGAACAAGCGAATGATATCTCACAGTTCCTGAGAGCCGCCAACTGATTCTGGCTCAAGGTGTCTCATGGGTTGTAGTCATCTCGAGACCCAAGTGGGGGTGAGAGACTTCAGTTCCTCCCGTGTGGGCCTCCTCTGAGGTCTGCTGACAACATGTCGGCTTGCCTCCCCCAGAGCAAACGATCCAAGACAGCCAGAGCCCAGCGTGGCTTCGGCAGTGTGTCTTTGAGTGCCATCACATCTGCTGGATGCTGCTGGTCACAAAGAACAGTTTGGCACGTTCTTTGTGAACTCATGGAGGTAGGGATCATTGGGGCTGTCTAGTTACCCCAGGGGTAAACCTCAAAAATATGTATGAGGGGCCAGCCGAGTGGCTCAGTTGGTTTAGAGCACGAACTCTGAGCAACAGGGTCGCCAGTTCGAGTCCCACATTGGCCAGTGAGCTGTGCCCAAGCTGAGCTGCCAATAGATGACAGGATTGTTGTCGGAGAGTGGGCCTCTCTCGGTGCAAAGTCCAGGTCCTTGCCAACTCGAGCAAAGAATTGAACGAGATACCAAAGTAAAGCAGTAAAATAAGTAGTTTATTAGAAGAGATAATACATTTAGAAGTAAAAGTAGACCTGAGTACTAGAGGATGGCTCAAGGACCCATTACCAAAGAGTGTGGAGTGGGCCACGTGCAAAGGCGATGCTCAAAGGGAAGAAGCGGCAGCGTGGGCTTCCCAGGACTTGGGGTTTTTATCCTTTTTCTCTAGAATGGGCTGTTCTTCTCTGGGCGTGGGACCACTTGATTGGCACCTGTGATTGACAAGAGGTACTGCGCAGGTGTGAATGACTGGTCTGATCTAGTTTGATATTTTGTGCCCATTTGTTTTTCCCGCAGGGGTAGGTAATTACAATACAAAGAGGGTGTTTGGGGTGGAGAGGGGAGGTCCCCTGGGCTGTCCCACTCTGTGGGATATGTAGGAATGCAGAGACCCAATGCCTGCCTCTAATTGCCTACCTAGTTTTCCCCTTAAGAGACGTGATCCCCATAAAATCTCTATGGGAAGCTGAGGGACAGGAGGTCTCTTCTTCTGTGTCTGCTTCCTGCTGGGCAGGGGCGTAGACGTGTCCCTGCCTATTGGGGGGTTCACGGAACTCTCACCCTAGCTGGTCTCAGATGAGAGGAAGGGGTCTCGAGCTCCACCTGGAAGACCGCGTTGGCTTCTTTGGTTGTGACTGGCAATTTTGTTGGGGTGTTCCCTGTACCCTCAAGGCCCCTGAATGAGGAAAAATAGATTTTAATTAATAAATCTGTTAGCTCTTATGAAACTTGTGGCCATTCAGCCCGTCACTCAGGTAGCTTCAGTTGTGTGGACCCAGAATGGGTTTGGCATTTAGCTTCCTGGCCTGGGGGATGTTAGGAAGTCAAGGGCTTTCAAATCGTTATCTGAAGCAGGGGTAGGAGACTTCTGTTGTTTAGGATTCAGAAACTGATTTACAAAGCAATTAAAAAGCAAGGGGATCTTCAATCCAAGATTCACAAACTAGTTAGAAAAGCAGTCAAAGCCTAAGAGCTAAGAAACTAAAGAACTAGGGAGGAGACTCAACATTTTTATACTTCACATTTATATAGGAAAGAAAACTTGAACGTTTTTCAGTGGTGGGGGTTGGTGCTGCTCAGTTGGCCGGTAACAGGATGGCTCAGCTGGTGAGAGCACATGCTCCTAACAACAAGGTTGCTGGTTTGGCTCCCGCACGGGATGGTGGGCTACACCCTCCCGCAACTAAAATTGAACATGACACCTTGAGCTGAGCGGCTGCGAGCTGCTGATAGGCAGCCGGATAGCCACTAGACTTGGGAGCTGAGCTCGCTGCACCTTCCACAACTAAGATTGAAAGACAACTTGTCTGTTCCCCTTCCCCAATTCCCTACTGTTCCCCTTCCCCGACTCCCCAATAAAATCTTAAAAAAAACACACATACATATGAGTACACAGTTTAGGCAATGGAAGCTACCAAACACTGCTGAGAAAAACTGAAAGAGACCTAAATAAACGGAGAGAAATACCATCAGAAAACTCAGTTTTGGGAAGATGAAAATACCCCTGCAGTCCCTTAGACATTTGTGTAGATACTGATAAGCTGATCCTAGGGTTGATATGGAAAAGCAGAGGACAGAGAGGAGCCAAGGTGTTTCTTTAAAGGAAAACAAAGTTGGGAGACTCTCACTGTCTGATTCCAAGACTTACTGTAAACTATGCTAATCAGCGCTGAGTGATGTTGGCGTAACTATAAGTGCATAAATAAGTGGGACAGAGAGAGACCCACTCGTCCAAGTTGATATTTGAGAACGGTGCCGCTGTAATTCCATGGAGAAAGAGTAGTCCTTTCAACAAGTGCCAGGACAATGGGACATCCAAAGCACAGATGCACGCCTGGCGTGCACTTCATGCCACAAGGAGAAACTGACTAATGAATCATGGACTAAAATATATGAGAGCTAAAACTACAGAACTTCTAGAAGGAAGAAACCTGGACACGAATGTTTATATATAGCCCAGGCAGTTTCTGTCGCTTTTTCTTTTTTTCTCCTGTATGGGTCACACCTTGGTGTTTCTTTACATGTCCTGTAATTTTGTTGAAAAACTACATTTTATATATGTATTAATAGTACTTGCGAATGATTTCCACCCTCCACCCCCATGCTTGTTTTTGTTGGGGTTTATTTTTTTTTTGCTTGACTAGGCTATTTTAGTGAGGTCTTTCCTCCTTTAATCTGTTAGTTCACTGCCTCGTAGTGTATCATACGGCTTTTAGACTCTATAAATCACTGCCTGATTGTCCTATTGTTTTGTTTTTGGGGTTTTTGGGGGGTTTTTTTGAGGGCAGTGTCACTGGCCCTCATATGTGGGACCCGAACCTGGGTCGCTGGCTTCCCAAGCCAGCGCTCAACCACCGTGCCACTCAGCCAGACCTGTCCTATTGTTTTTGACATTGCCCTAGTCTGATGCAATTAAATTTGAGCAGTGGTTGGATTTTCTGACCCAAGGAGGGCTCTTAGCTGTCTCTTTCCTGAATGGACAAGCTTGTTACTCTTAATTTAGAAGAGCTGTTGTTTTCAAGAGCACCCTTAGGCTTCAGTTTCCACACATTCTTTCAAATAAAGTGCATCCCCTGGGGAGAGCTTTAGAGCTCTCCTTCAGGCTGCCTCTCCCCTGAGCAGATTCTCTGAGCCACTGCTCTGGAGGCCTGGCAGGGCAGTAGCCTCTGGTCTTCTCAGCTTGCCTCTCCCAGTATGGATGCTCTCTTCTGCCTGCATTTTGGGGTGAGGGTGAGGAGAGCCCCCGGAGTCTCAGCCTGCCTTGCCATGTTGGAGCCTCCATTCTATGGGTAGGGACCCCCAACCTCTTGGTTGCAGTCACCAGTCATTTAGCCTCTTCACTTGGAGCTCAGTAAAATGAGAAGTGTTGTGTAGCCTGGCCCTCCTGGAGAGCTACAGTTGGTCTTGATTGGAAACCGAGGCGGGAGTCCTCCTCTTGGCCATTCCCTCCCAAAGTGAAGCATCAGTCAGCCGGGACTGGTGTCTCTGCAGGGTTTTACATTTTCTGGAATAAATGCTTTTTCTTTTGTTATATGCCTTCAGGACGATTTCCAGAGACAGTTATTTCAGTAAGCTTTGCTTGCCCCACTTAGGAAATGGACTTCCTCACACTGCCATCCCAGAAGTGGGACTTGCTCCTTGTTTTCCAAGGACAGTTTTGCTGGATATGGGATTCTTGGTTGACAGGTTTTGTTGCTGGGTTTTGTTTTGTTTTTCTTTCAACACCTTTAATATGTAATCCCACTGCCTTCTGGCCTCTGGCTTCAGATAGAAACCAGCTGGTAATCTCCTTAGGGCTTCTTTGTACACAATGAGCATTCTTCCCTACTGCTTTCAAGATTCTCTCTTGGTCTTTTGCTTCCTACATTTATGAAGTATCTAAGTGAATCTCTTTGAGTTTATCCTACTTGGAGTTTATTTAGCTTCCTGGACAATTTCCATCAGATTTGGGGAGTTTGGGGCTATTATTTCTTCACGTATTCTTTCCTTCTGTTTTTCTCCTCTCCCTGTGGGATGCGCATTATGCATATGTTGGTGTTTGATAGTGTCTTGCATGCCTCTGAGGATCTGTTGGTTTTTCTGTTTTTTCTTCCTGTTCCTCAGCCTGAATAATCTCATGTTTGCAGACCCCTTCTCATCCCTGCTCAAATCTGCTCTTGCTTCCCTGCTGAATTTTAAATCTGAGTTATTAAACCTTTCGATTCCAGAATTTGGTTCATTTTAATTTCTCTCTCTGCTGTTATACTCTCATGCTCTCCTTTCTTTCTTTAGATGCAGTTTGACTTTGCTTTTCGAATATATGTAAAATAGCTGACTTACAGTCTTGGGCTAGTAAATCAAACATGAGCTTCCCTAGCTAGGGGCAGTTTCCATTGCATTTTTTCCCTGTGTAGGGGCCATACCTTGTTTCTTTGCATGTCTCATGTGTTTTTGTTGAAAACTAGACTTTGAGTTAACATAACGTGACCTATACGAGGCTCTGGATATCAGAGACTGCCCACTCCCTAGGACTTGTTGTTGATATCTGTTTAGTGTGTTTTCTTAACTAATTCTGGGCAGTTTGCATTTTTTGTTGTTTGTGACCACTGAAGTCTTTGCTCAGTTAGGTTAGTGGTCAGGCAGCAAGGGGACAGACGTTTCCTTTCATGCCTGGAACCAGTACAGCCGGTCTTTGCTGGGGGCTCGCCTTCAGCACTCAGCCCCAGTTGACACTCTGCTTCCTGTTTATGCAGAGCCTCCAAGCCAGGCAGAGGTGAGAGCCTGGGTTCTCTCCGGACCTTCCTGAGTGTGCATGCAGCTGTCCGCATGTGGGTTTTGTAGCTTTTCAGGGTCCTTCGTGATGTCTCATTCCCCAGCTCTTCCTTTTAACACTCTGTAAGCGGGCATAAAAAGCTATATGACGAGTTTACTCGTTTCCCGCAAAAACTGTGTTAAGTTTTCTGGTTGGCCAGTTGTTACCCACTGTCTTTGGCAGCCAGAAAGTTTAGAAATGAAACAACGCTAGTGGAAAGGCTTTTTACACCAGGAGAGCTTCGGGTCAAATCAAACAAAGGCAGTCCTGCAGGTGGAATCTTCAGGGAGCTTCCCGAAGGTCCAGTAACAGTTCTCTGGTGGTGGGGCCTTAAGGGGGCCCTAGCCCCACACTCAGCGCCATGGCTGCCAGGAAGCTTGATTTCAGCTGTTGTTTTCATGGCCACAGGAGAGGAGATGGGACTAGGGCAAGTTAAAATGCCACAGAGCTTACTGATCTGACGGAATTTCAACCATTTTTCTTGAATAAACACTCCCCATGTTGCTGCAATCCTGTGGTTGTGAGAAGTCTGAAAAAGTTGACTCTCACATTTTTTGCCAGTTTTCGGATTGCTTCTTTGGAGGAGACGGTTTTCAGAGGCCCTCCCTCCAGCACGTCCCCTCCCCTCACACGTTGACGGCTGCGTTGGCCAGCAGTGCTCCAGCCCTACCCAACCCCACAGGGATCCCCCTGGCTCTTTAAATCCCCTCTCCCATGGGGGAAGCCTGCTGCCAGAGCCCCCCGGAGCTCCTGCCAGCACAGAGGCCTGCGGTGTCACCCTCTTAGGAGCTTGGGACTGGGGCCGGGAAAGAGGCGGGAGAGAGAGCAGTTCAGTGTCCCTTTCCTAACTCAGGCGCCAAAAGGAAGTGGCATTTCAGAGCACTGTTCCCTCCCAGGTGACTGAAATTAAGTGCCCATTTCCTTGGCTGCCTTCATTTGGGGTCTTAGCTGTTCTCTGTCAATTTGCTGATGAAAGCTAAAGTGGGTCCCCAAAGAATGGGCCCGAGTGCTGTGGTGTTTCGTGAATGTAAACTTGGTACCAGGGAAGCTCTGGAGCCCTGGGATAGGGGCTCCCCGACTGTGACAAGGTCCCTCATCTGTCTCTGGCCACCGCGTGGCGCCCGTTGCCTAGTCCTGGTCTCCAGCAGGATACGGGCCACGGGGCAGAGACCAGGCATACGTGGCTGCTGGCCCAGGAGGCGAACAGGGTGGGAGTGTGGCTGCCCACCGCTGGGGTGGGGGCGCCTGTCTCCCGCGCGGACCGCGTGTGACCGCCCGCACGTCTCCTGGCAGAGCGGGAACAGCTTCCACGTGCTCGACCAGGGCCAGTTCGCCAAGGACGTGCTGCCCAAGTACTTCAAGCACAACAACATGGCCAGCTTCGTGCGGCAGCTCAACATGTGTAAGTGCCGCGGGACGAGGGTCTCCTCGGGGGTGGCTGATCCTTCTGTGGTGGAGGACGGACCCACCCGGGCTTGGTCCCTGTGCTGCGCTGGCCGGGTCATGGCATGGAGCCCAGCGCCTGGAGGCCCGGGGAGGAAGGGTCCTCGTGGGCCTGGTCCAAGGTCCCAGGGAAAAGCTTGTGCTGCCCCAGTCGGACACGGCCACAGCCGCCCGGAACACAGGGTCTCGCTTAGACCAAGACTGCGCAGCCACTGTGGGCAGCGCTGGGCATGATGGGAGCCTCCCGTCGTCCACCGGTGGGGCCGTGGCCGGGCTGCCGTGGGGGCCTGGTCCCTAGCCCTGAACACGGCTGCCCTCGCCCCATCGTGTGCAGATGGCTTCCGGAAGGTGGTCCACATTGAGCAGGGCGGCCTGGTCAAGCCAGAGCGGGACGACACCGAGTTCCAGCACCCGTGCTTCCTACGTGGCCAGGAGCAGCTCCTGGAGAATATCAAGAGGAAAGTAACCAGCGTGAGTAGCCAGCCTCCCCAGCCCCCAGTCCTCGCACTATCTTCCAGGTTGTGAGGGAGCAACGGCCACTTGGCGTCCTGCTGGCTGGTCTGGCTACTCTTCCCGATGGGCCTCCCCTCCCCATTGGTCCTTCGTGGACCCCTCGCCTGCCCCCCGTCAGACAGGCAGCCCCGCGGCCCTGTCCTGTGTCCCAGGGGGGCCATCTCAGTGACTGCTCCCCCCGGGGACCCAGGTGTCCACCCTGAAGAATGAGGACTTCAAGATTCGCCAGGACAGTGTCACCAAACTGCTGACGGACGTGCAGCTGATGAAGGGGAAGCAGGAGAGCATGGACTCCAAGCTGCTGGCCATGAAGCAGTAGGTCCCGCGGGGGGGGTGGCGGGCCCTGCGCTGGGCTGGGGGCTCTGCCGCCAGCCCTGCCTCCTGCAGTGTCCGTGGCAGGTGCTCCCAGGCCATCCTTGTTCCCAGGAGGCGGGGTCTGACCCCATTCCTGCAGCAACAGGCAGAGCTGGGCCCCCGGCATGGGCTGCATCCTCAGACCGATCAGTGTGTCCCGAGCCCTCCAGGCCCTCCGTACAGGCCAGGGTGGCCGGCCTCCTCACTGAGCCCACAGTGCCGTCCCCTCCTGCTGGCTCCCACTGTCCTGGCATCACTTAGCACACACGTCCCCTGTCCTGCCTACCTCCACCTCCGGCCTAGGGGGCAGGAAACATTTTGCATTCTCTGGAAGCCCTGCCCCTGGAACATATCTGCCTCCACATAGCCAGCCCTGTGCGCCCCCAGCCAGGACCCCCAGGAAGGCCAGCTTGAGTTTTCTCCTGTGCACTCGGGAGCGCTGGGGTGGCTGTCCTTGGCTCAGTGTGACCTCAGAGCCACTCAAAGTGGACCGTTATGACCCCATGTCATGGAGGTGGCTCCTGGGCTCTGTCTTCACATTGAGGACCAGGCGAACTTGGCCTTCCAGGACAAGGGTGCCTCTCTAGGCGAGGCCAAGATTAACTCCATGTCAAGAAGACATGTAGCTACACCTGAAACTAACAATGAAATAAAATTTAAAAATAATAAATACTGGGCCGGCCGAGTGGCTCAGTTGGTTAAGAGCTCGCTCAAGAGTGCGAGCTGAGCTCTTAGCAACAGCTGTTCGAGGCCAGCCCGAGCTGAGCTGCCGTTGAGCTGCCAACAGGTGGCAGGATGGCTCAGCTTAAAAAAAAAAAGTAAAGAAAAAATAATAAATACATATGTAATAGAATAAAATAAGAGAAGACGTGGGAGTTTTGGTGGGTCTGGGCCATCAGAAGGGCCCTGGCCTGTCCTTGGCCCCATCACATAGCCAGTCCTTGTCCGGGGCGGGGGTAAGCCAGCAGTTAGCGGCCACCCACAGCCCTTAACCTGCCCAGCCAGCTTGGAGTGCGTGTGGCGCCCCCTCAGCCTGCTCGTGGCTGCTGGAGCCCAGCCCACTGACCACGCCCGCTCTGTTGCAGTGAGAACGAGGCCCTGTGGCGAGAAGTGGCCAGCCTGCGACAGAAGCATGCCCAGCAGCAGAAGGTCGTCAACAAGGTGTGTGGCAGGCGAGCGGGGCATCTGGTGGGTCCCCTCTGGGCCGGGCTGACCATGCCTCTCCACCCCGCAGCTCATCCAATTCCTCATCTCGCTGGTGCGGTCAAACCGGGTCCTGGGGCTGAAGAGAAAGATGTGAGCCGCTGGGGGTGCCTGTCCCTCTGCTCAGGGCCCTGGGCCGCCTCTGTCTCTCGTTTGCTGTGTCTTGGGTGCCACTGGGCCGGGAGGCAGCTAACCCCACCCTTCCCTGCAGCCCCCTGATGCTGAATGATGGCAGCTCAGCACACTCCCTGCCCAAGTATGGCCGGCAATACTCCCTGGAGCACATCCATGGCTCCGGCCCCTACTCGGTGAGCGGGCGCTGCCCTGGCCCGGGTGGGGCAGGTGCTGCCAAGGTGCCACACGTGCTCATATCCCTTTGATGGCAGGCTCCGTCCCCGGCCTACGGCGGCTCCAGCCTCTACTCCCCAGATGCTGTTACCACCTCCGGACCCATCATCTCTGACATCACTGAGCTGGCGCCCAACAGCCCCTTGGCCTCTCCAGGGGGGAACACAGATGAGAGGTGGGGGCTGCGTCATCTTCCCAGCATTCAGGAGGAGGCTGGGGCCAGCCACGGCTCCTGCTGATGCTTGTGCCCTCACGTGCAGGCCCCTGACAAGCAGCCCCCTGGTGCGAGTCAAAGAGGAGCCCCCCAGCCCTCGGAGCCCCCAGGTGGAGGAGGCAAGTCCTGGGAGCCCGTCCTCCGTTGTGGAGACCCCCCTGTCCCCGACAGCCTTCATCGACTCCATTCTGCGGGAAAGCGAGCCTGCCCCCGCTGCCTCGGCCACACCCCTCCCGGATGTGGGGGCTCGGCCCTCCTCACCCCCGTCAGCCCCTGAGAAGTGCCTCAGCGTAGCCTGCCTGGACAAGTGAGTACTGCCCTCCACCACAACCCCTGAAGCGCCACCGGGCCTCTGGCTAGGACTGTCTTGGAGAACAGGACACAGGTTGCTGGGGGGTGAGCCAGCAGGCCTGGCCTTGAGCTCAGAGCTTGGGACTGGAAAGGGAGACAGAGACCAACTCGACTGTCCGTCCCACAACCCTGCTGTGGCAGGAGCTGAGGGCCTGTTGCACCTGCTCTCTGGGCTGCCGCTGTCACCTGCTCTTACGACAGGCCACTGGGTCCTGTGTCTGTCCTGCTGCCCAGCAGAGGCCCTGCTCCAGAGGCCGGGCGAGCGAGGGCGGGGGGCATGGCGCCTGGCTGGCCCCCACCTGCAATCGGGGGGCTCTTGTCTTTGTATCTTGCAGTTTGGCTCGCACTCCACAGATGTCTGGGGTCGCCCGCCTCTTCCCCTGCCCCTCCTCCTCTCTGCATGGCCGAGTCCAGCCAGGGTTAGCACCGTCCCCACTGGGGAGGGAGGAGGGCTCCGCCAGAGCTCGGGCCCCTCCCCAGCTGTGGAGCAGACCCCAGCCTGGCCGCGAGCACTCGGCCCTGCCCGGTGAACAGAGGACTTCCCGGGCCCTCTGCAGCGGGAGTGGCCCCCCAGTGCCCCAAGTCACTGACAGGGACGGGCCTCCCAGCCTGGTGCAGCTGTAGTGTCACCAGGTCCCTGCTGCTGTACTGACTCGCTCCCTCAGGGTGGGGCTGGGCCCCATGGGCACCTCTAGGAGCCAGCCTGGCTACCCCTCCAGCGACCCCAGTGCCACAGGTGACCCAGGGCATTCTGGGTCATGACAACCAGGTCTTAGGGCAAAGGCATGACTTCATCAAGCCTGTTGAAAGCACAAACCCCCTCAGCCCCCCTCCCCACAGACCAGCCTGAAGTGCTGCCCCAGTGCAGCCTTAGAGGGCCCGGCAGTGACTGGACCAGCAAGTGGGGCCTGAGCCACTCCCCCTGGTGGCCAAGTGTCACGCCCCACCCCAGGGTGTGACTGAGGGGAACCCTTCCCTGGCAGGCAGGTGCCCAGGGCCCTGCTTCACCTGCCCCACTCACTCTGGCCAGGACTGAGCTCAGTGACCATTTGGACGCCATGGACTCTAACCTGGACAGCCTGCAGAGCATGCTGACGAGCCATGGCTTCAGCGTGGACACCAGCGCTCTGCTGGACGTGAGTCCCGCCCCGCCCCGCCCCGGCCCGCCCCGCCCTCAGGCACCACCTGACCATCCTTCCTCCCCTGCAGCTGTTCAGCCCCTCAGTGACAGTGCCCGACGTGAATCTGCCTGACCTTGACAGCAGCCTGGCCAGCGTGAGTAGAGTAGGGGTGGGAGAGTGGGAGGGAAGGGTTCAGCATGCGTAGAATAGGGGTGAGGCAGTAGGAGGGAAGGGACTGGTGGGAGCTCTCACTGTGCTCCCCCCGCCCCGCCCCAGCAGATCCAGGAGCTCCTGTCCCCCCAGGACCCCCCCAGGCCTCTAGAGGCTGAGAGCAGCAGCCCTGACTCAGGTGAGCGCCCAGACCCGGGGCCCCCACCAGCATCCCCGCCTGGGCCAGCATCCTGACCAGGCCCCTCCCCCCAGGAAAGCAGCTGGTGCACTACACAGCACAGCCCCTGTTCCTGGTGGACCCTGGCTCCGTGGATGTGGGGAGCAGTGACCTGCCCGTGCTCTTCGAGCTGGGGGACGGCTCCTACTTCTCCGAGGGAGACGACTACGCAGACGACCCAACCGTCTCCCTGCTGACGGGCTCCGAGACCCCCAAAGCCAAGGACCCTGCTGTCTCCTAGAGGTCCCAGGAGGAGGGCCAGCTGTGCTCCCGCCCACCGTCAGCAAGGGCCGCAGCCCCAGGTGCCATGGGTGGTGACACCTGGACTGCCAGTACTGCAGGTGTTCACAGAATTGGATTTTGGATTTTTACAAGTCTCCCTTTCCCCTTCTGTAGAGACACACAAGTATATATCCGGGCAGACGGACAGGACAGGCAGAGATGTATAAAGGACAGGCTCTAGCTGTGGCCTCCTGAGTCCGCTTCCTCCTGCCCGGGTAGTGAGGTGGGGCCCGGGCTGAGGAGGGGCTGTAATCCCCACAGCATGCCTGTGCCCACCGGACTCCACAGGACGTTTGCCCGTAGTTTTTTATTAAAGGACCAGGCGGGTTGGTGGGGCCGCAGGACCCGCCCCCCCAAGGTCACCCTACACTGCATGTCTTTCTGGCAGTCAGTGTTCCCAGGGCGCTGGGCTGGCTTTGGGATGGGAGAGTTCGGTGCCCTGGGGTCTGGCCAAAGGGGAGGGCAGCTCTGTCTTTGGAATCTGGCTTTTGAGCTCTGCCAGGCAAGGGTTGGGGGAGGCGTATATCAGCCTAGCTGGCTGACACCCTGCGCCCCAGGAGTTGCCCCCACTGCTCACCATCCTCGTGCAGGAGCCAGGGACACACTGGAGAGTGTCAAAAGGGCACCCCCCAGGTAACCCTCAATTCTAGTTGGGGCAGGGGCGTTGTGCAGTTAAGAGCACTGCCCAGGCACTTCTGACACCAGCCCATGGAGCCACAGCTGCAAGTCAGGGCCAGCCCCACCAAGATAAGGTGGGAATGGTTAGGGCTGCTGCCCCCAACCTGGCAGGCTTGCTGAGTGGCAGGGCCTGGGGACAAGGCATCCTGAAGGCTGGGGCCTGGGGAAGCTGGGGATCCCCTTGGGACCAAGGTGGGGTACAGGCCTCAGACCAGCACCTGTGCACCCTCCTGTGTGCACCCTCCCGTGTACAGGATGCATGTTTAAGAGGGAGACCCGCCTCGTCCATGAGGGCAGCAGCAGCTCCCCAGGGCTCCTGGACTCCCCTTGGTGACCTTATTTTAGTGTGTCTGACCGTCAGACCTGATTCTCAACCGTCTTCCATGCCCTGGCCTCCAAACCCTGCTCCAAGCAGAGGTCCGCTTCCAGAAAGCCCTTCGGTGCCCTCTTCCAAGCAAGCACCCACCCTCCACATGGGGTTAACGGGCAGTGACCAGACCACCGTATGTCTGACCTTGGCTGAGCCTTTTTAGGCAGTGAGGGTTGTCGCCACCCATGACTCGGGTGAGAGGAGCACTGCTTCCGCTGCAGCTGGGCGGCATGTCAGGGGGGCCCAAGATCCGGATCCCTCCCAGAGTATCACATTGCAGCCCCCAGGGCAGCTGTTCCCCCCACAGCAGGCCGAGGGAGGTCATTCTGGACAGTACTTTATTGACACCTTTGGACCTTCGGCAGGTTCCCGGGGCGCTGGCCTGTGCCCGGTCTGCCATCTCCAAAGGGGCAGGAGGAAGCCCCATAGGGGCAGAGAGGCCTCCGGAGGCAGCCAGCGCCCTCCGTGGGGCGGGGCGGGTGTGCGCGTGTGCAGTGGGTGGCCCGAGCCGGTCAGGGCCCTGCCAACGGGGCCTCGTGGTGCAGCACGTAGTAGTCGTGGACGTACATGAGCACCGCTACCGGCTGCCCGATGATGAGCGTCAGCCACACGGCCGCGTTGCCATAGTTGCCCCGTAAGAAACGGCTCACTATCCAGGCCAGTGGGATCTGGGGGTGCGGGGCAGTCAGCAGGCCGCTGTGACGGCAGGGCTGGCTGCCCCGCACATGAGGGGAGCAGGCGGGGAGGGATGGGGAGCTCACCTGAACCATCATGCCCGTGAAGGCCCAGGGGCGGAACATGCGCAGAGGGATGCTCACCAGGTACTGGGCGGGAGAAACCGGGGCGTCAGCGGCTCCTCCAGGGCCACCCCTGCCCCCACCAGAGGCAGGGCCATGCAGAGCAGCGACTAACCTCGTGGAAGAAGGCGGAGGCCAGGAACACCCCGGTCCTGGCCACCCACTTGCTGCTGCCGCGCCGGAGCATGGGCTTGTAGAAGTGCCTGCAGGGGAGGAGGCCGTGGGCGGGCGCCCAGCCCACCCCGACACGCCCGCCTGCCCGCCGCCCCTCGCGCCCGCACCCACCTGATGCACCACTTGTGCACAGGAATGTTCCAGTTCTGCCAGAAGTAGCTGACAGACTCCGAGTTCCTGCGAGTCGAGAGGCAGCGATTGTCGGGTGGCGCCGTGACCCTCCGCAGCCCCCGGCTCCCGGCCCGCCGCGCACCCCAGGCCACTCACCACCAGTCCCGGTAGAACTCGCGGTCTCCAAACTGCATGAGCTCGGCCACGGCGTTCAGGCAGGAGTGGAAGAGCCAGTAGAAGAAGATGAGCCAGATGAGGTGGTTGGGGACCTGAGGGGAGACGCAGGTGCCAGGCTCCAGAACCCCCACCCACCCTCAGCCCTGGGCCGCCGCCGCCCGCCGTGCTCACCGCCAGCTTCAGGAGGCGCTCCATGATGCGGGAGTAGTCCATGTCCTGCAGAGACAAGGCGCAGCCCGCTGGCTCCAGGGGCCGCCCCCACCCGGCCCCACCCCAGCCACCCGGGAGGCTGACTGTTCACCTTGAAGGGCTTCATGGAGTTCTGGATGGTGGGGACCATCCACTGCAAAGGAGGGGCACAGCGTCAGCTCCGGGAGCGCTGGCCGCACAGGCCGCACAGCCGCCCGCCCCCAGCCCCGCGCCTACCTGCTGGATCAGGCCCACCAGGAGCTGGGTGAAGAACAGCTTGGGGAGGAAACAGAGCATCCCGCTTGAGCGCCCCGCGCCTGCTGTCACATGCCCCCCCAGGCTCTCACAGCCCCCAGCCTCACCATCTCAAGGAGCCGCCTCAGCAGGAAGCGCTTTCGGATGCGTGGGGAGCGGGGAAAGTTGAGCTCGTAACACAGAGTAGGAGCGAAGAGGAAGTAGTAGAAGTCTGGAACCGGAAGGCGGGGCTGGCACCCGAGGCTGGGCCCACTGTCCCCTGCGGCCCTCCCGCCCGCCCTGCGGGCTCCTTACCGCGGTAGGTCAGGTTGTCTGGGTAGCTCACTGGGCCAGCGTGCTGGGCCGCCCCACCGTTGGCCTTCTTACCTGCAGAAGCTGGGGGTTGAGGGAGGGAAAGGTGAGGCCCAGCTGCCGCTGCCCACCACCCCACACACCCCTGCCCCATGGCAGGCAGCCGGGCTCTGTGGCCCGGGTCCTGGGCAGCCCCTCACCAGCCTTGTTCTTGACCCGAGCCCTGCGCTCCCGGCACCACAGGTTGACATCCCGGTAGGAGAAGAGCTTGAGGAAGAGGATGGTGTACACCACCAGAGCCAGCACGGAGCCCACTGCAGGAGAGGCGGGCTCAGGCAGGGGCCTCCCACACCCCCACAGGAGGCAGGCGGGGGGGGGGGCGGGGGGGCACCTGGAGTGATGGACTCCAGCAGGAAGGCCACGGCCGCCGGGAAGGAGAGGATGGTGGCCAGGTTGAGCACGTGCAGCAGCAGCCCTGCCTGCTCCGTCAGGGCGCCCTGGGTGAGGGAGCAATACTCAGCCGGGGACCCGCTCCCTGCTGGACGAAGGGTCTCGCAGGCACAGCCCCTCTCAGGAAAGCCACACACGGCCTGAAGCAGTGGGGTGGGCTGCCCCCCGCCCCACCCAGCCCTAAGCCCAGGCCTGGAGAGAAGCGTGCACCCCAGCAGGGCAGGGGCATGAGGGCACTGCTTACCACGGCCAAACGCTTCTCCACCTGGAACGCGGCCACAGCAAAAGCGTTGGCCACTGAGGACAGAAGTGCCACAGGGAAGGTTCAGGTCTGGGTCAGCCCTGTCCCCACCCAAGATCCTCCTTGGCACCCAGCTCACCAATAACCAGGCACAGGGCGGGCCAGCTATAGGGGTTCTTCAGGAACAGAGACACCACCTGGATGGGGTCCACCAGGATGCCATACCTGGAGGTTAGGGGGTAAGGGCCTGAGCAGGTCTGGGGAGCGGGAGTTAGCAGTGAGTGGGGCTGGGCCTCGGTTGCGGGGGAGGGGGGCCCTGGGGAAGGCACTCACTTGATGAGGTTCTCTAAAAATAACCGTGCATTGCTCAAGATCTGTAGGAGAGAGGGAGGGACACACCCCATTAGCCCAGGCCACAAGCCACCCACCCCAGCTTCTAGTACCTGTGGGTGCAGCAGCCTCAGTCCTGCAAGACCAGCCTCGTGTGACCTCCACACCAAGCTCCAAGAATTACCGCCCACCTCATCCCACACTCAGCATTGCCCTTAGTATTGCCCCATCACACCCCTGAGAAAGTGCCAACCCCAACACTAGGCACCTCCCAGAAGTAGTCTGCAGCAGCAGAAAGAGACTTGCCACCCAGCAGCCCTCCTCTGTCCCGTTGAGCAAGGCCAGAGGCTGCTGAGGGAGCAGCCTCCCCACGTCCAGGGCGCCTCCCTGCCACCCGGGCCAGTCCTTTCAGTGCCCAGCTGTGAGGCAGGCGCTGTACCAGGGCACCTATGCCCTGATGGCACTGCCAGGAATCCCATGTTCCCCCCCACCTCAGCCATTCCTGCAGCACTCCAAACCCGGGCACTTAGCCCCAAAGCATCATCCACTGACCGACCCCATCAAAATGGCTCCTGGCAGGGCCGGCCGAGTGGCGCAGTGGTTAAGCACTGGCTTGGGAAGCCAGCGGCCCTGGTTCGGTTCCACATATGAGGGCCAGTGACACTGCCCTCAAAAAAAAAAAAAAAAAGAAAAGAATGTTCATAACAGTTTGGGCTGGCCGAGTGGCGCAGTGGTTAAGCGCTGACTTAGGCAGCCAGCGGCCCCGGTTCGGGTCCCACATATGAGGGCCAGCGACACTGCCCTCTAAATAAAAAATAAAAAAAAATGGCTCCTGGCTCCAGTGTGGATGGGGTGACTGCTTCCCTCCCCCACCACACCAGGCACAGACCCTGCTGACAACCCCAAGCTCTGACCCTGTGCAGGGTTCAGGGTAGGTTCTGCAGAAACTTGATGCTGGCAAGGGGACACTGGAGGGGTCCTTTATCTGGGTAGTCATGGAAGACTTCACTAGGAGGTGACAAGCTCAGAGACACAGGGTTCCCTCTCCAGCCACAAGCCTGACCCGCTGGCCTCTAGCCAGGACACACATGGCCCCACACTGTTACACCACCAGTGGTGGCCTGTCCTGCGCCCATCTGGAGGGCCAGGTGGCAAAGGGAGGACAGAGGGCAGACCCAAGCGTGGGAGCACATCTGGGGCGGAGGTGGCAGAGGCACAGAAGCAGGGGAAAGGCTTTCGGGCTGTGCCAAAGGGCCAGGCGGGCCCAAGAGGCTACAAGAGGCCAAACAGTGCTGCCAGGCTGCCAAGGGCCTGCCCTGCACAGGCCATCTCTCCTAATAATGTCCCCTTGCACAGCCTGCCTCACACCCTTCAGGCTGTGTGCCCCCCCACACACAGCTCCCCAGGGAACCTCCTGGGACCACAGGCAGGGAGGGTATGGGTGTGCCTGGAGCCCCTTCTGCACAGGTAGCCACAGGAGCCACGCGTGAGACGGAGCCGGGCCTTTCAGAGCCTTTTCCTCACCCTTGCTCGCCCGCCCCGGCGAGGGCCATTCAGAACAGCAGAGGACATTCTTCTTGGACCGCAAGACCACGCATGCTGCCAAGGAAGCTCTGTACCCGCAGAGTGCCCCACCCACTGCCCCGCCACCCACCAGCCCAGGGCCAGCCACCCATCCATGCTCTCCCACACCTTCCCAGCAAAGCCGCTAGGGAGACCCCTCGTGCCCCTCAGCTCACAGCACAAAGGCCTCCCACACGACCCTCCACAGGCCCTCCTGACATTCAACGGGGACGAGCATCCAGTGTGGCCCACGGGAGCCCCGGCACGTGGGCCTGCAAGGACCGCCACCACAGCCTCTCCCCACACACCCCAGGCGTTCAAGCTCTTTGTCCAGGCACACTGTGCCCAAGTAAAGGCTGAGGCCCCCTGGCCACAAAGCCCCCTGCTCCCAGCCACCGTCTGACTCACCAGCATCACCACACACCAATTCAGGATGCCGCGGTAGTTGCTGAAGCCGCTGTCTGAGCTGAACAAAGAGTCCTGCAGGCGGTGGCACCTGGCAGAACAGGGGACAGTGAGACCTTCAGGCAGAACCATTTCCAGTGGGAGGGCAACCAGGCAGGGCCAGCTCCCAGGACCACCACAGCCTGCCCTACCAGGCAGCCAGGAGGGGCAGGCCGACCCGGCCCAGCCCAGGGCTACATGCGGCTGGAGCACCCCAGGCCAGGAGCCTGGCCTCGCTCCCCAGAGGTCTGTAGCCGCTGCCACCCACCCTAGCTATGCAGTGGTAATGGGCCCACAGGGAAGAGTCCACCCAGGGAGCTGTGGGCTCCCAGCAATGCTGGACAGAGATGGAGGCAGGGGGCAAATCTACGGTGCTCCCACCACCCAAAGAGCTGAGGGCCCCCACCTCAAACCACCTCCTCCCACACAGGTCTGAACGGGCACAGGGACCCAGGCCAAGGGCCAGCTAAGCCCCAGCCTGATGTGCACATTCCTGGGAGCAGGGTCTGGCCAGCCTCGATGCCCCTGTGTCTGTCTCGTTCAACCACAGGTGAGCTCTGTGCTCCTGCTGGGCAGAGGGGAGCCCACCCAGGGCCAGGCACCTGATGGCAGTGGTCTCCCGCAGAAGCAGGCAGAAGTGCCTGCAGTGCCCTCCCAGAATTGCTCCCACCCAGTCCTGGGTCTGGGGGGCACATAAGCAGACCCTCACATCCAGGGAAACACAGGGATCGGGCAAGGGCCACAGCCAGCGCACAGGCCACGCGCCACCTCGTGCCAGCGGCCAGGCCAGAAGGAAACCCCACACAGTATTGACTAAGGCCTCCAGTTTTGTAAGAGTTGAGGCCAGAGGCCTCCCTTCCCTCCTGCGAGGTCCCCAGGTGGGGTAGGTGCACCATAGCACAGATGCCTTCTCAGGGCTGGCCCTGCATCGATGGCAAGCCTGCTTTGGATGGGGTCAGCACTCAGATGGCCCCCTGGAGAGGTGAGAGTCCAGGAGGCTGAGATGCTGCTCGGCACTCTTCAGGCAGGGCACTGCCAACAAGTCCCCCACACTGAGGTGTGCACCGTGCCCAGCCCACCCACCTCTCCCAGATGCAGGCCTGCCCTCGTTGCATCCACCTTCCAGTAGATCCTGGGTCTCACAGAGAGGACATGGCCTCCACCCGAGACGCTGCAACTGCCTTTCCACAAGGCAGACAGGGGTCCAAGGCCCAGCTTCCCAGAGAGGACAGTCTCTGAGCCTGTCCCCAGCCCCTTCTCCCAAGTTCAAGTCCATTTGCTTTCAATGGAACCATCCCAAAACCGCCTTGTGCCCCAACCTGCCAACCAGCACATGCATGCCCATGCTGGGCTGGCACATCCAGAGGGCTGTTTCATAACACTGTGACCCCTGCCCGCCTTGGGCCATCAAGACCATGCAGGCTTTATTTGTGGCAATCTCTACGATGAAAATGGGGGTGGAGGAAGGGTGCTGTTTTCTAGTTGACACCAAATAACATTACAGAAGCTTTTTCAGTCCTTTTCCAACCTGCCCACACCCACACCCACAACCAGGTCCCTCCACAACGCCAGGCAGTGCCTTTCCCCCACAGGTCAGAGGCCCCAACCCAGGGAGGAAGCCCTACCGCCTACCAATACCCAAAGGTCCAGCCTTGCCAGAGCAGTCAGCAGTGGGCCAGAGGACCGACAGGCACGCCCTGCATGGGAGGTAGGACCTGGCCACCATGCCCGAGCTGTATCTGTCACCCTCTCCCCGACTGCAAGGCCACCCATACGTCTGCTCCCTGCAGCGGTACCAGGCCCACACCCCAGGCCCACCATGCCAGCAGGGCCTTTCTAACTCATCACATGCGTCCCCTCACTCAACCTTCACAACACCCCTGGAAGGCAGGCACACAGAGAAGCTGAGGTTCCCCAAGGTTCAAAGCGTGTCCAGAGGCACAGCCCCCAAGTGTGGACCACGCCTGGGACCACATGGGCCAGCTCCGGGGCCAAGTAGAGCGAGGAGGGAGCAGAGTGCCAGCTTGCCTCCCAGCTGCCACCTCCTCAGCACTTCCTCCACCCAGCCACTGCGCTGAGCCCTGGGGTGCAGGGTGGCTGAGTGGGCTCCCCACATCCTGCGACCCTGCTGGAGAGGGAGACACAGAGAGCACTCCAGGGACAAACATCCAGGAGTGCCCGCATCCTGGGCACGGGGGACTGTGGGGAAGCAAGGGCAGAGCAGAAAGGGGTGCCCTCTCCTGCCAGCCCCACAGCCACACCCTTGCCACGGGCTGGAAGAAATGAGCTCACACCCAGAGCCTGACCTGCCTGCCCCAGCCAAGGTGAACCGGAAGTGTAGGGAGGGGAGTAAGGAGGAAGCAGGAGAGCGAAGGCCACAGCCCGGGGAGGGGGGAGGCAGGTGAGAGAAAGGTGACAAGGAGGGCAGCCAGAGCAAGGCAGGCTCTGCAGGCCCCCAGACCATGGCCAAAGCCCCAGGGGACACCGAAGCCTGTGGCATCTGGGTTTGAGGAACAAGCACACATAGCCTGCATGTCCTGCGATAGCCAGGGCCCCCTCTCACCCTGTGCAGACCTATCCCTACCATCCACTGCTCCTCTCTTCAGGGGGTCCAGACGTCAAGAGTGGGCACGCAGGGTTCCCACTCACTCAGCCCAACTAGCAGGAACACAGGACAGGCTTCTGACCACCTGGCCTGTGCAGAGCAAGAAAGTCCATCCTAGGTGACAGCTTGGCCTAAAGCCAGCACCCCCATCTCACAATAGGACCCTAATTCCCTGTCCCTCCAGAGGGAAGACCATGCTGGCTATGCCCCTGCCTCCAGGGAGTGAGCACAGGGCACTCTAGACACTCCTGTTCTTTGCAGGCTGCCTCGGCAGCACCCCACAGGAAGCAAGCACCTCTCTCAGTAGAACGCCCCCCTTTCCCCAACGGAGCCTTCATGAACTTCGTGTCTGACCTTTGCTCGCACTGCTCGGCGCTAAGATTATCTTATCTTCCAGGTGGACTGTGAGCACTCCAAAGGCAGGGACAGTGCTGCACCCCAGCTGCCCTTGCCCACCCCCACCCCACAGTGCCCAGCGAAGAAAGCCTCCGTCCTTGTTTACAAAGAAAGCAAATCCCTGCCAACCGACTTCCTCCTTGATAACCTCTAGCCCTGAAGCTGCTTGCAAGAGCCAAAGCCCCCAAAGGACCGTGGGCCAGGAGAAGGGCCAGCATTGAGGAAGGGGCTAGAGGGGGGCAAAGGGGCCACTGGGAGCCAGCGTGGAGGATGGAGTCAATGCCCCGGCAGGCCAGGTCCTCCCTACGGGCTCAGCGTGCTCTCCCCGCCTCTTCCTGTCAGTCCTTCAGCTAGGCAAGGTGCCCACCTGTGGGTGTGCCCACTTCAAACTTCTCTCCTGTACCCCAAACAGAACCCATCTGTGTCCCTACAGCAGGCACTTGTTCTGGAAACCTAAGCAGCACCCCAGGCCACCCAAGCCCTGGGTGAGGGATGAAGGAGCCAGGAAAGGAAGGGACCCCTATGTGTTATCTGCACAGAGGGGAAAGCCTCTCACTGGCCCCTGGCAGTCCCAGGCCAACCCTCCTCTACCCCCAAGGCACCCTTCACAGCCCTCGGGAGGGACCCCTTTCATCACAAACCATCCAATCCCATCCAGATCCTTCCAGACAGACGAAAGTTGTGCGTGGCTGGAGCCAGCCCGACTAAGGCGCCAGGCTCCTGGCTCACCCTGGGAAAGAGCAGAGGTCCCAGCAGAGGATGTGCAGACGGAGGAGGGTCTGGCGGCTGGCCTGCTGCCGGCTACCCTCTGCGCGGGCTGGCCTTAGCAGGCGACCCACCGCCCCTAAGCCTCCGTGTCTCTGCGCGGGTCCAAGGGGCACCCTGTCCACGAGAAGTCCGGGCGCCCTGGCTTCTGCGGCCAGGGGCCAGGGAGGGCAGCAGAGGTTATGGGCCCATCGCACCGCTACCTCAGATCGCGGGGGCCGCTGCCCACATCGGCGTCCCTGTCCTTGTCCTTGTCCAGGGCTGGCGCATCCCCTCCGGCGCCCAGGTCTCGCACCTCCTCTTCTGCCGGCGCGGGACCGCCGCCGCCCTGGCTGGAGGGCCGAGACCCCGTCCTCCGGCGCCTGGAGCCGCCCGTACCGCCGCGGTCGCCCATGGCTTCAGTCCGCACCCCGGGTCGCGGACCGCCCCGCTCGCAGCTCCCCAGGCCCGCGGCCCCGCCTCCGGACCCAAGGCCAAAGGCCGCCGCCGCCCCCTGCCGGCCGCCGTAGCCCGCGCCCCGGACCGCGCCGCCAATCAGCGCCCGCCCGCCGGTCCGCCTGCAGCTTCGCCGCGTCGCTCCCGGAGCGGCTAAGTGGCGGGCGGCCGCCGGTGGCGCTCATTTGTAGTCCGCGGGCGCGCGGGGCACCCTGGGAGTCGTGGTCGCCCCGCGCGGGGCACCCTGGGAGTCGTGGTCGCCCGGCGCGGGCTGGATCGCGGCGGCTGCGGGTGCCGGGCGGCTGACCCTGCTTCCCCTCCCAGCCCCCGCCTCGGCTTCTGAGCGGACACGCTGGCCTCCTGGCAGCTGCGCGTCACCCCTGGCCGCTGGCCTGCCCCGCGTCCCACTCTAGAAATACACGGAGTGTGGGGATGGAGGTTACTGATGAAACGAGTCGTGCGTTTCCGCCCGGCTGCGGGGCCGGAGCCCTGTGCTCCAGGGCTCGCCTCAGCCACCACCCAGCGCGTGGGTTTCCAGTCGCGCGCCTCGCCGAGCACGACTGTAGTTCGCACCGCAGGCAGCCGCTTTTCCTCGGCTTAGGTTGTTCAGACAAGCGCCAGACCTGAGGATGGAGCCAGAGAAAGGCCCCAGGCCTCGCTTGCCCGGGACGCCCACCCTGCCCGGGGACGCCCAGGGCCCGGCGAGGGGAGAGAGATGGTGCAGGCAGCACGCCCCTTCCACCCGGCCCCCCTTATGCCCATGTCCTCAGACCTGCAAGGCTTCCCCCATTTCCCATCCGGGGCCCGTTTTGTCAGGGCGTGTGGGGAGCCGGATTGCGAGGACCCAGAGGCTTCTTGTGTAATTGCACAATCTGTGCAAATACCCCTGTCGTTAAATGAAGCAACTGCTCCACCGTAACAACTTCAAGGTGCGTCCCGCGGGCGGGCAAGTCCACGTCCCACTGTGACTTGACACGCATCTTGCCCAGAGCATGGAGTGTGAACATTCTGGATCTCAGGGTTTGAGGGTGTCCTGGGGGCTCAGGCCTAGTTTAACAACAACAACAAAAAGAAACATTTGGAGCAAGCAGCAGAACACATTAGCAATTCACTCTCCTGGGGTGAGCAGGGAGAGAAGAGAAGAGCACATTCCTGGAAGCAAATCATCCAAGAGGCTCAGTCTGAAGTCAGCTGCCTCTCCTACGCCATCGGCTCACCGGAGGGCTCGCCCCTGCTCCACCACTTCCACCGACGGCGCCCAGGCACCCTGGTGACACATTCTTGCTGCCATCGGACCATCTGGGGCTGATGCCAGCCTGGCATCCCTACCTAAGCAAGCTGGAGCTACCTGTCAGTTGTCCTCGAGTAGCCTGCTGAAGGGGTCACCCTAACTAGGCGGGAGAGCACCCCCGCAAGCACATGTGGCCCAACCTCCGTGGGTCAGGACCAGCCCAGTCTCCTATCCAGTATCCCTGAACGTTCGTTTATCGGCCTGCCCAGGCCTGGCGGAGTTAGGCCTTTCTCAGTACTGATCCCAAGGCAGGGCGGACGAAGGAAGGAAAAGGTCCTCTCCGAAGGCCGCAGCGTAGGGGTGAGCCCTGTGAGCTCTGCCCCGCCCTCCCCACTCCATCTCCCAGGCGGCGAACGCGGAAGCCCTGCACGCGAGCCCACGTCTCCCTGAGCGCTTTCTGGCGTTGCGGTTCTCCAATACTGAGCCAAGAACTAAACAGTCCTGCCCGGGCTGGAAAACCTATTGGCAGAGGAGAAGATTGACGGCTCAGGGTGCCAGTAGGCCCGGAAAGGCTGAGTGCCTTTGAGCCAATGAGGAGTGAAGGGTCATGTTGGAGGCGGCTACCAGTGTCCAAGTCCCGGCTCCAAGCTGTCAGCTGGCAAGTGGCGGAGGGTGTGAGATGACCACAACGGACCGAGGGCCACCAGGTAGAACCTGTCCGGCGGGGGACCCGGGGTAAGCCAAGGTTCCCGTACTGGAGTTGAAGGCGAGAGCAGGGGCCGCGAGCCAATGGGAAGGCACGGACTCTGTGAGCGCACCAATAAGGAAGAGCTGGCAAAGGGGCGGGGGCCTTGGGAGGGAGGCGGGGTCTGTCCGGGATGCCGGCCCGAGAGGGAACCCTAGAAGAGGGCTGAGCGTATGCCGGGTTCCCCACTCCCCCAGCCCCAGTAACCCAGGATCTAAGGCGAAGTGTGGCCCAGGGCACCACGGGAGAGGGGAGAGGTCAAGGTGTGTTGGCTGAGGACATAGGTATGTGAGAGGGGTTGTCGAAGAAAGTTCAGTGGGGATCTCTCAGCCGGGAGCATCATATTAGGGGAACCCGTTCCTGTGAGGACCCTTGCAGGTCTGGCAGAATAAGAAGCTAGAAAGGGGTTGGAAATTTAGAAAGGGCTTCGGGCTGACTCCAGGATGAAAATGCCTTGGGCAGGTCACAGAGGCCTGTGAGGGGTGCGTCGAGAGAGGAGAGGGGACATGCCTGTTCTCTGGGATGATTCTCTGGGATGCAAAGACCCGTCCATGGACACCTGTTAAAGACTGAGGGATGGACATATCCCAGGCCTGGGGGTGGGGGACAGCCTCCGTCCTTCCACCCCCACTGCCCTGCAGAGTCCTGAAGGAGCAGAAACAGCCAATGTGGACCAAGGCCTTGGAAGCTTGGGAAGGAGTGGGCGGCCAGGAGCCTTCCTCCCTGCTGTTGGCGCCTACTCAAGTGAATTGGGGTGTAGGGTGGATGGGGTCCTGGGGCAGGGCTCGTGTCAAAGGCAGCCGGTTCTCTCCCTGAAGCTCAGATTCTTCATCCGCAATTTGGGCAATGACACCTACCCAACCTAGGGACCTGGGCAGGAGGGCCTAGCCACTGACCTCTACTAATACAAAGGGTTTTCACTCCTGAGTGACAGTGCTCCCAGAAGGGGGTGCCCACCTCCAAGTGAGCCCCACCTTGAGCAGCAGGCCCACAGGCTGACCTGCATCCACCCCATGGAGTCTGGTTGGGCCTGTCCCCTGTCAGGGTGCAGACCCTGCTGTGCTGGCCCTGGGTTGACCTGGTTTGACCACATGCTAGCAAAGACATTGGGCCTCTCAGCTCATGCCTGCCTACTTGGGTACCAAGGGGCATTGCTGGAGTGTGTGTGTGTGTGGGGGTTCCCTGTCCCTAGGCTGGCCCCACCCAGCACAGCTCTGCCCCTCATTTCCTCAACTTGACTCATTCTTTCTACAGTTCCGGGACTGTGGGTGGCTGTGGAAGCCTCTCTGTTGAGCACCTCCTCCCCAGAACCAACCTAGCCCAGCTGTGCATGGAGGCCTCTTCAGACAGTGGGGGAACATATCCCCAGAGTCTGAGAGTCAGGATGTGGGCAGCAGGCTGCAGTAAAGGACCAGACCTCACACCCTCTGCCATCCCCATTTTCTACAATGGCTTCCAGGTTTGCTGATGGTTGTCAGGCCTGCCTGGGCAGCAGAAACCCCTACAGGGAGAGTGGGGGCACCCCAGGCTATAGGACTGAAGGCCTTGCTGTACCTACTTTAGCTATTCTAGATCAACCCTGGGCTAGGCCTGACTTCAACCTGGAGTCCCTTAGCTCCCCCAATTTCTGGCCCAGAGTGGATTCACCTGCCACAGGAGAAATGCCAATTGCTTGGCCTTGGGCGGGAGTGGGGGGTGGGGCTGGCGGGCAGGCAAGAGGGGGTTGCTGCTGGGACTTGGCCTGTCAAGCTGGCCTTCCCTTAAAGAAGTTAGCTCTCTTACAAAAGGGGACACAGGTGCACCCTAGCGAAACACAGTGATGTGCCCCCTGGGCTGCTGAGGCTGTCACTCCCAGCTCTGGGCCTGAGTCTGGCCCAGCTGAGTAGCGGCAGTTCCAGGAAGACGCCCCCCAGACGTCCCAAGCGCCTCCTGCGGCGCAGGCCCAGCCCTGGATACATAAGCCCGACACTCCAGCTTCTATCAAGAGTGGCATTTATTCTCCTCGTGGAGGTGCGGCGCTCCGGGGAGCTGGTGCTATTGTGCTTAGGAAGGAGGTCTGTCCGTCCGTCCGTCTGTCCGGCCGGCCCGGCCCCAAACGGGGGCGGAAGAGAGGCGCGGCCCGAGTAAAAATCCCGGCCTATTCCGGGTGGGAGTATGTACAAGGCGGCGGGGCGCAGGCGGGGGTGGGGACAAGGCGGGCCGGTGGCCGCAGCCCCCACCCGAGGGCCCCGCATCTCGGGCCCTACTCGTAGAATCAGTACAAAATAGGTACTACCTAAACGTTCCTTCTACCTGAATTCGCTAAGTCGGTTATTGTGCTGCTTAGTTATGGGGGCAGGAGGGGGCCCATGGCTTTCCACGGCGGCGGGGTGTGGGGAGAAGCGGGAGACCCTGGCCTGCCCACGGCCCTCTGGCCTTCTCCTTAGGTAGGTAGACAGGCGTGGGGGTGGAAGGGGTGGGGGGGGGCGCCTGTGTGTGCGTGTGCATGCGGGTGTGCCCGGCATAGGCGGGCAGGCCTCGGCTTCGGAACTGTGAGGGTACAGAGCTGGGATGTGGGGGGTTGGGACGTGGGCCCTGCTCTGCTGGGCCCTCGGGTCCGCCTCTGCGGGTCTAGCTGGGCAGCAGCGGAGCTTGGTTCCCACGGGGCTGGGGCTGGCCAGGTCATACGCTCCAGTGGGCACCTTTTCGTTTAGCCTGGCGTCCTGGACTAACACGGCAGAGCCAGTAGTCAGGGGATGGAAGAACTGGGAGTCGGTGTGGGAGCCCCTGGGCCTTGGTCCCAGGTCTGTGCCACCCAAGCTGAGAACGCCAGGCCCAAGTCAAAGGCAGAGCGGGACTGCACCCAACACTGGACTGAGGTGGAGAGGAGGGGAGGGGAGGCGCGAAGTTGGGTGGAAGGACCCGGCCTCTCTCTCTCTCTGCATCTGCGGCCGTCCCTGGCGCACCCAAGCCTGTCACGTCCCTGTCACGAATATGCACACCTCGGCAGGTCGCTGCGGCCCTGGCACATACTAGGTACCCAATGAACGGTCGGTAGGTGATGGACGACTGAGGAAGGGGTCATGGAGGCAATTACACCGCCCCTTCCCCTGGAACCATTACACCGCCGGGCTCTGCCGTGGGGTGGGGGGATAGGGAATAGGAGGGGGAAGAAAGTCTGCGCGTCCGGCCCCGCGCAGCATCCCTGATCTAGGGGCCTATGGGGTGGGTAGGGCAGGGGAATACCTGATTCTCAGTAACTCTAGAGGCGGCGGCAGCTTCGCATGCAGTGCGCATTATTGCTCTATTGTCGGCATCGGACTAACTAAGAGGGGGAGGGAGCGGGCAGCCCCGGGAAGGGACAGGAGAAGGGTTGGGGCTGCATGCAGTGACGTTACAAAGGCGACGGCCAATGGGGCGGGCCCTTGGGGCGGGGTCGCCGCCGAGGCTTTGGCATAGACGGGCGAAAGTTGGCAACTGTGGGGGCGGGGCCTGAGGCTCGGGGGAGGGGCCGGCCTCTGAGAGGCGGGGCCTGAGGCTCCCAGGAGGCGGAGCCCAGGTGGAGGCGGGATTCAGGGGCGGGGAAAGTGATCCTGGACATCCCAAGCCCCGGGCGTCGGCGGGAAGGTTGGGGCCTCAGCGCCCCTTCCCTGACCCGAGTGCAATCCGTTCATAAATAAAACGTACAAATACAGAAAGAAAGAAACCCGACGCATCCACAACCCCCCCAGGGGGCTTTACCCGCAACGTGAATACAGAGAGGTGTGTAGAGGGCCGTGCCCAGGCCTGCCTGCCGGGCCCCAGGAATCCGTCCTCCAACACCGAATGCCCGGGTACGAGGGAGGGGGCCCCGGGGCAGGGCAGGAACGGGGTCTGAGGAGGTCGGATGAGTCCATGCGATTCGATATGCGTCGTTATATTCGTTATGGAGGACAGAGCCCGGGCAGCTGGGCTGGAAGAATTCGGATTTGGCAGCGGAGTCGAGGCGAGGGAAAGAGAGCGGCTCGGACTGAGGCCCCAGAAGGAACCCGAGGGAAAGGGGTGCCGCTGTCCGCCCCCCTCCCCGATCCCCAACGTGTCTAACACTCCCGGGGTTCAGGTAAGACTGAGGAATAGAGTCGCCTCTGCAGGCCACCCTCCTGCTCCTCCCTGGGTCTGCTGCCGGGGAGGGACCGGCTCCCTGGACGTCTAGGCCGCAGGCCTGGCCCTGGAAGGCTTGAGAAGGGGTGGGGAAGACCTGAGTCTCTGCGACGCGATCCAGGGGCGCAGAGGAGGGAGGAGGGGGCGCTCCCTACCTCACCCCACCCCCGTCTTCAGAAACCTAACTCGGAGATGAGGTTCGATCCTGGGTCTCCTCGACCCTATTGCTGGGGAAAAAGCCTGGGGCACCCTGGAGGGGAAGGGAGGGGGCTCGGGGTGGGTCTCCCCTTGGGACCCTATTGCTTGAAGGGGCCGGCAAGGCCCCCGGCGGGCGGGGCCGGGCCGGGCCCCCTCCCCCTATTGCTGTGAGGAGGGGCCCACCTTCCGGCCCCTCCGCCCGAGCGCCCGCGGAGACTTCCCTGGGGGCCTGTATTGCTGAGAGCCGACCCGGCTGACGGAGGCGCCGCCGCCCTAGGCCTGCACAGGGCTGAGCTGCGGCGGCGCGGCGGGCGCCGGGGCCGCGGGGCCACCGCCGCTGGCGCCGCCCTTGAAGCAGGCCGACTCGTAGTGCTTGTTAAGATAGGACTTGAGCGCGAAGCTCTTCTTGCAACGCTTGCACTGGAAGTGCTTGAAGGCCGAGTGCGTCTGCATGTGCGCGCGCAGGTTGGAGCGGTCGGCGAAGGCCTTGCCGCAGTGCGCGCAGCCGAAGGGCTTCTCGCCGGTGTGGGAGCGCATGTGGCCCTGCAGCAGCCAGGGCCTGGAGAAGGCCTTGCCGCACACGCCGCACTTGTGGCGCAGGTCGTGCGTGAGCAGGTGCATGGCCATGGCCGGCATGGACACGTACACCTTGCCGCACGTCGGGCAGCGCCGCGCCAGCTGACTGTCCAGGCTGCGGTGTGTCTGCTTGTGGCGGCTCAGGTTCGACGACGTGGCGTACGTCTTGCCGCACTCGCCGCAAGCGTGCCGGCCACCTGCTCCTCCCGCCCCGGGCCCCGCGCGCGCCTCGCTGCCCGGCCCCGCGCGCGCGCCGCCCCGGCCCCCTGCCCCGGGCCCTGCAGCTCGCGCGCCCGCTCCGGCCCCGCCTCCTCCGTCGCCGTCGGGGGCCGCAGCCGAGGCCGTCGAGGGGGCGGCGGCGGCGTGGGCGTGGGCGTGGGCAGCCTTTCGGCGCGAGCGCCCGTCGGTGATGAAGAAGGCGTCAGCCGCGTAGCCCTCGCTGACGGCCGCGTCGCCGTTGATGTAGCCGCCCGCGGCTGTGGCCAGCTCCGGGCGCGGGGTGGGCGGCGGCGCCGAGCCCGCGGCCGCCGGGCCCAGCTCTCCCCGCACGGCCGCAGCGTACATGGGCTCCGGGGACGGCCCTTTGAGCAATGCCGCCTCGGCGTCGCCATCGTAGACGGAGGCGGGCCCCGCGTAGTCGTTGAGGTATCCTGAGGGCCGAGGCGGACAGAAAGACAGCGGGAAAGGAACCGGGCAGCGGGCGAGACATATACGGGTGGGCGGCGGGAGACACCGGAGTCCGGGAAGGAGGGGACAGGGAGAAGGACAAAGGGGAAGGGGCCGAGGGGCCGTGGGGCAGGGAGGGTGGAGGCGACAGGGAGGGGGAGAGAGGAGAGGAGAGATGAGACAGAGCCCGGCCCAGCTCCGCCCCCGCCGCCCGTCCGCCCCACCCTCGCGGGGAGGGGAAAGAGGCGCATCTTCGGGCGCGGCTGCCCCTCTTCCGCCGAGCCTCAAGGTCAGGGGGGAGGGGCGGCGCTTCCCCCTCCCTCCCCCACCCCTCCGGGTTCTCCCCACTTCAGCAGTTTTCCCTGATTATGCAACACACTGCAGACCCGCAGCGCACAAAGCCCGGACTGCCCGCCCAGGGGCCCCGGCACTACCGCCTTTCGGGGTTCCCACCGGCTCTTCCCCTGGGCCCCCGAAGCTCGCGCCCAGCCTTGATGCTGCCCCCTCTGGTCCGCTAGGTCCCCCGACGAGCACCGGAGACTTGGACCTCCCTCAGCCCCTTGAGTCCTCACTAGCACCACCCTCTCATCTCCCGAGTCTCCTACTCGTGGGTCTTGACCCCTTCTGGCTCCAGCCCTATCTCCTCCCTCCATCCACTCTGCTTCTCGCCGCCCCCCCACCACCACTCCCTTCAGTCATCCTGCACCCTTGGCAGGATGACTGACTTCTTCCACATTGCCTCTTCCCCCAGGCCCTAATCCCTGTGAGAGCCTTCCCCAGCCCCAAGACTAGTGAACTGGGAGACGCTGTGTTGGAGAGAGTGCCAGGGCATCCACCAGGGGACACCGTCACAGGGACAGGCTGTGGGCAGGCAGCATCATGCATGCCAGTAACTGCAGTTGTTCTCAAGGCACAAGATGGATCTCACAACCTCAGAGTCACAAATGCACAGCCCACACGATGCAGACTCTGGCTTCTTCAGGGTTACACCCAGCCACCATCAGCCCTGGAGTCCCTTCACAGGGTGGGCTGCATGCTGATCCTGGCATACACCACCTACTCATGCAGGGTCACACATGCAGCCACCCCGGACATACTCTCAGCCAGGGTCGCCAGTCACATGGGTGTCCAACGGCCTCAGAGTCACATGGTCCCATGTAGTGGCACACAGGCAGGCACACACTCATACAGGGTCACACACAAGCGCACACAGTCACATGGCCACACGCAGTCACATGGGCGCACACAGGCTCACACACAGGCTTCTGCTCCTGCAGGTCACACTTGTTCTGCTACCTCATGTTGCTGGCACTCCCGGCCCCCATGCCTGCATGCTAACAGTTGTCCTTGAACTTGGACACCTTTACACAAAGAGCCTTCCCCTGCCTCCAGCACTGTGGACCTCCCCTGCCCACAGCCCACCTGCCCACATCCCTGACCCTGGCTTCAGGGAAGATACTGCTGCTGCCTCTGCTGGTACCTTCGCCCTGACAGGTGGGCGGCCCCCACTGGACCCCTGCCTATGCCCTGGAGCTCACAGCACTCCCCTGCTGCCCGCAGCAAGCAGTCCTGGAGGTTCCAAAGAAGAGAAGAGGGTACTGAGGCTGGCCCAGGCTGCTGGGTGTGGGTCTGCATGCACAGCTAGGCCTTGTCATGCCAGCAGGTGTCCATGCAGCTGTTTGTCCTGGCATGGGCCATGGTGTGGGTCAGCGTGTACCTCCTGTGCCTAACCCCCGGTGCCCATCCTCTCTCCTGCACTGACACCCTGCCCAGCCTTGGACTGGTTCTGGCCTGTCCCTGCTTTCCCTTCTCCCCACCCCCCGTCTCCTTCCCCCTCCACGGTCCGGTTCCAGCCACCGCCTCCTGCTGGTCTGGTTCCCTAGGGTCTATTTCCAGGGGCCTCTGCCCCCTCTACCCTCACGCTCTGGCCCTCCACTTGTTCCAGCGTTTCCCAGGGCTCCTCGCCGCCCCCAGCCTCAGTCCAGCTCTCACCTTTCTCGTGCAGTCGCACTCCGAGGTCGCTGCGGGCGCGCCCGTAGGAGCTCTCGAGGTCTGCCGAGGGGAACGTGTCAAGTTTGACCTTCTTGACCAGGAAGGACCTGGGCATGATTCCTGCGGGGCTCCGGCGCTGTGGGCCTGCGGAGCCGGGTCGCGGGGGGGCTGCGGCCGCGGCGAGGCCCCGTCACCATCCGAGGAGCAGCTGAGGCAGCACGGGTCCCCACTCTGGCCTTTGGATGCTGCCGCACGAGTGCCGCTTTCTCTCCTCCCGCCTGCCTGCCTGGCTTCTTCCTCTTCTCCTCCGAATTCTTCCCCTTCCTTCCTTCCTTCCTTCCTTCCTTCCCTCTTCTCTCTTCTCTTCTCTTCTCTTCTCTTCTCTTCTCTTCTCTTCCCTTCCTTCCTTCCTTCCCTCCTCTGGTCCCGGCTTCCCAGCCCGCAGTGCCGCCCCTGGACAGGCGGGGGAGGAGGCTGGGGGGCGGGAGGGGGGAGCGGCTCCGTCCCGGGCCCGGAGGCTGCGAGTGGGTGCAGGGCTGGCCCGGCTCCGCGGCCCCCTTCCCTCCCCCCCGCCGCCGCGGCGGAACCTCAGTCAGCGACCCCCCATGTCCCCGGGGGTGGCGGCGCCGGGACCGGAGAACGCGGCGGCGGGAGCGCCGGCAGTTTCAGCACCGCGGCCAGCGCCGGCGCGGCCAGCACCTCGGCCAGCGACCGGGCGCGCTCTGCCGGCACCGGCGGCGAGGGGCGGGCCACGGGGGCTCGGCCGCCGGGCGGGGGTCCTCAGCGGGGGTCTCTGGGAGGCTTGCTTTATTGTTCTGCAGCCGGAGCGAGCGGCGGCGGCGGCGGCGGCGGCGGCGGGCGGGGGGCGGGGGTCCTCGGGGGGAGGGGTGCGCAGGGAGGGCGGGCCCAGGGAAGGAGGAGGGAGGGAGGGGGCTCCGGGGGCGGGGCTCGGCGCTCGGACCGTTCCCGGGGCCGGCCTCCTGCGCCCGCGGCCGCCTCTGCCTACGGCCGGGCCCAGCCTCTGGCTTTTAAAGCCCTGTAGCTGCGGGCGGGGGAGGCGGGGGGGCAGGACGGCGGAAATGGCTCCACTGGGCCAGGCCCGGCCAGGGTCTCCTGGGAAGGGCCCCGGGGATGCTGCGGCCCCCGCATTGTGCAGTTCCCCCGAGCGGCTCCGCGAATGGAGGACCAGCGCTCCGCAGTATTGTCGGGCGTTGCGGGGGGAGGTGGAAATAGACCTGGGACCCACGAACCCCGGACTTGAGATCTTTCGAAAACGAATGCAGGGCGGACCCCAGCCTGGCCGGGCCTGCCTAGCGTTCGGGTGTGGAGGCCGGGGATCCGCGGGGGCGGGTGGGGGAGGCGAGGGGTCGAACGCTGAGGCAGCGAAACGCAGTAGGGAAGCGCTGCGCGCGCCCTGTGCCGCAGTGTCTCCCCGCCGGTCGGTCACCCGGGCTGACCCCGTGCCCGCTGGGGAGGCCCGCCTCCACCCTGACTTTCTCCTAAGGGGCGAACGTGGCGCGCAGCGGCGACGCAGCCAGCGGGTTGTGGAAGGGGAGAGGGGCTGCCATGCCCTTGCTCCAGAAAGTCGGCTTCATTCGTGGTTTTCCGCCCTTCCGCGCGGCTGCAGCTCCCCCCGGCGGCCCCGCAACCAGGCGGATAACCCTTCCCGCGGCCGCCCGCCCAGAGTTTGCGGCCCCCATGACGTAAGGCCCAGCGGCCAATGGCGGGGCCCGATGGTGCGGGGGGTTCCGGGCCGCACAATGGACGCGCGCGGGGACTTGTGTCCCCAATTAGGGCCTGGCGCCGCCATTGTCGCCTCCCCCGCCCCCGCCCGGTGGTTCGGGTCTCCACGCCTGGAGCGCGCCCCCACGCGGCCCGCTATCGCGGGGGGGGGGACCAAGGTCGCAGGGTTGATTCCGGGGATTGTCCGGGAGCGCGGGCAAGGCGGGGGCGCGTGCAACCGTTGTTGCACGCGGTGACCTTGTGCGGGACGGCACGGCGGGCCCGCGGACACCGCCCGGGAGCGCGCGGCCGGCAGGCCATCCGGGGACGCGCGTGCGGGAACGTGCTGGGAGTGCTGAGCTCAGCGCCCCGCCGCCGCCTGCCCGGCGCCCCGCCTCCTCCCGCATCTCCGCCCGGGAGTCGAGCGAGGGTGGGTGTGAGCGAGCCGTCCCGGCGCTGGGGCGCTGCGGAGACCCCAGGCCGGCTTTGTGCCAGCTGCCCCGGCCGTGGCAGCGGCGGGATATTCATCTTGCGTGGCAGTTGCTCCCGAGGGGCGGCGGTGGGGCGCGGCCGCCCCCTTATCGCAGAGTCGCAGCCGGCGAGGCCCGCAGTGGGGGCGGGGACGGGGATCCGAGCCGCCGAGCCGCTGGTCCCTTCTCCCTCCCAGGGGGGCCGGGCCGAGGCGCAGCCGGAGGCTCGGGGCCAATTAGCATTTTGATTGCGGGACTGGGGGGCCCATCTGGACCGAGGCCTAATTACCGGGCGAACCCTCCAGACGCCTGCGGGACGTGCCAGTTGCAGTCCCTTCACGCCTTGCTCCCTGCCTCCTCCCGGACAATCTTCCCCCTCTCTGCTTTCCCCCTGCGTTAGTCCCAGTCATCCTGTCACGCTGTCCTTGTACTTGAGTTTCCCTGGCCTCTTCCCTCGTGCCTCCGCTCCGCGACTCCATCCTCCTGTCCTTGTCCTTTGTCCCCCCTCATCACCTGTGTCCTCCATCGCCCTTCACTCTTCCCCGTTTCTCTCTCCGCTGGGTGTCCACGTCCCTGCCTCTCTCTGCCCCCAACCCTCTTGACAGAGGCGGCTTCAGAGCACGGACATATGTGTCCCATGGCCCAGCACTCCCGAGGGGACCATTTGGGCCCTTGCTCCAGTTCCAGCTCCGGTGGAGCTCACAAGCCCTCCGGGCACAGACAGGGAGAGGCAGCTGGGCCCAGGCCATGGCCATCAGTCCGAAGCGGCCCAGATGCCCAACGCACATGCGCCCAGACTCAATTACTGGGACCTCCTCACCTTGACACCCTCCCATCCCAAGGTTCCTGCACCCCAGTCCTGGGGTGCAGCTAGAAGAGTCTGGGGAAGGACAGTTGGCGATTCTCCCACTTCGGGAAAGCGTCAACCTTCCTCCACTGGAGGCCATCCTGAGTTTCTCTCACTGAGAGCTGGAGGCGTGGGGGGCATTGTTGCAGGAAAGGAGACTGGGGTCCCCGGGGGCGAGTTCACTTTGGCCCCCAGCAAACCAAACTAGGTACAAGACACTCCAGTGCTGTGCACTCCAACTGTGCCTGGCTCCCCACCTCAGCCCCACGGAGCCTCTCAGCTTCAGGGACTGTTCCTGGTTCAGGGTGCATCTCTGGGCCCAGCTCCGTATCTCTGTGGGAGGATGGGTGGGATGCAGTGTTGGTTCTATGTTCCTCTGCCTCCCTCTGCCACCTCCAGCTCTGGGCAGGTCCCATGTTGCTGAAAGAACAGGCTTTACAGAAGAGATTCCCAGCATTGTGTCCCCTAGCATCCTGCCCCCCGCAGAGCCAGGAGCGTTGTGTGTGCTTGTGGTCACCTTCACACCATTTCTTTCTGCCCTAATTGGGCTCCAGCCCAGCCCAGTGTAGAGGGTCCACTCCTGGATATCTCCCCTCCTGGCTGCCAGGATCCCATCTTGGCTTGGAGCCTCCTTGGGTCTGACCCCAACAACCCCAGCCTTCTCTTGTACTACAGAACGGGGGTGGGATGTCTTGCCTTCCTGGAAAGCAGTTGGTGTCCTGGGTGCATAGTGGGTGGGCCCTGACCTGCTGCTTCTGGCTCAACCCCCAGTTTCCCATCTGTGAGATGGGACTCAGGGTTCTGTGCAGCCCCTCCCCACCTGCAGCTCAGGATTCAAAAGTCACTGCAACCTTGAAGCTTCCTCTGCAGTGCTGGGATCCTGCCCTCCCAGCCACAGCAGGGTCTGCCTGTCTCTAGGCTTCATCAGTTAACAAGGACTTGGAGATGTGGGTATGTCTGGAGCCGTTTCTGCCTTCACTTTACACACTTGTATGAACACCAACCTGTGCTCTGCAGGGCTTGTTCAAGGGAGAGGCAGCAGACGCTGGCTTCTGTGCTCCTGGAACCCGCAGTCCAGCCCGGGACACAGATGCTAACTAGGAAGACATGTGGCCCAGGTGATAGCTTGATGAGAGCAGGAGGAGCAGGATCACGGTGGAGATAGGCTGAGAGCAGGAGGAGCAGGATCACGGTGGAGATAGGCTGCTGAGACTCAAGAATACTGGGGGAAACAACCCGTGCAAAGGTCCTGAGGCCATCGTGGGGATGTGGGGGTGGAAGCCCTAGACCAGAGAGAGGTGGGTGCATGAAGGGGCAGCCGTGACAGATTGAGGCAGGAGGGGAAGAAGGGGGCAGAGACAAGGCCCAGGAGGTAGCTATGGGCCTCTATTCCAGAGGAGAGGGGATTGTACGTCTTTGAGGAGCAACAGGGAGACCAGTGGGGGTAAGCAGGGCAGTTAGGTTTATTCAGAGTTGGGCTTTGGCCAGGTGAGCTACTGAGAAGATGCCCACCGCGGGGGCTGGTGGGGTGGTGGGTGCAGCTGATGACTCATGTCAGCTTGGACTCTTGGGGAGAGGGGGTGGGTGCCCCACTTCTGGGCCAGGGAGGCGAGGTGAGAGAGGAGAAGCAGGGGAGCTGGTTCGTGCCAGGGCAGGAGGCAGACCTGGTCCCTGTTGGGGTGGGAGCTTCAGTGCTACGTGGGGCAGTTGAACCATAGCGAGTGAAAATGTCTACTTGAAAAAGTCAAGGCAAATCCAGGAGCAATGAATACGTTCACACTGAATACAACACATTGGCATTGCGAATCATGGGTGCAAGTGAGCTTTTTTTTTTTTTTTTTTTTTTTTTTTTTTTGAGGGCAGTGTCACTGGCCCTCACATGTGGGACCAAACCAGGGCCGCTGGCTTCCCAAGCCAGCACTTAACCATGGCGCCACTCGGCCGGCCCTCAAGTGAGCTTTTTTGTTGTTGTTGTGTTTTTTTTTAGCTGAGCCCTCCTGCCACCTGTTGGCAGCTTAGCTGCAGCTCAGCTCAGGCTGGGTATCGAACTGCTGTTACTCAGAGCTCAGCTCTCACTGTTGTTGTTTTTTTTCCTTATCATATTCTTTTTTTTTTTGAAAATCCATTAATGCTTTAATTTGGAAAACAAACATATTTTAATATTCTTTTTTATTTTTAATTAGTTTCAGGTGTACAACACAGTGCAATAGTTATACTTTTTACCCCTCAAACTGACTACCCCCTCCCCCAATTCTCCACCCCACTTCTCCCCCCATATATATATCTATTACACTTCCTCTGACTCCCTTCCACATTATAATCCACATCCCGTGACTATCTATATATTCAATTACAGTTGGTATACAAGATTATACAACCTCAGCTTCAGGTGTACAGTGCAGTGATCAAGCCTCTACTCCATCCATGAAATGGTCTCCCTAACAAGACATATGACCAGCTGACACCCCACAAAATATTTACAACATTATTAGTTGTATTCCCCGAACTGTCTTTCATATCCCTGTGACAATACTGTAGTTGCCTATTTTTGCTGTCTAATCCCTTCCCCTTCCCCCTCATCCCCACCCCCCTCCCAACTAGCAACCCTGTTTTTCCTCTATATCTATGAGACAGTTTCTGTTTACTTTGCTCATTCATTCAGTTTTTCAGATTCCACATATAAGTGAGATCATATGGTTTTGTCTTTCTCTGAGTGACTTATTTCACTTAACATAATAGTCTCTAGGTCCATCCATATCATTGCAAATGGTACGATTACATTTTTCTTTATAGCAGAGTAATACTCCATTGTATAAATGTACCACAGTTTCTTAATCCAGTCATCTACCGATGGGCATTTTGGTTGTTTCCAAGTCTTGGGTATTGTAAATAGCGCTGCAATGAACATAGGGGTGCATATATTTTTTTGAATCAGTGTCTTGGGTTTTTCGGGATAAATACCTAGGAGTGGAATTGCTGGGTCAAAAGGTAGTTCCATTTCCAGTTTTTTGAGACACCTCCATACTGACTTCCATAGTGGCTGCACCAATCTGCAATCCCACCAACAGTGCAGCAAGGTTCCCTTTTCCCCACAGCCCTGCCAGCACTTGTTGTTTGTTGATTTATTGATGATAGCCATTCTGACCGGAGTGAGGTGGTATCTCATTGTGGTTTTTATTTGCATTTCTCTAATGACCAGTGAGGTTGAACATTGTTTTCATATTCAGCTCGCACTCTTGAGCGAGCTCTTAACCAACTGAGCCACTCGGCCGGCCCGCAAGTGAGCTTTTTACAGAACAAAGATGCTGAGACCTCAGGGGTTAACCTGCGGTGGGCCACACAGGAATGCGACCTTACTAGGAAAGACATGAAAACTAAACAAGAGAATGTAAATTCAGATTGTTTGGGGTTTTAAAAAACTTTTTATTATAGGAAATATCAGATATGCACCAAAGTGTGGAATGAGACAGTGACAGGCCCCTGTGTGCCCATCACCACCATCGCCAAGGACCAGCTCAGACCAGTTGGGTTTCCTTTCTGCTCCCTCCTTTCCCAAGTCCCAGACACCATGTCACAAAATGCCACGCTTCTCTTAGTAAATCAAGAAGACATGAGCGTGCATGGGGCTGCAGGTTGTGTGAGGGAGCCCCAGCTTCCCACGCTGAGTCCGCCCGGATGGAGCTGAGGGACCATTGGGTCCTGCCACTTCTTGATTCAGAGTGTCCTGTGTCCAGGGTCCCCAGCTGGCCATCAGAGAGGCTAGCAGTCCCCAAATGGCCCAGGTCTCACCTTGTTCCAGGGGTCTGACTGCCTAGCCTGGGCAGAGCCTCAGCCCCATTTTATTTTAAGCCTGAGATATAATTTCCATACACAGTAAAACGCCTTAAGTGTAGCATTCATCAGTTGTTTTTTTTTTTTGTTTTTTTTTAAAAGATTTTATTGGGGAATTGGTGGAGGGGAACAGCGTTGGGGAATCGGGGAAGGGGAACAGACAAGTTGCCGTCTTCTTGTTCTTCAGTCTAGTTGCGGAGGATGTTGCTTCACTGTTGGTATCGCGTCATTGCGCTCTTCCCGGATGAGGCAGATCGGTCGCTGGCCTCTGGATGTCGCTCATCGCGGCTATTGGCAGCTCACGCTTGGCTGCCAGCCGCTCACGCTGGCTGCGGGCCACTCACTGCAGCCTATGGCAGCCCACTGCAGCAGGGGCTGCAGCCCACACCATCACCGGGACTCGCACAGCCCAGCTCCAGGTGGAGCTGTTGTTAGCTGTAGAGGGCAGTATCACTGGCCCTCATGTGGGATCCGAACCGGGGCCGCTGGCATCCCAAAACCAGCGCTTAACCAATGCGCCACTCGGCCGGCCCGCATTCATCAGTTTTAACAAATGCATTTGCTTTTTTTTTTTTTTTAAGATTTTATTGGGGGAATTGGGGGAGGGGAACAGCATTGGGGAATTGGGGACTTGGAACAGATAAGTTGCTGTCCTTTTGTTCTTTAGTTGTGGAGGATGTTGCTTCACTGGCCCGTGTTGGTATTGTAATCATTGCACTCTTTCCCAGCTGAGGTAGTTGGTCTCTGGCCATTGGATGGCCGCTCAGGGCAACTCACAGAAAGCTCACACCCACTGCCAGCCAGCCCCACTGCAGCCCTACGCTGTCGCTGGTGACTAACCGCACCCCAGCTCCAGGTCAAGCTGTGGTTCACCCTCTTAGCTGTAGAGGGCACAGCGTCACTGCCCTCATGTGGGATCCAAACCAGGGCCCTGCTGCTCAGAGCTGGTGTCCCAAGCCAACTCCTAACCAAGGCACCACTCAGCCGGCCCCTGCATTTGCTTTTGTAACCCACGTCCCATCAAGACACACTTCCTTCCACGACAGGACAGTTCTTGGTGTTTTACAGGAGACACCAGAGGGGGGTGAAGGGGCAGAAGGATGATCCCTGGGGAGGAGAGGAGGAGGGGGTGACCAGCAGATGGCAGGGCCAGTGAGAGCCCCCAGTGGGGGCTCTGCAGCCAGTGGAAGCTTGGCATGGGGTGGAGCTGGCCACCTTGTGGCCCCTAATCCAGGGTGGACCTTTCTTCCCAGGGGGTTGTGCACTTTCAACATTTGCTCTGGAACTTTGCTCCCATGGCCTCAGAGTGTGCTCCCCCACCTCACCCCCACCCCCAGGTCCCTCCCAGCTGTGTCCCAGAGAGGTCCACACTTGCCCCCTGCTCTCCACCACCCCTCCTCCTTCTCACTCTCGCAGGAAATGGGCCCAGAGGACCACATTTCCTCACCAAGCACAGCTTCTCAGACTTCTGAACTCTAGGTGGCTCCTTTCCACCCCCACTGCCACTTCTAGGGCTTTACTTCTTGGTGGACATGTGACATATTGCCCATATTGCCCTCCAAGGGAAGACGTGAGCCTATTGCTCCAAGTGGGCACCCTCGCTGTCAGAGGCTCCAGGGGCTGCCCTGGCACACATCGCAGGCTTCTAGTGGTGGCCTGCATCTGATGACCAGCTGATGCAGAAATGAAAGGCCCAGCCCTTTGGGGGCAGGACACCTCTAGTGGGCCAATCTGAGTCCAGAGCTGTCCTGGGTGCCAGGGTGAGCCTTGGCACTCCGCTCCCCCTTCCCTCCACAGTGCTGATCATAGTGGCATTTCCTGCCCACCACTGCCCCTGAGCCTCCTTCTCAGAGAACCAGGACTGTGAGAATCAGGGTCCGAAATGTCTGAGAAGGCAGGCAGGAAGGACTTGGGCAGGCTTACTCACTGCCTGTGTGGCAGTGAGGACCCGTCTGCTACAGATGGAGCACAGAGGGCCCAGGGCACAAGGCCAACATCCAGCTGTTAAAATTTTCACCAGTGGTGAGCTGGGATCACACAGCAGAAGGGGACACGCCAACTGCTGCACTGTGCCAGGTGTGTGGAAAGTGCAAGATGACAGTGACAGTGGAGATAGCGGGATGGGGTGGCTGTCGTTCCGATCTACTGAAGCTCTGAAGAAAGAATAATGAAACGTTGAGAACGACCCCTGAAAGGAGGGGGAAACAGACAAGGTGCCAGGAGAGAGTGACCAGGTGGACAACCCAAGTGGACTCCTCAAGTTCACAGATGGTGCTGGGTGTGTGTCTGGAGGGCAAGGGTGGCCAGAGTCTGCAGGACAGAGCACCAGAGAGGAGAGCCAAGCCCACAGGTCCCGTGAAGCGTTCTGCGGAGCGCTGGTCAGCACGTGAGTGTGAGGAAAGTTCCAGAGTCTGGGGAGAGAGCCACCTGGAAGGATGCGAAGGAATGGACCTGGAGCTCACACAGCGGGGAGACACTCAGGCCACAGGTGTCAGCGTGAGCACTCAGAACAGCGCTCTTTACAGAGAGCAAAACTGACATGAGGGGAAAGCCCACTGTGAGGCCTCCTCGCAGAGCGTGAAAGCAAGACCCAAAGGGATCATTCTGTTTCCTAGCAACTGAAACTACATTGCAGAACCTATCTCAGGGTCATTCGTAGGGAGACATCTGGAACCCAACAATGTAAGTCTGGGTGCAAAGGAAAAAATTACGAGGCATTCGCAGAGCAAGAAAACCCTACCCACAATGAGAAGGACGCTCAGTGGTCAGAAGTGAGCCCGAATGGACACAGGTGATGCAGTTTGTGGACATGGACATTGCCACAGTGATGGCTATGTCCCCACCACTACAGAAGCTAGAGGAAAGATTGAACATGTTAGTGGAGACATGGAAAGTATAAAAGAGACCCAAGTTGGGCCGGCTGAGTGGCTCAGTTGGTTAAGAGTGCAAGCTCTGAGCAACAGGGTCACTGGTTTGATTCCCACATCGGCCAGTGAGCTGCGCCCGAGCTGAGCTGCCACTGAGTTGCCAACAGGTGGCAGGATGGCTCAGCTGGTGAGAGCACGGGTTCCTGCATGGGAGGGTGGGCTATGCAACTACGATTGAACATGGCATCTTGAGCTGAGTGCCCACAAGCTGCCGAAGGGCGGCCAGATGGCGACTGGACTTGGAGCTGAGCTAGCTGCGCTCCCCACAACTAAGACTGAAGGACAACAACTTGGCTGTTCCCCTTCCCCAAACCCCCAATAAAGTCTTTAAAAAAATAAAAAATAAAAAGGATCCAAGTTGAACTTCTAGAAATGAAAATGCCTGAGACTTTAAAAAAACACACAGGAGGGCCGGCTGAGTGGCTCACTTGGTTAAGAGTTGGCTTAGAATGCGAGCAATGAGCAACAGGGCCGCTGGTTCGATTCCCACATGGGCCAGTGAATGCTACGCCCGAGCTGAGCTGTCACTGAGCTGCCAACAGGTGGCAGGATGGCTCAGCTCGTGTAACAAGATTTCCTGTTCAATGGTGAGCTACGCCCACCGGCAACTAAGACTGAACTCGGCACCTTGAGCTGAGCTGCTGCCCGGATGGCTCAGTGGATAGGGCACACGCTCTTAACAACAAGGCTGCCAGGTTCGACTCCTGCATGGGATGGTGGCTACACCCACCCGCAACTAAGATTGACACAGCACCTTGAGCTTAGAGGCCACGAGCTGCCGAAGGGAAGCCAGATGGCGACTGGCGCCCTCCACAACGGAGACTGAAGAACAACTTGGCGGGTCCCCTTCCCCAATTCCCCAACACTGTTCCCCTCCCCCAATTCCCCAATAAAAAATCTTAAAAAAAAAAAACACAGGTTGGAATTAAGGCTGGATTACACACTGCAGAAGATTTGTGAACTTGAGGATATGCAGTAGAAATGACCCGAAGGGGAACACAGAGGACAAGACTGACAGGAAAGAACAGAGCACTATGAGCTGGTGCACAGCTTCAAGTGGCCAGGCACACATGTAATGGGGTCCTGGAAGGGAAGAGAGGTTGAAAAAACAAACCTGTAGAAGCAATGGCCAAAATGTTTCCAGATTTGATGAAAATTATAAACTTATGGGTCCAAGAACTTGGTCAACACCCCCAGAGCACATGTGATGGGAAGAGAGCCACCCTGTGGCACATCCTAATTCAATGATAAAGGGAAATTTGGAAATTTCCTTCCAGAGGGAAGGAAAACACGGCACACACTGTGTACAAAGGAGCAAAGATAAAGACACAGACAGGTTTCTCATGGAAATAAAATGAGCGAGCCACCATGGGGCAGTGTCTTCCACGTGCTGAAAGCAAAACATCCACCATCTAGAGACCTACGCCCAGTGAAACTACCTTTCAAAAACACAGATTAAATGGACTTTTTTTTTTTTGAGGGCAGTGTCACTGGCCCTCATATGTGGGACCCAAACCAGGGCCGCTGGAGTCCCAAGCCGGCTCTTAACCACTGCGCCACTCAACTGGCCCTTAATGGATGTTTTGAACATAAAAAAGCTGAAAGAGGGCTGGCTGAGTGGCGTGGTGGTTAAGTGCTGGTTTACAAAGCCAGCGGCCCCAGTTCGGGTTCCACATGTGAGGGCCAGTGACACTGCCCTCAAAAAAAGAAAAAGAGGGCCGGCCGAGTGGTGCATTGGTTAAGCGCTGGTTTTGGGATGCCAGCGGCCCCGGTTCGGATCCCACATGAGGGCCAGTGACACTGCCCTCTACAGCTAACAACAGCTCCACCTGGAGCTGGGCTGTGCGAGCCCCGGTGATGGTGTGGACTGCAGCCCCTGCTGCAGTGGGCTGCCATAGGCTACAGTGAGTGGCCCGCAGCCAGCCAGCGTGAGCGGCTGGCAGCCAAGAGTGAGCTGCCAATAGCCGCGGTGAGCGACATCCAGAGGCCAGCGACCGATCTGCCTCATCCGGGAAGAGCGCAATGACGATACCAACAGTGAAGCAACATCCTCCGCAACTAAACAGAAGAACAAGAAGACAGCAACTTGTCTATTTCCCTTCCCCAATTCCCCAACGCTGTTCCCCTCTGCCAATTCCCCAATAAAATCTTTAAAAAAAAAAAAAAAAAAAAAAAAGAAAAGCTGAAAGAGTTCATCACCAGATCCAAGAAATCCTAAAGGATGTCCTAGGGCATGAGGAACTGACATGCGATGAAAATCTGGATCTCCATAAAGGAATGAAAAGTATGGACATTGTAACTACAAGTGGATGCATGTAAAGCCTTTCTTATTATTTGAAGGATAATCAACTGGTTAAATAAGAAATAACAATGTACATGAGATTTGCAGCATGTGTAGAAGTAAAATGTACAAGCAGATAGCACAGAGGGCAGGAGGGGGAGACGGGAGGACATGGGCGAGGTACGCTGGCACGTGACCACTGACGTCCCACTTCATTAAGTCGTCACATCTCCTTACTCTCCTGTGGTCTGTGACAATTTTTTGGTCTTACCTTCTTTTTCATGATCTTGACAGGTTTGAGGAGTGCTGGTCAATTTTGTAGAATGTCCCTCAGTTGGGGTTAGTCTGAAGTTCTCCTGTGATTATCCGGGGTTCTGCGTTTGGAGAGCTGGGGTGGCCTCACAGCAGAGGGTACGTGACATCACAGGACTTACCACGGTGATGCTGACCTCAGTCAGTCAGTTAAGGTGCCGTCTTCCAGGTTTTTCTACTGCAAAGCTACCATTTGTCCTTTTCTTGTTGCAGATTTTCTGTCCCCATCCCATTAATGTATGTGTGTGGAGGGAATGGGAACGTGTTTTTTTTCTTTTTCTTTAGCTGAGCCATCCTGCCACCTGTTGGCAGCTCAACGGCAACTCAGCTCGGGCTGGCATCGAACCGCTATTGCTCAGAGCTCAGCTCTCACTCTTGAGTGAGCTCTTAACCAACTGTGCCACTCGGCCGGCCTGGAACGTGCTTTCTTAGTTCGTAGGTCTGTGCACTGAGGACCCACACAGGTGGGCTCACCCAAGGAAGAACACCTGAGAAAACTTGCCTGTACCTGGACCTGACTTAGGTGAAGGTCTTGGGCGTGAGGCCTGAGCTAAGTGCTGTGATGAAACGAGACACGGGGGTCTTGGGAGGGGCCAGAGGGTGCACTGTGGTGGACTGCATCTGTTGGTGGGCACCCCCTTGGGGGACCATTCCACAGTGACACTGGGCTTGGCCAGCTGACTTGTTTGGCCACTGGACATCAGTGTGAGTGATGATGGCAGAGGCTTAATGGGATGGCGGCCCCTGGGGGCTTGTTTTCCTGCAACTTTCTCTCAGAAACTAGCAGCAAAGTAGCCTGCTGAGTGACAACAAACCACTTAGAGAGGCCGCGGAGGACGTGGGTCATCTTGGACATGCTGGTCACAGCTGAGCTTCCAGCTGACACAGCCCCACGAGCAGCCCCAGCTCCACACGTGGAGTGGAACCACCTAGCTGAGTCCGGCCAGCCCACATAATCGTGACAGTGAGGAAATCGCTGCTGTTTCAAGCCCTGACACTTAGGCTGGCTGCTTATGTCGCAGCCGAGAACTGCAGCTCCTTGTTCTGTACCCGTCGACTCCTGTTCCCCTCTGTGCCTTCCCAGCTCGGGTCCCACAGTCCACAATTATCATCAGTCCCTCCCCCAACACACACTCTTCTATTGTCCTGGCTTAGACCAAGCTGTGTCTGCCTTCTGCACACCTGCATCCAGGCACCGAGACTTTGCTAGAGAGAAACGGGAAGCCATACTTAATGGTCCTTTACGTTCCTTCACTCAGAACTCGATTCCTTAGTCTCTCCTCCCTGTGACCCCCGGCCCCAGTACCCAGGCCAGAAACCCTGGACCCATTCTGAATTGCTCTCCTTTCCCCCTGCATCCAGCCTGCCAGCAAATCCTGTCTGCTGTGGCCTCAAAATGGAGCTCAGACCTGCCCCTGAGGAGATGCCCTCTGCGCCCACCCGAGTCCCAGCTGCCCCTCTCTCCTTGCCCAGTTCCTGCAACCTTCCTGACCTTCGAGCTCCCTCCCAGGTCGCAGCGCATCTCCGCTCACAAGTCCGCAGTGGTCCCCCGTCGCAGAGTTCTTCCTGACCAGCCATTCTCCTTGCTGCGTCTTGAGCATGTCCACTTCAGTCCTGCCCTTGAGACTTACTGTCCCCTCTTCCCAGAGCTCCACAAGTCCCCCAGCTCCTTGTGTCATCTCAAACGCTGCCTCCTTAGAAAGGCCTTGCCTGACCCCCTTACTAGAGGGACTCCGCCCTCTTGGAAACACAGAAGTTAGCTCTTCAGCCTGTGTCCCCAGAGATCACCAGCTCCAGGATGGCAGGCACTTTACCTGCCTGGGTGAAACCCAGTCCCCAACCTGAAGCCTTGCTGGCCCATCTGAGCAGCCTCCCAGAGCCCGAGGGGCTGACATGCCCTTCTAACCCCTGTCCAAAGTTGACAAGCAGCCGGGGTGCCCCGGGTATGGCTCAGCCGCACGACACTAGCCCAGCCAGCCCAGCCCCACGGCCCACACTCCTCCCCGCACCGCTCTGTCTGACAACCTGTCCCAAGCCCTTCACTGTCGGGCTTTGCCCACCCTCTCAAGCCCATCCCCCAGGGAAAAGCTGGGCACTGCCTCTCTATGGGACAACTTGAGCCCCATCTTCTAAGGAGCAGAGGGTTCCTGCACTTGTGTCATGAATGACAAGTGCTCCCTGGGATTGCCTAGAGCAGTTGCAGCAGCCCATGGACCCTGCCCCAAAGACAGGCAGGGGTGCTGCTGAGCACACTAGGTATGGCCAGCCTTGGGATTAGGAGGCCACCAGTGAGCGACTGAGCCATGGCTCTAGACAAGGCAGCTTTATGGACACATGACTGCAGCAGTGGCACAGGGCCCCAAGCTCAGAAGGGCCCACATTTGGTTCACTGGTCTAGTGTTGTCTCATGGGAAGTCTTAGTAACTTTTTAACAAGGAGCGCTGCATTTTCACTTTGCATGGCCACTCCTCACTCCTGGATCCCATGGCCCACTGCGTTCTCTGCTCCCACAGCAGCTCCCAGCACCCAGGAGGCAGGAGCACCCACCTGACAAGGGGCTCCAGCAGGCACCTGGGAACAAGCCCCAGGAACCCCATGGGTCTGTCCCCCAGCAGGACGGGAGCCTGGCCTGGAGCTCTGCAGCAGTACCTTTGGAAGCGTCTCACCTCCAGGCACAGGGCTCCACCTGTGGATGCACCCTAGCCTAGTGCTGATTGGACAGGGAACAGGCACCTGAGCCAGGCTGGACCAATCAGAGCCTGAATCCTGGATCCCATTCATTGGTCTGCACTTCTGAGGCCAGGTGGGACCAGTTCTGTGCTGCAGGCCAAGAGTGGCAGTGTGTCCCATGCCTGTCCCATGATGGGTCCCGCCTCCTAGAGTCCTGGATACTGCTCACCCTTGCTCCCACTGCTACCCCCATCTTCCAACCCAGACTGAGGTGGGCTGGTGGGGGGAGTCGCTCTCCGATGGCCTCCTCAGGCCTTGGGGGGTGTGCACTTCGGGAGGATCCTGCAGCTGGAGCCCATCCCCACCCCCCTGCAGAGAAAACCGCTGCTAGAGGCAAGAGGCAGGTTTACTGAGAGGACAGCCAGCGGCGGGAGTGGCGATGGGAGACTGGAGGGGAAGGGAGAATGCAGTCCTGTGGGTGAGGGGAAGGGGTGGGTGCCGGCCACAGCGTCACACGTCCAGGTCAGGCTGAGAGCCTGGCTTGTCGTAGGCTCTAGTCTTGCGCTGCACGATGCCTGGGCTGAAGGCGGCCCCCAGCGGCCAGTGGCGGACCACGTGCCGGTAGGACGTGTCCAGGCAGTCGAAATAGTTAATGTTGAGCTTCCGGGCGATGTGACGGCCCAGGAATTCCATTTGCTGTGTGGGTGCGGGTGGCAGTCAGCTCTCACCCGGACCGCAGAAGCCCTGCCGCTGCACCCCTTGCCAGATCGCTTCTCCAGCCCTCCCCACCGCTCCAGCGCAAAGGCGGGCCAAGGCCCGCGTTGTATTCCTCCCCTGCCTGTGAAACGGCCCCGTGCTAAGACCCTGCGCAGTGCTCATCCTGTTGAACTGAGGAGGGGAGGGCTGGGGGTGGGCCGGGGCGGGGGACCCACCTCATAGCGCTCCGACAGGTGCACCAGCACCAGAGGCTCCAGTTTGTGGCCGCACAGAACCAGCTGGAAGAAGCACCTTCCGTAGGCTGGCGAGGGGCACGCGGCTCAGCCCGGGGGCTCCTGGAGGCGGGGCTCGCGGAGGGGCAGCAGGCCAGCTTGCCCGCCCCTCCCGGCTCCCAAGTAGCGCCCCCTTCCCTTGTACATCCTCTGCCCGCCCGCCCGCCCGCTGCCCCGCGCGTCACCGTCGGAGCTGCGTGCCAGGCGCACGTAGACCAGGTGCATGGGGCCCTGACACACGGTGTGGCCCTGGATGGAGAAGTGGTACATGCCGCATGTGTGGTTCAGCACTAGGCGGCGCCGCGGCAGCGACGAGATCATGATCCACAGGCCGACGCCCACGCCGTAAGCGGGGAAGCCCCATGTCTGCTGCTTCTGCACCTACGGGCACCACGGGGACCTGCTGAGTGGGCTCGGGGCGGGGCGCCGAGCGGTGGTGGGTCCGGCCTCCGCGGGAGGTGGACCTGTGCGGGGGCAGGCCCAGGGGCTCCGACCTGGCTCACGAGGCCGAAGCTGACAAGGAAGAGGCAGACCACGAAGAGCAGCATCCCCTTCCACAGTGTGTCCAGGTAGTACTCGAGCACAAAGACTGGGGGCGGTGTGGCGGGGCCGCATGAGGATCGCCAGCCCGCAGTCAGCGTCCAGCCTGCGGTTTCTGCGGAGGCCCGCCGCACCCCGGCACCAGCCGGCCCCGCCCCCGCGCCCTGGGCCCGCCCCCACACCCGGCCCCGCCCGGTTCAGGTCCCGCCCCGCCGCCCGCCTAATGCACCGTGGGGCTGCGGCTGTGTGAACGGGTAGAAGCCGTTGTTCTTGAGACGCCTGGCCAGGTGGCGCTCGGTGCAAAAGAGTCCTAGGGCCCAGAGCTGGAAGCGCCTGCCGTGCGAGGTCGTGGGCAGGCCACCGACGCGGCCCTTGGGGGACTGGGCCTGGGCCTGGGTCAGACAGGCCGTCAGCTGGGCGCTCGTCTACCATCGCCCATTACCCGCAGTCACACTCCTACCTGGGAGAAGGAAGTTTCCAGGGCTGCTGTCCAGCAGGGAGCCGGAGCTCTCAGGCAACAGGCAGGAGGGCAACACCAGACGGCGTCCAGGCTGGGCTGCGTCCGAGTTCTAGAAGCTCTGGGTGGCGGATTCTAGAAGGGGGTGTACTATTGACCGCCCGTTCTCTGGAGAGTCCCCTGAGGTGGGCGTGCACTTCCCTGCTAGTCTCCACCCCACCCCACCCCCACCCCGTGTACAGCCTGGTTCGTCCTTACCTGAAGGATGGCGTGGTGGGACATCCAGGCCTAAGATGGACTGAAATTTGTAGGCAGGTCGCCCACACCAAACCCCATGGCTGAGCAGGGCTTCCCCCCGCCCCCTCCCTATGTCTGCCTAGAGCAGCGCCTCACAACCAACCAGTGTGCCTCAGTATCCCTGAGGGACACACATGCACTCAGTCCAAAATTCCAGCCCAGCAGTGAGCAGGCAAGGCACAACAGCCACAGGCGGACTCAGGGGCCTTGGGGAACTACCCACCAAAAAAAACACAGGCTCCAGGCCAGCTGTAGCCCCCAGTGGGTCCCTCAGGTGTACATGCCTGTGCCCTCACCCAAACCCCAAGGACCACACAGAGTTCTTAAAAATGTTTTATTGTAACAAAGCACTCCAACATCCAAAACGGGAAGGGTCAAGGGCGGGCTCCTAGCTGGGGGAGGGCGGGCTAGTGAGCAGCTGCTCCAGGCACCACCGGACTTCCTCTGGGCCCCGGTAGGTCCGCTTCAGGCCCCGGGGAAGGCAGCGGCAGGATTCCAGGTTGAGGTACAGCAAGCCTGGGCAGCTGCTGATCACAGAGCTGTGGGGGTACGGCAGGCATGTGGGCTGAGCCATGGGCTCCCAGAAGGCCCAGGCCCCGGCAGGACTGGCAGGCTAGGGACTGCCACCCAAGTCACTGAGGCCCAATTCCAAGACCCTTGGTATCCCCAAGGCCGACCCCCCCCAAGCAGGGGCTTGGCCAGTATGAGCTCCCCTTTTGGAACTGGCAAGGAGGCAGGACGGGGGACAAACCACACTGGCTCCAAGGGACTGAGGGAGGGGTGCTGACCTGACCGTGCCTGGTGTGACCCGGGTGCCCCTGAGGTTGAGGGAGCACAGGGCTGGGTGTGAGTGGCCAGGGGTGCCAGAGAAGGCAGCTAGGGCCTGCTCCAGGTCCTTCTCGCTGAAGCCCTGGCCACTCAAGTCCAGTTCCCGCAGAGTGTGGCACCACTTCCGGGTCAAGAGGGGGCTGCCCTCCTTGGCTAGGGTCAGCCCGTCCGACATGCCATACAGGCCCAGATGGAGCTGCTGCAGCTCTGGAGGTGAGAGGGGTGGGCATGAGCTGCAGGCAGGCAAGGGTCCCCACATCGCATTTGCCCAGCAGCCACCCCCAGGAAGAGCTGACCCTGACATGGCAAGTGACACAGGCCAGCAGGTGTAATTCGGGAACAGCCACGCAGATCCAGCAGGCGCAGGTTGGAGGAGCCATGGAGCAGGCGGCCCAGGGCCTCATCGCTCACAGAGCTGCAGGTGGGGCCGGCAAGGCAGAGCTCTTCGAGGTTGGGGAAGCCTGGGCCAGGAGTCACCACACGTCCGGAAGGTTTGGGCAGCCACATCAGGTTCAGCAACCGCAGCACCTGGGAGCAAAGCCCAGGCTGCAGGTGGGGTGGGAGTGACAGGTGGGAAAGGTGGGGCGGCAGGTACCTGCAGCTGGGGACAGCCTTTCTGCAGGGCCTCCACAGGCAGCTGGAGGGGGCTGTTGTTGCGGTTGATGCCTGAGCTCACCTCCAGGACCTGCAGCTGGGGGCAGCAGCCACCCTGTGGCGGGGGTGGGGGGGGGGTGGACACGGGCTCAGTTGCCTGGCAGTCCCTGGCTCAGCACCCCACTCTGCTCCTGCCTGTAACCAACCTACCAGCAGTGCACCCAAGATGGCTGTTGTCTGGGAACTGTAGGTCAGCCACAGCTTGCGCATTCGTGGCCCCACCTCCTCCAAGCAGCTCACCACGGCTGTGGATTCCACCTGGGGACCCAGCACAGGAGTACCTGTCACCTTGGCCCAGGCTTCTTTGGGGCCCCTGGGGACGAAGGGCTCACCATAGAGTGCTGTATGTCCAGGCTGTGGAGCTGGGGGCAGGCTCTGGCCAGCATGACCAGAGTGTCAGGGGTCACACCATGGCAATCGGAAAGCTTGAGGAAGGTGAGCCGAGGACAGGACTCGCTAACCAGCTGTAGAAGACAGAGGACCAGCAGATTGGGGGAGGGCAGGATGTCCACAAGGGAAAGACACCCATGGCTGGTGCCACTCTACTGCCTCAGCTATGACCTCCTCTCTCCCCAGATGCTCACGCTTCTGACACTTCCCTGCTGGAGAAAACAGGAAAGGAGAACCTGGCAGGCATCCCCATGGGACAGCTTTGGGTCCCCTGGTGCCTCATCCACTCCCTGGAAGTACTGGGCAACCGCAGTGGCACAGCTGGCGTGCAGGGCAGCCTCGAGCTCTCACCTTTAACACGGGGTGCACCCGGGACTTCCAGTGGATGAGGGTCAGCTTCTGGAGCTGTGAGAACCTGTGAGGACAGCAGAGGCAGAGCTGCGGAGTGTGCGAACACTCCCTCTTCTGTCAGCATCCTCCCCACCCATCACCTGGGAGTAGGGAAAAGGAAGGTGCCTGGGGCTTGCCACACAACACAGGTGCAGTGACGGGGTCCGGAAAAGAGGGAGCTCCTCACCGACTGGGCATAAGGCACTCCAGGGAGGCAAGGAGCTTCTCTTCCGCCTTGGCTCCGCCAGCTTTGCTCCCACCTTTGGTGGGCCTGCCTGCCAGTGGGGGCGACAGGGTCACGGTGTGCCAGAGAGCTGGCTGGGAGGCAGCCTCGTGCCAGCGGCGGCACACGCGTGCAGCCCTGGAAGAAAATTTCTGCTGAGGTGCTGGCCCTTTTGTGACCGATGCCTCCCTACGGGCGGCCGCAACTCTTAGAACAACGCAGCGGACACCTCAGCTCCAAGTCAGGCCCCTGTGGCTCCAACTGGACCCACCCGAGAGACTGCGCTCTCTGACACCCACGCGTACGCGCTTAGACACTTTCGTTCTCTGCCACCCGCTCGTGGCAACAGGTCAGCCTGAGCCAAGCCGCTGCGCCCGATGGGCCCGGGGTACCTGCCAAGGAAGGGCAGGGGCCCGTCGGCCGCCACCAGCAGCCCGAAAATCTGCAGCAGGATTTCCAACGGAATGCGGTCGCCCCAGCCCGGGTCGGGTGCGTGCTGCGGCGCGGAGGCGGGAGCGGCTCTGGGCCTGGCCTTGGACGCGGCGGCGCGGGCCCCGGGGGGCGGCAGCCGCGGAGCGCGGCGGGCGGTGCGCCTGTGCGCGCGGGCGCGGGCGGGCCCCGGGCCGGGCAGCACCAACAGCATGCTGTCCGACTGCAGCAGGTGGTACCCGGAGCCGCTCGGCGCCAGCTCATCCCACCACCAGTCCTCGGCCGAGCGGCCCCGAGCGCCGGCCGGTGGCGCACCCCGGACGCGGCGCCGGGCCCGCCGGGCCGCCCTGGGAGCCATAGCCGCCCGCAGCGCCCTAGGTCCCGCCCCAGTGGAGCGGAAGGGGCGGTGCGGTGCCGGAAGGGGCGGGACTTCCGCCGGCGGCCCACGCGGGGGGCGGGCCGGCCCTGGGTTTCCCGGAGGTCCCCGCCGTACATTGGAACCCTTGGTGTGGTCCAGCCGCATTCCCGTCCCACCGGCCCTGGGTCGGGGGCGAGGCCGAGGCCCTGGGCTGGAGGCGGCGCCTTCGCAGTGTAGCGGGACAGCCGGCCGCCGGGTCGGGGAGCGCGCGGGAGCCGGACGCGGAGGCTCGGGGACCGCGGTGCCCTGGGCATCTCTCGGCCCCCGCCTGACGCAGCGAGGGCGGCGCCCGCCGTGGTCCCCCCTTTCAGTTCCCCCCTCGGCGCAGCCGGCCTGACTCCCACGGGAACCCTGGATTCTTCAGGTGGGCTTAGAAGCCGCCACGCCAGGCGTGGCTCCTGAGAGGTGCCCCTGTCCCCGGGTCCTTGTCCCCATGTTCGTTTTGGGGTGAGGGCGGTGGTGGTCTGGGCAACTCAGGCCGAAAGCCAGCTCCCTCTTTCGTCATCTTCCCCTGGGGCCGGCTTCCTGCTTCCCTCCCTGACGGCTTTGCTCTGCGCTGACCCGGACACGGCGGCTGGTGCTCCCTGGCCTGCTTTGGCTCCTCCTCCCCCCAGCCCCCGGGCACTCTCCACTTTCCTTGGTTGTGGCGGTCAGTCCCTCTTCTTACGCGTCTCTGTTGTGATCCCGCAGGCGCGTCTGTTTCCTTCAGGCTACAAAAGGTCTTCAGTTTCCAGAGAAGAGGAGGCTCGCCTTCTTTGGACCTCGGTGGGGAAGGAGGAACCTGGCTGTGACCTTTGCTCAGTCCTGGAGGGTCCAGCCTTGGCTGAATGGCTGCAGCCCCGCTGGGCCGTCTGGTGCTGACCCACCTGCTGGTAGCCCTCTTCGGCATGGGCTCCTGGGCTGCTGTTAACGGGATCTGGGTGGAGCTGCCTGTGGTGGTAAAAGACCTTCCTGAGAGTGAGTGGGAGTGCGCCCTGGAAGGTGGGCTGCTGCCACTTTGTCCCTTAACATCCTGCCTCTGATATGGCCTCCTCCCTTCCATGCAGGTTGGAGCCTTCCCTCATACCTCTCTGTGCTTGTGGCACTGGGGAACCTAAGTCTGCTGGTGGTGACCCTGTGGAGACGGCTGGCCCCGGGCAAGAGCGAGCAAGTCCCCATCCAGGTGGTGCAGTCACTGAGTGTGGTGGGCACAGCCCTGCTGGCCCTGCTGTGGCACCAGGTGGCAACAGTTGCAGGGCAGTACCACTCCGTGGCCTTCCTGACGCTGGCCTTGGTGCTGGCTCTGGCCTGCTGTGCCTCTAATGTCACTTTCCTGCCCTTCCTGAGCCACCTGCCGCCTCCCTTCTTGCGGTCCTTCTTTCTAGGTCAGGGCCTCAGTGCCCTGCTGCCCTGTGTGCTGGCCCTCGTGCAGGGCGTGGGCCACCTTGAGTGCCCGCCAGCACCCACCAACGGCACCCCTGCGCCCCCCCACAACTTCCCAGAGCGTTTTCTTGCCAGCACTTTCTTCTGGGCACTGACCGCCCTTCTGGTCACTTCGGCTGCTGCTTTCCAGGGACTCCTGCTGCTGTTGCCGTCACCACCATCCGTGCCCGCAGGGGGCCCAGGGCCTGGCCTGCGGGTGGGAGCCCCAGGAGTGGAAGAGGAGGAGGGGGAGGCGGCCTTGCCACTGCAGGAGCCTCCGGTCCAGGCAGCGGGCACCATGCCCAGCCCAGACCCTGAGGCCCCTCGGCTGCTGTCTGCCCACAACGCCTGCCTGCTGGGCCTGTTGGCTGTCACCAATGCACTGACCAATGGCATGCTGCCTGCCATTCAGAGCTTCTCCTGCCTGCCCTACGGCCGCCTGGCCTACCACCTGGCCGTGGTGCTGGGCAGTGCCGCCAACCCCCTCGCCTGTTTCCTGGCCATGGGCGTGCTGTGCAGGTGCATAAAGGGCCTTAAGGCCACTCGGGGTTGGACCTCGGGCGGGACCCAGTCATGGCACAACCAGCCCTGAGTTTCTGCTTACCTTTGGCAGGTCCCTGGCTGGGCTGGGCAGTCTGTCTCTGCTGGGTGTGCTCTTTGGGGCCTACCTGATGACTCTGGCAATCCTGAGCCCCTGCCCGCCCCTATTGGGCACCACTGCAGGGACGGTCCTTGTGGTAAGTATGCTGGGGACACTGAGGCAAAGAGGGCTACAGACGGGAGGTACACCTTAGAGCCGGATGTGTCAAGCTCAGCCGGCTGCTGTGTACCCTCCCAGGTGCTGTCGTGGGTGCTGTGTCTGGGGCTGTTCTCATACGTGAAGGTGGCCGCCAGCTCCCTGCTGCATGGAGGCGGCCGGCCGGCCTTGCTGGCAGCTGGTGTGGCCATCCAGCTGGGCTCCCTGCTTGGTGCTGTCGCCATGTTCCCACCCACCAGCATCTACCATGTGTTCCGCAGCGGGAAGGACTGTGTGGACCCATGTGGACCGTAAATCTGGCCAGGTGGGGACCGCACTCCGCCTCACCCATCTTCAGGCTGGGGCCGTCACAGTGCCTGATTGCCCACGGCCCTGGAGGCCCACTCCACGCGGTGCACTCGCATGTGTACCTGCACACTCCACAGGAGGCCCTGGCACTTGGGCCAGGCGGGGAACGCAGAGCGGGTCCAGAGTCAGGGCCTGACTAGGGCTGTGGCCCTGGCCCTGGGACCTGCATGGGATTTGCACAGTAAAGCATTTTTGTTCCGTTGAGTCTGAGCTGCTGATCCCAGGGACATCTTTGCTGTGAGGACAGGCTTCCTCTGAGCTACAGCAGCGGCCTGGCTGTGCAGGAGCCTGCCACCCCCAGGCTGCTCTCCTGGGTCCTGGGACTGTGCCCTCTGAGCCCAGGACTGTTCCTCCCCTGAGACCTGCCCAAAGGCCAGCTTCCAGTGCCAGGAGCCTGGGCCAAGAACCCACACAGGCTTCAGCAGTCATGGGGTATGGTACCCACCCAATGCCAGCCCACTTGGCATCTTTAGCTGAGTGGCGGGGCCTCTTCCCAGCTGGACCACTCCTCCACACTCCACTCCACTCCTCGAACCACACAGTGGGCTGAGCTAGCCGGGCACGAGGGTCTGGCAGGATAGGCTGTCCCCTCTTTGTGACCTGAGCGCCGTGGCCCATTTGCCTGCTGCTCTGTGGGGGGAATCCTGCTAGGGGATTTGCAGCAGGGGTTTATTGCAAGGCCCAGGCTCACGGGGGTGGGGTGGGGTGGGGGTGGGGGGTGGCGCCTCACTCAATGAGGCTGCGGTGTAAGGTTTCAGCCAATCTCAGGACCCTTCTGCTCAAGAGCAGTGTCCCCTTCCCTGAGCCACCAGCCTCCAGTTTCTGGCTCCTTCTGCAGTCAAACCCCAAAGGCCCCAAACTCTGTTCAGGCAGATGTGGCATCAGCTGCCTTCTGCCTGTGCCCGTCCTGGGACCACAGCTGGGTCCTTGCTTGTTGTCATCTGTGGCAGTGAGCTTCTGCACCAGCCTGGCCTGGGCTGAACCAGGAGGTTTTCCCACAAGGGCGATAGGGAACCAGAATGAGCACCGGAGCCAGGCAGGAAGGATGGAGGCTGCGGAGGGACGGGGACTCCCGGGAGAGCCAGGAACCTGGGCTGTGATGGGTGGCTGGCCTGGCATGAGACCCCATTCTCGCAGACGGGGGGCCCTGCTTCTGTAGGGGAGTCCTGCGGCCACAAGGAGCGGGGAATGTGGGCGCTGGGAGCAGCGGCCCCGTGCCTGCCGCGCCAGCTCCTCCTGTGGTCTGCAGTGCCCGGTGCCCCTGGTCCTTGCCTTGGTCTGCACATGGGCCTTGGAAGGCTTCGTCTTCTCCCCCGCTCCCTTCACCCTCCCTGCCTTGCCAGGACCAGCTGAGCATGAGGGAGTCCCCAGCGGGAGGGAACGATCCGCAGGTCTTGACCATTGGAGCCTCTCATCTGGGGTTCCATGAAGCCCTTGGTGGGGATACTCCCCAGCGGCTCAGACACAGCCCAGCCCTGAGGACAGGAGGCCACCCATCAGTCCCTAGTGACCCAGGGTTGGGTGCTGCAGAAGCCACCTTTGGTGATGGTGGGTGGAGATTCAGAGGGAAGCGGTCAAGGGGATGGGGTTGGTGGCTTGGCCGTGGGCCTCCTCACACCCCCTCTGACTGTCCTTGTCAGTCAGCACCCCTCCCCTGCCCGCCCTGGGGCTAGAGCTGGTGGAGCTCCCCTGGTTCCTTCCTCCCGTCCCTCCCATCCGGCAGTGATCAAAGGCACTTATGGAGCCTTTGCCAGGTGTACCAGTCCCGAGGGCCACGTGGTTTTCTGGAGGGGGTATGTGGCCCTGAGAGGGGGCCCAGGGCTGGGGGTGGGTGGCTTGGAAAGCCCTGCCTTTTTTTTTTTTTTTGAGGGCAGTGTCACTAGCCCTCACATGTGGGACCGAACCAGGGCTGCTGGCTTCCAAAGCCAGCGCTTAACCACCGTACCACTCGGCCGGCCCAAGCCACTGCCCTTTGAAGTCTCCAGGGCCTTCCTGTCAGTGCCCTATAGGAAACAGGGCAGGGGCCTAATAACAAGGGGAGGAAGACGCCGCCCGCACACCCTTCCCGCTCATGGCTGCCCAGGACAGGCCAGTGGCCAGGGAGGCAGAACACCCACCGCGCCAGGCCCCTCGGAGCTGGGCCCTGCCCCCAATGCCCTTTAGGGCATGTGTACTTCCCACTGGACAACAGGTGGCAGCCGCTGTGAGGTTCAGCCCTGCCCGAAGGGCCTCTCAGGCCAGGGGCTGGGGGACTTGAAGGAGACCCCAAGGGGAGGCTGTGGCCAAGGTAAGACCTAAGGTGCCATGTTGTCCCCAGAGGGCAGCCCCCTGGGTGACAGCAAAGTCTGAGCCACAAGGGACACTGCTGCACATCCCACTACCAGAAGCAGGCCCCCCAGTTCCTCAAAATGAAACAAGGGCCTGCTAGGTCACGGCCACAGGCAGCCTCCTTTCCCAGGTGTGGCCACCTCACCTGAGACAGCGTTGAGTGCCGGGACAGGCCCCCGGCTTTGGGCGGAGGACTCGAGGTAGGGCCTTCACCTTCCTTCAGTCCTGTACTTAGCGCACGGAGGCCTTCGGCAGGCATGTGTCCCAGTGTGGCTGTGCAAGTGGCAGCCCCTGGGCGAGAGAATGGTCCTATCCCCACCGCCTGCCTTTGGGGACAGGACGATGGTCCTTTAAGGGACTCCATCTCCTCCATGGGATTCCAAGAGACCTGCTAGCTTCTGTGGCTCTAGAAAATGGGCGTGTGGGAGTGGCTGGGCCCCTTGCCAGGGAATGGGCACAGGTCAGCAATTCCAGAATCTCACTCAAGCCAGGCCCTCTGCCCCAGCAAGCCTGCTTCCATGGCCATGGGGCCACTTGGGCTTTCCCCACCCCAAGCACTGGCCTCAATTCTCCCCAGTGCAGTTTCAGGGGCTTGGAGGCCACTGGGGTTCTGGTGGGATGTTCTTGGCAGAATCCCCTGCCCCCCGATCCAGTTCATGGCCCTTACAGAGGGAAGAGTGTTCCATGACTAAAGCCCCTCAAAGACGGCAACCCCATCCCTGTGACCCCAGTGTGCTGATCCCCAGGACAGGCCCACACTTTCCCCTTATCTGGGGCAGGTCATGCCCCTCCCCCCACCCTGGATAGCCCTTTAACGCCTGACACATGGTGCAGAGAACCCCACATCCATGTCGCTGCCCAAGATGCCCCTGTTGTGGAAGTTTCCTTCAGTTCTGGCTCTGCAGTTGTCAGGCTCTTCCGTCTCTCAGCCGTGGGAAATTCTACGTAACAATGTCCATCCTCCCACCCACAGTGGTTGAACTGGAGCAAGTCAGGGTCCACCATGAGCTCTGTCTTGGGGCTGTCAGTCATCCCAAATACTCAGGGAGCTCATGTGAGAATGAAGGTGCACCAGAGGCAAGCAGAGTGAGGTGGAGCAAGGCAGAGTCAACTCCATCTTGGGTCGCCTGGATCCAGCTGTGTCTGAAGCTTGCACAAGTTATGGAGACCCACGTCCCATGCTTGTTTGAGCAAAGGCGAGTTGGGTGCCATCTGTCACAGTTGAGGGAGTGGTGAAACCCTCTCGCGTCCCATCCTTGAAGCCTGTGGAACAGCAGACCTTTGGACACAGCTCCGTCTCGTCTGTTTATGACCTAGTCGCATATCAGCCTTACACATGAAGTTTTATAAAATACAGATGTCTGGCGTCTGCTGCATTTATTTTTTTTTTTTATGTAAGTTGCTTTATTTATGTTTTTGCCTATATTCTTGGCATTTGATGTATATAATGCCTCAGGGTTTTTACATATATCATCATTTTTTTCCAATAAAAATTTACACAATTTTTAATGAGTAAAAATTATTCATATTTATAAATCAGATGTAATGTTCCCTGTCTTCTCTGAAAACAGGTTTACTCGTGGCCCTTGAGATCTTGTCCACGTTTTTAAAAAATTTTTATCTTTTATTATTTATTAAGTTTTATTATCTTGGCGTGTCCCAGAAACAACCAATTTTGTTTATCAGCTGCATTATTATTTTGAACTCTCCCCAGACCTCTTACAGTTGAAAATGTTGGGTGGTAAGTTAGCCACCCCGCAGAGTCTGTCACTTCCGTTTGGCCTGAGGCTCTGAAGTCAGTGCCAGCTGGAGGCTCCTCTGGAGGACAGCCTCAGAGCCCTAGACAAGGACGGAACTGGGCCCTTCAGGTCTCCTCCCTTCAGAGATGGACTCGACACAGCTCATGCTGCTGCTGCTCAGAAGCCTTTCAGCAGGGGCACAGGCTGAGTTGGCGTTTCCAGCCTGTCTCCTGGACTGTTCACCCCGAACCCCGTAGCCAGCAATTGATAACAGGACCATATGAGCAGATGAGGGAAAGGCTACTGTGACCATTTGTCAGAACACAGTGGATGCTGTTTAATGTTATGTTTCCTGAGTACAGAAGGAGGCGGCCCCTTTCTCGCCAAGCTCCCTGGCCTGAAACATATGACAGAGACCTCAACCTGACGTAACCAGGCTGCAGGTGTGCTCGTGGCCGCCGTGTCTGCACACACTGTATTGCAATCCTTTCTTTTTCTGGAATATATCTTTTTAGTGATGGAATATCTAGTCAATTCTGTTTTACTGTTGACACCTGTAATCCACATCAATTTACTACACTCCTTCTGTAAGCTGAAAGGCAACCTTTTTATTTTTATTTATTTATTTATTTATTTATTTATTTATTTATTTATTTTTAAAAGATTTTACTGGGGCATTGGGGAGGGAAACCATTGGGGAATTGGGGAAGGGGAACAGACAAGTTGCTGTCTTTTTGTTCTTCAGTCTAGTTGTGGAGGACATCGCTTCACTGGCCCATGTTGGTACTATCGTTGCACTCTTCCCAGCTGAGGCAGTTGCTCACTGGCTATTGGACGGCCGCTCATGGCAGCTCACGAAAGTGCATGCCAGCTGCTGGCCGGCCCCACTGCAGCCTCCGCCGTCACTGGCAACTCTTGGCAGCCCAGCTCCAGGTCGAGCTGTTCACCATCTTAGCTGTAGAGGGCACAGCGTCACTGGCCCTCCTGCAGGATCCGAACCGGGGTCCTGCTCCCCAGAGCTGGCTTCCCAAGCTAACTCTTAACCAAGGCGCCACTTGGCTGGCCCAAAAGACAACCTTTTTCAATAAAGCTCATTCTCACTGACTTACTCCATATCCAGACTCTTACTGAGACTGTCCTTACTTTTCATGGCAATATAGATATTTCCACAGGTTCAGCAAGCGTCTGTTCTCCTTTTCACCAAGATATATTGGAAGCTGGCGCTGCACCCCTGGCTTGAGGCTGCCACCTGCCCACGTGGCACGTTACTCTGGTCTGATCCGACATTTTTGCAGGACTTGTGCAGACCTTAAAGAGTCAATACCTACAAAATGCTCTAAGGGTTTTGCGGATTCTGGGCATTGCAGGTGATCAGGAAGGTCACTTCCTACCAGCCCCAGGAACCGAGAAATTTGCCCCCAAAATGGTAATTGTGTTTCTCACTGTGGGATAACAAATAACAGAGGGTTTTGAGAGTCTAACCTGAGGTGTCTTATGAAAACCAGCAGCAAAGCAAACTTAAGGGGTTAGTATGTGAGCACTTGTGGCACCCAGGGAAATAACTGGGCCGCGCTGACTGAGATCAGCCTCATTTTATGGTCTAGACAGATCTCTGTTTGACATCTTTTCTTTAAACAAAAGGGTTGGGGAAACAGTGATGAAAATTTAAACCTTTGGAGTAAACGAAATATATGACTGTACTTCCAATGAGAAACCACACGTTGTTTGGCATCTGCCCTCTGGGTCACCTGATTCCCACTCTGTTGGGCCCCTGCCTGTCCCCCTTTGAGCTGTTTGACAGGCCTGGAGATTGTAGATGACCAACAGCAATGCAAACACTTCCTTTTTGTAGACATGCAAATAAATTTGGTCCACTGGAGAGTGAATTGTTTTTTTTTCCTGTGGAAAAAGCAAATCTCCATCTGTTTTAAAATTAATTTCAGCATCCCTTCACTCCATATAAATCCGTGGTTTTGAACTTTTCCTTTGAACTCATAACCACTTTCCTGGTTCTTTCATTAGTCAATGACTTAGATAACCCCGTGACACACTGTACTAGTTTCCTAGGGCTGCTGGAAAAAATTACCACAAACTTGGTGCCTTACAAATATGGAAATTCATTCTGCTACAGTGCTAGAGGCCAGAAGCCTGAAATCAAAGTGTTGGCAGCGCTGGTTCCTCCTGGAGGCTTGGAGGGGAGCATCTGTTCCAGGCTTCTCTCCAGCTTCTGCAGGCTGCCAGCCATCCTTGGCGTTTCTTGGCTTGTGGCCACGTCACTCCGGTTTCTGCCTGACTTTTCCTCTGTGTCTCAGACCTCCTTCTCTTTCTCTCATAAGGACCCCAGTCATTGGATTTAAGGCCCGTCCTCATCCAGGATGATCTCAGTTAGAGAAGCTTAACTATATCTGTAACAACCCTATTTCCAAATCAAGTCACATCACAGATTCCTAAGCTTAGAACTTGGACATATCTTTTGAGGGGGATGTTGTTCAATGGTTATACACATATTCATTTTATATTTGTGTGAGTCATGTTTTTTTTTTTTTTTAAAGATTTTATTAGGGAATTGAGGAAGGGGACCAGACAAGTTGTTGTTCTTCAGTCTTCCTTGTGGAGGGTGCCAGTCGCCATCTGGCTTCCCGTCGGCAGCTTGTAGCCTCTAAGCCCAAGGTGCTGTGTTCAACCTTAGTTGTGGGTGGGTGTAGCCACCATCCCGTACCCAGCAACCTTGTTGTTAAGAGCGCATGCTCTAGGGCCGGCTAAGTAGTACGTTGGCTAAAAGCGGGCTTGGGACGCCAGCTCTGAGCAGCAGGGCCCTGGTTCAGATCCCACATATGAGGGCCAGTGACACTGCCCTCTACAGCTAAGATGGTGAAAAACAGCTTGACCTGGAGCTGGGCTGTGTGAGTCTCCGGGCGACCGCGTAGCTGCAGTGCCTGCTGCAGTGGGCTGCCATAGGCTACAGTGAGTGGCCAGCAGCCAGCGTGAGAGGCCGGCAGCCAGCGTGAACTACCAAGAGGCGCTGTGAGCGGCTGTCCAGAGGCTGGCGACCAATCTGCTTCAGCCGGGAAGAGTGCAATGACGATTCCAACATAGGCCAGTGAAGCGACGCCTTCCACAATTAGACTGAAGAACAAAAGGACAGCAACTTGGGGCCGGCCGAGTGGCGCAGTGGTTGGGCGCTGCCTTGGGAAGCCAGCAGCCCCAGTTCGGGTCCCACATATGAGAGCCAGTGACACTGCCCTCAAAAAAAAAAAAAAAAAAAAAAAAAAAAGGACAGCAACTTGTCTTTTTCCCTTCCCCAATTCCCTAAAGCTGCTCCCCTCCCCCAAAACCCCAACAAAATCTTTAAAAAAAAGAGCACACGCTCTATCCACTGAGCCATCTGGGTGGCTGCTCAGCTCAAGGTGCCAAGTTCAGTCTTAGTTGCTGGTGGGCATAGCCCACCATTGAACAGGCAATCTTATTGTTACAGCTGAGCCATCCTGCCACCTGTTGGGAGCTCAAAGACAGCTCAGCTCAGGCACAGTGTTCACTGGCCCATCTGGGAATCGAAATGGCGGCCCTATTGCTCAGTGCTCACGCTGTAAGCCAACTCTTAACCAACTGAGCCACTTGGCCAGCACCGGGAGTCAAGCTTCTTAATGCACACACTGCGTCTCTTTTTTCTTTAACAGCAGTTTTGGAGACTCGAGAGTCTGGAAACACTGGGGTGCTGGGAGATTCGGAAGATGGGCTTGGGAATGGGACACAGATGGGGAGGCCTGGAGTGGAAGGCGACTGGAGTTTGAATGGAACAAGAGTGGTAGTCACTTTGGGAGAGATTTTCTTGGTTCCCTGGGGCCCAGCAGTTCCTGTTTGAAGGAACCAACTCCACACAGCAACACCAGGGGTGGGGGCAACCCTATTCAGTCCAGGGCCCTGTGCCCTGCCATGCAGAGGGAGGCCCCGCAGCAGCCTGGGACAGGAGCCCAGGGCAGTACTAGGGTCCTTTGATGTGGAAATAGGGCAGAGATCATTTCTTTGTCCGTGTGGAGGTGGGAAACTGCTCTACCTTGTTCCCGAAGAGCAGCCCTCCTCTCAACCCCCATTCCCAGCCCCAGGGTGGCTCAGGCTTCCAGCAGAGTGCCTGTTACCAGGTGCAGCACAGGCTTATTTTCCCAGCTCCCCTTGCTGTTGTCACTTCCTAGATGCCCCAGAGGCGTTTCTGTGTCCACCTACACTATTTCCAGGCCTTAGGTGGGGGGGTTAGGGAACATTCCAGAAAGCCTGGTCCTAGGAGGCGCTTGAGATCCACTGTGTCAGGACTTGGCCCGGACAACGGTGACCCGGTTTTGAAGAGAGACCAAGTTCTACTCCTCCTGGCAAGTGGGCAAAAAATACCGTTGAGGACAGCTGTCTGCATTCAGCCAGGGCATAGAACCTGGCATTCGCTCCGCTGGAGGAGGTGGGAGCAAGTTGATTCTGAGGCATGCTGCAGCAGAAGACACGTGAGAGCAGGCCGTGGGGAGTGGGGTGGTGGTCCTGCCTTTGCAGAAGCTCCCTGGCAGAGGTGAGCCTGGAGTAGGCCAGCGTGTGTGTGAGTGCGGGGGGAGCAGCACTGGCTTGGGCTGGGAGGGTCTTGGAGAGGATGGGCTGGCAGGTATGGAGGGTCTGGTCAGGAGGAAGCTTTCTCCGTGGGCATGGCCTCCCCTGAGCTCACAGTTCCGGGCGTGGTTACTGACCGGCAGCTTTCCAAGCCACCCGGCACACAGCAGGTGCAAACAAACATCATTCGCTTCGAGCCAAGAGAACATCGCTCGCTGCGCGGAACAAGGAGCTGGGTTAGGTCGTGAGCTACAGCCTCATTCTGCAGCGAGGAAAGCAAGTCGTGAAGCAGTTCGCAGCCATAACCTCCCCTGGGGTGCCGTCCTCTTCCCCGCTTCCGCCCGTGTTGGCAGCTCCTTGGGGTGCGAGTGAGCTGACGAGCCTTCAGTCGGGGTGGGAGACGGCCCCTCAGAGCGGCAGGGATGACGGATCGGCAGCGGCCCGGCTGGGGCTCTAGTCCCGGCCGCTGCAGACCTTAGCCCGACACCTAGGCCACGGAGGACCGCCAGGGGGCGCTGCGCAGCCGCGGACGCGGGCAGGTGGGCGTGGCTCCAGTCCCCGCCCATCACCGCCGGGGCGGGGGCGCGCGTGCGCACTGCGTCCCTGCCGCGGGGGCTGCTGGGCGGGGCGGCGCGAGCCTGCGCCGAGCGGGAGCCGAGCGCGGCTGGAAACATGTGGCGACCGGTGAGTCCCCGCCGGACGCGGCCCGCGCCCCTCCCACGGCCTGTGTCAGCGCGCCGCCCGGGCCCGTCAGGGCTCCGAGCCCCGAGTCCTCGCACGCCCAGAGCTGCCTTGTCCCGGGCCGCGCGAGGGGCCCCGTCACCCCGGGGACCCCGTCACCCCGGGCCCGGTCACCCCGGGCCCCGTCACCCCGGGCCCCGTCACCCCGGGCCCCCGTCACCCCGGGGACCCCGTCACCCCGGGCCCGCCCCGCCCGCCGGCCCCGTCACCCCGGGCCCCGTCACCCCGGGCCCCGTCACCCCGGGGACCCCGTCACCCCGGGGACCCCGTCACCCCGGGCCCCGTCACCCCGGGGACCCCGTCACCCCGGGCCCGCCCCGCCCGCCGGCCCCGCAGGGCTCGTGCAGGGGCCCTTCACAGCCCTCAGACTCCCCGTAACCCAGGCCCTGCTGGGGGACGCTGGGTGCCGCCGAGGAGCCACCGCAGAGCGCCTTTCCCGCACCCCCCGGGTTCCCCCGGTTCAGGAGCGGCCTCGCCGAGAGGGGAGCGCCGCTCAGAGCCCCTCCGCCATCGGCACCCCTTCCCCAGAGCGACGCCTCCGCCCTGCCTCCCGGGCCCAGGGACCCCTCCGCCGCCCCCGTGTCCGCGGGAGACCCTTTCCCTGCTCATTGCAGAGCCCTCTTGCCCTGGTCACCGGCCGTCTCACGTGGCCCTGAGCCGACCCTGCCCCTGCCTCTCCGGAGATAAGAGGACTTTGGGCAGCGGAGGGCGGCCTTCTCTCTGGTGGGCTCAGGGGCAAGCGCCCACTCCCGCCCGGCCCTGTGCTGCCTGCCCGGCTCCTGCGGCCTGTGACCCTGAGAGGAGCCGATGACGTTCCACCTCTGCTCCTTGGCTGGGCCTCCCACCTGTTGCATCTGTGCAGTTAGGCGCCTTTCAAACCGGGTGCTGTAATTATTGACCAGATCTTACCCGCTCCTCCCACACACACACACACACACACCCCGCAAGAATCTGGCCCTTTCCTCATGGGGTTTAGAGTTGAAGACACGGAGGGGGTTCATCAGCATTTTCAACTTGAGGTTTTCCGTAGAGCTCGTATTTTTCCAGTAAGCAGAGCCTGTAGATGTAGATACTAATAAGACCAATACGCTTCCATGGACCTTTGTGGCTCGCAGCTCTGGTACTGAGGGGTATTTTGTGGGCTGAGATGATGAAGCAGTGACTCTGCGAGTCAGGCAGAGAGACACTGAGTTGGCCTTTAGGACAGCACTTGACAGTTTATAAAGTTTCTTTACGTACTCGGGTCACTGAATCCTCCAAGGAGGGGGCGGATGAGCAGACTGACACCCAGAGTGGGATGGGGCCCGGTAGGCTTCTGAGTCCTGGCAGGGTCATAGGCCCTTGGAAGAGAAAAGGCCGGGTGTTCGTGGCCCTCAAGGCCACCTCTCCTGCCTCGCACTCCTAACTAACCACAGGACCTTTCTGTGCCTTGCTTTCCCCCTGCTGAGGTGCATAGGGCTGTTAAGGTTTTCGTGTAGGCTTTCCGTCACAGGAGTCGCTGGGAGACTCAGCGGCTGCTGCTTACTGCTGTGCGCTGGCTTGTCTGCAGTGGCCTCTCATCTTCCTTCTGATTTGCGATCTGATCTACAGGGTGTTAGGAAAACACGACTCCGCGGGGGCCTGCTACATGACCACACACGCTCCTGCTTCTGTGCTGAAGTTCACATGAAGTTTGTGAGCTTTGTAATGTCTGTTTGAGTTACTACTCACTCTTTTTTGCTGCTTTGTGGTTGTTAGCTGAGTTCCAATGAGCCCTCGGTTCCTGCAGACATACTGGGCACACACTCCACACACTAGGGAAGCGTGGGAGGTGGGGCATCTTGTCCAGACTGGGGCTTTGGGAATGAGACGGTGCTGGGGCGAGGGTTAGCCCGGACCGGCCAGGCAGGCCGGGGCTTGTGCCCGTCTTGGTGAGAAGGAGCTTGGGTGTGGGAGGGCGTCCTGTCTCCAGGCTCACTCTGGTACTCAAGCTCTGGGTGTGGTCTGGATTATATGTGATGCAGTGGAAATTGCCCTAGGCTGGTTCCTGGGAGGTTTGGTTGCAGGCTTGGTCCTGCATGACCTCCTTGGGCATTGGAGATGTCTCCTGTGTGATGGGGACACTTTGGGAAGCACTGGGCATCCCACGCGGGAAGGAGCCTGTGGGCCCCTGTTTGGGCTGTGGGGCTGGCAGCACGAGGCCTCACCCCTGGCCTCCCGTCCAGGGCCATGCTGCTGCCATCTCGCCTGACTGTGGCCTTCCTGCCTGTTGCTCAGCTAGCCTCCTTTCTCCGGCCACATGGGCTCCAGCTCATTCTGTGTTTACAGCGCCTATCTCAGCCCAGCAAGCCCCATGGAGTTGCTGCTTTGTGTAGCATGTCTAGCCACATCCTAGAAGTACAGACATGATGGAGGTGGGCCCTGCCCAGTCTGGTGGGGAGACAGACTGTACACTAACAGTCATTCCTGTGTGATAAGGACAGTGGGAGAGGCATGTACCAGGTGCAGGGGTGGAGACAAGATGGGGATGCTGGTGAATTAGGGTAGGGTGAAGGGCATCCTGGGCAGGACAGCGGCTTGGAGAATGGGCCTGTGTCTCCCCTGGTTGGGCTGTCCAGCGTCTACCAGAGGGATCTGTTTTTTTTTTTAAGATTTTTTTTTTTTTTTTAGCTGAGCCATCAACGGCAACTCAGCTGGCCTCGAACAGCTGTTGCTCAGAGCTCAGCTCGCACTCTTTTTTTTTTTTTTAAGATTTTATTGGGGAATTGGTGGAGGGGAACAGCGTTGGAGAATCGGGGAAGGGGAACAGACAAGTTGCCGTCTTCTTGTTCTTCAGTCTAGTTGTGGAGGATGTTGCTTCACTGGCCCATGTTGGTATCGTCATTGCGCTCTTCCCGGATGAGGCAGATCGGTCGCTGGCCTCTGGATGTCGCTCATCGCGGCTATTGGCAGCTCACGCTTGGCTGCCAGCCGCTCACGCTGGCTGCGGGCCACTCACTGCAGCCTATGGCAGCCCACTGCAGCAGGGGCTGCAGCCCACACCATCACCGGGGCTCGCACAGCCCAGCTCCAGGTGGAGCTGTTGTTAGCTGTAGAGGGCAGTGTCACTGGCCCTCATGTGGGATCCGAACCGGGGCCGCTGGCATCCCAAAACCAGCGCTTAACCAATGCGCCACTCGGCCGGCCCTCAGCTCGCACTCTTGAGCGAGCTCTTAACCAACTGAGCCACTCAGCCGGCCCTTTTTTTTTGAGTGTCTTTTTTTTTTTTTTGAGGGCAGTGTCACTGGCCCTCATTTGTGGGACCCGAACCGAGGCTGCTGGCTTCCCAAGCCAGCGCTTAACCACCGCGCCACTCGGTGGGCCCTTACCAGAGGGATCTTATCACAGAGTGTGCATGACGCGTCCGTGCTAGGGATGGCGAGACACAGCCAGGGCTCCTACTGTGTGACCTTCATAAGGGAACAACAGGAGGTGGTGCCTGGGGACCGCCGTCAGGGGCCCTGCCACCTGAGCCTGTGGACGCAAGCACGTGGCCCGGTGCTGACCACGTGCTCAGAGGCTGTGGGCTCGGGTCCTCGGCTTCCCCACCAGAGCCCTGGACAGCATGGACAGCCATTAAGAGGCTGGGGGCACCAGGACCTCACGCTTTAGTGTAAAATAATTCAGATTTTGCACTCTTTTTTTTGTAGAAGAACTGTATGTTTTGATATCAAAATGATGTTTAAAGTTATTTGTCTGTTAGGTGACTTGACTTTTTCTCACTAAACCCTTGCTTTTTTTTTTTTAATTTATTTTTTTTGAGGGCAGTGTCACTGGCTCTCACATGTGGGATCCGAACCATGGCCGCCGGCGTCCCAAGCCATCCCCTAACCACCCCGCCACTCGGGCGGCCCTGAACCCTTAATGACTCTTGAGACAGTGTGCACCCATCTGTGGCTGTCAGGACCCCTCTGTGCTGTGGGGTTTCACTGCAGGCCAGTTTGGATATGGGGTGTTGGTGGAGGAAGCAGCCAGGCTCAGGCCGCCGGGGTCCCCGCCGTAGTAACCACCCAGCTTTTGTTGAGCCACCTATTAAGTGCCAGCCCCTGATTGAGGTGCTTTATTTCCACCATCTCTCACCTTTGCAGCCTTGCAAAGTGAACACTGTTACCTCCTGTTCATAGATGAAAGGTGTCAGGGGGAGTCACCTGGCTCAGGGTGAACAAGCAAGACCCGCGTACCAGAGCTGTGTTCCAGCACGGAGCTCGGCACTCAGTCAGCACAGGGCCGCTCGGAGTTCTGTGCCATCTGCACCCGCTGCGTGCTCTCACCCACCAGCCGGCACCTGCCGGGGGCTGTGTGCCCCTCCCTGGGAGCCTTCTCCAGGTGGAGGGACCTGGCGGCGAGGCCTGTCAGCGAGCTCTCCTCCCTGGCAGCCGTCTGCCCAGACCCAGCCCTCTCGGGGCACCTGGGGTCGTGTGATGGGGCAGCTGGGCCGCGGGCCTGCTTCAGTGTTGACCTCATACTTCCGAGCCTGTGGCCCTCAGACCGTGGCCCGTGGTGCCTTTCCTCTCCTGAACGCTTGCATCTCCGAATGATCATTGTCGGCTCTGGCCAGCTTCCATCTTGGCCTGCCGAGATGCAGCTTCTGAATCCGGGGGCCCCGCTGGGGCTTTGCAGCAGACCCCACTTTGCTGCCCTTTTCAGTCTGCGTCTCTTCTGTTCTGCGTATAACCCATCTCCAAGCTTTTCTTTTCCTATGTTGGAAATAGTCTCTTTTCTCTTCTGGGCAAAACAAACCCCCTTTTTCCTGCTAAAAGCAGGAAGTGGGAAGCTATTATAATGTAAAGAGTTCAGCAAGTATGTACTTTTTATTAGGTGGGGTGAGGACAGGTTGCTGGGAAGAGGGTGAGGCTTTGGGGACGAGCAGGTGGCTTGGCACAGGAGGAGGAGGGCCTGGCTGCTCCTTGGCCCAGGTTGGCCTTAGATGTGCATTTGCCTGCCTGCCGTGCACACAGCTCGCAGCTCTGCACTGTATGGGGCGTGGGCTGGGCCTGCTCCCCGGGCTTTGCAAATGTCAGCAGATGGCCTGCACTTTATAGTGCAGTGGTCCCCGCTTCACAGACAGGGAAACTGAGGCACAGAGAGGGAGGTACATGTTGGAGCGAGACTGCAGTGCCAGCCCACGAAGCCTGGGTCCAGCGTCTGCCCCTCGCCTCAACCTGGGCTCTGCTGGACTCGGTCAGGGCCATGTTGGGCACCAACTGCCTGGTGTGGAGCAGGCACCCTGGCCTCCGCCCACTAATGCCAGGAACACCCCTCCCACTGTGTGACAGCAAACCGTGTCTCCAGGCACAGAATCACCCAGGTGGGGAGCCCTGCCCCAGCTCTGAAACCCCACCTTCCCGGCTGGGACTTCGAGCAGGGTGGCAGAAGCTTCGTACCCTTGGTCATGAAAACATCTAAGTATAGGGACAAGATGACAGAATGGTACTTGACAGTTACCCAGACATCCACCGCCTAGATCTGCTCGTTGTTAATATCCTGTAGTTTTTCTTGCTGTTAGAAAGTATATATTTTTTATATTTTTTATTTTCATTGAACCATTTGACAGTAAGTCACAGACTTTTTTTTTTTTTTTTTTTGAGGGCAGTGTCACTGGCTCTCATGTGGGACCAAACCGGGGCCACTGACTTCCCAAGCCAGCGCTTAACCACCGCGCCACTCGGCCGGCCCTTTTTTTTTTTTTTTTTAAGCTGAGCCACCCTGCTACCTGTTGGCAGCTCAGCTCAGGCTGGGTATCGAACTGCTGTTGTTCAGAGCTCAGCTCGCACTCTTGAGCGAGCTCTTAACCCATGGAGCCCCTTGGCTGGCCCTGGTCACAGACATTTTGACACTAACCTCTAAACAGGGACGCGCTCTCAGGTAACGATGTCATGCCCCAATAGTACAAGCTGGCCACCGCGACCGCCAAAGTGAATGTGGGAATAAGACCAGTCACACCAACATTCGGGTCCCCGGTGCCTACAGAAGGTCCAAGCACACCACACTGCAATCTGTGGCTAAAAAATGCTACCACCACCTGAGTCTGTTGGGAAAATGGCTCCGATGGACTTGCTCGATGCTGGGTTGCCACATGACTTGTTTGTAAAAAATTCACTATAGTGACTTTGTAAAGCGGGGTCTGCCCATGGTTCCCTTTGTCTACTGTCCGTGTTCAGACTTGTCTTCAGATCAAGGTCGGGTCGTGCTTTGCACTTGGTGTCCATCTCTCTGGCCGCCTGACCTACAACAGTCCTCCCACGGTTTCCCTGTAACTTGTTATTTATCGTCTTGCTATGAAAAATTGCCAATATTTACAGAAGTAGAAAGACTGGACACATGGCTGTGCCTAGCACCAGTGGCTCCCAACTCCCAAAGAGGCCAGGCTGTTGTCAAGAGGGAGCCACCCTCAGATCTGCTTGTTGGGCTTTTCTCAGGGTCACTGATGACGACTGTTGAGCGTGGCGGCTGACGCCTGTTGTCAGCTCTTATTCAGTCTTGCCGAGATCAGAATCACAGCAGAACCCTCACAGGGCCACGGGCAGTGCCGTCACAGGTGCGGCCTCAGGTCACCTGCCCATCTCCTCATGCTTGCCCCAAGCCCTCTAACTGGACATCACCCCCACTTTCCACAGGGCAGACATCCCCTGCACACCACCCCTCCCTGTGTGAACACCCGGTGAGGGCCCTAGGGACACCCTGCCTGGCTCCAGCTCACTTTCCACCCCTTTTCTTTTGGGGCAGCCCCCCCCCCCCCCCGTGCACACATTTTCCGGCCACACAGGCCTGTCTCCTCTCCTGGCTTCGGGCTCTCACTAACCCCATGCCCTCTGCCTAGGAGGCTCTCCAGTGCCCACGCAGAAGTCCCACTCAGCTTGCTGCCAGGCTGCAGGACCCCCTGTTCACACCCTGCTGTCCCAGCCACTTGCATCTGCCTGGGGTCCTGGTCACACACACGGGCTTGGTGGGTGCATGCAGAAGGTGTGGAGTTGGGAAGGGTCTGCATGGAGCCTGGGCAGAGCTGCATCCCAAGGGGCAGGTGGGGCTCACCGTTCCTGGCACATCTGCTTGTCACGAGCCCCCGTCTTGTCAGGTGAGATGGCTGGGATCCCAGCCTGGACCCGGCCATCCTGCAGGCACCTACTCAAATCCTGAGCAACTCTAGCGGTGTGCTCACAGATAGTGTTCCCTGGGCCCCTTCTGTGTGCCTGGCAGGGCCGCGTGTGTGCCATGCGGCCGGTGCTCACAGATAGTGTTCCCTGGGCCCCTTCTGTGTGCCTGGCAGGGCCGCGTGTGTCCATGCGGCCGGAAGGGGGCGCGCTCCTCTCCTCTCGCCCAGAAAGCCTAGGGGCTTGGCCCTTCCGCCGGCCCATGGCTGCCTGTCCGCTGAGGACCTGCACTTGCTGTGTGGGGCCTTGCCGAGGGGCGGACCTGTCCGCCCCATCCTCTTGGGACAGCAGGTCCTGGACCTTTTCCTTTGACTTCCGTGTTGGTTCCCAGTCCTTGGACTTGTCTTCATGGCGCACTTTGGCTGGAGGGATGGGAACGTCTGTCCGGTATTTGGCCCAGTGCTCAGTGATAATGTTAGCATCTGTGCTGCAGCTGACTCACTGAAATGTCTGTGTTCCCCTCAAATCTAAGATCTGCAGTTGGGTATTGTGATTGAGGAACTCTTAGGACCCATAATTTAGATAAGATGAGGAGACCAAGGTTGCCAGTGAGCGCAGGACAGCCCTGCACGCCCACGCGGCCTTGCTGCGCCTCCTGGGCTCTCCACCTCTGGGGCGCAGTAGTGGAAGTCCGTCAGGACACCCCTGCATGCAGGTCCCTCCTCCCTGTGGTGGTCTCCCCACTTACTGATCCTGTCACCAAGCGTCCTTGATATGCCCTTCTGAGGCCACTGGGCGGTGCTCTCAGCAGTAGGAAATAGTAAAGGATAGTCCCATGGCCTCAACAGTGTCAGGGACAGAGACAGAAGGGATAGATATTCAAGGGCAGGCGTTTCTTGTGACCTGCTGCAGTGACTGAGGCAGAAGCCCCAGTGCAAAACCCCTGCAGCCGTCCCCTCTCGTGCCACTCAGATGCCAGCCTTGCTGCTGCACGTGCAGCTGCCTGCATGCCTGAGTGAAGCACGCAGCCCAGGAGGCACTGGCTTCAGTGACCTTCTGGTGGAGGCCATGTTGCTGCCTCGCGTGACCCTGTGCCGTTCGCTTGCTTTGCAGTCACAGCTCTGTCACTTTCATGCTGTCCTGCCGCAGAGCCGGCTGAAGCTCCCACCGTCCCCTGCTGCCTTCCTCAGGAGAAGCCTCAGGGCCCCGCCTGCACGGTGGTGAGTCACCCCCCCAGGGCACGTGCCTCTCCCCAGGCAGGGACAGATGGCCTCCCTGTGGACCTGAGACTGGACTTTTTCTGAATCCCCCCTCCCAAGGCGGGATGTGTTTGCTCCTGGGTGTGGTAGGCTGGGATCCATGACCACCAGGGTCCTGGCCCGGGACTGCGGTTCAGGGACGGGATGCCCTGACAGCAGCGTTGTGAATGCACAGCAGCTGGAGCCATGTGCTGGAAGAAAACAGTGGGGAGGCAGGGGCAGCAGGCGATGGGGAGGAGGGTCCAAGGCCTGGGCCAGCGTCAGGACTGTGGGAGGCGGAAGGGGGCCGCCTGGAGACTCAGGCCCGGCCCAGCCGTAGCTTGGGAATGGTGGGCAGGCACGGGACTGGTGCTGGGGCTTCTGCTGGGCTCAGCACATACTGGGCTCCCTCTGGATTCAGCTGTCGCTGGCTTGTCTTGAACTCTCAGTGCATCCAGTGTGTTTCCTGCACATTTTGTCTGGGCTCGGCCGTCCTGCCATCAGCAGGTGGAACTGCAGTGTAGGGGGCCCTGGTCCTATGAGTGGATTTCCCATGAAGCCAAGGAACTGCTTTCTCTATCCACTGGTTTTTGGCTGTCTGTGGGGCCCAGGCACGGTGACTTGGACGCAGTGGCCCGAGAGCACCCTGGTGACCGACCACAGAGTTGCCTGCAGAGGCTCCTAGCACAGCCCGAGTGCCTGTGGGGTGAGCCAGGCTCTGGCCACAAGCGCCTTGCAGGCTGGAGGGTCACACGGGAAATAACCGGGCCGTGCACCTGTGTCCCTCCAGGTCCTGGAGGCCTCAGCCCCTGTGGAAAAAGGTGCTTGCCGCCACGGCTGTGGGGGCGCCCCTGCTCCTTGGAGCCCGCTATCTCACAGCGGAGCCGCCAGAGAAGAGGAGGATGCGGCTCGTGGCTGACGGGGTGGGGCGCTTCTGCAGGTAGCGGGGCCGGGCAGGGCGGTGCCGCTGGCTGTCTTCCCTTCAGGGCCCTCGTGAGCACGGTGCAGATGAGCCGTCCACACTGGATGTTGCAGCAGTGGCTGGCGTGGCAGCCATCACCGCTGTGCCCGGTCCTGAATGGGTTTTCTTTAATGAGTGTTCTAAAAGAATGAAAAAGAAACCGCACCTGGTGCTTAGGGCCGAGGCCCGCCCCTCAGCTCTTAAGCCCCGTCTGTCCCATCCGTGGTGGTCAGGGAGCAAGGGGTGGCGTGGGCGCAGCCCGGGAGCCGAGACTCATCTGACGGCTGCGCTGCCAGAGCCCCTCCGCCTCCGGACGCCCGAGGGCTGGGCTGGGGGGAGCTGAGGGCAGCCTCTGTGGGCAGGTCTCTGAGGGTCGGCCTGAAGATTTCCCTGGACTACTGGTGGTGCACGAACGTCATTCTGCGAGGCGTGGAAGAGGTCTGTACGGTGTGTGGGGGCAGGGGTGCCCTGGAGGAGGCGGGTGTTGGGGGGACTGAAGAGGCACCTGCCCGCCCCCATGCCTTCCCTCCATGCCTGTGGTAGAACAGCCCGGGGTACTTGGAGGTGATGTCTGCATGTCACCAGCGGGCAGCCGATGCCTTGGTGGCCGGGGCCATTAGCAACGGGGGCCTGTACGTGAAGCTGGGCCAGGGGCTGTGCTCCTTCAACCACCTGCTGCCCCCAGAGTACATTAGGACGCTGCGTGTGCTGGAGGACAGGGCCCTCGCACGTGGCCTCCAGGAGGTAAGCCCTGCTCTTGGGGGCACAGGGGCTGGGGGTGGGGGCTCTGGCAGTGGTCCCCAGGCCACTCGACTACCCTCTCCTGCCAGGTGGACGAGCTGTTCCTTGAAGATTTCCAGGCCCCACCCCACAAGCTCTTTCAGGAATTTGACTACCAGCCAATCGCTGCTGCCAGCCTGGCCCAGGTGCACCGTGCCCGGTTGCATGACGGCACCGCCGTGGCCGTAAAGGTACATGGGGCCCTTCTTGCACAGCAGCGGGCCGAAGCAGTGGTGGCCGGCCGGGCAGTGGCACTGGCTGGGCTGTGGTGGCATCCGGTCCATCCGTTCCTCCCTGGGCTCTTGCCCGGTGCAGGTGCAGTACATCGACCTGCGTGACCGCTTTGACGGGGACATCCACACCCTGGAGCTGCTGCTCAGGCTCGTGGAGTTCATGCACCCCAGCTTCGGCTTCAGCTGGGTCCTGCAGGTAACCGCCACCCACAGGCAGGCCGGGGAGTGCAGCCCTGCACATGCCAGTACGCGCTGCCCCCAACCTGTACCCTTAACTGCCCGTGTGACCCCCAGGACTTGAAGGGGACCCTGGCCCAAGAGCTGGACTTTGAGAACGAGGGCCGAAACGCCGAGCGGTGTGCGCGGGACCTACAGCATTTCCACTACGTCGTGGTCCCCCGTGTGCACTGGGACACATCTAGCAAGGTGGGCTGGGCCCTCCGCGGGGTGGGGGTGCACAGGCCTGCTGAGCTCAGCCTCTGTCTCCCCCCCAGCGCGTGCTGACGGCCGAATTCTGTGAGGGCTGCAAGATCAATGACGTGGAGGCCATCAAGTCCATGGGGCTGGCCATGCAGGATGTGAGTGCTGTGCGCACGGGGCGTGGGTGGAGGGAGGGGGGGTGCCTGTCGTGTGCACACCTGAGGGTACAGGTGTGAGTGCTGTGGTGCCGTGGGCATGGGGTGACAGTGGTACAGTGCCGTCCTCTCCCCAGATAGCAGAGAAGCTCATCCAGGCTTTTGCTGAGCAGATATTCTACACAGGCTTCATCCACTCCGACCCCCACCCTGGCAATGGTAGGAGAAGCCCCCGGGGGTGGGCGTGGGCGTGGGCTGGCAGTGAGCCAGTGTGTTGTGTCCCCAGTTCTGGTGCGGAAAGGCCCGGATGGGAAGGCACAGCTGGTGCTGCTGGACCACGGGCTCTACCAATTCCTGGACCAGAAGTAAGCTGGAGGGGTGGGGGTGGGGCTGGCCCTGGGGCCCCGCCGCCCCTGCCCGGGGTCTCAGAGCTGTCTGGCCCCCACAGGGACCGGTCAGCCCTGTGCCAGCTGTGGCGGGCCATCATCCTGCGGGACGACGCGGCGATGAAGGCACACGCGGCTTCACTGGGCGTGCAAGGTGAGGCCGGGTCGGTGGTGTGCGGACCTGGCGGGGCGCAGCCCGGCTCAGCCCCCCCCAGACTACTTCCTGTTCTCGGAGGTGCTCATGCAGAGGCCTGTGCGCCTGGGGCAGCTGTGGCGCTCGCACCTGCTGAGCCGCGAGGAGGCGGCCTACATGCAGGCCATGGCGCGGGAGCACTTCGAGGACATCATGGCTGTGCTCAAGGCTCTGCCGCGGCCCATGCTGCTCGTGCTGCGCAACGTCAACACCGTGCGTGCCATCAACACGGCCCTGGGCGCGCCTGTGGACCGCTACTTCCTCATGGCCAAGAGGTGGGCGTGGCAGGGGCGGGGCCCGCGAGGGGCGGGGCCCGCGAGGGGCGGGGCCCGGCTGACCTAGTCTCCCGCAGTGCGGTCCGAGGCTGGAGCCGCCTGGCAGGCGAAGCACAGCCGAGTGTGTATGGCGCCAGCCTCCTGCGCCACGCCAGGGTGATCTGGGAGATGCTCAAGTTTGAAGTGGCCCTGAGGTGAGTGGACAGGAGAAGCCCGGCGGCAGGGGACAGCCCGGGCCTGCTCCCTGCGGACCTGTGACCCCCTCCGCCCGCCCGCCCAGGCTGGAGACCATGTCCATGCGGCTCACCGCCCTCCTGGTCCGAGTGCTGGCCAGCCTGGGCCTCATGCCCAGCACCGAGGGGCTGTACGAATACCTGGAGACCTAGCACCCTGGGGGCAGGCAGATGGCAGAGGTCGCCCAGGGCCGGCAGTGCTGGCCAGGACTGGAGGTGGACGCCCAAGACCTGGGGCACCGGAACAACTGCAGCTTGGAGTTGGGGGACGCCCCGGGGCTCTGACATTGGCCGGGGCCAGGAGGCCCAATGACCACACGCTCTTCTCAAATCAAACAAATCCTTTTCTTTGTCTTTTGTACAAAAAGGGAGTGTGGCAGGGCACCGGGGCTGCAACAGTATCCAGTATTGGGGGGGGGGGGTGTCTAGAAGTGGGCGGTGACACGGTCGGTCTCCAGCAGGTCATCCAGGATCTGCAGGGAGAGGCCCAGGGGGCGCGGGTGAGGGGGCGGAGCGAGCGGGTGAGGGGGCGGGGCAAGGGCGCGGGCGAGCGGGCGTCTCACTCACTATGTCTGGAGTGGTGCCGATCTTCTTGGCCAGCTCGCCTCGCTCCATGGTGCTCAGGTACAGGTAGCGGTTGAGCAGCTCCCCGTCCAGCACGTTGCGCACGGCGTTCTGTAGCGTGCGCCGGTCCACATGCAGCATCCTGGGGAGGCGTGCGGGCGTGGGGAGCAGTCAGGCGGTGGGGAGGCAGGACGACCAGGGGCAGTGGCGGGAAGGGGGCTGCACTCACCGGAAGGCACGGGGGTTGAGGCCGGCATGGTGGGGCAGCATGGTGGTCAGCGCGTTCTGCAGCATCAGCAGCCGCCGGTAGGTCTTCTCCTGCATGGGCAGCAGGAGCCCGATGCCACCGTCCAGTGTGGCTGCAGGGGGCACAGTGTGAGCCAGGCTGACCCCACAACACCCCTGCCCCCGTCCAGCCCTGGCACTCACCAAACCACGTGATATGCTTGTTCTCCCACACGACTGACTTCTTACTGGGCCCCTCGGCAGCCCCCCGGCATGGGGTCCTCCAGAAGGTGTTCACATGGGCGCCCACATGGAAGTCCGCTCGGCGCAGCAGGCGCATGCCACCAAAGCTCTCCTTGGCTGGGCCAGCGGGACCCCAGGTCAGGGCTGCCCCGCCCCGCCCCGCCCCACCCCGCCCCGCCCAGCAGAGGGGAGGAGGGAGCACTCACCTTCCGGCAGGTACATGTACACCATCAGGTTGCGGTCGCGATCAGACACTAGGACCAGGACCGAGTCAGCCCTGGCCACCCCCCAAGTCTCAGGGACCCTGGCCCCCAGGCCCTGCGCTCACCCAGGAAGCCCAGCTGGGCATTGTCCACCATGAAGTCCACACTGTACACTTCCAGGGGCTTGGCGTCCTGGGGACAGAGGAGGGACATCAGGCCACTGGCAGCCAGCAGCCACCCCAGCCAGCCCCCAGCCCTGTGGGTACCCGGGACACGAGGCTCAGCGTCTTGCTGTCCTCCTGGTAGCGGAGCAGCGAGATGCTCTTCATGACGTCGGCGGCCAGGATGAAGTTCTTGACGCTGATCATCTGGTGGATGTACAGCTGGGTGTCGATGAAGGCCATGCCCGTCAGCTCACTGGCACGCAGGCTCCACAGGAAGATCTGTGGATAGCAGAGGTGGCAGCTGGCGGGGGGTAGACCAGGGCAGGGCGCGCGGGCAGGCAGGGTGGAGGAGGGACGCACCTTCTGGCCGATGGCCGAAACCAGGTGGCCGTTGCAATGGCACAGGGCGGTCACGGGCCCCTTTTGCTCCTTCTCATACAGGACCTTGAACTTGTTCTTGGTCAGGGGCTGGCCGGGCTCAGGCACCACCTCGATCACGTCCATGATCAGGATCTGTGGGCAGGGAGGCCAGTGGGTGACATGTGGACGGCACAGGCGATTGTGACCCCCATCCCGCTCATCGGTCCCTTACCCGCCCGCGACAGGTGACCTCCTCCCCTTGCATGAGGCAGGTCCCAGCGGCCACGTAGCCCTTGAGGCCGGACACAGTCTCCTCACTGCGCAGTGACACCGTCTTCATGCACGTCACGTGCTCCCACTCCTCCAGCTCAATCCTGCACGAAGCTGGGTCAGCACGCAGCCCTGGGCACACCCCAGCCCCGCCAGGCCCAGCCTCACCTGGCATTGGGGATGGCCTCCCAGCTGACCGGGGAGATGAGCTGGATGGAGAAGGCCTCCTGCTGGGGGTGGATGTACCGGTCATCTGCAGAGACAGGGGCGGTGGTCAGGGCGGGGAGGCCCCAAGAGCAGGCCCAGCTCGGAGCGTCTCCCACCTCTCTCGATGGTCTCAAACTCCTTCTCCTCGCCCGTCATGCGTGGGATGCGGGTGCACGGCGTGTTGGTGCTGGTGGCGACAGCGTACACCTGGGGGGGTGGGGGTGTCACATGCCAGAGGCCAGGCCCAGAAGGTCCCTGGCCTTGACGGGGGTTCAGACCTTGGACTCCACGTGGTAGGCCACGTAGTGGGCCGTGCAGCGGAGCGGGATCTTCCTGACAGGCCACGGGGCATCGTAGGACAAGTAGGCAGGCAGGACACTGATCCTCAGCTCGCCCTGGGGGGAGGCAGGGGTCAGCAGGGCCTGGCACCGCTGAGAGCAAGACCAGCGAGTGACCCCAGGCCTCGGTTCTGTTGGAGCGGGGTGAGCGAGAGGCTGTGGCTCGCTGGCCCTGCCCAGGTTCACCCGGGTTGGGATGCTGGCTACAGCTGTGGTGTGGCCAGGCCCAGAGGGCATCGGAGGCAGAGTGCGTGCACAGGTGAGGGCACCCCTGCCAGGGCCCCGGCTCCTCTCCCTCACCCAGTCCTGGGTGTATCAGCACCGCCATCACTGAGGCCTCAGAATGCCCCGGAGGGTCACTGCTATCACCTCAGTGACACAGATAAGGAGTGAGGGTCAGGGGCTGCGGCCTCTACTCCCGAACCCCGTCCTCAAAACCTTGGCAGCATTAAGCCCCGGGTTTCATGTCATTGGTCTTCACCCCGCACAGACAGCCCTGTCCCCAGCAGTCGGGGGCTTCATTGCCGGGGCCCCAGCACCTGCTCCTGCCCTGGGAGCTGGGCCTGGCACAAGGGCGGCACTGGTGAGACCCCTACCTGTCTGTTGAAGTACAGGAAACCGCGGGGGCAGTTGACATTGTGGAACGGGGCGAAGGAGTCAATGGGGCCATCGATGCCCATTGGGTGCAGCCGCAGGGCCCCCCGGCCGGTCACCAGGAGCCAGTGGGGCGAGGGGCCACAGATGAACACCTGGGGGCGGCAGCGTGAGGAGGCCGCAGGGTGAGGCCCCACTGCCCCCATGCCCCCAGCACCATCTGCCTGCCTACCCCGGAGTAGCCGTAAATGTCCTCGAAGTAGCGGAAGCGCGCCACACGCCCGCGGGCACCCGCTCCCTCCTCGGCAGTGCCGCCTTCTGCCTTCTTCTTGGACGGCTTGGGCTTCTTCTCTCGGAAGTTGATGTTGTGGGGGACCTGGCGCGGGTGCAGCATGAGGGCCGGGACTCCAGCAGGACCAGCCAACACCCCCCTCCCCGCCACACCTCCGGCCCCAGCACCTTCTTGAAGCGGACTTTGAGGTTCCCCTGGCCAAGCTGCGAGTCGTGGGGGAAGGCCTCGTAGACGAGCAGCTCCTGGTCCACGTGCACCTGGGGGCCGGTGTCGGGTCAGCGGGGGCGGGCAGGGCGGGCAGGGCTCAGGGCAGGGCAGCACGTGGGCGGGGCGCAGGCCTGTGCTCACCAGCAGGTAGGGCCTGCTCTGGCGGCTCCCCAGGGCCACCAGCAGCACCTCCTTGACGAGGGGCAACTCCCCCTGGCGCGTGGCCTCCTCCTTGCGGGCCTCGCCCTGCGTGGTGGGCTGGCCAAAGGAGCTGTCCACCAGGACCCGCTGCCCCACGGGGAAGTTCTTCACCAGGAACACCAGCCGCCAGTCCGGGAGCTGGTAGATCTGTAGGGAGGCAGCAGTTGGCAGGGGCGAGGCGGGGCAAGGCGGCAGGGCAGGGCGGGGGGGCGCAGGGCAGCACCCACCTCCAGGGTTCCGTTCTCCCGCACCAGCAGGCACCAGTGGGTGGGCTCGGCCCGGAAGGGAGTGAGGTCCCGGTCCGCGGGGGGCTGGCTGCTCCGGCGGGCCTCTTCCTTGCTGGGGCTGAAGAGGGAGCCGGAGTCCCCGTACAGCATCTCCTCCTCGTCGTCCACAGTGGGGCTGGGCAAGCAGACACGTCATGGGTGGCCTGCCACAGGGACCCCAGCCCCTGGCACTGGGGCCCTGCACACACCTGGTCTCTGAGCCCTGACCCTCTGCGTCGGAGCCGCTGCGGCCCCCCAGCTCATCGCGGGCGCCGCCCAGGCGGCTCTCTGTGGTGAACATGCCGCTGACATCTCGGTACACACACAGCGTGATCACCTTGGACTGCTGTGGGGTGGGGAGGGGAGCAGGCTCAGCAGAGGGGCGGGGCGCGGACCCTGCGGGCCAGGGGATGGCTAAGGGGGACCTACATGGTGCAGTGGGGGCTTGTGCAGTGCCAGGCGGTGGTGGCGGCCTCCATATGAGTCGCTCTTGAGCAGGAACATGGTGACGTGGCCCTCAGCGCTCATGATGACCACGTAGGGATCGGCCACGGCGCACTGCACGATGGGGGAACCCAGGTCCACGGGGATGAAGTGCAGCTGGTTCACTGCGGACACCGGGCTGTCAGTACAGGCCACCCCCAGGCTGTCCAGCCAGCCAGCCAGCCAGCCAGCCCGCCGCCCTCCCAGCTGGCCCACCTCCTTCCAACAGGCGGATGCCAAGTGGTGACACTTGCACGATGTAACGATTGTCGCCAATGTTGCCGGCAAAGACTGTTGGGCCCTGTGTGGCAAAGCCACTGGTGTCCAGCTCCATGATCTCCTGCCCCGTCTGCAGGATCTGTGGGCAACAATGGGTGAGGTGTGCCACTCACCCATGACACCCCTGCCCCAGGCGGCCGGGCTCCATCCCTCACCATGGTGGAGTCTTCCCGGCTCAGAATGAGAAACCCATGTCTTCGTCCATCATCATCTGTTTCAGGGGTGCTGGGCTCCTGCTCTGCACCCTCACACTTGGGGGTCTCCTCCTGTGAGGACACACAGCAGAAATCCCACAACCCAGCCAGGGGTACTTAAAGAGCCGGGGAGCCCCTCCACCGAGCCAGCAAGCTTATGATGCTCCCGCTGGTCCTGGCCCCAATGCCCCAGGCTACCGCAAGCAGGCAGTGCCGGGTCATCGCCCCTTCGGGGCCTCCTTGCCAACCTGGGGTCCACGTACCTGCTCCTTACGCACGGGGGCGATGACTGTCCACATGTCATAGCAGCCAGGAAGTTCAAAGGTTGTCACCACCTGAGGCCGGATGCTCTTCTGGAAGGACGATGGGGCATGTCCGTTCCATCCACCCAGGTCCCCCCCCCCCCCGGAGACCCCACCCTTGCCTGCCCCCACACACCTGCAGCACTGACAGGGCCCCATTCTTGCCATAGCCGGAGCACATCACAATCTCCAAGTCTGGCTCAGGACTGTTCTGAAACTGCATAGGGCCTGGGGTGAGGCCGGATCCCCACTGTGCAACCCCTGTGCCCTGCCTCTCCCAACCCGGGTACCTCTTCAGAGAGGAAGGCGGGCTCGCCCATGGCAGCATTGGCACAGGGACCAATGTTGAGGATGCTGTCACACACCTGAGGGCACAGCAGTGGTCAGGCGTGCAAGCCAGCAGGGGGAGGGGTCCCCCTCTAGGCACAACCTCACCTCAAAGGAGTAAGTAGCCAGCTGTGTGCCCGACTGGGCCTCGCTGCCATACACCTCAATCTCATCCACCTCGTCCTGCGCCACCGACTTGCCCCCTGCAGCACCGGAGAGCACATCTGAGCCACCCTGGTCAACCAGCCCCAACTCCCACTCTCATCAGGCCCTGGCCCTCACCTGACCAGCCCACTGTGGAGTCCACTCGCTTCTTCTTTGACGGCGGCTCTTCCTGTGAGGTAGGCGGGTACTTAGTAGGCCTGAGGCCACCCACACAGGGCAGGGTCCCCACAGCCCAAGCACTTGCCTTGTCAGCGGCCTCGCGGACAGCGCTGGCCGGGGCCTCCTGTAGCTTCTCTGTGTACTTGAGGAGCAGGGAGTTGCCCAGGCGAGAACCGAGGAACAGGTACCCGGGCTCCATGGTAACCATCTGAGGGTGAGTGGGCGGTGAGGGCAGGCCCAGGCCCACGTCTAGGCCCAGGGCCACCCACCCAGGCCCCACTCACGCTGCTGGTGAGGACACTGGCGGCAGCCTTGTCGAAGTGGAAGGCGCGCACGCTGCGCATGCCATCTGTGATGAGGGTCAGCACGTAGCTGCCGGGAGGGGGACGCTGAGCTAGGGCAGGGGTCACAGGGGCGGGGTAGGGGAAATCATGACACTGGGGGGCACAGGGCTCACTGAGGGGGCGGACTCACATCTCGCCGCCCTTGAGGGAGATGACCATCTTGTCATAGGAGATAAAAGCAGCCTGGGCACAGTCAAGGGTGATCCGCAGGCCTTCCTGGGTGCCTGTCGTAGCGGGTGTCAGGTGGACTCAGCAGCCACACCCCGCCCCTGCCCCAGACTACCCCACAGCCCCGCCCTCACCCCCACTCACGCAGGGGAAAGGCGGTGGTGCCAGTGGTGAGGCTGTTGAGAGCCACGCCGTAAGGGGGGACGCTCTGGTTCAGGTACAGCAGCGAGTTGACAGCAAAGACCACCACCCCCCCTGGCAGGGAAGGAAGAGCGGGTGAGCGGGGCTCAGCGCCCTCCACACCACCCTCTACCCACACAGCCCTCACCTATGGGCTTGGGGACAGCGAGGGCCTGCGTGCAGTCGAAGGGCAGGCTGGTGAGGGACCATATGACGGGATGAACCTTCTGTGTGATGTTCAGTGAAATGGCCACGATGGAGCAAGTGTCCTGCCGCACGGCTACCCGCCTGGGGTCGCAGCAGGTGGGTCAGCAAGGGCCAGTTCCCACCGGCATGAGGCTGCTCCTGCTCCCTCACTGCAGGCCAGCCCCCCCCAAAGAGAAGGTCCCACCCTCCCCACCGCAGCCCTGCCCCCCACAGGCCGACCCACTCCAGGGAGGCCGCTGCAGCCCACAGTGCAGGCCTCACCCAGGCCAGGTCTGGTTGGGCTCAAACAGGATGAGCAGGGTGGGCTCATAGTAGCCGTGCAGGAACTGCAGGTCCACAATGTTGAGCAACTTCTCATCCAGCGCCCGCACGTCGATGATGTAGCTGGGCAGGAAGCTGGACCTCTGCCTGGGGGCCGGGGCGTCAGCGGGAAAGGCGGAGGCATCTCGGCTCCGGCAGCCCCCGCCCGTCGCCACACTCACCCCTCGCCCATGAGCCCCTCGTGCTCCTCAGCCAGGCTCTCCCTGCGGAAGGGCAGCACCACCAGCCGCGTGCCGTAGATGAGCATGGCTGCGCAGCGCCCGTCAGGGTCCACCCGCACGCGTGGCGTGTGCACGTTCTGCACGAACCCGTCCTGGGGGTGGGGGAGGCATCAGGTGGGAGAGCCCCAGAAGCAGCGGGGCACAGGCTGGGCGGGAGGGACGGGGAGGGACACAGCCTGGCCTACCCGTAGCTCCGGCTCTTCAAAGTAGTGCAGAGATAGTGTCTTCAGGTCATGGGTGCCCGGGTCGTATTCCACCACCGACAGCTGGGGCAGCAGGTCAGAATCACACTCACCACTACCCACCACCGTGCCTGGGACCCCCACCAAGCCTCCTGCACCTGTACCCCCACTCCAAGCCCACTGCCTACCTTGGCATCCTTGAAGCTCAACAGCAGGGCATCCCGCTTGGCACCGGCCAGCTGCACGCTGGCCATAGACATGACGTTGCCGAAGAAGGAGAAGGCAGCCACCAGCTCCAGCTTTTCTCGGTGTTCCCGGTGGGCCTTCCCCTCTGGGGGAGAAGCCAGGGGCTACAGGTCTGGTCCCAGCCCAGCCACCCACACCCTCAGGGGCATAGCCAGGGCAGTCACCCATGTGCTTACCTGTGCTCCTGTCATTCTTGGTTGGAGCCTGGAGGAGGGAAGACATTGAAGGGCCACATCTCATGGACGGACAACGAGAAAAGACCGCCCAGGGCTGGCTATACCACCAGCTGCCCCAACTGAACTCTCACTGTAGTGGGGAGCACATGACCAGGCACTCCTGGGGATAGCCATGCACACCCCAGCCCAACGTGCACAAAGTCACACTCACACTGGGAACCCAACCTGGCCACAGACTTCTCCTGAGGAGTCTGCCTTAACACCAGGAGCAGTCAGGTCAGAGGCTGGCTGGACAGCCTGGCTCTGCCCCATAGAAGTGAAACACGTGACCACAAAACAAAGGGTGAGGGGGTACACAGGGCTAGAGCCTTACAAGGATTCATGTCATTTGGAGCAAAAGCACTCATTTGAGTCAGACTATTGTAAATCAGAGGCCTGTTATAATCTCTAATGTAAGTATGTCTTAGAAAATGACACAAAATGCATAAAGAAAAACCAACAGAGAAGATAAAATGAAATAAAAATACCTGATTAACTCAAGACAAAGCAGAAAAGAAGGAAACGGGAAGAATAAAGGAACAACAGAAAGACATCGAGTGAGATGGTGATTCAGACCCGACTGTGTAGGCAATCACATCCCATGTGGACAAACACTCCAACGAGAAGACAAAAGCTACCAGAATAACAAGCAACACCTAACTATTTGCTACCGAGTCACCTTAGATATAAGGACACACATTTTAAAGTCTTCCATGCAACAACTTACAAAAAGAAAGCTGGGGTAGCTACATTCTTATTGGACAAAGTGGATCTTAAGGCAAAATGTATTGGAGATAAAAAGGGACATTTCATGACAAAAAGGTCAGTTCAAAAGTAAAACATTATTTTCAACTGGTCTTCCATGTAGCTAATAATGCAGCTTTAAGGCGCTTGCACACACAGGCACACACACCTCTAGATAATCCAGTCGGGCAAGCACACACCTTGTTCATCTTGAAAACTGTCTTGGATATTCTTAATTTTTGGCTCTTCTATGTAAATTTGAGAATCAAATTACTAAATCTAGTGAGAAACTTTATTGCAACTTTGAGACGAAGAACACTGAATGTATGGATTAATTTGGGAACAGCTGACATCTACAATAATGAGACTTCCCATATAACCATGATATACAGAGGGTGCCCAAAAAAAAGTGTACACATTTTAAGAAAGGAAAAAACTGTATAAAAATTGTACTACTCAATATATACCAGTAACAGATACATCCTTGCGGGCAAGGGAAGTAAAAGAAAAAATGAACATATGGGATTATATCAGACTTAAAAGTTTTTTCACAACCTAAAGGAAACCTACTGATTGGGAGAATATATTCGCCAACGATATATCTGATAAGGGGTTAATATCCAAAATTTATAAAACACTCATGCAACTCAACACCAAAAAAACAAACAACCCAATTAGAAAATGGGCAGAAGATATGAAGAGACATTTCTCTAAAGAGGACATACAGAAGGCCAACAGGCATATGAAAAAATGTTCAGCCTCACTGGTCATTAGGGAAATGCAAATAAAAACCACAATGAGATACCACCTCACTCCGGTCAGAATGGCTATCATCAATAAATCAACAAACAACAAGTGCTGGCGGGGCTGTGGGGAAAAGGGAACCTTGCTGCACTGTTGGTGGGATTACAGATTGGTGCAGCCACTATGGAAGTCAGTATGGAGGTATCTCAAAAAACTGGAAATGGAACTACCTTTTGACCCAGCAATTCCACTCCTAGGTATTTATCCCGAAAAACCCAAGACACTGATTCAAAAAAATATATGCACCCCTATGTTCATTGTAGTGCTATTTACAATACCCAAGACTTGGAAACAACCAAAATGCCCATCGGTAGATGACTGGATTAAGAAACTGTGGTACATTTATACAATGGAGTATTACTCCGCTATAAAGAAGAATGAAATCATACCATTTGCAACGATATGGATGGACCTAGAGACTATTATGTTAAGTGAAATAAGTCACTCAGCGAAAGACAAATACCATATGATCTCACTTACATGTGGAATCTGAAAAACTGAATGAATGAGCAAAGTTAACAGAAACTGTCTCATAGATATAGAGGAAAAACAGGGTTGCTAGTTGGGAGGGGGGTGGGGATGAGGGAGAAGGGGAAGGGATTAGACAGCAAAAATAGGCAACTACAATATTGCCACAGGGATATGAAAGACAGTTCGGGGAATATAATTAATAATGTTGTAAATATTTTGTGGGGTGTCAGATGGTCACATGTCTTGTTGGGGAGACCATTTCATGGACGGAGTAGAGGCTTGATCACTGCACTGTACACCTGAAGCGGAGGTTCTATACCAACTGTAATTGAATATATATAGTCACGGGATGTGGATTATACTGTGGAAGGGAGTCAGAGGAAGTGTAATAGATATATATGATATGGGGGGGAGGAGTGGGGTGGCGAATTGGGGGAGGGGGTAGTCACTTTGAGGGGTAAAAAGTATAACTATTGCACTGTGTTGTACACCTGAAACTAATTAAATATATATATATATATATATATATATATAACACAAAAGATGAATACGAGTCATGGGTATACATTTTTTTTGGCACTCCCGGTATTTTCTATTTATTTGGGGCTTTTATTAAGTTCAAAAAAGTGCTATATGGGCCAGCCGAGTGGCGCGGTGGTTAAGCACTGGCTTGGGAAGCCAGTGGCCCTGGTTCGGGTCCCACATATGAGGGCCAGTGACATTGCCCTCAAAAAAAAAAAAAAAAAAAAAAAAAGTGCTATATATTTTTTCCTCCCAAAGGTGGCAGGGGCCTTTCTGGCTGCTAGCTGTCCCACTACACCTGCCCCAGGCCATGTGCTGGCCTGCCTCCCACACAGCTTCTCCATCCTCTGCCCAGACCTCACAGAGCAGAGGCCAGGTGTCCCCACAGTCTGGGCTGTGCCCTGTCCAAACTCCCTACCCACCCACACTTGTGAGAACATGGAAACAGAACTGTTTGAAACTTAGTGCTGTTTGTTCTGGAGTGATGACTAGACTGGTCGTGAATGCTCTCACCCATTCAAGGACCCTTCTCCAGCTCTCCCTCCATCTCTTGCTGCCTCACACTTTACTTTCTGGTACAAGAGTTGGCAAACTTTCCTGGAAAGGCTAAGGAACAAATATCTGACTTAGGGTTTGCAGTCACATCTGGTGTGTTGAGGAGGCTCCTTTGGAATTTTTTACAACTCTTACAGGTATAGAAAGCTTCCTTAGGTATTAGGGAGCTGTGGACAGTATGCCTCACTTCAGGGGCTCAACGCCTTCTGTGCATAAATGTGCTGCTGTCTCACTCATCTTAAAACAAAACCTGGGTCGGCTGAGTGGCCCATTGGTTAGGAGATGGCTTGGGACACCAGCTCTGAGCAGCAAGGCTCCGGTTCGGATCCCACATATGAGGGCCAGTGACACTGCCCTCTACAGCTAAGACGGTGAACAACAGCTCCACCTGGAGCTGGGTTGCCATAAGCTACAGTGAGTGGCCAGCAGCCAGAGTGAGCTGCCAAGAACCTCTGTGAGTGGCCGTCCAGAGGCTGGTGACCGATCTGCCTCAACCAAGAAGATTGTATCGCACAATGACAATACCAACATGGGCCAGTGTAGCAATGTCCTCCACAACTAGACTGAAGAACAAAAGGACAGCAACTGGTCTGTTCCCCTTCTCCGGTTTCCCAATGCTGTTCCCCTCCCCCAATTCCCCAATAAAATATTTTTTAAAAAAACCTTCTCCAGCCAGTTACTGCTCCATTTCTTTTCTTCCCTGTGCACCAATCTCCTTCAGAGAGCTGTCTGTGTTCACTTGACTAACTCTCCTCTTCCACTCTAAACCCCAGTCCAACTTTGCATGCTTTCCCAGCCCTCAGCTGTTTCTGGCCTGTGCACAGGCTGTTCCTACTGCCTGGAGCACCCTTCACTCCCTATCCTGAGCCTGGCTAAGTCGCACTCCCTTTCATGAACAGATAAGAAGCTGCCTCTTGCAAGAAGCCTTCCTGGACCAACTCCCATGCCTCCGGCACCCAAAGCACCCGTCTATTTCCTCTACTGATGAGTTCATCACACTTGACTAAAACTGCTGCCAATGTTCCCTTTGCCAGGAATGTTCTTCCCCTGACAAACTCCTGCTCTGCCTTAGGAAGGGTCTCCTGGTCAGCCAGCCGGGAGCACAGTGCCTCCTTCATTACCTCCTCTGTGTATTTAGAGGAGGTCCCCTGCCCCAACTTTTTCCGGTTTTGTTCACCAGTGTTTCCCTACTACCTAGCACACAGCAGGCGTTCATATCATTTGATCTGCTGAAAAACAAAGAGCAAATAAGATGCACGAGGGCGCGCACTGGAGGCGGGGTCCCGTGGCAGCGGTGAGGACAGGCTGTGCACACACGCGCTGGACGTGCGCGGCCGCGCCTCTCCGCCTGCCGCTGGGCGCCCAGCTCCCGAGCAGTCGCGGGGCTGAGAGGGGCTGGAGGCCGGCGCGGCCGGGCCTACCTCGGCGTCGCGGTTCAGGCGGTACACGTAGAGCTGCGAGGTCCCGGCCACCACGAGATTGCGCTCGCTGTTGCTGAAGAAGTTGCAGTACATGGAGAACTCCAGGCCCGTGGGCGGGTGCGCCTGCTTGTACACGGCGTACATGGCGCCGAGCCGGGCTGCGCGGGGCTGGAAGGCGATAGGATGAGCGGGGCCGCCTGCGCCGCCAGCCGCCGCCCGCCGCCCACCTGGCGCTCGGAGCCGCCTCGCAGGGGGACCGGGACGTCGGTGCACACGCTCCGGCCGGGCCCAGAAACCGCGCACCGAGGTTCCGGGCCCGGAAACCGCGCACCGAGGTTCCGGGCCCCTGCGCCTGCGCCTGCGCAGCGCCACTACGGTGCAGCGGCTGCGGGGCCACAGCTGCCCCCGGTGGCTGCGGAGTGGCCAAGCCGCCTCGCGCCCCGCGTGCAGGACCCCGAGATCCCGGGCTGGGTCCTCTGCCTGATCGAGGATGGGGTCAATCGCAGGGGTCTTCCCGCCGGAAGAGAGGAGCCTCCTCCACCAAGCCCCCCGTGTAAGAGGCGCCGTGCCAGGAGCTGACGCCCAGGCGAGCCTGAGCCTCCAAGTGTGGGGCCGAGAGAGAAGGGGCGCCCGGCAAGTGCCACCAGTGTGGAGGAGGCCGGCCCGGTCCCGGGCTGCGGAAGCCTCAGGGACAGATGCGGTGTCCTGTCTCTGCTCAGAGACACCACCGCCACACCAGCACTGAAGGCGCATAGCCCGCTGACCGCAGCCCTGTGTCTGCCAGCCCTCGCCTCTACCACGGGAGCCCTTCCCCGCAGGGCAGCGATCTTATCCAGACCGTGCTCCCCACCCAGGCCTGGCACAGCTGCCCACTTCAAGATTCCCGGAGCCAGGACCTCACACAGCTAAGCAGACCTCTCCTCCCTTGGTAGGGAATCTACCCCGTTATGCCGAGACAGGCCTGGGCCTTGGAAATGGAATTATAAATCAAACAAGAAAGTATGGTCACACCCAAGAAAATGGCATATAAATATGTGTACGTTGTACCCAAATCATCCCACTTACTCATGTCAGCAACAAAGCTCCAAGTCTGAACCGTGGAGCAGTGCACCCCTGAGCCACATCAAACCCCTTCAAAAGTCCTAAGAAATGCTGTTGCCAGGACCGTGAGTATGTGCTGGAGGAGGCAGCAGGGCAAACACTAACTTCCAGCATCCATGTCAGATGGCCAGTCATGGTGCCCACATTACAGGGCATCGGTGGCAACTGAACAAGTCAGTGCCCACAGCACCGTTAGATTGGAGCCTGGCACATGGCAAGTGTGCCATAACAAATGAAAGAGAATTCATCTGGGTGGTCAGTGCAGAGAGAGCCAGAGACCCTGCAGCACAGTCCTGGGGAGGGCAGCAGTGGGTAGGGTGCAGCTGTATCCCAGACAGAGGACAGGAAAGGGTGGGCAGAGGGACCGGGAGACGTGGCAGCGTTGGCAGTGGAAAAGCAGAGGTGGGCTCGCCTGGTGGATCCTCTTCCTCACTGAGGTGAAGGGAGGCTGTTAGTGGAATTGCCTGGGTGGGAGAGTGAGGGGCTAGCCCAGGGGTTGGCAAAATGGTTCGCAAGCCACATGCGGCTCTTTGGGTACGTTCCGTCTCAAAAGGTTGCCGACCCCTGGAAGAGCCAATCCTGTCTCTCACAACAATTTAAAAATTATTCTAGAGCTATAAATGTATTTTTACATAATCACCACTATGTGAACAATGTCCTTTAAAAGTTTTATAAATGAAACTATGATAGTTTTATTTTCATTTTCAATTTTACTTCAGAGCCTGCGGCGAGCCGCAGTTTACTGACTCCTGGCGGCTCTTCCGTCTCAAAAGTTTGCCCACCCCTGGGCCAAGGCTTGGGGTTGGCTGCCTGGAAGCCCGGCACAGCTCTGTTGGCTCCAGGCACTGCCTCCCTCATCCTCTTTTCTTGGTGGGAGACACTTCCCTCCCAGCAGGTAGAGCAGGCTGGGCGCCAAGGGCAGGCATGGCTTTATTGAAGCTGGGTTGCTGGGATCTGGGGGGTGGGGATTTTCTTGGTGGGAGACACTTCCCTCCCAGCAGGTAGAGCAGGCTGGGCGCCAAGGGCAGGCATGGCTTTATTGAAGCTGGGTTGCTGGGGTCTGGGGGTGGGGAGACTCTTCGAAGTCCTGGGGCTCTCCAGGTACTTGGCAGTAGGTTCAGGTTCAAAGGGCTGAGACAGCGCAGGGCCAGGGGCCAGTCAGGTCCCGAGAGTGGGGCGGAGGCACCATCAGAGAGTGATGCTGTCCTCATACAGAGACAGCAGCAGCAGGACAGCCCAGCCGCCCAACAGGCCCACGTTGTGCACCAGGAAGAGGAGCCAGGGCCGGCGGTCCCGCACCTTGAGCATGGCGGGGAGCTGAGGAGGGAGCACTGTGTCAGCGGCCCGCTCAGTCCTCGCTCAGCCTCCCACTAGGGCAGCCCCCTCCGCGCCATCTGCCCTGACCATGTCACAGAGCGCCACGTAGAGGAAGAGGCCGATGGCTACTGCCAGGATCCACATCTCACTCTCCTCGCCAACGCCGAGCGCGAGCGCTACGTACAGGCCGGCAAAGGCCGTGAGGGCTGACGCCAAGTTCAGCAGCAGTGCCCGGGGCACCGACAACCCAGCGTGCAGCAGGGCGGCGAAGTCCCCTGGGGAGGGAAGGACAGGGTCAGGCCAAGAGCCCTGCCCCCGACAGCCCCCCCCCCCGCCCCGTGCCCAAGTAGTCCAGGCCGGCCCCACACAGCTCACCCAACTCGTGGGGCACCTCGTGGCAGAACACGGCCAGCGAGGTGGCCAGCCCGGTCTTCCAGGAGGAGGTGAAGGCGGCGCCCACTGCCAGCCCGTCGGCAAAGTTGTGCAGGCCGTCGCCCAGTGTGATCATGTAGGGCAGCAGCCTCAGCTCTGCGGGCGCAGTGGGAGTGGGTCGGCCTCAGCCTTGCCACTGCCGAACCCCTAGCCCCCAACCCTTCCAGGGCTTCCCCAGGGCTCACCGGGGCTCAGTCTCTGGGACTCCGGGCTCAGCATCTCAGGGCTCTCCTCCACCACCTGCAGGGGGTCCCGGTGAATGAGCTCCGGGGCGGGGCCAGGGGCTGGGGCCCCAGATCAGCCTCAGAGGCCAGGGCAGAAGCCTTGGGGTGGGGGCTGGGAGCATAGGCTCTGGAAAGGGTCCTTGTGGAGGGGGCTCCGTGTAGGGCGGGGAGGTCCCGGCGGGGCGGCTCACCAGGTCTGCGTGGGAGCCCTCATGTGGCTGCTTGGACGGCCGTTGTTCCCTGGGCGCTAGCTGTAGGGACATGCCATGGCTGTGGCCACCATGGCCACCGTGGCTGCAAGGCTCATCCTTTGGGTCCTGCGGGACAGAGGCTCAGGGCCCGCCATACCTCCTCCTCGTCCACCCACGCTGTCCAGTCCCCATGTGCCTGACCTCCGGGTCCAGGGGCAGCAAGAGATCGACAAGTTTCTCGAACAGGAAGAAGGCGTAGAGGCCGCCGAGCACTGCCGTGAGGCGCCAGGCCGGCTGAGGGCTGTCGAAGTCCGCTCCCAGCTCGCTCTCCCCATGGTGCTGGTGCAGCCCCAGAACCTTGGAGGGGTACGGGGTGCTGGGCTGGATGCCTCAAGGTCTCCCCACCACAGAGGAAAGAGAGGGGTTCGGGGGAGGGAAGGACCCCAGGAGAGCGGAGCAACGGAGCCCCTGGTTGTGGGGCCAGAAGTCCTGGGGGCTAGGGCCCACCTTGGGCGTCAAGTGCAGGAGGGCGTCTCCGGTGAGCGCGCCCACAGCCATGCCCAGGAACGTCTGGATGATGTAATGGGTGGCAGTGCTGCAGGCAGTGCAGGTGAGAAGCAAGAGGCCACAAACCGAACAGAGGCAGATAAGCAGTGTGGCCAGGGAACTGTACAGGTACTCTGCATGGGTGGGGCAAGGAGGGCCCAGGTGAGAGCCTTCTCAGCCTTTGCAGAGCAGGGCATCTACTGGGTCCAGGAGTGAACAGGAACTCGCCAGGGCTACAGGCAGTCAGGTGCGGGCCAGGCCACAGCCCGCGCTAACCCTGGGCCGCAAGGGCCCACACCCCTTCCTTTCAGGCCCCCATACTTCCCTGTAACCCCTCTACTCCAAGGCCGCCTCTCTCACCAGTCCCATACCCAGCTCTCCCCACCTCTCCCCCTGCCCAGCATCCACTCCCTTTCCCTGTCGGCCCCACCGACGTCACCGCCAGCATCCCTGGCGCAGGCAGGCAGGCAGGCAGGCAGGTGGGCAGGGGAAGCGCACACTCACTCTCTGCCTGGCTGAGCTGGTCCTGGGCGGGGTGACTGAACTGGGGGCTGCAGGCCCCACTCAGTTGCTGCTGGAGCAGGGCAGGGCTCAGTTGGGCCCAGGCCTCTGGGGTCACCCCCGTCTGCTCAGACAGCCCATACACGGCCATTATATCCCTGGCACTCAGGCACACCTGGGGGTGGCAGGACTGGCGGTCAGGGACCTGAGCAGGCCCGTGGGACCCCAGCTCTTCCCAGGACCATGGCCCACAGGTGCTCACGGTGTCCCACACACTGGAGCTGCTGTTGGGGGTGGCAGGGAGTGCAGAGCCCTGGTGGTCAGCCCTCTTTCCCAGATGTTGGTGGTCACTGTGGGCACTGTGGGTCTTGGTCACTCCGCCCACCCCCAGGCGCTGCATCAAGGCTGCCAGCTCTGACAGAGAGGACGAAGCACAAAGTCTGTGTGGGCTCTGGCCCTGCCCTGCCCTGCCCAGGGGCTCGGGGCATGCCCCACTCAGTGGCCCACCCAGGCCTCACCGGCCAGTGTGATGTTGGGGGTGTCGCCGTGGTGCTGCCGAAACACGAAGTCCACAAAGTACTGGGGGGTCGGCAGGGCATGGAAGCAGGACCCACTCTCAACATGGTCCAGCAGGGCGGCCAACACGGGGCCAGGGCTGCCGAGAGGCCCCACCACCGCTGCCTCCTCCAGCAGCTGAGGCAGGTCCACACAGGCCTGGGGGGGAGCTGAGCTTCAGCCCTGCCCGAAGCAGGCCTTCCTGGCCTCCAGTTTGGCCATCACCCCTAGTGCCCTCGCACCTTAGATGCCTCTCAGCCCCTGTCACCCAGGTGAGGACCCCGCCAGGATCGCCTGCACTCCCTGCTCCGCTGGGTGGTAAACATCCATTGTGAGCCCCCAGCCCAGCCCACCCTCCTGAGTGTGTTCCCAGACTCCCCCAGGCACCCAGCAAGTCATGGTGGGCTGTTCCCCTGAATGGGCCCCTTCCTCTTGGCCCCCCCTCGAGTCCTCCTCACCCACTCCTGCTGGCTGACCCACCCAGGCCCTCACCTCCTCTGCAGTGGGCCGGCCAGTGGTTTGGGCCTGAATCCCCCGCACCAGCCTGCTCAGACCTGGGATCAGGGCCTTGGGGCCCTTGAGCAGGGCTAGGAGATGGTCGGCGCGGGAGGCCCAGCGGCCGGTCCGCGTGTCCTCACACGTGCCCTCGGGGTCGCTGAGGTAGAGGGCAGCAGCAGCACTGAGGCGGGGGATGTCCCCGGGCCCCAGGACTAGCCCCAGGGACAGCCCTGGCTTCTCAGGTCTGCCCAGGGCCAGGAGGTCATCCACAGACAGACACTGTGGACAGAGACAGGTGGGCAGGGCCCTGTGGGAGCCACACACACCTCTCACCCCCACACCCTCCCGTCATCTGCTCTCACTCTCCTAAATAACAGGCGTACACACACACAGGGGGTCCCAGGCAGGGGTCCCCCCTTCCTGGGGTGGTTTCTTCCTGGAACCACTGCCAGTTTCATGGCCTGGGGTCTGCCAGGGAAGGTGGCCCTGGGATCCTGGAGCTGTGTGTCCCCAGCATGGACCCCCCATCCCGGGGGAGGGCAGGCCTTTCTGTGCTCTGGGCTTGTGGCTGCCACCAGGACCATGCTGCAAGGCCGCTTGGCCTCTGCCCGCCTCCTGGAGTTTGCCCGGGCCCTGTGCTGCCAGCCCTTAGGGTGGAGTGGGCAGGGCTGGGCCAGGGCTGGGGGATTTGTCGGGTGGGGCACTTACCTTTCCACACGGCCCTGGGGTGCAGTGCACACGGGCCGCTAGTGTATTTAACAGGCTGCCCAGAGCCACGCGGTCTAGAGTGCCCTGGCCCGATGACAGCGAAGTCAGCAGATGAGCAGGCTGGGCCACGGTCACGGTCACCACCAGCGCCGCCAGCAGCAGCCTCAGCTTGCGCCCATCCAAGACTGCCATGCTGAGGCCGTGGGGTGCACAGTGCTCTGGAGAAGCCAGGCACAGAGGGCTGGCCGCGGGAAGAGATGGCTGTCTGGGGCCAGACTGGGGCTAGGCACGAGGCTCTCTCCCAGGTATTTCCTGCTGGGCTCTGTGATTGGCTGTCAGAGGAGTCGCAGGTTAACCATTCCAGGGGCAGGTCCTTCCCAAAACAAGGAGCCACAAACCAGGAGCCACTGCCTACTGGGGGCATAGCTTCTTGGGTGCCAGACAGGTGGGGAGGTGAGGACCTCTCCCAGGTATTTCCTGCTGGGCTCTGTGATTGTCTGCCGGTGCTTAGCCATTCCGGCAGCGGATCCTCCCCAAACCCAGGAGCTGTTGCCGGCAGGAGCTGTGGTCTCCGTGCTGGGGGTGGGCTGGACTCTGAGGGAACAGATAAGCCCTTGGCTGAGTCACCCTCCCTCCCCAAACCCGCCAGGGAAAATTCCCCAGGAAATGGCCATAGGCCTACAGGGAACCCAGGTAGTCTTGCATCTGCCATCTGGGGGAAGGGCTCTTGGGTGTGGCTCCCAGTCCTGCCCCTCCCTGCCGCTCTCTGCCCTTTGACCCCTCAGCCTTATCTCTGCTTAGCTGGCATCTGGGGGAAGGGGCAGCTTTGCCTTCAGGAGGGAGCCTCTGGGCAGCCCCCTGGTTGAACCAATCCCTGACCCTGAGCCCTGTGGCATGTGGTTGGGATCGGGAGAAGCTCCAGGGGAGCAGAGAGCCTAGGTGCAAGACCTCTGTCCCCAGTGTCCTGTGGCACCCAGGGCAGGGCATCAGGCTAAAGGCAGTGTCCTGGGCCTGGGGTCAAGTGTTTCTTTCTCTCGTCCACCTCATTTACACAAACACCGGATGGTACCACAGTGTGACCTCCATGGAGGGGTGGGGGGAGGGGAGGGGACAGACAGAGTCTGCAGTGTGGCGGGGGGCGTGGTTCAGATGATTCCTGGGCCCCTGGGTCAGTGGGGAGGCAAGCTGGAGATTCAGGCACTATTTCACGTGGTTGAAGGCTGAGCCCACACTGGCCTTTTTCCTTCCCCACCGCCCCAGGACTTGCTAGGGGCTGGCCGGGGACCAGGCTGCAGCCACAGGCCACCCACCCATGGCTCAAGGGCCTATTAGTTCCATGCAAACTTCCAGCCTTCCAGCCCTACTTGAGCCCTTGAAGGCCTGACACACGCTGGCAGTGCCCTCAGGCCTCCGTGGACCTCAGGGCTGGTCCACTTTCCTCCAATGGCGTCCTCCCTGCACATCTGCCTGCCCCCTGCTGGTGCTGGGCTGCCCTCTGGGTGCTGAGCCCCATCTTGTATCATCCCATCATCTAGGAAGCACATCGCAATCACTCCTGTCTTCAAACACACACCAGTGTTCACAGCAGCCGAAATGGGGAAGCAACCCAGTGTCTGTCCACAGATGAGGGATAAACACGTTAATACATCCACACAGGGGAATATAGGAGCCTTAAATAGGAGAATCCTGGCACACACTACAACATGCATGCGCCTCGAGTATCTTGTGCCAAGTGAAATAAGCCTTCCGCTCCCTCCGGCCTTTGACCCCTCAGCGTTCTCTCTGACTAGCTGGCACCTGGCGAAGGGGCAGGCCCCAGAGAGCCTGCCGACGCCCTGCCCAGGTCTCTGGTCAGCCTTGCATGAAACTTGAGGACATTGTACGGAGTGACCTGTCAGTCACAAAAGGACAAATTTTCTGTGATTCCATTTATATGTGGCACTTAGTCCAAAATCTAGAGGCAGGAAGTAGAATGGTGGGTGCAGCAGCTGGGGAAGGGGGAATAAGGGTTTAATGGAGAGACTCCCAATTGGGTGAGACGAAGGGGCTTCTGGAGACAGATGGTGGCAATCGTGGCACAACGATGTGAATGTGCTGAATGCCACTGAACTTAAAAAGGCAAATTTTATGTTCTGTAGATTTTATCAAAATAAAAATAAACCAAAACCACCCTCCCTGGTCCTCTGCCCCTTCCACTGCCCCAGATAGTGCGACTCGGGCGCTCTGGCACTGACAGCCTCTCCCAGGCTCCCCTGAAGCCCACCTCCCCTCACACTCCTATCAAGGTCACTGAGAGCCCCACAGGCCAGACCTGACCTCAGTCTGCCCAGAGCCCCATGGCTCCTGCACTGCCTGAGGCATCCCTGGGTCTCCTCTGTTGTCCCAGCTGTCCCCTCTTTAGCTCCTTTGCTGGCCTTCCTATCCCATCTCCAAGTGCAGCTGTGCCGACCTGGGATCTCTTGGGTAGAATTGTTGGCACCCGTGATAGTGGGCTTTTGCCCTGGAGACAGAGCTTTCATCCTGCACACCTCTCTGGAATGGCAGCCTCTAATGTCTCACCACCCACCTGACTGCTCCCCTAGACAGAGAGGCAAAGCCAGCCTGTGCAAAGTGGGCTCTGGCCAGCCCCTCACGGGAGCCCTGATCCCCCTCCAGCCTGTCTAGGTGCTCAGGTGCCAACCATAGGTGCAATCCTGGAGTGTCCTACTTTCAACCCAGTGGCAAATGCTGTGGGCACATCATGGAACAGCCCACACCCAGAACCTGATGGTCCCTCATCACCCTCCTGCCCAGCTCTGGCTGGGGCCCACCAGTCACCCTGTCTCTGCTGCCTTTCCCTTGTGAAACACAAGCTAGGTGGGGCATGCCTCTGCTCCAAGCCCCCAGCTAGCACTCAGGGCTCCTGGGGACCATCCCAAGCCCTCACCTCACCGCCAGTCCCCTGCCTGGCCTCTGGCCCTCACTTCCCCACCTATGTCCAGCTCTGAGGGGTCAGGCTCACTGCTCCCTATCCTCCTGGACCACCCCATGTGAAATGGCACCTCTCCGTCCATCCTTCACACTCGGAAACCCTATGCGTCCCCCTTCAGCGCCTCTGGACACCGCAGGTATCAGAGAGAATGCTACAACTCAACTGGCTTGCCCCTTGTCCCAATGTCACCGTTGCCAAAAGATGCACAGGCCTTGGGCAAGGCTGGTCCAGGAACTCCTGTGGTGTATCTTGGCAGGGCCTTGCTTCCTGGCACAGGACATACTTAGCAGCAAGCAGGCAGGCGGGAAGACAAACCGCCCCCACCACGAGTTATCTACTGGGGCTCCAGTGAGCCACCGTACCAGACAAGGCCCTGCTGCGAAGGTCAAGCCCTGTGCTGGCCTGCGGTGTCCTCTGCAGGCACATGTCCACCCCTGGGGCAGCATAGCAACCCCTGAATCCAGCCAGCTGGGCCCCCAAGGGGTCTAGAGCTCAGATGAGGGGTGGGGACCTGGGTGTGGCAGGCAGCTCCTCTGGTTAGGTTCAAGCCACACCTGGCCCAGGTGGGGGCTCGCCCATTCCCACTACTTGCCCAGGCAGCCCACCAGGGAGGCCGTTGGCCCTGAAATGGCACTCAAGCCCTCTGCTGACAAGCCCACAGTGTGCTTGGAGCCTACGCGTGCCAGGACTGCTGAATGCCATCCGAGGCCCACAGCAGACAAGCACGTGGGCAGGCCTGCGTGGGGTTGGCCACAGCAGCAGGAAGGTCAGAAAGCATTTTTATTGTGTGGAGGGGCTCCATCCAGGTGGAGACACCACGATGGGACAGACACGCACACAGGGCTGCTGTGGAAAGTCCACTGGGTCCAAGGAGGCAGGAACCATTCTTGGAAACTGCAGCCCCACACTGGGCCGGCCTGGTCGCCGTGCTCTGCGCCCTGGGCAGGGAGGCCGCGGGGCTCAGGCATGCAGGAAGCGGTTGAAGGCATTGTAGGCAGACTCCAGGTCAAAGAGCATCTGGCGGACTTGGGAGTCGTCTAGCTCATCAGAGGCGGACATGCCGCTCAGGGTCTGCAGCCTGGTGGGGGCAAGGGAACAGCGCTGGAGGTGTGTTCCGAGGGACTCCCAGGACTCCCAGGAGCGGCAGGCACTCACCACTGGCTGACCGTCTGGCGGCCCTCGAAGTCGGGAGGCAGGTGGCTCATGCGATGCATAGTCTCCATCAGCTCCCGCAGGTCAGGCTGGATCTGCAAACAGGACGCTCCATGGGACGCCCCCCAACACCTCCCCGCCCCTGCCCTGCCCCACCCTCGAGCTGCACCTCGTCCATGGCGCGGATCTCCAGGCGCAGCTTGTCCATCACCGTGATGAAGAGCTGGGGGCAGGTGTGTGCATGAGGTACCGCGGACTCACTCCAGGGGCCAAGGATGGGAGACCCCGCGCAGGGTCGGGGCCCAGGCCAGCCCCACCCAGCCCCTCCCTGGTCACTCAGGCCTCCTCCCACACTTGTGTGCCCACAGCCTGGGCATTGCTGCTGTCCATGGCCCTGCTGTGGGTGCAGGAGATCCCTTGGCCACACTGACCCTGGGCATGTCCAACGTGGTTCTCAGGCTGGGGAGGGGCCTAACCACCCCTCTCACTCCCAGCTACAGTGCCCCCTGACCAGCGAGCCGATCGCTGTGCAGCACGGAGGCCCCAGGACCCTGTGTACATGTGTGAGCGAGGCAGGCGCACCGAGACAACGTCGGCGATGCAGCGGTTGAGGTTGCCCTTGTCATCCTTGATGGTGATGGGCCGGTCCTCCTTGATCCTCTCCATGGCCAGCGGGCAGTCCAGCTAAGAGGGCGGCACAGGGGTGCTGGTCAGGCCCCTTCCCAGCAGCACCCACACCTCCCGCCTCCTGTCCAGGGGCCAGTTCACTCACGCGGAACTTGCGGCAGAATTCATCGATGGAACTGATTTCTGAGCCTTGAACCTGCCGGAAGGCGGCTTTGTATTGAACCAGGAGGCGGGAGCAGGCTGCAGTATACCTAGGGAGAGGACCAGACAAGGTCCCTGAGCATGGGGACAGCCCTGTCCGTCCACAGACAGAGCACGTAAGGCAGCTCTCAAGGAGGGCTGGGTGATGGGTCAGAGATGGGCCATCTAGGGCAAGACCTTCCATTGGGTTTACACAAGGGAGTGATCTGGACTCCCTTGGGGAGGGTGGCCCACCCAGCGTGGGGAGGGTGGCCAAAATATGGCTGCTATGGAGGCCCAAGCCTGGACTGTGCAGACTGGCCCCAAGCCCAGCACTGCGTGGGCCCCCTCAGGCCTGTCCTCCTGGACCTGTCGGCTAAGCCTTCACACCCAAAGCTCGTGGTCCTCTGGGTGGGCCTTTCCAGATGCCAGGCCTGGCCAGCAGCACCTCGCAGACTGACCTCCCGACCCTCCTGCTTGCCTTCTGAAGCCCTCTCCTCAACCAGGACGTCTGTGCCCAGGGGAGCAGGCTGGGATGAAACCCCAGGACCAGGGCGGTGGGCACACCTCTCCCCTGGGGCACTGCAGTACCACCAGGACATCCCCAGCTGGGAAGGCACCCAGGCTGCTAGCCCCCAGGGACACTCTCCTTGTGCTGGGCAGGCCCCACAGAAGTGGGCACCCTCACAACCTGATGGGGGAGGCAGACGCCTCCACAGAGACCCGCCGCTCTCACTTCCAACTGAGCACCCAGGCCCTGGAGGCCAGAAACAAGCTTCCTAGGGCAGGGACGGGGGTTCTCACTCATTGGGGGTGACGCAGTCCTTGATGTATGCCTTTTCCAGGGCCTGCATGGTCTTCACAACTGCAAACAGCTCCGCCATGTTGTCATACCTGAGGAGTGTGCCATCAGGCTGGGCCCCCAGGGCCCCCAGAGCCCAGGGCCCCAGCCCTGCTGGGTGCAGCTGTGGCGAAGTTGTGCGCTTGGCCCAGCCTGACCCTGTGTCCTCCTGGCTCTCGGGATGGGGGTGGGTTTGGGGTTGGGGGAAGCTGCTCGGGGGAGGCGGGTGGGCACGGGGTGTGTGCTGGGGGAGGGCCGCCTAGGTGCTGGACTCACTTCTCCCTCTCCCGGGCATTCTTGTACAGCTTTACTTCCTGTTGGAGAGAGGGGCAGTGTGTCAGCTCCAGGGGGCTGCTCACATGGGCATGTGCTGTTAGTCAGTGCCAGCCAGGCGAGTGCCCGCCACTCACCTCATACAGCTCTGGCTTGTTTCCAGGGGCTGCAACAGAGCAGGCAGAAAGCTGGCACCGGTCACAAAGAGGAGGTCTGCCCACCCACCCTGGCCCCAGCTCCATTTCAGCACCCCTCCTGAGACCGTCCCTTGTGCTACATCCCAAAGAGCCAGGAGGGAGCTAGAGGCTAGGAATTCCATCGGTTTGTAGGGGGACCTGAGCAGGACACATGCCTCTGGGGTCAGGAGGCCATGTGCCAGGCCTGCTCCCACATTCCATCACTATTCCTCGGCCACCTCACCCTACAGCAGGGTGACTACACCTTGTTTACCATGCAGTGAGGGGGCACAAACAACATTTGTCATTTGCTTTGTGACCTTAACCCTGGCTGGTGATGCCACAACCCCAAGGTTCTAGCCAGGCTAAAGCTGTCATCTCTGTGACCAGCCAGCCCTACTTGGAGGTCTGTGGGCCCCAGTGATAAAATGCACCAGCCCCTGGCCACCCCCGAGGCCATATGAAGGGGACACTTATAGACTCCCCACAACCTCCGGCCAATGCTCCCTTCAGCCTCTGCAGCAGGGGTTGAAAACCTGGGCCCTTCAGGACCCTGGGCCCAGCCCAGGCCACACTCACCTCCCATGCCTGGAGTGGCTGGGATCCCGTGAAACATCCTGTAGACTCACGCAGAGACCTGGGGAGCAGAGCCAGCTCCAACTCAAAGGGGATCCCTTACACCATGAAGAGCTTCCCCGTCCTCAGCAGAAACAGGTGAGAAGCAGTAATGAACACAGGACACTAAATGCTACGCTGGGAACACCTGCCCGGCTGTGAGGAGGAATTGCCTCAAGGGGAACAGAGTGACTGTGTGAGGAGGAACAGGCTGCTCCAAGCCAGGTGACCAGGGGAAGAGGTGGTGGGGCTATCCGATGGACAACCCCGGGGAGAAGCATTGGGGCAGACAAAGCAGCACAGTAACAGGTCCTTCAATAGGGACAGACTGGGAGAAACAGTGCTGTGTGTGTCTGTGTGTGTGCAGCTTTGTGAGGGTGTCCTCGGGCACGAGGACCAAGAGGCATGCAGCTCTTGCAGGTCAGGACCCTGACTTTTATACTAACTGGGCAGGAGCTCCTGGAGGGCTGAAGACAAGCCCTTGGGTTCCCAGCTGGGCAGTGGGCTGAGAAGAAAATAGAAGCAGGAGGCCCCTGCCCAGCCAGCAAGTTGATAGGGGGCTGGGCCAGTTCCAGAAATGCTTTGGAGGTGGACCCACCAGACCCACTGAAGGATTTGCAATGGGGTATCAATGAGTCAAGAAAGACACCTGGGGCGAGCTGAGCTCTGAGCAACAGCAGTTCGATGCGCAGCCCGAGGTGAGCTGCCGCTAAGGATGGCTCAGCCGGAAAAAAAACAGAATGACACCTGGGGCCAGCCGACTGGCGCTTTGGTTAAGAGCTGGCTTGGGAACCCAGCGGCCCCGGTTCGGGTTCCACATATGAGAGCCAGTGACACTGCCCTGTATAGCTAAGATGGTGAACAACAGCTCAACCTGGAGCTGGGCTGCTGAGTCCCCAGGATGGCATAGCTGCAGCCCCTGCTGCAGTGGGCTGCCATAGGCTACAGTGAGTGGCTGGCAGCCAGGGTGAGCAGCTGGCAGCCAGCTTGAGCTGCCGAGAGCTGCTGTGAGCGGCCATCCAGAGGCCGGTGACTGATCTGCCTCACCCAAGAACGCAATGATGATACCAACATGGGACAGTGAAGCGATGTTCTCCACAACTAGACTGAAGAACAAAAGGACAGCAACTTGTCTGTTCACCTTCCCCGGCTCCCCAACGCTGTTCTTCTCCCCCAATTGAAAAAAAATCTTAACAAAAAAAATGACACCTGTTTTGGCCCACTGGCACCATGACGGTAAGGTGCACTGAGACCGGGGAGACGAGAAGGGAGGCAGTTGGCAGGACAGCCAGTGTGCAGGAAAGTGTGCCCTGGTTGGGATGTGCTGGGTTGCACAGGCTCTTTTGGAGATCCAAGGTGTGCAAAGGTAGGGAAGAGACCCAGGCTGGCAGTGCTGGGCCATGCCCGGGGCGGATGGCATTACACAGGGGGCGGTTATGAGGCAAAGGAAGATAAAAGAGAGAAAGCAGCCCAGGCTGGAGCCCTGGGGCACCCCAGCATGTAGGCAGGATAAGGGCTGGGAAAAAGTGTCGTTCAAGTAAAGGGGCCCGTCTCAGGGAAGGAGGGGCGGTGTCTGCAGACACACAGACAAGGGCCCACTGGGTGGGGGTCACGGAGGTGACGGTGCGGCAACCCTCCTGGAGCGTCAGGGAGGAGGGAGTGCCCAACCGGAGTAGGCTGAACGAGGAGTAACCCTTGGTAGTCCTAAGGCCAGATTCCATTCAGCCACGAAAACGAAATATTCCCTGGCTACAAAGGAATAGAAGGCTAAATCTCACAGACCAGACCCAGAAACGCGAATGCCCACGATGTGACCGTAGGTGACGATCGGGCACCACCCGGTCCAGGGATGCAATGAGGCGCCTGCGGGGACCCGGCGCTGGCCGCGAGGACGGCGAGGCTACCTTTAGGGGCGGGCGGCCCCGCCTGGGGCTCCCGCGCACGCCCGCCGGGCTCGGAGGCGCCCATCCCGGGAACCGGAGGAGAAAACCCAGCGATGGGGGGCACTTCGCGACGTGGCGACGCCAGCGGGCCTAGGCCAGAGCCGCCTTGCCCCGCCGGGCCCGCCGGCCCTTGCCCGCCCACCCCCAGCCCGGAGTACCTGGGCAGGAGCGGCAGGTCCCGGAGATGGCGCCGGGGCGGGGCTCCCGCGCCTGCGCGCGCCTCCTGGCCATCGGCGCTCGACCCTCAGGTCTGCGCGCCCCTCCTGGCCATCGGCGCTCCACCCTCAGGTCTGCGCTTGCGCACAGAGCACAGCGCTACCCGAGCCGAGCCGAGCCGAGCCGAGCCCGACTCGGCACGCAGCCCCAGCGGTCGTTTCCCTACGGCAAAACCAACGCCGTCTCTCGCCCGCCTTTCACGCAGCAGCAGCATTCGTTTATTAGGGGCGGGGGCGGAAGGACAAGGCGGCGCCAGCGGTTAGAGGCGCCGGACAAAGAGCTTCGCGCCTCGGTCCAGTGTGCATGTGCCGGGGCCGGGCAGCCGCTGGCGCAGGGCGGCCCGATCCTCGTGGGCGAGGCTTCTGCTGCACAGCTGCAGCTCCTGCAGAAGCGTGGTCATCTTGTCCCACAGGCCCGGGCCCAGGGGGCCCTGGACAGCACAGCCTGCAGAGGGGAGGCAGGAGCAGGCCTCAGGGAGCTTGCTCCCAGCAAAGCCAGGGCAGCCCTGCAGGAGCCACTGGTGTTGGTGGCAGGCTCCAAGGCACTCTCAAGCCCCAGCCTTTTCTCTTTATTAACGTAGCCCTCCGAAAGACGTCTCCTGAGGCCCCAAGAACTGCAGGGAAGTGCAGGAGCCGAGAGCTACCAGATACCACTCTAGGCGGGGGTGTGCTCTCCCCGAGGGGCTGCCTGGCACCGTGGGCCCTTTCACAGCCAGTGTTCAGGCAGGCGGGAGGCTGCCTAAAATAAACACTGCAGGGCCGGCCGAGTCGCGCGGTGGTTAAGCACTGGCTTAGGAAGCCAGCAGCCCCGGTTCGGGTCCCACATATCAGGGCCAGTGACACTGCACTCAAAAAAAAAATAAAATAAAAATAAACACTGCAGTCACATCTGTGCCTCTGACAGACTAAGACAATGCCTGGGTCTTTCCATCCATAAAGGGGACACAGTAGGGCTTCCCGTGAGTCTCCGGCACACACTAAGCTGCCAAGGCTTGATCCTCAGAGGCCACGGTGCCCAGTAAGCTTGGGTACCACCAGGGAGCTTGGTGAGGGCCGGATGCCAGGAGGCCAGGTGTGTGGGGAGCAGCCCCCAGCTGAGTGCAGACCTGCCACCAGCCTGCCTTCGGGGTGCCTTGCTGGAGCAGCCAGCCTGGCTCTGTGGGGTGGGGAGCGAGGGGCAGGAAAAACCCAGGGGCTCCCCATGTGTGCACCCACTCCCAGCCCTTGTCTTCCTGGAGGGCAAAGTCTGGTGCTCCCAGCTAGAGGTTCTAGGCTGCTGGTGGCCTCCCCTGGGATCATCAAGACAGCCCTGATAGGGTACTGTGTGTGGGTGTAACCAGAATGAGAACAAGCTAAGCCAGGCCACAGTCCAGGAAAGTAGGGTCAGAGAAGCCCCTGCCAGGATCTGGGAAGGTCCCTTCGTGGCAGCTATCACCACCCTTACCTTGAGCTCCCTCCTCAACAATGGGAATGAAGAAGTCCCTGTGGAAGAGGGTCCCCTGCCCCCTGCCATGTTATCCAAGGATCGGCCTTAAAAAGGCCAGAGGCAGAAACCCCATGCTCTTCCTGCGCCATCATTTTGGGAGCTAGGCTCACACCCCCTTCCAGTCACCTGTACCACACTGTCAGCCTCAGGGGGCCCAACCCACCCTTGTGTTCTAGCTGGTGGCAACGACAGCCCCTTCAGAAGAGGCACGTGGGCCTCAGACAGGTCCCTAAAGAGGGACCTGTATCAGCAACCCTGGTGTAGCAGCTGTGGCCACCATACCCAGAGCTCACCTGACAGTCCCAGGAAACTCAGGCCTCGTGGCCGCTCCTGTAGGGCGCACAGAAGCTCCCCCAGGCCAGCTGTGCCGACCTCGGGGTTCGCAGATAGGTCCAGAGAGACAAGTGAGGGGCAGAGAGGGAGACATCTGAGACAAGGGAAGAAGTTGTGTGTGTGTGTGTGGGGGTCAGTGTCTAGGGAGGGAGGCCCCCATCACTAGGGTAACTGCCCAGACAAACCCACCGCCCTGGGAGCCACAGGCCAGACCCAGCAGGTTCTGCCCCCAGCCTAGCATGGGCTATCGGCATTGCCAGGGGTAAAACCGCAGTGGCCAGATATGGCTTGGGGCACACGGGAAGGAGCTGGCACCACTTCTGTCCCTACCTGACCTAGCACCCCACTCCAACCCTCAGGCTCCTGGACCTTGAGGTCAGACCCCCCTCAGGACAGCGGAGGCTGGGCAGATGGTATTACCTGCTCAGGTCTCTCACTGCCTTGTCGTCCAGGTGGTTTGCTGACAGGCTCAAGTGCGTCAGAGCACAGCTTTCCTGGACATAACAGAGGCCAAAGGCAGGCTATGCTGAGCGGGGTGCCTGCCTCCCTGCTTCCCAGTAGAGGCCCCACACATTGGAGGCCAGACACCTCCCCTCTGGCAAAGGCACCAGAGGGGAGCAGCATCCCCTCAGTTTGCAAATAAGAAGGAAATGTCCCTCATTCTGGGTGTAAGTCACACTTGGCATATTGTGATATGAAAATCATGGGGTGGGGGGGCCGGCTGAGTGGCTCAGTTGGTTAAGAGTTGGCTTGGAGCATGGGCTCTGAGCATCGGGGCCGCCGGTTCGATTCCCACATGGGCCAGTGAACGCTGCGCCCTAGCTGAGCTGTCGCTGAGCTGCCAACAGGTGGCTGGATGGCTCAGCTGGTGTAACAAGATTGCCTATTCAATGGTGGGCTACACCCACCCGCAACTAAAGATTGAAGTCGGCACCTTGAGCTGAGCTGCCGCCCGGATGGCTCAGTGGATAGGGCGTGCGCTCTTAACAACAAGGCTGCTGGTTGGACTCCCACATGGGATGGTGGCTACACCCACCCACATCTAAGACTGAGCTCGGCACCTTGAGCTTAGAGGCCACAAGCTGCCGACGGGAAGCCAGATGGTGACTGGCGCCGTCTACAACGAAGATTTTAGAACAACTTGGCCGTTCCCCTCCCCCAATTCCCCAATATAAAAAAATCTTTAAAAAAAATAGGGCCAGTCGAGTGGCATGGTGTTTGAGAGCTGGCTTGGGACGCCAGTGGCCCCAGTTCGGATCCCACATATGAGGGCCAGTGACACTGCCCTCAAAAAAATAAAAAAATAAAATAAGTAAAATAAAATAAAATAAAACAAAATAAATAAAATAAAATCACGGGGACCCATCCCCAGCTGGAAGAGCCCCTGGGAGCACTAGCGTGCTCCTTGGGTCTTACTTGGGTTCCAGGTGCTCTTCCTGCCGGAACTCACAGCCTGAGGTGGGTAGCTTTAAAGGCTTCCCCTACCCCAACTTCAGCTGTGCAACCTTTGGCGCCCCCAAGTGCATACCTTGGTCAGGTATCTGACCACGGGCTCCACGAGGCCTGAGTCACTCTTGCTGGCTGCCACCGAGCTGAGCTCCAGGCGCAGGAGGCTGTGGGTAGGTAGGTTCTGCAAGGTCTGGGCCAGGGCGGTGGCTCCCAGGACGTTGAAGGACAGGAACAGTGTCTTCAGGTGCCTGGCATCTGAACCGGGACCAGAACCTCAGTGAGCCTCACCATCACCACCCCCAGCCCTGCTGTAGAGTCCTGGGCGCAGAACCGCATGAACCCCCTGGGAAGCTGCCACCTGAGTTTCCGTGCACAGGGAAACTGCCCAGGATCTCCCAGCTAGGGACGGGGCAGGCCAGACCCGAGCCCAGCTTCTCCCCACCATTTCTGGCCCCTGCCTGCTTTGCGCAACTGGACGGCCCCGGGTTGCCTGCACCAGGCCGTGGCTTGGGATGTGTGTGCATGGTGGTGGGGGGCCCAGGGAGCACTGCATCTGCTGCCCTCACAGCCCTGAACCTCATTTCCTAGCTCACCATCTCTGCAGACTGGCCCCTGGAGGACGCCCCCATCCCCAGCCTCTCAGGCCTGGGATCCTGGCTCTCTGCAACCCTAGTGGGCTTACAGTGGAATTATCTTAGGCACATGGAACATGGACTGGGACTCTGTCCTGTGGTACGGCTGGAGCCGGGGTGTGTCCTGCAGGGATAGCCCAGGCTGGGCAACTTTCAGGCGCCCCTGAGCCCAGGCAGGCCCTGCACCCACATCTACCTACGTGTGCCCAGAGGCCAGGCCGGTGCCCCAAGGCCCTCCTTGCTCTAGGCTCTCTAAACCCCTAAACACACCCTTCTGATGGCAGCTGGAACCCTGGGGCCAGGAAGCGGACGTGGGATTGTCTCACCTTGGAAGGCGCTGCCCAGGGCCGTCTGGTGGCTCAGGAGGAAACGGGGGCCAAAGCCACAGGCCTGGAGGCACAGGGTGCTGAGCAAGGGGCAGGCCCGCAGGACAGAGGCCAGAGCCGGGCCACAGCCATCCCCAAGGGGGTTCATGCTTAAGTCCAGCTCTTCCAAGTTCTGTGGAAAACAGGCCCCGCAGGGGGCATCCAGCCAGCACCCCCGATAGCACCTTCCCACACAGTGCCCAGCAGGGTGCCTAAGTTCTGATATCACCCCGTCACTGACCTGCAAGGGGGCCTGCCCCTGGAGGCCAGTGGCAAGCTGGTGCAGGCCATCAGGGCCCAGGTGGTTGGAAGAGAGGTCGAGGAGGGTCAGGCCAGGCAAGGTGCCCAGGGCAGCCAGCAGCTCGGCGGCACAGCCATCCCCCAGCCTGTTCCCTGCCAGGCGCAGCTCCCGGAGCTCGGAATGCAGCTTGAGGGCCCGCAGCAGAGGTGTGAGCTGAGCCTGGCGCAGGGCCAGGCGGCAGGCGCTGAACGTGGGGCCCAGGCCCTGGCGCTCCGTGGCCTGCAGCACTTGCGGGTGCTCCCCTGGAGGGGACGTGGTGTTACCAGGGCCAGAGCCTGCCCATCTGGTGAGAACCCTTGCAGTGAGCCAGGTGGCCCCTCACTCCCAAGTGCACTAGAAGCTCTGCAGAGCCCGCGCCCTCCAAGCCTGAGGCCCCTTCGCAGGCTGGTGGGTGGTGCTGACCCATCTCTGCCCTGTGAGGCCCTCCCTGCAGGGCTGGACTTCCTGCCAGTCCTGGCCTCATGGCTCTGAGGTCCCATGAGGTCCTGCCTCTAGGTGCGGCCATCTTCTAGCACTCACCGCTCACACGTGTGGGCACTGAGTGGTGGAGGAACACCTGAGGACAGGTGTGGTAGGAGCGAGCCTCGGTGGATACTTCGGGTCCCGGGACCAAGGCTCGCTGACCAGGCAGTGGTGGGGGCAGGGGGAGCCTACCTGCCTCCTGCCCCTGTCCCCGGGCCGCTGCCAGCCTTCCTGGGCCCTTACCTTGCTCCAGGCTCTGGCAGGCCCTGCGGTAGCGGTCAGGTAGTGGGGGGAGGTCCCACGAAGTCACCTCAGCCAGGACCTGGAAGGCACCACTGGTAGGCAGCACGGGGCATGGGCACCCAGGACGCCCGGCGCTCAGGCCTGGCCCCACCACCTACCTCCTCATTGCTCTGCAGTACATCAGGGATGGGGTCCTGGGGGGCCAGCAGGGCCCCCTCCTTTCGTAGGGTGAGCCTTGGCAGCAGTCCGCAGGCCTGGTAGTAGCGCTGGGCAGCCTGTTCGGCGAGCCAGGCCACGGAGTGGGCCTCCTTGCTGTGGGAACACGGGGCACACTGAGCCCTGAACCCGACCAGGTCCCTGCACATGCCGAGTAGAGGCCTGGGCCCCACCCTGCCCCCACCCACTGGGGAAGCCAGTACACCTGTGGCCAAGCACACCTCTGGCTCTCCCGGGCTGTTCACCAGGGCCCCGGGACCTGACCCGACCACTCCGGGGCCCTGCTGTGCTTGTGCAGGGCACCCTGACGTGCTTGTGCAGGGCACCCTGACCTTGGCCTGGGCCAGCAGGGATGGCACATCAAGTCAGAGTGAGCCCTTGTCACACATCCCACTTGATGTGCAAACACCAGGATTCTTGGCTTCTACTAGGTGTCACCCCAGGCAGAGTCCACAGGGCACAGAGGGAGGTGAGGTGGAAGAGGGCAGGTGATGCCTCACCTGTGTGGGACAGGGATGAGGAAAAGACTGTCCTGGACTCGAACTCGAACCCGGATGGGAGGGGGCAGGACTGGTCCCTGGCAGACGGGGCAGGGAGGGATGGGCTGAGTCAGAAAGAGCAGCGCGATTCCCCACCCTCCCTTGCTTGCAATCGGTTCTGCTCCAGGCCCGTGCACCTACCGAGGGCAGGCCTGTCGCCAGGCTCTCCCCACCAGGGACATCAGGGCTCCGTGGGGGCTTCGTGGCCAAGCTGCAGTCTCTGCCTGCTGAGACCTGTGCACTCCAATCCCTGAGCACGGACAGCTGGCTCGGCCTGGCTCGGGCCCGCGGCCTGACGGGGTTCTCATCACTGCCTGACGCCGAGGCACTGTGTCTGGTGCTGTGCCCACCGCCCTGGGGGTGGGGCGGGTGGCTGCCCCGGCAACCAGGAGTCAGCAGCAGGTCATCTTCCAGCCAGTCCCCGGCCAGGCACTCCTCCTCAGGAATGAGAGCCGCGTGGGGAGTGGAGACCTCGCCTGTTTCCCGAGGCCGGATGGGCCCCTGGCAGCAGCTCTGGGCACTGCCCACGCCTCGAAGGGCCGTCTGGTAGGCTGCCTGGCCAGCTCCTGCTGCCTCCCTGTCGCTGGTGTGGCCAGGATGCCTGGCCCTGGCTTGCTGCACTGGGGTAGAGTGCCGGGGCCTCTTCTGGGTAGGCCGGGGGGGCCCTGTGTTGTCCTCGCCCTCTGAGCTGCTACTGCTGACCAGCTTGTGCCTGCTCTTCCGAGGCCTGGCCACAGCCGGCACCGTCTGTGCCTGGGAGACCCTGGCACTGGCCTGAGGGGCTTCTGGGGATCCTGGGCAGGGGCTCGAGGAAGGAGAGGTCTCAGGGTCAAACAGATGGTCCGCTGGGAGGGTCTGGGGAGCCAGAGGCCTGTGGGGAGCTGTGGGGAGATGGGATATAGTAAGGCGGGCCCGGCACCATCCCTGCGACCCACGTGAAATGCTCCTCTTGGAATCAGAGCCCAGGGAGTGATGTTCCCAGGGGCGGAGGGCCCTGCTTGCCTCGGCCCGCGGAGGCTGCCCGGAGCAGCCCCTCCATGGCGCCAGCCCGGTGTCGCGTCTCACTGTCCAGGTCCCTGTAGTACAGCCTCACCCACTGCTGCAGCGTCTCCAGCGGGCGGTGGCCCTGCAGGTACCCAGCTGAGCAGGCCCGGCGGGGGCAGCCCCGCCGACTACTGCCCGTGCCGCTTGGCCAGGGTCCCCACTCACCTTCCTAGTTCGCAGGGCGACTGACGCCCCCCGTTCAATGAGCAGCTCAGCCACCTCAAAGTGGCCGCAATTGAGGGCATCGTGCAGGGGGGTGATGCCCTCGCAGCCCTCACCACCTGGGTCGTCCACTGCGGCTCCATGGTCCAGCAGGAAGCGTACAATGTCTGTGGGACAGAGGACACAAGCCAGTCCCCAGAACCCTCCTCGGAGCCCTTCCCCTCATGTGCCAGACCCCAACCATGCTCACCCAGATGCCCGTAGTTGCAGGCCTCGTGCAAGGGCGTCCAGCCACAGTAGTCTCGAGGATTCAGGGGGTGGCCCTGTGACCACACGGGAAGGAACCTGACCCTGACAGCCCCATGGCCTGGCCTCGCCCCACGGCTCTAAGACCTGAGTGGGTCCCATGGGTCCATCCCAGCCCTGGCCCTGGCCAAGGTCCCTCCCAGAGGTTGGGAAATGCTCCCCCAACGAGGCAGAGTCCCGGGGGTCCTGAGCATGGTGCTCCTCCCAGGCCCCATGTCCTTCCCAGTCCACGTCGGGGAGACAGTGTACCCTGGTGCAAAGACCCTGGTGCAGCCCGCGTGGTGGAAGGGATGGGGTGGCAGGCGTACCTGCCTCACGAGGTCCTGGACACGGCCCAGCTGGCCCTCGATGCAGGCTCGGTGCAGCAGAGTCTCCCCCACATCGTTGCGCCGATTCCACTGTGGGCACAGTGGCCGCAGGGTGGAGAGCAGAGGTGTAAGGGGACTGGGCAGCACTTGCAGGCAGCGGTGGGCACACACGCTTACCCCACTGTCCTCACCTTGCTCGCTCTGTGCCGGCCCACGCAGCCCGGCAGGTCCTCGTCCTCCAGCTGCTGGGATTGGCTGTCAGTGTCGTCCTCTGCAAGGGCCAAGCCCACCCTCAAGTGAGCCGGCTCCCAGCCCACTCCAACCCTGCCTACGGTCACTCGCACCCACAGTTCCTCTGCCCAGGTGATCTTGTGCCCTGTACGCAGACCCTGTTCTGTGGGTCAGTGTCCCTGATCTCTGCTGCCCCTCTCCTGGGAAGTACCCTCCTCGGGTCCGGGGCCCACGACCTGCCACCTTTGCGGTCCCAGTTTTCACCTCTGTTCCTGCCCTCTGGCCCCTTCTATGCCTCTGGCCCTTTCTAGAGCCTTCTTTCTTACTGTGACCTTCTCTTGAACAGCACTGCCTAAAGCTGCCGTCTTTGGTCCTCTCTCCCCACCCCACCCATGGCTCCCTGAACCCACACACCAGCGACGCCCAGCCTCACCTCTAAGGTGTGGCTCAAATTGCCCACAGCCCTTGGCCGCTAAGAGATTCTGGAGGCACCTCAAGTTTAAAACGGAAGCAGAGCTCCTCCTGGCCTCAGGGACGAGTCCCCACACCCCAGCCCCAGCCGTCCTCCCTCCCTGCCCTGCGCTGCCAGCCTCAGTCCAAGCCCGCCCCAGACTAACCCTCATGTCCACAGGTCCGACCCTGCCCCTCCCCCAGTGGGTGCCCACCAGCTCCCCAGCACCGGCCCCTACCTACAAAAAGGTGCCAGCACTGCCCAGGCTGCCTGCACGTGCCCTCCTATCTGCCTCACTGGCACTGGTCACCCCCTTATGCGGGGCTGTCTCCTCCTGTCACGAGCCAGCTGGCATGGGGCTAAGGCAGCGCCGGGGCCTCACCGCTCTCGGAGAGCTCCACATCGCTGGCCTCCAGGGTGTTGCTGTCCTCACCCTCGCCTGCCTCGTCCTCACCCTCGCCTGCCTCGTCCTCGTTCACACTCAGCGCCTGCATTCTGGCCTCAGTGCCAGGGGCCTCCTGGGGCCGCAGCCTCAGCTGCATGGTGTGTAGGTGCCACAAGACCTGCCTCTGAGGAGCAGGGGACGCCCAGCTTAGGGTCATGGGGTGCCAGTCACCAAGGGGGAGACGGGAGGGGAACGAGGCGACAGTCTTCAGGGCGGCTGTGTGTGGGATTCCCGGCTGGGCAGGGGGGCCGCACCTGCAGCTGGGGCTGCTGAGCCTGCTGGGCACAGTCGAGAGCCTTCTGGAAGCAAGGCATCATCTCCTCATACGCATCACCAGCCTCCTCCCGGGACAGAGCAATGTTCAGCCAGGTCTTGGCATCCTGGAGCAGGAGTGGGAAGATAGAGCCTGTGGCTGCTGCCCACTGCACCCACCTGGCCCCAGCCACCGTGCCGCTCCCGGGAGCCAGGAGGGTGGCAGCCCTGGGAAGGAAATGTGTGCCATGTCCACCACCAGAGTGGCGGAGCCATGGGGACAAACAGAGATGCTGGCAGGGCTGGAGCCATCACCTCACCTCCAGGGCATTGCTGTCACGTAGCCTCAGTTCCTCCTCATAGTGCTGCACGGCCTGGCGGTGGTCCTTCATGTCCCCCAAGGTGGCAGCCAGGGACACATGGATGACCGCCAGCTCAGGGCCTGGCCTGCTCACCAGCTCCGCGAAATCCAGCTGGGGAGGGACAGTGAGGCCAGGCCTGCCCCACACCCGCAGGCCCACATGCAGCCCCTCTCCCACCACCCCAGCCGGGGGGAGGGGGCGCACCTGCTTCTGGTAGGCCTCAGCCGCCTTGGGGAAGTCCCCTGCCTTGGAGAACAGGTCCCCTAGCTGCTCACAGATGCCCATGGCGCCCTGAGGGTCACTGACCTCAGACTCCTCCAGTCGCTGCTGAAGCCGGACCACTGCCAGCACTGCTGGAAAGAGCCTCGTGCAAGGGGGTGGCACAGAGCAGGCCCCAGCCCAGCCATCCCGGCCCACCCTGTCCACTCACCCGCTGGTGAGAGGGGTCGTTGGAGGGTCTACCTCGTGGGAGGATTAGAAGAACTAATGAGTAACAACTCAGAGCATGGTTGGCTCGAAAGTGGGGACCACTGCCAGCCGTTGCTGACTGCCACCCACCATGCACCAGGGCCACATGCCCTGCCCACTCCCCCATCCTGTTAGGTGGGCACAACTTGTCTCCAGTTTGCCAGATGCTGGCTCCATGGAAATGCCCAAGCTGTCTCCTGAGCACCCTCAGGGCCTCTCCAAAACACTGCACAGCAGGCTCAGAGAAAAACTAGGCTTTGCTCCCAACAGGAAGGGAGGGCGGGAAAGGCTGCCACCACCTGAAAGACACGTGCCCTGGGGCCCTCTATCCACAGAGGGGTCCCCTTCCAGGCTCACCATACTTGAGGGTCCGGCACACAGCCACCTTCTGCAGAGGCTTCTGGAAGCCCAGCCTGTAGGCCTTCTTCAGGGCTCTCTTGGCAGCCAAAAAATCCCCCAGGTCTTGGAAGATCTGGGGGTGAGAGAAAGTGGAACTTACCTACTCCCCGGGCCCAAGCCCACCCAAGGGCCGAGAGCGGAGCTGCTGAGGACGGCACCTGTGAGATGAGCACGCAGCACTCGCTCTCCATGAAGTTCTTCTTCATGGTGCGTGCGCATTCCCGGGCCCCCTCCAGACAGCGCATGGCCTGGGAGTGCTGCCCTCTGCGCCAGTGGATGGCGCCCAGATTGTAGCGGGCGCGGAACAGGTCCTCAAAGAGGTGGTTCTGCCTGCGGGTGGTAACAGGCCCTGAGTGCCAGGGCACTGCCACTCTGGGAAAGCACAGTGGGTGCCCCAGTGCTGGAGCCTCTCGAGACCAGCAGCCCTGCCTGCTCTTCCCAGCATGCGGCTGACATGCCACGTCTCCCCTGCTCGTGGGAGACCCACAGGGGCGGGGAGTGGGGGGCTCACTCAGCGAGAAAGATGCTCTTCTTGAAGTAGTTGTTGCACAGGGCCGTCTGCTGCAGGCTCTCGAAGGTAAGGCCCAGGTTGAGGTAGAGCCGGGCCCTCATCTCGCTGATCTCTCGCCTGGGCAAATTCCCTGGAAGACACCCTCTCTAGACACTTGGTGTCTCGTCCCCATTTGGGGTCTCCAGCTTTCAACCCTATCCCCTACCCTTGCTCCTGCCTGTCATGGTGGAAGCCAGGGGTTCTGCTGAAGACAGTGTGGAGACACCAAGAACAAATGATGGACTGCCAGATTTGGGGCTGCCAGGAGCACAAGCTTATGAGTGGGCTTCTAAGAGCAGACCTCAGCCTCACAATGGGAAGACCCATGCGGTGGTGGAAGCCACCATTCAGGCAGGGCTTCCTCTGCCTACAGTTCCCGAGTGTGGGGCGGAGCAGGGCACTCACTTTGCAGCTTCTCATCCACGATAGCCAAGCTCTTTTCAAAGGCAGTCTGTGCTTGCAGCAAGGCCTCTGGTGACTGGCAGTGGTCATAGATGTCCAGGTGGGTGCGGCCAATGGTGGCCCACGCCCTTTGCAGCTCAGTGTGGTTGGATAGGGAACGGGCTAGCTCCAGGTAGTGGTGCTGGTGCTGGGGCGCAGAGGGAAAGCTGCTGTGAGCCAACCTCCACCTCAAGCAATCCCCACATATCACCTAACTCTAGGGAGCTCCCTGCTCCCTAGAGCCCCCACAGTGCAGGCCAAAGCCAGGCCACACACCTCCATATCCTCTATGCCAAGGGGACACTGGCTCCACAATCATGATGGGGGTGAGACAATGAATGAAAGTTAGGTTGCTGCAGCCCCAGCAGCCAGGGTCAGGGTGGGCTCTGTGTGGACAGTAGGTCCTGACCCCCTCAGCCAGTCCACAAACGCAGCTCAAGTAACATGTTCACTAATGTTGGGGCCAGGCTCCTAGTAGAGGCTGTGAAGCACCCACCCAAGGCTCAGGCCACCATCCCCTGGCACAGGGCTCTCTGAAGGTGAGGCTGGTGCCTCCATCCTCAGAAAGGGACCCCCGCGAAGTGCAGGCCCAGGAGGGCTGGGGCTGGCCGGCAAGGCTGCTGGCAGGGTGCCGCCCACCTTCAGGGCAGCTGCGTAGTCCTCCATTTCTGCCAGCCGCTCTCCGATCTTTCGGTGGGCCACGGCGCAGCCCAGGGCGTCGTCGGCGCTCTCCAAGAGCTGCAGCTCCTGCTGGTGCTCCTGCAGAGCTTCCGAGTAGCGGCCTGGGCGGGCAGGCGGGGCAGGCTTCAGCCCCGGCCGGGCAGCCGGCCAAGGGCCGCTAGGGCCAGCGAGGCGGCAGGCAGCGTGCTTGGCAAGGGCGCCCGCCCCGGCCCTGGTTCCCCTCCCCTCCCCCCCCCCCGCCTCCCGATACCCCCGACTCCCCTGGCCCGGGCCCCCGGCCCTGGACCCCGCGCGATGCACGCACCATGGCTGGCCAGGAGCTCCCCCAGCTGGTGGCACAGGGCGGCTTCCTCCCGCAGCTGCCCGCTGCTCTGGGCCTTGGCCTTGGCCTTGCTCAGCTCTGCAGAAAGAGACGAGGCCGGAGAGCTGAGCCCCTCCGCCGGGGCCGGCCAGATCGGCTCTCAGCCCCCGCACTACGGCGCCCGGCGCGGGAACTCACGGCGAAGCTCACGGTCCGGACTCATGCTGCGGCCGCCGCGCAGGGATCCAGACTTCCCGCGCTCCCGCGCGGCCCTGCGGCCCCGCCCAGTCCCGGCCCCGCCTCCCGGCCCCGCGCAGGCCCAGTCCTGCACCCCCTCGCGCGGAGAACCCCGGGACGTGTAGTCCAGCCGCCTGGAGCATCACGCTGGGGCTGTAGTCTGGCTGGCGCTGGGCGGGCATTGCGGCGAGAGGGCTGCTGCCTGCAGGGGTTCCTGCGGCCGCCCAGATGCTGAGGCCCCAGTCCGGCCCCGCAGCGGCCCTTGGGATGGGGTTTCCTGGGCTCCTGCCTGTGCTGCCGCTCACCCCTCACACATGTCACTTGCAACTCTTCTTCCTGAGGAACGCACTGCCCTCGCCTATAGAGGAGATGAGGATCGGTGACCACACACGCTGCATACCTGGGGACGTGCACGTGGTCAGGAACCCCAATGAGGCCTCACTGCCACCGAGTTTGGGGAATCAAAACTCGTGCTGCTGGGGAAGGAGCATGGTCTCCAAAATGGACAGAGCAAGGCGGTGCTTCCTCACACACGCCACCCGCACTCCTGACAAACTGCGACACTTAAAGCTGCAGAGCCACCCTGCGCTGTGAGGTCAAGACAGTAGGACCTGGCTCCGGGGGCTGCAATCCAGACTGTCCCTGCAGAGGTCTGGCGCACCCAGGCCCCAGACCTCTGAACGCCAGCCCTGTCCTCACCGCTGTGGGAACCCAACACCCTCCACTCCTGGCGGCTCTCAGTACCCACTCCATAGCGGGCCCTGGGCACGGGACCACTGCTGGCATCCCAAAGCCCCAGAGGAGGCCAGAAAGGAAGCAGCGGGAGATGGACAGACACGTTTATTTCCTATGGGTATTGAAACAGACCCAGTGGGGTAAAACCCTCAGCCAGTAGATGGACAGCAAAGTCTGTTGGGATGGGAGTGATGTGGAGGGTGGATGGGTCCTTGGGTCCAAGGACGGCTGCCCAGGGCCAGTGCCTGCCCGGCCCACAGGGTAGGGTCAGAACGAAGCCTGAGGAGCTGCAGGAGGTGGAAAGTTGGACCTCACGACCCTCCTCTTCTACTCAAGAGTACCAAGCTCTGTGGGGCCCCCCCTTCTGGGGGGTGTGGGGGGCAGGCTGGTGAGAGTGAAGATGGAGGTGCAAGCAAGGCCATGGAAGCTGATTGGCTCAGCTGAATGGGCTGAGGGGGAGGACGCCCCCCACCCCCAGGGCTGCTGGAAAGACATGACCAGCTCCCCCTGCAGCACCAGCATTCTCAGTCCTGGGGGCAGATTCCCCTTCAGAGAAGACCCAACTCTATGCCTCAGCTTCCCCACTGATCAGACAAGGATGTGTATATGAGGTGGTGCTGAGCAGGGGCTGGAGCCCAGGGAAGCCCATTTATAAGGAAACACAGACAAAACAAGATTCGGAATTTTTTTAAAACTAGTTACATACAGAAAATATCCGAAGAGAACGCAAACCACAAAAGTGACATGTAAGTCATTTCCAACAGTGGGAAAAACACCTCTCACTCCACTCTTTAAAAAATTATTTTTATTATTTTTGTAAGTGTGTCACTTTGAGTGAACTGAGGATGTAGTGCTCACAGGGGAGTGGGGGTGAGAAGGGGGACAGAGGAGGGGCAGGCTTGGTCTGTGCCCCCATGCTTCCCCCTATATCTGCAGAGATTGCACACCCCCCAGCTGCAGGTCAGGATGCCAAGATGGCAGGGGTCCTGGAGACAGACCACTGGTTGTCTCCTCAACATGGATGACATCCCCCATAAATCAGTGGGCCCCAGTGAGATGTCTGCAAGGTTTGTGGTGCCAGGCCCTGGCTGCAGCTGAGACATTACGATTTCCCAGGGTACTGGGTGGCCCAGGCTGTGACAGTCACAGGGTGGGGGCCATGCTGGGACAGTGACACTGGGATGTTAGTCTTCTTGGGCACCCCAGACACACACCCTTGGCTGCAGGAGGCAGTGGGCTGTGCACCCCCAGCACGAAACTGACACTTGTGCCACAGAGCCCAGCCACGCCTGTTCCCTGTCCACACATGCAGGGCTGCAGTCACACACAGAAACCCAATATCTTACACCCTGCCCCACCCCAGCAGAGCAGCGGGGGGCTGCCATCTGCTGACTCAGTCTCTCACGCATGCACCCAAACACAAGCGGGCAGGGCAACCCCACCCCTGCATGGGCTCCATTCACAGCACCGTCACTTGGAAACCAGGAACTCCTCAGAGAGATGCAGTGACACAGTGCCCTCTCCTACACACAGGAGACATGACCTGCAATGACCTGAATGTCATCCTCTGTGCCCACCAGGTAGGGGACAGCCTGAGGACAGTGGGGCTGGGTAGGCCCACGCTGAGATCTGTGGGGGCTGGGCTGGGGTCCTCCTTTGTAGAGGGTAGAAAACCAAGCACAGTGTACCTCCTGGTCTCCTCGGTGGCCAGGCCATCAGTCTTGCAGGAAGGGCCCCCCCCCCCCACCAAAGCCCCATGCCCTGGGCTTGGAACAGGATGCCAAATAGGCCTTTCAGAGTAACTCAGGGAGCTGCCCTGGTGGGAGAACGGACTCCATGTGTCAGCTCCCAACTTGAGGACCAGGACAGGGGGCACCCCTCAGATGCAGACCAGGCCTGTGGCTATGCTCTTGCTGCCAGGGCTGCACTGCCCACTGAGCCCTGCTCGGCCTGGGCAATGTGGCCTGGGCTGCTCTGAGGCATGGGTGGGCCTGGCCAGGGGCAAAATGGTTCTTTGGTACTGAAGCACAGAAAAGCTATCACAGAGGAGCCATGTCTCTGAGGCGAAGGGGGGCAAGCTCTCCAGGAGCTCCAAGGGTCCGGGGTTCTCCAGGCTCCTTCTCCCTTACACCCACATCGGGCATGCTCTCCTTCTCCCTTACACCCACCATCGGGCATGCTCACTTGCAGCCCTGTGGCCAGGGCGGCGGGAGCAGCAGTCAAGGCTGAGAAGAGACCGACTCTCAGGCTCACTGTCCAGGCGTTGACCTCCACAGGGGACCCCCCCGGACACAGGGCCAGCAGCTTATCCCTGAGAGCAGCATGGGGGTGGCTGGCCCACTGGGACCCTCAGCAGTCAGGCAGCCTTCCTCATCGCCAGTGGCCCCCAGAGCTTTCCTCACAGCCTGGGGACTCTGTGCCCTTGAGGCTGAATACAGAAAATAGATTCTAACTGAATTTGCATAATTTACAGAGGACCTGGTAAAGAGTTTCATTTTTTTTTTTTTTTTCCTGGGAAGAGACAGAATTTCACCCTGCATTCCGAAAAGTCTGCTGAGCCCAGTGGCCAAGTCCTGCTAGCGGCCAGGGGCGGGGGTGATGGTGCTGAGGCTGCTGCAGGACCCCAACCCTGCCCACTCCCCTGCCCACGCCCAGCGCGGAGGGGCAGCATCTTCAAGTGTCTCCTGGGCAGCCCACGGAGGGGCAGTAACAGGGACGGGCGGGCTCCGATCCCCAGGCCAAACCACAGCTCCAATCACAGCCACACCTTACCCTCGAACAAAACAGAAAGTAGGAAACAAGGGTGCCTTTTTAATTGCAATCAAATATGTCGTCTGAAGCCAGCACCCCCGAGCCCGGCCCAGGAGCCAAGCGTGGCCCAGGGCAGGCGACGCAGCCCCACTGAGTGACGAGTGATGGGGGCTGGGCAGGTCCACTGCACTGTGCCTCACGTGTCCCTGGGCCGCGGGCTCCGGTGCTGTGGCCGGGCCTCTGGTGCCCTGGGCAGGGGGCGGGTGGAGGGCAAGGCGCCGAGCGCTCACACCTTCACGCACGCATGCACTTTCCCAGGATTCGACGGCTCCCCGAAGTGCCCAGTGGCGCGCGCCCCCGCCTACTTCTGTATCTGGAACAGGAAGAGCCGCAAGTTGATGTTCTTGGCGGCCAGCAGCTTGTTGCACTCCACGGAGTCGGCGATGGGCAGCGGCACGTAGTCCGTTTCGTTGCTGTCGTTGGTGAAAACGAAGTGGTAGATGACTGGACTGATCTTCACGTCATCATAGGGGCCCTTGAGCAGCAGGAAGGAGCACTCCAGGGGCGCTGTGACCTTGCTCTTGAGGAGCAGCTGGAAGGAAAGGGTGCGCTTGCAGGACAGGTTGGGGTTGCGCTCCGAGTCGTTCACGCGTGCCTTCAGGACCCATGTCTGGCTCAGCACCGTGAACCGCGGCGTCTCGTAGTACAGGCGTGTGATGAAGTCGTCCGTGCGGTATGGCCGGAACTGGACCTCTGTGGAGACAGACAGGCCGGAAGAGCCGGCAGTCAGTGTGGGCCGGGCCGTTGATGGCGCCTTCCGACCAGCCCGCTGCGGACTCAGGCTCGGCCAGGGAGGAAGGACACTTACCAGGAGGACGGGGCGCCCTACTGGGCACAAGGCAAACCAAACGCAACTACAGCATGTGGTGGCGGCGTACACAAGCTTTGGGGAGGTGGCTACAAACAGCGGTGACAGCATCAGCTGTGGGGCATCCCGAGGCTGCGGCCCCCGCGGCCTCCCCGGGCCCTCACCCAGGCCCGCCCCAGGGGCGTGGGTAAGCAGACACACAGACAGGATGCAGTTCTGAGAACAAGTACGCTTTATTGGTTCCCATACAGAGCTGCCAGAAAGCCGGCGGCAGGCTGGTGCGTGTGTCGGCCAGAGTCGGAGCATGTTGTGTGGCCCCCTGCTGGGCTCTGCCAGTGGCCTGCAGGGCCGGCGTCAGTCAGTGGGCGACTGCCACCACATAGTCCTCTCAGCACAGCCTGTGCCCATGGCTGGCTTGTCCCTCCACAGAGGCGGCCAGTCCTTCCTGTATGGATGGGGCTCCCTGCCCCGACACCGCCCAAATCACGACTCCTTGTCCAGCCCGGACCTGTGAGGCCTGGCCTGGCCTGTCTGTGCCACGGTGCCCATAAGGGAGACTGAGGCTGCAACTAACCAGGGGCCATGGCCTTCTGCGGCTGAGGCCCTTAGCCCTCAGCCTCTCGGGCCTGTGCAGGCCCACACCGAGCCAGGTCCCATCCAGGCAGCATGATGTATCTGGCTGCCAGTGACCGCCATTGATGCTCTGGGCCAGATGCTCTGGCGGGTGGGCAGCAGAGGGCCGGAGGTCTCCCTGAGTGGCCCCAGCAACAGCAGGTACTTCTTGATGTTCGTGTCTGGACCAGGCTCTGGCTTTGCTCCTGGTCCCAGAATGTCTGAAGGCAGATGCAGTGGCCAGGAGAGCCCATGAGATCCAGTGGGCCTGAGTGTGATCCAGCCTGCCTGTCCCTGGGCGTCCACTGCCAGCTCTGCCTTTTGAGCTGTGCACGCTCAGCTTGTTCTGGAGCCCTGGCCCTGAGCATCTTGCGAGGCCTGTGGCCACTGCAATGACCGCCTATAGGCAGGACCCAACGTGACGAGTGCTCTTCTTGCCCTGGCTCTGCAGGGCAGGCCCCCAGCTCCCGGTCCCCTGAGACACACCCACTTGCTGGTTAAACCCCCAAATGTCCCAAGGCTGTGCAGCCCCACCATGCTGAAGTGGCAGGGCTGGGGTGGGGAGGACAGGTGGGAGGGGCCTCTGTGAGAGCCATGCAGGTGCCCCCAGGGTCCTGCCCCGGCCCCTGCACAGCTCAGCCTCTGGTCCATCTTCTCCCTCAAGGTGTCCCCTCATTCACCAGGAGCTTGTCCAGAGCCCAGCTGTCTGGCGCGGCCCATGCCCACCGCCCAGAGCCTGCTGCTCCCGGCTCCCCGCCGCCAGCCCCCGGCCTGTGCGGCGTGCAGTGGGCGACGAGGCAGCTCACCTGTGTAGCCGATCTTCTCAAAGCTGAGCAGGCTGAAGATACTGTTGTACAGCTGCATCTCCTTGCGGAGGCTCTGGTCCATCTCACCCAGGATCTCCATCAGCTCGTTGCCTGTCTTGGTTGGGTGGGCGCATGCGGCCTCGTGCACTGTCAGCTCGTGGAAGGGGCCGTGCCACGGGCAGCCGATGCGTTTGTACTTGCACTGGGTCACCCTGGGGAGGAGGACAGCACCGCAGTCACAGCCTGCACACCGTGGCCCTCAGCTCGGCCCTACTCACGCACGAGCCACTCCCTGAGGGGCACACTTAGCGTGTGCTGGCCCCAGGAAGAGGCCAGAGTGTGTGTAAGGGACGGAGAGAAGGCGCCATGCAAGCTGTGGATGCACCAGCTACCTACACCCACTGCGAAGGGCTGCCTCCTGCTGGGCAGTAGCAGCTACGGATCCTGCCCTGGTTCCGCCAGCCTAACTTCCCACCCTGAGGGGTGGCTTGGCGCCTCCTGCAGGCGGCAATGGAGAGCAGCTGGGACCGGGTTGTGGAGCCAATGCAGTCTCACTCACACGGAGAGCCGAGAGCTACGGAGCTGGCCAGGGATGCCAAGGACAGCCTCTAAGAGGTCCCCACACAGCCACAGAGAGCCAGGGCAATGTGCAGCCATCCACTGGGTGCAGATCCAAGCTCCCACCGCATGTGGGACCCCAAGCCCACCGTACTGCAGCGCCTGGACCATGAGCATCTCTATGCTGGCCCAGCCCAGCAAGGCGTCGATGGGCTGCATGTGCAGGACCTGAGGCCTGGCAACCAGGTCCAGCCAGTGTCCTGCAGCCCATGCTGGGGCTTTGCCCACAGCGGGTGGCCCCCAGCCCCAGCAGTCACCTGTCTTGGCACTCCTCTTTCTGGTGCCTCTCCAGCAGGGAGCGGGGGAACTGGCGCAGGCAGAAGCCGCACTCGGAGGGCAGCTCGCTCACGGCCTTCTCCACGGCCAGGTTGCGGCAGCAGAGGCTCTTGCTGATCTCACAGCGACAATTGGGGCATGTGGCCTGCTCCTCCTTCAGCCGGGCATCTGCTAGTAGGTGGATAAAACAGCCAGCGCACATCAAGTGACCGTTAGTGCACTGCGAAGAAGCAGAGGGAGACGGAGCTCACAGACCTGCGGGACGTGCACGCCCGCGCCGCCCACCAGCTCCGGCCAGGGCAGGGCCAGGCGTCCTGAGGGCGAGGGGCGCAGGCGTGCTGGTACTCGGCACACTCAGGAGGGATGGCAGGCCTCTGCCTGCAGCACTGCTGACAGCTAGCTGGGCTCCTGAGGAAAGGCGGGTGTCTCTGGGTGGAACCTCACTGGATCACAAGACTCTTCACTGTGGCAGGCCTTCTGGTGGCGACTGGCCACACTGGGGCTCGGAGCCTGGCCTTTTCCCATCCCAGGGGTCAGGGGCTGTCCTGAGTCCCCAACAGGATCTGATTTCGGGGTAGCTGAGCATAGCAGTGGCACGTTGCCAGCAGCTGTTGGGGCATAGCAGATGCTGCTCCCAGTGCCGAGGCAAGTGTGCCCTCCCTGTCCCTGGCCTTTAGAAGGGCCATGAATTCATGCTGGGGGCTTGGTACCTGGCTCGGATCAACCCCCAGCCTGGCCTCTCCCCTCTTGACCTCCTTGACCCGCACAAGTGAGAAGGCAGGTGTCATTCACCCAGTGAGGGTGGCTACCTGCTGGGGCCTTCCCCAGATCTGGTGCAGGCACAGAGCTGTGGCAGGTGGGGAGGTCAAGCCGGCCGGGACAAGGGCACATGGGCAGTGCATGCCTGGGGGAAAGGGGGCAGGTGGGCGGCAGGGGAGGGCATTGCTGAGTTGGGTCAGTAAGAGCCAGGCCCTCCCTTTCCGAACCCGAAGGTCTGAGGCCTAGAGGCTGCTGTCAGCAACCTTCCTCTCCTGCTGGGGGTTCCTCTGCACGTGGACAGTGGGCTGCCAGCTCAACTCCCATCTTGGGTCTCTCACCGGTTCCACACACACCTCCCCAGCACCCACTTGGTGCTGTTGAGAGGGACACCCGGTGGACTGTGGGCCCGGCCCCCCAGAGGTTCAGTGTGGGGGAGGAGACCCATACAGGAGCCAAAAGGTAAAGAGCAAAGTGAGCTGAGTGTCATCATGGGGCAAACAGCTCCCCCCAGGCTCAGCCCAGGGGCAGGTGCAATGGTCTTAGAGTCCGGGGAGTGCTGGTGGGGAATGTGGGTACCGCCCAGGCCTAGCTGGATTTCCATTTGGAGGCTCTCCCATGGCTGGCTAAGGGAGAATGGGCAGGCAGTAGCTGGCCTGGGCGCACCAGCCGTGGCAGGTCTCCAGCAAGCCACGGGAGGCTGAATGAGCTCTTAGCACAAGAGCCAGGCCAGGGGCCTAGTGTGACGACACCTAGAGCTGAGGCCCGACAGTGGGGTGGGGGTGGGGACAAAGTCCTCATTCACAGGATCCGTGTCCACCTATGCACCACAGGTTATCTGCAGTCAAGCCTCACATTTCAAATCAGGTCAAAAATTAAGATGTGTAGGATGAGGGAGGGAGCTGGCTGGGCTCAGGCCAGCACCAGCTCTGGACACACTGGTCCGGAAGTGGTCGGAGTGAGCTGAGGTCTGCCCACAGGAGGAGCAGTGTGGAAGAGCAGGGTGTCCTAACCAAACCCCCGGAGAAGCGGTGTGTGGAAGGGTGGGCAGGGGACTCCATGGGAGGAGTAGACCAAGGGCTCAGGTCACACCTCTTCTCACAGCCCCCACCCCCGCAAAGGCCTGAGCTGACAGCCGCAGCCTTGGGAGGGCTGTTATAACTTCCAGAAAGAGGGGGCAAGCAGCAGCACACTCCAACCGGACCACTTGTCAATGGGAGGAACCGCAGGCCGAGCCACACGACACCATGCTTGGTGAAGCCTGGCAGGACACCAATACCAAGGCCCTCCGGGCCTGGGGGCCCCACACCACCATGTGGCCAGCTCGAGTTCTAGCTATTTCCTGGTGAGAGGCTGTCCGGGCAGGGCCCACCACCTGAGCAGAACGGACAACACTCTACTGCGCCCCACCCACCTGGTCTCTCTGTCTCTGGGTGGCCTAACCAGGGTGGAGTCCTGGGGCCTCCTGAGGACCCCTAAAGCTGCCATGTCTGTGACTGCTTACCTCCTAGCACCACCCTGAAAACCCATGGCTCTGACCTGCATACCCCTCCCGTCAGGCCTCTCCTTTGATCCTAGGGGGCTATAGGAACACCTGAGCCTCTGGGCCAGCCCCCAACCCCTTCCTCCCGGAACCTCCAGACCCAGTAAGGCTCACTGAAGTGACTGCTGCTCACTGCCCCTTCACCCTGAAGGCTCAGCTGCAAGTCAGAACATGGGAGGACAGCAGATGCTCTGAGTGCTGCTGGCCCCGTCAAGGGCAAGCCCACATCCACATGCAGCCAGCCCTCAGCAGCTGCACTAGGGACGCTCTCCCCTGGACATCAGCCGACACCCAGCCCAGGGGTTCTGTCCACAGCAGGGCAGTGACCATGCTCCAGGACCCCCCCCCCCAATCCAGGCCTCTGTCAGCATCCCAAGTAAGACCCCAATTCTAAACGCAGGCCAGGTCACAGCATCACACAGACTCTGTACCTGCCGCACAGGACTCTGCATAGTGCTGGCCACGTACCACGCCTCTGATGGACAGCACCAGTCAGGGAAGGCCACGCCTACTAGATCCTGGGCACTTCAAACAGTAGCTCCTCCAATACTCAGGCAGGTACCTTCCCACCACCTGCCAGGAAGACCCTGGTGGTGGAGAAGGGGAGGGCCCCCGCAACCCAAGCCATTACCCAGCAGCCCCTCCCTCTGCCTGGCCATAGGCAGCTCATGGGGACCCGGGCTCTGCAGGCTGGGGCCTCCATCTGGGCCAGCTTCTCCCTGGGCTAAGGGGGAGCTGAATGGACCGTCTGGACTCACAGGGAGGAGCCCTGACCCCCAGGCCTTGGGCTGGAAACAGATCTTAGAAAATGCCCCCCCCCCAACTTCTGGAAACCACACTCATGGTCAATAAGCTGTTAGGCCCTCTTTCAAGCCTGAAGTGCATGGTCCCCTCAAATCCTAACTCCCCCATGACTATACTTACTACACTTCTCTAGAGGAGGCTCGGCACCCAGGCCTACGTGAGCAGCCCTTCCTCTGAAGCACAGCTGAGGGCGCCAACCCCAGTAATGCTGCTCAGCCCAGCTGGAAGGTTCTTCACCCCACACGCTCCGCCCAGGGTCTCCTCCTCTTTAACCAAGGAGCCCGGGAGGGAGGTTGCAAAGTGTCCCAGGTACACATGTGTTTTGGTTGGAAGTCCTGGGCCAGTGGTTCCTGATGTCATGCCACCCTGAGAGCCAGGACTTGGGTGGGAGCCCATGGATCCCACAGCCAGACGCTTCCTCAGAACCTTAGCACTGCCTGGAGCACAAGGGAACAAGGTGAGAAATAAGCGGCCCAAAACGCATGACTCATCTAGCCCATTCCAGAAAGCCTCGCTTCGCCCTGGTTTGGGACACCAAAGCAGGTGTATTTTCCAAACTCTTTCTGCCTTTCTCCCCTCAAAGTATGAGCCAGAGCAGCTGGGGGGCTGGGGAGGACCCTGGGCCACGGAGCGGGCCGGCCCCGGCCCTCTTGAAGCGTCACCACACCAGCGAGCGTGCAACAGCTGCTAAGAGGGTGGGCGCGCCTGGAGGCTCCCCGAGGCCTGCGTCCACACCGGCTGCAGCCTGGGCAGACATGGAGCCACCCTGCTTTCTGGCTTTTTACCAATGTGACCGCCAATCAGGTACCCAGGCCCCTTGGGTCAGAGACTGAGCTGAGTCCTGGGGGAGACAGGAGGTCGTATGCACCCTTCCCACAGGACACTGTGGCAAGTACCCATCATCCTGTAGCAGGGAGAGGACAGCCACAGCGTAGGGGCGCTGCCTCAGCAGGGCTACGAGGACAAGCAGGAGAGGACACCAGGCAGGATAAAGGAGCAGGTCCAAGGGCCAGGCCACCTAGAGCCACATCCCAGAGACTCCTTCCTCCTGACAGGGGTCACAGGGAGTTTCTGTGGCTGAGAACCAGGAGAGGTGGGAGAGAGTGCAGCCGCTCCCTCCACAAGCCAGTCCTTGGTGCAAGGCCTCAGCTGACGCCAGCAGGGTTAGGAGCAGCTGGAGGGCACACTGGGCTTCGTGTGAAGGGCAGGGGACAGCCTGGGAGGGAAGGCAGGGTCAGGCCATGGCTGCAGCGCTCCAGCCACAAAGAGGCTATTTGCCCCAGAGAAGGCACTGTCTTAGCAGAGGAGCTGGGTGACACTGCTGTGACCACTGTGAGCAACTGCCAGCGAGCTATTGGTCACCCACTCCTGCATGGAGTAGCTGAGGGTCCCTGCTGCTCCTGCAGCCCTCCTGCCTCCACCTGGTGCCCGCCTGGGACTCCAGGAGGTGGCTGCATACCTTGTCAGGCCAGTCACTGAGGCCACACCTTACACCCACACGGAGAACATCAAAGCCAGCACCTGCTGTACCCGCTCGGCCCCTGACCTTGCCTAATGCAGGCCATGATGACAGCCATTTTCTTGAGTGCTGTGGTCTGAAACCGGAGTGAATTTCCCAACCCAGGCATGTGGCATGATGTGCCAGGCACTCACTCCAGTGCAAGATAAGCCCACCGATAGGCCCATGCCTGCTCGAGGTGAGCCCTCACCACCAGCAAGGCTTCCATGGTGAAACGGAGGTGGGGTCTGGTGGCCAGAGTGACTGTGCACCTAGCCAACTCAAGGCCCATGGCATCGTAGCCCACAGCCCCAGTGCCGGGCACAGCATGCCGAGATCAGCATGACCACCAGCTCCTCTCCTCAGCCCAGGGCTGGCACCATCTGCGCCAGCCTCCAAGGCACAGTGTGGCTGCCACCCGCTCCCCACCACGTGTCCTGATAGGGTCGGGCCAGTGTTGTCCGTAGGAACAGACAGCAGAACATCCCAGGTGCCTGAGACCAGCCCACCAGAGATGGCCAGCCAACATGGTTCACCAAAGAAGGCCGGCAGAAGTGGAGGGACTGAGTCCAGGCCCACAGGTGATGCCCAGCAATGGCCTCAACCAGGGACATGCAGAAGGCTGTGTGCCCACCGTCTGGGAGCAGCATGTGGAAGCCATGCTGTCCGTGGCCAGAGCCTCCTGGGAGCAAATCCAGCTCTACTGCCAACCAGGCAGGCAATGGCCTTCCCAACCCCTGCCCTCAATGTCCCCATGCAGGGTCACTTGCAGCAGCAAGCCACCAAGAAGCCTCCCCTCCTACCCCAGCCCCAGCTCGGCACTGCTATACACCCACCCCATGGCAGCTCTTCCAGCAGCCAAAGCGAGCTCTGGCCCACGGTGGAGCTCCAGGCAAGGCTTCCAGAGCCTAGGGCCCTCCTACTGACTGCACGTCCGCAGCTCCTCCAGGCTTCCAGACATGGGAAGGGAACCACTCTGGACCAGGGCCCAGGGGTCATTGGGGAGAACTGGGGTGGGGTGGGGGCGTCCAGCACCATTCCTGCCGCTCAGTGTCAGTGGGCTCGCCCTGCTCAGTGGCTTGTTCCCAGGGAAGCCACTGAGCAGAGCCCACTAGGCCACGGGAGGGCCATGTCAGGGCTGCCCCAGCACCTTCACTCTCCATCACAGGCGCTCAGCTGCGTGCTTCTGACCTACCCAGGACAGAACTTAGCTCCTAGTGCAGAGTGGACCAGTTTGAACCAGCCAGGCTCAGAGGCCTGGTCACCAGCAGCTCCGGCCAGAGACAGATCTGCAGCTCTGTGTTGAGTGAACCAGGAGCCAGCACCATGTGGCCTGTCATCATTCCAGGCCCACTCACTGGAGGGGAATGAGATCCCTGAATGCCCCTGGGCCTGCTCCCTACTGGCTAGGCTTCCTGGGCTCTCACTCAAGGCCCCCAAAGAGGGAAGAGTTCTCCCACCTGGGAGGATCACAAGGTCCAGAGCAAGTAAAAGAGGGCCAGAGAGAGGGCATGTCCTGGAAAGCGTCCCCAAGGCTGAGGGGTATGAGAGGCGTTCCCCTCAATGGCACTGGGCAGAAGGCCTGTGGCCAGGACCTTCCCAAAGCCCAAGGGGGGTAGGCGGAGAGCCAGTGCCCTCTCCCCAAAGAGCTCAACTCCCTTCCCCACCAATGCCTTTTCTTTCCTTTCTCCATCACCCAGGTAACCTCATGGCACAGCAGCAAGGACCTGGAGATTCAAAGACTGGAGAAATGGCTACCTAGATGAGCCCCCATTGCTGCCTCTCACCCACAGCCCCTAGTCTGAGCAGAAGCAGGGGGACAAGGCCCCATCAGCCATGTCCAGCGCCTGTAAGAAAAGCGACAAGGAACCTGCTTCATTCCTCAAAGGGACGCCGAGGAGGCGGCACAGAGGTAGGGGCTTTGAGGTGAAGACAGACAGACAAAGGAAAGGCAGAACAATGGCCAGTAACTCCAAGGGCAGGGTGTGGTCCCTGTTACCACAAGGTGCATGCATCAGACCCACCTGGGCCAGGTACTCTCTCTAACAGCCTGGACCTCGTTAAGTACTCCGTGACCAGCCACCATGCTGGATCCTCAGATGAGAGGTGGGTGGCTAGGCCTCCTGGAGCGCTGACAGCCTGGAAAGCCAGGCCTAGTGTGGACGAGGCAGGGTGGGGTGGGAGCCTAGCCTGAGGCATAGCACGTCCAGGAGACACAGGGTCAGGCTGGGGCTAGGGAGGGGTCCCAGACTATGGGGCTTGATGCAGGTGCTTGGCCCAGACCAGGGATGAGGGGAAGGGACAGGGGAGGGAAGAGAGGCGCCCCCTTCCTTCTCGATGTTCTTCCAGAAAGAAAGGGACTAGACGAAGGGGATTCTTCCATTCAGGAGGGAGGAGGGGTACAGAAGGAGCCTGAGAACAGGTTTGGGGGAGGGACTGGCTGCTACACGAACAGAGCAGCTCTAGAGCGAACAGGAAAGCCAGGGCTCCCCGAGCCTAGGCAGCCGGGCAACGAGAGGAGCAAAGCTCTGTCGCGGGGGCGTGGACATATGTCACCAGCTTTCTCCGGGGGTCAGCTTGAGAGGGTGGGCTGCCGGGGAGTGCTGAGGGGACAGTAGGGGGAGCTGAAAAGAGAAGCAGCATCTAAGTAGCAGACAGGTTTGGATCGCGAAAGAAGGGGAGTCAGATCAAGAAAGCAGGGGGTGAGGAAGAGAACGGGGAGCTTCCGACCAGGCTCCGGAGTCCCGACCGCGGGGTTCGGGCTCGGGCCTGGCCTCGGAGGAGACGCGGTGCCCGGGGGCCGTCGGGGTCGGGCCGGCGGCCCTACCTGGTACACGGAGGCCTTGGGCAGGTCCAGGCAGACGGTGCAGCACAGTACCGAGTAGAGCCGCTCCTCCAGCTTCCCGCCGCCCGCCGCCGCCTCGGCCGCCTCGGCCGCCCGGAGCCGCTTCTTGGGCGGCGCGTCGGGGTCGCCGGCCGCCTCCTGCAGCTGCCGGGCGCCGGCCAGGCCCGCTTCGTCCGGGATCCCAGGCCCTGCCGCCTCGCCCAGCGCCGCTGCCGACCCCGCGGCCGCCCCGACCCCGGCTGGCACGGCGCCGGGGGGCCCTGTGGCTGGGCCGCCCCCGCCGGCCTCCTCTGCGCCGGACATCGCGGCGGGCCGGCCCGACGGGCGGGTGCGGGCGCGCTCCCGAGGCTGGAGGTTAGGGGCGCCGCGCGCTCACGTTGCCCTCTCGTCACCGCCGCGACCCAGCAGCCCCGCTCCCCGCGCCGCAGCTTCAGTGGGTCCGGCCCGCGCGTCGCCCCGCAGCCGCCACGGCCCCCGACCCCGGCGCGGCCGCCATCTTTGTTTTCGCTGCGCTGCCCCCCCCGCCACCGCCCCCTGGTTCTCCCAGTCATGTGATAGGCGCGGGGCCAATGGGAGCACCGCTCGCAGCTAGACGGCGCGGCGGCCAGAGCCAATGGGCGCACGAGGCCCCGCCCCTGCAGAAAGTGGGTAGGCAGGGGGCGGGGCCCTGGGCTGCCCGCGGCGGGCGCACCTTGGGGCGCAGGGACCGAGCGCCGCGGTTCCGGCCGCCAGGTCCAGGGCGCGGTCCAGTGGGGTTGGAGGGCAGCTCTGGACCCTCACGTCGGGGTGTGCCTGCGCCTTTGAGCCCTAACACTCGAGCTTGCGTGTGCCGGGCTCTGGCCTGGCTCACCGGAGCGAGAAACCCCACCGACCACCCTTCTCCCTCCTGTGCGGGACCAGATGTGCTTTCACAGGACCCCAGCGCAGGAACTCCGAACCCGGAATCTAACCCATGCTCTGCCCAATCCTGTTTTCTAACCCTGGGGTAGGGAGCTGAAGAGGGTTCCACTGAGGAAAGTGTGGGTCTTAGGAAATCAGGACTTGCCCTGCACAGGCCAGAAGGCAAACCGGTAGAGGTTGAGTCAACCTTGGGAGGGGTTGTCCCTTTCGGGGAACAGCTGTGGGCCAGCCTTCCCCTATCCTGACCCCAGCCGGCAGCCTGTGAAGGTCACTGCCCCAGCAGGCCTTGTAAGGGTGTTCAGAACTCCACCATGTCCCAGGACAGCAAGGGCCCAGGGCAGGGGCCAGCAGGAGGCCAGGGTGGGTGAGGCACCAGGGTGCTTCCAGGGCATCCCCTTCGTTTGTACAACGAAAACCAGTGGCCGACCTGGGAGCCTTAGGAAGCTCAGTCCCTCTCAAGAATGGGCACATTCCATATTCCTGCTGAATCCCTAAGATTTATTGGAGACCAAGCCTCTTTCTGGATCCACAACCATGGCCTGTTCAGAATTAAGCCCCCAAAAGTGCCTGGGTCCTGTCCCCTTCATTCTTATCTAGGCAGGTCTCCACACTCTGCAAGAGGAGGGACAGTGCCCAGGCTCTCCCGTGACCAGTCACCCTGCAGCAAGCCCATGTGGGAAGGAGGCCCCAGGAGCAGATCAGTAGGAGGGGAGGTGGTGGCAGGGCAGAGGCCCTGCCTTCCTATCTCCAACCATCACTCCCACTGCAGGCGCTGTGAGTGCAAGGCCTGATGGTAGGCCCAACTGCCTGCAGCCAGGACCCAGCGACAGACGTCCTCCTTCGGCAGCAGCAGCAGTCTGTCCTCCTCTAATCGGCTCAGGAGGCCTGCAGCACCCAGCATCACACCCCCCCACATTCCATAAGTGTTGGTTGTGAAAACGGCCACAATAAGGATGGTCACTGCCACCACCAGCAACACTGCTTGAGCAGCCACAGAACGGCCCTCAGCACCAAGGTGGTCACCAGCCACTGCCAGCACCATGCCTCCTCCCAGGAGCAGGTTGGCAGAGGATCGGTCCCCATTCACCCAGTGGAAATCGAAGGCCAGAAGGGGCAGGCCAATGACAGTGGCCACCCAGGCTCCAGCAAGACAGTCTTCATCTGTGCCCAGCCCTGGGGCCAGCATGGTGGCCGCAGCCAAGGCCTGGAGCAGGAAGCCAGCAGCAGCCCCTCGACTTGCCTGTCAAAACAGGGAGGGGAGAAAACATGGGGAAAAGAGACCGGGACCTTCCTTTAAACAGGGTAGGGTATAGGAGGGAGTCTAATGGAAGCCCCCCCAGACTCACCTTGCACAACCTAGCTAGGTCCTTGGGATCTGGGGATGGGATACCCCCCTACCCAGCCCTTGTGTACTCACCTGGGCAGTCCTCATGGCTGCATGCAGAGACACCATTCCCAGCGCCAAGTAAGACAGGGCCATGCTCCACTCAGCCCATGCCTTGGGTGCCATGGCACCTCTGGTGGTAGTGAGTTTCAGGAGACAAGAAGGGGCCCCTCAACTTTGCAAAGTAAGAAAGAACGCAGAAGCCGTGACCTGGAGCCCTAAGGTCCGCTCTCCACGACTCCCAGTTTCCAGAGCCTCATTTCTAAACGTTAGGATAGACTCATCCGAAACTTTCCGGAGTTCTGGGGCCACTGGACACAACTGTGGGGAAGAAAAACCCATTTTGGCTGGGAAATGATGGGGTGGCCTAGACTGGGTGGGTGTGAGCCCTGGGGCCTTGGAACCCAAGTAGGGGCGCCGGGCATGGGGGAGGGGGTACGGGGCGGTCATAGGCCCACTCGGCCTGGTCCCTGTTCTCGGGGAGGCGTCGTCTTTACCGAACCTGGCCCAGAAGGAGCGACGGCACAGGACCTCAGGGACGGCCAGCTGCGCGGCCCCAATGGAGCTGCGAGTAGGAGGCTGGAGCCTGCCTACCGCACCGCGCCCGCCAGCGTCCGCCCCTTTCCGCTCTCAGCCTCTTTCGTTCAGACACTAACCAACGAGAAGAGCGGAAGCTAGAGCGGCCGGGGGCGGGACCTCGGCAAAGGGGGCGTTCTAGGAGAGCGAGGCGAGGCCGAGAGGAGGGCGGGGACTGGGAGGAGGGGCCTCTGCAGGAGAGTATGGGTGTATTAGCCCAGTGGTTTGCAGGGATATGTGGTGAGGGACGGGGCTGTGAGGGGAGAGGTCTGAGGAAGGGGCTGCTGGGGGAGGGGGTCTGTGGAAGGGGCTATGAGAGGAGGGGCGGGGTGGTGAAAGAGGGGGCATGGAGGGGCTGCAAGAGAAAGGGGGCGTGGCCGTTAAGGGGGGCGGTAGTAGGCTGGGCGGGGCTGAAAGTGAACGAGGCGGGGCTGTGAGGGGAGGGGGGCTTGGGTGGGCCTTGAAGGGAGGGGCTATATGGGGGAGGGGCGGGGCTCCGAGAGGAGGGGAGGTAGGACGCTCGTGGGCTCTAAGGGAAGAGCGGAGTGGGAGCTAGAAGAGATTCCGAGAAAAAGGGGTACGGGGGCCGTGGGCGGTCTCAGCCCGGGGTCTCCACGAAGTAGGGGTGGAGGCGCTGGGCAGGTGTCCGGGTGCGGCCCGGGGGATACGTCTCTCTGGCACCCCTTTCCTCGGGTGCACGCCCTCCGCCCGCGGGAGCCGGGCCGTGGGGGCGACCGCCCCGAGCATGCGCACCCGTTCTGCTGCGGGTAGGCGCCGAGTCCAGGCGCCGGGACGCGGGGCGGCACGAAGCGGGGCCCTCTGCCGCCCCGCGCTCCCATGTACGCCTTCTACTCGCTGCTCATCTACATCTTCTACAGCCTCTTCCGCAGGGATGGCGGGGCCGCGGCAGCCGCCGACCCCAGGGACACCACCCAGGTGAGCGGGGGCGGACGCTGCACGACTCGCGACCCCCTTCCCGAGAGCGGGCTGTGTAGGCCCGCGCAGCGTAGGTCCTCAGGGCGCTGACGCTGTGGAGGGGAGCCGTGTTGAGGACCCCGTTTCTGTTTCGGTGATGAAAGCAGAGACCTCAGCTCCAACTCCTTTGGTTCAGTGTCCGGAGGGAGAGATCCCCCAGGCCGCCCGGCCTCTCCTTAGGGGCTCCTCGGCTCCCTCCCTAGAGTGCCCGCTGCAAGCCTGGCGGCCGCCGCCGCCCCGACCAACCCACGGCAGAACTGTGGACCGAGCTGACTGGCCTGGTCGGTAGGTGCTGTCGTGCATCCGGAGCGCTGCTTCCCCGGGGCCTTGAGGGCATTCCTCCGTTCGAAGGTGTCCGTGACCTCATTGCGATGGAGGGACCCGGCACTTGCATCTGGGGATCTAACCTCCAGCATGTGACCCAGCACGCCTCCCCATCCCCCCGTCCCCACCGCCCTCATTACCTGGCCTCGCAGGCTGCTCCGAGTCGGAGGATGCGCCGGGAGCGGGAGCGGAGGGCCGGCCGGCCGAGGTCTCTCTTGAAGAGGCTCTGGTGCGTCTTGCCGAGTTCCTGTCGGTCCAGCTGGGGGCGGAAGAGAGCTGCGGGTATCCTCCCGATTTGAGCAAGGTGAGCCTGGCGGAGGAGGCGTTCTTCTCCAGCGATCCGTCCCTTCTTCCCAGTCCCTGTGGCCTCCACACGCGTTCCCCCTCAGTCTCCTGCATTCTGATTCTTATCTCCTTCACAGCCTGGTGATGTCCCCCCACTGTTGACTGTGACTGGTCAGCTCTTGGCCCTCCTGGCATGGATTCAGAGCCCCAGGGGGAGGCAGGCCCTGCCCCAGGGAACTCAGCCAGCCTCAGGAGTGCAGTCCCCCACTCCTACTGGTGCGTAAGAAGTAGTGAGTTGAAAAGGGAGTGTGTTGAGGTAGTGAAGCCCACCAGAACCTGAGCGACCTGGAGTGCAGGGTCCCAAGCCCCACCCTGCTCCTGAGTTGTCCCCCTTTCAAGCCAAAGATGTCAGTCCTAACTGGGCCCACCCCACCCCAGGATCCACATTCCAAGAAGAAAGCCCTTCCCTTTCACCAAGGGGCGAGGCCCAGGGGCAGCAGCCCTCCCAGCTGGAAGAGGACCAGAGGGCTTGGCAGCGGTTGGAGCAGCTCATTCTTGGACAGGTGAGAGGCCCAAGAGGCAGCAGGGAGTGGGGATGAGCTGGAAGGAGGTGCCCCACCTTGTACCCCTTCTTCCTTCCCAGCTGGAAGAGCTGAAGCAGCAGCTGGAACTGCAGGAGGAGGAGCTGGGCCGACTGCGTCTAGGAGTGGTGAGGCTGCTGAGGACGGGGCTCAAGGCGGGCCGGGGGGCCTGGGCTTTCAGGTGAGTCCAGAGCTCTTCCCTGTCCTCCAGGGGGCGACAGACTCGGAGAAACGGGTTCAGCACCTAACCCTGGAAAACGAGGCCCTGAAACAGAGCCTAACCCTCACTCGGGACCTTCTGAGGCACTGGGGTCCCGGCCCCCGCACCAGGGCCCCCCAGGTATTCTGCTCCTTAGCTGTCACTGTCCCTGCAGTCTGGGGCTCCTGCAGCACTGCCCAGGCTTCCTCAGGACCTCGTGATCGCTGGAACAGAGGCTGAGGCCCAGACTGTGCACAGGCCCAGGGAATGGTCTCCACAGGACAGCCCCATCAAGGAGATTGATGCCCATGGGAAAACCCCTCCCCAAACCCATGGTCCTCTGACCCCAGGAGAGCAAGGGACTTGGGGAAGGAGCCCTTCATGGATTCCTGACTGGCTCGGCCCCGTCTGTGAACTGGGACTGCTAGAGTGCCCTTCTCCCCAGGTCCCCCCATACCTCACGTGGCCCCTACCCCTCCTGCAGGAGGAGGCAGAGGCACTGGTGGAGCTCCAGGGCCGGCTTCAGGAGGCCCAGGACACCACAGAAGCCCTCCGAGTCCAGGTGGGCCCTGGACCCAGGGGCAGGGAAGACTGGGGCACTGGATGGGGGGCGTCTGAGGCAGGGCTTGGTAAGTGCCCGTGCCCTCAGTGACGGGTGGGGTGGGGTGGGGCAGCTGGGGGTGCAGGAGGTGCAGCTGCAGGGCCTTCGGGGGGCCCTCCGGCAGCTCCAGCAGGAGACTGAGCAGAACTGTAGAAGGGAACTACAGCAGGTGCACGGGCAGCTAGCAGGTGAGGCCTGGGGTCGGGGGCTCATGGGATGGCCACCTGGCCTGGGCTTTCCCTCACAACAACCCGTCCCCACTAGGACTTCGGGCACGCATGGCCAGCCTGCGTCAGGGCTGTGGGGACCTCCGAGGCCTGGTCAGCACCTTTACCCAGAGCTGTCAGGGTTCACTGAGCGAGGCCCGGGGACAGGTCAGAACCACTACTCCCCTCTAATGTGTGCTCCCTAGAACAGTCACTGTTCTTCCCTTCCCTTCCCTTCCCAGCCCCAGGGAGTTGCCAGCTCTAATGGAAGTTGTAGGCTCTGGAACCAGGACAGCTCCTATGACCCGGGGTGTGATCTCACTTCCGGGTCTCACTTTTGTCCTCTGCAAACTGGGGTGACAGTGTGAATCCCTCACAGTCTTGGTTGAGAATCCCAGAGGAGGTAGATGACGTCCTTGCCCATGATCCTCCTGATTCCTGGGCTTCTTCGGGGGCTCACTGAATAATGCCTCTGGGGGCCTGAAGCCCCTGAAAGTGTGGATGGCCACATGGTGGCTCCATATCAGTGCCCCAGCCCACCACACCCCCAGCTCCTTGGCTGCCCCCCACTGCCTTTCTCACATCCCTGCCCTATCTCTCCTCCCCCCCCCCACCAGGTATCCTGGGCCTTGGGGGCACTGTCAGCCAGTGGAGCTGAGACTCAGCTCCCTGAGGAGCAGCAGGGGCCCCCAGCTGGATGCCCAGGGCGGCTGCTGGAGCTCAAGGGTATGGCCACCTGGGGAGCAGGGTGTGGGGCGGGCAGGCCAGAGGAAGCAGGGCCTATCCATGCTTCAGGGCCCAGCAGGCAACCCACTGACTTGATCTCTACCCCAGGAAATATCCGTGTGCTGTGTCGGCTGAGGCCAGGGACACCCTCCAGCCTGGTGAGCTCGGAGCCAGGCCCGGGTGGCACTGTCACCACCTGCTATCGAGGACGCCGGCACTGCTTCCGCCTGGACTGGGTCTTCCCTCCTGACGCCAGCCAGGAGGAGGTGATGCTCCACTTGACATCTGTGTTTACCCTTCCGCAGAGTCCCCAGAGGGCTCTGGGCCTCCTTCCCTGACCTGCCCTCCTAGGAGGGAGAGTGGCTAGGTTGGAAGGAGAGTGGCAGGGAAGGAAGGCAGGGGGTCTGGGAGGCGGGACTGGCAGCTAAGCTAGGCACCTCCTTTCCTTCTGGGGGATTTCCAAGCTCTGCAAGTCCCAAGGAAACATCCATTGGTTTAGGCAGAAAGGTTAGCACTTTCAAAAATAATGTTTTACCAGGAAAATGTACCTAAGGTGGTCAGTGCTCATGCAGGGCCTGCTGTGGAGCGTGGTTAGGGTGCTGCTATGGTGGGACAGTTCTGTGGCCCTCCCTCAGGCTTGATTGGCCACGCGCTGCCCTCTGGGGGTGCAGAGTCGGCTCCATGTAAGGGCAAGGCAGAGGGGGGCACCAGTGAACAGACAACTTCCAGCCTCAGGGCTGCCCCCAGGGTCCTGCACAAACCCTGCCCTCCTACGCGACCCAGCCCACCACCCCGCTTCACACACACCCTCACAGCTGTTTACAAACAGCTGCGCCAGAACTTCCAGGGCTTAGGCGGGGGAGGCACAAGCCACAGGCCGGGGACCGGGTTAGAGAAGGGGCAGAACTGGTGGAGTCTCACCCCCGTTGGCCTCAGAGGGACCCATGGTGCGATGAGTGTCTGTTGGGTGGCCAGGGATCCCTCCCCCACTTGCTGGGGTATCACAGCTGTTTTCCACCTCCACTGACTCCCTGTGTGAATCCCATATACTACCCCCAGCATCAGCCCCAAACTGCAGCCCCACACAGGGCACCCTTGTACTGGACAGGGCCCTCCAATTCACTGTGTGTGAATGAAAGAACCAAAGACATCTGTCCCCCCCACTTGAGTCCTGCGTCCCTGCAGTGATACCAGTCATGCCCAGTTCTTCCTTCCAGTCACGGGGTCTTAGTGACCTCGAGCAATTCTGGATTCTGCCCTCACTTGGGCAGAACTGACAAGCTCAGTCACTTTCTAGGCACAGAACCTGGCCATGTCATTGCTCAAAAGGCTGCTGTTGGTGTACAGTTGCCAAAAGAACACAAGTCCCAGACCCATCTCCCCTTCAGCCGCCTCTCTGCATCCTCACAGGGGCCCAGGTTCCAGCAGTCCTGATGGTCCAGCATTCCTGGTGGTCCCACAAGCCCCAGCCATAGGCCATTCTGGACTCATCCTTTGTGTGGCTCAGGTTACCCCATAACCCTCACAACAGGTGCCACTATAGTCTACCTCGCAGAGGGATACCTCCAATCACACCCAGGGGGTTGAATCTGGCAGTCTGGGCTCTTGGCTGTTGCTCCCCAGGCCTCAGTGGTGGTCAGGGCTCCAATACCCGCTACCGCCTGATCCTGCCTCCGGTCATGCCCCTTGCCATTGTCTGGCAAGTTCTTGCAAATGCCATCTTCTCTGGGGAGGCTCCTCTGCCTTCAGCGAGCTCCCCCAGAGTCATCGAGGGAAATAAAGTCTATTCACACCTTGCCCCAGGCTCCAATGCTCAGGACCCTTCCCCCCCCACACACACCCCTAGGTCTTCAGGGAGTTGGAGCCCTCTGTGCTGTCCTGCCTCCAAGGCTACAGTGTCTGCATTTTCACCTACGGCCAGACTGGGACCGGGAAGACCTACAGCATGGAGGTGGGAAGAGGGGGATCTGGGTGGCTCCTGGGGTCAGGGGCTGGGATGTGAGCCCGGATGTGGCACTCCACCTCGTTCCCAGGGCCCACCTGAGGACCCCGGCATAGCTCCTAGGGCACTGCAGTCACTGTTCCGGGAGATGAGGACTGGAAGGCAGCACCGTGTGACTCTCAGCATGGTGGAGATCTACAACGAGGCTGTCAGGTCAGCCGTGCCCTGGCTGCCTCCTATCAGCTTCTGGCCCCTGGCCCTTCTGCTCTGCCCTGGCCCCCAAGAACCCCCGGAACCAAGTCCTCCCCTTTCTCACCAGAGACCTCTTAGCCCCGGGGCCTCCCCAGCGCCTAGTAGTGAGGCAGGGCCCAGCAGGCCAGGGGGGAATCCAGGTGGCTGGCCTCACCTACTGGGACGTGCCCAACCTGGAGACGCTGCACCAGGTAAGGCTGCCCAGTGGGTCCCGCAGCCCTCCAAGGCTCTGCCCCGTGTTCGCACCCTGTAGGGTGTGGACCCTACAGCAGCACCCTGCAGCAGGCAAGCCCTGTTGTTGCGCCTTCCAGATGCTGAGCCTCGGAAGGAGCAACCGCGCCACTGCGGCCACCACCATGAACCAACACAGCTCTCGCTCTCACGCGCTGGTCACGCTGACGCTGCGCGCAGCGTGCTCTCCGCGCGGTTCAGGAACCGCAGGTACCACGGTCAGGGCTCTGCCCTGTGGGGGCCGTCACTACACCAGTGACTGGAGCTCCCTCCACGTGGGCTCGCTCAACCCTGCAGGCACACTGCACCTGGTGGACCTGGCTGGATCCGAGCGTGCCTGGAAGGCGGGGGCGATCTGCAGGGCACAGGGAGACCCTGAGGATGCCCAGCGTCTGCGGGAATCACGGACTATCAACCGCTCGCTGCTGGCGCTGGGTAGCGTGATGGCCGCGCTGCGAGCCCGTCGGCCACACGTGCCCTTCCGCGACTCGCAGCTCACACGCCTGCTGCAGCCGGCGCTGGGCCCTGGAGCCACCGCACTGCTGCTGCTGCAGGTGGGGACCGCGGCACAGGCGTGCGGCTGGACGCAGGGCCACGGGAGGGTGGTTTGCATGCCAGGCACCGCCCACTCGTGCCCGCCCACCAGAGCCGCTTTCCCGCAGATCTCTACGCGGCCTGAGGATCTTGGCGAGACCGTGTGCTCTCTCAAGTTCGCCGAGCGAGTGAGCAAAGTGGAGCTGGGGCCGGCCCGGCGCCGCAGGGTCCCGCGCTCTGGGACACCTTCCTCTCTCAGCACCGACACACAGCTCACCGGGACCCCCTGCACCCCGACACCATCCCCTGGCAGCCCTCCAAGCCCCGGTCCTGAAAGCTGTTCCACCTCGGCCCTCGCGCCCCCAGAGGACCTGCCCTCGTAGTTATGTTCAAGCCGTCTGGGCCTCTGCCGGCAGAGGCAGCAAAGTCCCTGCACCTCCACAACCTCCTTGACTTGCGCCTCCCTTCCCCCACTCCGGGCGAGGAGTGTTCTGCCCAGGGGAACTGCCAGCTCCCTCCGCCGAGGCCCTCAGTTCCCTCCTTATCACCATTTGCTGTTATCACAGCACGCCGCAGGGGATCCCAGAGCTGCCACAGTCGCCACCAAAAATCAGACTTGGCATTAAATGTTGTCTGTTCCTTTACTGTTATCTTACCCATTACCACCACCAAAACCAGGTATGATCCCTGTTCCCATGCCCTTTCCCCAAAAAGGTGCTACCTCCTTCCCAGACAGTTGAGGGATGCCAGGACTTCAGGCTATATCCTCCATTAGGTTCTCCCAACCCCAGCCCAGAGTGGGGGGAGGGGAGGTGACAGATGGTGATGGATGGATGGATGGAAGGATAGACAGAGGGCCAGAGAAGGTGAAACCAGGAAGGGGACAGGAAAGACATGACTGACCATCAGGGCCAGGGTGGTGACCAACTGGACCACAACCCTTTGTGGGGTAGTCCAATAAACATTGTGGACTCTTGGCATGGCTGGTGCCTGGTGTTTCAAGGCTGCTGTGGCCACAGACACCTCTTGGTCCTCTTGGCCTTGGTTCCCCACTCAACAAGCCAATGGTGGCAGGAGGGAGTGGGAGAGGAAAGCAGTCCCTGACCTGGAGCCTCACAGGCTGTACCAGGAGAGTAGCCAGCCTGGGGTGGGGGCAGCCATCTCCCGGGGTTGGCTCACCCACACATCATAGATGCTCTTATTGGGTGGCACCCCCTGGAAGAGGGCATCTAGATCCCAGAGCAGCCCTGGGGGGCTCTGAGGTTCAGGGGCCCCCCAATAGGCTGGGCTGGTTGAGGGTGGACACTGAGGGCAGGAGGTGGGTGGTAGTGAGGCCAAAGGTATTACCACATTGGGGGTGTATATGGGCAAATAAGAAGTGGGTAGCTGCCCCCAAAGTGAGGCCCTGTGACCCCCACCGGACAGTCCCTCAGGGTCTGGGGTACCCTGCAGTAAGTGGAGAGGCCAGGCTCTGGGCTCAGGGGAGAGGGGCGAGGGCCTGCTGGTTCCCACCTGGGAAATCTCCCCCTCGGCTCTCATGGTCTCCGGGAGGGGGCAGAGGGGCCACAGAGGCCTCTCAGGAGGCAGGGATGGTGTGGGCACTACCTCTTCCTTCCTTGGCAGGGAAGGACCCCGACCTGGGCTGCTCCTTGGCGCTCCCTCCCCGGGGTCCCCCAGCAGAGACTTTATGCTGAAGCCCTCGCTGGGCGGCCTGGGAGGTCGGTAGGGCCGGCCATGCAGCACGTAGGGGCCCAGGTCCTTGGCGAAGGCCCCCCGGGAACCGTTGCTCTGCCAGCGCCGGCACAGGGCGGTGTTCTGCAGCCGCAGCGCCTCGGCGGGAATCAGGCTCACGTCGACGGCCCAGAAGTTGCCCTTGGCTTTGGGCTTCGCAGGATCCTTGGGCACCTGGGGTGGAGGGGGGTCAGGCTTGGGGGTGCCGCGGGACCCGGATACTCGGGATTTCCGCCCCCGCCCCGCCACCGGCTCCGCTCTGACCCCGACCCTCGCCCTGCCCCACCTTGCGGAAGCATCGGTTGGAGGAGAGGTTGTGGCGGATGGAATCCTTCCAGCCTTCGTAGTCGTCCCTGAAGAAGGGGAACACCGCCTGGACCTGACGGATGATCTGAAACCACGGGGCGGCGGGCAGGCGCCGTGAGCCCTGGCGCCGATGGGGGCAGCACCGCCCCTCCCCCACAGCCGGGCTGGGGGCGCCTCTGCTCCGCTCCCCCAACACCTCTGCGCCCCGGAGGAGAGGGCACCTCACCGGGAAGGGTCCTGTCTGAGCACCTCAGCCCTCTCCAGGGGTGCCCAGGCCGGGACTGGCCCCACTGGCATAGCTGGCAGAGCCAGGTGGGGGTGGAGGTCAGAGCCTGAGCCTGGGAGTAGGTGGGGGACAGGTCTGGGAAAAGGTCCCGCCAAGGAGTGTGAGGGGAGCGGGGCACCCTCTCACCTGGGCCAGCTTCAGCCTGCGGGAAGGTGCCGCCTGGATCACCAGGGCAATCATGGCCAAGTAGGTGTAGGGGGGCTTGTCGTGCCGAAGATATCTCTTCTTCCTTCTCTTTGGGGCCTGGGAGGGAGAGTCCGTCCCGGGGTGCCCCAGGCGTGGGTTGCTGCAGGGCCCCATGAAGGGGAGGCCGGCAACGTGTACAGGGGCCTGGCCCCTCGGAGGGCGCAGGGCAGTGGGGCAGTGTGGGGAGGCCGAGCCTGGGCCTGAGGCCGGGTGGGGGCAGGCGGGCTGGGCCCTTTATCATTCGGATGGAAGGGGGAGGGGAGGCGAGGCAAAGGGAGGGTGGAATACAGCAGTGGGGGAAGGGAGCGTACCGAGGGCTGCCACAATTAGCAGGTTTCGGTTAATCTGGAAGGGAGGGGCAGGAAAGATTCCAGTGGGGGTTGCAGGCGGCCACCCAGGCCTCATTTCTCACCCCTGGGCTGCCTTTGCCCCAGCACAAGCTGGAAGGAAGAGCACCTGGAAGTGGCCCATGACCCATGGTTACTTTATCAGTCTGTCTGGGCTGGGTCCCAGGCTCCCATTTAACAGACAGGAAAGTGATTTGCCCTAGTCAAACCGCCAGGGAGGGGTGGAGCCTACCCAGAGTTCAAGGCCAAGCAGCTAGAAGGACCTGAGTGATGGTCTGGGAGGGCTGCCTGGAGGAGACTTCAGGAACAAAAGAGGAACACAATGGATTTAAGGAATTTTCCCAGTAGGGCCTCAGTGGGCTCCCCAGGTCCTGGAAGCCAGTTTCCTCCCATGTTGGTGCCTGGGTCGTCGGAGCTGACCACCCTCATTATTTAACTGTGCACCTCACTGGCCCTGGGTGAGCTGGACCGGCCTGGCCCTGGAGGACTTCATGGAGGCAGGCTTGCCTTCCTCCTTCCTCCTCTTCTGGTCTTCTGGGTCCAGATGCTCTGGGAATTGTCCCCTGGGGAAGGCTGCTTCTCATTCCTCACAGGCACTCCGACAGTGGAGGAAGAGGTCTTCTAGTTGTAGGGGTCACTGGCCGTCTCTGGGCCAAGCCTTAAGGGTCATGGTCTCTGCCCAGAAGAGCCTTTGCGGGCCACCTGGCTCCACCCTGGGTGGGAATGAGTGCAGGTGTGTCGTGCATGTGCATAGGAAGGGCTTCCCCGGCAGCCACAGGGCACTGGGGCTTAGTCTAGGAGGGAAATGCTCCCCAGAGTGGTGGAGACTGGCCTGAGTGGAGGAGGAGCACTAGGAGAGGTAGTGGAGGCTCCGGCTGGGGAGCCCTGAGGGGCCAGCACCCCCTGCTCAGAGCCTCTGAGGGCTTTAGCAAGGAGAGGACCTGACCTGAATGTGTGGCCCTAGAAAAATGCCTCTGGCAGCTGCCCAGAGAGACTCACCAGACCCTCTGCTGTCCCTTCACCTCCAACCTGGCTATGTGATCAGTGGTTCTGCCCTTCAGGTCAGCCAAGGCCTGTGCTCCGTACACTGCCTCAAAGCTCAGGTCATCCTCATACACACACCAGGCAAGTTTGTCCAAGGGATATCAGGCCCAGGGCATTAGCACTGGTGGTTGGTGTTGGTACCAGGGCCCCCAGACCCGAGGGAGGCCACAGGAGCAGAAACACTTTATATCACTTTACTCCAAGAATCCAGCTTTTCTTTTGCAGCCCCCCCATCCCCCATTACACCCGTAGAGTATTGAAAGTCTGTAGCATAGTGTGTGCCCACTTACGTTGAGGCACTGAGGAGGATGGGTACACTGGAGGAGAGAGCCTGGGGCTGAGGTGATGTGAGTATGTGGAGTACCATGCTTTTACCCCCACTATCTCAGACTGTCCGTTCAGACTTTATCTGGCTTCCTCTGAACTCCTATCACCTGCTCTACTCCTTTCTATTCCCAGGGTTCTAGTTGAGGGGTTCTTGTGTCTCACCAGGCTGTTACTACCTATGGCCTCCTCGCCCCACTTGGTCAGCAAAGAGGTCTTTTTCTCCTTCGCGTCTTAAATCACTCCCTCTGCCTCACTGGCCCCCCCTTGCTTCCAGGATAGGGCCCAGCTCCTTGTGTCCTGACTATTCACCTCTGACCACACTCCTCACCCCCCGCCCCCCGCCCTCCTACACTATCACCTCTGCTTCCCATTGCCCCAATGTACTGGGTCCTTCCACCTTTGCGCACGCTGTTCCCTCAGCCTCTCAAGCCTTGTCTTTGTCGAGTGAACTCTGGCCCTTCCTTAAAAGCCCAGCATTGATGACCGCCCTCCTGGGGGCCTTTGCCTACATGCCCTTCCTGCCCCACCCGGACCCCATCCACGCCAAGGATGCCTCTGCTAAAAAGAGGCTCACACCGTACGATCCGCAGAGGTTCACGGGTCGCTTCGGGCAGGCCCCGCCCCCTGGCCATTCGGCCCCGCCCCCGGCTCCCACGGGGCGCCGCGGCTTCCTGCTCTGGGCCACGCGGGCCGGAAGTGTAGCGTTGCCATGGCGAAGGCCGGGCGCGGGGCCCGCCCCTGCGGCGCCCGGAGGAGCGCCGGGCTGACTGACCGGTGGACCGGATCCGATCGACTGCGCGAGGCGGAAGGTGAGGCTCGGACTTCCGGGGCCTGTGGCGGGAGAGAAGGATGGGTCCGGGGGAGCAAGCAGGCCTGGGTGGCGGGGCAGAAGGAGGCCGGGCCCGGGGCAGAGAGGCCGGGCCCCGGGGGAGAGACGAGGCCTGAGACGGGGCCGAGCCGAGAGAAAGGAAAGGAGGGACACCAGAGGGAGAGGGAGCGGAGGCAGGCCCGGGGGGCGCCCTCAGGAACGTGCCTGGCCGGCACGCCGCGAGCCGGGGCAGAGGCCTCTCACGGCCCCGCGTGGGCGCCGGCGGATGAGGCCCAGGGCAGCGGGCGCGCGGGGTCGAGACCGGCTTCTACCAGTGACAGCCCGTGAGGGCCGCCAGGGGGGCTTTTCATGGCCGACCTGCATGTGCAATGGTTTGCGTTCCTGCAGCCAGTTGGCCAGGTAGGCAGCGCTAGAATCATCTCCGTTTCGGCCAAGGAAGCCGAGGCCCTCAGGGAAGTGACTTGCACAGGCCTTGTGTGGGCTCGGGAGGTGGGCCAGCGGAGAAATCCAACCTCTCTGGGACACGTTCCTCAAACTTGCTTCGGTTCAGGTGACCTCACTTGCGGTGGGGCTCCCCCTCACGGGTGGGGGCCAGGAGACGCACTGAGTCCTGTGCTGTGAGGGAGGAGCGCTGCCCCTGGGAGGGAGTCCCCATGAACGGTTTGGGCCCCTCGCTGCCCTGAGGCTGTCAGAGGCTGAGGTGACCATGGGATTAATTTCCACGGCTGCGGAGAGGGGAGGCGTGTAGGCAGTCATTCCAGAGAAAGGCTGGCCCTCCCGAAGCCTGGGTCTGCGTGTTCTTCCTGGACCCTAAACTCGGGGGTGGGGATGGCTGTGGGGGCACCGCGCTGCCCAGTCAGCCTCTGCCTTGGCCTAGCGGTGAGCCCTCCTGGGCGTCTGTGCCCCCAGGGGCTCCCCTGGCTGGACTGGGGTTTCCCTGAGGGGCATGTGAAGAGGCCTCGTGCCCCTGACCTTGCCACCTAGTCCACTTCAGGGGCACCGAGTTTCCTGAGGGGCTGGTAGCTGCCTGAAGGAGCCTGCACATAGGCCAGCTCTGTGCTCCTTCTGATGGGTGTGTGTGGCTCTCAGTGGCCAGTGGTCCCCTCTCCCGCCTGAGTTCCTGCCCGGAGGCGGGGTGAGGAAGCATGAGCAGCTCTCAGCCTCCCTCCTGATGCCCAGGCTGGATTTCCTCCCTGTTGGCTGGAGCCCCTTTCCCAGGCCGGTCCTGGCCTCATCCCTCACTTGCTTGGGGCGTGTCTGAGCTGGCTGGCACTTAGGAAAGGGGCTCTGATATCTGTGGGCTCAACGCTGGGGTCTGTGTTCGAGGGATTTCTGAACCCTCTGGTCCTGGCACATGCACTTTGGGAACCTGAGTCTCAGGTGAACCCTCGGTGACCCAGCATACTGCGTCTGCCCCAAGAGTGTCCGCCCTGGTGCCTCTGCCACAGTCCACCCTTGAGCCAGAGCAAGACATGTGGATGGCGGTTCCAGACTTTTCCCTCACCTCCAGGGTCTCTCAAAACTTCCTCCTAAATGTCCCTGATCCGGCTCCTTCCTGCCCATCCTTCAGCCAAAAAGCTGGGTGGCAGCAGCTGCCCCTGGCTGTCTTCTTGGCTCTGTGCCAGCCTTTTGCCTTCATGCTCCTCACCTGAGCCGAGTGAGTGACCTGAAATACAAATCTGATTCTTTTTTTTTTTTTTGAGGGCAGTGTCACTGGCCCTCACATGTGGGACCGAACCGGGGCCGCTGGCTTCCCAAGCCAGCGCTTAACCACAGCGCCACTTGGCCGGCCCTGATTCTTTTTCTTTTTTTTTTAAAAGATTTTATTGGGGAATTGGGGGAGGGGAACAGCGTTGGGGACCAGCCAAGTTGTTGTTCTTCAGTCCTCATTGTGGAGGGAGCCACTCGCCATCTGGCTTCCCGTCGGCAGCTCGTGGCCTCCAAGCTCAAGGTGCTGTGTTCAGTCTTAGTTGTGGGTGGGCGTAGCCACCATTCCATGTGGGAGTTGAACCAGCAGCCTTGTTAAGAGCACACGACTCTATCCACTGAGCCATCTGGGCGGCAGCTCAGCTCAAGGTGCTGAGTTCAGTCTTAGTTGCGAGTGGGCCTAGCCACCATCCCATGCGGGAGTCGAACCCGGCAGCCTTGTTGTTAAGAGAGCGCACAATTCTATTCTCTGAGCCATCCGGGTGGCAGCTCAGCTCAAGGTGCGGAGTTCAGTCTTAGTCATGGGTGGGCATAGCCCACCATCTAACAGGCAATCTTGCTACACCAGCTGAGCCATCCTGCCACCTGTTGGCAGCTGAGTGACAGCTCAGCTAGGGTGCAGCGTTCACTGGCCCATGTGGGAATCAAATCGGTGGCCCTGCTGCTCAGAGCCCATGCTCCAAGCCAACTCTTAACCAACTGAGCCACTTGGCTGGCCCACAAATCTGATTCATGTACGTCCTCCCTGAAATCCTTCCTCACAGACTTCAGGATAACATGCTCCTGATTTTGCAGAGTAACCCCCAAACTCTGCTCCGACCCCAACCTGACCACCTTTCCAGATGTGTGTCATGCACCGCCATACTGAACCCTTGCATGGAGGTGGAAGGGAGCGTGAAGCTACTCCTGCCCCTTCCAGACCCTGTGGCCTTGGGCAAGGCCTCGCCACCACAGCAGGCTGAGAAAGGGAGGCCGAGGTGCAGGAAAGCCTAGTTCTACAGACGCCCGCCTCTGATGGTGTGTCAAACATTAGAGCAGGGCACAGAGATGGGGGGTGACAGGCCAACCACAGAAGACCTCTGAGGAGGTAATGCTCAAATTGTGATCTGAGTTACAAGAATGGGAGAGCGATCCTAAGATCTAGTGGAAGAACTTTCCGAACAGAAGAAACGGCCAATGCCAAGCAGGAGTCGTGCTGATGACAGCGTCGTAAACCGTGATGGGCCAGGGCTGCATGCTTTCTGTGAAGTGCCACATAGTAAACATATTTTATAGACCCTGAAATTTGAGTTTCATGTGATTTTCATGTGCCACAAAATATTCTTTTTATTTTTTTCCCAATAATTAAAACATGTAGAAGCCATTCTTCACTCATGGGCCACGTGAAAACAGATCGCAGGCTGTAGTTTGCTGACCCCTGGTGCTAGACACTGAAAATGCTGTGTGTCTAACTCATTGAATCTTCATAAGACCCTTTTAGAGAAGGTACTGTTATCATTCCATCTACAGATGAGGATACTGAGGCAGAAGAGGTAAGAAACTTGACCAATCTCCTCAGCTCTGGCCCCTGCTGCAGGGACTTCTGAGGGGCAGGGAGCAGGTACTGAGTGGGACTTGGACGGGAGGTGCCAGGAGACAGCAGCCTCCGACCATGTGGGGTTTTAGAGGCCAGGGCAAAACTTTTGAATTGTATACTTTTATTTTTTTACAGCAAATGGTTTTGAGGCACAACTTACGTATAATAAAATGTACCTATTTTGTGTGTACAGTTGGGTGGGATCTGCTAGATGTGTACATCCTGGTAAACACCAGAACCCTGATCACCCCCAGAAGTTTCCTCATTGCCCTGTGTTCTATTCTATTTCTGTAGATTCAGTGACTCTTATAGAAGTTCACATAAATGAATCCTACAAATGAACACTTTTGTGTCTGACTTCTTTTGTGTGACAGTGTTTTGGAAATTCAGGAGGTTGCCTTGTTTAGTGGCTCTCTTTCTTGCCAAGTGGTTCGGCATTACGTTGTGTGGGTACCCCAACATTTAATCAATGTACACACCTACCAGTGGACACTCAGTTCTTTCCCGTTTGGGGCTATTATGAGTAAGGCTGCTGTGAACATTCATGCACACGAGCCGCTGTGTGGACATATGCTTTATTTCTCTTGTGTTGCAATGATAGAAATGATGGAGTGAAAGGTGTGGTTAACTGTACTAGAAAGTGTCAAACTATTTGCCAAGCTGCCTTTATGTTCATTTTACATGCCCAGCTGTTCCGTATTCTTTTTAACTCAGTGTTGTCATCTTTTTCAAGTTTAACCATTTTCTCATGTTTGTGGTGTGGCTCACTGTGTTTTTTTTTTGTTTTTATTTATTGAGGAACAGCGTGTTTTTCCAGGACCCATGAGCTCCAAGTCAAGTAGTTGTTTCAATCTAATTGTGGAGGGTACAGCTCAGTGGCCCATGTGAGGATTGAACCGGCAACCTTGGTGTTATGAGCACTGCGCTCTAACCACCTGAGCTAACCGGCTGACCCTTGGTGTGGTTTTAATTTGCATTTCCCAAACGGATGGCATGAAGCATCTTTTCATGAGTTATTTTATTGGCCATTTGTATATCTTCTCTGTGAAGTGTCTGTTCAAATCTTTTGCCCTTAAAGAAATGGGTTGTTTGTCTTAGGAGGTTTTAAGAGTTCGTTATGGTGTGTGTCTGCTCAGTCTGTGGCTGGGCTCAGAATTTGTGCCAGAGTGTCTTCAGTGGCAGACACTTTTGATTATGATGAAGTCCAGTTTGTCAGTTTTTTCCGTTCTGGTTTGTGCTTTCTTTTATGGGGTGAGTATAGGTCAAAAATCATTGTTTTCATGTGGACAGCCAGTCATCCCAAAGCCATTTGTGGAGATCACCCTCTCCCCGTTGTTTTAACTTAACACCCTTGTTGAAAATCAATTGACAGTACATGTGCGGGTCTCTTATCTTATGCTAATATCACACAGATTTGATCACTGTGACTTTATTTTTTTTAATTTATTTAAATTTTTCTTTAGCTGAGCCATTCTGCCACCTGTTGGCAGCTCAGTGGCAGCTCAGCTCGGGCTGCACATCGAACTGCTGTTGTCCAGAGCTCAGCTCGCACTATTGAGCGAGCTCTTAACCAACTGAGCCACTTGGCCGGCCCTTGATCACTGTAACTTTATAAGTCTTGAGATCAAGTACTGTAAATTCTCCAACTTGATTTCTTCTTTTCAAATCATTTGGACTCGAAGATATTAACCAATTCTATATAAATTTTGGAGTTAGCTTGTCAATTTCCACAAAAAGGCTTACTGGGATTTCGATTGGGATTGTACTGAAGCTAAGCTCTATTTGGGGAGAATTGACATTTTGACAATATAGAACATGGGATATATATTTATTTATGTAGGTCTGTGTATTGTCTATTGCTGTGTAACAGATTGCCCTAAAATGGAGTGACTTACAACAATAAACATTTATTATCTCACAGTTGCCGTGGGAGCTGAGCCTGGGGTTCCGGTTAGGGTCATCAGCAGGTCTGCATCATCTGAGGGTCAGCCTGCGGCTGGACCATCTGCTTACCGAGTGGCTCCCTCATGGGGCTGTGGGCAGGAGGCCTTGGTGGCTCCCACATGGGCCTTCTGTAGCCGGCTGACGAGACTCAGCCCGGTAGCGACATTCCTCCAGCGCCAGCCATCCAAGGGAGGACAGACACAGCTAGAGGCTGTCTTGGCTTTGAAGACCTGGTCTCTGAAGTGACGCACCGCCACTCCTAAGTTTTTTGCTATTTGTTAGGAGTGAGTAACTAAGTCCAACATAAGGGGAAAGGGATTAGACTGTACCTTTTGAAGGAGTGTCAAAGCATTTCATGCTTTTTGTAAATGATATTTAACATGTTGCATTTTCCAAACACACAGACATACAGTTAATTTTGACATACTGTCCTTGTTAGCCTACAAGCTTGCTAAGTGTGCTTATTTATTTCAGTGCCCTATTGTAGTTTCCTAAGGGTTTTCTCCATCCATGCCTTCTGCATTTGAAGAGTTTTACAACTTCCTTTCCAATCTGTGAGCTTTTTATTTCTTGCCCTAGTGCACTGGCTAGGACCTTGAGTACAGCGCCAAATAGGAGCGTTGAGAATAGTGTTCCCTGGTTGCCTCCCAGCGGGGAAGTGCTTGGTTCCCCGCAGTGGGCATGATTTAGCTGCAGGGTTTTTGGAGATGCCCTTTATCAGGTTGAGGAGTTTTCCTTCTATTCCTCCTTTTCTAAGTTTTTTATTTTTGTGGGTTTTTTGAAAAAATTATTTATTTAATTTTTAAATTTATTTATTTTAATTAGCTTCAGGTGTACAACACAGTGCAATAGTTATACTTTTTACTCCTCAAAGTGACAACGTCCCTCCTACAATTCTTCCCCCCACTCCTCCCGCCCATATCATATATATCTATTACACTTCCTCTGACTCCTTTCTACAGTATACTCCACATCCTGTGACTATTTATATATTCAATTACAGTTGGTATACAATATTATACAACATCAATTTTAGATATAAAGTGCAGTGATCAAGCCTCTACTCCATCCATGAAGTGGTCTCCCTAACAAGACATGTGACCAGCTGACACCCCACAAAATATTTACAACATTATTATATTCCCCGAACTGTCTTTCATATCCCTGTAGCAATATTGTAGTTGCCTATTTATGCTGTCTAATCCCTTCCTGTTCTCCCTCATCCCCACCCCCCTCCCAACTACCCTGTTTTTCCTCTATATCTATGAGACAGTTTCTGTTTACATTGCTCGTTCATTCAGTTTTTCAGATTCCACACATAAGTGAGATCATATGGTATTTGTCTTTCTCCGACTGACTTATTTCACTTAACATAATAGTCTCTAGATGCATCCATATCGTTGCAAATGGTACGATTTCATTCTTCTTTATAGCAGAGTAATACTCCATTGTATAAATGTACCACAGTTTCTTAATCCAGTCATCTACCGATGGGTATTTTGATTGTTTCCAAGTCTTGGCTATTGTAAATAGCACTGCAGTAAACATAGGGGTGCATATATTTTTTAAAAATTACTTATTTTTTAAAGGATTTTTGCAAGTATTCTTTTTGTTGTTGTTGTTGTTGTTGTTGTTGTTTTGGGGCAGTGTCACTGGCCCTCATATGTGGGACCTGAACCGGGGCCGCTGGCTTCCCAGGCCAGCGCTTAACCACCGAGCCACTCGGCCGGCCCGCAAATATTCTTGAAGAAATTGTTCTGCATTATTCTTAATTTGTCATGTTGTTGGTTTTGGAGTCAGGGTAATAGTGGCCTCATAAAATGAGTTGGGATGTGTTTCTTCCTCTTCTGTTTTCAGAAAGGGCTTTGTAGATTTGGTATGATTTCTTTAAATGTTTGATATATAACTTACCAGTGAAGATTTCGGGGCCTGGAGTTTCTTTGTGGGAAAGTTTTTAACTGTAAATTTAATTTCTTTAATAGATACGGGTCTATTTAGGTCTTCTGTATCTTCTTGAGCCCATTTTTATAATTGGTTTCATTCAGATTATTTGCCCATTTGTCTAAGTCAAAATGGCAATATTTTTCAATAAAGGGCTAAATAGTAAGTATTTTACGCTTTTTTTGGCCATATGGGTCTCTGTTGCACCTTCTCAACTCTGTTATCGCGGCACAAAACAGCCATAGACAGTACATAAACAAATGAACACAGCTATGTCCTAATAAAACTTTATACAAACAGATTGGTAGGCAAGATTTGTTGATGTTTGACCTAATTTGTTGAAATTATTGTCCTAAATCATTCAGAATGTTCCTGTTTTTATCCATTAAAAGGTCTGTCGGATCAGTATGTCCCCTTTTTCGTTCATGATGTTGGTAATTGTTGTCTTTTTTCTTGATGAGTTTAGCGAGAGTTTATAAATTTTATCAGTATTTTCAAAAGAATAACTTTTAGTTTCAATATTTTCTCTTTTTGTCTTATTTTCTATTTCATTATTTTCTGCTTTTATTAGCATATATATTTTTTTACTTACTTTCAGTGTAATTTTCCTCTCATTTTCTATTTTCTTAAGTTGGAAGCTTGGTCTATTGATTTGGCCTTTTTCTTAAGTTTTCAAAGATGGAAATTGCCTTCTAAGTACCGCTTTAACTTCATCTCACATATTTTGATATGTTTACATTTTCATTCAGTTCGCAGTGTGTTGTAATTTCCATTTGATCTCTTCCTTGGCCCCCTGATTTCTGGGGAGAGGTCCTTCCAGGTTTTCCAGCCCCATCCTGTGTTGGCTTTGAGATATCGGAAGCCTAGGATACAGGTGGGGTTTCTAGCCATTGGCTGGAACAGTGGGAATCGCCAGAGTCCAGGGTGGGGTGTGTGGGGGAGCAGCCGGACAGCTCCATGCCGGACCCTACACAGGGTTATTAGTCCGGCAGCCTCTCAGGGCTGGTCTCTGGCTGTGCCAAGCAAGGGTTATGTGACTGCTGACCCCCATTCTGCTGAGTCCTGGTGGTTCCCTACTGCCAGGCCAGCTGGGAAAGCCATTCATTCCCCTAATGTCTAAGCATGCATTTCCTCCTGCTGTCACCTGGTGCAGCTGGAAGCCTCAGGGAGCTGGAGGGCTACAGGGCACTTAAGTTCATAGCTGCCCTGTGTCATGGCCCCCAGAACAGGTTCAGTGCAGGAGCCCAGCCTGGAGTGGGGTGGCCAGTGGGGTGACACCCCCATGTGGCACGGGACAGTCACAGGCCCTGCCTTCCCTCACTTGGTCTCTGTTCAGGTGGGCGTGTCCTGGTGTGTCGGGTGTCACAGGACTGTCCCTGATGACAAATGGTCTGGGCACCGCTTTTGTGATTTAATAATGGGAAGTGGCTGTCCGAGCCTTTGGCCCATTTTCCTATTTGGTGAGGGTTTTCAATGTATTTTTTAGTAATTCTTTTTATATCACTTGTGGCTTGCCAATATCAATTCCTACTCTGTGGCTGGCTTTTTTCACACTTTCTCTTTTTAAACTTTATTTTGAGATCATTGCAGATTCACAAACAGCTATAAGAATAGTTGGGAAAGACCCCTGCTCACTTCCCAGCCCCCAAATGCACATGACTGCAGTGCAGTCACACCCAGGACACTGACATCGACACACTGCGTTGACCTTGACAAGTGTCACCCGCTTTACATGCATCGTGAGTGTGCACGAATGTGTGTTTACTTCTGTGCAGAGTCTTATCACACAGATTTGTGTGACCACACAGCCAAGGGTCCTATGAGAACGGGGTGCTGGATTGAAACGCCTGGGTGGGGTGGGGGAGAGTTACTGGTGGTGACAGGGTCCAGAGTGTCATTGGGGCAGAGGATGAGGTCATTGGCAGGAGGAAGAGGTCGAGACTGAGGGGCAGGGAGTTGAAGGATGGTCCACAAGAACAGAGACCACCAGGAATTCAGACCTGACACAGTGATGGGAGCGATGCCCACCGCGGGGGCTGGTGGGGTGGTGGGGGCCGCTGGTGGCTCATGTCAGCTTGGACTCTCGGGGAGAGGGGCTGGGTGCCCCACTTCTGGGCCAGGGAGGCGAGGTGAGAGAGGAGCAGCAGGGGAGCCGGTTCTTGCTGGACAGTGGAGGTCTCAAGGGACATGGTTGAGACATGGGTGGGGTGGAGGGTGTGATTGCCTCCGGGGAAGGGTTTGGGGATTGGTTATGGAGAGCCCTTCAGAACCCCTGCTCTATGCTGCTTCTCTGATACCTGTCTTACCTCTTTACACCTCCCCCAAGGTTCTCGGGGTAGGGCCCCCATCACTTCCTTTCCTACTTTGGGCCCCTCCATCTATGTGGGCTTTGATGACTCAAACTGTCTCCTAATCCCGTTTTTTTTTGTTTGTTTGTTTGTTTTTGAGGGCAGTGTCACTGGCCCTCATATGTGGGATCCAAACCAGGGCCTCTGGTGTCCCAAGCCAGCCCTTAACCACCGCGCCACTTGGCCAGCCCCTAATCCCTTTTTTTAAAGACAAAAAAAGATTTGTTCTTTTGAGAAGGATCACCTGTGCAGTCAGGTGTACCTGCTGTGTGGTAGGTACCTTGAAATAGTGTTGGGTCTGAGGCCACGTACATTTCAGTCAATGCCTCGGACCACCCTTTGGGGCTGGCACCCTGAGCTTCTGTGGTCCAGCCACATTGCTGTCCGGCTTGTGTCCAGGTGTGTCCTATTTCTAATCTGCATGTGTTAATTATTAGGGAATTGAGCGCCTGCCTGGATGTTTTCCATGGCACCTGTGTCCTTTGTCCTGTGGGCTCTCTTGCCCTTTGCTCATCATGGCTGACCTGAGGACCCCTTTGTCATGTTTATTGTAAATGTTTTTGCCCAGTTGACCATCTCTCTGACCTTGTAGGTTTTGTTTTGTTTTTATAAAGCTGACATTTGGAAAACCTTGTGTAATCGGATTTAGCTGTTTTCTTTTCAGCTTTGGGTTTCAGTCCAGCTTAGAAAGGCTTTCCCCTTTGCTGGGATCACATAGACGTCCTTCCTTACCCCTTCTCCTCCTCCTGTGGTTTTAGTTTTCCTTACAGCTGTGTCTGTGACGTGTGAGTGGATTTTGGTGTGGGATCCCTGCAGCCCGTTCCAGCAGTCCTTCCCTATTGGCCCTGTGTAGCCCTCGCTCGTTCCCAGCAGTGACCACGTTGGTCTTCCTCTCTTGCCTCTGCTGACCTCTCTCCCCTGGGCTTCCTGGCCCTGGAGCACCCAGGACACTGGGTCAATGCCTGCCCCTTGCTGTTCTTTTCCTGCGTCCGAGTGCCTGTCCACCCCCACCTGGTTACTCTGGGCCGCTCCCGTCCATTCCCTGCTAGGTGAGGGTGCAGGTCTCAGCGTCCCTCCAGGGAGGGCCCCCCACCGGCCCAGATCTGATCACATCGCTCATTTGTCTGAAAGCCTCTGGCTGCCATGGCCTGTTGGGCAGCAGCCAACTGCTTGGCCAGAGACAGAAGACGCTCCGGGGTGTCCTTCTATGGCCCTGCCCTCCCAGGCTCGACCTGATACCCAACAGGTATTTGCGCCTGCCCTCCCAAAACAGTGCGTCAAGTCGTTTCACAGCTCACAAGTCAACAGACGTGACCAGCGTGCACAAGCCCCTGTCCACCTGCCCCTCCAGCTCTCCTGTAACCACTGTATGTCATTTTTCCTGTCTTTCTCAGGCTTCTCATGTTCCAAATGCATGTTCTTACTTTACTCCTTTTTTTCTTAAACGGTAGCATACCACACACAGGTTCTGCCGTGTCCCCCACGCTTCTCAGTAGCCTTTTCACGGGAGTCCATGCGCAGCATCCTCAGACCCTCAAAAGTTCATGCAATTGGACCCGTAGGTCATTCCCAGTGTTTTGTCATAAAGGTGCTGCAGCCAGGGGCCTGATAGTAGCACTGTGGAATAGCTTCTATAATGGTCCAGAGGGCAGTTGCGTGCACCCTGGGGATGGCCGCTACACAGCCACACGGAGTCGGTGGGGGGTGCCCATGGCAGCACCCCAGATCTGCTCTTCCCAATGCCTCCATGCCCATGCAAGGAGCCGCCTGCCTAACTGCCTCTCTGTCCTTGCCACTCACATTTCCTCAGCCCTCCCTGCCGTGCCGCTAGCCCCCAGACTCCTCCTGGAACTGGCCAGTGGGGCTGCTGTTGGCTTGCAGCTGGGCTGCCTCCTCCTCCGGGTCTGGGCCCAGGGGCCCAGCCCAGAGCCACCACCAGCGAGCCTCACATCCTGCTCCTCTGCCAAGGGCAGGGCCTGTCCCCTGTCCCCACCCCCAGAGCAGAGCCTGGGAGAGCAGGGGAGTGAGGAGAGCTTGTCGTGTGCCCAGAGCGAGCACACTGGTCAGGTGCCTGTAGTGAAGTGTGTTCTGCCCTCCCGGGTCGGGTGCCAGGCCTCTTTGTGGCCCAATGCTGTACTTGGCATGTTTCAGGGTCTCCAGGCCGCTTCTCTGGGCAGTGAGAGCCACAGGGCACCTTGGGCCTGGGGTGTTCTGCGCCTGGCCTGACCCTCAGCCCCTCACAAACAGTAAGGCTCCCCTCCCATGGACAGGGGTGTGTCCTGCAGTAGAACACGGTGCCCTTGGCATCTGGCCTTTGCCCTTACTGGAAGCTACTGTGGGGCATGTGCCTGCAGGGAGGGGACGTTTGGTGGGGACCACAGCCTTCCAAACTGAGCCCAGCCAGGGTGGGAGAGGTGCTGGGGGTGGCTCACCGCCCCCACCCCCTGCCCTCTGCTGCAGGTGTCCCAGCCCCTGGCCCCCAGCATCTAGATGACTTCTCTGTGTGGTTGTCTCCAGAAAGCCTACACACACTCAACTTTCCTAGAGTGCAGGACATCCCGGGAGCTTCCCTTTTTTTGCTATTACAGACAATGCCACAGAGAAAACCAGCGCTTTTTTTTTTTTTTTTTTTTTTTTTGAGGGCAGTGTCACTGGCCCTCACATGTGGGATCCGAACCGGGCCGCTGGCTTCCAAGGCTAGTGCTTAACCACCACACCACTTGGCCGGCCCTCAGCGCTTTTGATCACAAGTTACAGGAACCCTCTCCAACAAGTGAAGCGTGTGTGAAGCCCCCAGAGCCCAAGGGAAGGCTGGTGGGCTCCTGCTCCGCCCCCTTCACCCCTGCCCCCTCCTGTCTTGGGGGGTAAGGTGGCACTTCTGCCCCACACAGGCTCCGGCTCCTGTTGCATGGGCTCTGATTCTCGCAGATGCTATGACGTGGGCATGAGAGGCAGCGTGGCAGAGTGGTGAGCCCAGCGCTCTGTATTAGGCAAAGCCTCAGCTTTCAGAGGTAGAGAGTGGGGATAGTGACATAGACGCCCCCGAGGAGTGCTGTGGCAGTGGGTATGGAGGGGGCTGCTGAGACACCCAGGCCAGTGTGGACCTGTCCCAAACCCAGGTGTCTGGGGTGCTCTCGGCATGGCCTTGGGGACAGTCCAGTGGTACAGGCAAGGAGGATGGGGTGCAGTGGCCACTGTCCTCCCAGGAGGCTCCGCCCACCTTGTCTCACACTCTTGGGCAGAGCTGAGAACTAGAAGAAATTGTGCAGATTATCTGTCCGACATTCCAGGGAGCCTTGGGTGGTGGGAGATTTGTGGACAGAGGTGGGAGCTGCCCTGCTTAGCTCCCTTCGGCCTGGGGTGGTGTGGTGGCCGTCGGTGGACTCTACGCGCTGGCCTGGCCTTCCTGGCTCCGCTGAGGGGTGGCCCTTCCAGCTCTGATGCACTGTTCCCACTGTGGCCAGGAGGGAGAAGCTGAGTGCGGCTCGGTGAGGGACAGCCGGCAGAGTCCAGGGGCTGGGGGCCTAGGGCCCCCTGAGGGGAGTCAGGCCCTGGGCCCTGTGGTGCCCCCTTAGTGAAGACGGTACCGGGATAGGGTGCCCACTGCAGTGGGGCCTGGCCCTCCCCAAGGTCACGTGGTTTTCCAGCAAGGAGTGACGATGCTAAAGGGGCCCAGAGAGGGTCTTGGGCTTCACGACGGGGTCCCACCAGAGTTGAGGGGCTGAGGACCTGTGTGAGCTGCCACGGCCCAGACCAGGAGCCCGGCGTCTCCTGTGTATGCTACCAGGGTGCCAGGAGCCGGCAGGGCCTGATGTGCAGCCCCAGCCCTGCGCCCTTTCCTCCCTTTGCAGCGGAGTGGGGAGGGAGGCCGCCCAGACCCTGCTCTGGGGTGAAGTTCCACAGGTGGCCCTCACCATGAGAAACCCAAGGCAGCATGTATTCCGTTTGAAAAGCTGGTTGCTGTTCTTGGGTGTTTTCTGTAGGACGTGGGCATCACACACTCTTTTTTTTGGGGGTAAAGTGATGGGGTAGATGACATCTCTTAAATCTTGGTAAACTTAAGACCAGGCAGTGGTTCTGACGTTGGTGCCCATCTTGTAAAACAAGTAAAACAAGTCCCGAAGACCCTGTGAGCCCATTGCTGGGAAGCCTTGGCCCATGGCGGGCTCCTGACTTGTGGACAGGGTGGGGTGGCCTTCCCTGGCGGTGCCTGCCCTCCATGGCTGGAGACTGCGGCCGGGCAGAGGGTGGCCTGCCCCGCTCCTCGCCTCCTGGGGTGGGCTGTTTGGGTCAGCTTCTCTGGTGGGGCCTGAAGGGGGCTGTGAGCGCCCGGCAGGGGAGAGCTGAGCAGACAGTTGAGGGCTCTCCATGCCCCACGGTGCCTGCAGGAGCTGGACCCCAGCCTGTCTCGGGGTGGGGGCAAAGGCAAGACGTGGGGCCCTGGCAGGGAGGGGACAGCTTGTGTCTGCCCTGACACCAGCAGTCTGCAGAGGTGGCCATCTGGGGACAGGCTGCTCAGAGCAGGAGCGGGGCCGGGGGAGACTTGCTCTGGCCCAGGACAGCCCCCTTCCAGGAAGATGGGGTGCTCCCTGAGCCTTGAATACTCGCCTGGCTAGAGCAAGGCTGGCTCAGTATGTAAGAAACCCAGGGCTCCTGGAGGGGCTGTGGCGAGTACCTTCTGGGTGGAGCATGGCCCGGGCCTCCTGAGCCATTTCCTGTGACCATCCAGTGACCACATCAGGGGTCCTGGGCAGCACAGTTGTAATAGATCCAAGCCAGGCAGGCCACCTGGGCCTGTGTCCACACAGCCAGGGCTTTATTGCAGCCCAGGATGGCCAGGTACTGACTGGACTGGACTAGGGAGCCTGGCGGTGAGGAGCAGGGCTTGATCAGGATGGGCTAGGCCCTCTGTGGCAAAGCAGCAGGGAGGCGGGAGGCCCACTAGGCAGGGCGTGCCCTTGGGGCCGTCCGGAACAGCCCAAGGAGAAGGTGCCATTGTCTGGCCCAGCCCGGGGCAGAAGGGTCCCCGGAGCTCTGGGGACCAGGCCAGAGCCGGGAGCCTGAGAAACGGCAGAGAACGCCTCCCGGAGGCCAGTGCCTGGCCCTGAGGGGCTCCCTCTTAGCGCCCCCGCGGTACTCGCTGTGGGCCTGGGCTGGGCCTCACCTGCCACCCAGAGCCCCGCCCAGAGCCCCGCCCAAGCCGCCCTTAATATGCTTCCTCTTCCTCCTCAGGCCAATGGGAGCCACCTGATCGCCCGCCCCGGGCTCCTCCAAAGGGGCCACCCTCCTGAAGACCATTCCAGACTCACTGTGCGCTCGATGCTCAGCTGCTCAGAGCCTCATCCTCGGGCACCAGGTCTGGGACCCCAGGACTCACACACACGCCCTGCCTTGGCCTCTGGTGGCTGCTGAGCCCGCCCTCCGGCCACACCTTCTCCTCAGCGCTGATGCACTGACCCTGGAAGACACCGAGAGAGGAGAGGAGAGGGACAGCCAGGCCATGGCTGCTCCCAGGCCCCACCCAGGCTCCTGAGACCTGGAAGGCCAGGGGGCTTGCAGGACTCCCAGGGGCCTCTGCCCATCGCCCTGCCCCCTGCCCCTTCGGCGAGGTGCCAGGAAGCTGCAACTTTGTTATCTGGGTGATTAACTACTGAGCTGGGACTGAGGCGGCCAGGCGCACTGCTCCCCACAGGCTGTGCACCCTGACCCCTGCCTCCCACCACCCTTTCTGCCCGGGACCCACACCCCTCAGGGCTGCCTGGCCTGCTCGTGGAGTGGAGCGGAGCCTCCTGACCCAGCCTTGTCGGGGGCGGGGTACTCTGAGCCTTGGGGAGGGGATGCCCCCGAGGGGGCCAGCCCAGCCAGCTGCCCCGCCCCTCAGCCCAGCCTGGCCCCCTCGCTGCCCCGTCCGGTGCCTCGAGCGGCCCCCCCAGCAGGGAGCCCCCACCATGGCCGAGCACCTGGAGCTGCTGGCCGAGATGCCCATGGTGGGCAGGATGAGCACCCAGGAGCGGCTGAAGCACGCCCAGAAGCGCCGTGCCCAGCAGGTGAAGGTGTGGGCCCAGGCTGAGAAGGAGGCCCAGGGCAGAAAGGGCCCCAGGCAGCGACCGCGGATGGAGGCGGCCGTGGGCAGGCCACGGAAGCGGGTCCTCTTTCCTCCCAATGTCACCCTCCTGGAGGCTGCTGCCCGGAATGACCTGGAGGAAGGTGAGTGTGGCTGACCTCAGGCCAGGGCATGGCCAGCAATCCCGTCTCGGTCACCCTGGCACAGGCCTCGGACCGTCTTATGGGGATCCCAATGATGGGGCAGCACGCAAGGAGGAGTCCTGCCGCCCAGGTGAGGCTAACAGTGGGGGCTCCTCAGAGCCTGAAGCGCCCGGAGCCTCACGCCTGGTGCTGGGGAGCTGGGCACGGCTCAGGGGCCTGTCTCCGCCTTTGTAAGTAGGACAGTGACGCCAGCCCCCCAGACTGCTTCCTCCCCCTGAGAGCCTCCTGGTGTGAGGACAGGCGCGAGCCTTTGGTCGACTCCCCCGTGCCCCGCGTGCTGCCCCACAGAGGCCCTTGAGGGCTCTTCCGGCCCCGCTCCAGGGTTGGAGCCTCCAGGGTAGAGGGCCAGGAGGCAGGGGGAGCGGAGGGCGCGGTGGGTGTGCCACGAGTCAGGTCACAGGGAAGTGTTGGAAGCAGGGTGTGTCCTCCGAGAGCACCATCAGGGAAGGCCAGGCCACCAAGGAGGTCCCAGGTGACCTTGGCGAGAGCCTGGGCCCAAGGTAGGACTGTTGACGGGCCGTGAAGGCAGAAATTGGCTCTGCTCATGGGAGACCCTGGAGGGGAGGGGGGCTGCAGGTGGGAAGGGGCGTGTGTGGGGGTCTAGTAGTCTGCAGGTGGGGAAGGCTGGGGGAGGCATGGGCTATGCGGGGGGGACAGTCAGGAACCCAGTGGGGTCTCCTCTCACAGGAGGGGCCCATGCTCGGTCTGCGGGTTGGAGTGCCATGGTTCAGGAAGGGGTCTGGAGGCAGAGGGCTGCTGTGTGTGCCCCAGTTGGGCCAGAAGATGCCCAGGGGCCAGCTCCTGAGCCCTTGGCCTGGTTCTGGCGTCCCTCCTGCCACCTGTACCATCGTCTCCCTCATCCTGCCATGCTCTCCAGCTGTAGCACGGCAGTCAGCCCAGGTACCCTCAGCCATGGGGTCCTGGCTACGACAGTGCTGGCCAATGGCAGGACCTGTTGCTGTACCCTGAGCACACCTCCCCTTCTTTCAGTCCGCCAGTTCCTCACGAGCGGGGTTAGCCCTGATCTGGCCAATGAGGATGGTCTGACAGCCCTGCACCAGGTCAGCCGCGTGGGGGTGGTGGGAGGCACCGGTGGGGCACCCTGGGGGAGCTCTGCACTCAGATGCCCGGTTTGCAGAGCTGCATCGACGACTTCCGGGAGATGGTGCAGCAACTCCTGGAGGCCGGGGCCAAGGTCAACGCTCACGACAGTGAGTGCTGGACGCCCCTGCATGCTGCTGCCACCTGTGGCCACCTGCACCTGGTGGAGCTGCTCATTGCCCGGTAGGGCCCGCTGGGAGCTGGTGGCCAGAGTGGGAACCTGTGTGGGAGGAGCTGCAGCTGGGCAGGGCAGGAGGGCTTCCCTGCAGAGCCAGGCGTCGTCTGCATTGGCCTCGTGCGATCCCACTTCCGCTTGCTTACTGCCTCTGTCCTGGCAATGGGCAGCAGGGCCTGGGCAGGGGCTGCAGATACTGCGACCCCAGGGATTGATCCCCCGCTGCTCACCTCTTGCCAGGCACTGTTGGGAATTTGGGAAGAACTTGAGGGTAGGCCTTGACCTCCAGCCCTGGCCTCCGGCCTCCCCAAGTGCCTGTACAGAGAAATGCCATTCTGGTCAGTGATGAGGGTGGAGTTGGCAAGGAGGGAGTGGGTACCTGGACACCTTCTAATGAGGAGGGCGGAGCAGCACAGGACTGCTGAACCCTTGGTGAACGGGAAGGTGATCGGCTTCACCAGGACCCGGGGCCCCCTGCCGGGGGGGGGCCCTCAACTCTAACCCCTCTGGTGTGATAGTGGTTTAGGGGCTCGAGCGGTCTGGGGAGCTGTCCAGGCATTGGTGTGGGGGATGCAGGGTCCTGAGGCAGTCCCGGGCCCCAACCCACTCCTCTCCACAGTGGACGCCCACCCTGTGTTCTGAGCCCCTTTCAGCTCCCACTTGAGCCCTGCTCCCTTCAGCTCGGCTCTCTTGGCACCCAGGCTCTCCTCCCACACCTTCTGTTCCCTGGGGCCTGCAGCATCCGGGCACCCTCCTGGCAGGTGGGCCCCCTGTGCATACTCATGGGGGCATGTGGGTGCCGAGAACCTGGAGACACAGGGGAGACTGTAGGACACCTCCCTGGCTTCAGGACAGGAGCCAGGGCTGAGGGGCACCCGGGGCCTGGGCCTCCTCGTTGATGGCGCCAGGTCCTGGCGGGCTGCCCCAGGCTGAGGGTTTCTGCAGGAGGAAGGCCTGTGAGAGGGAGCCTGCCTCCCTGGGAGGAGAAGGCGAGAGAAGTCCTGAGGCCAGCGCCCTGTCCGTCCTCCCTGCAGTGGCGCTGACCTCTTGGCGGTCAACACTGATGGGAACATGCCCTACGACCTGTGTGAGGACGAGCAGACGCTGGACTGCCTTGAGACGGCCATGGCCAACCGCGGTGAGTGTGACTCCACACGCTGGGTGGGGCCGGGCCGGGGCCTGAGCCGGCGCCTGAGCCTGTGGCCTGGCAGGCATCACGCAGGACAGCATCGAGGTGGCCCGGGCCTTGCCGGAGCGGCACATGCTGGAGGACATTCAGAGCCTGCTGCAGGCGGGGGCAGATCTCGATGCCCCTGGGGACCACGGGGCCACGCTGGTGAGGACGCGGCCGGTGGGGCCCAGGTACCCAGGAGCGGGAGGTTGCTGCTGGGGGGCATGATGGGACTCAGGGCTGGGTGGTCTGCCTGCAGCTACACGTCGCCGCTGCCAATGGGTTCAGCGAGGCGGCCGCCCTGCTGCTGGAGCACGGGGCCAGCCTGGGCGCCAAGGACCGTGATGGCTGGGAGCCGCTGCATGCAGCTGCCTACTGGGGCCAGGTGAGTGTGGGGCTGGGCGGCTGGGGCTGGGGCTGCCACAGCCACAGACCGGGGCCTTCAGCAGCCTCGCTGGCCGGCAGGTGCACCTAGTGGAGCTGCTCGTGGCGCACGGGGCCGACCTCAACGGAAAGTCCCTGATGGATGAGACGCCTCTTGGTGAGCTGGGGGCTGCTTCCTCCCAGAGCAGGGGACCAGCAGGGGGGCTCCCATGACCTCCGCCCACTTCTCTGCAGACCTGTGTGGGGACGAGGAGGTGCGGGCCAAGCTGCTGGAGCTGAAGCACAAGCATGATGCGCTCCTGCGAGCCCAGGGTCGCCAGCGCTCTCTGCTGCGCCGCCGCACATCCAGCGCCGGCAGCCGGGGGTGAGTGCCCCGCCCCCAGGCCTTTGCTCTGCCAGCTGCTAACGTGCCAGCTGGAGTCCCGGGCAGAGTCCACAGGGCGGGTGGTGTCCTCCCCGCACCCTCACCCTGCCCTCCCCCAGGAAGGTGGTGAGGCGGGTGAGTCTGACCCAGCGCACCAGCCTGTACCGCAAGGAGCACGCCCAAGAGGCCATCGTGTGGCAGCAGCCACCACCCACCAGCCCCGAGCCACCTGAAGAGGACGAGGACCGCCAGACAGATGCGGAGCTCAGGGCCCTACCCCAGGAGGTGAGCCCTGCCCTCCCTGTGGGGCAAGCTCATGGCCCTGTGCGCATGGAGCAAGCTAGTGCCCTGTAGGGGTCACCCTCATGTTTGCCCTCTGACTACCATGCAGTGGGGGGCGGGGGGGCGGGCCAAGGCCAGGGGAGGCCAGCAAGTGCCCTCCTAATGGCCTCTGGGGCCCATACTAACCCCACAGGAAGAGGACCCCGAGGTGTCCAGGCCGCACAATGGCCGAGTGGGGGCCCCCCCGGGACGGCACCTGTATTCCAAGAGGCTGGATCGCAGTGTCTCCTACCAGCTGAGCCCCCTGGAGAGCACCGTCCCCGATGCCCTTGGCCGGGCCAAGGCCCACCACACCCTGGCAGAGCTCAAGCGCCAGCGAGCCGCTGCTAAGTTGCAGCGTCCCACGCCCGAGGGGCCTGAGGCCCCCGAGTCTGGCCTGCCTTTGGACACAGAGACCCCCCGGCCTGAGTGCAGCCCCAGGGCTGGTGGAGACCCACCCCTGCTCAAGCTCACAGCCCCTTCGGAGGAGGCCCCCATGGAGAAGAGGCCGTGCTGTCTGCTTATGTGAGGGTCCTGTTGCCAGGCGCAGCCAGCAAGGGGACCCCCCGCCTTCCCGCTCAGGAACGAACCTGTGTCGGAAGCCGTACCTGGGGGGCACCTGGCTGCACACACCAAGTTTCATCCTGTGACTTGATAAAGGGCCATTCTGCCACCTGCGTTGTGTGTGTCTCAGCTGGGCCACCGGCCCCATGGTGGGGAGCCTGTGTTGCTGGGCCCGGTGCGCCATCCCCGTGAGCACCTGTCTGGGGCCTGGGGGTGTGTGCTGGGGCTCGCTGTGGTGGCCCAGCCCCTGCGTGGCCGTGAGGCCGTAGCCACTGAGCAAGAGGCCTGGCCCTTGCAGCCCGCTGCCTCCCCAGCCTCCTGGAGATTCCTCTGTAACGCGTTGCTTTCCTGAGGGGAGCTGGGAGCTTTGGACGGGCACTCCTTGGGGACCAGGGCTGGGGGGAGTCCATCCCAGAGGAGCAGGGATCCTGGTTCTGAAGGGGGGGGCAGAGCCAGAAGGGGGAAGCCTTTACAAGGCTGGTGTCAGAAACCTCCCTGCGGGGGGTCTCCCCTTCCCGGCATGCAGCCTGATCCTGGATTCTAGCTGCCAGCTTTTGCCTGGGTCAGCAAAGGGGGTGAGCAATTGGCCACTCAGGCTCTGAGCTGGCTGGGCACCGCCTGTCAGGATGATAGGGGCCTCGATTGGGCGGGCTGAGGGCACTGTCAGCTCATAGTCCATGGTGGGCATAGTCCTTTGTGTGGCCACCAGCACTGGGTGGCATGGGCTCCGGTCACCTTCTGCTCCCGTCAGTCCCAAGTCTGCAGGGCCCGCCCTTCCCCAAGCATCAGTGGTTGGATGGGTGTCCAACCTGGGGGAGGGCCAGGGATAGGCTGCTAGTTAAATTTAGTGTGTAGGGCGGTGCAGCTGCCCACGGTCCACCTGCCACCACACTGCCACTTACGCCCTGCTACCAGGGGGCGGGCCACGCTGGCTCCGCCTGGGGCTGGGCCCTTATTAACCAGTGCTCTCATCTGGGGGCCAGAGGTTCTGGCCTGCGCGCAGGAGGCCGGAGTGGGGACGTGACAGCGGAGTGGACAGGTGTGAGGTGAGAGGCCAGCTGCCTGGGCTCCTGTTGTCTCCTCTCCTGCCAGCAGGAGCGAGGCTCCCCTCAGGCCACAGCTCAGCCAGAGGGCCGCCCTGACCCTCGGATGCCTGCCTGCCCTGCCTGCGGGCAGCTGGCGGCCACCCCTGGGCAGGGCCTGTGGAGGTGGGGCCCTGAGGACCTATCACTGCTGGCTTCCCACTTTCCCCACCAATCAGGAGCAAGCGGGAAGCAGAGCTTAGGTCGCCCTGCCTGCGGTGTGGTGCGGCCCCAAGGGCAGCCCCAGGTTGGCCTGGTGAAAGGGCACAGAGCAGCAGCGCTATCCAAAGGCCCTCTGCCAACACTCCGGCCCAGAGACTCGGGCCCAAGGGCCAGACGCAGGGCTCTCCCAGTCCCTGGGCCGTGGCCGCCAGCCCAGGAGGGGCCAGATGGAGCCCCCTCGTCTGAGGGCCTCACTCCCCTCCCCCAACACCCCCAGGATTCCTGAGGCCTGGTTCAGTTACCTGGGAGACCGGCCCAAGCAGAGATGGGGGCCTGACAGGGCTGCCCGCCGAGCCCACTGGGGTAAATCTGAGGCCCCAGGCTCCACTCGCCCCTCGCAGTTCAGCCTGTCCAGCTCTGCCGACCACCTGGGACACGCAGCCCCTCTCCCCTCCCGCAGACCCGGTCCCTCAGTGCGGCTTGAACTTTCCGTCTGTCCCTACCCCCCATGTGGGTCTCCTACTCCCATGATGGGGACACTGGGCAAGCACTGGGCCTTGCCCCAAGCCCCGCCTGCCTCCTCACCCAGTCCCTGTGGCTCCCTGGGGCAGAGCTCTACCCAGACGGGTGGGGCGGGGCCCTATGGCCCCAGCTCCTCCTTCGGCCTTTCCGTCCCTCTCAGTGAGGCCAGCAGGGTGTAGGGCAGAGGGTGCCCTCTTCCCTGGAGCTCGCTCCCCACACTCCTCCCCAGCCCCGTCCACGGAGCCTGGACCCAGCTGCCCTCACCCCCACCTCTGGACCCTGCCTTCTCCTGAGTCTCCCTCCTGCCCGGTCTGAGCAGGGCCTTGAGGGCAGGTGACCACAGCCAGGCTACAATGAATGAGCTGAGGGAAAAGGTGCTGACGCTGGACACCATGAACCTGTGCGTTCGGAGGGTAGAGTATGCGGTTCGCGGCCCCATCGTGCTGCGCGCCCTGGAGCTAGAGCAGGAGCTGCGCCAGGTATGGCCCCGGCCCCCGCTGCCCTCCAGGTGGCACCTGAGCAGCCCAGTCGGCCCCATTCCCAGTGTCGCATGGGACAGGGGGCTGCAGGAGTGACGAGGCCCATTCTCCCTGTCCTGCCTCCGCCCTCCCAGGGCATAAAGAAGCCCTTCACTGAGGTCGTCCGGGCCAACATCGGCGACGCACACGCCATGGGGCAGAAGCCCATCACCTTCCTGCGCCAGGTGAGGCTCGTACTGCCCTGGGCCCCTCTCCTGTCAGCCCACTGCCCTGGCCTCAGCACTCACTCCTCCCAGGTCCTGGCCCTCTGCGTCCACCCGGACCTCCTGAACAGCCCCGACTTCCCTGCCGATGCCAAGAGAAGGGCAGAGCGCATCTTGCAGGCATGCGGGGGCCACAGCCTAGGTGAGGGCCAGAACCCGGGGGGCGGGGGAGGAGCAGGAACTGGAGGGAGGCTGTCGGGGAGAGGGGTGGACCGGCCCCTGGAAGGGGAGGACCTCACGTGTCCTCCCCCCCACCCCCTTGACCCAGGGGCTTACAGCGTCAGCTCCGGCATCCAGCTGATCCGCGAGGATGTGGCGCGGTACATTCAGCGGCGCGACGGTGGCATTCCCGCGGACCCCAACAACATCTTCCTGTCCACGGGGGCCAGCGACGCCATCGTGGTAGGCCGGGGCCAGGATAGGGTGACACCGTGGCCCCTTGTGTGCGTCCCGGCCCGCCGGGCTCCTCTGGGCGCGGCGAAGCGCTAGGGCGGAGGGGAGGGGCGGTGCAGCCCCTGGCCCGGCCAACGCCGCCTCCTCATCCCGCCCGCAGACGGTGCTGAAGCTGCTGGTGTCCGGCGAGGGGCGCACACGCACGGGCGTGCTTATCCCCATCCCGCAGTACCCGCTCTACTCGGCAGCGCTGTCTGAGCTCAACGCGGTGCAGGTGGATTACTACCTGGACGAGCAGCGAGCCTGGGCGCTCGACGTGGCGGAGTTAAGGCGCGCGCTGCACCGGGCGCGTGACCACTGCCGCCCGCGCGCGCTCTGCATTATCAACCCCGGCAACCCCACTGGTGCGTCGCCCGCCCCTGCCCCGCCCCTCCCAGCCCTGCCCCCCGCCCCGCAGCGCCTGGGTCAGCCTGCGCCCCGCCGCCCCGTGGAGAACAATGAGCGCTCTCAGCTGACCGCGGACGTGCCGCGTCCCCTGCGCCCCAGGGCAGGTGCAGACCCGCGAGTGCATCGAGGCCGTGATCCGCTTCGCCTTCGAGGAGCGCCTCTTCCTGATGGCCGATGAGGTGCTGGCAGGGGAGCGTGGGGTGGGCGGGGGCGGCAGCGGGCGCCTCCGGTGACGCCCTCGCCCGTCCAGGTGTACCAGGACAACGTGTATGCCGAGGGCTCGCAGTTCCACTCGTTCAAGAAGGTGCTCATGGAGATGGGGCCGCCGTATGCGGCGCAGCAGGAGCTCGCCTCCTTCCATTCGATCTCCAAGGGCTACATGGGCGAGTGCGTGTGGGCCGGGAGGGCGGGTGCTCGCAGACCCCCGCTGGCCCTCTTCCGGCCCTGTCCCGACGCCCGCCCGTGTCCGCAGGTGCGGGTTCCGTGGCGGCTACGTGGAGGTGGTGAACATGGACGCCGCGGTGCAGCAGCAGATGCAGAAGCTGATGAGCGTGCGGCTGTGCCCACCCCTGCCCGGCCAGGTCCTGCTCCACGTGGCGGTCAGCCCGCCCGAGCCCTCGGACCCCTCCTTCGTGCAGTTCCAGGCGGTAAGCAAGAGGGGCTGTAGAGGGGCGGGGAGCGGGCAAGGACTGCGGGGACGCGGTGCCCCCTGACCTGGCCGGACGGGCCTTCGGTCCGCAGGAGAGGCAGGCGGTGCTGGCCCAGCTGGCGGCCAAGGCCAAACTCACGGAGCAGGTCTTCAACGAGGCTCCCGGCATCCGCTGTAACCCGGTGCAGGGCGCCATGTACTCCTTCCCGAGCATGCAGCTGCCCCCGCGCGCTGTGAAGCGCGCTCAGGTGCGGCGCGGGGTGGGCGGGGCGAGGCCCGCGGGGGTGAGGGGCGGGGTCTGGGGCGCCTTGTTCTGACCGCCGGGCCCGCCCTTCGCCCGCCCCCAGGAGCTGGGCCTGGCCCCTGACATGTTCTTCTGCATGAGCCTGCTGGAGGAGACTGGCATCTGCGTGGTGCCTGGCAGCGGCTTCGGGCAGCGCGAAGGCACCTACCACTTCCGGTGAGGCCCGCCGAACAGCCCCGCCCCGCGGCCCCCAGACCTTCGCTTACCTTTCTCCCCCTTTTAGGATGACGATTCTGCCCCCCATGGAGAAGCTGCGGCCCCTTCTAGAGAAGCTGAGCCAGTTCCACACCAAGTTCACCCGCGAGTACTCCTGAGTACTGCCGCGGACCAGGCCGGGCGACCCTGGACTGATGGAGCCCTGGGCCTTGGGAGGGCCTCTGGAGCCTTCTGGACTTGCTGCCTGTGGGGCTGGGCCCCTGCCTCTCTGCAGGCCTCTAATAAAGCTGTGACACAGCCTGACTGCTTGGTGGTCTGCACACCTCCCCCGCCTTTGTCTCCTGATTGCCCTTCTGCGCTGGGGTTCTGTGCAGGCCTGGGAACCCAGCCCTAAGCGGAACACTGACCAGGAGGAGTGGTCAAGGAGTGCTCCCAGAAGACGTGACCTGCTACAGTTCCCGCGCCTTCCATGGGCTCAGGATGAAATCTTGGTTCTCCTAACTGCTACCTGGGACTGCTGATGGTGCAGCCCCACCAAGAGCAGGGAGGGGAACAGGATGAGTGGGGATCGCTCTGCCTGTGTTGTTTGAAGTGTGTAGTGGGTGTGTGTGAGACATCCCAGTGCAAACGCAGCTTTTGGGCTGTGGACAGAGAGAAGAGGCCCCCACAAGCTGGAGCAGCGAGGGCAGGTGTGGGTGAAGAGCAGGTCAAGGCAGGAGAGAGCTGGGCTGGGATCCCCAAGGGCGGGGGGCAGGTGGTCAGTCCTGTGTCCTTGCCCCTGGAACACAGAGATGAGCACCTACTGTGTTCATGCCAGAAACTGTTGTGGGTCAGTGCACAAACTGTCCTTGGAGTTGGGCAGGATAGTCCCTATTTTATAGACTTGGGCCTCCAAAATATGTAGATGTGACAGGAATCCCACTCAAAATGGCCGCAGCAGCTGAGAGAGTCGTTGGATCAAGTGCCTGCAGGTGGGTAGAGGGTTGGGCCAGCTTTAGGGACCGGGCCTTGGTGACAGTGCTGGCCAAGGACCCAGAAGCTTTATCCACTCAGGAGGCCGTTTTCACGCATGGCCCATGCCCCACAGGCACAGCTCTGGACAGGAGACCCCATAGCCAGCTTCCCCTTGGATAGGCTTCTTGGCAGGGCCTGCCTGGCCAGGTTCTCCTGGCCTTGTCACTGGACACTAGAGGGTACTGCAGGCAGCAGCTGGCTGAGCCTGGGCCCCACCCAACCTTTGCACGTGCCTTCCATGGCCTGGGGAAGCTGCTGAAACCACAAGCTCAGCGGAGATGAGGGGACAGGGGCAGACGTATGCTGGAGTAGGCAGTGAGACCTTAAGAGGCCAGCTCCTCCAAGGAGGCTGCTGGGGAGACCCCCTCAGCCACAGCAGCAACCAGGCTCCAGGTGAGATACCAGGAAGCACTTCTGGAGAGTTAGGGTCTGGGTCCAGTTGGTGTGGGGGCCGGATCTGATAACCCAGGGAGGCACCAGCATAGTTTCCGGTTTGCCGCTTCCTACTTTCGTGGCCGGCCCTCCCCTGGCACCGCAGCAGCCCATCGGCAGCCCCACAAAGCACTTCGTCCTGTGTCCGCGATTCACCGGCAGCACTTAGGTTGGCCACCGGGGGCGCCCGAGGACTGCCGGCACTCTGGCCCGCTCGGGTGCTCTATGGCCCCACGCACTCGGCTGAGCGGTGCTGGGAGCAGAGGGCGGCCTGCGGGGTACGAGCACATCCAGGATCCGAGGGCGCGAGTGCGGAAGCTAGTCAGTACAATCCTAACCTCGCCTGGCACAGTCCAAAGATCATGCTGCTGTGTAGCACCTGACCGGACCAAACCACACACGGAACCGCTCTTCCCCAACTGGATGCGACCTCCGATCCCACCCCAGGCCCGGCCTTGAACTCAGCTCCAGCTGCCAGGGCCTGGGCCCGGGCCGACACAGAGCGCTGGCCATGCACGGGAAGCTACTGCCGCTGGCCGGCCTCTACCTGGTGCAGGGCGTGCCCTATGGGCTGCAGTCTGGCCTGCTGCCCATGCTGCTGCGAGCTGGTGGCCTCTCCCTGACACGCGTGGGACTGGCCAAGGTGCTGTACGCGCCTTGGCTATTCAAGTTGGTGTGGGCTCCACTGGTGGACAGGCGGGGCTCCCCGAGGGCCTGGCTGACGCTCAGCACGGCTGCCCTGGGCCTGGTGTGTGGGCTGCTGGCCGCCCTGCCTCCTGTACAAGCAGGACAGGCCGGGCTGCCTGTCACCGTGGCGGGGCTGCTTCTGTTACTGAACCTGGGCGCAGCCGTGCAGGATGTGGCCCTGGACACGCTGGCCGTGCAGCTCTTGGAGCCCGCTGAACTGGGACCTGGCAACACCGTGCAGGTGGTCGCTTACAAGCTGGGGGCGGTGCTAGCAGGGGGTGGGCTGCTGGCCCTTGTGCCCGCCCTCTCTTGGCCCCTTCTCTTTCTGCTCCTGGCCGCCACCTACTGGCTGGCTGCTGTCCTGGCCTGGGCAGCGCCTGCCTTGCAACAACTACGCAGGTCTCTGCCCTCAGAACCAGGCCCCCACAGCCTGCACCTTGGAGACTTGCTGGCCGTGTCTGGGACCCTGTGGACGATGGGCTTCGTGCTCACTTACAAGATGGGTGAGGCTTTCAGTTAGGCAACATCAGGGGTGGGTGTCTGCCCTCTTCCTGGGGTATGTCTACCGGCTGGAGCCAGCCCTACCTACTCCGTCTTGGGACTTTGCCTTGTCCTTCATTCAGCTCTAGCTCTTTGGCTACCCTGAGCTCCAGTGCTCCCCGCCCCCCTTCATCATGCTGACCCCAAGCTTGGCTGACACCCAGTTAACACTATCTCCCAGGATCTGTGGCCTAGGCAGGGCAGTGGCCTGGTTGGGGAGCAGGAGGCCCCAGGTGGGGGCAGGCAGTGGGCTGCCCTGCTGACGTTTTCCCCACAGGTGAGCAGGGTGCTGGCAGCCTATTCCCACTCCTCTTGCTGGACCGAGGCTTCTCCACCCCGGAGCTGGGGCTGTGGAATGCTGTGGGCACTGTGGCTTGCTCCATTGCTGGCTCATCTTTGGGCGGGGCCCTACTGGCGAAGCACTGGTGAGCCTTCCTGTCTTCCTGGCCTACCTGCTCAGTTCCTGATCTGCCCCCCACACCCTGACCTGCCTAGTCTCCCCACCCCAGGCAGCTGCTGCCCCTGCTGAGGTCAGTGCTTCGATTCCGTCTCGGGGGCCTGGCCTGCCAGACTATACTACTCTTCTACCTGGACACCCCAGGGGCCAGGCTGGGCCCTGGCACAGTTCTGAGAGGTGAGGGGATGGCCATGGGGGGAGGAGCATGGGCTCTGGGCCCTCCTGACCCGAGTCCCTGCAGGGGCAGCCTTGTTGAGCCTGTGCCTGCAGCACTTCCTGGGGGGTCTGGTCACGACTGCCACCTTCACACTGATGATGCGCTGCAGCCAGCTGGCACCCAGTGCCCTGCAGGTCAGAGGTGGGGCTGGGGTGCCAGGGGCTGCAGGGCTGGGGTCCCATCAGGTCCTGACCTGGTTGCCCTCCCGGCCCTAGGCGACACACTACAGCCTCCTGGCCACACTGGAGCTGCTGGGGAAGCTGATGCCGGGCACGCTGGCAGGAGCCCTGGCCGATAGCCTGGGGCTGCCCCTCTGCTTCTGCTGCTTCCTTGCCCTCTCAGCCACTCCCATCATGTACCTGGGCCTGGCGCCCAGGACCCTGGCCTGAGCTGGGCGGCAGGACTGGTCAATAAAGCCGAGCAGAGTGGCCTGACTGTGTTTGTTTGGGACATGTGATGTCCTCAGGCTGTGGGCACTGTTCCACTGGAAAGGAGGGTCCCTAAAAACAAGTTGAGCATCTTTTATTCTGCATTTTGGGGCCTCCATGTCCCCACCTTCCTGAAGGTGGGCTTTGCCCAGGGCGGTTCACTGTCCTGGCCACCAGTGTCCCCTTGTCTTTGCCTCGATGAGCGGCTGAACCTGACGCCATCCATATTGTGACACAGCCCTGCTCATGCCTGTGACGTGTGTGTGTGTGTGTCTGTGTGTGGCCGTCAGTGGCCCCACAGCAGGACCTCCTCGGTAGCCAGGCGCATCAGGGCATGGAAGCTGAGGTGCAGGTACCTCCTCCAGAAACGCCGGTCCCACCCATACACCTGGGCTGGGTAGCAGGGGCTTCCTGCAGGGAAATGGAAACATGGGCCTGAGGACCATCGCCTGGCACCCAGCCCACACCCTTTGGGGCTGAGCCTCCCCAGCCTCACCGATGCCGTGGAAGATGCGGGCCACGGCCCTGCCTGAGAACCGCTGCTCTGGCCACGAGGACAGGAAGTGACGGATGTCCTTGCGGATCTGGGGCTCCCAGTCCTGGAACTGCAGGGAAGGGGGGTGTGCAATCAGGCCAAACAGAGCTTCCATGGCCCAGGCCCTCTGCTGCCTCAAGCAGGGCTGGCACGCACCGTGGCCTGCCCTGGCTCTGGGCCCTGCTCATCCTCCATGTCCCCTGGCCCCTCCTCCTGGAAGTAGCGGCCAAGCAGGGCCTTGAGGCTGGCGCTGCGCTCCTCATCCGGCTGCTCCAGGCATGGCCCGCAGTTGGGGAAGGCGACACTGTGGAGAACCAACAGTCAGAGCTGTGAGCTTCCCTGGATGGGGGGAGCCCCAGGCCCTGCCGCGCCCCCTGCACCTGTGGAAAGCCTGGGAGACACGGTGCAGGCGGGCCAGGCCCTTGCGCTCTTGGGCCTGCACACGGCTGTACAGGAAGTCACAGATCTGGTCCTTGTCCTGGGCTGTCAGGTCCCCAGGGCTGTGCAGGTGGAAGGCCAGCTCGCTGAACTCCACCAGCACTCTTGAATCACGACGCGCACCTGCCAGAGAGTATGTCAGACAGGTGGGCGGGCAGGCAGGTGGGGGCACGTAGGGCTGGGGTGGGCGCACCTGTCCTGGGCTCCGGGTCCCACTGTAGCTGCTGGAGAGCCTGCCTCACAGGGGCCAGCTCCCAGCCTAGAGAGTCCACCAGCTCAGCCATATCCAACTCCACTTCGCCTCTTCTCCCACCTGTGTTCTCGGGCAGCTGCCGGGCCAAGCACACAGCCAGCGGGGGACACCTATGCCAGGGGAAGAGACCAGTGACTGGGAGCCCGGGGCCTCTGTCCCTGTTCCCAGCCTGGGGTAGAATGTGTGCTGACCTGCGGGCCAGGGCCTGGACCTGGGTGGAGCCCCCGGGGCAGCGCAGGTGGCAGTGGGCATAGGTGGGGGGCAGCAGCTCCAGCCAGTGCTGCGGGTGCAGCTCCAGGTAGCACAGCAGGGTCTCAATGGCTGGGGGCAAAGCAGGGCTCAGGGAATGTGGGATGAGGGGTGCCCCCCACAACACCCTCCTGGATTCTCACCCTCCTCAGTCAGGTCCAGGGCCTGCACTATCGGCTGCACTGGGAGCACCCGCTCGTGGCCTGGGCACCGGGCTGTGTGCTCTCCGCTGGGTGGCTGGGCCTCCCTCTCCAGGCTCCCACCTCCCGCCTGCTCCGAGATCCGGGGGGAGCAGGCGCAGGGTGGGAATACATGCTGCACCAGCTTCTTCACAGCCAGGAAGTCGGTGGCGTGGGCATGCACGTGCCTTCTCAGCTCCTGCAGGTCCTCGCCCTGCACAGGACAGCTGTGAGTGCATGGCCGTGGTGCTGGGGGGGCAGGGGATCTGGGCGGGGCAAGCACACACCTGGGGCTGCAGGAACAGGTGGCAATGTGCAGGCTGCCCGTCACGTCCGGCACGGCCCACGGCCTGCACGTAGCTCTCAAAGCTTGGGGGCAGCCCCAGGTGCAACACGGCCCGCACGTCTGGCCGATTGAGCCCCATCCCAAAGGCCACTGTGGCCACCACCATCCTCAGCTGGCCTTCCATGAATGCCCTCTGCACCCGCCGTCGCTCCTGGCTGCACATGCCCGCGTGGTAGGCTTCCACCAAAGTCTCTTGGGCTCTGCCTCCTGTGAAAAGCAAGCCGGTCAGGGCATAACCTCTGGGGCGGATCTGGGGCACAGCCATGCCCCCACCTCCCAGGCCCGCCTCAGTGCCCAGGCCTTACGCAAGCAGGTGCGGAGCAGGGCAGAGACACGCTCAGTGTCCTGTCGTCTGTTGCAATAGATGATAACAGAGTCCAGGATGCGAAAACGGTCACTCTGCAGCAGTGTCACCAAAGCCTGGAGGAAGACACAGTCAGTGTGGGCATTTGGGAGGCGGGGCCTCTGCCAGGCCCAGGTGTGCCCACCTACCTGGTCTGGATCCCTGTCCCTGGACACAGAGAGGTACAGGTTGGTGGGGATGGTGACTGGTCCCCTGAGGACAGCCTCTGCGGCTATGCCCAAGTGCTGGGCCACTTCCAGGGCAGTGCTATGAGTGGCTGTGGCCGTGAGACCCAGAAAACAGCGCACGCCCAGCTGTTCCCGCAGCACCTGTGCAGGAGAGGCAGTGAGGATGCTGCCTACCTGCCTGCTCTGTGCCCTGGTGCCCTGGACCAGGCTCACCTTGCAGACACGCAGGTAGCAGGGCCGGAAGTTGTGCGACCACTGGGAGAGGCAGTGGGCTTCGTCGATGCAGACAAAGGCCACCGGGGGCAGCTGAGCGAGGCAGCCAGGGCCTCCTGCCCCAGCCCCAACCAGCGCCTCAGGCGACAGCATCAGCACGTGCACCTGGGCTGCACGCGCCTGGGGATGGGACAGCATGGTCAGGACCACAGCCCAGGGGCCGCCCGACGCCCCGCCCCTGCCCACCCCAGGAGGCCCCTTACCTTCTGCAGGGCTGAGTCCCTCTGCTTCCTGGTCAGGCCTGAGTGCACACAGACCACCTTCAGGCTGGGGGGCAGGCCCGACACCTGCAGACACAGGAGCACAGCCTGTTGCAGGCCACCCAGCGTGACCCTTTCACAAAAGCCTGTCCAAGTTGCTCAGCCTGACAGCTACCGCCATGTCCACCCAGGCCCCACTGGGGGTATACTCCCAGTGCTGCTCCTCTTGGGGGAGGACCCAAGTCTGCCCAGCCACGTCCCTGCTGCCCTCATGGGTGCCTATTCCTGCCTTCTACCTGTGCTGAGGGTTCTGTCCACACACCTGGTCATCCATGAGCGAGAGGAGAGGAGAGATGACCAGTGTGAGACAGGGGCTTCGCCGGGCGTACAGTAGCGCAGGGAGCTGGTAACACAGGGACTTGCCAGCACCCGTGGGCAGCACCAGCAGCGTGGACATGCCTAGGTGGGCCTGAGGTCAGCAGCACCGCTCTGTGGCCCCACCTTACCCCCCACCCGCAGCAGCCACACTCACCAGACAGGATGCGCATGACCGTGCACTCCTGTCCAGGACGGAAGCCTTGGTGCCCCAGCTGCTCCAGGGCCTGCAACACCTCAGCTGGTGTCTCTGAACACAGAAGTTGTTCAAAATGGCCCTGAGTCACCCCACCCCTTAGGAAAGGCTGATAGGTGTTTGCTCACCTGCCACCTGACCAGAGGACCCTGGCAGGTAGAGTGGTGGCACGGCTGGGGGCGGGCACAGTGGCACAGGCTGCTCCACAGGCACCGGCAACTCAGGCCCAGAAGGTTCTGTCTTTTCCTCACCTGCTGAGGGCAGGCAGGAGACGGTGATGTGGGAGCTCCAGGTTGGGCTGGCCTCATTCCAGCAAGAAAGCCACTGGCCACCTGTCCTCCACCCCTCCACTCACCAGCTGGCAGCTGGCAGTGGGCACCGTCTGCCCCCTGGGCTATTTCCTCCAACACAGGCAGGCTTTGCCTGTCCTTGTCATGCTTGCCACCATCCTTCTGAAGGGCCAGGGTAGGTTCTGGGCCAAGAATAGAGAGTTAGTGGGGCCTTTTGCTGCAGCCACACTGTCCCTATCCCCAAAAAGCACAATACCCTCTCTCAGTAGCGCTGGCTCACTACCCAGGGCTAAGACCTCACCTGACTGTGGGCACTGGGATGCCCAGTGGCCGAGCTGCCCACACTGGAAACAAGAACCCTTGACTGTAGTTCTGAGCTGACCACCCCTAAAACATTTCTGTTTTTTCTGCCACTTCTGCTTCCACACCTGAGGGGAGACCATGAAGGAGCGTCACAAGGCCAGAGTCAGGAGGGGTGAGGGATACGCCTGCCGCCATCTCACCTGCTTGCGGAGGAACCTCCCACGCAGGGCCGGGCCCCGCATGTAGCGTTTCTGCTTTAGGTTGAGCCGAATGTAGTTACCTCTGTCCCAAGCAGCTGGCCTAGAAGGGATACACAGGTGGGACATGCCCAAAGGCCTCCCTACCCTGGCCCAACTGAAGGCCACCTCACTGGGAGGCTGAGGCTGAGGTACCTGGGGGCTGCAGGGCTGTGGCGGGGCTGTGCCTGGACAACCCCCGCGGGGCAGTCCTCCACAAGCGCTGCATCCCCAGCGCCCTCAGGCAGGGGTCCCACTTGGCTGCTGTCCTCTTGGGCCTGTGCTGGGCTCCCCTCTGGGTCCCTACTCTGGATCCACTTCTTGCGTTGACTGGTGCCAGGTGGGGGACTCCCTGCATTGACTGCGGCTCCCTGCACTGATGCCGGAGCCTCTGAGCCCTGTGAAGGTGCCTCGAGGCCAGTGCTGGGACCGAGGACAGATGGGACACCTGAAGTCAGAGACGGTGGCTCCTCTGCACCCACGATGGGCTGGCAGGCCTCAGGAGTCTCCAGAAAATCTGGGATCCCACTGTCACATCGCTGCAGCCAGCCAGGATCTAGGGAGCCCAGCCGCAGGCTGAGGGAGGCCCGTAGCTGCTGGAGCCGGCCTGGCCTCAGCTGGGGCCTGGGAGGCTGGGGGAGCACCTCACTGACTTCTTCTGGAGCGATGGTGGCAGTCCCTGCACCTGGTGGCTCCAGGCAAGGCATGTTGGGGGAGGGTCTTCGTGGAGGCCAGGGTATACGACTCAGGGCTGGCCCTGCCTGGGAAAGGGAGGACAGGTAGACTAGCAAGCAGGAGCTCAGACCCTGGGCAGCCCTATACTCTGAAACCTGTCCGAGTCCTCACCCTCAACAGTGGGGCAAAGTGAGAAGCATGAGGCTGGAATAGAAAAGAGGCTGAAAGCAGACACTGCTCTGAACCCCTTTCAGAAGTTGTGCCCTGGTTAATGCTGGAAGATGCGCACTAATGAAAGCATATGCACGTGTGCAAACGAGTTGACAGGAAAGGGTGTTTGGGGATCCTTACCATGGGCTGAGGGCAGTTCTGGACCCAGGATGACCACAAACCCGGCCCTTACTCCTCACCTGCAGGGTGCCCTTTAGATTGGCCTTAAGTCTCTCCCCGTAGTCCTGCACAGACCCCCAAGGACTCGGCCCTGGAGTAGGATGGGGAGTCGGGGTTGCAGCCCGATTCAGGTGGGACCCCCAGCAGCTCGGCTCCAGCACCTGCGGAAGTGGGGGCTCAGACCAGGCAAAGGCTGGTGTGGAGCGCAGAGGGATCGTCAGCACCCCTCCCCAGCCCCTCGGAGACCTGGAGGGGAGCCTGGCCCCCCTCCACCCCGTTCAGTCCTTCCCCCAAGCTCAGTGCTCCGTGGAGGCCTGGCCACTACTCCTCTCGGCTCTGCCATACAGGCAGCTAAACCGGAAGGCTGAGGGGTACCTCCTCCGCTGCTGCCGGAAGCAACTGCACCGGGCCGCGGGGCCCGACGCCGCCGGCCTGGCCCAGGGTCTCCTTCAGGGCGCGGTACTCCCGGTAGAGTGCTAGGGGCGGGGTCAGGGGTCAGGATTCGGCGGTCGGGAGGGTCCCGCGCGGCTCCCTCACCCCTGCGGCCCTCCGGCCGCTCCCTCCGCCCCGCCCCCGCGCGCTCACCGCGGGTCTCCTCGGGCGCCGTCTGCACGTCCTCCTGTGAAGGGAGCGCGTCAACCCGGGTCCGCACCCTCTGGCCCCGCCCCCCAGGCAGCCCGCACCTGGCCGGGCCGTCGCCCATGCTGCCGTCGGAACACACGTTCCCACGCCTGCAACTGCATCCGCACGTCCCGCAGCCGCTCCATGGCTCGCGCCCGTCCTAAGGACTTAGCGCCTCGCGCCAAGTGAATCTCCCGCCTCGAGAGTGGCTCCGGCCGCCAGCCAATGAGGGCACTCAGCGCGGTCGGGGGCGGGGTGTCGCGCCGGCCGCCAGACCGGGACAGCCAATCAGAGGGGCCCTGGCGGGGCCGCCAATTGGAGGGGAAACGTCATCGCGGCGCGCGGCGCAGGGCGGCGCTCGGCGGGGTGGGGCGCGGCGGACGGCGAGGCGGGGCTGTCGGCGGTGGAGGCGGCTGACGGGGGAAGGAGGCCCCTGGGTGAGCGCGGGCAGCCTGCTGGGGACGGAGCAGGGCGGCTCGAACTCTTGACCCTGCCGCGATCCCGGAAGGAGTAGCTGCGGGGCGGAGAAGGACCTGGATCGCCGTGCTCAGCAGCTGCGTGCACGGGGAGGGGGACGCGCTGGGAGGCGGAGGGCTTCGGACTGAACGCCTCCGGCGGCTCAAAGCCGGGAGGAGCCGTGCGGGGGCGTCTGCCGAAACGCAGGGAGCCTCGGACCGGCGGGAGGGGGCGGCGGCCACCGCACTGAGGCTCCTCCCCGGTGACCACACTGGCTGCTTTCGTTGCTTCTCGTGACAGGTGCTCTGTCGGTCTGTCCTGTCACAGCGAGGTATGAATCGTCCTCGCGAGATCTGTCCACAGGCCGAGCGAGGCCGAGGCTTGGCGTCCGGGGCTTCTCAGGAACCGGTGCTCTAAGGGTTTATGTTGTGTGTGAGGCCTGGGGCCAGACTGCCCGCCACCCTGAGCTCACCAGCCAGGCCGCAACCCTAGTCGGGGAAGGCATAGGTCTTAGTTTTCTCATCTGTTTTCAGGGGGATAAGCGAGAGGCAGTTTGGGGAATGAGGTGGCTGGCGCACGTAAATCACCTAACTCTTGCTTACTGTTTTTGAAATCAGCAGAGCTGACACCGGCTATCCTGTGTGCCCTTTCTCAGCTTGGATGCCCCGTTGGCAGCTACTTCTAACCGTCTGAGCAATCTCTGGCCTGGGGCCTTCTGAACCCATGGGTTTGAGATTTGGTCTCTCAACGTGGTTCTTCAGGGAGGAGGGAGACGTTTAGACAGGTGACAAGGCTCTCAGTGGGTGAGAGCCTTCTCTCTTTCTGTCTCCATGCTTGCCAACACTACTGGATATGGTAGTTAGGACCGGGACTCATGTTGAGGGCTTGGGTTACTCAGACCATGTGGGCTCTGTCCCCTGGGTCCAGGTCCTTTCTACCTGTCCTGGTGTTTTTTAAGGTGCATTTGTGCTCCCACCCACTCTCGGTGGTGCTGCATGGGATCCAGGGGCGGCCTGCAAGAGCCTCTGAGGAGGGCGCAGGAGGGAACTGTGATGTAGCTTCCACCCCGCCCCTTCCCAGTATCCCCTTCACCCCCAGTGCCTGTGGGGGAGGGACTGGAGATTTATTTTACTTTTGAGGAAGAGAGGATCTCTAATAAGCAGCTAGCTTTGTGACTTGGGAGTCCTAACGTATAAAATGGTGGCCCCTGCAGAGCAACAGGCGTCAAAAGCAAGTCCAGGGGGGCTGCTTCTCTGCTGCCATGTTAGTGTGTGCAGCTCTGATGGCTTTGTTTCCCTAAAGAGGGCCTCATGCTTCTGGAGGCTGGGAACTAAGGGATGGCCCAGTTCCCCTTTTCACTCTGCCCAGCTCGTTGCTAGACATCTAGCACTTGTTTTTCAGGGCCCTGGCAATCACTGTGCTGGGCTCTCCCACCACCAGTGAGTAGAGGGGTCCATGGCTGGGCGGTGGCCTGGGGTTTGCCCTTCCCGCTAAAGGTCCCTTCCCTGCAGGTGGCCTTCTGCCTGGCCCAGCGCCATGCACACACTTGTGTTCCTGAGCACGCGGCAGGTGCTGCAGTGCCAGCCAGCTGCCTGCCAGGCCCTGCCCCTGCTGCCCCGCGAGCTCTTCCCCCTGCTGTTCAAGGTGGCCTTCATGGACAAGAAGACGGTCGTGCTGCGCGAGCTGGTGCATACGTGGCCCTTCCCACTACTCAGCTTCCAGCAGCTGCTGCAGGAGTGTGCACACTGCAGCCGGGCCCTGCTGCAGGAGCGGCCCAGCACAGAGAGCATGCAGGCGGTGATACTGGGGCTCACAGCCCGGCTCCACACCCCAGAGACTGAGGCTGGCACGGAGCCCCTCTGCAGGTATGAACTCACCGAGAGGCCCTGAGGCCTGGTGGGGGCGGGGGGCGGGATGCAAAGAGGTTCTAGGCTGGTGTCAGCTCAGTTCAGGAAGAGGGATGTTGCTTCTGTGCCAAGGTGACTGGGAGTGGGTGTGGGCTCTGCCTGTGCTCATCGCCTGCCACAGCCCATCTGTGCTCCCAGGAAGCATGCACTGCGGGTGCTGGACCTGACGGGCCTCCTGGATGACGGTGTGGAGCAGGACCCCGGCACCATGAGCATGTGGGACTGCACAGCAGCCGTGGCCCGCACATGCATTGCACAGCAGCAGGGTGGTGCTGTGGAGCCCGGGCTGGCCCCAGTGCCTGTGGAGGTGCGTGTGGACCTGCGGGTGAACCGGGCCTCTTATGCGTTCCTGCGGGAGGCGCTTCGCAGCAGCGTGGGCAGCCCGCTGCGGCTGTGCTGCCGGGACCTGCGGGCAGAGGACCTGCCCATGCGCAACACCGTGGCCCTGCTGCAGCTCCTGGACGCGGGCTGCCTGCGCCGTGTGGATCTGCGCTTCAACAACCTGGGCCTGCGTGGCTTGTCTGTCATCATCCCACATGTGGCCCGCTTTCAGCACTTGGCCAGCCTGCGGCTGCATTACGTGCACGGGGACTCACGGCAGCCCTCCGTGGATGGTGAGGACAACTTCCGCTACTTCCTGGCCCAGATGGGCCGTTTCACCCATCTGCGGGAGCTCAGCATGGGCTCCTCTCTCCTCTCCGGACGGCTGGACCAGCTGCTCAGGTGGGCGGGCCCCACTGCTGCTCTGCCCCTCCCTCCCCAGACCCTCCCCTGGCCCTGCTGGTCTGTGACCCCCATCTCCCCTGCAGCACCCTGCAGAGCCCTCTGGAGAGCCTGGAGCTGGCCTTCTGCGCTCTGCTGCCTGAGGACCTGCGCTTCCTGGCACGGAGCCCCCATGCTGTCCACCTTAAGAAGTTGGACCTGAGTGGCAACGACCTGTCTGGCAGCCAGCTGGAGCCCTTCCAGGGTCTGCTGCAGGCAGCAGCGGCCACACTGCTGCACCTTGAGCTGACTGAGTGCCAGCTCGCTGACACCCAGCTCCTGGCCACCCTCCCCGTGCTGACTCGCTGCACCAGCCTCCGCTACCTCGGCCTCTATGGCAACCCGCTGTCCATGGCGGGCCTCAAGGAGCTCCTACGGGACTCGGCGGCCCAGTCAGAGCTGCGCACGGTAGTGCACCCCTTCCCCGTGGACTGCTATGAGGGCTTGCCCTGGCCACCGCCTGCCTCAGTCCTGCTGGAGGCCTCCATCAACGAGGAGAAGTTTGCCCGTGTGGAGGCCGAGCTGCACCAGTTGCTGCTGACCTCAGGCCGTGCCCATGTGCTCTGGACCACGGACATCTACGGGCGCCTCGCTGCAGACTACTTCAGCCTGTGACCTCGGGCTCTGGGTGAGAAACAGGCTGTCCTGGAGGCCAGGGCTGCTGGAGGCAGAGCCTTGGATAGGAAGAGCCTCGGCTGGGACCCTGACACGAAGGCACTGGTCTCGCATTTCCTTGTTCCTGGGTGCACCTTGACCTCCTTGTGCTTTCTGCAGTGTCCTGTGCAGCTTGCCCTGCACCTGCTCCCCTGACTGGCTGGCCGTCTGTGGGCCTGGGGTCCGCATTCCAGGCCTGCATAGCCCTACGTAGTTTGGCTGCCCTCTGGTATCCTGGCCCTCTCTTCAGAATGTTCATGGAGTCTCAGTTCTGAGCTGAGGGAGGGTGTTCTCTCTGGGCCTTCTCCAAGAGCAGATTGTTCTGGGGTTGAAGTTGGGACAGCGGCCTGCTTCGAAGAGGGTTGGGTCCTCATGCACTCTGTCCGAAGCCTGTCACAGTTTTCCCTGCCCTGGCGCCCCGGACACCCAGCTCTGACCATGCTTTGGAGCCAGAGGCTGTCATTAAGGCACAAACGTGCAGTGTGTTTGCAACTTAAATCTGTGGCTGCTTTTTCTGTCCTAATGGATCAGAGTGCCTCATCCTGGCTGTGTTGTCACCCCAGTACTGGCTGCTGTGTAAACAGCTGTCTTCCAGTCTGCTGCCCCTTCTCCTTCCCCCCTGGGGACCCTCCAGCAGCACAGCCCTTCCACAGTCTGTCGCCCAAGCTCCTCCAGTGGGCTTGCGGGGCCAGAGGTAGGCCCTGCAGAGCTGGGGATTGGGGTGATTCTGGGAGGGTCTTTTCTGGAGGGGCTCAGTGGGGCTGTGGGCAGCCTCCCTGGCCATCCTCCGTTTGCACCCCAGGGTTTTTGTTTGCAGAACCGGGGGTCTGCAGGCGCCCGTGCCCCACCCCACCCCTGCAGCCCCCAGATCCCACACACTGCTCGCCGCACACTGCGCAGCTTCCACCCTTTACTAACCGCGCTGGAGCGTGCGCGAAGCAAGCCCGTCGGCTGGCCAATCCGCGGGGCTCGCGTCATCGGCGCGCGCCGCCCGCCCCGCCCCTCAACAGTGGATCTCGTAGGCGGCCGGCGGCTGCAGCGACAGGCCCTGTGGGAGCCCGGGCGTCGCTCCTTCGGCCACCTCGGCCGGGCCCTCGGCGAAGAGCGGCTTGGAGCGGTCGATGACGAACATCTCGTGGCCCCGCTCGTCGCGGAGCTCCTCGAGCTGCGCGAAGGTGCAAGGCCCATCCGAGTAGTCGTTAACGAACAGCGCGCCCTCCCCTGGCGGCCCCGGCGCCTTTTTCCGCCTGCGGCGCCTGCGACAAATCAGAGTCGCCAGCAACAGCGCCGTGAGGGCGAGGAGCGCGATGGTCGCCACGACGGCCGTCTGCGTGGCCAGGCCCAGGGCGCGGAAGGCCATGCTGCCTGTCTCGTGCAGGGGCTCCGGGGGCGGCGGCGGCGCCAACTGCAGCTGCTGCTGCCGAGACAGGTTGACCAGGAGCTGGAAGGGCACACGGGCGGCGCCGCCGGCATTGGAGGCCTCGCACTCGTACTTGCCGGCGTGCGCCAGGGTGATGTTGGTGAGGAAGAGCATGCCGCTGCCCGTATCGGAGGCCCCGTGTCCGCCTGGGCCCCGCGTCCCGTCTTTTGGCTGTGCCTGGCTCGACGAGTACCCCTCGCGAGGCTGGGCCACCTTTCTCCAGGTTACCAAAGGCTGCGGGTAGCCCGAAGCCTGGCAGGCAACCCGCAGGTCCTCACCCAGGTTGGCTGTCACCTCCAGCGGCTCAACATGCACAGAAGGTGGGATACAGATGAGGCTACTGCCAGATACATCCAGGAGATTCTGAAGCGCCAGACGTGGGGGCTCTGCACACATGATCTTCTTGTCCCTGGAACTGAGCAACCTCTGGCCTCCCTCCTTGATCCAGGCCCCCAGCCAGTGCAGGGCACAGTCACAGCGCCATGGGTTCTCTGTGGGCAGAGAGCGGTGGGCAAATAGCTCAGGGGTGGCCCCAGATCACAGCCTGTGCAGTTGGGATTCTGTTGGCTAGAGCAGGAGCTCCTTTGCCACCTCCCACAGAATTGGGAACCCCTGCTACCCCGTTGACTGCGAGCCCCGTAGAGTGTGGGCAGGCTGTTCCTCCCCCCCTTTAGCTCTGTGGTGCATGTTCAGTTCACTTTGGCGATCTCCAAGGAAGCTGCTGCCTCTGAAGTCTCCCTGCAGGTTCTCCCACTATGTTGGGGGGAACCCTGGCGTCCACATAGACATCTAGCCAGCACTAAAACTATGCAAATCTTGTCAGCCTTGTCTTCAGGTACTGTCTCCTGGGAATGCCCCTAGTCCTGGTCTCATCTTTCCAGCTTCTGCCTGCCTGCCCTCTGATGGCCCCCAAAGTATACAAGCCCCTCAACTCTGTCTAATCTGTTCAGGGACTTCTATCTTTTCTGTCTTCCTTACACAGAGTCCCTGAGCAGTGCTCCTCCCAGCACCCACATGCCTAGCAGTGTTCTATCATGGTTGCTGCTGGTGGTGTGGCACTCCAGAATCCTGCCCAAGGGCCTGCAGCTCAGAGCCACTGCCAGCGGAGGCCCCTCCACACCTGTGCCTACTCCCTACTGCCACCACTGTGGCCAAGGAAGATAACGTACATGAGACCCCTTGCCCTCAAAAGAGGTACCTGTGAGGCGCAGGACCTGTAGGCTGGCCAGGGGCTGCAGGGCCTCACGGCTGACGGTGCCCAGCTGGTTCCTGCTGAGGTCCAGCAGTGCCAGGGACGAGAGCCCAGCCAGGGCCTGGTCCTCCAGCAGCTCAATGCTGTTTTCCTGCAGGTGTAGCTCCTGTAGTCGCTGAAGCAAGGACAGCAGATCATCAGGGAGAGGGGCCCTGGGGGACACTTCCCCTTACCAGGCTAGGTTGGGCTGACTCTTGTCCCTTTCACTACTCCAGCCCCACAGAGCATGGTAGTGCAGGAGCACCCTTCCCCACCCCACCCCCACCCCTTACCGGCAGGTGCAGGAAGGTGAAATCCAGCAGCTGCACCAGCTGGTTGCCAGCTAGGTAGAGAATGCGCAGCTGGGCCAGACCGGAGAAGACGCCCACACGCAAGCTGCGCAGCCGGTTGCCTGTGAGTGCCAGCTCCAGCAGGCGCGACTGCGCCCCAAAGGCGCCTGGCTCCAGGGCGCGCAGGCTGTTGTTGTGCAGATAGAGCCGGCGCAGGGCAGCAAGAGGCGCCAGGATGCCTGGCTCCAGGTGCGCGATGCTGTTGTCCTGCAGGAAGAGCGTCTGCAGGCCAGAGGGAGAGAGGGTGGGTGGGTGTGTTCAGGTCGCTGAGGGGGTCTCCTCCAGCCTAGGGGCCCTGTTCACCCACAGGACGTTCACACACTCTTCCCTCCTGTCGTGGGCACCCGTGGCTCGCGGCCCCACCTGGTGCCCACCTGCGTCCCGGGCGGGATTCCAGGCGGAACGACACGCAGCCGCAGGGCCCCACACTCCACCGTGGTGCTGTAGCAGCGGCAGGCTGCCGGGCAGCCGGCGGCGCAGGGCGGGAAACTGGGCAGTGAGAGCAGCGACAGCAGCAGCAGTGCTGGTGGCCCCGGGGCCATGTCCTGCGGGTCCAGCTGTGGACCACGAAGCTGCAGCCTCCTCACCAGCTTCAGTACAGTCGGCCTGGGTGGGGTGCGCCTCCTGAACCCTGCCCCTAATATTTGAGAGCCAGGGAAGAGCATGGATGGAGGCTCAGCCCATGTCTAATGTTTGAAAGGTTACAAATCAGTTTAAGAGACTGATAAAACATTCGTTTCCTTCCTTTAAAAAACCAGGCCAGTGCCCTGCTCTTCCCGCCCCTGCCTGGCACTGAGGCATGTGGATGTCTGGGCAGTGCTGCCGTCTGCACCCTAGCAACCAGCCACTGCTTGGACTGGGGTGCAGAGGCTGGTGCAAAGTACAGGCTTGGGACCATGTAGGTGGGGAGGTCCAGGGCTGATACTCAAGCATGGGTCAGCAGGGAAAGAACAGACTCGGGCTGAACATGTCCCCTTGTGTATGTGGACTCCTCACTCAGGTGCCATGCATGAGATCTCATAAGGCACAGAGTTCAGAGCAGAAGTCCCTTTTGTGCCCCCAGGACAAGGCCTGAGGCCCCACACTGTCAGTGTCCCTGTCATCACCTTACCTTCACCAAACGTTGTCTAGTCCTTTTATCCCTATATGTCATGCTCTATTCCCCCACCCTGGGATTCACCTGTTGCAGCTTGGTAGGGGACAAGGGCAAAATGACCTTAGGGGAGCCACCAGCCACATCAAGGCACAGCTTTGTGCAGCCCCTACCCTGCTGGGGGTGGGGGGAATACCTCAGCTGGAATGAGGGCTTTTTCTCAGGAAACTTGTTAGAGAATTGGAGGAATGAAGTGAACCAACAGGAAAGTCATTTCAGAGGCTATGGGCCTGTGTTATCCATGCTTTCCTCTCCCCCGCCGCCCCCAAACTGCCTCTGTCTTTGGGAGTTGGTTGGGCTCTGGAATGACGGGTGTGAAAGGAGTCTTGAACCTCCAACTGGGTTCCTAGTATAGCTTTAACAGTGATCTTCTGGACTGTGCAGGAATGTGTAGTGTGTTGGGGGCTTATGCACATGCAACTGTGATCCTAGAGAAATGGGAAGGCCTGGGTCTAATTCCAGGCACGATGAGTCCAGTTATTTAAAGGTGGGGACCATGGCTGAGGGTGTGCTATCACCCATCCTCAAACCCCATCTCAAATCGTCCCCACTCTGAACACCTGCCTGTTCATCAGGTCTCCCTGTTAGTGAGTCATGTGGAAAGGTACCAAGTGACTTTGGTGTTTATTTAAATCTCGCCCTAAAGTGCAACTAATGATTATTTAAAGTCACTAGAGATGACACAGGCACAGCAAAAGTTTTAATGGCATAGCTTTGGCCCAGGCAGAGGCAATTCTCAGGTGTCTCAGGATGTGTGTGAACCCCAAGAAGCTGGGGATTTCTCTGGGTTTCTGGCATCCATCTCCTTGAGCAAAAGGGCTGCCCCGGGGCTTGCCCACCTACCCTCCAGCCGCAAGGCCTCTTAAGTGGAGAAGGTTCTTGGCTTCTTCCTCAGGACTCAGGGCACTGCTCCTCACAGGACACCCCTAGATGCCAGTCCGTGTAGAAAGATCGGCCCTGGGCAGGGATGAAGGCCCAGGCTGGAAGAGCAGGGGAGGCCTGTCCAGAAATCCTTTGACCCAGCGGATAACCCCCTAATCCGGCTGGGCAGGGGGCGGGCGTCAAACACAAGCTTCAGCGATGGCTGTCACTCTCTCCGGGTGCCCATCTGTGCAGGGGGTGGAGGGGAGTGGGAGGAAGCCCTCCGACCCCCTCGGGCGCAGGGCGAGGCTCAAGTCGGAAGCCTGGTTTCCCCACGGCGTCCCCTGTGCCCCCTCTAACGCGGGTCTGTCACGGAACATTCAGGGCAGGGCGTGGTCCCCGCTAGGTTGCACGCCTTTCTCGGTGCACGCGGATTACGGACCCGGGAAGGTGCCCCATACCGCCCCCACGCCCGCTGACCTTGGGTCGGGCGCCCCCTCACCTGACATTCCCGCGGCGCGGCTCCCCCGCCGAGCCCCAGCCGACAGAGCAGCGCCGGGCGGGGCAGGGGCGGGAGCCCCTCGCGCAAGCGCACTGGAGCCCCCGCGCCTCTTACCCAGCCGCCCGGGCCTAGGGTCGTGAGTGCAGGCGGAACCAGAGGGCGCCCAAGGCCCGAGGTGTGGGGAGTACAAGGACCCGTGACCCCGCCTCTCCCCGCCGTCTGTAGGTGACCCGGCCACGGCAGCACCTCGGACAGCGCCGGGCGGGGCGGGGCTGAGGAGGCCCTCCGCCGCGCACGCGCACTGGCCCGGCGCGCTCGTCTAATGGCGCGTGCGCAGGGACGTGGGGACGAGGTGCGGGAGCAGCTACGGAGGCGCGGCGCGGCAGGGGAGAAGGGGTGGTCCGGGGGTGCCCGTAGCCGTTTGCCTGACTGTTAGGGCAGCGGGGCGGCGGGAAGCCGTGGGGCCAGGTCCATGGTGAGGGCAAGGCGGCGGCCTTGCCACCGAACGTGCGAGGGCAGCGCGGACACGCCGGGGGCGTACTCGAAGCAGGCACTGAGCTCGAAGGCCAGGGCGGAGCGCACCAGACCCACGCCGCCCGCGCGCTCTGGCGCGGGGTGGTAGAGGCGCCCGTTGGCGGCCAGGGGCAGCAGACGCGCCGGCTCGAAGGGCACGGCCAGGGCCTCCCCGCCGCCGCAGTAGGAGAGGCGCGGGGCCCCAGGGCCCGCGGCCAGCAGGTGCGTGAAGACCACCGGCTGGTCCTCGCAGCGCAGGAAGTTGCGCTCCCTGCCGCAGGGCGAGAGGAAGGGGAAAGAGGCCTCGTAGCGCCCGCTGCGGTTCGGTCTCAGACGGGAGAAGAAGGTGATCAGGAACTGTGGGTCTGCGGGAGTTTGGGGGGGACAAAGGCTGCTCACCAAGCTAGGAGCCCGACATCCTCGGGCCCTGCTTCCCCAGGCAAACGGCTCGCCCTTGGCACCGGCTGTCGGAGGACTGCCCTGGTTTCCCCGAGATAGCGGGGCTCTTGAGCTTAGGATGCCCAATCCCCTGCTGCGGGTGAGTGGGGAGCGGAGCCCGCCAGGACCTCCTTGGAAAGTATAAGGAAGGTGGGGGAAGGAGGGCGCAGCAGTACCTTTGAAGCAGGTGATGAAGTTCTTCATTTTGGAGTCATCCAGGAAAAGCTGTAAACAAAGGGATAGGCCGTGGTCCTGAGTCCCAGCTGGAAGCGCCCCATGGCGGGGAGGTCCAGGCAGGCCTGAGCCCGGGCCAGTGCCCGCTTTCCTTGCTCGTCTGCACATCGTGCCCAGAGAGGCGTGTGGAAGGTTAACCTGTAAACCTGGGTGCCCAGCCGACATGCCCGTATCTACCACCACACCCCGGGCGATGCTTCCTCGCTCACAGGTTCACTGAAGTGGCATGCCATTCCCGTGCCTCTTCCCTTCTTTTTTTTTTTGTTTGTTTTGTTTTGTTTTGTTTTTTAGCTGAGCCATCCTGCCACCTGTTGGCAGCTCAACGGCAACTCAGCTTGGGCTGGCCTCGAACAGCTGTTGCTCAGAGCTCAGCTCACACTCTTGAGCGAGCTCTTAACCAACTGAGCCACTCGGCCGGCCCCTCTTCCCTTCTTTTGAGCTTAAAGCTTATAATCTGATTGCCACTTCCTCTGCGGAGGCTGACTTGCTTTCTTTCAGATGGGGCGGTTGCCCCTTCCAGGGTTTCCAAAGAAGGCGGGGCGGCCCAGGGCAGGTGGCCAAAGGGAAAATGGGGATGCACAACGCGCGGGGCTCGGTCACGTGTGTAAGGTTGATAGCTGGGGAGACACACCATTTACAGGGGCGGATAGGAGCTACAGTGTGCTCTCTCCAGTGCGCTCCCCTAGCACAGCAGAGCCAGGTCCCACTTACCTGAGACCCAGCCCGCCCTTCCGGCCCGCCCCCTCCCTCAGGGGCGCTCGCCGGCCCCGCCCCCAGCCCACCTGGCCCTGATGATCCACGTAATAAAAGTACTCTCGCGTGCGAGGTTCGGGGCTCTGGCCCTGAGTGTATGAGACGTCCCTGTCCCCACTGTAGGCCCGGGCCCCGGGGGATCTCGCCAAGAGCCGGGCCCAGGTCCGGAGCGTCCCGCACGCCGGCCACATCCTTATCTAGCGCCGGAAGCGGCCGATGGGTCACGTGGTGGCGGCGCTGCGCGAACACGCGTCCCCCTGCGGCTGAGCCCTCGCACTTTGGGTTCCGGTGTCGGCTGCGGAGCCTGGCCACCCTGGCCGCGCCGGTTTCCCGGACTCTCGGGGGCCCACCCTGCCTTCGGGCTGGGGACAGGGCCGCCTGGCGGCGGGGTGCGGGGCTCGGAAAAGCGCAGGCTCTGTTCCTCTGCCCTCGGAGGCTGGCCGCACACACGTGGGCAAAGTACTTGCACTTGCCTGTGTCTCCTCCCCCATCCCTGGGCAGCCAGCGGGTCCAACTACGTGCTGAATGAAGAGGTGGCGAATAAACACTACCTAGAAGCTTATACCAGGCTGGGGGAGGGCGGGTCAGAAAAAGCCCACCTCACCGGGCAATCCGGGTCAAATCCGATATCCCAGGTGGTAGTACAGGGTCCAGAGCGGCCTCGCACTTTGCGCACCGACCTGGAGCCTCCTGCCCGATCCAGCATATCGGGAAAGCAGCTTTGCTCTTTTCCTCCACCACCTTCTCCCTGCCACCTCCTACTGGCCGCTTGCTTTTCACATTCCCCCCTGACCTGACCTGTTCATCCAGATGCCCATATCAGCAACCGGCTGCCCACTGTGGTTAAGCTGCCCACTCCCCGACGTAGACCCCTGCAGCTATGGGAGAAAACAGGCCACGATAGGCAGCGACCATGGCTCACAAGTTTCCATATGTACTTTATTCACACAAAGAGATGTCACCTATGTCAGTCTGGCCAGGGCGTTCCTGCCCAGGCCCAGAGACCACCTGACTAGGACGCACCCCCAGGGTCACCTGGGGCCTCTGCACGGCAGGGAGTTTTTTTTTTTTTAATAAATAAAAACTCAACTCTAAAAAATATATATATATAAAAACTGGGGAGAAATTAAGTTTTATAATTGGAACTCAAAATTCCAAAGTGGAAAATGTACAAACTGAAGGTCTAGGTACCCCCCTCTCCCCAGTTATGGCCTGCAAGAAGGGCAATCCTGGGCGCCCTCGGGCCCCCCAGCTCGGCTCCTTCCCGCTGCTCATCTGCTGCAGTTCCCGAGTGGGGATGGGGCAATGTTCGGTTTTTGGTCGGAAGCCAAGAAAGTGGAGAAGAAAATAAAGGAATGATAGCAACTTGCTCTGCAGAGGACGGGCTAGTACGGCTCGGAGATAAGTAGCATTTGGGTTAAAACTATGTCATTAGCAAATTTAGTTCTTATATCTTTCGCTATTTATATGTCTATACACAGGTGGGTTAGGGTGCAGGACAGATTCTGAATTTAGTCACACCGAGAAAAAATACTTTCGCCCCTCCCCCACCCTGCCCCAAGAATGCCTGCCCAACCCTGACCCCCAGAGGACTTTGGTTTGGGGGCCCCTCCCCACCCAGATAGTCTGCCGGCCCCGGACCAGCTGGGCCTGGCTTTGTGGTGGACAGCCCAGTGCCCTGGAGCCCCCAAACTCCTGTGCAGTGACTGCGATGGAGGCCACTGGTGGTGGGGGAATGGGAGGGTGGGGACTGGGGAGGGCAGAAGCTGCAGACTGGGAGACCGAGGGAGAGAGGGGCAGCCTGGCAGGGCCCAGGCCAGGGCCGGGCAGAGCGCAGGAGCCCCTGGGAGGCAGCTCACCCTGGGGAGGTTGGCGTGTGCTCTCGGGCGCCCGGGAGGGGCAGTGTCACTTGGCTCCAGGAAACAGAAGGCACTTTCTCGGGGCTGACCTGCGGCTGGCGGTGGGAAGGCGATGCCCACGGAACTGGCCACGAGGTGGGGGAGCCAGAGGCACCCTTCCTGTAGCCCCTCTGCCCTGGCTGCGCCCTAAGGCCGAAGGCCTGGGTGGGGGTGATGGGGGGTTCCAGGGCTGGGGCGGGCACTGGCGGAGCCTGGCATGCTACCTCCGCGGCTGGGGCGTTCCCTCCCCCCTCCCCGCGTGCTCCCCTGCCCGGGCGCACCCGAGCTTCGGCTCTGTCCCCACCCTCGGTCCCTCGGCCCACGTGCTATAGCACGCCCTCCATGAAGGTGGTGTCCAGGTGCTGGATAAGCACGCGCAGGAATGACATCTCCTTGCGAGTGTTCTCAAAGATGACACGCGGGTCGTCCGATCGGCAGCGCAGGCAGTTGGGCGCCATCACCATGGCCAGGTTGCTGACGTCCATCTTGGTGATGGCCACATTGGCGGGCTGCACGAACACCTGCGCGGGGCAGCGGCTGGTGGGCCGGGGCGGGGCGCAGGGAGTGCCCGGGATGGGGCGGGGCGTGGTCGGGGGGGGGACCGGGGGCGTGGCCAGGGTCCGGGGGCGGGGCCCGCCGCGCACCTGGAGAAAGCGGATGAGGTAGCACAGCACCAGGCGATTGATGCGCGGCAGCGCGTGCACCACGGCCACGGCGGCCTCGGGGCTCTCGTAGTGAGCGATGCACTGCTCGTAGAACTCGTGCGGGATCAGGGGCTCCTCCAGCTCCCGGTACCACAGCTTCAGCAGCGAAGCTGTGGACACAGCGCGGGGGCTCAGCCAGGCCCGCAGAGTGGCAGGGCTGGCACTCTGCGCCGAGCACGGTGTGGTGGGGTACTCGCCTGACCCGCGCGGAGGGCGTGAAAGGGGCAGCAAGGGGCCTGAAGGGCCGGCGGCCAGGACCAGACTGGGAAGGGTCTGGTGGGCTAGCGAGCTCGTGGACCTGAGGGCTTGGACTGATCTTGGAGGTCTGGGGAATTATGCCGGGATTATGTGCGAAAGGACTTCTTCGAAGGGCTGTTCAGCTGCTGTGAGTAGGCAAGGATGGAGGGAGGGCCCAGGGGCAGCTGTCCAGTGGACAGGGGGACGTCTGTGCCAGAAATAGGAAGGGAGCAGAACATCTAAACTATACGGATCAGGCCTGTTCCTGCTACCCAGGGGGCTGGGGGCTTACCTGGGACGTGGGGGTCTTCCAGGCCTGTAGGCACCTTCCACTGGTCCACCTGTAGCTTCAGGGCGTTCACTTCATCAATGTCCCCAGGGACTCTGCGGAACACAGGGCAGGTGTCAAGGAGGAGGCCGAGTTCCCCCAATCTGGGCTGCTCAGCCCTTCCCCACCTGACTGGCCTCCTCACCAGGGAGGTGTGGCTTGGGGCCCCTGCCCCACACAGATGCATTATTCCTCTGCAGGGTCACGGAGACCCAGACTCACCAGCCTCAGTCTCCCCAGTTGTCCTTCTGAGGCCTGGGTAGGTGAGTCATGAGAACAGGTGTGCCACCCTCCAAGGGACAGGGACCGTCATCTCCACTCACAGGTGAGGACTGGTGGAGGTGACACATCTCTCCAGGTTCCTATAGCAGGCCCTAGCCATGGTTGGTGTCCAAGTGCCCTCTGGGCCCCTGGTGGCTATTTCTGCAGTGACACTATCCCTAGCAGGCAGTCCTGCCGGGTCTGGGCGAGCTACCATCCAGGGGGACAGTCCTGCCGCCCTACCTCTCCTGGCCACACAGCGGTCTGGCCCTTCCACTAGCTCCAGGATGCCCCCCACCACCACCTGCATGCTGGCCTTTCGGGGCTGTTTTGGCTGACTGCTACCCAGGCCTGGTGCCCAATGGCCCCTCTGCCCGAGACCTGCAGTGGAGACACCCGAGGCACCACACCCTATGCCCAGGTTGCAGGGCACCTGAAGATGCCTTCTGTCTGGTCGCCGTTGAGTGCCAGCACCTCCTCAGATAGTCGCGTCTGCACCCAGGGTAGCTGGCGGTCCGGGTAGCGCTCCTTCTGCATGCTCATGATGTCCTGCAGCGCGCTGCCGAACATGGACGGGCTGAACACGGCGTTCTTGGCGTGCCGGATCTCCTCCACGCTGGGCTTCCTCAGCCCCTGCGAGACAGCCGCTGTGCTGGTGGCCCCGCGGCCCACCTCCGCCCACATCCCTCCAAGGGCAGCCCTCCTCTCCCTTGTCCTCTCATCCCTGAACTCCAGCTTTTTGCCCAGCAGGAGTTCGCTGGCCCAGGTCACCAGGGGGCCCCCTATTGGACCACCAACAGTATCCCGAAGTTTCATGGGAGCCAGGTGGGCGTGACTCCTAGGCAGGCCAGTCTGGGACCTTCGAGAGGCGAGAGGCCACATGCGGCGGCCTCGGGTGTGTGCTGTCTGGTTGTGGCAGGTCTGGAGCAACACACTTGGGGGTGAGGTGGGGGGGTGGGGAGGCCAGGGTCTGGGACAGCGGGGTAGCTGCCTTCCAGAGGTGAGGAGGGTCCAGAGGCTTCCTGGGTGGGCAGCAGATCAAAAGGTGTGTGTGTGTGGAGGGGCAGATGCTGCACCTTCCAGGTGGCAGGAGAGGAGGATGGCTGCAGGTCCCAACAGGCCAGGGGCCAAGGCCCAACTGTGTGGTGGGGCTGAGGCCTCCCACCCTCTACGGGGCCAAGGGGGTTGGGCTGGGCTGTGGAAGGGATGGCGGCCATGCTCTGCCAGATGGCAGGAGGTGTCACAGAAGCAGTGGGAAGTGCTGCTGGAATCACCTGCCCATCGACCCGCCTGGGACCGGCTCACCTGTCTGAGGGGTGGTGCCCACCCCTGGCAGGTCTGTGGTGGGTCTGGGCCCAGTGTGAGCAAACGAGCACATGCTGGTCTTCTGGGCCCACCTGCCAGGGGTAAGGTCCCCCTCTGGGAGCATGCCAGCCAGATGGTGGCAGGCCTGGTGACCTGATGCCCTGGCCTGGCACACACCCCTTGGCCTGTACTGGTTCCTGAGCTGGGGGTGTGCCCCTGCCCAAGGCCGTCCCTGGCCATGTGCCAGGTGCGGTCCCCACAGCACTACCCCACCTCCCTTTGGACCCTGCTTGGCGTCACCAGCACAGCCCGCCCGCCCCTGCCTGGCTGTCCTGGGAGAAGCTGGTACCTTCTTGGCCCCAGTCAGGGCCGCCTTCTGCAGCTTGTGGTAGCAGTACTTGGCATACGTGCTGATCGCTACCCCTGGAAAAGAATGGATGCTGGTCGGCCAGGTGTGCATGTGCGGGGCACAGGGGCTGCAGGCCAGCAGTGACGGACAGGAAGCAGCGAAGGGGTGAGGAGAGGCAGCTCCTCCCAGCCCCTTGCCCAGGGCAGTGGGCCCTCATTCTCCAGGCCTGTCCTTTGGAGCAGAAACCCACACAGAGAAGCAAGGGGGCACTTCTGTCACCTCCGGAAAAGCCAAGCTGGAGAAGGAACCCCTCTGCCAGCACCCTCCCCACCCCCAACAGGAAGGGCAGTTTGGGGGTGAGGCCTATCACCCCTGAAGAGCCACCGCAGGACAAGGCAGGGCCTGGGTCACAGGAGCTCAAAGCCCCAGGCTTCCTCCCTCAGCTGGCCCTGGGTGCCGCAGAAGGGTCATTTCCCCCTGCGGCAGGCCTGGAGGCATTCAGAGGCCACTATCGGGGCCAGCACATGGTCCTGCTTGGTTGAGGGCTGCCTCAACAGGGCGGGGGAGGGGGAGGCCCAGGGAGGCCCAGGCCTGGCCCACGGTGGAAAGGGACAAGTGTGGAGGGGTGCCCTGTGTCCTGCGCCTGGGTGTCAGTAGGAGGGCAATGCCTTCGGGCTCTGCCTGAGGCTGGGGGCTTTCGAAGACTCCAGCTTTGGCAGAAGTTCTACCTGGTGACCATGCGGCTGTGCCGGCATTCTGAGGGCAAGGAGCTCAGGGACCGTGGTGAGGGGGCTGCCCGGACACAGGGATGAGGGGAAACGAGACCCCACTGGAGCAGGGTCTGAAATGCATGGAGCGCCGTTCCTGGCCCAGCGAAAGGAAGAGGAAGCAGCAGCAAGCCAGAGAGCAGAGAGGCCAAGCCTGGAGGAACCGTCTGGGCCAGGCCCACAGACAGAGGGACAGAGAGGGCCTGGGCCCGCCTACCGAAGTGCCTGCTGCCTGCCAGAGGGTTCCTAGACCCAAGGCTCAAACCCAAATGCATGAGTCTTCCTTGGGCCAGCTGAGTGGGGTGGTGTTTGGGAACTGGCTTGGGACGCCAGCGGCCCCGGTTGGGATCCCACATAGAAGGGCCAGTGACACTGCCCTCTAAAAAAAACCCAAAAAAAACCCCCAAAACACCACACACAAAAATAAAGGCAGCAGTTTCTTGTAGATGTCTGAGGACATGGGGATCCTTGGTCCCCGTATGCAGAACACAAACGTCTTAGTCCATGAAAATCTCACTTCTTTTTACTAGCATGGCTGCACAAATGGGCAGGAGTTTGTTTTTTTAATTTATTATTTTTTTTTGAGGGCAGTGTCACTGGCCCTCATATGTGGGACCCAACTGGGGCCGCTGGCTTCCCAAGCCAGCGCTTAACCACCACGCCACTCAGCCGGCCCGAAAATCTCACTTCTAACTTGCACAAAATAGTTTTGTTGTTATAACTGGTAAGGGGATTTTTTTGAGGAGTCAAAATAAAAAACAAGTATTTCTTATAGATATTTAACGCCTGGAAAATGTTTCAGGTCCGTGGGGACCCATAGGTAGAGTCCCAGCTGCAGCCTCTGATGAGCTAGCTGGGGACACAGCACCTGTGCCCTCGGGCACAGGCCCACGAAGCCCTTCTGGGTGGGATCTTGCTTTGGGAAGACTGGGCGGTGCTTGAGCAGTGGGACCCGGGGGGGTACCCTGCAGGAGGACTTGCCCTCCCTCACCCTGGGGGCATGCTCACTTCCCCCTCAGCCGAGTGCCTCCTCAGTCCTGCGGACTGCTGGGGAGACACGCCATGACCTGTCACAGGGCCTCCTGGGGCCCAACCCGCCTCTCCAGCAGGCTGTGACCTGAAAAGGCTGTGCCTGTCACCTCTCAGCTGGCGATGGCCAGATGCAGCCTTCTGGGCCTGAGTTTCCTCCTTGGTAGGATGGGATTACACCCGTGGCACAGGTGCTGTAAAGGGCTGAACTTGCAGACTGGTGCTCAGTGAGGGCCCAACAAATGCAGCTGTCTGTTGGTGTCAGTTTTCTGGGCCGACTGGGGTCCCGTGTGCTGCTGTGGGCACAGCCTCCTGGGCCAGGACTGTAGGTGTCTGAATGCCCAGTGGGCCAGGCAGTGCCCATGGGCAGCCCGGGGAGACCCTCAGTGGTGGAGGGTGCTTTACTCCCAGCCCACCCAGCTTGACAGGTGGGGAAGGCAGCGGCCAGAACCTGCCATCTCTTGGCGCTGATCATGCTGGGTCCCAGGGGTCCACCCTTTTCCCCACCCACCACCACCTCAGGCTGCAGTGCCTTGCACAGCCTGGCCCAGGCCGACAGGAACCTGCCCGCTGCGCCCCCAGCCGCACCTCACTGTGGCAGCCCCTCTCAGGAATGGGCTCCAAGTGCCTTCCCTATCCCAGACCTGAGTGGCCCAAGGTCAGCTGGGAATTTGGGGTCACAGCCACCCCTTCTGCCGCTGAGGCCCAGTGGTCTCACAGGAAGAGGGGCAGAGCAAGGCTGGACGACAGCCACGGGACCACCGGCAGTCCCAGCAGGGAGGGCACAGCCTCGGGTGGGCAGGCCTTCCCTGGAGCCAGGGATGGGGGGCTAGCAGAGGGAGGCTGAGAACCCCGTGGGCAGGCAGTGCCAGACTCCGCCCCCTGCCCCAGGGACACTAGGGCTGGAGGTCAACCACTTACCTGGGGTGCCCCCAGCAGGCCTCGGCCCCTTCCCACTGAGAACCGGCATGCAAGTCAGACACTGATCTGAGACCAGAAAGGAAGGCGCAGGGCAAGTGCGGCCTCTCCCAGGAGCCACGCCACTGGTCACTGACCCGGGGCCTCCAGCCAGCTCAGGAGGCCACAGGCCTGAGGGTTAGTGCCCGCCCCCAGCCCCCCAGCCCAGAAGCAGTTAGAGAAGAGGCCAGGCGGCCGAGGCCGGAGAGCAGAGCTGTGCAGACGCAGCCCAGGGCTGCAGAGAGGCCCTACCATCCGGCTGCTCAACATAGGGCTTGGGTTTCTTTCTCAACTTGGACTTCTTCTTAGTGTTCCTTTCCAGGAGCTCTTTCATGTGCTGTGTCACTGGGAAGCAAACAGAGCCATGAGGACCACAGAACACAAAGCTAGGAACACACGTCCATAGGGCCCCACATGTGGCCCGAAAGGAGGCCCCTGGGCCTGCTGGCTGCAGCCCTGCTGCATTCACTGGCCAAGGCCCAGCTGGGGGGTGTGGGGCCGGCCGGGGAGTGCTGGTGTAGGCAAGTCCTGTAAGCAGGGCCTCCTGCTCCCACTCCTGAGAACAGGCAGGGTACATGTGTGCCGTGCAGGTGTGTGCATGTGAGTGCGAGTATGTCTGGCTATGTGGCGGGGGGGAGACGCTAGGGGACCTTCTGCACACTGGAACAGACAGCTCACTACCCTCCAGCCCCAGAAAGGCAGAGGTGCAGCCCCCCTTCTTTAATGAGCTGGTGCTGGAGGCACTGAGAGAGGGGGCCGGGCACACCGCCCACTCTGCCAAAAATAACAGCAGTTGATGTGAACCCCTTGGCCCCCTCTGTCCAGACCTCTACATGGAAGTCACCTTGCACGTACATAATAAGGGTGGGGTCTGCCTCCTCCAATAGGGGGCTGCCTGCACACCGTGTGGGGGATAGCTATGTACCTGTGTGTCCATCGGTCACCTACCATCTGTCTTATTATCCACCATCTATCTACCCGTCTATTACCTATTATCTTCTATTAATCTATCATCTGTCTATGTATCTATCTTCTATCATCTATTTATCTGTCTACCTAGCACCTATCATCTACCTATCAGCAATTATTATCTATCATCTTTTTTTTTTTTTTTTTTTTGAGGGCAGTGTCACTAACCCTCATATGTGGGACTCAAACTAGGGCCACTGGCTTCCAAAGCCAGCGCTTAACCATCGCGCCACTCAGCCGGCCCTATCGTCTTTCAATCTATCATCTATCTCATCTACCTATTACTACCTTCTATTAATCTATCACCTCCTTCCCTCCCTCCTTCCGTCCCTCCCTCCCTCCCCCCTCTATTATCTATCATCTACCTATCATCCATCCATCCATCCATCCATCCATCCATCCATCCATCCATCCATCCATCCATCCATTCTTACACTGCTATGGAATTACAGACATTGGTTTTACACTTTGGGTCACAATCTAACATGACTTTATTTTGTTGCTCAAATTGCTCCAGCTCTGGGCCCTGGGAAGTCCTGTCACCCGCCAGACATCCCCTAGCCCTCCAGCACATCTCTCTCAGACACAGCCCCTGCGCCAGCCCTAGAAGCAGCTGTTTCTCACAGGAGCTCTGGTTTTTTTGTTTTAGCTGAGCCATCCTGCCACCTGTTGTCAGCTCAATGGCAGCTCAGCTCGGGCTGGGCATCGAACTGCTGTTGCTCAGAGCTCAGATCTCACTCTTGAGCGAGCTCGTAACCAACCAAGCCACTCGGCCGGCCCCCTGGTTCTTCTGGTAGAAAGTGGTTAGAACCCTAGATCTGAGTATCAGGTGTGCTCACTGCTATTGGGCTGACACAGAGCGCACCAGGAAAGCCTCGTGGGTGCTGGCCCCTGCACATGCATATGCAAGTATTTCTCTGCTGATGCCCCAGCTCTAATCCATCCCCACGGATCCATCTGTGTCTGTGTGGTTTCTCTCAACTGGTTATCTTATTCTCTTAACAGTGCCTTTTGAAGAGCAGATTTAATTTTGACGAAGCACAATTTATCAATGTTTTTCTCTTGTAAGCAGTGCTTTTAGTGTCACATATAAAAACTGCCTAACTCAAGAAAACAATGATTTTCTATGTTTTATTCTAGAGGTTTTCAGTTTTACATTTTGGTTTTGTCAAACGCTGCTTCTACATTTGAGATGATCATATGGTTTTCCTTTTTCACTCTGTTAATAGGGCAAATTACAACTGACTCTTGAATGTTAAACCAACCTTTGATTTAATGAATAAACCCCATTTATTCAAGATGCATTATTTTTATAAATTGTTAGATTCCATTTGCTAAAATACTGTTAACATTTTATGCTCTATGTTCACGAAGGATACGGTCTGTGCTTTTCTTTCTTGTAATGTCCTTTTCTGATTCTGAAATAGAATGAATTGGGAAATATTCCCTCCACTTCAACTTCCTGGATGAGTTTGTAAAGAAATGATACACAAACAATAAAATGTTTGGTATAATTCACCAGTTAAGCCATTTGGGCCTTGAGTTTGTTGTGGTAAAGTTTTTAATGCCAATTAAATTTCTTTAATAGATATACGAGTCTTCTGGCTATTTGAGTGATCTTTGGTAGTTTGTATCTTTCAAAGAATTTGTCAATTTCCTCTAAATTGTCAAGTTTATTGGCATAAAGTTGTTTATAACATTTCCTTATTATGCTTTTAACATTTATTGAATCTGTAGTGATATCGTCTCCCATTCTTCATGTTGAAAATTCGTGTCTTCTCTATTTTTGTCCTGATCAGTCTAGTTTGAGGTTTATCAATTTTATTGATCTCAAAGAATCAGCATTTTATTTCATTGATTTTTCTATTTTCTCTTTGTTATCTACTCTGATCTTAGTTCCTTTCTTGTGCTTACATTTTTTTTTTAGCTGAGCCATTCTGCCACATGTTGGCAGCTTAGCAGCAACTCAGCTTGGGCTGGGCATTGAACTACTGTTACTCAGAGCTCAGCTCACACTCTTGAGCAAGCTTTTAACCAACTGAGCCACTCAGCCGGCCCTTCTTGAGCTTACTTTTGATATAACTTAATCTTTTTTTTTTTTTGGTAAGTTTCTTAAAGTAGAAACTGAGGTCATTGAGTTCAGATCTTATTTTTTAACACAGGCAGTTCTACTCCAGGTGCTATAAATGTCCCTCTAAGAACTGCTTTGGCTTCATCCTACAAAATCAGAATGTTTTGTTTTCATTTTCTTTCGTTTAAAATACTTTCGAATTTCCCTTTCAATTTTTAGGTCCTTAAGTAGTATGTTCTTTAGTTTCGAAATACTTGGGGATTTTCCAGGTACCTTTGTGCTACTGATTGCTAATTTAATTCCTTATGGTTAGAGAAAACACTTTCTACAATTTACATTCTTTAACATTTATTGAGATGTCTAAAGCTCAGAATATGGCCTATTTTGAAAATGTGGCTGGGATTGGAGTCCAGATGCTCTGGGTTCAGAATCTATGCTTTCCCTCACTCCACTGTAGCTGTTCTTTTCTTTTTTTTTTTTTGGAGGGCAGTGTCACTGGCCCTCATATGTGGGACCTGAACCAGGTGGCTTCCCAAGCCATCGCTTAACCACCGTGCCACATGGCCAGCCCTGTTTTTCTTTTTTTTTTTTTAGTATTTTATTGTGGAATTGGGGGAGGGCAACAGCGTTGGGGAATTGGGAAAGGGGAACAGACAAGTTGCTGTCCTTCTGTTCTTCAGTCTAGTTGTGGAGGACGTTGCTTCACTGGCCCATGTTGGTATTATCATTGTGCTCTTCCCGGGTGAGGCAGTTGCTCGCTGGCCATTGGACGGCTGCTCAAGGTGGCTCACGGCAGTTCAAGAAAGCTCACGCCCGCTGCCAGCCAGCCCCACTTAGCTGCTTTTTTTCTTAAACAGACTTTCAACTAATCCTTTTGCATTCATCTTGAAGGATACCCAAAACATTGTTAGAGGAAGCTGGCTCCACCCACTACTGAGCTTTTAAGGGTCTGCTACCTGCTTCGGCTTCTAAGCTTTCCTGCCATCTGCTTGGGACCCACCTTTCTTGGTCTGCTAAGTCAGTTTCCTGTGACTTGTCCACGGGCTTCTCAGCTTCCAAAACAGTTCTTCTTCATTTTCCATTCTCTTTGTCCTTGTCCGTTTCATTTTTTAAAATTGTGATGAAGTATACATAACACAAAATTTTCCATTTTCATCATTTTTAATTGTGCAGTTCAGTGGAATTAAGCCCATTTACATTGTTGTGCACCCATCGCCTCCATCTGTCTCCAGAACTTTTTCATCATCCCAAGTGGAAATTCTGTAGCATTAAACAACTCTCCATTTCTCCCTGCCCCTAACTCATGGTAACCACCACTTTACTACATTTTTTCTATGAATCTGATACTCGGTGGGTAACAAATGAGTGGACACACTGAGTATTTGGTCTTCTGTGATGTTTTTTTTTCACTCACCATACTGTCATCGAGGTTCATCCATGTCTTGGCCTGTGTCAGAATTCTCTTCCTTGTTGAGGTTTGAATAATATTCCATTATGTATAAACACGTTTTGTTCATCCATTCACCTGTCGATGGACACTTGGCTGCTTCCATCTCCTGGCTACTGTGAACATGCTGCCCTGAACACGGGTGTGCAAATACCTGTTCATGTCTCTGCTTTCAATTCTTTTGGGTATTACTCAGGTAAAACTGCTGGACCTTATGGTAATTCTATGTTTAATTTTTGGATGAATTGCCACTGTTTCCCACAGTGGCTACTTTATTTTACATTCCCGTGTGAGTTTTGTTTTTCTGTCTTTTATAAATTCCTCCACTGTTCTTTTAGCAGGAGCTCGACATTAAGTCCAAGTAAATGCATGTGTTCGATGTACTGTCTCTACCTGGAAGTCGGTAAGTACTGCTAAGGTGTGAATGCATGAGCAGTGAACGTATGTCCCAGGGTCTTCAGCCCTCAACGTGCTCCTTAGCAGAGCAGATGGCCGAGTTATCGTCTGCTGTGTCCACCACCAAGCAATGTCTGTGAGAGCCTGCTGAGGGTGGTCCTGGGGACACAAGCTGTGAAGTCACTCTGGGGGCTGGCATGAAGGTGTGACCATGCATGAGACGAGGCTAAGCTGGGGGGCAGAGGGCACATGAACCAGGATTCACCATGTGACCTTGGTCCCACAGGGTGATGACCACACAGATGTCACACACAAACTGGCAGATGAATCAAAGGCTTTGGAAGCCGAGGCCAGCGGCACGGTTCAGAGTGAGGTGCCCCACACAGGGCAGGCTCAGCTCTGCCCTCACTGGCATTCCCGAGACCCAGCTGCAGTTTCCTTTTTCTACGCACAGGCTCCATCGTCTGTGGCCGGTGGGGCCTACCTTTCTGATCACCAGCAGCCAGCACTCACGTTGACAGGGCCCAGTGGGAGGGAGCACGAGGCTTCTCCTGAGAACTCAGGCTGAGCGGGGCCTGTAGCACAAGCCCACTCAGGGGTGGGTCTCAGGGCTGGGGATGGGATTCTGGTTGGAGGGGTGGCCCCATGCAAAGGATGTGAGACCATAGAGACCCATCTCTCTCTGTGGGCCCAGACCACATGGCGCTCTGAGACCAGTGGGCCTCGGTAGGCCATGGCTGCCTAGGCTGACCCGTGTCCCTCTTACACACCAGCCAGGCTTGGACAGCACAGATGCTAGGACAAAGGCACACAAACTTCTGTGCCAAGGCAGTGTCCTGCCTGCAAGCCAAACCCGCCACAGAAACCTTGGCGGCAGGAACGGCTTTGGGAGCCTCCAACTCCTGGACACTGCTCACTCACCTTTTACACTCCACGAGCTCTCCCTGGGGCCCTGCAGGCTGCATGGTGAGCAGCGGACGCACTCTTCCAAGCCTCCAGCTCAAGGCAGTGGCCCTACAAAGCCTTTGGAAGAGGCTGAGGTGAACCAGGAGCCTTCAGGGGCCTACCTTCTCCTGGAAAGGCCCAAGAAGACCAGGTAGAGCCAGGCTGCCCACCAGTCTGCGTGTGCATGTGGCAGGAGCCATCTGGGGAAACCTGTCTGCTGTGGTTAGTGATTGTGCTTTAAAAACTGCACACCTGAGTGAATGTATCATGGCTTCCAAGATCTGCTCCCAAATGGCTGACATGCTGGACGGTGCTGTGCTCGGTGCCCCTTCCCGGCGACTTGACACTGCCCTGCCCTGCAGCCCTGTTACTGTGGACCCACGCCCTGGTCCCCCACGCCTGGGTTGGCAAGACCCTGGCCGACAGGGTGCATGGTCACTCCTGCAGGGCAGGCTAAGGCATGTCTGACCTGCATGGCAGTGGTGAGTGTATGCGTGCCTTCACATGTGTGTGTCCAGATTCTGGTTCCATGGCTGTACCCTATGAATACCCATGACCACTGGGGTGGCAGGTGGTGTGCTGCAGACAAAGATGCTCTTTCGGGTCCTGTCCCCATGCTCACTTGGCTGGCCCAGGACGCAGACCAGCCGCTTGGCTGGTGGGACCATGGCCCTAAGCCCTACCTCGAGCAGTCCAGGCCTGGGATCAGATGAACCTGGAGCGTGGCGTTTGGGAGCCGAAGGCAGAAGTTGGTCCAGCACCTGGCCCCAGGTAGCTGTGCTAGTCCCAACCTCTGACCCCTTGGGGCAGCTCAGAACCCGCTTGGCCTGCGGCACCCCGACAGCCTGTTGGTCTTGCCAGACCCAGTGCTGGGCCAGTCTGCACAGCAGTCACCACGACCTCCCTGCCCTCAGGACACCCCTAGACTGCAGGGCAGAGGGAAGCAAGTGCAGTCTGAGCACATGAGCTGCTTGTCGCCTTGGAACAGAGTGGAAGCCGTAGGCTGAGATGTGCATGCCATGTGTCCTTGTCCTGTATGTCACCGCCAAAAGAGAGGCTCCCAGAGGACCCCACATCCTAGTGGAGACCCAGGATGTGGCCCTCAGGGGACGCATGTGTCTGCTTGGAGGTGCTGCGCCCACCCGCACGTACCTGCTGTCTCTGGCCTGGCCCTCTCTGGCTGGCGGCAGAATCGGGGTGCCGGCCACGGGCCATGTGTTGAGCTTACCTTTGGTGTCATTGACTGGGTCCATGTGCCGGTAGATGTAGCCCTCCAGGTAGGAGTGGAACTTCGGTGTGGGTGGGAAGAAGGCCAGGCAGATGGCCATAAGCTCCCAGCCACGGGCCAGGCTCTCTAGGCGGAAGTTCTCGGTGGTCTGTCGACACAGCTGGATGTAGAGCTCGTCCCGCAGGCCCTGCACGCTCCAGCCCTTGGTGGCAATCTCCAGGGCCACATGCAGTGGGTCTGCCTTGGCGCGCCGGTCACCCATATACATCTGGATGAGCTTAAAGATCTCGCAGGCCTCCTTCTTCACGTGGCGGTCACTGGTCACGATCATGGGCTTCTTGATGGGCTCGCTGCTCCAGGCCAGCATGTTGGCGATGGATACCTTGCGCCGGAAAAGGCCCTGTGTGTGCTTGTTGAAGTGCTTGGAGGCCCAGTTCTCGATGTCCGTCTCCGAGGATGGCTTGCGCAGAGTGAACGTGGGGAACACGCAGCTGGCGCTGGGCATCACGCTGCGGGCCTGTCGGCTGCTCTCAAATTGCGCACAGGTGCCGAGGTCCTCGGACTGTGGGGACAGAGGGGCCATGAGGGGGTGGCAGCCCCACCTGGCCCAGCGGGGGGATGGATGCGGCCTTCCTGCTGCCTCAGGGGGACGCTGCACATACTGGCTGTCCCAGGGCCTGCAGGGCGGGGCCTGCCAGCCCAGCTCTGTGCCTCATCCTGTTCTGTCCACACACACACCCTCCCGCAAGCTGGGGCAGGGATCCAGAGAGGCCCTCTTAACAACCTCTGCACTGGGGGCGCGGCCTCCAGCAGGTGCCCCTCTTGCTCCTGGGACCAAGGATTGGGGGCCAGTGCGGGTCTGGGGGTGGAAGGAACCCTCTTCCTGTCTGTCCCGCTGTCCACTGTCCTGTGCTATGAGCCACAGACAGAAACATGCTCTGAACTCTCTAGTGTGCAGGGGCACTAAGGAGGCCCTGTCACGGGGGACATTGGGCCCTCATGCATGTCTCTCCTGATGGTGTTGGGAGTGGACAGGAAGAGCCTGACACTGGGAGGCTTCTGGCCACTGCCAGCTCTGAGCAGATGCCAGGGCAGACGCTCCGCTGTGGGTTCATGAAATATCAATAGAATAGTGTGAAGGGTCAGGGATCAGAAGGTGAGAACCAGGGCATCCACCCACACTGCATCCCAGGCACCGCGTTCCTGGCATGCCACCTGGACAGAAGGGCCTGGCCACCGGCTGTGCACATCAGGCTGCCTCTGCTTCAGCCCAAGCTGCAGCCTGAGGTCCTGGCAGCCACTTGGAACCCGCTAAGTGCATTCGGACCATCTCTATGTGTGTGAGCCACTTGAGAGCCCATTTAGAGGTGGGAGAAGAGACTCAGGGGCTCAGTGGATGTTGGCTGCCCGCCCACCTCCCCTGACTCCATGGCCTGGAATCAGGGCACAGCCCCTGACTCCCAGGCGACTTGCCAGCACCCGGCTGGCCCTCACTGCAGAAAGCCTATCCTGGTGGGGTCCCTGGGGTGCATTTGCTGCCTGTCCACACCCCGCCTGAGGACCACGGCCAGTCCCACCCCTGCAGACTGGCTGTGCATCCCTACCTGCGAGGGGTGGAGGTAGGGTTCTGGCGAGGCCAGGTTGGTCTGCACAGAGACGCTCTTCTCAAGCAGGATCTGGGGGAAGGCAAGCCTCTCCAAGGCGCCCCTCTGCCAGTGCTTGCTCTCCTGCTGGGCAAGCGCCTCATCCTCGCTGAAGGCGCGTACCACGGGCCCAGGCATGGGGAGCGGCACAGCTCCGTCACTCTCGTAGCCAGAGCCGTCCTGCTGGGAGTCCCAGCTGCCCCGCTGCTTCATGTGGAAGTGGGCCTGCTGCGCCTCCCAGGCCAGCCGTGCGTGTGCCAGGAAGGGCTCAGCCCCACCTCGTGCCCCATCGGCATCGCCGGCCTTGGCCTCGGTGCGCTTTGGGGCCAGGCTGGGCCCACAAGCGGGCCGCTCCTCGGCCAGGGACTGCTCCAGCAGGTCGCGGTCCCCAGGGCTGTCGGTGGACGAGGCGCTAGGGGCGTGACACAGGGAGGGGTTCCTGCTCTTCCTCTTGCGTGTACTGGGGGAGTAGCCTGTCGAGGACATGGTATCCTGCTGGCTGGACCAGGACATGGTGTCGTCCTGGGCCTGGGGGAGCGGCGTGGGCGGAAGGGCGTGCCGCAGCTCAGGCCCCTCCATGCTGCTGTAGTCCCCGGATGTGACCCCCAGGCGCTGGTCCCGCAGCAGACAGGGGCTGGGCTGCAGGGAGAGCGAGCCACCTCCGGGGTTGGGAGCGTACTTGTGCCGGGGGCCTGCCCGCAGCCGGGGGCTCGAGCCGGCCTGCTCCACGTACACCAGCTGCCGCACGTACTCCTTGCCGGCAGGGCTGTACTCCAGACTCAGGAAGCGCTCCGGGCACTTCTGCCGGGTGAGCACCAGCTGCTGGAAGGGTGAGGTGGAGGCCTGCTTGGGCGACTGTGGGAAGGCCAGAGGCTTCCGGCCGGGAGACCGCTGGGGTGAGCTGGCCTGGCAGGCCCCACCGACCTCATACTGCACGTCCATGGGGGGCTCATCATAGATTGGGGCCTGGTACTCGATGGGGGGCTCCTCGTAGAGGGGGGGCTCATAGGCATAGCGGGGGGAGGAGGGCTGTGAATCGCTGGCAGGCTTGCGGGGCTGGGCTAGCAGTGGGGAGCAGCTTCCCAGTTCAACCCTCTTCAGGAAAGGTGATGGCCTCCGCTCGGGGAAGAAAACAGGGCCATCCGCTTCAGGGGCAAACGTCTGCAGGCTGGGCGAATGCTGCCCACCTGAGGGTCTGCGGGAGCGGCCCCCAGGTTGGCTGTCCAGGGAGTACCCATTGCCCTGCGGGGAGAGGAAGCTGGGCTCCCGATCTGCAACTTTGATGAGCACACGCTCCTTGGTGCCTGAGTTCCACCGGAGGGAGGAGGTCCTGGGGCGGGGCGGGGGGGGGGGAGACAAGCACAGGTTACCAGGTAGAGAGGTCCTGGGCAGGGAGGGAACAGGTTACCTGGGGTAGGCAGAAGTCTGGCCCCGCTGTCACCCTACACCCACTACCCACCTGCCTTGGCCTCTGGTGTCTGGAGTCAGGGTCCAGAGGGCCTGGTCATTTCTCCTCACCACTCCCCATGGGGCTGCAGCCTTTGGGGACCTGATATTGGCCAGAGTGCTCCCTGTAAACGACCTGTGTACTCCACATTGCAGTGGCCCTGACCCCTGGGCAGTGCAGCCTGGAGTAGCTACTCTCCTGTTCTGGGAGCTCCCCGCACTCACCTCCTGACTCCGCCCTGCAGCCTTCCCTCCAGGGGGTTCCTCCCAGGCCCCCACCTGGATTGCTGCCGGCCATCGGCCGGCCATCGTGACACTCCCAGTAAGGGCCTGTGTAGGGGTGACTGCTCTGATCCCAGCTCAGCATGAGGACAGAACTATTTCTACAACGGAGAGCTGGGGACCTCCCATGAGAGCCCTCAAACTAGACTCCACGGGCACATTTCCTGCAGGCCTCATTCCCACCTCAGCACCTGCCCTGCTCCTGTGGCAGGAGACCACCATGCCTGTGCACTCGTGTCTCAGGCCATCTTTGAACCAGAGGCTCCTGTGAGCTCCTACAAGGCTAAGTGTCCTCAAAGTTAGCACTCTGCACCTGGACGGAGACGACAGGACTGCCCCCCACTGCCTGCTAAACCATGACTCAAGACTAAGGGCAGCCAGGACCCTTGGGAGCTGTGGAGCCCGAATTCTAGCCCCTCCACCCAGTGGGGGCCATGCTGGCCTTTGCCTCTTCTGATCCTCACTAGCTCAGTGACATGGGCAACACTGCCCCTGGGCGCTGCTGGCAAGATACTCAAACCCAAGACCCACACCGCGCTCTGCCTGCCCAAGGTCAGCACAATGTCCCCACGTCCCATGACCACGCCATCCACTCAGACCTGGAGCTCAGGACTGGTGAGCAGGGCTCATCTCTTGCCATGTGCTCGCTCCCTCAAGAGACTTCCGGCTGCTCTTATGATTTTCTTTTTGTATTTGGTATTTAGCACATGTGCTTATGTGTTTGGGATTCACAGCACTTCCTCAATCTGTGGCTGGACATGTTTTGTGACTTTTGGAAACTCCTCACCATTACTTTTCAAGTATTACTTTATCTCATGTCCTCTCCCTCTTCTGGGAATCAATCATTGTCCTTTTCACTGTGTGCTTCACAATGTGGTGTCATATGGTCTCCTGTACCTCCCATCCCCTGGCCTCTCCATACTTCATAATGGGTATCTTCTTTTGATCTACCATCCAATTTATTAATTTTCTATTCAGCTATGTTTAACCTGCTCTTACCGCCATATATTGAATTCTTAGTTTTTGTTATACAGAGGGTACCAAAAAAATGTATACACATTTTAAGAAAGGAAAAAACTATTAAAATTGTAATAATATATACCAATAACAAAAGGTGAATACAAGTCACATTTGACTTCTGAAATTACAAGAGGTGCTCAAAATCCCGACACTTCCAACTATGGCGAATGACTGATCGAGCAACGTTGACCAGTGTCCACTTGTATGTATTTTTTTGGCATCCCCAGTATATTTCAGTTTAAGAGATCTATTTACTTCTTCCTGTTTTTTAATAGACATTGTTTCTTAGTGCACTTTTAGGTTAATAAGAAAGTGGAGTGGAAAGTACCGATTTCCGCTATGGCCCCTGCCTTCACTCGAGCCTCCCCACTATCAACATCGCACCTGAGAGGGTGCACCTGTTGAATCTACACTGACACATCACCGTCACCCAGAGTTCTCATTCGCTCGTGGTGTTGTGGGTTCTGTAGGTTTGGACAAATGTACAATGCCATGTGTCCACCATCACAGTGCCACACAGTATTTTCACTGCCCTGAAATTCCTCTTTGCTCCCCCGGTTCATTCCTCCCTCCCCTCCAAACCATGGCAACCACTAATCTTTTTGTCTCCATAGGAGCCAAACCTGAAGCCAAACCAATGAGCAAATCTTTAGCCTCCAAAGAAGCCAATCTGAAAAGGCTGCATTCTACATGACTGCAAGTATATGGCATTGTGGGCTCACTGTGGGCGGCCTTATCAGATGAGCTCTCTCACTCAATAATATGCACCCAAGGTCCCTCCATGTCTTTTTGTGGCTCAATAGCTCATTTCTTTTTATTGCTGAAGAATATCCCACATTCTGGATGGACCACAGCTTATTTGTCCACCACCCACTGAAGGCCATCTTGGTAGCATGCAGGTTTTGGGGATTATGAATAAAGCTGCTGAAACATGTATGTTTTCATGGGGACACATGTTTTCAACTCCTCTAGGTAAATACCAAGGAGCACAACTGGTGGTTCCTATAGTAAGAGTAAGTTTAGTTTTATAAGGAACCACCAAACTTCCAGCGTGGCGGCACCTTCTGCCTCCCCACCAGCAGCAGTGAGTGACAGTTCCTGTTGCCGTAAGTCCTCGCGGGTATTGGGTGATGTCAGTGTCCAGATTTGGGCCATTCTAATAGATCTGTCGTGGGACCTCATCGTTTTAATTGGCATCTCCCTGATGGCATATGATGTAGGGCACCTTTCATGTGCTCATTTGCCATGTGTATGTGTTCCTTGGTGATATGACTGTTTAGGTCTTTGGCCCATTTTAAAATCAGGTTGTTTTCTTATTGAGGAGTTTTAAGAGATTTGTATATTTTGGATAACAGTTCTTTATCAGATGTGTCTTTTGCAAATATTTTCCGTTTGTGACTTGTCTTCTCTTCACATTGTCTTTCACAGAGCAGAAGTATTTCATTTTAACAAGGTCTAGCTTATTATTTTTCATGGATTGTGCCTTTGGTGTTGTATCTAAAAAATTGTCACCACACCCAAGGTCATCTAGGTTTTCTACTATGTTATCTTCTAGGAGTTAAGTTCTGCGTTCCTGGAAGCCACATGTATCAAGCCCCAGCCCCTCTAGGGTGCGGAAACCCAAGACTCGGCTTCCATCCCTAAGATCTCTTAATAAATTTTTGTTTAATTCTGGAGTTGTCAGCCTCGTCCTTCAGTCTCTCGGCCCCATGCTTGTTGCAAGGCTGGTTCCAATCCACCTTGGGAACTTTTCCCAGCACTGCCACGGGGCAGAGGCCCCACCCAGTCGGCCTCCTATGCCCCACTTTATCAGGAGGCTGTGGGGGCAAAGGGAGACTGAGAAACATGCCCATGGTCACACAGCCACATTGCTGGACCAGGGTGGGCTCAGGTTCCCTTCCCGATGTGCTGATGTACAATCCCAGTTACCACTTCCAAGCTCAATCTTTAAAAGCGACAAAGGCCCTCAGGTCTTCAAATCCGCCCCCAGCACTGGGGGCACCCAGGCCACCCAGAGGCACATATCCCACCTGCCCCCCAACCCAAAGCCGAGGAAGGAGATGCCTGCTCCAGCCTGGACACACAAGCTGTTCAAGGAATAGTCTTGCCCAGCCTAACTGCTGCTGCACCCAGGGTCCTGAGGGTCCCTCCAGAACCTTCCAGCAGGCACCCTGCAAGGCCAAACCCAGGGCCAAAGTCCACTCCCTCTCCCATGAGTAAAATCAACAAGGACGTGCTGGGAAGCATGGCAGGAGCCCCAGGATGACCACATGCTGAGGACCCCAGGCCTCATTCCTCCACCAGGGACCAGGGAAGCACCACAGGCTCCACGAGTCCCCAGACGGGCCAGTGACAAGGTTGTCCTAGGACCAAAAGCTGCCACATGAGACTCGGAGCCACTTCAGCAGGCCTCTGCCCGGGTGCTGGTGGCCCTGACTGCTGCTCCTCATGCCCCACTGGCTGTTCCAGGAAGCCACACGCTGTGCTTGGCCAGCAGGTTGCTTCCTGCTGAGTCAGACTTTTCCAGCTCACCCAAGAGCTACCAAGAAAACCACCCTCAGGTCAGGAGACGGCCAAGCCGAGACGTGGGCTATACCTGTAGTGAAGAAGCTGGCCGTCTGCAGAGTGACCCCGGGAGATCTCATAGTCCTTGTCGAGAAACACTGCTGGTGGTGAAGAACTGAAACACAGCAAAAGGAAGAAGACACGAACATAAGTGCAAATATTTACATGGGTTGGACACTGGAAATAGTTTCTCTGGGACGAGCCCCATGTCCTGGCTCTTGCCCACAAAGCTGTCCCCTTCCTCAGCTCAAACGGGTATTTACCCCGTCCTAAGCACGCATCCCTGCAGTGCCTGGAACTTGGCCTGGACGGAATGGACTGGGACCCACCTGCCCTCCAGCAGGGACAGCCCCACTGTAGCCCCATCCAGAGTCGGTGGGGCAGGCAAAGACACTGACTGCCCTGTCCTGGACTCCAGGAGCTTGGATGACTGGAGCTGGGGCTATTATCCTAAGGGCACAGCGAGGGGTCAGTGAGAACCACAGCATCAGCCAGACGTGACCAGATGACCTGAGGAAGAAGTAGGAGCAGGAATCCCCTATGGGAACGGCAGGCTTCATAAGAGTGGGGGGCTCGTAATCCCTGGAATAGGCACCCAATACCTGGGAAACGAGTAAGTGGGTGACTATCTTGGCAGGTGTTTGAAGGCATGTGATCAAATTAATATTTACGATTTAAAAAACTCACAGCAATCCATAAGTAAAAGAAAATTTAAACTTGATCAAGAATATCCATATTAAACCCAATGCCTTCATAATATTCAATAGTAAAAAGCTGGTAACAAACTCATTAATGTCAGGAAAGAACATCTCTCACCACCAGTACGTAATCGTTTTGGAAATGCTAGTCAATGCAATAAGATTATTTATTTATTTATTTATTTATTTATTTATTTATTTCGAGGGCAGTGTCACTGGCCCTCATATGTGGGATCCGAACCGGGGCCGCTGGCTTCCCAAGCCAGCGCTTAACCATGGTGCCACTTGGCCGGCCCGCAATAAGATTTTTTTAAAAGCAAGAAATTTAAGTATTTGAAAGAGATAAAATTGTCATTAATTGGCAACCTAGAAAAACTAAAACAATGAACTGAAAAACTAACAGAAGTATTAAGAGAGACTGCTAATGCAGTGTTCAGTTACATAACACTTTTGACCCATGAACAACTCCAAGCCCTCAACAAGTTAAGAGTCTTAACTACAAAGAGGAGGTAGAGACACTTCCAGCGTGAACATGCTGCACCATCAGGGGCTTGGCGGCACTGACCTAAGAACAGACGCACCTGAGGTGGTGAAGGAGCACGCGCCACGGGCCAAGGTGGGGTTTAGATGAAGCAGGGATCCTTCCTGGGCTCCCAACAAAGGTGGTTCCAGGCAGATTCAGGCCTCAACGTGAAAGATAAAACTATATTTTTTTTATTTTATTTTATTTTATTTTTATTTTTATTTTTTAGCTGAGCCATCCTGCCACCTGTTGGCAGCTCAACGGCAACTCAGCTCGGGCTGGCATCGAACCGCTGTTGCTCAGAGCTCAGCTCGTACTCTTGAGCGAGCTCTTAACCAACTGAGCCACTCGGCCGGCCCTGAAAGATAAAACTATAAATTTATCACCAGACATATAAGAGTGTATCTTTGGATCTAGGATAAGGAGGAACTTTTTAAACAAAACATCAAAAACATCACCGCAAGGCCAAAACCAAACCAAACCAAACCAAACCAAAAAACTGGTAAACTTGGTTGCATCAAAATCAAAGACACCAGGGACCAGAGAGCAGGCAGGTGACCCAGTGTTAGATCCTCATAATGCCTGAAACCAGCAAGGAAGCAACATCTGGAATATGCAAGGGACTCTTGCAAAACAGAAAGCCAGTAACTCGAGCAGAAAAATGACTAAAAGATGTCAGTGGGCAATTCACATCAGAGAGAACTCAAAAGGTAAACTTACTAGGAGAGAGTGAGAATCTTGACAAACAAGAAAGGAGAACTAAAGTGCCAGTGAGATCCACCCAGCTTATTAGATCAGCTGGGAAAAAGCCAGTTCTGGGGAACCCAGAACTGCTGTCCACTCCTGGTGGTTCCACAAACCCCAGGGACTCCCCACAGGCCCCCCTGGGGCAATGAGGCTCACAGAATGCAGGGGTGGAGCTTAAGAGCCACGTGCCAGGAAGAAGGTGGGCTGCACAGGAACACCTTCGAACAGCAAGATGCATGGCGGCCACCGTGTGGGTGTGGCGTGGCCACAGAGAGAGGAGAAGGCACCCATGAAAAACGTGCACCTGAACGGACGCAAAGATGATAAACGAAATCGTCCCCCTGTAGCAGCGATTTCTATCAATATAATCACAACCCTCCTGTCAAAGGAAAGGCAGGCATTCGGAATGGATGAAAAAGAAACCAAACAGCCTCACGTTATTTATAAGAAACACATCCAAAAGACAAGCATAAAGGACTACCATCTGGAAAAGATGTTAAGAGGCAAATACTAACCAAAGAGACAATGGCATTATGTTTACAAAGCAGGCTTAGAGGCAAAAAGCAAGACGAGAAGTCAAAAAGATGAGTATGTAGGGCCGGCCGAGTGGCGCGGTGGTTGGGAGCTGGCTTGAGACGCCAGCGGCCCTGGTTTGGATCCCACATATGAGGGCCAGTGACACTGCCCTCAAAAAAAAAAAAAAAAGAAAGAAAGAAAGAAAAAATTTACCAGGAAGAAGTACCAATTCCAAATGTATGACTTCCACATAAAGGAAGCAGCAATGGGCAGATTTTTTTTTTTTTTTTTAGCTGAGCCACCCTGCTACCTGTTGGCAGCTCAACGGCAACTCAGCTTGGGCTGGGTATCGAACTGCTGTTGCTCAGAGCTCAGCTCAAACTCTTGAGCGAGCTCTTAACTAACTGAGCCACTCAGCCGGCCCAGCAATGGGCAGATTTAAGGAGAAGCTAACAAACTGCCCATTCCAGTGGGAGGCTTTACCTCTCAGGCAGGCAAAATTAGTGAGCAACTTCATTGATACAATTAACAGGTTCAATCTAATGGGCAGAGAGAGAACCCTAGAGCTAACAGACAATGGAAATTATTTTTGTAGCAGTCATAATATCATTACAAAAATCAGGATTTAGATCACAAAGCAAGTCTTAAAAAAAATCATGCTTTCTGACCAAAATGAAATTAAATTGTCAATCAAGAACAAGAATAAAAATTAAACCTAATTTTGGAAATTAAGACATTTCTATGTTACGAATGAGTCAAAGAAGAAATCATAATTAAAATTGGAAAATATTAAAACTGAATGCCAATTCTACATCCCAGAGTTGTGCAGTAAACCTAAAGCAGAGCAGAGGGAAGACTATCACCTCCAAGTTCATTTTAGAAGAAAGAGTGGGAACAAACAAGTTAAGCTTCCGAACAGTGTGTTAGGAAAGGACTGAGAAAAAAATGTCAAACAAAGTCAAACAAGAGCAAAGATACAAAAGAGAGGCCCAGTAAAGCCAAAAGTAGTTCTCTGAACAGACTAGTGAGATGGAAATCTCTATAAAGCTGAACAAGAGAGAGCGAGCACCTCAGGTGGTGCAGGAGGAAATTTCAAAACAGAAGAACACTATGAGTAGGTTTATGCCCACATGTATATACCCAGATAAATGGACCATTTAATAGAAAAACATTTAATAAAATTTGATTTAAAATATGTATATATTTTTTTTGAGGGCAGTGTCACTGGCCCTCATATGTGGGACCGAACCGGGGCCGCTGGCTTCCCAAGCCAGCGCTTAACTACCGCGCCATTCGGCCGGCCCTGATTTAAAATATTAAAAAACCTAAATACTCCTGCAAGCATTAAAGAAACTGAGAAGGGGCCGGCCGAGTGGCGCAGTGGTTAAGCGCTGGCTTCGGAAGCCAGCGGCCCCAGTTCGGTCCCACATATGAGGGCCAGTGACACTGCCCTCAAAAACAAACAAACAAACAAACAAACAAAAAAAACTGAGTCAGTAAAAACCTATCCAGAGAAGCCACAGAGCTGGAGTGTGTAACAGGTGCGCTCGTCACATACCCAGAAAGCTAATGGTTTGGAGGACAGAAGGGGGGCCATGCTCCCGGTGTTGGTATGAAAATCAGCTAAACAGAACAAGGACAAAAGCACAGGCCACTGTTACTTACCAACACGGGGGGAAAAAAATCTAAGTAAATATTAGTAGCCTGAATCTATTTACAAAATTATACAAACCAAGTATCCCAGGAATGCAAAAAATACAGACCAACAATTTCTAAAAATGCTAATGGCAGCGGTGTCTTGGGGCCGTCGTAACCAAGTTCCACAGACTGGGTGTCTTCAAACTACAGAAACTCGTGCTCTCACAGATCTGGAGGCCGGAAGTCCAAGATCCAGGTGCCCACAGGGCTGGTTCCTGCTGGGGGCCGTGAGGGATGCCACTCGAGGCCTCTCTCCAGCTTCTGGTGGTGCCGGCAATTCTGGGCTTGTAGACGCATCGCTCTAAACAAATGCTGCCTGCGCGGTCACTCGGCCTCTCCCAGAGTCTCCCCTCTTCTTCAAGGACGCCAGTCCGACTGGATGAGGGCCCCCCCGACTCCAGGTGACCGCCTCTCAACTAATGGCATCTGTAAAGATCCTCTTTCCAAACAAGGTCACATCCTGAGATCCTGGGGGTTAAGACCTCAGCAGATCTCTTGTGGGGACACCATTCAACCCACAACACCAATATCAATGGACTCAGAAAATACATTTGATAAACTATTTCACCCATTCATGATGAAAAGCCCACCAATACGAGGGGACTTCCCAAGCCTGAATGCCAGTATCATCAAGTTACAGGGACGGGAGGCCAGCAGCCTGAGCACTGGGAAAGGTCAGGGTGCTGGTCCCTCGGGGTTCAGTCCTGGCTCTCTTGGGGCAGCTGAGCAGCATATGATAAAGAATTCAAAACCATCACAGTCTGATAACAAGGAGCTGGGCCCGAGACCCGATAAGAGGAAACACAAGACAGCCTGCCGGCCCTCGAGGACCCCAGAGGCCACTCACAGCCCATGGTTTCTCCCACTCACCCTTGGGCGCCCTGGTTCCCACCAAGGTAAGATCCACTTTCTGGGAATGACTCCCAGGTGACCCTCCTGAGCCAGTTCAGACCTGCCCGGCCAACGACACCTCCTTGGCTGGGCCTCTGACCGCTGGTGAGTGTCCAGCGTCCACAATGATCTGACCCTCGTAGGTGTCCCATCCTCTGCATCCCGCGGGGAAGCACCAGAGCCAGCTGTACACTCCTCAATACAGCAGACTCTGCTTGCATGCCCACCTACCACCACACACAACGACACTGCCCACTTTCTTGGTGGCTGCCACCCTGTGTGTATCATCCTCAGAGGGCAAAGGCAGACCAGGTCTCAGCGGTTTTGTGTGCCCACTGCCCCTGGTGAAGTCGCGCCCGTGTGTATCATCCTCAGAGGGCAAAGGCAGACCAGGTCTCAGCGGTTTGTGTGCCCACTGCCCCTGGTGAAGTCGCGCCCGTGTGTATCATCCTCAGAGGACAAAGGCAGACCAGGCCTCAGCGGTTTTGTGTGCCCACTGCCCCTGGTGAAGTCGCGCCCGTGTGTATCATCCTCAGAGGACAAAGGCAGACCAGGTCTCAGCGGTTTGTGTGCCCACTGCCCCTGGTGAAGTCGCGCCCGTGTGTATCATCCTCAGAGGACAAAGGCAGACCAGGCCTCAGCGGTTTGTGTGCCCACTGCCCCTGGTGAAGTCGCGCCCGTGTGTATGATCCTCAGAGGACAAAGGCAGACCAGGTCTCAGCGGTTTGTGTGCCCACTGCCCCTGGTGAAGTCGCGCCCGTGTGTATCATCCTCAGAGGGCAAAGGCAGACCAGGTCTCAGCGGTTTGTGTGCCCACTGCCCCTGGTGAAGTCGCGCCCGTGTGTATCATCCTCAGAGGACAAAGGCAGACCAGGCCTCAGCGGTTTTGTGTGCCCACTGCCCCTGGTGAAGTCGCGCCCGTGTGTATCATCCTCAGAGGACAAAGGCAGACCAGGTCTCAGCGGTTTGTGTGCCCACTGCCCCTGGTGAAGTCGCGCCCGTGTGTATCATCCTCAGAGGACAAAGGCAGACCAGGCCTCAGCGGTTTGTGTGCCCACTGCCCCTGGTGAAGTCGCGCCCGTGTGTATGATCCTCAGAGGACAAAGGCAGACCAGGTCTCAGCGGTTTGTGTGCCCACTGCCCCTGGTGAAGTCGCGCCCGTGTGTATCATCCTCAGAGGGCAAAGGCAGACCAGGTCTCAGCGGTTTGTGTGCCCACTGCCCCTGGTGAAGTCGTGCCCGTGTGTATCATCCTCAGAGGACAAAGGCAGACCAGGTCTCAGCGGGTTTGTGTGCCCACTGCCCCTGGTGAAGTCGCGCCCGCACCCCGCCTGCCCAGCCAGTGCCTTACCTGCCGCTCTCCTCCCTGACAGCCCCACACCCTGCCTGCCGGCTCCTCCCGGGCGGCTCCAGCGCTTTCTCGCCAGCGTCCAGCTCGGGATCCAGGGAGGAGCTGGTGCTGCCGTCGCGGCTGACGCTGCTGCCGCGCCCGGGGCTGTTGTCCGCTGAGGCGCGCGGGGACTCAGTGTTCTGCTTCAGGGTCTGCAGCTTGGCCAGGGGGATGATGTCGCAGCCCTGCGGCCGGTGCCACACAGTGCGCTGTGTGGTGGCGCTGTAGTAGTAAAAGCGCGACGTGTTGGGGTCGAAGAGCTCCCACCACTGGTTCTCGCTGGTGCGCTTGATGCGGACGCCGGCCGGCGGGTCCCACACACACTCGCCGGTGACCAGGTTGGCGTACATGCGCTCGCGGGTGCGCGGCTCGATGATCTCCACCCACTCCAGCCTGGGAGAGAGCGGGACAGCATTAGCGGGCGGCAGGGGCAGGCGACCACCCGGCAAATCGCCCTGCACCCCGCCCCTGCACACGGCTCTACACCCCGGCCCGCACCCCCCACACACACACCAGCCCGGCCGGCCCCCCGCCGCCAGCATCCACGGTGCGGACGGGGCAGCACTGGGCACTTTCTCACATCCTCCGGCTTCAAAAGCAAGACATTCTGTCATTTACATAATAAACCCTTTCTAAAGCTTATTAGTGTTTCCTTATCACCTACAAAGTCTACCTTGGGGGTGTCACAACCAGTCCCTAACAAAAGCGATTTCAGATTTACAAGTAAGAAAAAAAGCCTTCTTCCAAATCCCGCCCCTACCACCCACGCAGGTCAAGGTCGGGCAGGGCACGGAGCACAGCGGGTCTCGCCCTGTGCATAGCACCTCTCGCTGCTGCTCTTGCTGCTGGGGCCGGAAAGGGTGGTGAGTAGAGACACTGCGCAGGACTGTCCTGCGTCCCACCATACTCCCACCCACTGTGCGGCAGCCTAGAGGAATCCTGCCCGCAGCAGTCACAGTGCTGCGCCCGAATCTGACGGGGCTTCCGTGCCCCGCAGCAGGTCTGCGCTAGAACTCCGCCCTAGGCGTCCACAGCACACACGTCGTCAGTTAGTAGAGGCTGCCCGAGGTGTGGCATGACACCTCTCTGCTTCGTTGCAATTTCCAAGTTTTCTATGTTCAGATTACTTTTGTAAATGGACAAAAATTGATACAGTATCTTCTATAAAATAGTGTATTTTTCCAACTATGGCATACAATAAGACTGTCAGAGTCAATTTTCACACTTTTAGAGATTTAGTGCACAACATATCCACACACTATTGACCGGTGCGGCACAATCTTCAGACTGACAATGGCCTCTCCCAGGGGGTGCAGTCGATGATCTGAGGGGGCGGGGCAGGGGGAGCAGTCAATAGTCTCTCCCCGGCAGGAGGGAGGGGAGGAGGGGGTGTGTGTTGGGGTGTGTGGTCAATGGTACCTCCCTGTGGGGATGTGTTTTAATGTGAATCCAAGCTTAATGACAAAATAAAGACTTTTGCAGTTAATAACTAAAGTTACATAGACATAAAAAAAAGCCATATCAATGTTTATACATATATATTTGTGTAGAAAATTGTGGAAAGGGTAAATCCAAGTATTAAAAGTGGTTATCTAGTAGTGGAATTCCGCACTACTTTACATGCCCCCCTTTATAAAAAAATTTTTATTGGGGAATTGGGGGAGGGGATCAGCGTTGGGGAACCAGGGGAGGGGAACAGACACGTTGCTGTCCTTTCCTTCTTCGCTCTAGTTGTGGAGGACGTTGCTTCACTGGCCCATGTTGGTATTACTATTGCACTCTTCCCGGGCCAGGCAGTCACTTGCCAGCCACTGGATGGCCGCTCACGGCGGCTCACAGCTGGCCACTCATGCTGGTTGCCAGCCACTCACGGTAGCCACTCACAGCAGCTGACTGCAGCAAGGACTGCAGCCTACGCCACTGCTGGTGACTCAAGACAGCCCCGCTCCAGGTGGAGCTGTTGTTCACCATCTTAGCTGTAGAGGGCAGTGTCACTGGCCCTCATATGGGATCCAAACCGGGGCTCTGCTGCTCAGAGCTGGCGTCCCAAGAAGACTTTTTTTTTTTTGAGGTGAATGTCACTGGCCCTCAATATGTGGGACCTGAACGAGGACCGCTGGCTTCCCAAGCCAGCGCTTAAACCACCACACCACTCAGCTGGCCCGTCCCCTCCTTTTTTAATAATGCAAAATTTCAAACATCCAAAAAATAGATTCAAATAATGAATTCCCATGTATGTGGTTTATAAAATTTTTCCTGATTATTAATTAGGTCAAGTATCTTTCTCATATTCATGAGCCATTTATATTTCTCATTTACTAGAAATATGGGACTTCTGCCCATTAGAGTTTTTTCTTATAAATTTGCATGAGTTGTATTTCTTAAAGATATATATATTCTTGATAGTAATCCCTCTCGGTTATCCAAAGTCTGGCAATTAAGTTCACAAACTTGCCACTGTGCACTTACATTGGCGGCACCATACAAACAGCTTGGTAAGGTTTCATAACCTTGGTATGTCAGTGTCTCACAGCTGTGTTTGTGTCGACGTGTGGTGGTGTCTTGCTGAGTGGTGTTCGTTACTGTTGTTGCGTGTTTTTATGTGGCATTGTGAGAATGTCTGTGCTTGAATTAGAGCAATGAACAAACATTAAATTTCTTGTTAAACTTGGCAGGAGTGGAAGTGAAATCAGGGACATGTTAGTCCAAGTTTATGGGGATAACGACAGTGTACAAATGGATTAAATGTTTTTCTGAGGGGAGAGAACTGATGAAGAGAGATCAGAGCGGCCATTAACAGGCAGAACTGATGAAAACATTGCAAAAAATCGTTGAATTATGCATCAAAATCACCGTCTGTCTGTGAGAAGCATAGCAGACCAAGTAAACATCGATAGAGAAACGGGAAAATGTTAACTGAAAATCTAGGCATGTCAAAGGTGTGTAAAAAAATGGTCTGAAAGGAGCTCATCACTGATGAACAAAAGCAAAAGAGAGTTGAAGATTGCCAGGACTTTTTGGAGAGGCAAGATGATGTTTTGGGCCGTATTATCACTGGTGATGAAACATGGGTGTACCAATACGACCCTAAAACAAAGCGTCAAAGTGCACAATGGATGTCAGCCAATTCTCCATGACCAAAAAAGTTCCAACAGTCCAAATCTAGAGTCAAAACAATGTTGCTAACCTTTTTTGATATCAGAGGAGTTATTCATTATGAATTTGTACCAACAGGGCAAACAATTAACCAAGCTGACTATTTGGAAGTGCTGAAAAGGTGCGTGAAAAAGTTAGACAAAAACGACCTGAACTATTCGCCAACAATTCACTGCTCTTGCATCACGACAATGCACCGGCTCTCAAGGCACTGTCTGTGAGGGAGTTTTTAGCCAGTAAACAAATCACTGTATTGGAACACCCTCCCTACTCACCTGACATGTCCCCCAATGACTTCTTTCTTTACTCAAAGAAAAAGGAAATATTGAAAGGAAGACATTTTGATGACATTCAGGACATCAAAGGTAATAAGATGACAGCTCTGATGGTTGTTCCAGAAAAAAGAGTTCCAGAATTGCTTTGAAGGGTGGACTAAGTGCTGGCATCAATGCATAGCTTCCCAAGAGGAGTACTTCAAACGTGACTGTAGTGATATTCAGCAATGAGGTATATAGCATTTTTTCTAGGATGAGTTCTCGAACTTAATTGTCAAATCTCGTATGTGTTACCAATCTCTCTCTTGCTCGCAGTTTATCTTTTCACTCTCTTTACAGTGTCTGGAGTTTCCACGAAAAGTTTTAAATTTCAATATAGTTGAATTTATAAATCTTTTCCTTCTTGAGTTCTCCTCTTTCTACCTTGTTTAAGAATCTTAAATCTTGGGCTGGCCGAGTGTCACGGTGGTTAAGCGCTGGCTTGGGAAGCCAGCAATCCCGGTTCGGTCCCACATATGAGGGCCAGTGACACTGCCCTCAAAAAACAAAAAACAAACAAAAAAAAGAATCTTAAATCTTAAGATTTCCTACTTCTAGGGCAAACATTTTTTTTTTTTTAATTGGGTAACAGTGTGTTTTTTCTAGGACCCATCAGCTCCAAGTCAGGTCATTGTTCTTCAATCTAGTTGTGTAGGGTGCAGCTCACCTCCAAGCCCAGTCGCTGTTTTCAATCTAGTTGTGGGGGGCACAGCCCACCACCCCATGTGGGAATCAAACCAGCAAATTTGGCACTCTAACCAATTGAGTCATCAAGCCACCCACCGGCAGCTCAGCTCAAGTCATTGTCTTCAATATAGTCGTGGAGGGTGCAGTGAACTGGCCCGTGTGGGAAACGAACCGGCAACCTTGTTGTTCAGAGAATACGCTGTAACCAACTGAGCCACCCGGCCACTCCCAAACATATTCTAACTTGATTTGCAAAGTTTTATAGCTTTGCCTTTCATGTTGAAGTTCTTTATCTGTACTGACTTTTGTTTACTGTGTGAAATTTCATTTTCCCCACATGGGTAACCAGGGTTCTCCCTGATGCACAGTGTCAGTGCATCTGTGTCTGAGCTCTCCGCTGGTTCTGTTGGTCAAACCTTCTCTGATTGGCACAACATTATCCTAATCACGGTAGCTTTATACACCGTGTGTTCCCTAAGTCCCCATGTCCTCTGCTTCTTCAGTCACGTCTTGGATATTCTTGACCCTTGTGCTCCCCTATGAATTGTAGAATCAGCTTGTCAACTTGCACAAATTCTGTGGGTACCTTTGCTGGATCTATTTCAGGAGAAAACAGAAGCCTTTGTGATGATTTAGTCTTCCACCAAAACCATGGCTTGCGCACTCATTTAGGTATAGCAGTTACTCAGCAAGACGTAAAACAAGGGCCGGCTGAGTGGCTCGTTGGTGAAGAGTTGGCTTGGGAGCACAAGCTCTGAGCAGCAGGGCTGCCAGTTCAGATCCCACATGGGGGGCCAGTGAGCTGTGCCTTCTACAGCTAAGATGGTGAACAGCTCCACCTGGAGCTGGGTTGCCATGAGTCGCTGGTGACAGCATAGGCTGCAGTGGGGCTGCAGTGGGCTGCCATGAGCTGCTGTAAGCTATCGTGAGTGGTCAGCAGCCGGCGTAAGCTGCTGTGAGCTACTGTGAGCGACATTCCAATGGCCGGTGACCAATCTGCCTCAGTTGGGAAGAGCACAATGATCACAGTACCAACATGAGCAAGTGAAGAGACGACCTGCACAACTAGACTGAAGGAGAAAAGGACAGCAACTTGTCTGTTCTGCTTCCCCGATTCCGCAACGTTGTTCCCTCACCCAATTCCCCAATAAAATCTTTAGGAAAAACAAAGAAATAAAACAAACAAGGCAGCATCCCAAACACCCTCCCACATCACATTTCCGTTCACAAGGAGACCACTGAGTTGAAGGCAATCACTTCCTTGCTTTTATAGTTTTACCATATTTGCAGATAACCCTAAACAAATTATTGGGTTGTCGGAAAAGTCATGATGCATTTTTGTAACAAAAAATAGAAAAAAATATGTCATGACTTTTCCGACAACCCAATAGTTTAGGTGTGTCTGTTTTTGAACTACATATTCATGAAGGAAACTATTCATTTATTATGTTTTGCTTGTTACACTTAAAACTGAAACTCATCGGGCCGGCCAAGTGGCGCATTGGTTAAGCGCTGGTTTTGGGATGCCAGCGGCCCCGGTTCGGATCCCACATGAGGGCCGGTGACGCTGCCCGCTACAGCTAACAACAGCTCCACCTGGAGCTGGGCTGTGCGGGCCCCGGTGATGGTGTGGGCTGCAGCCCCTGCTGCAGTGGGCTGCCGTGGGCTACAGTGAGTGGCCCGCAGCCAGCGTGAGCGGCTGGCAGCCAAGCATGAGCTGCCAATGGCCGCGGTGAGCGACATCCAGAGGCCAGCGACCGATCTGCCTCATCCGGGAAGAGCGCAATGACGATACCAACAGTGAAGCAACATCCTCCGCAACTAAACTGAAGAACAAAAAGACAGCAACTTGTCTGTTCCCCTTCCCCGATTCCCCAACGCTGTTCCCCTCCGCCAATTCCCCAATAAAATCTTTAAAAACAAAACAAAACAAAACAAAAAACAAAACAAAACAAAACAAAAACCTGAAACTCATCATTGCGGGTTGGTCCTGTGCAGCTTGCTCACTGCACACAGTGTGGCCACACTTCATCTCTCAATTCTACTGCTGACAGGCATTTGGCTTGTTTGTTGTTTGGGGTTATTTCTCACAATCCTGCTGTGAACCCTGTAGGTGGACTCTGGCAGTGTGTGCAGAGGTGGGGTGCTGGATCCCAGGAGTGCACAGCACCTGTGCAGAGGACACCGACATGCTTTATCCTGAGCTGTGCAGGGTACTGCTTCTTACTCCACATCCTGGCCTGTCTATTCTTTCTCAATTTTTGCATTGTTAATTTTATAGGTAATTTTCTGATTGTTGTTGGTGTAGGAAAATGCAATTTATTTTGTATGTTACTTTTATAAGTAATGTTGCTAAATTTTCTATTGACTAATAATTTACTGTAGATTCACTTGTGAATAAGGAATAAACGACCTATTGTCATTTGCATGTGATACAATGTAATTATGATATAGAAAACATTTACGATTTCACAGATACATGGTTAGAATGAGTAATTCTTTTCTGTTCTGCAGTTTCACTATACTGAAATGAAGGATTTTGTGGGACCCCTAGTTCTGAGGGTTGGTATCTTTAAACAACTATGGAATATTTCCCAGCATCATCTTTTCAAACACCACCGTCGGCGATCCCTTGCCTCTTTCTGGAACTCCCACAGAAAGCTTGTCCCAGGAGCCCCGAGCCTCCGTGTGGCTCTGGCTTCCCATCTCCAGTTGCCTGCCTCATTCTAGATCATTTTAGTTCCTCTTTCTACTGCATTAATTCTATCTTTGGCTATGTTTTATCTGCCAGCAGTTTTCCAAATCTCCATAGTCATTCTTTAGGTTCTCCTGTCCGCCACTCCCATTTGCAAGCTTCTCTTATTTCTTTAAACACAGCTAGTCTTATGACTCCCATGCTAGCATCTTCCTGGGTCTCTTTCTGCTGGGTCTCACTGGGGTACCTGTTTCCTACATTCCTGCCCCTGCTGGCGCCTGTGGCAGGACTGCTGCGTGCTGCTCGGGGCCCCAGGAGGGTGGGGTGGGCCCAGCTCCAGACCTCGCAATGGCCACAGCACAGGGCGTTCTTCCCAGGCCTCAGCTCTTCCTCTTCTCCCTCCTGTCCTGTCGGTGAATGTCACAATCACCGCCTCACACAGACCCTGGAGAGCCGTGGGGGTTTCTGTAACAGGAGCTCCTGGAGATCCTCAGTCAGTGCATGGCTCCGCCGGCATCCCAATTCCACTCCCTCCCGATCCCATCAACGGGCCTTTCAGACCCCAGGAGACCAGCAAGTGCCCCTGCCGCAGGCCCCCGGGGTCTCGCTTTAGGGAACCACTGCTTCCCTGGGCGTGGCTGCCCAGGCTGCGACATGCTGAGTGGCGGGACCCAGCAAACGAGTCCGCTCAGTAGCTGCCCCACTCCAGCCTCCCCCCGCTGCAGTCACACGGGCTGCTCCAGGGAGCGCTGCGCTGGCCCACCTGCCACCACCACCCACCGCGCTGGTCGCCCTGTAGAAGGAAGGGCAGGACAGGCGGGCATCCTGTGGACCAGGCCCCAGGAGGGAGAGGCCGGGAAGTGCGAGGACAGGGGGCAGACCCCCCGGCAGCGCCGTCAGGGTGCGGCTGTCTCTGGCGCCCCTTAGGTCACGCATGGCTTCTGGTCACCAGTGAATCTGCAAGGCTGTGCAGAAGAAGGAGGGGCAGCAGCCCCTGGCGCGTATCCTGGGATGCTCACCTCCCAGGGACTCCCCTCCCAGGCCTGGCCTCCACAGCCATCGGCCCGCCACTCCCATCTGCTGTGTTGGCTATAATATGATTTTTATTTTTTTTAAAGATTTTATTGGGGAATCGGGGAAGGGGAACAGACAAGTTGCTGTCCTTCTGTTCTTCAGTCTAGTTGCGGAGGACGTTGCTTCACTGGCCCATGTTGGTATCGTCATTGCGTTCTTCCCAGATGAGGCAGATCGGTCGCCGGCCAATGGATGGTCGCTCACTGTGGCTATTGGCAGCTCACACTGGCTGCCGGCCACTCACTGTAGCCTATGGCAGCCCACTGCAGCAGGGGCTGCAGCCTACACCGTCACCGGGGCTCGCACAGCCCAGTTCCAGGTGGAGCTGTTGTTAGCTGTAGAGGGCAGTGTCACTGCCCCTCATAAGTGGGATACGAACCGGGGCCACTGGCATCCCCAAACCAGCTCTTAACCAATGCACCACTCGGCCGGTCCAATAATACGTTTTTTTGTTTTTTTTTAATGTATATATACTTTTAATTAGCTTAAGGTGTACAACGAAGTGCAATAGTTATACTTTTTACCCCTCAAAGTGACAGCCCCCCTCCCCCAATTCTCTCCTCCCACTCCCCCCCCATATCATACTATCTTACAATTCCTTTGACACCCTTCCACCATATAATCCACATCCTGTGACTGTCTATATATTCAATTACAGTTGGCATACAATATTATACAACATCAATTTCAGGTATACAGTACCGTGATCAAGCCTCTACTCCATCCATGAAGTGGTCTCCCTAACAAAACATGTGACCATCTGACACCCCACAAAATTTTAACAACATTATATTCCCCGAACTGTCTTTCATATCCCTGTGACAATACTATAGTTAACCTATTTATGCTGTCTAATCCTTTCCCCTTCTCCCTCATCCCCACCCCTCTCCCAACTAGCAACCCTGTTTTTCCTCTATATCTATGAAACTATTTCTGTTTCTTATGCTCATTCATTCAGTTTTTCAAATTCCACATATAAGTGAGATCATGTGGCATTTGTCCTTCTCTGACTGACTTATTTCACTCAACATAATAGTCTCTAGGTCCATCCATATTGTTGCAAATGGTACAATTTCATTCTTCTTTATAGCAGAGTAATACTCCATTGTATAAATGTACCACAGTTTCTCAAGCCAGTCATCTACCGATGGGCATTTCAGTTGTTTCCAAGTCTTGGCTATTGTAAATAGCGCTGCAATAAACATAGGGGTGCATATATTTTTTCGAATTAGCGTCTTGGATTCCTCTGGGTAGATTCCCAAGAGTGGAATTGCTGGGTCAAACGGCAGTTCCATTTCCAGTGTTTTGAGATACCTCCATACTGATTTCCATAATGGCTGCACCAATTTGCAGTCCCACCAACAGTGCACCAGGGTTCCCTTTCCTCCACACCCTCGCCAACACTTGTTGTTTGTTGATTTGTTGATGATAGACATTCCGACTGGAGTGAGGTGGTATCTCATGGTGGTTTTTATTTGCATTTCTCTGATGATTAGTGAAGTTGAACATTTTTTCATATGCCTGTTGGCCATCTGTATGTCCTCTTTAGAGAAATACCTCCTCATATCCTCTGCCCATTTTTAATTGGGTTGTGTTTTTGGTGTTGAATTGCATGATTGTTTTATAAATTTTGGATATCAACCCCTTATCAGATATATCATTGGCAAATATCTTCTCCCATTCAGTAGGCTGCCTTTTTGTTTTATTGATGATTTCCTTTGCTGTGAAAAAACTTTGAAGTTTGATGTAATCCCATATGTTCATTTTTTCTTTCATTTCCCTTGCCCGAGGGGATATATCGGTAAAAATATTACTCAGGGTAATGTCTGCAAACTTACTCCCTATATTTTCTTCTAGGAGTTTTATAGTTTCAGGTCTTACATTTAAGTCTTTAATCCATTTTGAATTTGTTCTCATATATGGTGTAAGTAGATGGTCTATTTTCATTTTTTTGCACGTGTCAGTCCAATTTTCCCAGTACCATTTATTAAACAGACTATCTTTACTCCAGTGTAAATTCTTGCTTCCACTGTCATAGATTAAATGACCGTATATAGATGGGTTTATTCCTGGGCTCTCTATTCTATTCCATTGGTCTATGTGTCTGTTTTAGTGCCGGTACCATACGGTTTTGATTACTGTAACCTTGTAGTATGTTTTGATGTCAGGTAGTGTGATGCCTCCCACTTTGTTCTTATTTCTCAACATTGCTGTAGCTATTCGGGGTCTTTTGTGACTCCATATAAATTTTAGGATTCTATGTTCTATTTCAGAGAAAAATGTCCTTGGTAGTTTGACTGGAATTGCATTGAATCTATATATTGCTTTAGGAAGTATTGACATTTTAACTACATTAATTCTTCCTATCCATGAGCATGGTATGTATTTCCATTTATTTGTATCTTCTTTGATTTCTCTCTTCAGTGTCTCATAATTTTGTGAGTACAGGTCTTTTACTTCTTTAGTTAAATTGATTCCTAGATATTTTATTGTTTTTGAAGCAACTGTAAAAGGGATTGATTTCCTGATTTCTTCTTCTGATAGTTTATTATTGGTGTATAGAAATGCCACTGATTTCTGAATATTAATTTTGTATCCTGCTATCTTACCAAATTCGTGTATCAGTTCTAGCAGTTTTTTGGTGGAGTCTTTGGAATTCTCTATATATAGTATCATGTCATCTGCATATAATGACAATTTTACTTCCTCTTTTCCAATTTGGATGCCTTTTATTTCATTTTCTTGTCTGATTGCTGTGGCTAGAACTTCCAGAACTATGTTAAATAGAAGTGGTGAAAGCGGGCAGCCTTGTCTTGTTCCTGATCTTAAGGGGAAAGCTTTCAGCCTGTCTCCATTGAGAACGATGTTTGCTGTGGGCTTATCATATATGGCCTTTATTATGCTGAGGTATGATCTCACTATTCCCACTTTGTTAAGAGTCTTTATCATAAATGGCTGCTGGATTTTGTCAAATGCCTTTTCTGCATCTATTGATATGATCATATGATTTTTATTTTTCATTTTGTTAATGTGATGTATGACGTTAATTGATTTGCGGATATTGAACCAGCCTTGCATACAAGGAATGAATCCCACTTGATCGGGGTGTATGATCTTTCTAATGAGATGCTGAATTCGGTTTGCTAGTATTTTGTTGAGAATTTTTCCATCTATGTTCATTAGTGATATTGGCCTGTAGTTTTCCTTTTTTGTAATATCTTTGTCTGACTTAGGAATCAGGGTGATAGTGGCTTCATAGAAAGAGTTTGGGAGCCTTCCCTCCTTCTGTATTTTTTGGAATAGTTTGAGGAGAATAGGTACTAATTCTTTTTTGAATGTTTTGTAAAATTCACCTGTGTAGCCATCTGGTCCAGGGCTTTTGTTGGTTGGAAGATTGTTGATTACTGATTCAATTTCTTTGGCAGTAACCAGTCTGTTCAGAGTTTCTGTTTCTTTTTGGTTCAGACTTGGTAGATTGTATGCTTCTAGAAATTTATCCATTTCTTCCAGATTATCGAATTTGTTAGCATATAGTTGCTCATAGTATTGTCTTAAAATTTTCTGTATTTCTGTGGTATCTGTTGTCACTTCTCCTCTTTCATTTCTGATTTTATTAATTTGGGTCCTCTCTCTCTTTTTCTTGGTTAGTCGTGCTAAGGGTTTGTCGATTTTGTTTATCTTTTCAAAAAACCAACTCTTGGTTTCATTGATCTTTTGAATAGTACAGTTTTAAGAACTGTACCAGCACATACTACAGAGGATGTGGCAAAATTGGCACTTTTTTTTTCTTTTTGAGGGCAGTGTCACTGGCCCTAATATGTGGGACCCGAACCGGGGCCACTGGCTTCCCAAGCCAGCGCTTAACCACCGCGCCACTCGGCATTCCCAAAACTGACACCTTTCTGTGCTGCTGGCAGAAATGTAAAATGGTGTATCTACTTTGGAAAAGTTTGGCAGTTCTTCATCAAGTTAAACATTGAATGACCACAGGATGCTGCAACCCCTCCTAGGTATCTGCCCAGAGAAAGGAAACGTGTCCACACCAAAAACTGGACACACGTGTTCACAGAAGCAGCATCCATAAGTGCCCAAGCCAACCAGTTGGTGAATGGAGAAAGACAATGTGGTTTTTCCGTACGATGGGGCTTCATTCAGTCATAAGGAGTGGAGTATGTGGCAGTGATGCTGCGCCCCAAGCTTAGCTGCCAACAGGTGGCAGCATCACTCAGCTGGTGAGAGTCTGTGCTCCTAATGACAAGGTTGCTGGTTCAACTCCCGCATGGGATGGTGGGCAACCAAGATTAAACACAGCACCTTGAACTGAGCAGCTGTGACCTGCCCATGGGCAGCCAGATGGCGACTGGACTTGGAGCTGAGCTAGCTGTGCCCCCCACAACTAGGATTGAAGGACAACACCTTGGCTGTTCCCCTTCCCCAATTCCCCAATAAAACCTTGGGGGAAAAAAAAAAAAAAAAGGAGTGGAGTGCTGCCACGTGCTGCCCCAGGGATGAGCCTTGAAAACACGCCCAGAGTGAAAGAAGCCGGACACAAAGATCACTACTGTGCGGCTGCGCTTACTCAAATCCAGAACAGAGAAATTCACGTAGAGGAAGCAGAGCAGTGGCTGCCAAGTAACTTGTGAACACAGGACTACGCGCTCTGCGCTGTGCTCCCGTTCTTCTGTGGCCTGCACGTGAACTTTTTTTTTTTTTTCTGTCAAATTGGGGAATTGGGGAGGGGAACAGTGTTGGGGAATTGGGGAGGGGGACCAGCCATGCTGTTCTTCAGTCTCCATTGTGGAGGGCGCCAGTCACCATCGGCCACCCAGTGGCAGCTCATGGCCTCTAAGCTCAGGGTGCTCAGTTCAGTCTTAGCTGCGGGTGGGCGTAGCCACCATCCCATGCGGGAGTCAAACCAGCAGCCTTGTTAAGAGCACACATTATCCACTGAGCCATCTGGGTAGCAGCTCAGCTCAGGGTGCCAAGTTCAGTCTTAGTTGCAGGCAGGCGTAGCCACCATCGAACAGGCAATCTTGTTGTTACACCAGCTGAGCCATCCTGCCACCTGTTCGCAGCTCAGCTCAGGTGCAGCGTCACTGGCCCACGTGGGAATCGAACCAGTGGGCCTGTTGCTCAGAGCTTGCGTTCCTATGCTAACTCTTAACCAACTGAGCCACTCAGCCGGCCCTGTGCATCTTTTTTTTTGTTGTTGTTTTAAGATTTTATTGGGGAATTGGGGGAAGGGAACAGTGTTGGGGAATTGGGGAAGGGGACCAGCCAAGTTGTTGTTCTTCAATCTTCGTTGTGGACCTGTGCATGGACTTTTAAAAGCATATGTAGGAATCCATTTTGTAGTGGAATGGGTGAAGCGACTATGAAACAACTGTGGACATATCACCAGTGAGCAGGCAAGTTAAGTACACCAATGACACTCTGGGGAGCAGGTTCTCATGGAGAAAGGGGGGATGGCTGGGGAATGGGAGACGCATGAGAGCGCCCCTGGGAACGGAGCAGAACGGAAGGCACCAGTGTGAGCACAGCAGTCTGATGTGTGTGCATTCTGTGTGCACGTGTGTGTCCGTGCACACATGTGGCACATACATACAGGAGCCACAGCACACTGAGCGCCTACCCTGGTCCTCCACTCCAGTTATTCCCTAAAGGAACCAGGGCCCCTCAGGGGACAGCCGGCTCGGCAGGGCAGGCAGTACAAGATGTGCTTGGAGCATCTGCTAAGCCCAAAGGAGGAAATACTCCAAGAACCACAGGCCAGGAGGCAGCATGAAGGAACCCGACTGGCCCAAACTGGGACAGCATGAGTCCCCAAGTAATTACGTGCAGGAATGAGCTACAAATATATCAAACAAAAAGGAACACCTGAGTCCACACCAAGAACAAACAACTTAATGCAGGGACAGGGAGAGGGGGGCTCTGGGGCTCTTGCCCCATTCGGAGCCAAATGCCAACTGGGAGGCATGGAAGGGGTGCTATGTGTGGGAAGTTGGTGTTCTGCAGCCATTCCAGAAAAGACTGGATCGCGTGAGAAAGGATCAAAACACCCATACTGATGAAGAGCACGGGTGGCGGGGGAAAAGCAGTCACTGTGTGCTGGGGCGGGCAGACGAGCGGCTGGGGGTCATGTGCCGGAAGAGGCCGGCGCCCGAGAAAGACACCACACCACGGGGTAGCATTCTGTTAAGAGCCTGTTAGACAAACCCAAACTGAGTGCTCAGTTTAAAAAAGGGTGACTAGTATCTTACAAAGTGTCAGCGTCACAAAAGACAGAGAAAGGCTGTGGAAATTTTCCAGATTATAGTGTCGAACAGACACGCAGCCAGATGTGAGCCCGGCGGGGCGAGTGGGTGCCGGACGAGACAAGTGCATGCTGGAAAGGCCGGAAGCACTCCCCAGGATGACAGGGACCCAGCTGTCCAAGACAGACTGCGTGCAGAGGAGACGGAAGCCTCCCACCAGTACAGGTTCCCTCACAGCGATACTGTCCTGGGTGCCAGGAGCAAACACTAGGCCATGACATCTGTGACCCGTCTGAGATGACTCGGAGAACAGCACCGTTTGTGTGGGGGGAGGAGAACACAATGGCCACAAAGGGGGATTCTGGGGAAGGGGACACAGGTGTACAGTGCGCCGTTCCTGTTCTTGCAACTTTCCTGTAAGTGTGAGTTATTTCCAAATAAAGTTAAAAATCAGAAAATACAGAAGATGAAGTGTGGTCACTTGCCTTGCAGTGTGGATCCATCGATGCCCAGGGAGGGCATAAGGAACTGGGCCCAGCCACAGGGCCTACATGGTGTGTCACCCAGCCAGTCACACCCATCCCATGAGAAGCCCCTTCCCTGTCCCTCCGCACAGCGACTGTGGCAGGAAGTGGGGGCCATGCCTGGGGACAAGGCTTCCTGCGGAGACCGCCCACTTCAGAAGCAAATACAAGTCATCTCTGCAAGGAAAGTGGGTCCAGTCCTGCTATGTGCAGACGGACGGCAGTCCAGTCAGCCCACCACAGAGAGCGGCCAAGCCTCGGTTCCGTCTGTGAGGAAGGACAGACACGCATCCCCCTCGCTAGCCCTCATCACCTCTGCCGCACACGCATCCCCCTCGCTAGCCCTCATCACCTCTGCCGCACACGCATCCCCCTCGCTAGCCCTCATCACCTCTGCCGCACACAGCGTCTCCTTACCTCGTGCTGGATCCTGGAACTCGAGGCTCCTGCACGGCGGCATTGTGGCTCTCACATTCGTACTCCTGAGCCTGGGACATTGCAGTCTTCTGAGGACACGGGGACAGTCTCAGCAGGTCGTCAGGATGTCCCCTCCAGCATCAGTCGGGAAGGCGCTGCCCTGTGAGACAGCAGAAGCACGTCAGCACATGAAAACACCTTATTACACCCTCAGGCTTCAGGAACTGTTAACAGTGCAGCCCAGTGCTGGCGAGAGCGGGGAACCCGGTCATGAGTCGCGTGATGAGCCGCCTGGGCCCTGACCCGAACCCCAGCCAGGCCAGGAAGGCACCCAGACCCCCTCACCAGCTGGCCCCAGCAAGCCGCCCATTGCCTCTGGGACGCAATGTCCTCGGCAAGCACACGGGGATGGCGCCACCTAGCTGGTGCTCCTGCAGCACCATGGTGAAGCCCCGGCCGGCTGACAGGAAGTGATGAGCACGTACAGTGACTTGTGACAAGGCATGGGCTGTTCAACACTGCTGTGCTGACTGCACGTAAACAGGAAGAAATGAACCTTGACTTGAACCTCATCCAATACAAGAACGCAATTCTAGACAAACTGCAGATCTAAATGTTAAAAATAAGACAGTACAGTTTTAGAAAAAATGCAGCAAGAAATCTTTGTGGTCTTAATCAGACACTAAAAAACGCTAAACGTAAAAGAGAAATTAATACAACGAGCTATATTAAAATTGAAAACCTGCTTATCCATACTCCACGATGAGGAAAAGGGTGAGTCCAGAATGGGAACTATGTGCGATCTAGGGTACGCGCAATGCATTACAGACACGTACACGTGTGTGGGTGCTGGTCTGACAGAGAACCATTTCCACAACATATTAACAACCCCTAGAAGAGCGGGCACGAGTACACCCACCTAAAGGCTGATGGAAAAGGAACCCTGAGGAGGCCAGTTACCCCCTGGGGCCCAGTGCGGCACCACCCAACCTGCCGACACCCCGGCCTGCGGCCCCTCCCAGGCTCCTGCATCCAGGGACAGAGGTCAGTGGAGGACCTGCAGAGTTCCCAGCAGCCCTGCTCACAACAGCCAAAACGAAAACGCGTCAACCGTCTATCACAGAATGGACACGCAGGTGCAAGGCAGAGTGCTCCCAAAAACCTTAGTGCAGCCCGGGCACAGAGGGTGAGACAGAAGCCGGAGAGTGGATGAAAACAGCAAGGTCCCTTGTTAGCCCCAATTCTGGAAGGTCGCCCTCCGCTGTTAGGAAGCAGAAGCCGCAGCCTCTCCAGCGGTGAGGGGCCCAGGGTGCCGTGCAGCCCCCAAGAGGCGCTGGCGCAGCGAGTGCTGGCTGTTAAGCGCCCACGGAGCCCTACGCCTGTGCTCTCACGCCTTTCTGTGGGATGCCTCCCCACAGTAAAAAATCTGCATAAATGAGTGATAGGAGCATGGCTGGGGCACTTGCCTCCTTGCTCCCTGTCCCCATTCCAGCTGGCATTGGGACAGGGCCCTCCCCAGAAGAGGCCAGTCCACAGGTCCCAGCGGCTAGCCCAGGGGACATTAATAAAACAGGGTTAAAGCCCAAGGTGAGGGCACAGCCAGTCAGCAGAGGAAGATACACTGCGGGCCAGACGCTTTCTCTAAGGCCCAGTGCGAATGCGGCACTGCAGGCTGTCCACCAGCCGAGGACACCCTCCTGCAGGAAAAGCTCCCCTTGAACATCCATGTGATGTGTTTTTTTTGGTTTTGTTTCCAGGACCCATGAGCTCCAAGTTGAGTAGTTGTTTCAATCTAATTGTGGAGGGTGCAGCTCAGCTGCCCATGTGAGGATCGAACTGGCAACCTTGGTGTGGTGAGCACTGTGCTCTGAGTTAACCAATGGCCCGCGAAGGTTTATCTGAATGCTGAAGACAACAGCAAGTCCTCACTTAACATGGTCAATAGGTTCTGCGACTGAGCGAAAAGTCACGTAACAAAACCAACGTTACCAAAGGCAAGGAGATACAAGCAAGAGTTAGGTTCCTGCAGCATGTCTTCAACGAAATGACACTGAAGGAAGAAACGCTGTGATTTGAGGGCCTGCTGTACCAGGAATGCCAGCTTTAAAAATGAAACTCAAGGGCTTCTAATTTCTCATATATCTGAGAGAAAACAGCTGACCATGTCTTGGTGAACACAAATGTCCTGGTCTGAACCAGGTAGTGTTTATTTTCCAACTCTGCTCTTCGTTTTTGAAGTTGTTTTAATTACTCTAGGTCCTCGGCACTTGCAGATACATTTCAGAATCAGCTTCTCAGTTTCTACAATATAGCCTGTTGGTGTTCTGATTGAGGTTTTGTTGAATCTGTACATCAACATGAGGAAAACTAACATCACAACAATATCGAATCTTCTAATCTACATGTCGTATGCTCCATTTAGGTAGGTCTCCTTTCAGCAACGTTTGGTAGTTTTTAGTGTATATATTTTGCACGTATTTAGGAAAATTTATTTATAAGTATTTCTTTTTTCTTTTTTTGTTTTTGAGGGCAATGTCACTGGCCCTCACATGTGGGACCCGAACCGGGGCCGCTGGCTTCCCAAGCCAGCGCCCAACCACCGCACCACCCGGCTGGCCCAAACCTAAATACTTTTATTATTTTATTATTTATTTATTTTTTTTAGCTGAGCCATCCTGCCACCTGTTGGCAGCTCAATGGCAACTCAGCTTGGGCTGGCATCGAACCACCATTGCTCAGAGTTCAGCTCCCACTCTTGAGCAAGCTCTTAACCAACTGAGCCACTTGGCCACCCCTTAAGTATTTTTTTTTTTTTTGAGGGCAGTGTCACTGGCCCTCACATGTGGGACCCAAACCGGGGCCGCTGGCGTCCCAAGCCAGCGCTTAACCACCACGCCACTCGGCCGGCCCAAGTATTTCATATTTTTGATGCTAACAAAATACAAAGCAATTTCCAATTGTTTGTTGCTAACACAGTTTGTATTTGGTCTTGTACCTGGTAAACTTACTTTTTAGTGCCCCCCACCTTTGGCAGATTTCATTAGAATTTCTACATAGACAATCAGGTCAACAGTGAACACTGCCAATCTTACTTCTTCCTTTCCAATCTGGATCATTTAATTTCCTTTTCTTGCCTTATTACGCTGGCTAGAATGGGTAGGAGGGAACGTCCTTGCCTTGTTCCTAATCTTAGAGAAAAGAATATAACGTTTCACTGTTAAGTATGATGTTAGCTGTAGGGTATTCATAAATGCCGTTGAGTGGAAAAACCTTCCTTGAATTCCTGTTTTTCTAAATTTTTAAAACATCAGGAATGGATGTTAGATTTTGTAAAATGCTTTTATGTTATCTATTGAAATGATCATGATTTTTCTTTTTAGTTTCATAATAGTTAAGTTCCACAGATTAATTTTCTAATGCTAAACTAACCCTGCATTCCTAAACAAATTCCAACTGGTCATGATATATTATTGTTTTTACATAACTTAACATAGATTTGATTAGCTCAAATGTTAAGAATTTTTGGGCCGGCCGAGTGGCGCACTGGTTAAGAGCGGGTTTTGGGATGCCAGTGGCCCCGGTTCGGATCCCACATATGAGTGTCAGTGACACTGCCCTCTACAGCTAACAACAGCTCCACCTGGAGCTGGGTTGCAAGCCCCGGAAATGGTGTAGGCTACAGCCCCTGCTGCAGTGGGCTGCCATAGGCTACAGTGAGTGGCCGGCAGCCAGCGTGAGCAGCCAGCAGCCAGTGTGAGCTGCCAAGAGCCGCTGTGAGCGACCATCCAAAGGCCGGTGACCGACCTGCCTCATCCAGGAAGAGCGCAATGAGGATACCAACATAGGTCACTGAAGCAATGTCCTCTGCAACTAGACTGAAGAACAAAAAGACAGCAACTTGTCTGTTCCCCTTCCCCGGTTCCCCAATGCTGTTCCCCTCCTCCAATTCCCCAATAAAATCTTTAAATAAAAAAACAAAAAAAGAATTTTTGCATCTATGTTCACGTGGGAGATTAGCCTGTACTTTTGTTTTCTTGTATTGTCTTTGTCTGGTTTTGGTATAGGATAATAATCGCATAATAAAATGAGTTGAGAAGTATTCCATCCTCTCAATCTTCTGTGAGAGTTTGTGTAAAGTTGCTATTATTTCTTCCTCAGATGTTTGGTAGAACACCCCAGTGAAGCCATCTGGGCATGTGGTTTTGTTTGTGGGAAGGTTTTTAATTAAAAATTGTATTGAGGGCCGGCCGAGTGGCGCGGTGGTTAAGCGCTGGCTTGGGAAGCCAGCGGCCCCAGTTCAGTCCCACATATGAGTGCCAGTGACACTGCCTTCAAAAAAAACAAAACAAAAACAATAAAAATTGTATTGAATAGATATAGAGCTAACCAGGTTTGAATCTCTTCTTGAGTGAGCTTTGGTGTTTTTCTGTCTTTCAAAGAATTTGTCCATTTCATATAAGTCGTCAAATTTATTAGCATAAAGGTGTTGCACTATTCCTTTATTATCCTTTCAAGATCAATAGAATCTAGAGTGATGCCTCCACTTTCTTTTTTTTTTTTTTGAGGGCAGTGTTGCTGGCCCTCATATGTGGGACCGAACCGGAGCCGCTGGCTTCCAAAGCCAGCGCTTAACCACTGCACCACTCGGCCGGCCTTTCCACTTTCTTTTTTCTTTATTATTTGTTAAAAGATTTTACTGGGGAATTGGGGGAGGGAAACAGCATTGGGGAATTGGAGGAGGGGACCGGCCAAGTTGTTGATCTTCAGTCTTCGTTGTGGAGGGCACCAGTTGCCATCTGGTTTCCCGTCAGCAGCTCGTGGCCTCTAAACTCAAGGCGCTGAATTCAATCTTTAGTTGTGGGTAGGCATAGCCACCATCGAACAGGCAGTCTTGCTGTTAGTCCAGCTGAGCCATCCTGCCACCTGTTGGCAGCTCAGCGGCAGCTCAGCTCAGTGCAGAGTTCACTGGCCCATGTGGGAATCAAACAGACAGCCCTGTTGCTCAGAGCTCGCGCTCTAAGCCAACTCTTCATCAACTGAGACACTCGGCTGGCCCTTGTCTTTTTTTTTTTTCTTAGCTGAGCCATCCTGCCGCCTGTTGGCAGCTCAACAGCAGCTCAGCTCGGGCTGGCATCAAACTGTTGTTGCTCAGAGCTCAGCTGGCACTCTTGAGCGAGCTCTTAACCAACTGAGCCACTCGGCCGGCCCTCCACTTCTTTTTTTTTTTTTTTTTGAGGGCAGTGTCACTGGCCCTCCTATGTGGGACCAGAACCGGGGCTGCTGGCTTTCCAAGCCAGTGCTTACCCACCGCACCACTCAGCCAGCCCAGCCACTATCTTTTTTGATGACGGTAATTCATGTTTTTTCACTAGTTGAGCTAATCAGTCTGGCCAGATGTTTGTCAACTATATTGATCTTGTTAAAAAAACAAACAAAAAAAGCTTTTGATTTCTGCTTTGATTCATTTCCACTCTGATCTGCATTATTTCCTTTCGTTGCATTCTTTTGGATTTAGTTTTTGTAGTTTAAGGTAGAAGTTGAATTCAGAGAATTGCAACCTTTTATTTATTTATTTTTTAAAGATTTTATTGGGGAATTGGGGGAAGGGACCAGCCAAGTTGTTGTTCTTCAATCTTCCTTGTGGATGGTGCCACTCGCCATCTGGCTTCCTGTTGGCAGCTTATTGCCTCTAAGCTCAAGGTGCTGTGTTCAGTCTTAGTTGCCAGTGGGCGTAGCCACCATCCCATGCGGGAGTGGAACCGGCAGGCTTGTTGTTAAGAGCGTGTGCCCTATCCACTGAGCAATCTGGGTGGCAGCTCAGCTCAAGTGCCGAATTCAGTCTTAGTTGCGGGCGGGCATAGCCCACCATTGAATAGGCAATCTTGTTGTTACACCAGCTGAGCCATCCTGCCACCTGTTGGCAGTTCAGAGACAGCTCAGCTCAGGTGCAGCATCACTGGCCCATGTGGGAATCAAACTGGCGGCCCTGTTGCTCAGAGCACGCGCTCTAAGCCAACTCTTAACCAACTGAGCCACTCGGCCAGCCCTGATTTGCAACCTTTTAAAATGTTCATCCAATCTAGGTATTAAGTGTTATCAAATTTCCCTCAGTACAGCTTTCTTGACATCCCACAAATTTTGATATGCTGTATTTTCATTTTCATCCGTTCAAAAACTTTCTAATTGCCCCCCCTTTTTAAAAAAGATTTTTATTGGGGAATTGGGGAAGGGGAACAGCGTTGGGGAATCGGGGAAGGGGAATAGACAAGTTGCTGTCTTTTTGTTCTTCAGTCTAGCTGCGGAGGACGTTGCCTCACTGGCCCGTGTTGGTATTGTCATTGCGTTCTTTCCGGATGAGGCAGATCCATCGCCGGCCTCTGGATGGTCGCTCACCACAGCTATTGGCAGCTCACACTGGCTGCCGGCCACTCACTGTAGCCTATGGCAGCCCACACCATCGCCGGGGCTTGCGCAGCCCAGCTCCAGGTGGAGCTGTTAGCTGTAGAGGGCAGTGTCACTGGCCCTTATATGTGGAATCTGAACCGGGGTCTCTGGCATCACAAAACCAGCTCTTAACCAATGTGCCACTCGGCTGGCCCTCTAATTGCCCTTTTGATTTCTCCTTTGACTCATGGATTATAAAGCGGTGTGATTTTTACTTTCCCAATACCTGATTTTCCAGATATTTTTATTGGTTTCTAATGTAATTCTGCGTTTGTTAGAATACCTGTGGCACAGAAAAATGGTCTATCTTGGTAACTGTCTCACAATCACTGGAGAAAGCATGCTGTTGGGTGGAGGGTTCTATAAACGTTGATCAGGTTGGGCTAGCTGACAGTGCCAATGCTCATCTCCTGTCCGCCTGCTCTATCAGTCACTGAGAAAGGGGTCTTGGGAGCTGTGTCATTGTGGGTTTGTCCATTTCTCTTTGCGGTTCTATCCGTTGTTTCATGTTTTATAACTCTGGTATTAGATACATACAATTTCTGGTGTGTTCTTGATAAATCAACTTGTTTATCATTATGAAATATCTTTACCTGGTGCTTTTCCTTGCTGTGAAATCAGAACGTTTAGTGTTACTCTAGCAACTCCAGCTTTCCCTTTGTGTTAGAATTGTGTATCTTTTGCCTTCTTTTTACTTTTAACCTGTTTGTGTCTTTCTATTTAAGGTAGGTTTACTGTAGCCAGCACGTATTTTTTATGAAGCACTGCTTCTTTATGCAACCTGACAATCTCTGCCTTTTAATTGGGGTGTTTAAACCACTTAGAATTATGATTGTTGACATGACTAAGTTGAAATCCACCATTTTGCTACTTGTTTTCAGTTTGTCCCATCTGTTCTTTGTTCCCCCTTCCATCTTTTCCTGCCTTTTTTTGGAGAAACTATTTTATGCGATTCAATTTTATCTCTACTGTTGTCAGTTATATGTAATCATTGTTTTGCTATTTTAGTAGATGCTTTTGGGTGTGTAGTGTCCAAATTTAATTTATCATAGTATGCCTTCAAATGAAATTCTACCACTTCACCTATATGAGTCTGCCCTTTCTCCTCTCTGGGCCTTTGTGACTTTCGTCATATTTTATTCTAAGTACGTTGTAACACCCTCCACTCTGCTACATTGTTATTACTGCTAAATACTAATTTCCTTTTAAGATTTTTATTGGGGGGCCAGCCAGGTGGCGCGTTGGTTAAGAGCTGGCTTGGGACGCCAGCTCTGAGTAGCAGGGCCCCGGTTTGGATCCCACATATGAGGGCCAGTGACACTGCCCTCTACAGCTAAGATGGTGAACAACAGCTCCACCTGGAGTTGGGCTGCCATGAGTCGGCGGCGACAGTGTGGGCTACAGCTTCTGCTGCATTGGGCTGCCATGAGCTACCATGAGTGGCTGACAGCCAGTGTGAGTGGCTGGCAGCCGGGGTGAGCTGCCATGAGCGGCCGTCCAATGGCCGGCGAGCGACTGCCTCACCTGGAAAGAGCACAATGATCAGAATACCAACATGGGCCAGTGAAGCGACATCCTCCACAAGTACACTGAAGAAAAAAAGGACCGCAACTTGTCTGTTCCCCTTCCCCGATTCCCCAAAGCTGTTCCCCTCCCCCAATTTCCCAATGAAATCTTTAAAACAAAAAGATTTTATTAGGGGATCGGGGAAGGGGAACAGACAAGTTGCGGTCCTTTTTTGTTCTTCAGTCTACTTGTGGAGGACGTCGCTTCACTGGCCCATGTTGGTATTCTGATCATTGTGCTCTTTCCAGGTGAGGCAGTCGCTCACCGGCCATTGGACGGCTGCTCACAGTGGTTCACCACAGCTCACAAAAGTGCATGCCAGCTGCCGGCCAGCCCCACTATAGCCTACGCCACTACCAGTGAATCACAGGAGCCCAGCTCCAGGTGGAGCTGTTGTTCACCATCTTAGCTGTAGAGGGCGCAGCGTCAGTGGACGTCATGTGGGATCCCAACCTAACCCTAACCCTGGTGCTCCCAAGCCAGCTCTTAACCAACACGCCACTCAGCTGACCCACCGAATACAATTATAATGACTATGTTAAGGATCTTGTCTGCTCAACCTATGATCTGAGAGGTTTTTTTTTGGGGGGGGGACTTGGGGGAGGGGAACAGTGTTGGGGAATCAGGGAAGGGAAACAGACAAGTTGCTGTCTTTTTGTTCTTCAGTCTAGTTGTGGAGGACGCTGCTTCACTGGCCCATGTTGGCATCGCCATTGCGCTCTTCCCGGATGAGGCAGATCGGTCACCGGCCTCTGGATGGTCGCTCATCGTGGCTATTGGCTGCTCAGGCTGGCTGCCGGCCACTCACTGTAGCCTATGGCAGCCCACTGCAGCAGGGGCTGCAGCCTGCACCATCGCCGGGGCTCGCACAGCCCAGCTCCAGGTGGAGCTGTTGTTAGCTGTAGAGGGCAGTGTCACTGGCCCTTATATGTAGGATCCGAACCGGGGGCGCTAGCATCCCAAAACCAGCTCTTAACCAATGCGCCACTCGGCCGGTCCCGATCTGAGACAGCTTTGATTGACTTTTCATTGCACTATGGGTTGTATTTTCTGTTTCTTTTCATGTCTGGTAATTTTTTACTGGATGCCAGCCAGACAGTAAATTTTACCCTTTGGAAGCTGTGTTTTTTTGTGTTCCTAGAAATATTCCTGGGCTGTGTTCTGGGACAGTTACTTGGAAACAGTGTAAAACTTTTGGTTAGGGCACCAGGGGAACATTTATTCTGGGCTAATTGTTCTCCAATGCCCTTTGAGTTCTGTAGGTTTTCAGGCTGCCTGATGACAAGGCCCCATCCAGGGCACTGGGAGAGCTCTGAGTACTGTTCCCTCTAATCATTCTGGGTGATTCTATCCCTGGCCTCTGGTAGTCTTCTCATAGCCCCACGCTGACCGACACTGCTGAAAGCTAAGGGAGATCCTCTGTACATCTCCAAATTCTGTTTGCAGCTCTCCGCTGTCTGGTACATTCCCATTAAACTCTAACTACCTTGGTCACCATGGACTCTGATCTCCAACTCCTGGACTCAGGGAGTCTGCCAGGCTCCGCCTCCTTACAACACAACATGGAAACTCCCTAATGCAGAAATCTGGGGAAATCATCGGCCTCATCTTGCTTGATTCTCGTCTCACAGGCATCACTGTACTTCGCCACCTCATACCCAAAGTTTAGAAAGCCAAGGTTTCACATATTTTGTCCAACTTTTTATTAGTTCTGGGTGGGATGGCAAATCTCGTCCCTGTTACTTCATCTTCTGCATAGGTGGAGGTCCAAGTAGTTCTTTTTTTTTTTTTTTTTTTTTTTTTGAGGGCAGTGTCACTGGCCCTGACATGTGGGACCCGAACCGGGGCCGCTGGCTTCCCAAGCCAGCGCCCAACCACCACACCACTCAGCCGGCCCGGTCCAAGTACTTCTGTTTAGTATTGTTAGTTACTCAAGTAAACCATTATACCTGTGATATTTCATTTGTCTCCCCCACCAGAGGGTAAGCTCTGTGAGGGCAGAGATGATGTTTGTTTTGTTAGCCACTACATCCTTGACACAGACTAAACAACATTACTGAAAAAAACCCACTCCTATTCCCCAGGAATTTATTTTGGTATACTGTATAGCTAAGGATTTAAAGTGCTTGTTCAGTGATTCAGGGGAGGGAGGACGATTGAATGGGTGAGCACAAGGGACATTTTGGGGTGGCAAAGATATTCAGTATGATACTGCCATTGTGGACCTACACAGATGGCCGCCATGTGTGTACGTAGGTAGACACTCACACACAAGTTTGCTGAGAAGGCCTAGAATGGCAGCCCACAGTAACGAACACACCCAGGGCCCAGGTCTCAGCTCTAACACCATTCTGCAATAGAAGGAACAAGGAATCCCTGGACAGACAGCTAAAATGACTGGGGCAGGAAACCACAAGCTGTAAAGAAGAACTAAAACAAAAACAAAGCCCCACAAGCTGGGATCTGTCAAAGGGACAATGAAGCCAACTGAAAGAGCTCCCAATGACCAAAGCTGGAGCAATTTGAGAAAAAGAAAAGGTATAATGGATTGTAAGCTAAAGTATAAAGTAAATACCCAAAAGTCCACACTGATATAAATGACTAAATAAACAAAGTGGGGGAACACACCTCCGCCCTGCAAAAAAACAACCTGTGTAGATACTGCGCCCTCTGGAGAGGGCATGACTCTGCCGTGGCCTTCCTTCCCAAGCTGCCGAGTGGAACGCCTGGCACACACACCTCAGCCAGGCAGCATGCCCATCCCAAGGCCTGGCTCAAGATGAGTTCCTGGACAGCAGTGTGCTGCCTCTGCTCTGCTGCCTCCCAGGCAGTGAAAAGGCAGGCTGCAATTGTACAAAAAGGGTCTGGTTCATTTACCAGGTCCTATCCTGGCTCTGGTCACTCTGCATCCAATTTTTCCAGAAACATGAGCCCTCTCAACGTGCAGTCTCCCCACTTGCATTTATACCCTCTCACAGCCCAACGCCACCTGTTCTCCAATCCCAGCACTTGCTGCTGTGGCCGCCAGGTCTCAGTCTCCCGCTCTGTTCTGCTCTGTTCTGTCTGCTTCCCTTTGCGCAGCATGTTTTTCCCAAGCATCCTGGCCTCTGGTGACCACTTCTTTTTCAGCAGAATCCATCCTGTTACTTGCTGTTGCTAATTGAGCTCACATTCATAGTTTTTTTTGTCTTTAATTTTCTCTCTCAGTTCTGCCAGCTCACCCTCTCTCCTTCTGCTATCTTTGAGTCTTTTCTATTTAAGTATGTTGAATTTGTATCTCCTGGTATACAGATAAGGTTCTATCTAAAATTGCCTTCTGTTTCCTGGTTAATTCTTCCTCTACATGTCTTCTTCACCAGAGGTTTCATTGTAGTCACTGCCCTTTTTCTTCTCTTTCTCTACATCAGGGTCCCATGTTGGCTCCTGATTATGGCTCATCTTTAAATAAGGAAAGGAACAGGAGTCAGGGCAGACTGAAATCATGTGTGTCATTCCAGAATGCTCTATTGCCCAATTTTCTTACCGGCTCTGCTCTGAAAATGAGTTGCTGCGATTAGCACATTTTTGGGTTTCAAGTGACAGAAACCCAACTCAAACTGAAGACAGAGACCTGCACTGTCACCTAATAGGGCTGTCTGGGTTGAGAGCCTGCAAACTCAGGGCTCCCAGGAAGACTCGCAGCCTGTACTCTCAGCCGGCTCTCTGTGCCACGCAGTCCCTTCCCTGCTGCTCCAGCTAGAGGGTCCCTGAAGGTGTCTGAAGGACCACTGGGGCTGCAGTCATGGCTGCACAGGAGGGGACATGGGCTCCGTCGGGCACACAGAAGGCCCTCCTGCAGCAACAGATCTTCTGGGTGACCATCTGCCTGCAAGGTCGTCCCTCAAAGCCGTGTCCCCGGAGAGCAGAGACCCCTCTTCTGGGCCCCCAGTCAGCCGTGCACAAGACCCAAGGACCTGGCAGAGGTGGGCAGCTCCACGGCAAGTTGCAGTTTCCCTTGTCTTCTTGCCCATTTCCCCGACTGAGGGTCTGGATCTTGTAGAAAAAATGCAGGTGGAACACCTGAGCACGCTTTCAGCTCACCTCCCTCACCAGACACCCACCCATGGCCAGTTTCTGCCAAGGCCCACCCTAACCACAGACCCCGTCTTGTCAAGTCGATACAGTCATCGGTGTCCCTAAAAGTCCTCTTTGTTCATTGCAAACTCAGCCCTGCTCAAGGCGCCGGCTTTCACCCCTCCTCCCCGGCTGGCTGACATCCTCCTCTGGCTTAAGTCCTGTTCCCTATTTTTCATTCTTTCTGTTCATTTCAGTGAGTTTCAGGGAGGGAAACAGAATAAACAAGACTTGACTCAGCCATCATTTCCAGAAGGCCTAAGTTTCATCCTCAATGCTGTTTTAATAAGTTTTCCAAGTTCTAAACAATGAGTGCATCTCAGTTTCACATCTGAAGGCTTGGCTCTGAGCAGGAGGCACAATGCCCCATTCTCTGGCTGGGCGACCAGGACGGGCTGGCATTTCCGCATCTGCGCCTCTGCAGCAGCTGTTCCCATCAGCTCCCCTCCTCCAAAGGACGCCATCCTTATGGTTAGAACTGTGACCCGGCCGGTCAGCAAGCCACAGCATCCACTCACAGGTCAGGACCAGCTTTCCAAACCTTTCCCCGAAAGGTGTCACACCCCAGCCCACGAGAAATGACACGTGTTTGGAGCCACATCATGCAACGCAGAGGGAATCCGATGGTGGTGCTGCCGCTCAGGACGGCACGAGGCTTCTGCATGGCTGCCCGAGGTCACAAGACAGGCAATCAGAACACACAGATGCCCTGGGCTCACACGGCCACCTCGAGCAAAGCCATGCCCATTCTCCTTGCCTTCCTGGGCGTGTCTCACCAACAAAACAGCACCAGGGGCCCCTGTGGGACGGTTGAGGGAGGACAATATGTGTATCTGTTCACATGCCCATGGTCGGAATAGAGAAGCTGGCCGGTGACCAGGAACAACCCGATACCAGGGTTCTGGCTTGTTCCCAAAACCCTCCACGAGCACGGCACTGCCCCATTGGGCTCGGAGGAAAATGAGGAAAGCCATGACAAGGCTTTGTGATGGAGGGGCAGCAGCTCTTGGTCCTGCAGGACTGCAGACTCAGAGACACCCCATCACCCTTCTCGTGCCCGCAGGGTCAGAGGGCGCGGTGAGTCCCCTGGATGGATGGTGGAGACACTACCCAGGTGCCCCAGCCCCAACGGGCGTCTGGGAGCAGCGCACTGGCCTCAGGCACCAGGACGGGGGGAGACCTGGGTGAAAGAAGGGAGGGGAGCCAGTAGCACTGTGCGGCAGAAGACGCTTTTCTTAACATTCCAATTCCATCGTGACTATTTAAAAATACGCTGAAGGGCCGGCCGAGTGGCGCATTGGTTAGGATCTGGCTTGGCACACCAGCTGTGAGCAGCGGGCCCCGGTTCGGATCCCACATATGAGGGCCAGTGACGCTGCGCCCTCTACAGCTAAGATGGTGAACAACAGCTCCACCTGGTTGCCTCTATAACTAAGATGGCCGGCGATGGTGTGGACTGCAGCCCCTGCTGCAGTAGGGCTGCCATAGGCTACAGTGAGTGTCCGACAGCCAGCATGAGCTGCCAAGAGCCGCCATGACCAGCCGTCAAGAGGCCGGCGACTAATCTGCCTCAACCGGGAAGAGTGCAATGATACCAACATGGGCCAGTGAAGCGACATCCTCCACAACTAGACTGAACAAAAGGACAGCAACTCATCTGTTCCCCTTCCCCGATTCCCCAACGTTGTTCCCCTCCCCCAATTCCCCAATAAAATGTTTTTTAAAAAGTAATAAAATAGGGCCGGCCGAGTGGCTCAGTTGGTTAAGAGCTCGCTCAAAGTGCGAGCTGAGCTCTGAGCAACAGCTGTTCGAGGCCAGCCCAAGCTGAGTTGCCGTTGAGCCACCAACAGGTGGCAGGATGGCTCAGCTAAAAAAAAATAATAAAAAAAAAAAAATAAAATAAAAAGTAATAAAATAAAAATACACTGAATTAGGATAGGCGCTCCACACACTCCTGCACCCCCAGAGCCTAAACCTTTCTTCAGCGAATCAGCAAAACACTAAAGCTAACAAATGGACTGACCTCTCAACAGAAATCTCCTTTCAGATGAAAAAAAATGGCTTAAGGGTGTGACAAGCAGAGGAACATAAGAAATACTCAGGCCAAGTGTGTAAGGGTTCCTCTCACCTGTCACTGCTCTCAGGCCAGGGCCAGTGGCACTGACATCACAAAGGAATAACACAGGAGGCCGTGCTCGCCTCAGGCGACAGCAGTGAAAAGGAAAGGCACCCAGGAGGCAATGGAGGGTGGTGAAGAAAATGAAACTCCTCAATTACATGGGAAAACTGGAAATCCAGAGAAGGGCCATGAGGAGCTGCCCTGAGCCACCAGCCCCACAGGTACACACCGCATCTGATTTCGAGGTCTGAAGTGAGCTCTACTTTGGACCGTGGGGTTTGAGCCATTTTTCTCATGCACAGGCCATCTCTCTCACCCTGCCTCTTGACTGTTTTCTTCCTATTTGACTGTTCCCTTTGACTGTTTTTTTTTTTGAGGGTAGTGTCACTGGCCCTCATATGTGGGACCCGAACCGAGGCGGCTGGCTTCCCAAGCCAGCGCTTAACCACCGCGCCACTCGGCCGGCCCCGCATTTATTTTTAAAATTGCATTTCTGATAAAATAGTATGTTTTAATTTCTGTAAGTGGTTACTGCATCTTTGCTCAGAAAGTCCTCCAAGTTGTGCTTCTCCAGTTCTCATCTGTTTCTCATCACTTCTCCCTTGCCCGTGCGTGGAGGGCGCTGCCAGCCTCCGGTGGGGCCATGGGCCTAGAAGACCATGTACTTTACAACTTCCCACTGTGGACTTGCCGCCTGTTTCATGAGTTATTTAATGGGAGGCTGGGAAAGGGAGCTCGTGGCTGATGCCCCCCAGAATATTCCATGCAGGCCCCTCACTTGAAGAAGGATCATGACCTTGAAAGTCACCCCAGCTAAGGCCCCTCGGATGACACAGTGGAGCAGCTCTGACCTTTCCGGACCTGAGGGCTCCCTGCCTCTCGGGGACCCAGGCCTCTGGGTGACATGCTCCCCTGTGGGGAGGAGGCTGACTCCAGAACTGGCGTCTGTGTGAAGAAATGGAGCTCGGCGCTCACTGAGGGTGCCTGGGACACCCCTCTGGCACTGGCCGGTTGCGTTCCCCTGAGGTCAGTGCCGCCCCAGCCCCCACGGCTGTCTGCCTTTCCTCCTGCAGCTCCTGCGACTTCGAGAGCGCCTGGCACGCGTGCAAAGTGCAGGCGAAAACTTCACCTGAAGTGACCAGGGCTGCCCTCTGCTGAGCGCCTACCACTCTCCCAGCAGCGGTGCACACCTGCGCCTCCCTGCGGGCCCTCAGTGCCTGCGGCCGGCCTTCCCCTCACGGCAGGCGTCACCCCTCAGGTGAGCAGAGAACGACCAAGAGGGCCAAGGGTCAGGCGCCCAGCCCCTGGCGGGCGAGGGGCACAGCAAGAGCAGGACGGGACGCCGCACCTATTCCCCATGTTACGGGGGGCCCTGAACGGGGGGCCATCCAGTCCTCCCACCGTCCCCCCACCCCCAACTGTGGGCAAGTTCCAGTCATGAGTGGGCGAGGTGGCTCCTGATTCCAAGTTCCCACGCGGGTTCTGGAACAGAAGACGCTCTGTGCTGGCTCTTGACAGGGTCTGTTGGCAGAACCAGCCCAGGGAGCTGCAATCTGCTCCTGGGCCTGGCACCACTCCTCACATGCTCCCGCGGGCTGGCGGCTCGGGCCGTGAGTGGGAGCAAGGGCAGCAGGACTGACGGGGCCCGCGGGCTGCTCTCAGGCTCTTGGGGGACATGCTCCAGCACCCTGGCCGGGCCCTAACCCTCCAGGGAGCAACTTCCAGACCTGTGACCTGGATGGAGGACAGGGGAGAGGCCGCAGCAACGACTCCCCACAGCCCACGGAGAGCAACTGGAACACCACACGGCACCCCGTCCAGGACAGGTCTCACCCAAGTCTGAACTGGAGTTCTGAAGCTCCTGCTGATCGCACAGGGCCCATAAGAGCCACAGAGACTGGGGTCCCATCTATCTGAGCTTCTATTGCTTCCCCTCCTCTCCAGTACCCCCCTCCTGAGGCCCTCCAAGTGTGGGAGTGGCCCCCCTCACCTGCACCCCTCCCAGGATGGGCACAGTTCCGGGGCAGCATAGCCCAGCCCTGCTTGCTGGAAGCACCAGCATGGGGTGGGGGCCTGAAACTGTTGGGCCACTCTGCCCCCACTGGGGAGAGGCTTCTCGAAAAGACACAAGGAAACAGGAATAAAACATGGGGCGAAGCAGACACACCAGCTGGCACTTGGATCCAGCCACCCCTGAAGCCAGCTCCCTCATCAAAGAGCCATGAGAGGGGACAATGGGTCCCTGATCACCGAAGCTGGGCTGCGGCCGGTGATCCACAGAGCCCTCTGGGGGCTACTCAGCCCCCACATCTGCTGCGGCAAGAGGAAGAGGGGAGAAGGGAAGAGGAGATGAGGGGAAGGGAGGGGAGAGGAGATAGAGGGAAGGGGAGATGGAGGAGGGGAGGGAGGGGAGGGCAGATGGAGGGCAGGGGAGAGGAGATAGAGGGAAGGGGAGATGGAGGGGAGGGGAGGGAAGGCGAGGGGAGATGGAGGGCAGGGGAAGGGAGGGAGGGAAGGGGAGATGGAGGGGAGGAGGGAGGAGGGGAGATGGAGGGCAGGGGAGAGGAGATAGAGGGAAGGGGAGATGGAGGGGAGGGAGGGAGGGAGGGGAGTTGGAGGGCAGGGGAGAGGAGATAGAGGGAAGGGGAGATGGAGGGGAGGGGAGGGAGGGGAGGGCAGATGGAGGGCAGGGGAGAGGAGATAGAGGGAAGGGGAGATGGAGGGGAGGGGAGGGAGGGGAGGGGAGATGGAGGGCAGGGGAGAGGAGATAGAGGGAAGGGGAGATGGAGGGGAGGGGAGGGAAGGCGAGGGGAGATGGAGGGCAGGGGAGAGGAGATAGAGGGAAGGGGAGATGGAGGGGAGGGGAAAGGAGGGGAGGGAAGAGAAGGGAGGGGGAAAGGGATCTCCAACAGCTCTGGTTCGCAGAAGGTTGACCAGAGTCTTGAGCAATAGGCAGGACACAAAGAGGGAGACCGATGCCTAAAAAGCAGACCCTGACCACTGCTGTGTCCTGAGGGGTCATGCAGGCCTGGGATGCCATGTCCTGAGAGGTCACTGGTGGCTGCCTTGGCTCCTGTCCAGTTTATGTCACACAGGCCTCAAGGTGGATGGTGTCCGGGGCAGCCCCTCACACTTCAATTGTCTATATAAACATTCAGAGAGAAATGTGGGAGATGAAGGAAGAACTGGGGTCGAATGGTGGGGAATGGGCACCAAACACAGAGAGCTGGTACACGCTGGCAGGAAACTGCTATGTCCAGGGAGAGATGCTCCACCACAAAGAAGGCCACTGAATGCTGGACTCAGGCACGAAGAGCAAAAGCCATCATGGTAATGATCTTAAACCTCTCTCTGGATAACAGGTAACTGACAGGATAAGGGGATGACCTGCTGGGCCAATCTTCCGGGTGCATGCCAACTGCCAACTCTGTCCCAAGGCTCGCTGTGGCACCAGCCCCACCATGGAGCACAGACCCCATTCCAGCACTCACTCACTGTGGCGCCAGCCCCACCATAGCACGCGGAACCCAGCGCTGCACCCTGGCAGTCCTCCCAGCGATTCCAGTGGGAGGTGTGCCTCCAGACGGCCCATGCACCCTCCCTTGCAGCCAGGAGCCCTCCCAACAGGTGCTGGTGGGAGTCTGTGCATTCGGAGACGGCATGTCATTAGCGGCGGTGGGGGCTGCAGCGCCCTGTGTAATGGAATTTCCCCGTTCTCCGCACCCCAGGTTGGCCCGGTGAGGCACACAGGTGACAGCCCCGGTGGCAGGCACAGGCAGAACCAGAGGCAACAGGGCCAGTGTGGGAAGGATGGAGGAACACAGCAAAAGACGCCTCCAAGGGTGGGGCTGGACCAGCCCTCGGGAGGGGACGCTGCCACAAGGCATTACTCTGCACATGCAACAGCCAGTCAGCGGCAGGGCCCATCTGTGGTTCCAGAAGAGGGCCCCGTGCTGGACACGTTTGGAAGAAATCAGCTTTTCACAGGCACGAGTGGAGGGGCAGCGAGCCAGGGTGAGATGACTGAGGAGGGCTGAGGAGGAGTGGGGCAGAGCTGATGGCCTGGGCACAGGCAGGGGGTGCCAGGCTCTGCAGCCAGCAGGCGGCCAGCAGGGTGGCAGCCAGAAGAGGTCAAGAGTCTAAGAGTCTTGCTGAAACAGCTCAGCAGGTCTGCACTGACCAGCACAGCTGGTACAGGAGGTAGGCGTGGGGCCAGGGCCTGATTTTAGCTGAAAACTCCAAGACACTGCTACTGAGAGGCGTGGGCTGGAGCTGACAGCCTACAGCTTGTGGCGGGTGATGGAGAGGGGCCCCGAAACGACTCTGCCAAGCTTTCCCCATGCTTGCAGGGACCCCTCTGCACACCAGTCCTCTGAGGTCCCGCTCCAGCAGCCCGTCTGTGTTGAATACAGTCTAGGAAACAAGGAGACTCAGTGAGAGCTGTGGTCCCATGCCCTGGACAGCCCAGATGCCCAGAGCCCGCAGGCGGCCATCCAGCAGGGAAGAGTGAGCTCAGGCAGCACAACCAACAAGTGCCTGGCTCAGACCAGGGGGCAGCAGCTGAGAAAAGGCCCTCCAGACAAGCCTGTCCCGACAGAGGTGCCCGTGGGCGGGAGAGCCTTCCCCGGCTCGCATTCCCCCCTGTTTCCTGTAAGAGCGGTGGTGGGAGGTAAATTCTGAGCCGCCTGTATCCCACTTGACAGTTGCCAGGGTATCTGGCTGGGTTAGAGTTCATTTTGTCAGAGTCTGGGGAGCGCTTCCAGGCTCTGCCGTTCCTGGGTGGCGGCTGACAAGCCACCTGCTGGGGCCCTTCCCTTCCCTGCATCCGGGGGGCTGCTCTGCAGGCAGCAGCCCCCCAGCCCCCCTTGCTCCAAGGCTGACCCTCCCAGACCAGCCCCTGACGCTCTGTTTACTCCTGATTTTTCACCTCTTTCTCCTGTGCTGCTTCTGGACATTGCATCTACCTCAGTTACCTGCTACCCTACGACTGTGCCACTCATGCTCAGGTCCTCACGCTGTGCTCTGTCCCTCTCTTCACAGAACCCTGCCTGCCTCACGGCCATCAGTCTTCTACCTGATACTCCTCCCCACACAGCCCCCACCTCCTGAGAGCTGGTCTTTGTCCTTAGAAGCTTAGCTCCAAATCTGACATAAAAAGGACTGGACCAGGGCCGGCCGAGTGGCGCGGTGGTTAAGCGCTGGCTTAGGGAGCCAGCGGCCCCGGTTCGGATCCCACATAGGAGGGCCATTGACACTGCCCTCAAAAAAAAAAAAAAAGGACTGGACCAAAACAGTCCACAGACAAGCAGGACAGCAGCATCTGAGACCAGCCCAGGATGCTCGTTTCATCACCCTCCACACCAAGCCACCGAGCATCATCGATCCGACACCTCTGTTGACCACTCACCTGACGTGTCTGTGCGGTCAGCCCTTGCACAGCTGGTGCAGTGGGTGGCGTATGGCCAGCTCCCTGCCCTGGTCCAGCCTCCCACCCCACTCTCCATCCCATCCCCTTGTCTAAATAGGGTACCCTAGGTTTGCTCTCACAACCCCATGACCATCCTTCAGGGGATGCACAACAGTTGTCAACTACACCGGACTCTGAGATTCGGAAGCAGGGGCCCCACCCCTACATCACAAGCCCCTGCACCACCGCCTAGCACTCCGGGGAATGGATGAATGGGCGAGGCACGGCTACCCAATCCCACTCCAGCAATGCTGCCAGCAGCGCCCCCTCCCACAGGACACCCTGACCACCACACGTCTCACACCTGGATGGATGCGTGCAGTGTCAGCAAGCGTTGCGGGCCACCAAGCTTCTCTGAACGCCCATCGGGGCCCTCCACATGCCAAATGCATGCCAACTCCAGGCTAAATTCCCGCAGCTGGCACTCTTTGAGGACTCCACAGTTAGTAGGAAGTGAGGCCTGTGTCGTATGTCTCATCCTCCGCGGGGGCCATCACACTGGATTCAGAGGGACACTGATGGAACCCCTGTCTCACAGATTTCCCAGGCAATTGTGCAGTGTTGCCAACAGGCAGCCAGTCCAGACACTTTCAGTTCCCACATATGAGGGCCAGTGACACTGCCCTCAAAAAATAAAATAGCGCCAGCTGAGTGGCGCGGTGGTTAAGCGCTGGCTTTGGAGGCCAGCGGCCCCGGTTCGGGTCCCACCGATGAGGGCCAGTGACACTGCCCTCACAAAAAACAAACAAATGAAAAAAAAACCAATAAAATAAAATAAAAAGAGAATGGATCAAGTATGGATGGTATATTCCTGTGAGTCCCTCTGGAAAGGAAGTGGGAGCTAAGAAACTTGCAGAACCGCTCACTGGGCTAACCTGCACCCTGACCGCAGCAGGCAGGACCCCAGAAGGCGGTGCGCCCCTTCAGGAGGCAGTCCATGAGCTCTCAGCTTGGCACATGCCCCACTCACCTCTGCCTCACTGGGCCCCCTCCCACCTGAGGCGCACTGTCCCTTTGCCTGGTGAACACTGGAAGGTGTGATCAGGGATACCCTCCTTTCTAGATGAGATGCCCCTCCTCCAGAAAGCCTACCTCAACTCCACAACCCCCAACCTAGGCTAGCAGCTACTCTGGCGATCTCCCCAAGGCCCATGCACGCCTCCACCGCTGCTGTCCCCGGGGGTCACACAACCCATCCCCGTGTCTCCACCAGGAGTCTGGTCTGTCTCAGATATTGGGAAAGCCAGGCCGGTGGCTGGCATACAGCAGGTGAAGCAGGATGAACAAGGGTGGGCCTGGCAGACACAGACCCAAACATCAATCCTGCCAAAGCAATGGAGAAGGGCCATGCTCTATGCTGAGTGGCACCATCCTGGGCCCCAGCAGCCTTGGCAGGAAGGCCGCACTGTCCCTGGACAGCTGTGTGTGGTTTCCGCATGTTCCTGTGCATGAGGGTCTCCAGGACCCAGAGCGTTACCCCCTCCCAGCCTTTAGGGAAAGCAGGCTACTTCTAGGGCTTCTCAGGGTCGGAAGAAATAAGAATCTGACTAGCACGACTGAAGTATGACTCTAAAACAAAAGCCGACACTGCAACCCAACAGAAAAACAGAATCTCGAGTCAGGAGCTGCTTCCCCTTCCTAGTGGCACAGCGGTCTGATGCACAGCAAATGTGGAACCTGCGTGTGGGGACGGACAGTGTGCGCAACCCATCACCGCCCTGACTGCCAGGAAATCCCAGGAAATGGGTGAAGAGACCAGAGCAGAAGACCACAGTGTTGTAGGGACAGTGTTACTGCAAAGCTAACCACGAAGGAAGCATCAGTCACTCTGATTAGTGCAGGGGCCTCTCGGGGCTCCAAGATAGGAGCAAGAGGAGCAGTGGAGGCAGAGGGGCAGGGCCAGCAAGGACAGCAGGCTGGGAGCTGGGCCGGACAAGAGGCTGTCCCACCTCAGTCCCAGCACCTGCAGCCAGTGAAGGCTCCCGGCAGAGATGACAGTTTGCTCACCCATCAATTCTGTTCACACCACAGCTGTCTACACTCGGAGTTTGTGTTGTCTTGGACCAGTCTGTAGGAAGACAGAAAACGTGCTCTGCTGTCGCTCCTCAGTGTTAAAATTAAGTCTTTAAAACTTTAGACACCGGCCAGCCAAGTGGCTCAGTTGGTTAAGAGTTGGCTTAGAGCGTGTGCTCTGAGCAACAGGGCCGCCGGTTTGATTCCCACATGGGCCAGTGATGCTGCGGCTGAGCTAAGCTGTCACTGAGCTGTCAACAGGTGGCAGGATGGCTTAGCTGGTGTAACAACAAGATTGCCTGTTCAATGGTGGACTACGCAACTAAGACTGAACTCAGCATCTCGAGCTGAGCTGCCACCCGGATGCCTCAGAGGATAGAGTCGTGCGCTCTTAACAACAAGGCTGCTGGTTGGACTCCCACAAGGGATGGTGGCTACGCCCATCAGCAACTAAGACTGAACACAGCACCTTGAGCTTAGAGGCCATGAGCTGCCGAAGGGAAGCCAGATGGTGACTGGCACCCTCCACAATGAAGACTGAAGAACAGCTACTTGTCTGTTCCCCTCCCCCAATTCCCCAAAAAAATCTTTAAAAAAAAAAATCTTTAGACATGTAGAACGCTAATTTCCAGGATCCTGTGAAATCCAGTCACACTTCACCCTCACAACAGCCCTGGACGCAGTGTGACACAGCAGCGGAGGCCCAGTGCCCAGGGGTCATCTGCAACCATTGCACTAGCCGTGGGCTGAGTCAGATTCTAAATCCAGGGTCCCGCACAGGACCACGGTCATGGCAGCCACACCAGCAGCTCAGGAACTGGGCAGAGGTGCCTCGCCTTGTCCCGGCTGCCCACTGGACTTCTCACCACCACCCAGGACTGTGTCTGCACCAAGGCCCTCCGTGGGCCCCCACTCTGGAATGCTCCCTTCTAACAAATCCCAGTCACTCTTGTTTTTTAACTGCTTTACTGAGACACAAGCCACTCATGCAAAGCAAACAATTTTAGCATATTTAGTATTTGCACAACCTTCTCCACTGTCAACTGTAGGACATTTTCATTATCCAAAAAGAAACCCCACACCCACTAGATGTCCTCCCCCGGCCCCAAGCAACCACTGATCTACTTTCCGTCTCTATGGAATTGCCTGTTCTGGACACTTCACACAAACGAAGTCATACAGTATTTCGGCTTTTCTGTCTGGCTTCTCACTCAGAAGGTTTCAAGGGACATCCACGTGGTAGCATTTCAGCACCTCACTTCTTCTGAGCAAATGACATCCCGCTGTACAGACAGGCCAGTTTGTTTCTTCAGACATTTGTTCACAGACATTTGGGTTGTTTCCACTTTTTGGCTGCTGTGGACATCTGTGTACTTGTTTTTATTTGGACGTGTTTTCCTAGTCATTCTTTCCCATAAGAAGATGCGAAAGGCGAGCCTACTCCAATTGGGAAACTCATTTAATCTCACCATACCATTATTATTTTAAATACAAGTAGGTAGGTAATCGGAACACGTGAGTATTCAAAGGAAGGAAGCGTGAGCTTAAAGACATTAAGAAACAAGAGCAAAAGGTGATCGAACAATAAACAGTGTTTAAAGAAACAGGTGCCGTCTCCAGGCATGGGTCCTACAGGCACGTTCACACATTTGCAAACACACTGGACCTGCAGCCTTACTGTAACTGCACAAAACACGTCTTCACCAGCAGGGGCTGCTTAGATAAATTTAGCACTTTCACATAGCCCAAGACGACGCAGCCATGAAAAGAATGAACTGGATAATGTCCTCACAGGGTATGACTTCACAGACATCCTCAGTTTAAAAAGGCAAGGTTCAGGAACTTTCTGAAAAGAAAAAGCGTAGGAAAAAAGAATACATACATGCATCTGCTTGCATGTTACAAAGTATCTCTAGGAGGTACAGTGGGTGCCTCCAGGGGACCAGGCTCCTGGGGCAGAGACAGGAAGGAGACAACCCTGTGCATTCTCTGGACTTTCAATCCCTGAATATATTATCTTGTCGAAACTTTTTAGGAAGCAAAAATAAAGAGTACCTACGAGAATACAGGAATCATACTTATGAAAGCAAGAGACGAGAATAAGAGGCCTTGGTTATCTGAAAGCAGCAAGCATGGGGAAAATGAATGGAGGAGCTGCTCCAGGGACTGTCCACCCTTCTCTGGGGCCACTCCCACCACAACCTACCTGTCTGTACCGATGTTCAAGAGCCAAGAAAATGGCACAAGGAGACACACGTATCTGTGACCCTCTAGGACTTCCCGGTGTGGTGGGAGACAAGTCCTGGCTGTGCAGAGACAAAGGCATGCTGGGGGGGACAAGGCAGGCAGGAGACCTGCTGGGCTTCGGGATCCTGAGGGCCAACGGAGCTGAAGGGGCCACTCGAGCTTTGATCATTTTCTGGGAAGGAGGGACCACGGAGCAGGGCTTGGCCGGGTGGCACTCAGCTGGTGTCACCAGAGAGAAGAGTGCAAGTCAGGGCATGCAAGGCCTTGGAGAGCAGTGTACGAGGACACGCCCTGGGTATGCCCCTTGGCCCGGCACACTGGCCATGGGGCTGTCCTGTGCACCAAACAGTGCCGAGCAGCATGTCTGGCCTCCATGCTTTGGATGGTAGTGTCACCCCGCCCACTTGTGAAACCAAAAGTGTCTGCAGACAAATCACACCTGACTAAGAACCATGGTCATAATGCACAAGGGAAGAGGCACAGGCCCTGCTTGGCCAGAGGCCCTGGTGACAAAGGAACAACAGATCTGGCAGCTACTTAAGAGGTACAATGAGGGCTGGCCAAGTGGCGCGTTGGTTAAGAGATGGCTTGGGACACCAGCTCTGAGCAGCAGGGCCCCAGTTCGGATCCCACATATGAGGGCCAGTGGCACTGCCTTCTACAGCTAAGATGGTGAACAACAGCTCCACCTGGAGCTGGGCTGCCATGAGTCGCCCGTAAAGGCATAGGCTGCAGCCTCTGCTGCAGTGGCGTTGAGCGGTCGGCAGCCGGAGTGAGCTGCCATGAGTGGCCGTGAGCGGCAGTCCAATAGCCAGCGAGCGACTGCCTCACCCAGGAAGAGCGCAATGATGATACCAACATGGACCAGTAAAGTGTTGTCCGCCACAACTAGATTGAAGGGCAAAAGGACAGCAACTTGTCTATTCCCTCCCCCAATTCCCCAATAAAATCTTAAAAACAACAAAACAACAACAAAAGAGGTACAACGAGCAAGACCTGGAGCAATGGGACGTGGTGGTTGGGGGAGGAGCCAGTGACAAGCTTCCAGGTAGCAACCAAGCAGAGGACTGTCCCAAAGCACCAAAGGGCCGAGGAGAAAGTGAAGAACTGCGGGGATCCGATGCTCAGCAGGGAAGTCTGCTGGCAACTGCAGTCCATGAGACTGGACGGAGCACGGGACTGGCTCATTTTCTTGGGGGGGGACACAGTATTGGCTCCAATTATTTGCTCACCCCTCACCTCTTCCCCAGGGACTTCCACACCCTGTATGGAAAGAGCAGCCATCCCCTCCCCCTGGGGGGCAGGGCCAGGTGACCTGCTTTGGCCCATGGAACCTGAGCCGTCAGGGCTAAGCTGAAGCTTGAGGAGAGACCGAGTTTCTGCCACTCTCTGCCATAAGAATAACATGACCCAAACAAGGGCTGGTCCCGGGTCCAGGAATGAAGTCTCAGAAAGAGCCACACGTAAGCTGAACGTGAGCAAGAAATAAACCTCTCTTGTAGTAAACCACTGAAACATTGGGGTAATCTGTCACCTCAAGCTTCCCCAGAGAAAGCTACCAAAACACTCCTTGAGTCGAAGTTCTTCCTTCTCCAATCTGTCCTGCACGTCATTGCCAGTTAGATGTCTCTACCCCATTTTAACAGGACCGCCCCTGCTCAGAAGTAGCTACCCAATGGCTGGGGAACTGAATCCTAAAGTCTTTATTTACCCAGAACTCAGAGACGTTCACATTATCATCCTTGTTTCCTTATTCCTTACACAACCTCTGACCCCTACAAACCACACACAACCCAACTTCTTACCTTTGTCTGTGTTGCTGCACCAAGGTCCTAACTCCTTCCCCCCACTCACCTCCTACTGAGCAGTTTAGCTCAAAACCACCTCTTCCTTAAATGAAGCTTTCCCTCAGATGACAGGCCCTGTAATCATTTCCCCTCTGAACTTCTAGAGCCTTCTTCTGTAAATGGGCCACACAGTAAACAGTTTAGGCTTCAGGGGCCACAGAATCTCTGTTGCACTAGTTAGTTCTGTGCCAAAGCAGCCACAGACAATACAAAAATGAAAGAGGGGCGGGGGTGGCTGTGTTTCAATAAAACTTTATTTACAAATACAGACAGGGGGCCTACCAGTGGCTGCAGTTTACAGACCCTGGACTGGAGCACTGTTTGGCCCTTCATCAGAGAAGGACTCACTGCCTCAATCAACTTTCTCCTACTCCAGCTCCTTGAAAGAACAGTGGGCCACACATCTATGACACTATAATATGTGCACAACTGAGTGCTGATTAGATGTTCAATTAAAGAGTACTGAATTAACGATGCTTAGTACACTGAAAAATATGCCTAGTGCTGAACAGTATGGTTTCCCACAGAATTCCAAAGACTTCAAAGAAAGCAGGGAAAAGCCACACCAAATGTTAACCCCAGGAAAACATAACCCTAAGTGGGGCCTAACCATGGCCAGTAAGCTCTTTTGATAACACAGACTGTGTCAAAAACCAGGATGGGTTTTCAGTTTAGTCACAAGCTTATGCATGGGAGGGACGGGAGAGCTGCAACTCCTATTATCAGCACTGTCAGACATATGACAGAATTCATTTTTGTCACCATCACATTTTTTTTTTGGGGGGGGGGTCAAACAGTATGGCAGGCATTGCTGAGAAACTCAGGTCCCAGGGAAATACAAGGTCCTGTGAAATGTCGGTCCCAGAAGCCTGAGATGAGAGCACAGAAGCGGCAGTGAGCCAGGCTGTAGACCCAGGGGTGGAGGTCCATCTCAGTAGGGTGGAATAGTGTGGCCAGACGACAGGAGTCAGGGTCAGGCCCAACCTCGGGGAGCAGGGCAGAGCTGGCAGATAACATCACGGGCAAGTCCCAAAGGGTGACGGAAAGCAAGCGAGGGAGGTACAGGAGGCAGCAGAGAAGGCTAGTAACAGAGTATGGATTTCACCTGGGGGAGCAAGAAAGGTGGGAGAAGGAACCTGGAAGCAGGCAGCCAATCCAGGTCAGTCCTGCCCAGGCCCAGGGCTGCAGACACAGCCTTGCGCCGAGGCTGTGCTCCTGAGACTGGACACTCACAGCTGACGTTGAGAGGGCCACAACAAAGGGCCCAATGATGATGGGTCAGTGAAAAGGCACAGCAAAGGGATTCTGCTAGTAAAACTAGGTTATCTCAATATGAGAACAGGGCCGGCCGAGTGGCGCGGTGGTTAAGCGCTGGCTTGGGAAGCCAGCGGCCCCGGTTCGGTCCCACACATGAGGGCCAGTAACACCGCCCTCAAACAAACAAACAAACAAACAAACAATCAATATGAGAGCATATTGCACAGGCTTTTTTTCCCCAAAAGCACCAAAGAACCAGGTAGAAGCCTAATAACACACTGTGTTCGCTGTTACTAAATTGTTCAAGGACGGGCCACCCAGCACACATGCAGGAGAGAAGGCTGGGATGAACATTTTTAAATCTATCCTGAGATATTTTAAAATGTGCTCACATAAGCTGTTTCGTTACCATTTGTTCTGAGCATCAAACACTCTTACCTTAAACACCACCAATGCCAATACTGTACTTGAAGTGGAAGGGTTTCCCCCCAGTCTCAGTGTCACACAGATGAAGGGGATGAGATGTAGTTGTCCAGGGTAAGTCTGGGACCCTTTCCCTAGATCTGAGAAAGAGGATCATCTCCTTGGGAAACGGAATTTTCCACTTCCTTCTGAAGCAAATTAAGACTTTTTTCTTCCAACAGTTTAGCAAGACAGAATGTTACAGCACTGATAATTCCAAGTTCACACTTTCGGTTGAGTAGTCCTCACTGTTACTTAAAGTGTGTTAATAAAGTATCTTTTCTATTACAAGGATAACACTGTGAAGTATAAAAAGTATGGCTTTGGTAGCTTAATTCAAACAGTATTACCCAACAACTGCTCTAAGTCTCATTTCGGTCAACACTGCACCTACCTACCGGCACCCCCACCAGTTCTAGTAATAATTTATCTAAGTCCATGAGATTTGTTTCTCATTTACCTTCATAAAGGTTTGTTTCTTCCAAATATGACTCCACCTACCTGTGTGAGCAAAGGGAACCACAAACTTCACGACGGGGATGCCAGTGGACCTGAAGAAGCACTGCCCAGCAAATGCACCTGGAAACCAGACCTTGGAAGTGATGACATCCTAACTTTTCTGAACATTTACAATGTACCAGGCACGAAGCATTTGACCATCTTCATTCACTGGTTCCTCACAACCACCCTAGGAGGCCAATATTAGTGGTGTTCCCATTTTACGGACGAGGAACCACAGGCCCTGAGCACAAAGCCAGCAAACACGAGAGGCAACTCACAGGCAGGCCGTCTGGCTCCAGCACCAGCCCTCTGTCCTCCAGCCTCTTGGCAAGACAGCTGACTAGACAAAGTGCGGGCAGGGAGAGCGACCAGCCGCCTCTGTTCATTCACTGAGCGAGCGTTTGCGGGTCATCGAGTCTGCCCGGACGCTTCATGCAGCGAGTCTCCTGGCTTCAGTCACACCTATCAAATCTCCTTCCCCTTCCCCCAGCGAAGAGAAACACACCTCGCTCATTGTGAATGGGGAGCCGCCGCCGGGAACCACCTGCTGTTTACAGAGGCACCCAGGACACGCAGGGTTCAGTTCCCCTCACTGGCTTCAAAGACAAATCTGCTATTGTCTGCACCGGGGAGGAACACGAAGCCCTGCACCCGGAGGTTTCTGCAGAGGTCACTGGAGGTTTGGTTGAAGCAAACGACGCTGCGGGGGGGGAGGGGCGCCGCGTTTCTGCTGCCGAAGCAGCGCAGCGCCCACAGCAGCTGCTGGCGGGAGCAAGCCCGCAGCTGCCGCGGCCTCGCAGCGGCCGCCCGTTTTGAAATGAAAGGCGTTCGGCCCCAGGACGCACAGCCTGCCTCGCTCGCGGCGCTGGGCACGGGACTCTCCGCCTCCGCTCACACCAGCCCGCAACCGACAAGGGGATTCCGCCGCCGAGAGGGCGCGGGGCCAAGGCCGCCTCGCCTCAGAGGCCACGGCCGCCCCCGGGACGCGCGTCCGAGGCCGGCGCCCCGCACAAAGCCGGGCCGCCCCGCACCGCGCCCCGACGGCGCCCGGCGCCCGCGCCGACGCCCGGCGCTCAGGCCTCGCAGGGCGCTCACGCCCACCCCAGGGCCGGGCACGCACACGCCCTCAGCCCGCTCCCGCGCGGCTCCCGCGCGCCTCGGCCCCTTCCGCGGCCCTGCCCGTCCAGTCCCCTCGGTCGCCGCGGCCCGGACCCGCGCGCGCCGGGCGGGGGCCGCAGCGCCGGCCCCTCCGCCATCTTCCCGGCCCGCACCGCCCACCGCCCGCGCTCTCACCAGCCGGCTGCCCCTCATCCCGGCCCGCGCACTGCGCGTGAGCTGCCCGCGGCTCTCCCGCCGCTGCTGCCGCCAGCCGGTCCGCGTCCTCCTCCTCCTCCGCCGCCGCCGCCGCCGCCGCCGGCCCGGTGCGCTGCGGCCGCGCGTCCTCCCGTCACCAGCGCAACCCCCCGCCTCCGGCCCCGCCCCGCGCCGCGCCCACCGCTAGGGGGCGCCACCTTCAGCCCCGTGCGCCTGCGCCGGCGCGCGGCTTGCCGGGAGCCGGAGTCCCGCCGGGGCGTGTGCGGCATGCCGGGAGTAGGGAGCGCCGTCGGGCTGGCTCCGCCCACAATGCCGGCGTTGGGGGCGGGGCCGGATGCCCCGGTCCCGGTGACGCTGCTGCCCCGCTTCGGGCCGCTCCCTCTCTCTGTAGTGCGGGGCGGCTGTCTCATCCTCCAGGTGTGGATTTGGGGTAGTTTTTCCTGCTCAAACCGTATTGCACTTCCTGAATCTGAGATGTCTTATTTTCTCAGTTCGGGCAAGTCAGCGATTATCTCTTAGAATACTGGCTCTCCGTTCTCGCAGTCTCTGCTGGGACAAGAGGAAAATTGTGAGTCCGAGCAGAGGGAGAAGGAGACGGACCGGTTAGCCTGATAACAGCTGGGGCCAGCAGGGTGGCCCACGCTCCCGAGCGTCGGACTTTGAGTCCGCTTCCGTCCCGTTTCTGCGCTTACCTAAGGGAAGAGGCCGGGGCCACCCAACGCCTGCGGCCTCCCCCTCTTGTTTACACTGGAACTTTCCGGGCCTTGCCCATGCCCACAGGCCCCCTTCACTGTCTCTCACTCCTTCACCTGTATCCCACGTGGTAGATTCTTTCTAGACGACTTCGTCTTTCTCCCTTACTTGAGGTTACAAAAAGCTCATGGACTCCAGAACGGCAGACACGTTGCCGTCCCACATGGTGGGCGAAGGTGTTTAAGCTCCATGCCCCGGGACCGGGTCCTGTTTCCTTTTTCTTTTTAGCTGAGCCATCCTGCCACCTGTTGGCAGCTTAGCGGCAGCTCAGCTCAGGCATCTAACAAAGCCTGGTCCTCTTTTTCTCGCTGGCCCAGTAAACCCTGTGTTTCGAAAAGGCTTTCAACCGTGGGAGTTAAAATTGTTTTGCACCTGTAATTTGTTAGATATATTGGACCGTCTGTACCCTCCATGTCTATTATTTTCTATCTTGTTCTCATCCTAACTCTTGGTGATTTGCTCACCTTCATCTTTACCAATGCTCTCTTCAGCATTTTGTAATCAGGGTTTTAGCCTGTTCCTCAAGCTTTCTAAAATTATTACCTATATTTATTTCTAGAAGGTGTACTTGACTTCCCCATTTCTAGCAAAATGGAAACTAGCATGAAACTCCCAGAACAAAGCAAAGAAGCCCACAACACTCAGTGCATGGCCACACCCAGGATCCTGTCATCACAAGGAATTACAAAGGGCTCAAAGCTCAATTTCAAGTCCTCAGTTGAGTTCCACTTCCTGTCCTGCAGCTCATTCATTCCTTCAGCACCCCGGTGCAGTAACAGGCTATCTGACCACTCTTGCCCTTTCCCTTTGGCCCAGCCTCACACTTCACTCCCATGGACAATTGGTCATTGCTGTTGTCTCTAGCTGCATGTCCATTGTACCCACTTGAGAAACACAACCTGGATGGACCAAGCCATTCTCCTTCGTCCTGACTGCTGCAGAGACATCACAGGACCAGCTGGCTTGTTTCACTTTAAATGTAAACTGAAGATCAGTGAAGCCGGCCAAATGGCTTGTTGGTTAAGAGTTGGCTGGGTGGGGAGTGCGAGCTCTGAGCAGCAAGGCTGCCGGTTCGGATCCCACATGGGTCAGTGACGCTGCGCCCTCTACATGTAAGATGGTGAACGGTGGCTCGACCTGGAGCTGGGCTCCCATGAGTCGCAGGCAAAGACGTAGGCTGCAGTGGGGCTGCAAGGGGCTGCCATAAGCTACCGTGAGCAGCCAGTAGCCGGCATAAGCTGCCATAAGCCACCGTCCAATGGCCGGCGACCGATCTGCCTCAGCTGGGAAGAGCGCAATGATCACAATACCAACATGGGCCAGTGCAGCGATGTCCTCCACCACTAGACTAGAGAACAAAAAGGACAGCAATTTGTCTGTTCCCCTTGCTCGATTCCCCAATTAAAAAAAAAAAAATTGGCCCGGCCGAGCAGCACATTGGTTAAGCGCTGGTTTTGGGATGCCAGTGGCCCCGGTTCGGATCCCACATGAGGGCCAGTGGCACTGCCCTCTACAGCTAACAACAGCTCCACCTGGAGCTGGGCTGTGCAAGCCCCGGTGATGGTGTGGGCTGCAGCCCCTGCTGCAGTGGGCTGCCATAGGCTACAGTGAGTGGCCCGCAGCCAGCGTGAGCGGCTGGCAGCCAAGCGTGAGCTGCCAATAGCCGCGGTGAGCGACGTCCAGAGGCCAGCGACCGATCTGCCTCATCTGGGAAGAGCGCAATGACGATACCAACAGTGAAGCAACATCCTCCGCAACTAGACTGAAGAACAAAAAGACAGCAACTTGTCTGTTCCCCTTCCCCGATTCCCCAACGCTGTTCCCCTCCGCCAATTGTCCAATAAAATCTTAAAAAAAAAAAAAAACAATTAAAAAATTAAATAAAATACAAAATAAACGTGGGCTGGCCGAGTGGCGTGGCCGTTAAGCGCTGGCTTGGGAAGCCAGCGGCCCCGGTTCGGTCCCACATATGAGGGCCAGTGACACTGCCCTCAAAAAATAAATAAATAAATAAATGTAAAATGAGCACTTCATGGCAATCTTGTGATTTTCTCCAGGAGGATAAGTCTCCCACTTTCCAAAGTAACCATCAGAATTCTTCAGGCTTCTCTGTAGTTGATCCTCCCAGATGAGACCAACTCAAAGGTCCACACACATCCATCCCCTGCCCCTTCACCTTCCTTCCTGAGAATGTGCAGGCAGCCATTTCCTGCCCCTAAAGCAGCTGGAACCCCCTCCCCCTACTATAGTCAAAGTTTGTGCTCAGCCATCTCCTCTCCCAGCATCACCTGTGTGTCTTTCTTCTGCCAGCACCAAAGCTTCCACCGGACACAAACATGAGATGTGGGTCTTCCAAGGGGAACATTATAGGGCTCCAGTAGCTTAGAAGGGAAAACAGTTATAATGGACCCATGTGCTCCAACGAACAAGACTCAAGCAAAAATGCATATCAGTGTTTTACATCTATGCCCTGCCTTTGAATGACTGAGTGCTTCCATGACGTTGTTTTGCTTCCCTCTCCTTCTTCTCCCTCCCTTCTTCCTTCCCAAATGGGTCTGAATCACCTATCTGTATCATGTGCTGGAGATAAAATGGTGCCTCAGAAAAATCTCTGACAGCAGAGAGCTCCAGGTGTAATGTAGGAGAACCAGGTAGAAAGAGTGAAATGAAACATGAGCTGTGAAATGGTGTGGGTATGAAGGCTATACTGTGGGACACAAGAGTAGGAGAGCCGCTTTTTCTGAAAGATATACATTATGTGAGGCAGGTATTTTTATCCTTATTATAGAGGTGAGGAAGATGAGATGTATTACCCAAGGTCACAGAGTAAGCCCAAGGCAGAAGAAAAGACGAGGTCTGCAGACCCTTCCATACCAACCACACTGGGGCTGGCCAAGCCCACACTTAGAAGAAGTTCTGTGCTTAGAGTTTTAATAACATAATGAAAGAAGCAGGACACAAGCACGTGGAATAAGTCAAACAAATAAGTCAAACCCAATGCATACGTGATACTAAATTCTCTAAGAAGACCCCGAAGAGGGAGCAGAGGTTAACTGAGTAAGGCTCCTTGAAGGGGTCATATGTTTGAGTTGGGTGGCAAGGAATGAAGATGGGTTAGAAAAAAAGAATCCTCTTGGGCCGGCCGAGTGGCGCGGTGGTTAAGAGCTGGCTTGGGACGCCAGCGGCCCCGGTTCGGATCCCACATATGAGGGCCAGTGACACTGCCCTCAAAAAAAAAAAAAAAAAATCCTCTGGGTAGAGTCTCAGAACTGAAAGGATTGCAGAGTGGTCAGGCAGTAATGCTTAGCTATTCCAGTGTTTCTCAAACGTCCCAGTGACACTCTCTAAATAGAAGCTTCATGCTCAAATCACAAATAGGGAAATGCAGACTTAACACATGGCTACCCCTACATACCCACTAAAATGGTTAGGATAAAAAAGCTGGGCCAGCCGAGCGGCGCAGTGGTTAAGCGCTGGCTTGGGAAGCCAGTGGCCCTGGTTCAGGTCCCACATATGAGGGCCAGTGACACTGCCCTCAAAAAAAATTAAAAACAAAAAAAAAGCTGATAAAGCCAAGTTCTGGTGAGGATTCAAATCAACTAAACTCATACATTTCCAGTAGGAATGTGAAATGGTACACCTTCTTTTAAAAACAGTTTGGCAGTTCCTTAAAAAGTTAAAAATAAGGGCCGGCCAAGTGGCGCGTTGGTTATGAGTTGGCTTGGGATGCCAGCTCTGAGTGGCAGGGCCCCAGTTCGGATCCCACATGAGGGCCAGTGACACTGAACCCTCTACAGATAGGATGGTGAACAACAGCTCCACCTGGAGCTGGGCTCCCATGAGTTGCCGGCAACAGCATAGGCTGCAGCCTCTGCTGCAGTGGGATGCCATGAGCTACTGTGAGTGGCTGGCAGCCAGCATGAGCGGCCAGCAGCCAGCATGAGCTGCTATGGGCCACCGTGAGCAGCCGTCCAATGACCAGAGACCGACTGCCTCAGCCAGGAAGTGTGCAATGATCACAATACCAACATGGGCCAGTGAAGCAACGTTCTCCACAACTAAACTGGAGAACAAAAAGGACAGCAACTTGTCTGTTCCCCTCCCCCGATTCCCCAATGCTGTTTTCCCCTCTCCCAATTCTCCAATAAAAATCTTAAAAAAAAAAAAAAGTTAAAAATAAGCTTACCCACTCTTAAAAAAAAAAAAAAGTTAAAAATAAGCTTACCCACTCTTAAAAAAAAAAAAAAGTTAAAAATAAGCTTACCCACTCTTATCTGTATACCCAAGAGAAGTGAAAAGCTAGGTTCACAAAACGGCCTGTTATAAATGCTTACAGCAGTTTTACTTATCCTTGCCCCAGATGAGGCAACCCAAATACCTTTCAGGGGAGAATGGATAAACAAACTGCCACATCCATACAACCAGGTGTTGGTCATCATTAAAAAGGAAGGAACTATTGGGACATGCAACATCACAGATGAATCACCAGTACCTTAAGTGAAAAAAGCTAGTTCAAAAGGCTACACACCAAATGATTGTGAAAACACAAAGTGTTCGTGAATTGTCCAATGCAGAACAAGATTTGTGCCATGGCTGAGGGCTCTGCTACGTCTATCACACACAGAGTGGTTCTCTCCGGTGTGAATCCGTCCATGAGGCTTAAGGCTGGAACCATGAACAAAGGCTGGACCACACTTTCTGCATGCACAAGGGCTCTTGCCAGTGTGGGTCCTCTGATGCTGAGTGAGGGCTGACCTCCGGCTGAAGGCCTTCCCACAGTCTCCACATTCGTAGGGCTTTTCGCCAGTGTGAACTCTCTGGTGTAGGGTGAGTTGTGAGCTCTGGCTGAAGGCTTTCCCACATTCAATGCACTGATAAGGTTTCTCCCCAGTGTGAACTCTGCGATGCTGAACAAGAGTTGAGCTCCGGCTAAAGGCTCTGCCGCACGCATGACAAACATAGGGCTTCTCCCCAGTGTGAATCCTCACGTGCTCAGTGAGGTGAGAGTTAAAACCGAAGGCTCTTCCACATGCATGACAAACATAGGGCTTCTCCCCAGTATGAACCCTGTGATGGAGAAAAAGGCTGGAGCTCTGACGGAAGGCCTTCCCACACACATTACACACATGGGGCTTCTCTCCAGTGTGGATCCTGTGATGCTGAATGAGGCTTGAACTTCGACTGAAGGCCTTCCCGCACTGGTCACATTCGTGGGGTCTCTCGCCAGTATGGATCCTCTGATGCTGTGTTAACTGTGGGCTCTGGCTGAAGGCTTTTCCACATTCATTACACTTGTAAGGTTTCTCTCCTGTGTGAATGATACGATGTTGAATAAGAGAGGAGCTTCGACTGAAAGCCTTCCCACATTCACTACACCCAAAAGGTTTTTCTCCAGTATGAATTCTCTGATGGAGAAGGAGGTAGGAATTGAGACCAAAGGTTTTCCCACATTCATTACATTTAAATGGTTTAATTCCAGTGTGAACTCGATGGTGCAGAATAAGGCTCGAGCTGTGAGTAAAGGCCAACCCACATTGATCACACTCATAAGGCTTTGCTCCCTTGTGACTTCTCTGATGTCTACTTAGGTCTGAACTGTATTTGAAGGTTTTGCTGCATATATCACATTTAAAAGCTCTCTCTCCTGCTTTATTTCTTTGAAGTCTAACAACATTTTGGTTCAAATTCAAGTTCCCATCAAATGTACCACATTCCTGGGTTGTTTTTCCTGGAGGTCTTTCCCTACACATGGCAGTTTCTTTCCTAAAAACTCTCTTGTGAAGATGGAATTTCTTCAAATTCTGCCCAGCAGAATTTCCCAGGTGTCCTTCTAGTTTATCCTCATGATCCCAAGCTTTCTGTAACGCAGAGATCTGTGGATTATGCCTCGAGAATCTTCTTGATATCAACTCTGGGGTTTTTACTTCTTCAGAACATGTCTGGCTTACAGTGGATAGTTCCTTTTCAGTCCCAATCTCAGAACCTGTTACATAAAAACATAAAGACATTATCAGAGAACACCATCCCTCAGGGATAATACCCATAATGTGGTGAAAGGTCCTACAAACTGTTCTGCAAAGGGAAAATACTCAAGTAGAAAAGGAGGTAACAGGCAGAATTCAGAAGTAAAGATGGCCAGTCAACAGGATAAAAATATCTAAGTTCATTAGTAATCAAAGATATTAAACTTAAATTATAATTTTTCACCTATCAACTTGGCAAATTAATCCATTCAACAAATATTTAGAAGGCCAGGCATTGCTACATAAAGAATATAACAGGAAAAGAAATATAGACTCTGACCTCAAGAGGCTTGCATTCTATTCAGGAAGATAGATAATTAACTAAAATTTTAACAAGGATGATAAACCACGTGACATGGAAACAATGCAAAAATGTAGGGAAATACTCAATGGCCTCTGAGCCAGTGTATATAGTCAAAGAAGACCTCTGGGAGGAAGTGAGGGTTAAGCTAAAACCTGAAGATGACACAATTAGCATTGGCAGCTATGAGGACCTGGGTAGGACAAGTGCTGAATCAATCAAGTTCAAGAATTAAAAGACTCTGGTGCTGGCTGAGTGGATCAGTGGGTTAAGAGCGTGAGCTCAGCAATAAGGGTTGCTGGTTCGATTCCCACATGGGCCAGTGAGCTGCGCCCAAGCTGAGCTGCCGCTGAGCTTCCAACAGGTGGCAGCATGGCTCAGCTGGTGAGAGCACGTGCTCTAACAACAAGGTTGCTGATTCGACTCCTGCATGGGATGGAATGGGATGGGGTGGTGGGTTACACCCACCTGCAACTAAGATAGAACACAGCATCTTGAGCTGAGCTGCCACCAGGTGGCCGGATGGTGAATGGATTTGGAGCTGAGCTAGTTGCGCCCGCCACAATTAAGATTGAAGGACAACAACTTGGCTGTTCCCCTTCCCCAATTCACCAATAAAATCTTTAAAAATAAATAAATAAATAATAAAAGACTCTCACTATGGCTAGAGCAAGCAGTGTGAGGAGGGGAGAGTGGTAAAATGAGGCATGACAAGAAGCTCAAGAATTTTAGACTTTATTCTAAATACTTAAAAAATAATAATATCCAGTATTGAAGAGAATTGATGAAACAATCAATGTCTTTTACTATTGGTGGAACTATACATAATGACTTTTTAAAGGGAAACTTGGAAATATGTACCAAAGAACTGACATATTACATATTAGTAAAACTGTCACTATTTGTGGATAACATGATTTTATATAGCAAAAACCCTAAACACTCCACCAAAAAAAGTATTAGGAATAATAAATTAATACAGCAAAATTGCAAGACACAGAACCAATATACAAAAATCTACTGCATTTCTATATATTAACAATGAAATACAGAAGAAGAAATGAATTAAACAATCCCATTTACAATTGCAACAATAGAATAAAATACTTAGGAATAAACTTAACAAAGGAGGGGAAAGACCTGTACACTGAAAACCACAAGACATTATTGAAAGAAACTGGAAAGATATTCTGTGATCATACATTGGAAGAATCAATATAGTTAAAATGTCCATACTACCCAAAGCCATCTAAAGATTCAGTGTAATACCTATCAAAGTCCCAATGGCATTTTTCACAGAACTAGAACAAATATTCCTAAAACTTTTATGGGACCACACAACACCCCAAAACACCAAAGCAATCCTGAGGAAGAAGAACAAAGTCAGACCTGTCACATTCCCCAGTTTCAAATTATACTACAAGGCTACAGTAATCAAAACAGCGTGGCACTGGCAGAAAAACAGACACACAGACCAATGAAACAGAATTGAAAGCACAGAGATAAACTCACTCATATGTGGGCAACTAATTTTTTTTTTTTTAAGATTTCACTGGGGAATTGGGGGAGGGAAACAGCGTTGGGGAACTGGGGAAGGGGAACAGACAAGTTGCAGTCCTTTTTGGTTCTTCAGTCTAGTTGTGGAGGACTTTGTTTCACTGGCGTGGCAACTAATTGTTGACAAAGGAGCCAAGAACATACAATAGAGAAAGGACAGTCTCTTCAGTAAATCGTGCTGGAGAAAGTGGACAGTCACATGGAAAAGAATGAGACTACGCTACTTTCTGACTCCATACACAAAAAGTAACTTAAAATAGATTAAAGACTTGAATGTAAGACCTGAAACAATACAAAACATAGAATAAAACATAAGCACTGATCTTCCGGACATCGGTCTCAGTGGTGTTTTTGTGAATTTGACTCCAAAGGTCAAGGGGGAAAAAGCAAAAATCAACAAATGGGAGTACATCACACTAAGACGCTTCTGCAGAGCAAAGGCAACCATCGACAAAACAAAAAGGCAACCTACTGAATGGGAGAAGAGATTTGCAAATGATACCTCCAATAAGGGGTTAATATCCAAAATATTTTAACAACTTATACAACTCAACAAAAACTAATAATGCGATTAAAAAATGAGCAATGGAAGTAAAGAAACATTTCTCCAAAGAGGACACACTGAGGACCAATAGATATATGAAAAGATACTCAACGTCACTAATCATCAGAGAAATGCAAATAAAACCACAAAGAAATATCACCACACACCTGTCAGAATGGCATCATCAATAAATCAACAAACGAGGCTGGCGAAGTAGTTCAGTTGGTTAAGAGTCAGCTTAGAGTGCGAGCTCTGAGCAACAGGGCCTCCGGTTCGATTCCCACATGGGCCAGTGAACTCTGCGCCCCAGCAGAGCTGTCACTGAGCTGCCAACAGTTAGCAGGATGGCTCAGTTGGTGTAACAAAATTGCCTGTTTGATGGTGGGCTATGCCCACCCATAACTAAGACTGAACTCGGCACCTTGTGTTGAGCAGCCGCTCGGATGGCTCAGTGGATAGGGCATGCGTTCCTAACAAGGCTGCCGGTTTGACTTCCGCATGGGATGGTAGCTACGCCCACCCGCAACTAAGACTGAACACAGCACCTTGAGCTTAGAGGCGACAAGCTGCTGAAGGGAAGCCAGATGGCGAGTGGCGCCCTCCACAACGAAGACTGAAGAACAACAACTTGGCTGATCCCCTTCCCGGGTTCCCCAACACTGTTCCCCTCTTCAATTCCCCAATAAAAATCTTTAAAACTAACTAAATCAATAAATCAACAAACAACAAAGTGTTGGCAAGGACGTGGAGAAGAGGGAACCCTGTGCCCTGCTGGTGGGATTGCAGATTGGTACAGCCACTACGAAAATAGTATGGAGGGTCCTCAGAAAATTAAGAATAGAATTGCCTTATGACCCAGGAAACCCTCTTCTGGATACCTACCTGAAATTCTTGAGAATACTTATTTGTATAGATATATGCACCCTCATATTCATTGCAGCGTTATTTATAGTGGCCAAGATATGGAAACAACCTGTGTCCTTCAGTGGACGCCTGGATAAAGAAGATGCAGTACACGTACAATGGAGTATCTCTCAGCCATAAAAAGATGAAATGCTGCCCTTTGCAACACCATGGATAGACTTTGAGGGTACTGTGCTGAGTAAAATAAATAAAATTAGAAATTAATTTAATTCAATCCTGACCAAAAGCCCAACTTGTGTTTTTTTTGACAAGATGATTCTAAAATTAATATAAAATTAATATAGAAAAGGAGGTCGTCAAGGATAGGCAAGACCCTGCTGAGGACAGACAAGGAGGTGAAAGACTGCTGTCCTGGATATCAAGACCAACCGGTCAAGGACAAAGGAATGGTGGAGGGAAAATTACATCTATGTGTGCTCCCTGTTTCACAGGGTACCCCTTCCCCATGACAGGCTCCATGGGGTGCTCTAGAGCTTAGACGGTGAGGCCTGGCGGGGCAAATGCTCAATCACTTTATCCGTACTTTTCTCTTCCAGAAATAGGTGATAATAGTGTTCCTTAAAAATGCTATGTAAGGGCCGGCCGAGGGGCGAGGTGGTTGGGAACTGGCTTGGGACGCCAGCGGCCCTGGTTTGGATCCCACATGTGAGGGCCAGTGACACTGCCCTCTTAAAAAAAAAAAAAAAAAAGGCTATGTAAATAGGGTTTGAATTTTTTTATATGAAATAAAAAATGCACATAATATTAGAAAATGTACATTTCTCTGTTTGAAATACCACAGTAAAATACATTTTTATGGAAAATTAAATGCCCTTAAAAAAGTGACTCTTTTTTTATGCCAATGGTAATAGCACAATTACCAGACTGTAGGATAATGAAATATAGATATGGCACTTATTAATTCATGTGAAGGCCTGACCTTTTATATCAAAACAGCTGAAACTGCTTATATTTCTTCAATTGGGTTTAGTAATAATAACAAGGTGACTCCAGGATTGCCTGCACAGAAATGCAGCATGAACATAGCACAAAGCTCTAAAATATAAAATTTTATAAATACAATCTCATGGCCTTTTTTTTTTTTTTTTTTTAAGATTTTATTGGGGAATTGGCGGTGGTGAACAGCGTTGGGGGATCGGGGAAGGGGAACAGACAAGTTGCTGTCTTTTTGTTCTTCAGTTTAGTTGCGGAGAATGTTGCTTCACTGTTGGTATCGTCATTGCGCTCTTCCCGGATGAGGCAGATCGGTCGCCGGCCTCTGGATGTCGCTCACCGCGGCTATTGGCAGCTCATGCTTGGCTGCCAGCCGCTCACGCTGGCTGCGGGCCACTCACTGCAGCCTGTGGCAGCCCACTGCAGCAGGGGCTGCAGCCCACACCATCACCGGGGCTCGCACAGCCCAGCTCCAGGTGGAGCTGTTGTTAGCTGTAGAGGGCAGTGTCACTGGCCCTCATGTGGGATCCGAACCAGGGCGGCTGGCATCCCAAAACCAGCGCTTAACCAATGCGCCACTCGGCCGGCCCTCTCATGGCCCTTTTGAATGGACTCTTATTACAAAGAAATCCCAACAAAATTGTAAAATGCCATATCACCAAACTCTACTTCATCTGAGTACAGTTCAAAGACTTATACAATTGTTAACAAGTTGATGCTTCTTTAATAGTTCTTAATGTTAATTTTACATTGTGTGTTACTAGTAATTGTCGGGATTCTTTCTGTCATTCTCAAATGACCTAGAGAGTCTTAAGACTATTTCAAAAATTAGGTAATGGATACCTACAGTTATATAAAAGTTTCTGGGGTTTTTTTGGTTGAAAACAAAAGGTTGAATTGGAATTTAACTGGAATTTAAGGCTGAACTGGAATTCAACCTTAAAGCTCCTTGTTGTGAAAGTTAAAAAAGAAATTGTGGGGCCGGCCGAGTGGTGCGGTGGTTAAGCGCTGGCTTGGGAAGCCAGCGACCCCGGTTTGGTCCCACATATGAGGGCCAGTGACACTGCCCTCAAAAAAAAAAAAAAAAAAAAAAAAAGAAATTGTGTGGGAGGAAATAGAATAAACATTTTACATGCCATTTTTTCTATATTCTTTTAGCAATCATACAAAATTCCTGTTAAATTCTACTTTCCTCCCTGATGTCTCGTATTAATATAAATGTGAGTTTAAAAATGGATCTCAAGCTTCGGTCCGGCGTAGTGGTGAGCTGGTTAAGAACTGGCTTGGGATGCCGGCTCTGAGCAGCAGGGCCCTGGTTCGAATCCCCCATATGAGGGCCAGTGACACTGCCCTCTACAGCTAAGATGGTGAACAGCAGTTCCACCTGGAGCTGGACTGTTGTGAGTCCCCGCGGAGGGCACAGCTGCAGCCCCTGCTGCAGTGGGCTGCCATAGGCTACAGTGAGTGGCCAGCAGCCAGCGTGAGCAGCCGGCAGCCAGTGTGAGCTGCCAAGAGCCGCCGTGTGAGGCCGTCTAGAGGCTGGCGACTGATCTGCCTCACCGAGGAAGAGTGCAATGACGATACCAACATGGGCCAGTGAAGCAATGTCCTCCATAACTACACTGAAGAACAAAAGGACAACTTGTCTGTTCCCTTTCCCCGGTTTCCCAATGCTGTTCCCCTCCCCCAATTCTTCAATAAAATCTTAAAAAAAAAAAAATGGATCTCATGATCTCCAGCAGCCACAGCCAGGAAGGTCACCGTGCAGTTCCAGTTGGTACAGGACATCCCTGCACACGGGTGGCACCACACTGGGACCCACGAGACCATTTTCCAATTTTGTTTTTTCTTTTTGTTGTAAAGATTTTATTGGGGAATTGGGGAAGGGGCACAGTGTTGGGGAATTGGGGGAGGGGACCAGCCAAGTTGCTGTTCTTCAGTCTTCATTGTGGAGGGTGCCAGTCACCATCTGGCTTCCCGTCGGCAGCTCGTGGCCTCTGAGCTCAAGGTGCTGTGTTCAGTCTTAGATGCGGGTGGGCGTAGCCACCATCCCATGTGGGTGTCAAACCAGCAGCCTTGTTCCTAAGAGCACACACTCTATCCACTGAGCCATCCGGGAGGCAGCTCAGCTCAAGGTGCCAAGTTCAATCGTTTATTGTGGGTGGGCATAGCCCACCGTTAAACAGTCTTGTTGTTACACCAGCTGAGCCATCCTGCCTACCTGCTGGCAGCTCAGCGACAGCTCAGCTCAGGTGCAGCATCACTGGCCCATGTGGAAATCCAATTGGTAGCCCTGTTGTTCAGAGCTCATGCTCTTAACCAACTGAGCCACCTGGCCGGCCCGGTTTTCCAATTTCTTGATGCAAAATGCAGGGCCGGCCGAGTAGCTCAGTGGTTAAGCGCTGGCTTGGGAAGCCAGTGTCCCCAGTTCGGGTCCCACATATGAGGGCCAGTGAAACTGCCCTCAAAAAAAAAAAAATGCAAGTCAGCACTCCTTTCTAAGAGGAACCCTCAACAGAGAAACTGGACTGTCCTCGACAGAAGAAAGCACAAAGAGGGGCAGTTGGAAGGAATTCAAAAGAGAAGAATCCGCCATGCAGTCAAATTCCAGAGGGCTATCAGCGGGGCATCTCTTGTTGAAATAATGGCCAAGAGGAATCAGAAACCTGACATGAGGAAGGCTCCACGTGAACAAGCTATCTGGGCTGCCAAGGAAGCCAAAAAGGCTAAGCACGCACCTAGGAAGACAGCGATGGCTGGTGCCAAGCAAAGGATGAAGCCTAGGAAGGTTTCTGTTCCCCAAGTTGGTGGAAAATGCTAAGTTGACATATGAAAATTTTTTATTTTTTTATTTTTTTTTGAGGGCAGTGTCACTGGCCCTCATATGTGGCACCCAAACCGGGGCCACTGGCTTCCCAAGCCAGCACTTAACCACCAAGCCACTTGGCCGGCCCGACATAAAAATTTTAAATAAAGATCTGACAATAAAAAATAGAAAAATAGATCTCTTGGGCCAGCCGAGTGGTGCATTGGTTAAGCACTGGCTTGGGAAGCCAGCAGCCCCGGTTCGGGTCCCACATATGAGGGCTAGTGACACTGCTCTCAAAAAAAAAAAAAAAATCTCATGATGTCATAAACAGTTTACCTATTGTCTTATAGAGACTGCTCAGTTAAAAAACATTCCACTATGACACGTTCTCAGTTCTGCCAGGGTACAGCTGCTGCCACCATGGGAGCATATTCCAGGTGGGGGACCCCACCCTCAACAGGACACTCACTGTCCTGGGCCTTATGACAGGCCCAGCAGAACCTTTGCATTCACACATCACCAGAGTCGGCTGAAATGTGCTGAAATAGAACTCGGAAACCAAAGTGAAAAATGGACAAGCTGAGTTTCCAAGAGCTTTAAAAGCTCAGTCCATAGCTTCACCACCTTGGCAGCAGGGAGCAGCAGGAGTGAGGCTTTGCTGCCACCCAGTGGTCATCCATGCTAATACAGCATGTGTAAAATGACAGAAATGGCCATAGCGTTGACAGCTGTGGAAGCCTACAGAAGCCCGCTTAAGGAAGTAGCTGCCAACTGCAGCCCGGACAGAGTCCAGTACAGGCACAGCCAGAGCCCCAGGAGGGCAGACCCAGAATATGCGGCTGAGCCCAGAGTCCCCCAAGACATGCCGTCAGCGGCTCAGAAGCCCCCTCTCCCTGCACTAATGCTCACCATGTTCCGCCTGGGCACCGTTCCCCCACCAAACTTTGGGAAGTTTGGGGTAATTATTTTTATTTTTATTTTTTAAATGATTTTATTGGGGAATTCACTGAGGGGAACAGCGTTCGGGAATCGGGGAAGGGGAACAGACAAGCTGCTGTCCTTTTGTTCTTCAGTCTAGTTGTGGAGGACGTTGCTTCACTGGCCCATGTTGGTATTGTCATTGCACTCTTCCCGGGTGAGGCAGGTTGGTCGCTGGCTTCTGGACGGCCACTCACAGAGGCTGTTGCAGCTCACACCAGCATCCGGCCACTCACTGTAGCCTATGGCAGCCCACTGAAGCAGGGGCTGCAGCCTACACCACCATCACAGGCGACTCATAGCAGCCCAGCTCCAGGTGGAGCTGTTGTTCACCATCTTAGCTGTAGAGGGCAATGTCACTGGCCCTCACATGTGGGATCCGAACCAGGGCCCTGCTGCTCAGAGTGGCGTCCCAAGCCAGCTCTTAAGCAACATGCCACTCGGCTGGCCCTGGAGTAATTTACTTCTAAAGCAAGACACCTGTGCCCAGTCCTGCTCCCTGCAGGAGAAAACCCAACACAAACAGAATCACCTGCCCATGTGGCCTGAACACTGGACACTCTATGGGAGCTGCCCCTCTGTCAGGGACACCATGGCACCCACACTGTCTCTTGGCAGCCCCGTTCTTCCTTAGGACCTGTTCTCCCACCATCCCAGACAGGACTTGTGTTCCTAACTGAGGAATCTTCTCGTGAACACTGTGAGGAGCCCCTTGATGTCACTTCTCACCTGAGATAATCCATGCAACAACTGCACAGGAGAGCTAAATGCCACATGCAGCATCTTTGCTAAGTGTGGCACTAACCATATGTAACAGCCTGATTCCATTACAAATTTAGAATAGCTCAATCAACACGTTGATCAGAATTACCACAAACGGGCTGAACGAGTGGCGTGGTGGTTAAGCGCTGGCTTCCCCGGTTCGGTCCCACATGTGAGGGCCAGTGACACGGCCCTCAAAAAAATAAAATAAAATAAAATAAAGAATTACCACAAAACAGTGGCTATGAGAACCATGCCTTTAAAAAACTATTCAGGGGAGGCTGGTTGGCTCAGTTGGTTAGAGCGCAGTGCTCATAACACCAAGGTTGCCAGTTCAATCCCCACATGGACCAGAGTTATGCCCTCCACAACTAGATTGAAACAACTACTTGACTTGGAGCTGATGGGTCCTGGAAAAACACAGTTCCCCAACAACAACAAAAACAAACAAACAAACAAAAACTCCCCCACCCCCGCCCAAAAAAACTATTCAGCTCTTCATTTTTTTCTGGCCAGAAAAGGCATGCATGCCCTTGATAAAATGGACTGCACACCCAGGGAACTTTCTGGGTGACAACAACATCATGTATCTTAACAGAGGTTTGGTTGACACAAACGTGTCCATTTGTTAAAACTCAGCAACTTTACATTAGAAGTTAAGCTCCACCCAACCACTTCACATCAAACTATACACACTGGAGGAAATTTTGGTGAAAGGATCGGGGTAAGTCATTAATATACTTAGCTGCAGATCTAGGTCACCAGGACAGGTGGGATGTGATTAAGTCAAATGATCCAAAGTGGGAGGAAAATGGGAAGAGAACGGTGGAAAGTAGAACAGGTAACTGGTTGTCTCAGTAGCTGGGAGCCCAACCACCATGATGCTCAGAGCTGACTTGTCAGCTAATAGAAGTATGTTCAACAGAACAAGGTTATTTAAAAAAAAAAAAAAGGAATACTATTGACCAAAATTGGTAGATGGAGAAGAACAAGGATAGAAGTTTAATAGGTAAACCTGGTAGATAACTAATATTGTGTAAAGAAAGAGGGTAACAAGAGTATTATGTAAAAAAGGGAACGAAGGTGGCCGGATGGTTCAGTTGGTTAGAGTGCATGCTTTTAACAACAAGATTGCCAGTGCGGTGGTTAAGCGCTGGCTTGGGAAGCCAACGGCCCCGGTTTGGTCCCACATATGACACTGCCCTCAAAAAAAAACAAAAAACGTTGTCGGTTCAACTCCTGTCTGTCATAGTGGGATGAACACACACACACCCCACCCCGCAACTATTGGGTTGTTGGAAAAGTCATGATGTATTTTTTTCTATGTTTTTCATTGCAAATATGCGTCATGACTTTTCCGACGACCCAATAGATTGAAAGTGGCGGCTGGACTTGGAGCTGAGTTTGCACCCTCCACAACTAAGATTAAAGGAAAACAACTTGACTTGGAGCTGATGGGTCCTGCAAAAGCACAATACTCCCCTTCCCCAATAAAATCTTTAAAAAAAAAAGAAGGGAATGAGGTTTCACACAGAGGTGGTCACTTCATGCAAACTTCTCTAATGACCAGAAAAACTGTACGATTTTTTTTTTTTTTTTTTTTTTTTTTTTTAGGTGAGCCATCCTGCTACCTGTTGGCAGCTTAGCACTGCTCAGCTCGGGCTGGGCGTTGAACTGCTGTTGCTCAGAGCTCAGCTCGTACTCTTGAGCAAGCTCTTAACCAACTGAACCACTCTGCCGGCCCTGTATGATTTTTTTAAAGGCAAAGCAAACAAGTCAGTAAGAGGAGAGCCTTTAAAGCACGTGCTGGGCCGGCTGAGTGGCGCCGTGGTTAAGCACTGGCTTGGGAAGCCAGTGGCCCCGGTTCGGGTCCCACATGTGAGGGCCGGTGACATTGCCCTCAAAAACAAACAAACAAACAAACAAACAAACAATAAAGCACGTGCACACGTCTGCATAAGCTCACAGTGCTGTGTCTGAGTCTGCCCCCGGGAGTCGGCCTCATTTCCTAACAGCCCCCACATGCTCTCACCTGTCCTGCAGCTGCTCAAGGCCTTGGGCTCCTCAGCTTCCATGAGACCCACGCCCCACAGCTCTTCACCTTGCTCCAGCTGGGAGATCAGCTCCGGCTTAGGGAAAGGGAGTCCTGTTGGGTTGAGGGCCCTGGGTGAGCTGGTGTGGCCTCGGGAGCTGAAGCGGGGCAGTGCCCGCTGTGTCTTCCAGGCCAAATGAGAAGTGTCCCATCCCAGGCAACCTCTGGGGAGGTGGGACTGGGGCGGGGCCTCCATGGAAAGGAATCACAAATGCAGTGTTGGGGGAGTGAAAGGGATTGGTCACCAAAAGTAGAGGCTAAGATTGAGCGCTGAAGAATTCACTCATCAGTTCTCTCATCACTGGGGAAACACGCGCAGCAGAGTGAAGTCTGAAATTGGGAACGAGGCAGGCTCTCTATGGGGAATATGCAGAGACCAGACTGCTACCTGGGCACAAGGGGTAGGAATCTGTTCTTTGGGCTCCAAAGTGCAGAAGCAGCCCCCAAGCTCCACAGACACCCCCACCCCAAGCCAAAAGGAGAGCCTCACCCAGCGAGGCCACGTGCCCGTAGTTCTCCAGCATCACGTCCCTGTACAGTGCCCACTGGTCAGGGCCCAGCTGCTGACCCTCCTCACGAGAGAAGTACACGGCCACATCCTGGAAGGTCAGCGGCACCGCCTCCTACAACAACAGGTGGCCGCTGCCCCGGGGCCATGCTCACTGGGCAGACCTGCAGTGGTCAGCCCCAGGACCCGCCACCCTCTTCGGCCATGGGACACAGCCGAGTTCCCAGAGCCCCTCTCCCTGGGGAAGCATGTGAATCCAATCCCAGAACCCTTTCCTTGGATGCCAGGACTCCTGGTTCTCCAGGTGCTGGGCTCACAGCTCCAGAGGAGGGAGGGCAGGGAGGAGGGTGAACTCACCTGGGGCGCTGGAGGCCTGAGTGCAGCTGCCATCCTGGGAAACAGGATCTGAAAGAATACTCAGTACCTGAGGAGCTGCCCTGGCCTGGGCCTCCTCCAGCTCACCCTCAGAGGGAGGGGACTCCCACGTAGACCCACTCAGTGGCATGAAAAGTCACTCCATTAACTTCTATGGCCCAAGGGATATGAAGGGTGGACAGGTGAAGGATGGCACTGAGTTCCTGGAGTGGCCTTCTGGGGCCACAAGTGAAGTCGCTTACAGAAGTTGCTGGTCAGAGGCAGAGCACTCTGCAGCACCACTCAAAGCATGCCCAACTGAGGGTGGGCCAAGTGGCTCAGTTGGTAAAGAGCTCGCTCAAAAGTGCTGAGCTCTGAGCAACAGCAGTTCGATGCCCAGGCGAGATGAGTTGCTGCTAAGCTGCCAACAGGTGGCAGGATGGGTCAGCTAAAAAAAAAAAAAAAAAAAGGCATGCCCAACTGCCCAGAGTTACAGGATAAGTCCCCCAATTGGCAGACCCAGGGCCCAGGTGGGGCTGGGAGCTGAGGAGTTAAAGAAGGCAGGTCCCAGCCGGCCAGCTTCCTGGGCCCAGCTGCTGTCGAGCCTCACCTGGGATAGGCTGTGCAGTCCCCCATCCGACGCCGCCCACAGGGCCAGAGGACAGAAGTGGGGGCGGGTGGGGCTGGGCTACTGAGGGCGCAGTCAGCCTGCGGACCTTCTCACACCTTCGTCCCCAGCCTACTGGGTGGACCTGCCAAGTCCTCGCTGTCCCCCGGGCCCGCGAGCTCTGGCCGCACAGGGCTGCAGACACAGCCCGCCGCTTCTCCCACGTCCCCAGGCCGGTCAGGGCCGGCTCTCAGCTTGGCAGGTCCCCTTAAACCTCCGCACCGCTGCCCCTGCCCAAGTGACCTCGGCTGAAACCTCCAGAGGCCCTACCTGGACGCACCTCGGTCCGCCGGGCCGCCCACTCGGCCGGAACTTCCACAGTCTGCAATCGTCCCCGTGCTGCTCCGGGGCGCCGCACTCAGCCCGCCCCCCGAGAGCGAACGCGCAGGAGGGGCAGCACACCTGGGCGCTGCGAGTCCGCTGGGCAAGAGGCGGGGCCAGGCGGAAGGGGCGGGGCCGAGCTGCGCCCAGCGGGACCCTCCTGCCTGAGCCTGCGTCGCCGCTCTAGACCCAAGGGGCCGGAAACGGCGGCGCAGTCCCGCTACAGCATTTCCGGGGCTGCTCTAGGACCACGGAGGACTCGTGCTGTCTGTGCGGTCTGTGGTCGACTGAGAGAAGGGACGACTGGGAGGGGGACCGGTGGGCAGGCGGCCAGCCCGGACAGGCTGGACCTGGGGCATCAAGCCCACCTCTCCGCTCTAGGCCCGCGCGTTGCTGTCTGAGCGTAATTGGACCTGCCTCACGCGCCTCTCCATTCCCCGGGCCAGGCCGGCATAACCCTTTCTTAATTTCCTTTTCTCTTTCTTGGAAAGAAAATAACCTGTCTGCATTTCTCGGTCTATTATGGAGACCTCTCCGGTTGTCGGATCTGTCATCAAGAGATGTCCAAGAGAGGAATGACCCTTCTTCAGTGCGTTTAGGCCTCAGCTCCTGTTGCAGAGTCATCTGTAGACTAGTAAATCAGCTAACAAACCAGTGTGTTGTTTTAAATTTTGCGCTGTATTTTCTTGCTGTTAAGCTCTGCATCTGTTACTGGTCTAACCTGGACATGAGTGGTTTTCAGACCATGCCCTTTCCCTTCAAGGTGGACACAACACCCAGAAGAGGCCCTTCCTGGCACCAAGGGACAAAACTTTCAGTTACAAAATAAATAAGCCATGGGGATGTAATGTACAGCATGCGTACTATAGTCAACAATACTGTATTAACTCCGTTTGGTGACAGGGTAACTAGGCTTATTCTGGTGATCAATGCGTACTATATAAAAATGTGGAATCATGATGGACACCTGAAACCAACATAATATTGCATGTCACTTATACGTCAATAAAAAAAAATAGCGCACAGCTGAGTGGCTAAGTATATGCACTTTGTCGGGCCGCCGTCACCACGGAGCTGGGCAGGAAGCGCCGCCCTCCCCTCAGGATGCCCGCCGGAGCCCAGGCCCCAGGCCCCAGGTCCTCTCTCCCTCTCCTCCTGAGCCCTCCACGCATCCCCAGCCGAGACCAGGGCCCGTGGGCTCCGTGAAGGTCTTTGCAATCCCCCGGGAACGGTGACTGGAAATGCATCCCGCAGGCTCTGACCCGCCTGGCAGATCGGCCTCGGTCCCTTTTAGAAACCACTCCCGCAGCTTGGGCTGTGCGCCTCCGACCCTCGGACCACAAAGGGCCTGGTCCTCCCGGTGTCCTAGAGCTTCCCGGAAGTGTCTCTGAGTCACCACGGGACCTGCTCTCGCTTCCGGCCGGGCCGCCCCGCCGCTCTCCTCCAGGCTGTTCCGCTGCAGGCTGCGCACGGCAGGTTGGGGAGGCTCGGACCTGGGGGCACGGCGGGTGGAGTCGCCCCTCCCGGGAGGGGCAACAAACCGGGACGTGGCCTCATGGCCACCGCGTCCGGGGGGTTCTGGAGGTCGGAGACCTGTCAGCGCCAGCCGGCCGATCCGATACAACTTGGGGCGGGGCTGGAGAGTGCTGACCGCGGCAAGCACAGAGCAGGACTCGAACCGGGCCCGCCTCGTTGTCTGTTTCCCCGGGTGGGTGGCGGGGAGAGGGTCTTTCGGGGGGCACCTTGCTGGCCTCCAGGCAGCAGGGTCTGTGCAGCCGGTTGGCCCTTGGCGGAGGAAGGCCGTTGCTGTTACTGGCCAGACCGTGAGGGAGAACCCAAGACTTTTTTGAAAGGCCTTGGGTGGTCGTTGATAGCCTGGGTGAGGAGGGCCGGTTTTCCTGGGAAAATGGTGTACCATGAAGCCGGTGGAAAGCCCCCTGTGCTCCTGGGCTCTCCCAGCGCTCCACCAAGTTGGTCACGCTGTGCTGCGAGGACCTGGGCCTGGTGGGCGCCTTGGGGACAAGGGGCTGTGCTCTGCCGAGCTGTGCTCCGTCACCTGGCACTGCTGAGACGGGCAGTGTACCCTCCTGCATTAGCAGGTGTGTGGGCCGGTCACCTGATCTGCCTTCCAGTTGTGCTGTCCCTTCAGATCATGTCACAGCCCTTTCCTCCAGATTCCACACATACCTCTGTTGTCACATGCCCCTCAGCCCCTCCTTCTTGGAGGCCTTGTGTCTGGACACCCCTGTGCCATGATGGAAGCAGCATGGACTTCTGAGTAGACAGGTCTGGGTTCTACCGTGTTTCCCTGAAAATAAGACCGAGCCGGAGAAGAAGCCCTAACATGATTCCTCCAGGTTATGGAGGGCACACACCCCTCACATGAGGGTTTTATGACCTGTTTCAGGGAGAAGGGTGCCTTTTCCACAAACTCCTTCAGCTTAAAATATTCAGTATGCCAAGATGCCATTTTGGCACCTAAAATCATGCTAGGGCTTCTTTTCCAGCTAGGTCTTATTTGGGGGGAAACAGGGTAGGTCTTGAGTTGCATTTGAGCGTTGATTTCCTTATTGGTGAGAGTAGTAAGGACTCGAGGTTGAGTAGTTAAGTGATCCCAGCATGGTTGGTGGCAGTAGCAGTGGCTGTTGTGTCCTTGCAGTCTGTGGACCTTTCTCCTTCATGTTGCTTATTTGGAGACTGTGTGTGGTCTCCTGTTTACTGGTTCTCTCGCTATCTTGCCTCCCCTCTTCCGGGGACTACAGTGGGCCCCTCCGCCACTTGCTCCCAGGGTTCTTCCTGTCATATGGGCTGTCATCAGTGGTTCACGCTGTCAGTGTCTTGAATGCGGGAACCGCGACAGTCTTCAGTCACTGGCCCAAAGGACATGGGAGTCACGGGCCTCTTCTCCATCCCCTACAGGCCATTGCAGCTAGGACCTGCCTCTGGGACGGCTGACCGAAAAAGAGGAAGCAGCAATGTCTGCCATGGGGGCTGCAGCTCCATACCTGAATCACCCTGGTGACAGTCACAGTGGCCGGCTGAGTTTCTTGGGGGCCCAGCTGCCCCCAGAGGTGGCAGCAATGCCCCGTCTCCTGGGGGACCTGGACAGGGGCACATTCAGAAAGTTGCTGAAGCTGGTGGTCAGCAGCCAGCAGGGAGAGGACTGCCGTGAGGCTGTGCAGCGCCTGGCGACTGAGGCATGCCTGCCTGAGGAGCGGCTGGGTGCCCTGCTAGCCGGCACGCACACGCTGCTCCAGCACACCCTCCGGCTGCCTCTGGCCAGCCTGAAGCCCGGCGCCTTCCAGGAACAGCTCCAGGAGTTCTGCATCCCCCAAGACATGGCCATGGACTTGGCCAGTGTGGTGTTTGGGAGCCAGCGGCCTGTCCTCGAATCCATGGCCAGGCAGCAGGGGGCCTGGCTGCCCCATGTCACTGACCTGCGCTGGCGGGTAGACGTGGCCATCTCCACCAGCTCCCTGGCCCGCTCCCTGCAGCCGAGCGTCCTGATGCAGCTGAAGCTTTCGGATGGATCAGCGCACCGCTTCGAGGTCTCCACAGCCAAGTTCCAGGAACTTCGGTACAGCGTGGCCCTGGTCCTGAAGGAGATGGCCGACCTGGAGAGGAGGTGCCAGCATAAACTGCAGGACTGATGCACTTGCGGGTCCTGCTGCGGTCACCTGGGGACAGTTCCAAAACCAAGCCCGCCCTGCCCAGGAATCACTCTCTTCAGGGAGTGTGTCAGTGCGGTCATGTCATTCTCAGTTTATTGAAAAGGACAGCTGTGTCTTTCCTTTGTTTGGAAGTAAAACAACTATACAAACGGCTTCCCTGGTGGGCGTTGCTTGGCACACCCTCCCAGCCGTTGGTGGTGTTGCTGGGTGAAAGCGCCCATCTGTGGTCTGCTCACAGCCTGGGTCTGGGCCATGGCCTTTGTGCAAACTCTGAGTTGGTTTGGGTGGCCTGTGTGACATCTGAGCTCTCTGCTCATTTGCTTGGTGTATCAGGGTGCACGTTTCACTCTCCTGTGTTGAATCTCTGAGCTCATGAAGCCACCCTTCCAGTAGGAGTGCGGGACATTACAAAGTGCAAAGTAAAAATGGCTGGTGTAGCTCCAGCACAGGCCAAGTGGCTGCAGCTGAGGGAGGGGAGGGCACAGAGGGCAGACCATCATCTGACAGCTGCCTTGAAAGGCTTGCACTGGATGCGGTGGAGTCAAGTGCAGGGCACAGGGCAGGAGTTTGGAGCCTCTGGAATTGGTGGCAGCAGAGGAGAGGGGGGCAGGGGCCTGTCCTGGGTGCCTGCAGGTGGGAGTGTGCTGGGCCCTGGACCAGCTTTGCACCCTCCAGCATAGCCATGCTCCAGGGAGGGCTCTTTGGGGCCCTGCTCTCTACAAACCTGTTTGCCATTGTGGTGGACTCCATCTGGTGGTACCCCTGGCCCCACCGTCTGCCCTGCTGGGAAGCAGAGCTCTCTGGGGTTTCCTATAAGGCACCACTCCCAGCCTGGAGGCACCGAAGCACCTCCCAAAGGCCCCACCACCTCAGGCCATCACACTGGGCATTAGGTTTTCACCATATGAATGTGGGGGGAACACATTCAGACCATAGCAGTTTGTGTTTCCTTTTTTTTTTTGCTATTAAAATCACAGTTATGTTAGTGGTGAAGGCATTTTACATATTAGAACTGTTCAGAAGTACGAACAGCAGCTGCCTTGATATTGTTGCTGGCCAGACAGACCCCAAGTACACCCTCAGCTCGTGCGCCCCCTATGGGCCAGGCCCTGGCAGTGCAGCTGTGAACACAAAAGTCACAGGGGACACACCAACAGGCGCAGGTGAACTCACTGCATGGTTTGATTTCAGGTCTGAGCCTCCTGCCTCCCAGTTTACGAAGCATAGACATTAGCGGCTCACCCAGGGTCACACAGCTAATGGAGGAGCGTGTTTTCCATCAGCGTTCTCTCCTTGTGGTGATGAGGCTTCCTGCGGCAGTGTCCATCGCCTGATTTTGGGCCCATGACCATGGAGGGTGGCAGGAGGGGCAGTGTGTGCCCCTTGGGGGTTTTTAAGAGGCTCTCTGCTGGCTCATGTGTCCTGGGCGGCTGGTGGTCCCAGAGTGAGGACCCATGTTTAGGGTTGAAAGCCACTGAGACGGGGCCTTCTGTTGTACAGGGTTACCGCAGTGAAATGGCCAGTGAACTAGGAATGAAGATGCAGGGTCTGAGCCTGGCCTGTGTGCACCAGAGCGTGCTCCAAGCTCCCTGCCTTGCGGGGGCCACATGGCTGGGCCCCATTTATCTGAACCACGCACCTGATGGCAGTGAGGAGAGGTACCTTCTGGAGTTGGCGACATGAGAAAGACACACAACCCCAGGCCGAGGGGCTGGCACTTGGAACCCACCGCGAGCCCTTAGTAGTCCTGCGGTGGGGGCTGGGCTGATGGCCAAAAGGCTCTTGGAGCTGCCTGCCTCAGCAGGTGGATTTGCACACCCTTCGTCTGCCCACCAGGCCACAGAGATCCCCTTGTCTCTGCGCCTGACTGGAGTGGCCTGGCTGTCTCCACGGCTGTTAGTGTGTCCATTCCACAGGCCCCTGGTAACATGCCACTTGCTCCCTTCACCCCCACCAGGTTCCAGGTAAATGGGAGCTTAGTGCTCTACTCACTCACCAGCCCCCCACACCCTCCGCCCCTAGAAGGCACTGTCTGTGCCTTTATGTCATCTGGTCAGGAACCGTGGATGTGAACCATTTTCAGTCCTCAAGAGACAATGTACACTGCCCCTTGCGTGGCTGGGAGCGCTGACCAGTACTTGGACCTTAGGTGAGCTCCTGATGGCTGATGCTGTAAATTCTGGGTTTATTCCAGTTTAAGCCCTACGTGCTTGTCTCAAGGAGGGCCGCACAGTGACACACGACATGTCAGTGTACAGGTCTTAAGTAGCTTTCATGAGACAGGATGGGACTGTTGGCTCTGGGGCTTGGACAGGGTGAAGGGAAGGGGACAGCTAGCCTCAAGGCCACTCTCAGGACTGTGGGCCCAGGGGTGGCAGACGCCACAGTCCAACTTGAGAAAACCTTTCCAGCTGTGGGGCAGACTTGCAGGCCAGTTTGGTGGCTCTTGTCACCCATGTCCTAAAACTTAGGGAACATGTAAGCTTTCTGGGTCATAACAATTCTGTCAGTTCAGCCACTATTGCCTGAAAGCATCCAGACAATATGTAAACACCTGGGCACGATTATGTTCCTTTGTCCTAAGGCCTCGCAGAGAACAGATGCTTGCACCCAGAAAATCATTTTAGTTTTGTTGACCTTATTTAATCTCCGTGGAAGCTACTGGTGCCGGGAGTTCCTCTCTTCTGTGGGTCTCTGACTTCTCACCTTCAAAGCCCAGATGTTCCCCTAATGCATCCTTCATTCATTCACCAAGCATTCCAGGCTGTGGGGCAGCCACACGTACTGGGGGTACAGGGACGTGTAAACCCAATGGAGCTCTGCCCCTATACCTCTTTGAGAAGCTTCCAGCAAGCTCAACAGTTCCAATCCAACATCTTATGTCAAAACTTAACCTGTGATTCAGAATAAAAGCAATTTCAGGTCAAAATCAGGGGTTTAATTGACTCCAAAATATTTTAAAATATCTGAAACAGAGTTCTGGAAATGTATTTATAATATTTACTAAAGGCCAAATTGGGAAATATAGCTTGAAAGTGGAACAGAATATTCCAACACTCTCATGACCCCATGGGAGGCTGCGACCTGTCCTGTAATAGCCCCCAGCACAGGCGGCACAGACGCTTCCCATACGTTCCTGGGATCTCAGACCTGAGACGCTTCCCATACGTTCCTGGGATCTCAGACCTGACAATGTCTCCCCCAGCAGCCTGTGGGCCCCCTGCAGCTTTCAGTGGCCACAGCTAAAGGACCCTCCTCCTGTACTTGTACAGCTGGGAATGTCACCTGGCATACAGGACCTAGGGTTACTTCCATGGATTTCTCAGTTGTACTCGACATTTTGGGGAACAAACGACACTGACAGTCAAGAGGAAAATAGCTTCTTTTACTTTTTTTTTTTTTTTAGCTGAGCCATCCTACCACCTGTTGGCAGCTCAGCTCACGCTGGGCATCGAACTGCTGTTGCTCAGAGCTCAGCTCGCACTCGAGCAAGCTCTTAACCAACTGAGCCACTCGGCTGGCCCTCTGAAAATAGTTTCTTGAAGGCTGTAGAGCTGGTTTTCCCAAGTTCATGAGGCAACTATGGCCAGTGTGGTGAACTTGGCTCTTGTAGCAAGAAAGTGGCTGGAGACAACACGCAAAGGATACTGGCTGTGTTCCCGTAAACTTTATTTGGTCATACCAAAATCTGATTTCAATATAATTTGCAAATGTCACAAAATAGTCTTTGTTTTTTCCCCCCAACCATTAAAAAGTATAAAAAACGGGCCGGCCAAGTGGCATGGTGGTTAAGTGCTGGCTTGGGAAGCCAGCGTCCCCGGTTTGGGTCCCACATATGAGGGCCAGTGACATGCCCTCAAAAAAAAAAAAAAGAAAAAAGTGTATAAACCATTCTTACGTCTGTTGAAAGATATACAGGTACATTAAAAATTGGAAGGGTTGGGCCAGCCGAGTGGCGCGGTGGTTAAGAGCTGGCTTGGGAAGCCAGCGACCCCGGTTCGGATCCCACATATGAGGGCCAGTGACACTGCCCTCAAAAACAAAACAAAACAAAAAATTGGGTTTATTTGAGCAAACATGAATTGGAACCCTCGCACCACCAAACTGAAAGTGGTTGGGAGCTCGGGGAGGTTTTGAGAGGCAGAAGTGAAGCACGGAGACTAGCCACAGCACCAGCAACTGCCTCGTCTGGAAGCCCAACTGGGGTTTGGTCACTATGTCTTCAGGAACTGACACGCATGGGAACTGGCACCACAGCCACCCAGTCTAGTGCCTTGGCATTAACGAGCACACCACACAGAAGTGGGCCACGGGCTGCGTGTGGCCCATAGGCCGTCATCTGTCAGACACCTAATCTAGGACCACGGCAAACTCGGGTGCTGAAGCAGAGTTAAGGCTGAAGCCTCAGGCCCTTCTTGCCTGGCCTGCAGCTACCATTCGGGGTTGAGCCTATCACGCCCAGGCTGGAACACAGAAGGGTCCACACGACCTTCCGCCCTTTGTCCCATCATTACCCAAGAGGTGGCAAGGGAGGCGGGATCCAATAGCGTGGCCTTCCAACAACAGGCCCAAGTGCTGGCAGAGGGCAGGAGTGTGACTTGTCCACGCACCATCCCATTGTTGGGTGGCCTAAAACATTCCTGGCCCATTCAGATGTGACACCCTGTCAATGTGCAGGTGCTGACCATCCAGGTGACCAGCTGGGTGAACACAGTGCCGAGGTGGGGAACACATGTCCACAGCCTCTGCACAACTCACAGAAGACCCTGCTCCTCTCGCAGTGCTTCTTCCGGACACAAGTTATGGGTGGAGGAGGGGAAGACTGGAGGGGCGGGACTACCGCCACTGAAGTGGGCACTGACTGCTCAGTGACCTGCTGCGGGGCTCACATTCCCATCCATCGGCTGGACACACAGAAACTCACATGGATTTGGCCGTCTTGAACTCTGCTCCGGATGCCACCACAAAACTCCTAAACATCCTGGTGCAAATGCTGGGAGCATCACTCACTTCATGGGACACAAATCCATAACCTGCTACAGGCTGTGCCTGTTGTGCATGGTGATCGAGACTGCAATGTCTTGGGGACCTGCCCATGGGTGTGACCAAACCAGTGTGATGGTGACCCAAAGCAAGTGTCACAATAGATCCTGAAGTGACCTGTGTCCCTCTGGGCTACCTGTGTGCATGTGGGAGAAATAGGCCTCTCCAGTGGGCTGGGGGGTCTCTGGCCCAGACACTGCCCCTGTGATTACTGACAATGACAGCAAGATCGGCAGATCCCAAATGGGTGGAACTTGCTCACAAGTAGATGAGTCCATGGCAATGGGCAGGTCTGTGGTCAGCGTGGCAGATCAGTGTCATCCCACAGCTGCAAGGCCTAATCAGATGCTCTGAGACACAGTGAACAGACATGGTCCCAGCCCCATCGGTCAGATTAACCAGAGTGGCTGACCCACGTGAAAACTCAAGTTCAGCTAAGAAAGTCTCAGGCCACAGGGCAGACTGTTGGGACCGGCCACCTTCCCTGCACATTCTCCTGTGCGTGCCCCGAATGCCAGGTGGCCGACCACTCGGTACCTGGACCACTCAAGGCCAAGTTGGCAGATAAAACCTGAGGGATGAGGTGATGCCCCCACCTTGCCAGCTCACTGGGGACTCACAGCAAGCCCCCAAGCTGTTCCTCTATGCCCCGGACACTGCGCCTGTCAGGGCCCTCGGCATCACCCCACGGGACCTGGGGGTGAGGGGAACCGATGTGACCATGCTGACTCCACTGCAGCCTGCCTCCCAGTCTGGCAGTTTGTGTGGCACGAGGCCTTCTGGGAAATCGGGTAAGCAGAGGTAAACAAGACACTCCTGGCTCCTGGGGGGCACCGGGAACTGCTCCTACACGCCGGCGCAGCTAAGGACTGGCTCCAGGTGTCAGTGTGGTGCATACAGTTGCCCGATGACAGCACTCAGACAAGCAGGTGGACTCTGGGTGTCAGGAGCGGAGGAAACATGACGTCCCTGGGCCCAGGCGTCGTTTCTGGACTGCTGGCACTGGCCCGCGCTCAGCACGGGAACAACACTGACCAGCCTTCCAGAGAAGCTACATGGGGTCCAGGGACCCTGGGTGGCTCTGATGGGGTATGGTCCAAGGAGAAGGGGCAGCTGAAGAAGGCACGGCTCAGACTCCCACTAGCCCCGCCACCCCTGATGCTGAGGGGGACGGCAGGCAGCTCCCGTGAGCTCGGAGTTCTACATGTGGCCCCGATGGGGACACAGGCTTTACTGAGCAGGCCAAGGTCGAACACTCAGCAAACAGACACACTGTGAACTGGGGTCTGCAGCACATTCCAAGTTTATGTCACATAAACAACCCCGTGTAAAGCCAGCAGGTTAAGGCTGTGGGTTTACTGCTCTTACGAGGCGAGAGGCCTATCCCACGTGAGTCTTCTGATGCTGAGTGAGCCTTGAGCTCCGGTTAAAGGCTTTGCCACACTCATTACATTTGTAAGGTTTCTCTCCAGTGTGAATTCTCTGATGTATAATTAGATGTGAGCGCCACCTGAATATTTTCTCACATTCGCTACATCTGTGTAGTTTCTTCACGGTGTTGACTTTTTTACGGCTCACGTGGGTAGGGCCTCCCAGAGTATTCCCATACTCATGGTACCACTGGGCTCGTGTGTGTATCCTCTGGTGCTCAATGAGATACGAGCTCCGACTGAAGGCTTTCCCACACTCGCCACACCCGTACGGCTTCACCCCAGCGTGGATTATCTGGTGCTGGAAAAGGGTAGAGTTCTGGCTGAAGGCCTTCCCACACTCACCACATTTGTAGGGCCTCTCCCCGGTGTGGACCCGCTGGTGAATGGTGAGCTGTGTGCTCATGCTGAACGCCTTCCCACACTCCAGGCAGCCGTACGGCTTCTCTCCCTTATGAATCCTCTGGTGGTAAATGAGGCTGGAGCTCTGGCTGAAGGCTTTCCCACAGTCACCACACGCATAGGGCTTCTCTCCGGTGTGGATCCTCTGGTGCTGAATCAGGTGTGAGCCCTGAACAAAGCCTTTCCCACACTCCTCACATTTAAATGGTTTTTCTCCAGTGTGAGTTCTCTGGTGGCGAATAAGCCGTGAGCTACAGCCAAAAGCTTTCGCACACTTGTTGCACTTGTAAGGCTTCTCTCCAGTGTGAGTCAGCTGGTGCTGACTGAGGCGGGAGATCCACCTGAAGGCCTTCCCACACTCGTCACACTTAAACGGTTTCTCGGTAGCGTTCATTCTCTGGTGGGCAAGGCTGGTGCTGCCCAGGGTTCTCGGGACTGGGGGGCTCCCCGCCGTATGCACGAGCTGGTGCTGAGCCAGCGTAGAGCTCTGGCTGAAGGCCTTCCCGCATTCCTGGCACAGGTAGGGCCTCTCTCCCGTGTGCGTCCGCTGGTGTCTGACCAGCTGGGACTGCTGGCTGAAGGCCTTCCCACACTCGCGGCAGCCATAGGGCCTCTCTCCCGTGTGGACTCTCTGATGGTGGATGAGGCTGGAGCTCTGACCAAAGGCCTTCCCACACTCATCACACCTGTAGGGCTTCTCCCCAGTGTGAGTACGCTGATGCTGAATGAGTTTTGAGCTCAGGCGAAAGGCTTTTCCACACTCAATGCACTTGAATGGCTTCTCTCCGGTGTGGATTCTCTGGTGCTGATTGAGCTGTGAGCTCAACCGGAAGGCTTTCCCACACTCCTCACATTCATGAGGCTTCTCTCCATGGCAGGCCCCTCGGTGTTTCCCCTGCAAGCAATCAGGTAACTTTTTCTGGCACTCTTGACATTGGTTAGCTTTCTTCTGTGTGTTAATTTCCTGCGGGACAGCAGTATCTGACGTGGACCCAAACGTCCTGCCACACACATTGCATCTTTGGGACGTTGCCTCTGCAGTGCTCCCCTGGCATCTATCCGGCTGACTTCCCAGGTCACCATGTTCCTGCATAGCCTCCTTGGCCAAGATCTTCCTGGAGGCCACCGTCCCCACGTTCAAGCAGTGTTTCTGGAAGAGGGGGATAGGCTCACTCTCTGGCCAGACCTCAGAATCCGAGGTGTCTCCAGAGCCAGGACTCCAAGGACAAGCCCGTGTGGGGATGCTGATCATCGCTGCAGGGGATTCTGATTGTGGAACGTCTGCGTCCTCTCGGTCCTGCTCACTGTTAGTGCTAATCGTAGAACCTGAAACCAACAGGCAGGGCAACACTCGTTACTCCCTGTTTTGAAGGAAGACAATGGCCAGGAATGGGGTCATCCCCGGGAACTGAGCTCCCTCCCAAGGCACCCCACATGGAAAGACACTATGAAAAGTTGAAGCCTTGACAATTTTCAAAATTTGGTTCCATTCAAAGTTCTGCTTTATGGGCCGGCTGAGTGGCGTGGTGGTTAAGCGCTGGCTTCCCGGTTTGGGTCCCACATATGAGTGCCAGTGACTGCCCTCAAAAAAGAAAAACAAACAAAACATACGAAGTTCTGCTTTACACATTCATTCAAATACTGTGTGCTCAGCAGAGAGCTCAGAGCCACCCTCCCTCGAGGATGTGATGTCTGCAGACAGGTTCATCCTACGGGATGCGGGGTGAGGAAAAGCCCACAAAGTGAGCCTGAGAGGGCAAGAAGTTTAGGAAGAGGGCATTAGGCTGAACAGTCAGAGGCCACTGGATCCAGAGATGGGCAGTGAGGACGAAAGAGCGATTTCAAAGTATGAACAGAGGGATGGACAGGTGCCGAGAAAGACAAGGCTGAGAGCTGGCTGGGCTTCTGGGTGGGACCCCAGGCCTGAACTTGGCTTCCTCTAGCTGCCAACAAACCACTCCCTGCAACTCACAGCTGACCGTGCCCCTTGCCAGTCTGCCCCTCAGCTTCTGAGTGGCCATACCCACTGCTCCACACGGACTTCTTCCTGTGGGTTTCCGGAGGGTTTTCCTACCCCTGCCTGCCCCCCACAAGGCCTTCCTGGCATCCAGTTTCCCTCTGGACTCTCCAAATAGGCGTCAGACTCTTTCCTACTCTGCAATCCTAGGAAGTATCTTTGCCAAAGTCAGACCCCATGTTCCCTGATCCCATCCAGGGCACAAGCAGGCCACCAGCCCACCAGCCCACACTGAAGCCAGGGCCCCATCACCATGCCCCACTAGCCCCTGCACCTGTGCATGCAGACGTGCACTGGACATTGTGCACAGGACAGTTCCCACTCGTTCCTCTACTGGGCTTCACAACAACCCAGATATGGGGCTTGTGGGTGAGAGAGGCTAAGTAACTCACCTACGGTCACACAGCTAATGAGAGATTTGAGAATGGACCCAAGTCTGTTCCCCCCAAACACACACCTATACAATGTCTCTGTGCCCTCACGACGTGAGACACCTCCCACCTGATCCTCACTGTCTTGCTACACAAACAGAACCTCGCAAAGCCGCTCACCAGGTGGAAGGAGTCACACGGAGCTGGCTCGTTCGGCCCCGCCTGGGCAGCCCTCTGCTAAGGCTGGGAGCTTGGATGCAGAGGCCCCCATGGACGGCTGCAGAAGCATGTGGGGACGCCTCACCGCCGAACCAGCCACCAGCCTCAGGCCTCCTGCTGCACAGACACAGTGCCAAGTGGCCATAGCACAGTTGGCTGCTCTGAGCAGCCTCCCTCAGGCTCCTGGAGCCCAGTATATAAAGAGCAGTTACAGGTCGACGGTCCCACCTCCCTGCATGCCACACCCACTGGGGACAGCTTGCCCCACACTCCCCCTCCCTTCAGGCCCACAGCACAGCCCATCTCTTCCTGTCCCCACTGCCAGTGGCGGCCTCCTCTGACAAAGACCCTCTCCTGACCCTGCCTCATTCTTGGTCAAGGCTGCATCCCTAGGATGACGCCAGGTGCCCTTAAAGCTGCTGCTTGAGAAAATGCAAGGTTTTCAGAATCTACTGCTTGTTTTAGCCATGCCTGAGGACAGACTGTCACCCAGGCTGGAAGAGAACAGGCCCAGTTTCCACAAGCTCCAATCAGCAAGCCCAGCTGTTGTCACATGACCCGGCCTCCCGCTGCTGGCATCCATCACACCCCATATGTGCTGAGCCCCTTAGCCCCAAACGAGTGAAAGCCGAGTCAGACCTCGGAGAATTCTCCCATCGCAGCCATCACGTTGGCTGTGACACTCCCTAGGGAGCCCTCAGGACCATGATGAAGCCCAGACAGCTGGGCACTCTGAGGACCGCGGTGGCTGTGATGGGGGTGCAGCTGCACTCTCCCGCCACTCCAGGCCAATCCTGGGTTACCTGCTGCACCAGCCGGCAAAATCACATCTCTGAGTGTTTGCATTTTCCTCACATGTCCCACAGAGGCTTAGGCACAAAGCTGTGCCCTGCCCTGCCCTCAGGCTGGTCTCACCCACAACAACCATTCATGGCACATAAGCCACTGAGCTAAAGGACTGCTGACTTGAACTCGCTTGTCTGCCACGGCGCCCTCTCTGAAAGCTCACCTCCACCTTGGCAATACTTAATGGGGGGCTGGGTTTTAGCCAGGCCAGCCGATACCTTTACACCTTTCCAGGAGAGATCACAAACGGGTTGAACAGGAAGGCAGGGCCTTCAGTTCCAGAGCCAAGCGTGCTGGGGCTGGGCTCAAGGTTCCCGACACCCTGCACACAGCTTCAGCCTCCTGCACACCAGTGTGTAAAGAGGCTCAGACACTCAGTGGCCTGTGTAGGGGACGCCTCTGGGCCCTTCCAGGCAGAAAAAGCACAATCCTTCACTGTCACAACTTTGGTTCTCCTACTTGCTTCCAGATAGCCCTCGAGACACAGCATGTGGGCACAGGCCGTGTCCTAGGCAGTGATTGGGACATGGCAGCTGGGGAGGTGGGATTTTTCTTCATATGATGATGTGTGCAAACCCACCTCCATGACTCAACTGGGCGACGTGTCTGCCAGGGAGGCTCAGACAGGCCAGACAGAGGCAATGGCACCCCTGACAGGAGCCCTGAGGGAGCCAATGCCATGAAGAGGGGGGTGACCACTATGGGCTGACTGTACCCCAAAAAGGTGTGAACCTCCAGCCCCAAGAGCTCAGAATACAGATTTGAGCTCAGAATACAGATTTGTTTATAATCAGGTACACTGAGCTAGAGTTAGTTAAGATGTGGTCACACTGATTAGGAAGGGCCCTCATTTAATCTGACCTGTGTCCTTGGAAAGAGACACACACAGCGAGAATGCACTGTGACAGCAAAGGAATGGAGGGATGCGGCCACAAGCCAAGGAACACCTGGGGCCACCAGAAGTTGGGCAGGCTTCAGAGGGGACATGAGCATGCCAATGCCTTGATTTCAGACCTCTGATCCAGGCCTGAGACAGTAACCTCTGCTGACTCAGGCCTCCAGTTTGTGGTGCTGTCACAGCAGCCCCAGAGCCTGACCTGAGAGGCTGGGGTCACTGGGGCCCTGAGAAGTTCTGGAGGGAGTGTGACTGTCTCAGGGACTGAGAGGATGCTCAGAACCAAGCTCTCCGCTTCCCTTGCACCCATGTTTGTACTTCGGTTTAGGAAGAATGTCGGCAAAATTAGAAACTGAACAAAACATGGATTTAAAAACAAACTCTCTTTTGCCATAACACACGGGGTGCTTTGTGTCCTTGCTTCTCAGCAGTTCAGTCTCTCCCAAGCCAGCCTGCGACTGGTCTCTGCTCCCTCCACAGGCCCACTCCATGGACCTGTCGTCCACCTCCAGCTCCCACCCTCAGCCCTCATGGGGCACAAGATCTGGGCCACAGAGCCAAGCCTCACCTGTCTGGGGGGTCCTTGGCGCCGCTCTCCCCTCTGCTCCCTGCAGGTCAAGGACCCACGGCTCCTCCCCCTGTTCCAGCCGGGAAATCAGCTCAGGCTTGAAGACCAGAAATCCTGCTGTCGAGGTGGCAAACAAGGACACCACACTGGCGTGGCTGGGGACACAGCCCAGGGCTCAGTGCCTCCTGGCTTCCAGGAGTAAAGGGGCGGGGGCTGTGGGGGCGCAGGAGAGCCTCTCTGAAGGAAGCACCCGACAGGCCCCGCTGAGTGGCGTGGTAGTTAAGTGCTGGCTTGGGAAGCCAGCAGCCCCGGTTCGGGTCCCACATGAGGGCCAGTGACACTGCCCTCAAAAAAAAAAAAAAATATATATATATATATATATATATATATATATATATATATATTCATGAAGGGAGCACCCAATGGTGAGGACCTGGGCACATGGGTCCTCTCCGTCCACTCAGTTCAGCTGCTGAGGCTGGACAGCGAGGGAAGCTGCAACTTCCAGCCCATCCCTGTCTGCCACAGGGCCAGGATCCCCAGAGGACCCTGTCACCAAAGAGTCCAAAAAGAATAGGCTGCTGTACCCTCGGAAGAGAAAAGCCAGGCACTGCCAGCATGTCCCTTGGTTCAGAGGCCAGGTATGCTCCAAGAAATTGGGGTGGTTAAGAAACAAGACAAAAACAACAATGAAAATCAACAACAAACAGATTCTAAATCAGAAATCACAAGGTCCAACCTCCACCCGGCGGCCCCCAGCCTTGTGTCCTTGCACAAAGCCCTGGCTGGGGAGTGTTAGACCTGTGGGTGCCCACCTGGCACCCATCTTCCGGGGCCACCAGCCTCATGCCATGAGATGGGGGACAGTGTGATGTGTTCCCAGCCCATCCAGGGGCCCTGTGGTTGTAGTGTCCCTCAGGTTTTCGACCGGGGGGCAGGACAGACAGAGAGATCCCAAGTCGAAGGCCTCAGGTGTGACCAGGACCCTACACTCAACAGGAAACACGTGTTTTCTCCAAGCACACGTGGGACATTCAGAGAGAAATAGAGGGAGTCATGGGGCAGTGCACAGAGCACTATATTGTGTGCCCAACCAAAACACAACAGGTAGGGCAAACTATCAAGACTCGGGAGATTAAGTAACAGCTTACTAAGTGGCAACTGTATCTACTACGAAGCAAAATTTTTAGGATTCCGCTAAAGCAGTACTGAAAGACAGAACTTTATATTTTTAAATACATTTACTAGAAATAAGAAAGGTAAAACACAAATGAAGAAAGTTCAAGGGGCAAGAGTCTATGAACTAGAGAACAAAGACCCCCACAAAAAAAGTTGAGCAAAAGCAAAAGCTGGTTTTCAAAAGAAGAATACAATAGCCCTGCAGCAAAACTGGTCAAAACCAACACAGCAAAAAACACTGCCAAAATCTAAATGAATAAATCAACTTTTAGAAAAACTAGACATGAGAAAAGTAGCACAAGAAAAAATTCACAAGCTGGACAGACCATTAAGCACTAAAGAAATGTTAAGTGTTTGAGCAAGACCTTCCTTCCCCAAGGGCCCAAGGTCCAGATAGTTTTACAGGTGAATTCTACCAAAAACTCAAGAGTTCAATTAGTTCCATCTATATGACTTCTTCTAGAACTTAAAAAAGATAGCAAAGGGCCGGCCGAGTGGCGCATTGGTTAAGCGCTGGTTTTGGGATGCCAGCAGCCCCGGTTCGGATCCCACATGAGGGCCAGTGACACTGCCCTCTACAGCTAACAACAGCTCCACCTGGAGCTGGGCTGTGCGAGCCCCTGTGATGGTGTAGGCTGCAGCCCCTGCAGCAGTGGGCTGCCATAGGCTACAGTGAGTGGCCCGCAGCCAGCTTGAGCGGCTGGCAGCCAAGAGTAAGCTGCCAATAGCCGCGGTGAGCGACGTCCAGAGGCCAGCGACCGATCTGCCTCATCCGGGAAGAGCGCAATGACGATACCAACAGTGAAGCAACATCTTCCGCAACTAAACTGAAGAACAAAAAGACAGCAACCTGTCTGTTCCCCTTCCCCGATTCCCCAACGCTGTTCCCCTCCGCCAATTCCCCAATAAAATCTATAAAAAAAAAAAGATGGGGCCGGCCGAGTGACACATTGGTTAAGCGCTGGTTTTGGGATGCCAGCGGCCCCGGTTCGGATCCCACATGAGGGCAAGTGACACTGCCCTCTACAGCTAACAACAGCTCCACCTGGAGCTGGGCTGTGCGAGCCCCGGTGATGGTGCGGGCTGCAGTCCCTGCTGCAGTGGGCTGCCATAGGCTACAGTGAGTGGCCCGCAGCCAGCGTGAGCGGCTGGCAGTCAAGCATGAGCTGCCAATAGCCGCGGTGAGCGACATCCAGAGGCCAGCGACCGATCTGCCTCATCCGGGAAGAGCGCAATGACAATACCAACAGTGAAGCAACATCCTCCGCAACTAAACTGAAGAACAAAAAGACAGCAACTTGTCTGTTCCCCTTCCCGATTCCCCAACGCTGTTCCCCTCTGCCAATTCCCCAATAAAATCTTTAAAAAAAAAAAAAAAAAAAAAAAAGATAGCAAAGAAGCTATTTCTAGTTTGGATTCTATTTCTTTCTTTTTTTTTTTTTTTAAATTGGGGAATTGGGGGAGGGGAACAGCGCTGGGGAATGGGGGAAGGGGAACAGACAAGTTGCTCTCCTTTTGTTCTTCAGTCTAGTCGCAGAGGATGTTGCTTCACTGACCCATGTTGGTATCGTCATTGCGCTCTTCCCAGATGAGTTAGATCGGTCCACGGCCTCTAGATGTCGCTCACCGCGGCTATTGGGGATTCTATTTCTTATAAGTTAATCTATTAGCCCAGACAGAAAGGAGTCTTTGGCCCCCTGGAAGTCCACCTACCCTGTGAGTGGCATGAGGCAAAGCTCAGAGCCTGCCTGGCTCACCAAGGACCCCTCCCTGAACCACAAAGATTCACAGGCCCAAGGTCCCCATTTAGCCTCAGAGGGCCTCTGACAGAGGCCTGGCTAGGTTGGTGCTGACCGAGGAGGCAGGAAGGAGGGGGCCCGAGGTACAGCCTCACCTAGTCCGGCCACACTGCTGTGGTTCTCCAGCATCACCTCCTTGTAGAGGGCCCTCTGGCTGGGGTCCAGACACTGCCACTCCTCCCGCGAGAAGTGTACAGCCACATCACCAAACGTCACAGCCTCCTGAAAGGACACACACCAGCACCCCAGGGAACCCTGGGTGCCAGCCCCATTCTGGCGCTGCCTCCTGGCATGTCTCAGGCACATACAGGCACCAAAGGGCTGGGCGAGACAGTCACTAGGCCCCTTTGGCTGTAAAATCAAGGGGTGGGGGGTGCGGTGTGGAGGAGGTACAGGGGCCCAGACCACAGTGATCTACAATCCTCCCCTCAGACGGGCCCCAGTCTGGGCAGGGGTCTGCCCACTGCCCTGGGGATAGGCACGCCTGAGCCTGACAAGGGCCACAGCGAAGGGCCGAGGCAGGATCTAGACCCAGGCCCATGGGTGGCTGCCAAGGAGGAGGCAGGGCTCTCACAGGACGGCTGGGGATGGAGGCAGTCAGACTCCTACCATGAGGCTGGGTGGGTGAGCATCCATGTGTTCTGGCTGAGACCTGTGGGCAGTTATGAAAAGGGTCAGAGGTCAGGATGCCGGAGGCCCCACCCCTGACATCTAGGCTAATCCAGGGGGTTCTATGTTCTCCTATCCTTTACCTCCACCCCCAGATGTTTTCTGATGGGGACACCGGTTGGGGCCAGAGTGGCCATAGCACCTGGGCATCTGCCCCCAAGGCCTCGCTCATCCTTCAAAGCCTGTGGCATTTGTGAACCACTCCACAACGCCTAGGGGGCGGCTGCCACATGTGCCCGGTGCTTGGCTAAGCGGGAGTGCAAGAGTGGGCAGCACTGCCTTCATGCAGCACAGTCCAGTAGGAACAAGTTAAATAACCACACAAGTAAATGCAAAACACAACCGTGATCGTACCCTGTATTAAGAATCCTGAAAGCATTTAATGAAGAAACCCTGACTTAGTCTGATGGGTCACTTCTCGGAGGAGCTAACTAGGCCAAGGTGTTGGTGACAGGGAAGTACTCCAGGCAGCAAAGGGCCTGAGGTAGGAAGGAATGGGGCTGAAGGAGCCAGTGGGGCTGGTCACAGGCAGACAGGGGAAGCATGGTGTGACTGGAGGCTGGAGTCGACAGGAGCCTGACAATGTACTGTTGGACAAAGAGGAATGGATGTAGGAATTCCCCTCCCTATGTATCTCCATGGTAGGTCAGAACGACAAGCGGGCTTCCTAGTGGAGCTTTTGCCTCACAAAGTGGCTTGTGGGCACACGCCCCAGGCCGTGTGCACAATGAGGCTGAGCAGGGTGGCAGTGACCGCTGTCGGTTGGGCCCGCCACCTGAGCCTTGTCAGGAGTGCTGCCGTCAGCGCTGGATCCTGGGTCCCCAGTGGAGGCGGGCAGGCCCTGAGCGGCAGCCAGAATTCGGAAGGTGAGCATCCTACCCGCCCCGCAAGGCACAGCCCTTCTTGCCACTGTCACTCAGGGTAGGTCTTCCACTGGCGGTAAGTGAGGGGAAAGGAGGCCCCTGGAAGGGCGTGGCAACACCGGAAGGAGAATCAAGGATCTTCCAGCAACAGGCTGGAGGGAAAGCCGCCGCTGGTGCCTGCGGGCAGCGAGGTTGCCAGGCGGCCGGGCCTGCGGGACTCTGCCAAACGCCTGCCGCCTCCGCTTGCCAAGGCGACCGCGGCTCGACCGTTCCCCGCCAGGCGCTCACGGTCTCTCCCAGCCGCCCTGGTCGCCCGAGCGGAATTCCCCGTGGAAAGGCCCAGGGAGCGCGGTGTCCGCGGTGCCGGAGGCGGGAGCCGACCTCAGCTTAACGGCGCGGCCGCCGCCCCGACTCACCGTTCCGGGAGACCACCGGAGGCTCCTAACGCGCGACGACGCCGGAAACGGGCCTGGGCGCCCGCGCCCGCTCCGTCCCGCAGACTTCCGGCCCCTCTGGCCGGCTTGGAGTCTCCACAATCTCGGTGGTTCCCAGTTTAGCCACCTGAGAGTCAGAGAAGGGGCGGGGCCAGAGCGAAAGGGAAAGCAGAGAGCCCAAGGAGGGCGGGGCAGGAGTCCGGCGGGCGGGGCCGTGTCTTCGGAGGGCGAAGCCCAGGGACGACGGGGCCAGGGCCCAGGACAACAGAAAACAAGTGTCAGCAAGGATGTGTTGAATTTGGAACCCTCTTTCACTGTTGATGGGAACGTAGTTGTGCAGCCACTGTGGAAAACAGTAAGGTGGGTCCTCAAATAATTAAATATAGAATTACCATATGACCCAGCAATTCCTCTACGGGTGTATACCCAAAATAATTGAAAGCAGGGTCTCAGACAGAGATTTACACACCCATGTTCATGGCAGCATTATTCACAATAGCCAAAAGGTGGAAGCAACCCAAGCGTCCATGGATGGATGAAAGGATAAACAAAACGTGGTCTAGCCATGCAATGGGATGTTACTCAACCTTAAAAAAGAAATTCTATCACATGTTACAACATGGATGAACCTTGAGGACATTATATTAAGTAGAATAAGTCACAAAAGGGCAATACTGTATGAGTCCATTTATATGAAGTATCTAGAGCAGTGAAAATTAGAGACAGAAAGTAGAATGGCAGTTGCCATGGGCTGGGAGAGGGGTGAATGGGGAGTTATTGTTTAATGGGGACAGAGTTTCAGTTTTGCAAGATAGAAAAATGTTCTGGAAATGATTGGTGGGAATGGTTGCACAACAATGTGAATTTACTTATTAATACCACCAAACTGTACACTTGAAGAAGGTAAGATGATTAATGTTATGTGTATTTTACCACAATAAAAATCTTTGGGGAAAAAAGTCAGAGCTGAAAATTGGCTTTTTGGGTGACCTCATCCTTTCCCTCCCACCAGCCCCCTGTTTCTCACCACTATCTCCTTTCAAACTCTCTGAAACTTAGACACCATCTTTACCAGCTTTCATTCTCCAGCTCCATATCCTAGGAATAGGAGCCATTGACTTCTTAGCTATGAGTATGTTTGTCTTCGACAGTCCTGTGAGGTGAGGATTATCATCACTCAGCTAGCAAGGTGGGAGTACTAGGATTCCTGCCACCTGGGTCAGACCCCAAATCACTGTGCTCTCACCTGTCCTGTAGGTGGTCCTCAGGGTGTCCAGATCTCTCTCACTCATTCAGAGGCTGCTTCCCTGGCTAAAATGTACTGTCATAGAGCCCAGACGTTCTGTGAGCCCTGTCACACTACCTTTAGTTCCCTACCTTCTTTTTCTTGCTTTCTTTTGCTCCATTTCCTCAATTTGAAGACAACTTGAGAACTTTCAAATTCACAGACATTGATGTAAAACTGAACACTCCCTCATTGCTCCAGTATTTCCTTTAACTCAGAACAGAAGAGAGGGTATCTGCCCTTCCGGTTTTGCCTTGTTTTCCCTAGTGGGGACTAATGAGGAGACAACCCCGAGCCTGTACAGCGGGTTGGGAAATAGGTGAAGAGGGAGCGACTTTGGAACCTCTCTTAGCTCAAGTGCAGGCACACGAGGTCAGATCCCAGGTGGGGAACCTCCTACAGCAATGCCGGAACCCTTCCCAAAAAGGAAGAGTGATGAAGTAGGGACATACTGACAGGAGGCAAAGTCTGGGACATAGGACACTGAGGAGAATCAAGATGGGCATCATTCTTTGTCACACATTCAGTCGTACTGTGAAGAGGGGCCCAGGAACATGGTTTGTGGGGCAGCACTTTCCAGGATATTTGGCCCTAAGGAAAATGGAGATTTCACCTGTCTGATGCAGAACAACTGCACAGCCTTTCGACGAGTTTCCAATTTTATGGCTTCTGTGAGGAATAGGTTCCGAAATCCATTAGTGGCATCCGGAGGCAGAGAAAGGCGAGGAAGTCATGACTCCTTGGGTTGAAGCTGCACCATAGACAGACTCGCAGATGAATGTAGGGACAGAGCAATGGGAGTGAACAGGAGGCGACGCTGGCCACCACATGGCCCTTCCCTCCCGGCTGGGGCTCTACGGGTGCCACAGGACCACGTATCAGCACAAGGAAAGCCCAGGAGCACTTCTCTCTGCTCACCTTTCACACAGAATCATCCGAATCCTCTACTTTGGACCTTGTCAACAGCCCTGAGAACGTAGGCACCTGGCCGCGGCTCCCCGGCCACACCATAATGTAAGGGCGCCACCAGCCGGCTCTTCGCTGCTGGACCTGGCAGGGATTCAGCACCGCGGACAGCGCCGGCAACAGAAAAGGGATCCGCCCCAGTGAGAGGACACGGCGCACGGAGGAAACACAGGGGCTCCGCTCAGGCCCCGTGTGGATTGCAGGGACTTGGGAGACACGGGGAGAACGTCAGACAGCCTAAGGGACCTGTCATGTGGCACCCCCACCAAAACCAGACTCTTTACTTTTCTGTCTGGGGTCTTGGCCGGAGTACAGCTGACAGGCGGAGTGCTAACTTTCAGAGGCGCAGTTTGAGGAGCCCTGAGCAGTACAGGATGGTGGGTTCGAAGTCAATGAAAGGGCAGCAGGCGTCGTCGAAAGGGCACGTTGGTCAGGCCCGGCGGTGCCTCCTGCTCACATCCGCTTCTCCAGGTTGACCCCTCTCTACCCTCTGCACCTTATCTCTGCCCAAGTCAACTGTCAGTGGACTTTCCTGACAACTGGTTTCCAGTTGGTTTTGGCCAATGGAAGCCCCGGCATGAGATTGGAGGTTGGGAAAGGAATGAGGCAGGGATCTGGAATCATCCTGGACACTGAAGCCTTATGAAACCGCGAGTCCTGGACCGGCCGAGTGGCTCAGTTGGTTGAGCTCACTCAAGAGTGCGAGCTGAGCTCTGAGCAACGGCGGTTCAATGCCAGCCCAAGCTGAGTTGCCGTTGAGCAGCCAACAGGTGGCAGGATGGCTCAGCTAAAACAAAACAAAGCAAAACAAAAAAACCGAGAGTCCTGTAAAGACAGTGTCTCAATCTTTGGGGACGCGGCTCTCAAGTTTACAGGAAGTGATAACAGCCAGGATTTACGTAAACACTCACATGATGGCATTGTGTGCATATGGGGTGGGCAGCGATGCAATGTTCACCCATAGGGTGACAACTGTCACCAATGACACATCCATATCACAGAGAATGGGGTAGCTGTGCTCCTCCCTGCATGGAAGGACACTTCCATGTACTTGTGGAAAAGCCACGGTGCAGAAAGTTGTGTGTCAGGGTCCAACCGAGAAGCAGAACCAGTAGGAAGTAAGTAGCCGGCAGTCGTGGGCAGTGCTAAACAAGACCGAAGGCCTCAGAGCGGTGACTCAGGGGGACAAGACCACCAGCTGATGTTTTTCTACAGATAGGAGTCTCAGGGAAGCTTAAGCTTTGAAAAGCCTTTTAGCTGATTAGGCCAGGCCCACCAAGATCATCTCCCTTTGATTAACTTAGTCAATTGATTTGGTACTTTAATCAAATCTGCAAAATACCTTTACAGTAGCACCTAAGTTATTGTCTGAATACTGGGGAGGTGTGTGACCTACAATGGCTGCCACCTCCCTTCCTCACAGTCACTTGTCCAGAACCCACCTTGAAGAGAATTCTGGGGGTTGTAGTTCAGCCCAGCAAGTAAACTCATTAAAAATCACTGCAAACACATGCAGAAGCATCTGTGGGGGTCCAGCCTCCGTGAATCCAGGGATTCCCACAGGTGGAGACGGCAAGGGGAAAGAAGGGAGTGGAGACACCGGGGGAGTTTCAGAGAAGTGTCACACTTTATTGTTATAGCAAGTCTTCTTTTATAGGGACTCTTGACCATTACCTCAATACAAGTTAAGTTCCACATAGTTTTTTTTTTAAAGATTTTTTTATTGGGGAATTGGCGGAGGGGAACAGTGTTGGGGAATCGGGGAAGGGGAACAGACAAGTTGCTGTCTTTTTGTTCTTCAGTTTAGTTGCGGACGATGTTGCTTCACTGTTGGAATCGTCATTGCGCTCTTCCCGGATGAGGCAGATCGGTTGCCGGCCTCTGGATGTCGCTCACCGCGGCTATTGGCAGCTCACGCTGGCTGCCGGCCACTCACTGTAGCCTATGGCAGCCCACTGCAGCAGGGGCTGCAGCCCACACCATCACCGGGGTCGCACAGCCCAGCTCCAGGTGGAGCTGTTGTTAGCTGTAGAGGGCAGTGTCACTGGCCCTCATGTGGGATCCGAACCGGGGCCGCTGGCATCCCAAAACCAGCGCTTAACCAATGCGCCACTCGGCCGGCCCAGTTCCACATAGTTCTGATGTATTTTTCTTCTTTAGGACTTTTACAGTCTTTACTTCCTTGTAATAATTCTCCCCAGGGCACACTGTGACCTTTTCTATGTTTATGGATAATCTCCTCTATGATAATCTCTTTGTGACCCAGACTCAGTTTCTACATATCATCTAAGGAATGGTTACCATGACTACCTTGCCTATCTAGTCCCATATTCCAGCAGTAAGACTCACAGGGTGTATACTTGAGCTAAAGCTTCAGTGTCTGTTGCTACAACAATGTGCAAGGCAAAGAATCCAATTAAGGCTATTGATTAACATAGCTCATGGTCAGCAAGTCATCTCTTATCTTTTTTTTTTTTTTTAAGGGCAGTGTCACTGGCCCTCACATGTGGGACCTGAACCGGGGCCGCTGGCCTCCCCAGCCAGCACCTAACCACTGCACCACTCGGCTGGCCCGCAAGTAGTCTCTTATCAGAACTCTCATGGCCTGGATACTTTTAGTATCCAAGGAGACTTTTCATTGTGATTATCTTAGGCAAGCGAGCTTAACAGATTGATGTTATTATTAGTTTTTCATAGCCAGGCTTTTTGGCTTATGTGGCCAGGGGTCTGAGCCTCTGTTTCCAAGGGGCTTGAGTCCCCTATTTCTCAGTCCTGGGGTCCCCACAGAACTATCGCCTGGCTTGGGTTGTCTCCTCTCTTTTCTAGGAGATCTTACCTGTCATTGGCTGCATAGTTATCTCATTGGGGTACCACAGGAGCTTGCCATAAATACAGTGAGAGTACTGTCTCCTATAGGATCCGATGTAGAGGAAAGGCACATGGGTTCATAGAGGCAAGAGATATTACATGACCAACCATAAGGCAGCACCCTAAACATCCAGTACTGAGCGTGGATCTTTACTTCAATTTGGCCTTGTCAAACACTGGGGGCTGTCAGCTCCCAACAAGCATCATTCGTAAAAACACAGGCACAGGTATATTGAATGTATGAAATGCAGAGGGGAAGACCAGGAATGAACCGCCCAAACAGTTAATGGGTGTGTGTCTGGGAGTAGGGTGGGAGCTGGAAGGTAAGGAAGAAAGGGACTTTTTTTTCCCTATTTTTACATTGCAGTTTTGCTGTTGTTTTACTATAAATACATATCACTTTAGTGACTTAACCAAAGTAAAGAAAACGTTTTATAAAATCTTGTGATGTGGAAGCCTTTTCTAATCATATCAGGATAGATAGTTTTGGCCACAGGGAATTGTTATTTTTTGTATTAAAAATCTCATAATTATGGGCCGGACAAGTGGCGCGGTGGTTAAGCGCTGGCTTCAGAAGCCAGTGGCCCAGGTTTGGGTCCCACATATGAGGGCCAGTGACACTGCTCTCAAAAACAAACAAACAAAAAAAACCAGACCCTCCCCATTCCCAGTACCCTTGACTTGGAAAGGCCACCTCAACCCCAAGGAAGCATTTGGGGATACAAGCAAATGTGCACATGCCCACTGTGGGCTCAATGGTAACAGTGACACTGTGGGGAAAACACAGATGTCTGACAATGACAGAGCTGCTAGATAAAGTACGTGAGATGGCAGACACATGGGCATCATCCAATGAGTAGCTACAAAGTTCTAAGCAAAGTGTGACCCCAATTTGTAAAACAGTATCTGTGCATTAGAAGGAAACACACCAAACATCACAGTATGGATTTCTGGAGAGTGAAACAAAGGGCACTTTTTTATGTCGCTTTTCTTAAATTTTCTGCATTTTCCAAATCCTCTACATCAAGTTCATATTTAGGAAAAAAAACATGTTAATTAAAAACAAACATTCAGGGATTAGGCCTTCAGCTCGGCTCAGGCATGGCAGCTTCCTTTCTGGCACACGTTTTGTAAGCTGCCACAGAAGCCTGTCAGGGCTCTGGCTGTTGGAAGAGGCTGATGGTGACCAGTGGCGGCTAAGATGGGCTCCAGACAGCAGGTCCTGGGAGGTGGGGCACCTCCCAGTGAGCACTTTCTGCCTGAGGCCTGGATATGGCAGGGCACACCCAGCATGGCTGGGGCTCCTGAGGTGCAGCTGGGGAGCCTGGGACACTGCCTGAGTCCCGGAATCAACATCAACAGCTGTCTGGCCCTGGCTCACTTACAAACCCTGTCTACCAGTGACTTCCCAATGTCCCCATGTCAGACACTGTGATTCTGTGCCCCTCCAGCTCCCGTGGGGTGGCTGCAGCCCCTGCAAATGGCCTGGTCATGACACCATTCTATCCTTTTTTTCTGATCAGAAGTCAGTATTTGGAAAATAGATGAGTAAGAAAACAAAACCGGGCCAGCCAAGTGGCGCGGTGGTTGGGCACTAGCTTGGGAGGCCAACAGCCCCGGTTTGGGTCCCACACGTAGGGGCCGGTAACAGTGCCCTCAAAAGAAAAAAAGAAAAAAGAAAAAAACCCAGCCCCACCCCCATTTGGCTTACGATGTGAGTATCCAGGCCCACTTAGTGGTTTCCAAGTGTCGCTCTCCTGTGGGCACCCGGGCTGGAGAGCAGGGTGGGGACGACTCTGGCTTGGCCTTTCTCTCATCCCAGACAAAGGCCCTGCTGCACTAACCTGGATTGCCACTCACAGAGCACTGCCTCCAGGGGCCTTTCTGGTACCGGAGGAGGGCAGCTCGCCAACGCGGGCCCTTCTCCCAGGCCCGGCAGCAGGGCAGCTAGCCTGTGGCTGCTGTGGCGCCAGTGACAGGCCAGCGTGGAGCTCCTGTGGGAAGCCTTGCCGTAATCTGTGTAGCCGAAAGTCCTCTCCTTGCTGTGGGTCTCCTGGTGCAATTTGAGGTTGGACTTCCAGCCTAAGGCTTTGCCACAGTCCCTGCACTCAAATGGTTTCTTGCCTGTGTGCAGCCTCTGGTGCAGGAGCAGCAGGGACTCGTGTCTGAAAGCCTTCTGGCAAACGAGCACTGATGCAGCTAGGCCCCAACGCGGCCCCTCCATGCTTCGCTTGGGAGGGCCCTGGGCACCTGACATCCCCTCCGGGCCTCGTCTCTTTGTGCAGCTGGCGGTGTTTGAGGAGCAATGCCTCGCAGATGAGGCGCTGCTCCTACTCACCGTGCATGCAGGGCCTCTCCCTGCTGTGGATGCGACAGTGCTTGCAGAGATGAGAAGGGCACAGTGTTCTGCTCCTTGACTCAGAGCAGCTGATGCTGGGGGTGCGAAGCCAAACCAAACAAGACAGAAGAGGGTCATGGTTTATAACCAAATTACATTTGACAAGAAACATTTAAAGAGCTTTAAAAGGAAAGAATTTCTATGAATGAAGTTGAAATGCAATGCAGGGAGGAGGTGAACTTGGACTGCATGAAAGAGAACCTTGAGGACCAGCATGAGCAAAGTCACCGCGTGGGTTGGGTTCCTCTCCAGGCCTGAAACCTCCACCCCAGAGTGGCTGCTCCCACAAAGAATGGCCATCAGTATCAGGTGACCCAGATTTGCAGAGCCCCTGCTGTGTGCCAGTCTCAGTGGCCTCACAGGGTTGACTTTCAGGCCAATGAGATGGAGTCAATCACAGGTCTCTGGACTGTGGTAGGGGACACAGGTCTTTGCAGAGATGGAGGACCCCCATGCAAAGACAGATCAACCAGCACGAGGCAGGAGAGTGGTAAACATTAGGTGGGTGTCTGCACCTCTCAAAGCCCCACCACTGGCTGCCCTCCTTTGAGTTCACACCTGAAACTTTCAGGTAAGCCTCCGGAAGGAGCCCACACAAGCAAGCCCCCCAGAGCAGCATCTCTCAGTTTTCTCTTGGCCCAGGGTCCCCAATGGGGGGCTCACAGCTGTGAGACACCCCCTAGGGCTCCTGGGCTGGCTCAGACTGTGGCACTGACCATCTACCTGTGGCATGGCCTGGACACATGCCCTACAGTGGGCACGGTTAGCTGCCTTCTGGCTGCATCCAGGGCCTTGGCAGCCGTCTCCAGGACACAGGGAGAACATGGGACCCTCTTGGGGACCCCAGAGTCCACGTGCCCAAGCACTGTCACTGTTGGGGGAAGCATGACCCTGAACAAATCATTCAATCCCTCGGGGACTCCTCAGCTGTACAGTGGGCGACGCCTGCCTTCCGGGGGGCCTCGGTGAGGGTGTGGCGCCCCTACACCCTCCTCCCCGGCCCCGCCCACAAGATGACCCCCTCGGCGGAAGAGGGGCGGCGGTCCAGACCTGCGGCCCTTCTGGGCACCGCGGGTCCGGCCACGCCAGTGCGCTTGCGCGGAGGGCCAGGCTGCGAGAGAGGACTACAAGTCCCGGCGTGCACTACACTCGCGGTCTCGCCCCCTGCGCGGAAGGTCAAGTGGCTTTTAGCCTGGCCCCGGAAGATACGGCAGCTCGCGAGCTTTGTGTCTCCTCTTTCTGTCGTACTAGGCAGCAGGTAAGATGTCTTTGAGGCCCGGAGGCCCGGATCCCATCCGCCGCCATCCGTCGCCCTGAGGCCCGCCAAGGACCTAGGCAGGCTCTTGAGAGGACACCTGGGTGTACGGCCAGGGATGGGAGCGCGGAGGGGGCCGGGGACTGGAGGGAAGAGCTTGGGAAACGGAGGCCCTGGGGAAAGGGGGCCCTGAAGCCGGGTGGCGGATGTGCCCGGTCTGCGCGGGTGCTAACCGTGAGCTGCCTCCAGACTGCCGCCATGGGCCGTGTGATCCGTGGACAGAGGAAGGGCGCCGGCTCCGTTTTCCGCGCGCACGTGAAGCATCGCAAGGGCGCCGCGCGTTTGCGCGCCGTGGATTTCGCGGAGCGGCACGGATACATCAAAGGCATCGTGAAGGTGCGGGGCGCCGGCCGGGGCTGGAGGGGAGGGGCAAGGGACGTCCCGCCGGGACTCCACGCTCACGCCGCCTCGGCCTGCAGGATATCATCCATGACCCAGGTCGCGGCGCGCCCCTCGCCAAGGTGGTCTTCCGCGATCCGTACCGGTTTAAGAAGCGGACGGAGCTGTTCATTGCCGCCGAAGGCATCCACACCGGCCAGTTCGTGTACTGCGGCAAGAAGGGTAAGCCGCGCTCCTGGGATGGGAGGTCGGGGTGGGGAGGGGCGGGGGAGGCATCCAGGAAGAGGTTTCACTTAGTGAGTTTTGCTGGGTGGAACGCACGAGTGGGGTCTCGGAGAGCTGTAGGAGGAGGCGGGACCATGAGTGCGGTGCTGGCTATTGGGGTACTGTGCAGAGGGTATGCGTTGCCTCTGTCTAGCAGTCTTTCAAACAATACCTTGCCATGCTGACTGACCGGTACTGCTGCCTCTTGCAGCTCAGCTGAACATTGGCAATGTGCTCCCGGTTGGCACCATGCCTGAGGGCACCATCGTGTGCTGTCTGGAGGAGAAGCCTGGTGACCGGGGCAAGCTGGCCCGAGCTTCTGGCAACTATGCCACTGTCATCTCCCACAACCCCGAGACCAAAAAGACACGAGTGAAGCTGCCCTCGGGCTCCAAGAAGGTCATTTCCTCCGCCAACAGAGCTGTGGTTGGTGAGTGACAGGCAACAGTGGGCTGCGGGTCACTGGGAACAGCAGGCAGACCTGGGGCCTGGAACCTTAGTGCCTGCCCCACTAAACCTTTAGCATGGACACAGCCTCCGAGTCATAACTGTGAAGTGGGTTCAGTAACACCAGCATCACTGTTGATCAGGAGTGGAGGGAGACAGGGTTAGGTGGCCAGGACCCATCTGCACTCTGGCATGACTCGCACTTCTATGACCCCTGCCCCTACATCCCCTTGTTGACAGACAGCCTTTTCAGAGAAGTAGGGTATCCTTAAAACCACCCATTAAGTTCTTCAACAAGGATTTGGATCCAGGTTTGTTCACTGCTGTTTTGCAACACCTTCAGGTCCCTGTGGCAAATCCAGTTCTGCTACACACTCGAGAATGTTTTCACAGAATAAGCAAAACTGGCTGAGTTGTGGCAGGTTGAATTAGCCTTCCCGTTGGGGGTGTTGAGGGACCCCATCAGATGTAACGGGGGAAGGGCTTCTCTGGAGAACCCCGGGTTGAGATAGGCATCCCAAATGACAGAGGCCTAGCCTCCATTGCCTCTCAGAACTTGGAGAAACTGTCAGCTGACTCAGGCTTCTGGGAACCGTGCTATGATATATACAGAGAGGTGGTTGGTACGGGGTGGGATGCTGACAGAGACCCAGCAGGGGATGCTGTGTCTGGCTGTGGAGGGTCCTGGGTTCTCTGGAGGGTGGGATGCCCCTCCCTGAAGTGCATGATCTCAACAGGTGTAGTGGCTGGAGGTGGCCGCATTGACAAGCCCATCCTGAAGGCTGGCCGTGCCTATCACAAGTACAAGGCAAAGAGGAATTGTTGGCCCCGTGTGCGGGGTGTGGCCATGAATGTGAGTAGCCCGGAACGGGTAGTGGAGTGTCCAGGGTACAGGGACAGGCTGGATGGACAGGTCCTTTCCTGGAATGTGGTGTGTGTGTGGGGTCTGTGATGTGAGCCTCGCTAAGGTGTCTAGGCACAGGCCAGCCAATCCTGCCATGCCCTATTCCTCCTGACCCTGAGGTAGGCTGGGGTTGCCCCCACACTGACACCACCTCCCTCTGCCTACAGCCTGTGGAGCATCCATTTGGAGGTGGCAACCACCAGCACATCGGCAAACCCTCTACCATCCGCAGAGATGCCCCTGCTGGCCGCAAAGTGGGTCTCATTGCTGCGCGCCGGACCGGGCGACTACGGGGAACCAAGACTGTGCAGGAGAAAGAGAACTAGGGCTGGGGGTGCTTAATAAAGTCTCTTTTTGCCACTATACTGTGCTTGCTTGTGTTTTCAGTGAGAAGGGTCCTGTTGGGAGCACTACCATGGAGCTCCAGGTATAGGGAGGAGGAAGATGAAGCAGGAGTAGCAGTGAGCAGAGGAAGCTGTGGGGAGGAGGTGGGGGTGTTTGGTCCTTGGAGCTGCACCAGCACCTGGCACATGGAGCAGAGAAGCCTGCCCTACACCTGCATTCATTAACTTGTCCTGAGCCTGGGGAGAATCGAGGTGAGGTATGGGTGGTGCTCCTGAAGTTGTGCTACGAGGTTTCTCAACAAATGGGCTTCCTGGCACTCTGTCCCAAAGTTTGTGACAATTCTGTCAAAGCTGAAAACTGGGACAGACACTTCTGAGCAGACATCAACTTGGGGGTGGAGGCCCATCTACATGCAAGGACCAGCACCTGCCCCTGTCTCCAGTGGTTTCCCGCGGAGCCAATATGAGGAGTTGCAGGCTACTGCCTGACCACTTCTGATCATCTCAACTATTAGTTTGTGTGCCCCAAGGGGTCCTTCCAGGACAATGCCTTACTGTGGCTCTTTGCTCTCATGGTCCATACCTGTCTCTGTCTTTACCTGGCCCCCAGCCCTCAGTCTTGCTTCTCTTGGCCCCACCTGCCCTTGGCTGGGCAGTGACCCCAGCAGGGCCATTGGCCTCCGTATAGGGTAGAGAAAGCAGGAGGGCAATGTCTCCTGAAGGAAAGCACTTAGCCTTGGTGCCTGGACCATAATATGCCACTGCTTTACTGCCTACTTCTAGTTAAAGTGGCCTGGGGTCTTGGCAAGACAGTGCACATCAGGGAGGTTTTGCAGAAGCAATCAGGCACCCGAGGAGGCCGTCTAGTTAGAGTGGACATGGCCCCATTTACAGGGGGTGGGGCTGGGGGCAGTGGGTTAGGCTCAGAAGGGCTTTGACTACTGAGCATCCTCTTTATGCGGAAGGGCGTGCTTCTCTGCCTTTCTGTGAAAGAAAGGCATTTCGCAGCTCACTGGGTAGTTTCTCTGAAAAATATTTACTGATAGACTTCCAAAGCCTCACCCTTGCCTCGGTCCTGAAGCCTCGGGATCGTGGTTCCAGGCTGCCACCTGGTGGCAGCGTTCCCGATTTGTGGCACCGCATTTACAGTTCCAGGAGGAGACAAACCACCAAGTCTTGGAGTCCATTTCCCAGAGCGGCCGGAGGACGCCATCGGCCTGGAAGCGAGAGGGCGGGTCTGATGTCACTTCCGCTGGGCTTCGATTGGCTGGACGGTGGGACAGGCGGGGCGTGGTCGGGTGGCCGCTGCTCGGCTGCGCAGAGGTGAGTGCGGGCCCTGCGGGGCGGGGCGGGGCGCGGGGCCTCCCGGCGGCCGGGCGCAAAGTCGTCCCCTAGCGAACGCCGCGATGCTTGGGGCCGGGGTGCGTCCCGCGGTGGACGACACCTCCCGCCCGCGGTTCCCCGGCAGGCCCAGTCCCCTGGCCTTGCGTCCCCCCGCCTGACACCTCTTCCCACGTCGCCCTCCCGGACTGCTTCTGCCTCCCGGAAGGCCCGGGACCTCCCCCTTTCCGTCTCCTCACCCCGCCCGGAGTGAGCAGCCCCTGCACACTCACTCCACCGCCGCAACCCCCAGCCCCCAGCACATACCATCGACTCTGCTTCTATGATTTGGAGTATTTCAGATTCCACATATACGTGACATGATGCGGTATTTGTCTTGCCGTGTCTGGCTCATTTTACTGAGCATAGCGTCCTCCAAGTCCATCGGTGTTGCAAATGGCAGGCTTGCCTTTTTTTATGGCTGAATACTGCAATGTATATGTATGCCACATTCCCTTTATCCATCCACTCATCCATGGACACTGAGGTGGTTTCCATGTCTTGTCTATTGTATGTAATGCTGCAGGGAACATGAGGGTGCAGGCATCTCGAGCTCCAGATTTCTTTTTCTTCGGATAAATACCCAGAAGTGGAAGAAGGTAGCTCTATGTTTAATTTTCTGAGGGACCTCATACAACTTTTCCTAGTGGCTGTACTACTGATTTACATTTCCACCAACAGTGCGCGAGGGTCCCCTTTTCTCCACAGCCCTGCCAGCATTGATCTCTTGTCTCTTTGATGGTGGCCATTCTGACAGGTGGGGTGGTATCTCACATTGGTTTTGATTTGTATTTCCCTGATGATCAGTGATGTTGAGCACGTGTTCTTGTACCTGTTGGCTATTTGGATGTCTTTTGAGAAGAACTGTCTATTCAGGCCCTTTGTCCATTTTTAAATCCGATCATTTGGTTGTTTTGCAATTGAGTTGTATGAGTTGCTTATATAGTTGTGTTTATAGATAAACCTTATCAGATATATGGTTTGCAAATATTTTCTCCCGTCCCTTAGGTATCTTTTCACCCTGTTGATTGTAGGTATCTTTTCACCCTGTTGATTGTAGGTATCTTTTCACCCTGTTGATTGTAGGTATCTTTTCACCCTGTTGATTGTTATGTTGCTGTCAGCACATTTTCCTTTACCTCTACACACCTAATGGTGTTTCTGTATTTTAGAATCTACGTATATATCATACTATTGATATTCTACACTTCACAGTTTTACTCAGCCTTACAGCTTCGTGCTCTGTCTGCGTGACACTGATGTGGTTCATTCAACCACTGTGGCCTGCCTATTATCTGATAATGGATAGCGAGGTTCTTTCACTTTTTTTTCTGCACGCGGGCATGTGGCAACAATCCACATGTCACCTTGTGTGGTTAGCAAGAGTTTCTATAGGGCACATATGTAGAATTAGGCTTCCTGACTGAGGGGTTTGCAGTGTCTCAGCTGTACCAGGTGGTGTCACACGGATCTCTAGAGTGGCTGTACCAGTGTACATTCCTGTGGGACTCTGATGGTCGCTGTGTTTCCTCATGTCTTCAGCATTTGATATTGATATTCAGCATTTTATATTTTCTTCAATCTATGGGGAGAGAAGTCTTGTTTTAATTTGCATGTCTGACAGTGAAAACCTTTTCAGGTGTTCATTGGACATTGTGACTTCTTTATTTGTGATTTACCAGGTTGTATCCTGTGTTAATTTTTCAAATTGAATGGTCTTAATTTTTGGTACTGTAAAATATATTCTGTATATTTATCTTCATATGTGTTTGCAAATATCCTCTTTCACTTTGCATCTTGTCATTTAACTTTGTGATGTCTTGTGCAGAATTATTATTATTATTATTATTTTTTTTTGAGGGCAGTGTCACTGGACCTCATATGTGGGACCCGAACCGGGGCTGCTGGCTTTCCAAACCAGTGCTTAACCACTGTGCCACTCGGTTGGCCCCAGAATATTTTTGTTTTTTGAAGAAGTAAAATTAAACAAGTTTTCCTTTATAGACTGTATTTTGCATATTATTTTCTTAAAACAGCTATAAACATAAAAAAGAAAAAATTCAGGTCCTCAACCCACCTGAAATCTATTTTTGTGTGTCACAGAAGGAGGATCTAACTTCATTTTCCTGTGGAAACTCAGTTGCGCCAGCACCATTTACTGACTTGTACACTGCCATGAACATGGCAGGTGTGTCATTAATACATATGTTATATGATGCTCTGTTATCACCTATGCTCACTTTTGTTACCATAGTGTCACAACAGTCTGATACCTGGTAGGGCATGCCTCTGCCTACCTTGCTTTTTTTTGGCATTGTTTTGGATAATCTTGGATCATTACTCTTGTGATATTTAGAGCCATTTTGGTCAGATTTCATGATATTTCCTGTTGCTATTTTGATTGCACAGAATTAACAGATGCATTCCGGGAGAAGCAACGTTTTCATGACAGTTTGTGTATGAACATTGTTTCTCGATTGGTCTTTCTAGTGACCTTCACTAAAGTTTTATCATGTTGTCCGTAGAGCACTTGCATATTTTTGGTGAGGTGCCGTCTAGTAGTATTTGTCGCTGTTGTGAATGCCAGTTTCTAGTTATTGATGGCAAGTCCATAGGAGCGATGCTAATTAGGCTGTATTGGCCTCATGTATGGCAATCCTGTTGACCCCTATCATCCCAACAGTGCCTTGATACTCCTGGATTTTCTATGTAGATGATCCTATCATTCTCAAATAATGGCGATTTTGCCTTTTTCCTGTGCTTATGGCTTGTGTGTCTTTTTCTGTGAGGTGCTGCATTGGCTAGGGTCTTTGGTACAATGCTGGAAAGCAGCAGGTGAGGGAGTTCCTTTGTCTTCTCACTGACTCCTATGCAAATGCCTCTAGTGTGTTTCCTCAACATTGTTACAGAAACCTAGAGTGCCAGAGCCCAGGTCTTTGGACCACACTCTGAGAGCCACCACTCACTGTGTGGTATGTGGAGTCATGTCCCCTTTAGTTCTTAAGTGTTTCCTTTCCATCTTCTCTGCAGCCTCACCTCCACATTGAACTTGCCACGTTTGTGTTTCATTAGCATTTCCAAAGAACCAATATTGAGATTATTTTGTTTCTTTAAATCATGTTTTCTTTATTTTATTTCATATTCTTTCCCTGATTTAATTTTCTTTTCTGTGTCTGATATATTGTTGAATATTTAGACCATTTATTTCAATATCTCGTGTTAAAATTAGCATATTAAAGACACACATTTTTCCTTACCATAGCCTTTGTTTCTGTTTCTGCCTTAGTTCCTGTTTCTGTTTTTCCTGTAGGGAGTACTTTTTATCATGTATTTCCAGTATAACAACAATATGGTCAGAGAATGTTCTGCCAAATGATATCAGTCTTTGGAATTTGCTGACACTTTCTTTGTTGCCTGGTATGTTGTGTTTTTATAATATTTAGTGTACATCTTGACAAAGATGTATTCTCCATGCTTTACATAAAATTCTATATTGAGCCACTCATTTCTGACAGGAGTGTTTTAAAATCTATCATCAAGTTACTTCACTTAGCTTTGGCTTTCTACATTTTGAGCATCTGTTGGCAGTACACACGTTTGTAATGACAACTTCTCGATAGAGTTTTCCCTTTTAATTAATTTTTTTTTTTTGAGGGCAGTGTCACTGGCCCTTATATGTGGGACCCAAACCGGGGCCGCTGGCTTCCCAAGCCAGCGCTTAACCACTGCGCTGCAGGCCCGAGTTTTCCCTTTTTAAATATGCAGTGCTTTGGTTCCTGTTAATGATTTTTGCTTTCAGTTCTGTTTTGATTGGTATAACTATCACTAAGCCTCACGCAGTAATTCATATAAGCTCAGAACCACCACCCTGAGGGGAGGAGGCCAGCAGAGGGCAGATGGCTTAGTTCCTGCGACAAAGGTCGTTGGGGGCACAGCAGACCCCGGTGGGGTGGATGTCAGGAAGATGGCCCCAGTGGGAAGTCGGGGGAGTAGGGCTGCAGCTGTGTGTTCAGGGTTTGTCGACTCTCCTGTAAAAATTCAATAAAGAGATTTAAAGGTGCAGAAAAGGAGTATAGCTACTAGGGCTTTACTTTCATTGATATGTTTGGTTTGACTTGTGTTCAGCCTTTCTGTGTTCTTTCTTTTTAGGTTAGTAGGTGCATTTCGTGTACATAATCAAAATTTCGTGCTTCTAGTAGGTGAGTTTAATGTTTTTATTTCTTGCCACGACTCATCCATTAGACTTGTTTCTGCTAGTTTTGTAGTTTTTGCCTTCTATACTTTGCCTTCACTCTCTGCCTTCTATTGACTTTTTTTACTTTTCCTCCTCGATCCTGAACGTGCTGTTTTTATTCTTTCATGTAAAGGGCATGAGGACCTCGTCCTCCTGGATGAGACAACTTAGCATGCCAGGGACTTGGGGCATCCTGCACTGTCCCTGCAGTGGGGGCGGGAAATCTGTGGGAGGCCAGCTGTGCCCCATGGGACTGAGCCGGGCCCTGAAGCCACCTCTCCTTCCTCAGCACTAGAGTGACTGGGTCCTGCCTGCCACTGTTGGAGCCCAAGGAACCACAGATGGCGACTTTGCATCTGTCTGCCCTGCCCCAGGTGAGCATCATCCCCCGTTGGGGCCTTTCCTCCTGCTTTGCCTCAGCAAACAGTCAGGTCCTCGGGTTGGGGCACTGAAAAGAGGAGGGATGGCCTTGGGACCCTCCGAGCCTCAGCAGCCAACTGGTCAGGCCACCCCTCAGCCACTCTGAGGCACACATAGTCCTGCAGCAACTCCTGTCCTTCCAGGCCGAGGTGACCTTCGAGGACGTGGCCGTGCTCCTCTCCCGAGAGGAGTGGGGCCATCTGGGCCCTGCTCAGCGGGGCCTCTACAGAGATGTGATGCTGGAGACCTATGGGCACCTGGTTTCTCTGGGTAAGGACTCTCATCAGAATGCAGCTCTGAGAACAACCTTGGGCACTGGGGTCTTGGCAGGGGCTGGGCTGGGGGCCTGCTCGGTACAGAGGACAGCCCTTCCCTCCTGTGAGCTCCTGTCCGAGACTCAAGGCATACCCCTCCCCAGGGGCAGTTGTCTCGCTGTGGAGAGAGCCCCCTGTGTTCCGATCTTGTCTCCAGAGTGTCCCAACTTCTCTTTTCACACCTGGACCTGCGCTTCCCCCTCTGCCTACAGTCCCCCAGCCCCGTGTCCTTGGCACCAACCCCAGGCCCTGTCTCCCTCCCAGGAGCTGGACCTACAGGTCCCAAGCCAGGGGTGATCACACAGTTGGAGCGAGGGGACGAGCCATGGGTCCTGGACACACAGGGTGCCAAGGAGACAGGGCGACTGAGAGTCGATGGCTCAGGTGCGTGAGGGGCTGCTTCCCTAACTCAGTCACTGAGCTAGCATCACTTGGAGTCCCAGGTGTGTGGCTAATGACTTGGGGTTGGGGAAGAGGCATCAGGGCCAGCTCACCAGCCCTGGGCATGGCCTCTGTTGAAACCCAGGTCACCTGCGTCAGCCTGGGTGCCTGGCTGCCATGGTTCCTGAGCTGCATCTCCCAGATGGGTAAGGGGCAGTGTTGGAGAAGGAGAGGGAAGGCGTTTGGGTGTGGCTTGAAGGGGTTGGGTGGCGGGGACCCCTGTGGAGCCCTGCGCCCGAGAGGTCATGCACTACGGTGAGGTCAGTCGGGGCCAATCCCTGCACTTCCCTCTTCTAAGTTGACCACCGGGTGGTTATGCCATCTTGGTCACCACCCAGACACACAAGCGTCCCTGTGTGTACCTGCTATCCCTGTCCTGCCCACAGCTGCATGTTACATGTGACCCCTGTCTGCACTGCTGTGCCACCACTTGTCACTAGCTGCCTTTCTACTTCTGCACACACAAGTCCAGTCACAGCTGTCACTGCAAGTGCCATCTCTGGTCTCATTGCCGTGGATAGTGCTGCATATTTCTTGATGGTGTCCTAGGAAGGAACTACTGGCTCAGAGAACTTTGGCTTTTCTTTTCTAAATTTGAATATAAATACTTACAGAAATAGGAGTTTATACAGCTTAGTGAACTTTTAAAAATATACAGAATGCTTAGTCCCCAGGAGCCCAGGGGCCTTTCTCCACCATTTCCTGCAGCTCCCACAGGTGCCCCCTGACCCCTGGCTCTGTTGGTCTGGACCCAAGTGGGCCTTTGAACACTGCATGGGGTTTGTTGTGCTTCATCACCATCGTGTTGTCATGAACATGCCACTCATCATTTTCAGCTGTACTTGTGCAGAACATTCAGTTGTCCCCACCATGGGGCTATGCATGTCTCTCTCTTGGCTCAAATGGAACACATCTTGGGTGGGTGTGTTCCTGCCAATGGGTTGGTGTGTGAGTATCTAGTCAAGGAAGGATGGCGTGGGGGCTTGAGGGCATCAGGAAGCATTCTGTGTGGCATTCTAAGGTGAAGGTACTGATGGCTCACCTGAGTGTCCTCTCAGGCCCCTGGAAAGAGCCCTGAGAATGGCATAACTGCTAGGGAGAGCCGAGAGATCTGGCCTCTGTGTGCTCCGCCCCACCCATAGCTGGCATGAGATTGGCCCTCTGCACCCCTGAGGAGGCAACTCGTTTACCTAGCCTGTATTTGGTGGCCTTAATTTCTCGCTTTGCCTTAATTTCTTTGTCAGATGCTGTGCATGACTTTCGGGGCCCGTCCTTTCTCTGGTCTCTGTGGTGCTCTGAAGCTTCCATCCTCCTTCCCTTTGTAATGAGAACAGGCTCCCTGTAGTCCCACTCAGGCAGGTTTTGGAGGCAGAATGCAGGCAGAAAGGGCATGGATGTGAGAGTTGATCAGATCTGGGTTTAAATGCTGGCACTGCCACAGGACTGGCCCTGGGTGAGGTTTTTAACCCTCTGAGCTCCAGGCTCTGATCTCTAAAGGTGCTGTGACTTTGGAGGTGATGGATTTGGTACTCCACAGATAGTCAGCAGCATCTTCATACCTTCCTTCCAGAGTCAGTACAGGTGATCCTGAGATGTTCTGTTTGTTGTTTCAGCTTATAGGGCCTGGACTGAATACATGGAGTTGGCTTCAGGGGAGATGCTGGATGGGGCAGAACTGGACCGACTCAGGGGGACTCTTCCCCGGACACAAGAGCCAGGAGAAGCCTGTAAGCATGTTGGAGAGCCAGAGGATAGCCTGGACAAGCCCATGGAGCAGAGGGGCCCCAGGCCAGTCACAATGACAAATGAGGAGAGCAGCCATGAGTCTGGGGGAAGCCTTGGGTTGGGATCAAGCCTTGTCTCTGATCAGAGACCTCACAAATGCGATATATGTGAGCAAAGTTTTGAACATAGATCATATCTCAATAACCATAAGCGTGTACATAGGTCAAAAAAAACAAATATAGTTCATGATTTTGGGGAAATCATCAGTGCAAATTTAATTATCCTAGATCAGAAAATTCCTGCTGGGAAAACATTGCATTATTGTGGCTACTGTGGAAAAGCCTTCAGGTACAGTGCCAACCTGATCAAGCACCAGCGGCTTCACAGTGAGGAGAAGCCCTACAAGTGCAGTGAGTGTGGGAAAGCTTTCAGCCAGAGCTGTGAGTTTATCAACCACCGTAGGGTACACTCGGGAGAGATTCCCTACCGCTGTGCCGAGTGCGGGAAGACATTCAACCGGAGGCCCAACCTCATGAAGCACCAGCGGATCCACACCGGGGAGAAGCCCTACGTGTGTGGTGAGTGTGGGAAACACTTCAGCGCCTACTCTTCCCTTATTTATCACCAGAGAATCCACACAGGGGAGAAACCCTACAAATGCAATGAGTGTGGAAAGGCCTTCAGTGACAGCTCAATCCTTATCCGACATCGTCGGACTCACACTGGAGAGAAGCCTTTTGAGTGTAAGGAATGTGGCAAAGGCTTTACCCAAAGTTCTAACCTTATCCAACATCAAAGGATTCACACTGGAGAGAAACCCTATAAATGTAATGAATGTGAGAAAGCCTTCATCCAAAAAACCAAACTTGTCGAGCATCAGAGAAGCCACACTGGCGAGAAGCCCTACGAATGCAATGACTGCGGCAAAGTCTTCAGTCAGAGCACCCACCTACTCCAGCACCGGCGGGTCCACACTGGGGAGAAGCCCTACGCGTGTGGTGAGTGTGACAAGGCCTTCCACAACAGCTCCAGACTCATCCAGCACCAGCGATTGCACCACGGAGAGAAGCCGTACAAATGCAGTGACTGCAAGAAAGCCTTCAGCCAGGGTGCTCACCTTGCCCAGCACCAGCGGGTCCACACAGGGGAGAAGCCCTACGCGTGCGGCCAGTGTGGCAAGGCCTTCCGGCACAGCTCCAATGTATTCCAGCACCAGCGGCTGCACCTCCGGGAAGGTGCCTGCATGTGACAGTGGAGGGCCCACCCCATCTGTGAAGTATGGTCCACACAGCATTGTCACAGGTGAAAGGCATTTCTGCCTATCTAGTAAAAACGCCCTTTTCTGAAGCCTAGAGCAGGGAGTGCATGTTCATTTTAGAGGAAATAAGAGAAAGGAGTACAAAAAGGAGATGCTGCGATAGTCCCTCCCATTTACAAGAGAGTTTATCGCTGCCAATTGAGCATAAGTTTCCTTTGAGACACACTGAAGAGCTCTTCAAAAGGAAAGCACTGGTATGCAGTGCCCAGGATCTTCACCTTCCCTTTCCATCAATACCAGAGAAGTCACACTGGAAAGAATTCCACATATTTACATGTTTCTACATTTTTTTCATTTAAAAACATATCATTCATGCTTTTCTGAATCACTCAAGAGGCCTATTTTATTGTGGTAAAATACACCTGACATAAAGTTGACCATTTTAACTGTGTGAAGTACACAATTGAGTGGCATTAGTATGTTTGCAATATTGTGTGACCATCACCACCATCTATAACTGCTTTATTATCCCAAACAGACTGTACCCATTGTCCCCTCTCCCAGCTGCTGGCAACCCCTATTCTACTTTCTGTCTTTATGAATTGGATGAATCAAGGGACCTCAAGTAAGTGCAGTCGCACAGTACGTGCCCTTTATGACTGGCTTATCTCACTCAGCATAATAAATGTGCTCAAGGTCCATCCACATTGTAGCTGGTGTCAGAACGCTATTCTATGTCATGGCTGAGTAACACTCCGTTGTTTGGAGGTGCAACATTGTGTTTGTCCATCATTGTTGATGGACACCTGGGTGTTTTCACCTTGTGACTGTTGTGCAAGTATCTGTTTGAGTCCCTGCTTACAATACTTTGGGGTATAATCCTGGGGGTGAAACTGCTGGATTATATGATAATTCTATGTTTAACTTGTTGAGGAACAGCCAAACTTTTCTGCAGCAGCTGCCCCATAATCGCATCCCCACTAGCAGTGCCTGAAGGCTCCAATGTCTCCACATCCTTGCCAACACTTTATTTTTTATTTAGATAATAGCCATCCTGGGGCCGGCCGAGTGGCGCAGTGGTTAAGCGCTGGCCTGGGAAGCCAGCGGCCCCGGTTCGGGTCCCACATGTGAGGGCCAGTGACACTGCCCTCAAAAAAGCAAAAAATGTGGCTTTAGAATAGCCATCCTAAATGGGTGTGAGGGAGTATCCCATTGTGGTTTTTATTTGCATTTCACTGATAATTAACGATGCTGAGCATTTTTTCAGGTGCTTATTGGCCATCTGTATTCATATATCTTCTCTGGAGAAATTCTATTCAGGTCCTTTGCCTATTTTTGAATTGGGTTCTTTTGTGTTTTGTGGTTGAGGTGTAGGAGTCCTTTATATTTGCAGAGTAATTCCTTATTAGAGTTATGATTTACAAATATTTTCTCTCATTCTGTGAGTTATCTGTTTACTCTCTTTTTTTTTTTTTAATTTTTATTTTATTTTATTTTATTTTATTTTATTTTATTTTATTTTATTTTATTAGTTTTTGGTGTACAACACAATGCAATAGTTATACTCTTTACCCTCCAAAGTGAAAACCCCCCTCCCCCAGTTCGCCACTCCACTCCCCCCCCATATCATACATATCCATCACAACTCCCCTGACTCGCCTCCACAGCATACTCCACATCCCGTGACTACCCACATATTCAGTTGCAGTTGGCATACAATACTATACAACATCAGCTTCAGGTGTACAGTGCAGTGATCAAGCCTCTACTCCATCCATGAAGTGGTCTCCCTAACAAGACATGTGACTATCTGACACGCCACAAAATTTTTACAACATTATTATATTCCCCGAACTGTGTTTCATATCCCTGTGGCAATATTGTAGTTGTCTATTTATGCTGTCTAATCCCTTCCCCTTCCCCCCATCCCCACCCCCCTCCCAACTAGCAACCCTCATTTTTTTCCTCTACATCTACGAGTCTGTTTACTTTGATCGTTCACTCAGTTCTTCAGACTCCACACACAAGTGAGATCACATGGTACCTGTCCTTCTCCGACTGACTTATTTCTCACAACATAATAGTCTCTTCACAACATTATCAATTACATTCCCAGAACTGCCCCCATAACCCTGCGGCAACATTGTAGTCCCACATACACTCTCCAAAACCTTCCCCTCTCCCTCTTCCCCACTCCCTCCCAACCAGCAACCATCAGTTTTTCCTTTATATCTGCTTGATATGACATCAATCTTCTTAAATTGTCTCTCTGGGTTAGCTTGTTTACCCCTTTCTTTTGTTTAAAAAAGTCCTTTGAACATTTCTTGCAATGCTGGCTTGGTGGTAATGAATTCCTTAAGCTGATTCTTTTCTGAGAAGCTCTTTTGTTTTGTTTTTTTTTTTTTTTGAGGGCAGTGTTACTGGCCCTCATATGTGGGACCCGAACCGAGGCCGCTGGCCTCCCAAACCAGCGCTCAACCACTGCGCCATTCGGCCGGCCCCCTGAGAAGCTCTTTATTTCTCCTTCAATTTTAAGTGATAGCCGTGCTGGATAGAGCAATCTTGGTTGTAGGCCTTTATTTTGCGTCACTTTGAGTATCTCCTGCCACTCCCTTCTGGCCTGCAGAGTTTCTGTAGACAAGTCAGCTGTTAGTCTAACAGGAGTTCCTTTGTATGTAACCTGCTGTCTTTCTCTTGCAGCCTCTAGGATTCTGTCTCTGTCTTTAACCTTTGCCATTTTCACTATGATGTGTCTTGGTGTGGACCTGTTTGGGTTCAGCTTGTTTGGAACCCTCTGCACTTCCTGGGCATGTATGTTGATTTCCTTTACCAGGGTAGGGAAGTTTTCAGTCATTATTTTTTCAAATACCTTTTCAACCCCTTGCTTCTTCTCATCTCCTTCTGGTATCCCTATGATTCGAAGGTGGTTGCGCTTCATCTTGTCCCATAGGGCTCTTAAACTATTTTCATTGTTTTTTATTCTTTGGTCTTTTTGCTGTGCCAACTGGGTGAGTTCTGCTATTTTATCTTCCAAATCGCTGATCCGCTCCTCTGCTTCATCTACTCTATTGGTGATTCCTTCGAGTGTGTTCTTCATTTCAGTTATTGTATTCTTTAGTTCTAACAGATTGTTTTTTATGGTTTCCCTATCCTTCTTTATGTCCTCGCTAAGTTCCTTAAACATTCTTATCATCAGTGTTCTAAACTGTGTCTCTGAAAGGTTGGATCCCTCTGTTTCATTTGGTTCCATTTCTGTAGGTTTCTTCTGATGTTTTACTTGTGACATGTTTCTTTGTTTCCCCATTCTGGCTGTCGCTCTGGGATTGCTTTGATGTATTAGATAGATCACCAGGAGAGCCCTGGCTGGATCACGCAGGCACACAGCTCACGGCCCAACACTCCCAGGAGAACTCCCAGTCTCAGCCTGTCCCAATCAGCCGCTCGCAGATCAGGCCGAGCAGCCCGACAACCAATCACCAGCCTGGTGACTCTGCAAGCGCAGTGTGGAAAGCAGAGACCCAAGGCGGCTTGCGTGCTCCCGCGTCTCAGTGAGCAGCCTGTTGGAGTCGGATCACTCCCACTAGGCGTTTCCCTGGCAACACAGCACAAGCCGAGCGGAGGGTGGGGATCCAAGGTTGCTCGCGCACTCCCGGGTCTCAGTGAGCCGCTGTAGGAGCCGGAGGGCACCGCCCTATGTTTCCCTGGCAATGCAGTATAAGCCGGGCGGAGGGTGGGGATCCAAGGCCGCAGGCGCGCGCGCACGTACTTCCGCGCCAATTCCACCAGACCAATTAGGTCTCCGACCTGATCCTTCGTGGGAGGGCCCAAGCCCGACAAAATGGCACCCTCCTTACACCATTCGCGTGCAAGCTCCGCACCACGGGAACAACAATCCAAAAACCTCCAGCCTCTGCACCAAAGGTGCTCAGCTCAGTCCGTCCCCGCAGGCTCCCGGCTCACACAGCCACTCCCTCCATCAGTAACCAGGTAAGTGCTCACCGGCGAGCAAGCCCGGGCGCCGGCCCCACGGATTCTCCAGCCGCTCTTAGCCTCACTGAGCTGAGGAAAGAGAGTCCTTACTAATTTATTGCCGGCTATCTTAGAACTCCTCTTCCCGACAAAGGAGCTCTGGGCTGGTGAGCTTGGGGTGCGGCCGAAGGGTCTCTCCCCCAACCAGACAAGCTTCCCACGGCTGGGGCTTCCCTCACGGGGCTCACCCTCTCTCGTCTCCGCCCATCCTACCAGACCCGACGTGGCCTCCTCTTTAAGATCTTTGTTTAGTGGTTCTGTTCCTCCAGTGTTCCGGGGACCTCCAGGGTTGAACGCTGTGTAATTTGTTTGTAATTTTGGTGTGATCCTGGGAGGCAGTTAGCACAGCGTCTGTCTATTGCGCCATTTTACCGGAAGTCTCTGTTTACTCTCTTGATAAGTGTCCTTAGATGCACAAAAGTTTTTAAGTGTATGAAGTTCAATTTATCTATGTTTTCTTCGTTGCCTGTGCTCTGGGTCTCGTACCTAAGCAATCATTATTAAATGTATGGTTCTTAAGGTTTCTCCCATGTTTTCTTCTAAGAGTTTTATAGTTTCAAGTCTTAGTTTAGGTCCTTAATCCATTTTAAGCTAACTTTTGCTTATGATGTAAGGTAAAGGTCTAAGTTCATTATTTTGCATATGGACATGTTCATTTGTCTTCATGCTTACTTTCAAGTTCATTGATCCTTCTGCCTGCTCAGATCCGTTGTTGAACCACTCTAGTGAGTTTTTCATTTCAGTTATTGTACTTTTCAGATCCAGAATTTGTTTGGTTCATTTTTTTTTTTTTGTTAAAGATTTTATTGGGAACTGCGGGGAGGGGAACAGCATTGGGGAACTGGGGAAGGGGAACAGACAAGTTGCTGTCCTTTTGTTCTTCAGTCTAGTTGTGGCAGACAGTGCTTTACTGGCCTGTGTTGGTATCATCATTGCACTCTTCCTGGGTGAGGCAGATCGGTCGCCGGCCTCTGGATGGCAGCTCACACCAGCTGCCAGCCACTCATGCTGGTTGCCGGCCACTCACTGTAGCCTATGGCAGCCCACTGCATCATGGGCTGCAGCTATGCCGTCCTGGAGACTCACAGCAGCCCAGCTCCAGGTGGAGCTGTTGTTCACCATCTTAGCTGTAGAGGGCAGTGTCATTAGCCCTTATATGTGGGATCTGAACTGGGGCCTCTGACGTCCCAAACCAGCTCTTAACCAATGCACCACTCAGCTGGCCCTGTTTGGTTCATTTCTATAAGTTCTGTCTCTGTTGTCATTTTGTTCATAACATTATTTTCTTGATTTCCTTTAGGGCATTGAACATATTTAAGACCATTGATTTTAACACCCTTGATCACTAATTCCATTGTCTGGGTGTCCTTAGGGATGGTTTCTGTCAAATTCCTATTTTTCCCTGTGAATGGGACATATATTCCTGTTTCTTTGTATAGTTTGTATTTTTTTGTTGCTGACTGGACATTTTGGGTATTATGTTTGGTGACTTCAGAATAATAAGCCTCCTACCCCTCAAAGCTGAATCTTGCTTGTTGAGTGCTGGCACAATCTGTCTGTGACTTTTCCTAACTCTTTGCAGTGTGTAGTCTTCAATGCCTGTGGCCCCTGAAGTTACTGTTCTATTATTTGTGTGGTCATCCAGTGACCTGAAAAAGATTTCCTTAAATGTCTGGCTCCAAAAAGAAGAATCAACAAATATGTTCTCTTTAATTTCCCCAGGAAACTGCTTCAGCATTTAAAACAATGGCAGCAACCCTACCAGTGATCCAAAGTTGCAATCAACCATCAAAGTACACGATCCTGAAATTTGTAGGACAAGACCCTTATTGCCCTCCCTAGCACTAGCGAGCCACACCAGAAATGCAGGCCTCTGTCCCTTCGGTTGCACACCATGGGGCTAGGGTGTGGGCCTGGTAGGTGCTACGCTATATGTGAAAGTTTGAGGGGGTCCAGCCTCTGCGAGTCCAGGGGTTCCCTCCGGTGGAGATGGCGTCAGCAAGGGAAGAAAAGAAAGAAGGGAAAGAGTGGAGACACTGGGGGAGTTTCAGAGAAGTGTCACACTTTATTGTCACACCATGTTCCTTTTATAGGGATTTTTGACCATTACCTCAATCAGAAGTTAAGTTCCACCTCTTAGGACTTTTGCAGTCTTTACTTCCTTGTAATTGTTCTCTCCAGGGTACACTGGCCTATTCTATGTTAAGGATTCACCTATCTCTACATATCGCCTAAAGAGTGGTTACTATGACTACCTAGCCATTATCCCAAATTCCAGCAGCTAGGATCACAGGGCGTATACTTGAACTATTACTAAAAGACTAGCAATGGCTGAGTTTAGGGTGAAAATTATCTAAAGTCTATTCTTGGGCCGGCCGAGTGGCGCATTGGTTAAGCGCTGGTTTTGGGATGCCAGCGGCCCCGGTTCAGATCCCACATATGAGGGCCAGTGACACTGCCCTCTACAGCTAACAACAGCTCCACCTGGAGCTGGGCTGTGCGAGCCCCGGTGATGGTGTGGGCTGCAGCCCCTGCTGCAGTGGGCTGCCATAGGCTACAGTGAGTGGCCCGCAGCCAGCGTGAGCGGCTGGCAGCCAAGAGTGAGCTGCCAATAGCCGCGGTGAGCGACATCCAGAGGCCGGCGATCGATCTGCCTCATCCGGGAAGAGCACAATGACGATACCAACAGTGAAGCAACATCCTCTGCAACTAAACTGAAGAACAAAAAGACAGCAACTTGTCTGTTCCCCTTCCCCGATTCCCCAACGCTGTTCCCCTCCGCCAATTCCCCAATAAAATCTTTAAAAAATAAAAAATAAAAATAAATAATAAAGTCTATTCTTACGTGATTACAATACTTAGTAGCTAAAGGAAGTCTTAAACATCTTTTATCCTACGGAGGGCTACATATTTACAATAGAGGGTAGCATCTGTTTCTCAGTCAAAGCTTCAGTATCTGTTGCAGCAAGGCACTAGGCAAAGAATTCAAACAAGGCTGTTGATTAACATACCCCATGGTCAGCAAGCTGCCCAGAACTCTCATGGCCTGAAGACTTTTAGTCTTCAAGGAGACTTTTCACAGCAGGGCCCTTAGGCAAGTGAGAACAAGGACTGATGTTATCAGTTTCTCACAGGCAGGCTGTCAGTTTCTCACAGCCAGGCTTTTTGGCCTAAGTTGCCAGAGGTCTGTGCCTCAGTTTCCAAGGGGCTTGAGTCCCCAATATCTCAGTTCAGGGATCCCCTCGGGCTGTAACCTGTTTTAGGGAGTTTCCTTTTCCAAGGGGCTTGAGTCCCCATATTTTAGGAAACCTTGCCCCGTCGTTGGCTTACACAGCCAGCTATCATTGGGGAACTACAGGAACTTGTCACAAATGCAGTGAGTGTATTGTCTCCTATAGGAGGAAAGGCACATAGGTTCATAGAGGCAGGAGATATTACATGACCAACCATAAGGCAGCACCTCAAACATCCAGCACTGAGCAGGGTAATGTGACCTTGTTAGACACTGGGAGGCTGTCGGCTTCCCACAAAAGTTCACTGAAATTGGCCGAAGTTTACTGCCCCCTCTTCCATCTCTCTCCTGGGCTGCAAATGTTTGATAAACTCCAGTTCCAAAACAGCTACTTCAGACCACTGGTGCGGCTCCATGGTTGTTTAGATGGAGGGCAGGTTCCTGGCACTTCCTACTCTGCCATCTTCCATGATTCCCATGATTACTTTCACAATAGAATTAAAATTTCTATCTGACATATTTCATGTATAAAACTTAGCATTTTGACATATTCCAGTGACTGATTTCCAGTTTTTAACTTAGTCTTTTGAATCATATATTTAGGGTACATTCCTAGGAACAGGATGCGATTTTTTTTTTTTTTGAGGGCAGTATCACTGGCCCTCATATGTGGGACCGAACCCGGGCCGCTGGCTTCCCAGGCCAGCGCTTAACCACCGCGCCACTCGGCCGGCCCTAGGATGCGATTTTTAAAGGACATTGATGTACATATGAAAATGCTTCTGGAGTTGTATCCAATATGTAATGTCACCAGCACTGAATCACTGGAACACCATTGTCCTGACTTCCAGGACACAGTCCAATCTCCACAGAGCCTCCCTGCACTGGACATTGAAATTGTAACCTCCACTTGATAATTAGATAGGCATGGCTGGCTGCTACTGCGTTTGCAAGATCACTCAGGAAACCTTCATGTTTTCGTGGTGGCTTCAGTGGGAACCATCTCCTTTACAGCCTTTGCCTCGTCACTGCTTATGGCCCAGGTGGTCTTCCACTGGTTTTTAAGGACCCCTACTCTGGGGTCCCTTCATCCCATCAGCCTGCATGTCCCTGAGCCAGTGGCACCCCAAGGGAGTGCTAAAACCCTGGGTGGGAGGTTTGGAGAGGTGCGGGGGACCAGCCTCTGCTGACCAGGGTTTCTCTCGGGTGGAGACGGCGTTGGCGGGGGAGGAAAATAAAGAAGGGAGACAGTGGAGACACCGGGGGAGTTGGAAAAAAGTGTCACATTTTATTGCCAGAGCATGTTCTTTTTATAGGGATTCTTGACCATTACCTCAATCACCTGAGTTTGGTGGTTTCTAGTTCCCAGGATTTACTCAGTCTTTACTTCCTTGTAATTGTTCTCTCCAGGGTACTCTGGCCTATTCTATGTTAAGGATTCACCTATCTCTACATATCGCCTAAAGAGTGGTTACCATGACTACCTAGCCATTATCCCAAAATCCAGTAGCTAGACTCACAGGGCTATACTAGGAGTGGCTGTGTTCAGGGAAAAAGCATCTAAAATCTATTCCTATGTAAATACAATACTTAGTAGCTAAAGGAAGTCTTAAACGTCTCTTGTCCTAGGAGGGCTACATATTTACAATAGAGGGTAGCATCTGTTTCTCAGTCAAAGCTTCAGTATCTGTCAAAGAATTTAAACAAAGTTGTTAACATACCCTATGGTCAGCATGTCATCTTCTACCAGAACTCTCATGGCCTGAAGACTTTTATTCTTCAAGGAGATCATTCAGGGCCGGCCGAGTGGCGCATTGGTTAAGCGCTGGTTTTGGGATGCCAGCGGCCCCGGTTCGGATCCCACATGAGGGCCAGTGACACTGCCCTCTACAGCTAACAACAGCTCCACCTGGAGCTGGGCTGTGTGAGCCCCAGCTACAGTATACACGGCTGCAGTGGGCTGCCATAGGCTACAGTGAGTGGCCCGCGGCCAGCGTGAGCGGCTGGCAGCCAAGAGTGAGCTGCCAATAGCCGCGGTGAGCGACATCCAGAGGCCAGCGACCGATCTGCCTCATCCGGGAAGAGCGCAATGACGATACCAACGGTGAAGCAACATCCTCCGCAACTAAACTGAAGAGCAGAGGGACAGCGGCTTGTCTGTTCCCCTTCCCCGATTTCCCAACGCTGTTCCCCTCCGCCAATTCCCCAATAAAATCTTTAAAAAAAAAAAAAAAAAAAAAGGAGATCATTCACAGCAGGGCACTTAGGCCACAGGCAGGCTTCTTGGCGTATGTTGTCAGAGGTCTGTACCTCAGTTTCCAAGGGGTTTGAGTCCCCAATATCTCAGTTCAGGGGTCCCCTCGGTTTGTAGCCTGTTTTAGGGAGTTTCCTTCTCTTTAGGAAATCTTGCCCCATCGTTGACTTACACAACCAGCTATCATCAGGGTACCACAGGAACTTGTTAACAAATGCAGTGAATGTATTGTCTCCTATAGGAGGAAAGTCACATGGGTTCATAGAGGCAGGAGACATTACATGACCAACCATAAGGCAGCACTCCAAACAGCCAGTGCTGAGCAGGGCAATGTGACCTTGTCAGATGTCAGCCCCCGGCAGAGAGGCATGTAGAGGTGGTGGGGAAGAAGCATCTTTTTTTTTTTTTTAAAAGATTTTATTGGGAAATTGGGGATGTCGCTTCACTGGTCCATGTTAGGATTATCATTGCGCACTTCCCAGGTGAGGTAGTCGCTCACCAGTCACTGGATGCCTCTCACGGCGGCTCACAGCAGCTCACGGCAGCTGCTAGCCAGCCCCACTGCAGCCTATGCCATCACCGGCAACTCCTGGCAGCCCAGCTCCAGGTCAAACTGTGGTTCACCATCTTAGCTGTAGAGGGCACAGCATCACTGGCTCTCATGTGGGATCCAAACCAGGGCCCTGCTGCTCAGAGCTGGGGTCCCAAGCCAACTCCTAGCCAATGCGCCACTTGGCAGGCCCAAGAAGCATCTTTTACAGAATAGTGTACCTGGAAGGAGGATATGCTGGTTGTTTTCATTGTTCAAAACTAGAGAACATGGTTTCATGTTGTTTTGGCTGTTTGTTTTTTGCTCAAGAGGGCTCATAAGATGAATTGGTGACACACTTTCACAAGATTCAAGTCTCAAACCCGTGCGCGTGTGTGGGAGGGTAGCATGGGCAAAGGGACCATTGGTTCTAGATGTTTGCACTGAGTCATCTTGGGCAGTCTACTCCTGGGAGTCTGGTGGGCTAACTCCTTGCAGCTTTCCGATTGTTTTCTCAACTCACAAGATCAAAGACAGTTGTCAGCCCGCTGATGACAGGGCCTTTGGAGGTCATATCAGAGGGTGTGCTGCTTGTTAATCAGTAATTGTGAAAAGCTCTGGGCAGCCAGCAATGAGTCAGATCGTCAACTGTGGGGTTAGAGGGGCCTGACAGCTGAGGCCCTTGGCTGTCTCGAGTCAGCATCCCCGGGTAAAAGAGGTAATAGAACCCACCTGATGGGCATGGAGAGGCCATGGTGTCATGCTCACAGTGTGCTGTCCCTGGGCACAGTCCTAGGGCACAGACTCAGGCAGGACATCAGATCCGAGTCACTGGAAGCTGGATCTGGGTCCTCCCACCCATCCTCGGGACCTAGGCTAGTCAGTGTCCCCTGCGTCTGTTGGTCTCTAAGCTCTCCAGTCCCTGCTGGAGGTGGCTGTGGCCACCACACCCTACCCTGCCCCAGTCTGTCCCAGTTTCCTGCGTGCTTCCTGTACTGAGTTGTTTATTTGTAGCCATGACCATGTCCGATGTTTTATACCAACTGTATGGTTTAGGCGACTGCTGGAGAGGCTGGAGAGTCATGCAGATGGTCAGCTATGTTGACATCACCAAGCCAATAAAGCTCTGGGTGTCAAGGCTCAGGTGAGTGTCCCTTGTTGGCACTGCCCTGTGCACAGCATCACACCATCTGTGCCAGAAAAGAACTGCTGTCTGACTTCCAGGGGAGGACAAGAGAAGCTCCACATTTGGTCCTCTTCCTGGGTTGTGCCCCATGCAACCCCTGGCTGGGTGAGTTCCCTGCATCAGCTTGCAAGGTGAGTTCTGAATCCTTGTAGCCAATTATTGAACTTGAGGATGATATTGGTGACCTTAACCTTGTGATTGGTGTCAGAAGTGAGGGCAAGTCTTGGGGACCCCTGAACTCTACCCCACCTCACCTGAAATTCTCCGCTCAGGAACTTTTATACAGAAACCAAGTGTTTCCCAGACTCACCGAGATGGGCAGCAGCAGAGACCGCAGTGCAGCTCGCACTGCCACACATGATGGCCCCCTGCCCTGCAGCAGGGCCACCGCCTGCCAAATACCCTCCTGAGCCTCCATCTACCAGGCCCTGTGCACAGAGTGTCCTTTGGCGGCCTGAGCTGCCCCTGCCTCCCTCATGGGTGCCTCGCACTGCCTGGCACCTTCCAAGCCAAGTGTCGGTGTGCCATCACGTTCATGTGGGTCCCACTACTGTCCCCATACTTGGGGTGGACTGTGTTCACAGTGTAAGCTATGCATGAAAGCAGCCCATCCACATCCTCAGCTCTGTGCATTCCAGAATACCCTTCCCTAACTGACCAGCAGGACTGGCGTGTCCTCTTGTTAGGAACGGGTGCATCGGAGCCTTTTACAGGCTCTCCAGGTTGTACGGCCCCTTGTCGGGTACTGTGGCTCATGCCCTATGCGTGATTTGCAGATCCTTTTGCCAAAGTCTCTGTTTTTCCTTCACCCATAAATGTGTTCCAGTCATTGCTTTTTTTTATTGAAAGATGTCATGTTATATACAGTTACACAAAAATAAGTTTCAGGTGGACTAAATGTTTCCCAAATAATATAAAATTTGAAGAGAACTGTCAAATTTTTGCTATTTTCAAGGAGAAATAATATAAAGATTTAAATACATAAAATGTAAAGGCTTCAAAGTAAAATTAGAAAATCCAAAGCAATTGTGAATGCTGCTGACAAGTCAGAGTTGGGAGGGAATGGCTGAGAAGGCTGTTACCAGGGTGAGCCAGGACCCCAGAGGTCACCTTGGCCTCTGATACCACTTCCAAGGGCAGATGGCTGTGTTCCAGCAGGCTGGGGACTACTTCCTGCTTCTTGGGGAGCCAACGGCAAAAATGCAGCCTCCCCAGGAAGCAGCACTGTGCTCGCCACCCAGCTCCATGGACACTGTGCCTGACACTCACCAACAGGACAGTGGCAGCGAACAGCAAGAAAAGGCACAATGACATTCTGTACACTGCACAGTACCATCTAGCTGGACTTGAGTCTCATCCTAATGGGAACATGGCTATTTCTTGCTTTAACTTCCACATGATTAGGAATTATGCCCTTGGTGGTGGTGGGCTGTGAGCAGCAGCCAGAGTCAGCGGTGGGCTCCACCAGCGAGGGTTGGTGGCATCTCTCTGTGGGGACTTATGAGCACACTTCGGTGATCAATCCTCACTGGTGTCTGCACAGACGGGAAAACAAGCTTTCATCGTTATCACAGTGGATTGCTGTGGGCATAAGGATCAACACCCCATGCTTAGTTTCTCCTGAGAAGCAGATAATGTTTTTGAGAACAAAACTAAAAAAAAAATTATTAATAAACCAGACTCATCACAGTATATCACAATGTTAATAGATTCTGGAAACCAGGAATCAAAGAAAGGAAATGAAAAAAACCCTTCAAACTTAGGAAGAGAAATATTTTGAGATAGAAAAACAGAGATCTTTGAATTTGAGAACTTTGTTTTATAAATACACACCAAAGAAGTTTTTTCGGTAACGTTTTTGTGGAAATACTTGGTGCAGCAGCTATGAAGTCTGGGTCTGGATGCAGGGCTCCCCTACCCAGCCCAAATGGAGGTCGGAGGCCCAACACACCCCATGATTTCTGGGGCACAGGGTCCGTAAGTCATAAGGGTGGGTTTTGAGGAAAAGATCCATTTGAGTTGAATTTTTACTGAGAAGACATCCCTTCTGATCTTGAGTAAAGTTCAAGCAAAAGTGTTTTCTAAATTTACATCATTTGTCACTAAAGACTTTTTGTTTTTTTTTCATACAAAAACACATGGGTTCACACACTTAGGATTTCCAGCTGTATTATGTGACGCTACTTGAGGACCATCTTTTAAATAGCATTTTATAAACAGGGCATTTTAGTGCTTTAACTGAATACTGAAAACAGCCCAGCACTCTAATTTTAAGTGCAATAATCAGAATAACCACTGTATTTAGTAAAGGCATGTAAATTTTCTATAAAAATTTTATTTGGAACATAAGAAAGTCCGTTTCCCACATCAAAGAAACCGTCGGACATTAAAGAATGAGTTATGGTTGCTTTATCAAAGTTCCTACAGGAGTGCGATTCCTCTCCACATTGCCATTGAGTGGCCGCTCAACCATTGCTCTGAGACCCTCGTTTCCACGCTGCATGCCTGGCCCGAGTGGGCTCTCAGGCAGCTTCACAGCTTCAGGTGCACCTTCTGGTGCTGGATCAAGTGCCCGTGCTGGTTGAAGGCGCGGCCACACTCGCCGCACTCGTAGGGCCGCTCGCCCGTGTGGATGCGCTGGTGCTGGATGAGCACGGAGTACTGGCTGAAGGCCTTGCCGCAGCGGCCGCACTCATAGGGCCGCTCGCCCGTGTGTGTCCGCAGGTGCACGATCAGTGTGGCCTTGAGGCTGAAGGCCTTGGCGCACTGGGTGCAGCGGAAGGGCCGCTCGCCTGTATGGATCCTCTCGTGCTGCACGAGCGAACGGCGGGCGCTGAAGGCGTGGCCACACTCGCCACACACGTAGGGCTTCTCACCCGTGTGCACGCGCTGGTGCTGGATGAGGTGCGAGTGCTGCACAAAGGCCTTCCCACACGCGTAGCAGCCGTATGGTTTCTCCTCCGTGTGGATGCGCTCGTGGTTCATAAGCGTGGAGCGGTGGCTGAAGGCCTTGCCACACTCGCCGCACTCATAGGGCTTCTCGCCCGTGTGCACGTTGTGGTGCTGAATGAGCACGGAGCGGTCGCTGAAGGCGCGGCCGCACTGACCGCATGCGTAGGGCTTCTCGCCAGTGTGCACGCGCTGGTGCTGCTGCAGCGTCCTCTTCACGCTGAAGGCGCGGCCGCAGTCGGCGCATGCGTGTGGCTTCTCGCCGGTGTGCACGCGCTGGTGGCTGCGCAGCACCGTGCTGTGGTTGAAGGCCTTGCCGCACAACGTGCACACATATGGCCGTTCACCTGTGTGGATGCGCTGATGCTGGATGAGGTGTGACAGCTGCGTGAAGGCCTTGCGGCACTCGGGACACTCGTGTGGCTTCTCCCCCGTGTGGATCTTGTGATGCTGTGCCAGGTCGGAGCTCACGCGGAAGGCCTTGCCGCACTCGGCGCACGTGTATGGCTTCTCGCCTGTGTGGATCCGACGGTGCTTGCTGAGGACAGAGCTCTGGCTGAAGGCCTTGCCGCACTCGCCACAGACGTAGGGCTTCTCGCCCGTGTGGGTCCTCTGGTGCTGCAGAAGGTGGGAGCTGCGGCCGAAGGCCTTCCCGCACTCGATGCACCTGAAGGGCCTGTCCCCGCTGGGAACTGGCTGCTGCCCGGTGACAGGGTCAGCAGGGTGCACGGCCTGCTGGTCGAGGGGGCCAACAGGGCTGGCCCCAAGACAGGAGCTGCGCTCAGGTTCACAGCTCCTGGGACTAATGCACCGCAGGGGTCTTTCCCCTGGAACCACTGATATTTCCTCTGAAATGACCGGCTTCAGACTCAAATCTGTAGTTTGGTTTTCTCCCTTGTTCTCACATTCTGAAACAACAAATCCAAAATGAAAACATTAACGCATATGTTAACGCACTTGAAACCGCAGAGCTCACGCGGCCCTGCAGACAGTCGGCTGACTAGGGGTGGTGCATGTGGCTGTGTGCGCAGGAGGGACGGAAAAACTAGCTGTGTCACACGGCAGCAGAGGACAGCCCACTGCCGCCTGGGTCCTGCCCTCCCTGGAGGCCCCCGCACTGGGCATCCAGAGGCCACTTGGAGCAGGAATAAATGCATGCCCCACAACTGCACAGAGCCCCACAGGGCACACAGCCACAACACACAGCAGCGAAGACGGCACAGAAGGCTATTTCTATCCCAGTCCGGGCACTCTGTGGACTGACTGCACAACTCGGGGGAGAGCAGCGGTTGCTGAGGACAATCATTTTTTTAACCTTGGACACTGAGCCACTGAGATGACAAGATACCACTCTCAGATAAGACTCCCTGAGGGAAACTGGCATGCTCAGAGTAACAGGTGAAGCTTGGAGTAGCACCATGGGAGGCGGGGAGCGGAAGGAGCAACAGACCAACTCTGCAGTACAGCAAGCCATATGGTTAGGCCTTCTGTTTTCCTGTCCAGGGCAGCAGGCCGGCCCCTTGTGAAGTGTCTGAGTGCCCACTCTCAGCCCTGGGCCTTGGGATGCCAACCCCACCCACCGTGCTGTCACCAGCAGCTTCCCAAAAGTCTCTGCTGGGGACAGCATTAAAAACCGTGTTGTTTGTGAGCAATGTTCTAGAAAGAGAATCCGAGTGGGTAGAGCATTCGGAGGGAATGTGCACCGTCTGTTACCACACAAGGACACACCAGGCACTGTCACAGGTGCCCCAGGGCCAGCAGCCCTCCAGAATCCCAACTTTGAAGGCTCCATGTGCGCATGCGCGTAGCCTGCTTCTTCCTTCTGCCCAGAAACGGGAGGTGTAATCACTTATGCCACTGGTTCGGTTGGGGGATAACTGGGCCCTTTCAATGTAGGAAGCTGACATTCTGCTCTGTCCACATTCAGACACCCACAGGGCGGGCCCCAGAATGGACGGCCCTCTCCGTCTCAACCTCGTGGCATGTGCGTCACTCTGAGGTCATAGAGAAGCATAATGATGGGCAACAAACCACATTTTCCAACTGTGCTTATCTGTAATAAAGATATTTTCAAGTCCCACTTGCTTATTTTAAAAAAATTTTGTGTTATAAAAGGTAAAGCTTATGGCTCAATAGTGCTGTTAACACACGCACACAAATTTTTTTTTTTTTTTTTTTTTGAGGGCAGTGTTACTGGCCCTCATCTGTGGGATCCGAACCGGGGCCTCTGGCTTTCCAAGCCAGCGCTTAACCACCGCGCCACTCGGCCGGCCCAAGCTTTACCTTTTAATTGGTTCAGAACTTGGTTTGGGCAGACAGGTACCATGTAAATGGGCCTCCTCAAACCCCACCAAGGACCCTTGAAAAATAACACACCCAGACTCCATGGTTCCCTCCACAAAGCTCAGGGGACCTTCTGGGACAGACTTCTGACTGAAGTTTTTTGGCAGATTTGGGCCGAGGAGACCAGTAAATAAAACACGTGCTTGACTTCATCTGTGATGCCTTTGATGTCCAGAGAACGGCTCCCTTAGAGATGCTGAGATGTGGCAAACGCGAACACTTCTTGCAAAAGGATGGAGCCAGGAGGCGGCAAACCGTCCATACAGGGTTGCCTCGGAAGGCAAGATTGGGCATGGGGGGCTTCCCTGGGGTCCCTTCCAGAAATGACAGAGGGCAAGGAGTTCCCAGGGTGCTGCAGAGGCTGGGATCCTGCTCCAGGCCTGATTAAGCTGCTCCCCATACCCGCTGGAAGCTTCAGATGCCCTCCTGCTCTCTCCACTCCTGGAGCTCCAGGACCTGGTGGCCATTCTACCTGGATGGCCCATCAGCACAACCTGGTCAAGTCCGAAACGGAACTTAGCTCTTCCCTCTTCCTGCAGCTGGTGGGCCTTCAGGTCTGTGTGTCTGATTTCTCATCTTCCTCTTCCTACACCAATGTCCAAGCCCTTGTCTCCATGGCCACACCACCACGTGACAGCTTAATGTTGCCCACCATGCAGTGTCCTCTCCCCTGGCACTGCCTACTCAGCAGAGGCACGAGCAGGCATTTCTGTGCAGAAACTTCTCATCTCCAACGTCCCATGCTCTTGGAGAATTTCAGTCTCTGGCATCCAAGTTGAAGGGGATGGTCTAAGATCTCCACCAACTGAGACCACAGCCAGCTGCTAGGAAGCTCAGGGCCAGTTGGCTCTGTGTTTTCCTGCCAACTTTGCTGCAGCCAGCACATGGTTCAGAGTTCTGAGCAAGATTTCCACAATGTGATACTGTATCTGTCTCTATACTCACTGTGAACGTGAGTTCCCCTGAGGATACCTGGTTTTGCAGACAACCGGGGGCAGGCTGGTTGCAGCACCCAGAACACCGTCCACAATCCAGGAAAACAAGGTGGAAAGCACCATGCCTAAGATGCCGGAGCTGTCCCCACACTGAGGGGGTCATGTCCTACAAACAGGCTGACGGTGGCTCTCCCAGGACTCAGCTGTCGCTTTCCTCCACCAGATGTCCACCTCAGGCTACTGCAGAGCACTGCCATCATGGTTAGGTGTACCTGCTGTCATCGTCTCTTCCGAGTTTCTCCATGACAGCCGTGCACATCTTTTGTCAGATTGATTATGGGATTCTTTGTATCCCTGCTGCTGTTGTAAATGTTATCTTTTTAAAAATCACACCTTTAAAAACCATTTTTTAAACATTTTTTGGTAAAGATTTTATTGGGGAATTGGGGGAAGAGAACAGCGCTGGGGAATCGGGGAAGGGGAACAGACAAGCTGCTGTCCTCTTGTTCTTCAGTCTAGTTGCGGAGGACTTTGCTTCACTGGCCCAAGTTGGTATCGTCATTGTGCTCTTTCCGGATGAGACAGATTGGATGCCGGACTCTGGATGTCGCTCACCGCAGCTACTGGCAGCTCACGCTGGCTGCCAGCTGCTCACGCTGGCTGCCGGCCACTCACTGTAGCCTGTGGCAGCCCACTGCAGCAGGGGCTGCAGCCTACACTGTCGCCGGAGCTCGCACAGCCCAGCTCCAGGTGGAGCTGTTGTTAGCTGTGGAGGGCAGTGTCACTGGCCCTCATATGTGGGATCCGAACTGGGGCTGCTGGCATCCCCAAATCAGCTTTTAACCAGTGCGCCACTCGGCCGGTCCTAAAAACCATTTTTTGTTCTTTTCCTTTTTGTTGGGTCTCTATGAGAAGGTGGATGTTAATTGACTAAACTTACTGTGGTCACCATTTCACAGTATCTGTAAGTCACTTGTAAGGTACAATTGTGCTGTACCCCTGAAACATACAAAGTGCTGCATGTATGTTATGTTGCAGTGACACAGGGAGAAAAATCACGCCTCTGTTGCTGACGAATAGAAAGAAAACTGATGTTTCCAACCAACTAGTGAATGCTACACAATCTTTTTCCAAGTAGACAATCATATGAACTGCAAACTGCTTTTCTTCTTCTTCTTCTTTTTTTTTTTAACCAATTCTTATAACTTCAGTTCTGTTGTTTTCGGCTTATCTTGCTTATATGGTGTGTGGGACCGCTAGGACACTCTATGGACATAGGGATGGTGGGCTCCCTGTTCATCTCAAACAGTGTGTTTTCAGACCTCACCATAATTATCAGAGCAGCTTCCCTTCACATGTAGGATGCTTCGTTCTTTTCTACATCACCAGGTAACCCTCAGAATCTGAACGTCCCATAAGGACGGGGAACCTGCCGGGCAGCATCACCATGGGAATGCGCTTGTTGCCCACCTCTCTGCACCCCCCACCCCCTAGCTCCTTTGCAAGGAGCCACTCATAGCCACTGTGGCCAGCTCAGCCTGCAGTGAAGGAGGCTAGCGCGTCCGCTCACCTGAACAGCCGCTGCCCAGTGCCCTGCTCCCCGCTGCCCCCACCCCGTAGCTCCTTTGCAAGGAGCCACTCATAGCCACTGTGGCCAGCTCAGCCTGCAGTGAAGGAGGCTAGCGCGTCCGCTCACCTGCACAGCCGCTGCCCAGTCCCCTGCTCTCCGCTGCCCCCTGCCCATCCAGGACCCATGGCTCCTCTCCTCGCTCCAGCTGGGAAATCACGTTGGGCTTGGTTCCTGGAAGTCCTGCTCGTGGGGAGAAAATCCCATTTGTCTGGAGTGCTCCCCACCCCGCCTGAGTAGCCTGCAGGCACGAGACAAACAGGACTGACCTCCTCTGGAGCTGAGACCCCAGGGAGACCCCAGGCCCTGCCCTCTGACCCCCGTCCCAGGTTGAGCCCACAGACACAGACTGGCCTGCTGAGGGGCCGTACCCAGAGAAACCACATTCCCGTAGGTCTCCATCATCACGTGTCGGTAAAGGCCCCGCTGAGCAGGGCACAGGTGGTCCCACTCCTCCTGAGAGAGAAACACGGCCACATCCTCGAAGGTCACCTTGACCTGGAATAACAGGGGCCGCAGGTCAGACAGATTCTGCACGTCTGAGGCGAAGTGTGTGCAAGCAACTTGATGTGGGGGGGGACACACCCTAGGATGGGGTGGAGTTCACTCTGAAATGGGGGGGGAAGCCCTGTGACACACATGGGGGCACCCTGAGAGCTCACTGGGGTGACTGGAAGGGGCCACAGAGTTCAGAGGATGCACTGACACTCCGGCTGCCAGCAGGAGCCCCGGGCAGGGAGGACCGAGAGGGAATTCAGGGAAGCTCACCTGGGGTACCGCCGGAGGCGGCAGGAGCCTGGCCGCTGCCATCGCCTGCTCCCTTGGGGTCTCTGAGGAAGATGGGAATTGGAGAAGCCTGTGGGGCTGAGAAAGAGTACAGAGCACATGAGGGGCCCAGCCTTGCCTGAGCAGACCTTGACTTCTGGGGGAGCCCTGCCCCTGTGAACTCGGACCCCACAGTTCAGGAGCCACATAAGCACGCAGTTCCTGAGCTCTCTGGCCGTGGGCCCAGGAGGGTCAAGTCTCTGAGATGTCTGGCTTGCACATGTGAGAGCATTCTCACATGTCCGAGCTGCTACCAGGTCTGGTGTGGCTGCCAGGCAGCCCCAGAGACCACCCCTAATGAGAGGCTGGGAATTAATGTTTCTACTCGAGGCCCTTCCTGTGGGGACTCCACCCCAGGCCCTGCATGCTTGGCTTGACACCACTGACACCTCGGCCACGCCTGGTGTGCCTGGGGGCAGCGGTGCTCCAATGTGTGGGGCCATCAGCCTGCGGTGGGGTTGGGTTCTGGTGGCTTGAGTCCATGGTGACCCAGGGATTTGGTCTGGGCATCTGACAGGGAGGTCAGGGGCAGATGCGTCCTGGGGACATGTCAGGACAAGTTAAGGGAAAGTGTCTGTCACCCCAAATTACTGGACAAAAGGGGCACCCGGAGGTGTCCTGATGGGGGATCAGGGTTCACATCTCAAGTGCCAAGGAGGGTCTGCAACAGGACACAAGGCCAGCAGGCACATCACTCCAGGAAAAACAGCACAAGAACCACCAAGCTTCGCATGTGCTGTGGGTCACGGAGGGAGGGGCCGGGGCAGGTGGCAGGGAGCGCCACCCCGTTTTTTCTCTGTGAATCATCACATGTGCATGTTTATCCACACAGCTTTCCAAAAGACACTGAGCTCACTGCAGCTGCTGGAGGGTCAGCATGGGAGACTTGGGAAGAAAGAGGCTGGCCTGCACTGCCCATCCCCTGTTCACCAAAAATGCCCATTCTCCCTAAACTGCAAGTGCAATGCAACTCCAGTGAGATTTCCGACGGAGCGTTTGACAGGGGTGAGTGAAACCACCTTAGCACTCATGTGAATGACTGGCACTGGAGTGCAGGCAAGGGCAGAACTTGACAGAATGGGGGTGTTCCCGCCTCACCAAGTCTCAGAACCCATGGTGGGGAAGCTGCTGTCGCTGTGTGCCCTGCCTCCTGTCCTATTTTGTCCCTTTCTCGGATCTCCCAAACTTGCCACCTCAGATGGTCAGTCACTCTCCCTAGGAGTGGTCTGCGTCCCATCCCCCTACCTCGAAGGGGCCCTGGTCTGGGTCTCCTTTGATCTCTATATGGCCAAAGCCATATCTACTGTTGGCAGTTGGGGGAATCGGTCCGCCCTGCCCCATTCCCCTGACATTCAGTCCCCACTAGTTTCCCTAGACACTGTTCTCTCAGCCAGGGCCTCTGTCCATCCTCGTTGGCATGAAAATTTGATCTTCATGAGCGATATAGCTCTGCTGCCCTGGGAACTTGGCAGAGGTGGACAGTCATCTACACTGAGGCCGGTCTGAACCTGGGCTGGGGCCCCACACTGGGTACTGGCAGTCGGTCCTGTTGACCCAGGAAGCACCGGCTCATGTGGCCACAAGCCCTGGGCCAGGCTGGCTCCTGCCCCATGTCCTGCGCGGCGCTGGGAGGGTGCGGCACTCTTACATGCCTGAATGCTCAGGGGGGCCCAGGTGCAGTCCCCTTCCCTCCGTCTAGACATCTCCTACAGCATCTCAGATAGTAGGCATCCAACACTGGGCCTCCACTTCCGCCCCCAGCTCAGTCTGTACACCTGTACACAGATCTGACCCTGACGCCACCTTTTACCTCCTAATCCAACCTCCAAGTGTACCCAGAACCTGGCCTTGTCATAGCAGGGTCCTGCAGCTGCCCCCACGGGGGCACAGTGACTGCCCTGGGCTCCAACCCCCACCTGTGCTGGCCAGGCCACCCTCACTGAGGCCCTTCCTGACCCTCTGCCTCACCCAACTCTCACACCCTCCCTTCCAGTTCCAGCGGGGCAGTCAGTACCCAAGGTCTGTTGGAAAAGTGAATGGACCTAAAAGAGCAATGAGACCACACTTCACACCCCTTAGAACAGCAGCAAGTACCAGGGCAGAGAGACCAGGTAGCTGAGCTTCTAATATTCCTTCTCAGGAAAGCCCTGGGCAGTGCTCAGGTGAGTCAGATATACCCTTGGATGCTGCGTGTTCTCCAGAGATGGACGCAGACTCAAGGACGGTGTGGCCACCAAGGCCACCATTGTCCTTCCACACAAAGGCCATGCACCCACCAAAACATTTAGGCTGTGCCAGGCGGCCAGACAGGGAGGAGAAAGCATGGGGGTGAAGACAGCATGTTGATGATATTCCTGTTTCATAAACAATGGCCCCAGGGCCACCACCTGTGAAACAGGGAGATGACACACTCCTCTGAGGGCCTCAGGAGGATGGCCAGCAAGAGGTTAGCAAGACAGGTGCTCAGAACAGTGTGATGCAGTTAGGTGCTGCTGGGCAAGGTGTTTTTATCTCAGTCAGATTAACTCAGAAATCAGGCTGTCAACATGCTCAAGGGATCAAGATGGGTAGGGAGGGAGCAGGGTTTGAAAAGACCTCCACCTGGGTGAGTCCTAGAAAAGCACAAAAAAGAAGATCTCTACCTAGGATAGCGCTGCATATGTTTATGTCCCCCCACATTCATATGGTGATACCCAAGAGCCCAGTGTGATAGCCTGAGGGTAGGGCCTTTGGGAGGTGCTAAGGTCATGAGGGTGGCCCCCAGGCTGATAGCAGTGACTTATGGGAGACCCCAGAGGGCCCCTGGTCCTCCACCCCTCAGGACTCAGCGAGAGAAGTCTGCAGCCTGGAGGGCCCTCGTTTGACAATGCCAGCATCATGGACTTCCAGCCACTCAGCCACAGAAACTGACTTATAACAAGCCCTCTCACTCGAGCCCGCAATGATTCTAATGCCCAATTCCAGGCTTTGCTCCGTGGAGAAACAAGAGTTTCAACAGGAAGGGAGAACAGGTGGGAAATGACAAGTCCTGTTCAGATGGTCCCCAGAATCACCACCACCGAGCGTCAGAAAGGACTTTGGAGGCCATGCCACCTCCAACTCTGGGCTAAGTACCAGCAGCACCACTCTAGGATGCACGCATCAGAGACTCATGCATCCTTCAGTCTGTCCTTCTTCAAATGCAAGAGTCTTGTTTTTTGGAAATCTCCCCAGGGAATATAACCCAAACACTTAGAGAAAAATGAGAAGGAATACAGTGAGATGTTCTGCCAAGCGGGGTCTCAGTGGTGACTGAGCAGCCACAAACACAGACAGGAGCTAAAAAAGAGAATGAGGAAATGCAGAGCTTAGAAGTTAACTTTTATCATGATTGGTTTGTTTTGTAAGCTAAGCTTTAGGATCTTATCATCCTTGTTGGAAATCAAGCATGTCTGACCTTCCAAAGACCTCGCCCATGGTGACAAGCTGGGACAGGCACCCTCAGAGTGCCCATCTAGGGTGGGCGGCTCCCCGGATCTCCCTCCATCCTCACCATCACACCCCCAGGTGTTCCTGCTGAAGTGCTCTGGCCTCCAGGTGGTCACATCTGCAGAAGAGGCAGCTCTGAGCCAAGTGTGAGCACAAGGCACCTTCCGGAGTAAGTAACCACAAATACGAATCGAAACTGCTAGCTTTCCTATACCAGCAACACCTAATCAGATAATCCAGGGAACAGATGCCAGTCACAAATGGCAACAAGAAACAAGCTTCAAATAAACTTAAAAATGTGATGTCAGGGCTGGCAGAGTGGCGCGGTGGTTAAGTGCTGGCTTGGGAAGCCAGTGGCCCCAGTTCAGTCCCACATGTGAGGGCCAGTGACACTGCCCTCAAAAAAAAAAAAAAAAATGTGATGTCAATTCTGCCCACTGTATCCACAAAGCCGCTGTGGAGAGCACGGTGGGCCTGGATGAGAAAGGGGGACTCAGGCACTGACAGAGCAGGGCTAAGTGCATGATTTACATTGCTGGGGAAAGATGATTCAGACAATGGGATAAATGCTTTGGGAAAAGAAAATCAGACCTTCACACAAAGGTCAACACATCTCTCAGAAAGTAGAGCAAAGGCAAAGAGACAAAAAAAAAATAAGACAAAAATTTTAGATCATCGCATACCATATACCAAATGATTAATGAATCCATTAGCCTAATTAATGAATAAGAGTTAAAATCTAACATTACTTCATAAGAAACACTTGAATAAAAATTGATGTAAATTTTCATTAATTTAGGTAGGAAGGGCCTTTTTAAGCAAAATACCAAAAGCAGAAAGACTTTGGGGGCAAAGACTCACAGATGTGCTGCACGAAAATAAAAATCTTCTGTACATCAAAGCCATCGCCAATTCCAGACATGGGCCCAAAGACATGTAAGAATTTCATACATGACAGGCCGGCCGAGTGGCGCGGTGGTTAAGTGCTGGCTTGGGAAGCCAGTGGCCCCGGTTCGGGTCCCACATATGAGGACCAGTGACACTGCCCTCAAAACAAACAAACAAACAAACAAAAGAATTTCATACATGACAAAGGTGGGTGGTTTTCCAAATCAACGGAAAGATGAATTATTCACTAGCTAGTTTTAGTAATAGCGTGATTTAGAGAAAAAAAAAAGCGTGATTCACACCGAAATTAATTCCAGATGGATCCAATATTTTACAAGTATCAGAGAAAAACAAGTTTATTTAAAAAATATTGTTGAAGTGGAGGAAGCCTTTTAAAACATTTTATTTTTTGAGGGCAATGGCACTGGCCCTCCTATGTGGGATCCGAACCCGGGCCTCTGCATCCCAAGCCAGATCTTCAACCACCGCGCCATTAGGCCGGCGGAGGGGGGGGGGGAAGCTTTTTAAAACATAGCACAAAGCCCAAAAGCCTTAAGGGTAAATGTTTGACCATTAAAAACTTTAAGTCTTCTGTCTCAAAAAACCGCAGGCCAGAACAAAACACCATAATGAGAGTTAAACGACCATTTGAGAAAAATATTTTCAACGTATGTGGAAAATGTGAACTGGCAGATCACACAGGAAAGAGGCTGAAATCACACGAAGAGTTTCGACCTCACCAATCATCAGGAAAGGGAAATTAAGACACTGATTTGGCGAGAACGCGGGACATTGACGCTAAGGTCTCAGCCTCGACCTCACTCCACCTCCGAATCGCGCTCTGCAGAGGAACCGAGTGTGCGCCCATCGAGCCCGCGGCCGAGAGGACAGCTTGTAGCAAAGAAAACAAAAAAGGCGTCATCCGGCAGGCCGGGCGCGCCCCAGCCTGGAGCTTCCCTTTTAGGTTCAACACAAAAAAGCGCACGTAAGATCCGGAAAGAACACAAAGCGCCGCGGCCAGTGAGCCTCCTCCGTGCACACCGGCCGGAGGGTGACTTTCACTTTTCATATTTTTCTGACATGCTTGTATTTTTTTTTAAAATCACTGCATCTTATTTTCTACTAAAATACTAAAAAGCAAATGATAAACGTACCGTATTTTCAAACTGTTAGGAAAGGTTGGTCTAATTTGTTAAAAGAGGGCCCTTAACAAAGTAATAGGGTACAGACAGCATCGATGGAAAAATGGAGGAAGGATGTGAAATTCGGCCAGAGGCACTTTACCCAACCAGACCCCAAAGGTGGTCTCCAGCGAGACGGAGGCGCCCCCGGCGCCGCGGGGTCCGCGCAAGGCCGACCACCCTCCTCCGTCAGCTGCGCCTCATCCTTTCGGCCAAGTCCCCGCCAGGGCTCGCCGTCCGTGGGGGAGGGGTCCCGCGGACAAGGTTGGGGTGTGGCACGCGCAGAGGAATGGGGTTCGGGAGCGGCCAAGGGGTGGGGGTGGGGCCCGGGAAGCGGGTGCCCAACGTCCCTGGGGCGGAGGGAGGAACCAGCGCGACTGGGTGAGACGGCGTGTGCCCTCGGGGAAGCGCCGGACCCGCGTGGAGGACGCATCGGCTCCCGCGTCAGTGAGGGGACAAGGTCCCGGCCCGCCGGCGCCAACCCGGGCCCCTCACTCACCGTGGACACCGCAGCCTCACGAGCGAAAGAGGGACCGCCTGCTGCGCACTCGGACAAAGGGGACGTCCCGCCTCAGCTGCACATTCACCAATCCCGGGGGCCCCGCCTCCCCCACCCCGCCTCCGCACCCGAACCAGCCGTCCTAGGGCGCAGCGCCTCCCAGGCCGGCCGTCGGCCCCGCCTTCCCCTCCCGGCGCCTGTCTCCTGACCGCCCCGCCGAGAGCTCTGGAGCCACCGAGAACCGAGGCCTCCGCGCCGCCTAGAGAGGCTACACTGCGCCCTGGCCTCGCGCAGGCCTCCCTTCCGGCTGCCCCGGGGAAGCTTCCGGTCCCCCTCTTCCCACCAGCCTGCCGGGCGACCACGAGCCCCTCGCGCCGGGCTTCGGGAGGCTTCGCTGGGTGATGGTGGCTATGGTGGTGGTGTGGGGGGGTCCGTGCGCCGCTTGTGGCGGTAGCACTCTCTCCGAGGCGTAGGTTCTGGATGCTGCCCCGGACCCTGGCAAGGGCCTGGCCGTGGTGGTCATGTGTGACACTGACCGCCTCCTGGTCAAGTTGCACTGTGTTTGCCGATTTTGCGGGGCGGTTAAGCCGTGCGCCGAGGAGGGCCGTGGGCGGCACAGCGGCGCAGACGCTCCCTCCTTGAAAGACGGCTGCCGGAGGGGAAAGGTTAGGGTACCTGACTCCCGAAGGACCGGCCGGGGACCTTCCGTCTGGCACGTGTGTCGTGGGGCTCAGAGGCTCTCAGGAAGGACAGGCCGTCCCGAGGGCCAGGGAGGGCGTGAGGGCTGAGCCGGTTCCGTCTGATCGGAGGCCAGAGGCAGACAGGCAGTGGGGAGTACGTGCCAATGATTTCGTAGTTACCAGGCAGCCAGGGGACGCGAGCTGCTGCTTCCACCGGCCGCCTCTAACAGCCTGAGGGCAGGGGTTCCCACTTTGTGGAGAGCGAGGTCGGCTTCCAACAGGGAACTCTGGTTACCGCACACTCCCCGGTAGCAGGGTCCCCTCTACCAAGGGACTGAAAAGCTCAGGGCCAAGGTTGTCAGTTTGGCCCTTTTATTGGGCAGTCCCAGATGATTTAAACAAGGAGGCCATTCGTATGGGGTGGCTCTAATACCTGGGTACCTGCTTAAGCAAACTCCTCGTGGGCTTCTGGACAAGGCAACTGTTGGCTCTGTGACCAGTTTCCGTGCTTCGCTTCTGCGTCTCTGAAAACCTGTAGCTCCTAACCACGTTCGGTTTGGCAGTGCAGGGGTTACAATCCATGTTTGCTCAAATAAGCGTCACAATTTTAATATGCCTCAGTTTACCTTTAACAACAGGGAGTGAGCTCTGACCAGCAACCTTGGTCCCAACAGAGAACTGGTGGTTCTAGGACCTCAGCATAACCAGCCTTCTCCTCCACAACTTTTTTTTTTTTTTTTTCCTTAGCTGAGCCATTCTGCCACCTGTTGGCAGCTCAGCGGCTGCACAGCTCAGGCTGGGCATACTTTTTTTTTTTTTGAGGAGTGTTGCCGGCCCTCATGTGGGACCCTAATCTGGGCTGCTGGCGTCCCAAGCCACCTCTTAACCACCGCGACACTCGGCCGGCCCATCCTCCACAACTTTTTATTCAGCAAATGTTGACATCCACAAAGGTTGAATGAACAATACAGTCATACCTGTACGTCTCTCCCTTAGATTCAACAACTAGCATTTCCCCCAGCACTGCTTTCTGTGCCCAGCTGTGCCATCTCTCCTCTGGCTCTGCTTCAACAAGCACAGTATTTACCGAGCACCTATTGTGTGCTGGGCCCTGTTCTCAGTGCTGGGGCTACATCAGTGGACAAGACGAGCCACATTTCTGGTAAGTCTGTCCTCACAGGAACAGGAAAGCAGGCAACACCAGAATACAATGTGAACTATACGTGTCCAGAGGGTGGTGAGTGCTCTGAAAGGTCTGTGGCTGTGCCACTGCCGCTCACACATGTCCCTTGGCTCCCCATGTGGCATGAAGCAGCCTGCCCCCACACCTTTGTGTTAACTTCCAGGGAAGCTCAGGGGCCAGTGATGATTGTCTGGCTCTGAGCTGCTGCTGCTGCCAGAGCTGCTTGGAGTGGCCTGTCAAATCAGGGCGCTAGGGGTTCCAGCCTCAGACCCCGGAGCCCCCTCCAGACTCCAAAGGCTTGAAGACTGCTGTGGGTCCTGCCCACCCCCACCCCCACGCAGTCACCTTGCTTCACTGTGGAGGGAGCCTGTGGATGCTGGGGAGACCGTTTCTTACCCATCAATCTTGCCCCCCACTTTTGGGGCATGAGCTATGGGAATCCCTGAAGGGGGTCTCCCAGGACTCTACCTAGAACATGAAGATCCTGGCATGCTCGGGACCAGGCCAGCTGCTGGGGCCGCCTTTTGGCTGTTGTCAAGGGAGTTGGGGTGTTGGTTGGAGGTAGGAACATCTGGACGTGGACGTGGGGGCTAGGAGACTGTCCCAATTTCCATTTCCAGTGGTACGTGGGGAGAGGGGCTTTGGAGGATCTGTGGTCAGGAGGCAACCAGGTTTCTGTTAGAACAAGAAGGTGGAGGGGACTTTCAGAGAGGCCACAATACATAGGAATTTGCTGACATCCACCCCCACAAAGAGCAGAGTAGGAGTGGGGCCCGAGAAGGGCTTGTATTTCTTGAAGGTGTGAGGTTTATTACATCATGGAGGTCTCTGAGGAAGGAAGGGCAGCCCTGGCATACAGATGCAAAGTGGCTTGAGTGAGCAGGGAAAGGGTACTGCCCTGGGTTTTGTGGTCAGTGGGTGGCCTGGCAGGAAGGCTCCCAAACGTAGGTGAGGGTTTGTGTGGTTTGAACCTCCCTCTGGCATCAAGGAGTGAGCACCCAGCTTCCTTATCAGCTGGTCCAGATGGGGCACAGAGGAGGAGACTTCGAGGTCTGCAGACATCAGAAAGTGAAGCTCGACTGCTTAGTACAATTCACCCGATTGCTGATAACTGAAATGCACCATGTTTCATCTAATTGAATTAGAACTTGTTTAGAGATTTTTTTTTTTTTTTTTTTTTAAGATTTTATTGGGGAATTGGCGGAGGGCAACAGCGTTGGGGAATCGGGGGAGGGGAACAGACAAGTTGCTGTCTTCTTGTTCCTCAGTCCAGTTGCGGAGGATGTTGCTTCACTGTTGGTATCGTCATTGCGCTCTTCCCGGACGAGGCAGATCGGTCGCCGGCCTCTGGATGTCGCTCACCGCGGCTATCGGCAGCTCACACTTGGCTGCCAGCCGCTCACGCTGGCTGCGGGCCACCCACTGTAGCCTATGGCAGCCCACCATCACCGGGGCTCGCACAGCCCAGCTCCAGGTGGAGCTGTTGTTAGCTGTAGAGGGCAGTGTCACTGGCCCTCATGTGGGATCCGAACCGGGGCCGCTGGCATCCCAAAACCAGCGCTTAACCAATGCGCCACTCGGCCGGCCCCTAGAACTTGTTTAAATAAGCCCATGGCACAGTGCAGCTTACGGCTGGTGAGAGCCCAGTGTGTTGTGAGGAGTGACAGGAGGGCCCTGGCCACTGTCAGCGACATCTGGAGCTCCGGAGGTGATGAGGGTGTCCTGGTGAGGCCTGGTATTGTGGCTTGTGCAGAGATACAGATGTCTGTGACCTTGATTGGTATCTTGGGGCATCTGTGAGGCTAGATTCCTGGTGTTTACCCCAAAGGGGGCAACTCTTAGATGATGCCACAGTTTGTAAAAATGTACAGATGGGGCCATTTGTTTGCCACTGGTGCTCACATGCCTGTCTGAAAGCTTGGCTATCATGCTGACCCTTGGGTCTAGCCCGTATCAGGGACATCCATGTTAGGAAATGAGGTGCCATGATTTCCACCCCTTTGAACACCCTACCAAGAGCAGCACCAGGGTAGGTGGGCTGCGGTTCATGGACAAGGAAAGGATGGGTGTTCTAAGAGATCTGAAGAACAGTGTTCAGACCCCAGTCCAGGCTGGGCATTGGGATGGTTTTCTCCCTGTCCCCCTTTCCACTTTCTCCTCTCCCCAATGTCTCTATGTACCCCTACTATGTAAACTAGTAATTTAAATAATTAAGGGTCTTTTGATAAAAATAATACACCATGATGAAAAAAGAATGTAAGGGCTTCCCTATTACCCTGGTGTGGCCCTTGTGATGTAGATGGGGTCTTTGGCCACCAGGCCTAGTGGAGGCGCCACACTTCGTGACAAGGACTTCTCAAGCTGTCACATGGACTTAAGAGTTTTTCCAGAGAAACATATTTTCAAGGATACCATGAAAATCAAAAGGAAGAAATAGGATATGGTTGACAGAAATTTGCTTTTCTAGACAATTTTTCTTTAGAAACAAAAACATCCTAAAACCTCTCAGGCTTCAGACAGCGTGCCCCTGAATTGGATCAGTTCTGCTGAGACATAGGGCAGGGCCAAGGGATACTCACTCCTTTCTGTGGACCACACTTTGGGTCTCCCACAACCACTGTGCCCACTGCATGTCCCCGGCTTGTCTCAGCACAGTGGGGGCAGGGGGTCGGCACACATCTTCCAACAGTATGGAGGCCAGTGGTGCAGGGAGCATGGGCACAGTTCTGGGAAAATGAAGAGGGACAACCCTACCTTCTAGGTAGGTGCCTACCTAGCAACTGCTTCATAAATGTATGGTGATGAACAGACCAAGGAAAAACCCCAAGCCTGGGCACATGTAGGGAGAACAGGAGGGGCAAGGAGAGAACTGGCCTCTGTGGGCCAACAGCCAGGACCGCAAGGCAGAGCTGGAGGCAGGGACAGCCGCAGGTGTAACAGCCCTGAGTGGACCTGAGTCACAGCAGAGCCCTGAGGAGAAAGCACAGGGCCTTTTGAGCTACCTTTGCTCGGCCTGCTCCAAACTCTTTGGAATGTACTTGCTTTTCTAATGGCCTTTCAGCCATTCTCTACTGCTCAGGTCGGCCTCTGCTTCTTTGAAATGTATTTTTACTTCTAATAAACGCCTTTTCTGCAACTTAAAAAAAAAAAAAAAAAAAGCATGGTGCCCAACTACAGATGGGCATAAAGGGAGCAGTAGGGAAGTGTTGTGTCACTATGGAATGGGCAAGGAAGGGTGAGGAACTGGTGGTAATGAGTATGCACCACACTGGGGGAGGGTGACAGAAATCAGACCTGATTTTACGTAAACAGAACATGAATTCCCGCCACTGACAAAGAACGCACTCCTTGTGATTAATTACTGAACAAAACTACTGTGCTTATCTCGAAACAAAGCTGTTCACTTTTTAAAAAAAATTTTTTTTAGCTGAGCCAGCTCAGCTCGAGCCAGGAGTAGAACCGGCAACCCTGTTGCTCAGAGCTCACACTCTTGAGCGAGCTCTTAACCAACTGAGCCACTCAGCCGGCCCTAGCTGTTTACTTTTTTGGTTATGTCCGATTATAGCAATAAGCTCTACTTATAAATATGTAGCCTCCATCATCTTTCCCCTCCTAACAAATATGGCAGCCTGGTAACAAAATGTGAAAACAAACCAAAGAAATAAGAGGTCCCATGAGGTGGGAACAATGGCAGGAGAAAGGAGAGGAGGGAGCCAGTGAAGAACACCTCAGAGGAGGACCCCAGGTTTTTTGGACAGCAGGTAAAGGGCAGGAAGTGCACCCTGCTTCCAGTGTGGGAGCTGGCCAGAGGGTGCAGACAGGAGCCGTGCGCTCGGTCTCATTCCCTGGTATGGGTCAGCTGGTGCTTGACCAACTTTGACCGCTGACTGAAGGCTTTCCCACATGCAGTACAGTCGTAGGGCTTCTCTCCAGTGTGAATCCTCTGGTGCTGGATAAGGACTGAGCGTTGGCTGAAGGATTTCCCACACTCACCACACTTGTAGGGCCTCTCACCAGTGTGGATGATCTGATGCTGAATGAGGTGAGAGCTCTGGCTGAAGCCCTTACCACATTCAATGCATGTATATGGCTTCTCTCCGGTGTGAACTTTCTGGTGGTGGATGAGGTTTGAGCTTCGGTTGAAAGCTTTCCCACACTGGTTACATTCATGGGGTTTCAATCCGTTGTGGATTCTTTGATGCTGAATGAGAGTTGAGCTCTGGCTGAAGGTTTTCCCACATTCAGTGCATTCATAGGGCTTCTCTCCGGTGTGGACTCGCTGGTGAAGGATGAGATTGGAGCTGCGGCCGAACGTCTTCCCACACTCCCTACACTCGTAGGGTTTGTCACCCGTGTGCACACCCTGATGCTGAATGAGGGCCGAGCTGTGGCTGAATGCCTTCCCGCACACGCCACATTCATAGGGCTTCTCTCCCGTATGGATTATCTGGTGCTTTCTGAGCACAGAGCTGTAACTAAAGGCTTTTCCACACACATTACACACATGGGGCTTCTCTCCAGTGTGAATGCGCCGATGTTGAATGAGGCTTGAACTCTGGCTGAAGGCCTTCCCGCAGTCATTGCACTTATAGGGTCTCTCTCCTGTGTGGACCCGGTGGTGCTTAATGAGGTTAGAGACTCGGCTGAATGGCTTACCGCACTCATCACACTCGTAAGGTCTCTCGCCCGTGTGCACCCGCTGGTGCTTCCTCAGGTGGGAGCTCTGGCTGAAGGCCTTCCCACATGTATTACACTCAAAAGGCTTCTCACCTGTGTGAATCCGGTGGTGTTTGATGAGGTTTGAGCTCCGCCTGAAGGCCTTCCCACAATCATTGCACACGTATGGCTTCTCCCCAGAATGAATTCTCTGATGCTGGATGAGGTTGGAGCTCCGCCTGAAGGCCTTCCCACAGTCACTGCACTCATAGGGCTTCTGGCTCATGTGACACTTCTGGTGCTTCTTAAGGCTGGTGTTCTGTCGGAAAGCCTTTCCACACTCAGCACAGATGCAAGGCTTTTCTGTACTGTGGGTGCCCTGATGCCTAACGAGGTCTGAGTGCACACAAAAGGCCTTCCCACATTCGTGGCATGTGTAGGGCTTCTCGCTCACACGAGCCCTCTGGTGACTTGTAAGAACCGAGTCCTGGTGGAAGGCTTTTCCACATTCATCACACAGGAAAGACTTCTGTCCAGAGTGGACAATCTGATGCTGAATGAGCTCAGGGTTTCCTCTGAAGGTCTTCCCACACTCGCTACATATGAAGGGACTTTCAGTTGAATGAAGCCCCTCATGGCTACTTAGGTCCACACTGTGTTGGAGGCTTTGGCCACACATGTATGCACGTGACCTCTCTTCCACATGGGTGCCACGGTATGCCACTGGGTTTGGGTTCAGACTGAAGCTTGTCTCAAAACTGTCATAGTCCAGCTCCCTCCCCGCTAAGGGGCTCTTAAGGAGCGCTACCACGGGTGTGACGTCCTCCTCCTGGCAGAGGGACTGCATCAGTCTCATGTCACCACGGACTCCCCAGTTTCTTCCTAATGGATCATCACAGGGTTCTCCAAGATCAGGCATCTTGGAAAAACCACTGGTATCATTTTCTGATGTTTCTGCCTGTGATTCCAAATCCTCAGAAAACTCTTCCTTCTGAAGAAGCTCTTTGCCCTCAATCCTGGAGTTCCAACCTGAAACGACAAACAGACAGTCACTTGGAAGTACACAGGAAAATACACAGAGGACAAGGCTGGGCCTGTGGGAGCCACTGGGGATGTATTCCCAGCAATCACACCTCAGGAAGTCACCAGCAAGTCACACCTCAGGAAGTCACCTCCTGGTTCAGGCCAAACTCCCAGCACCCCTGACTGTCTCTCCTGTCACCCAAAGCATGTCATCAGCAAGTCCTATCAGCTGCATCCTGGTGTGTGTCCCAAACCCAAGCAGTCACCCCTCCTACCTGTGCAAGGAAAGCAGTACATGCCTCATGACACATTTGTGAACATTCCTCCTGCTTCACCAGGGCATATGCTACCAGCATCACAGCTTATCTGTTCATGCAGCGATAACTAATGGCATTGGGCTTCACCTAGGGAGGCGCCATGGGGGCACAGAGAAGCCCATTCCTTTTGCAGAAGCAAAGCTGGTTTCAACTGCATGGTGGGCTGAGAATTGTGGGAACACTGGTTCAATGTCAGATTCTCCCCTGTTCAACATGGGAGCCTCAGAGATCACGCTGTCCTATCAAAGCCACCTTTGCCCCTAAAACCTGCAGTTGCAACTGGTGTTGGGTGAATGATTTCTTTCCCCCTGGTACAATGATTAAGCTGCTGGGTCCATATTTCTTTTTTTTTTTTTTAAAGATTTTATTGGGGAATTTGGGGAGGGGAACAAGGAACAGCTTTGGGAAATCGGGGAAGGGGAACAGACAAGTTGCTGTCGTTTTGTTCTTCAATCTAGTTGTGGAGGACGTTGCTTCACTGACCCATGTTGGTATGGTCATTGCGCTCTTCCCGGATGAGGCAGATTGGTTGCCGGCCTCTGGATGTCGCTCACCGCGGCTATTGGCAGCTCACGCTTGCTGCCGGCCACTCACTGTAGCCTATGGCAGCCCACTGCAGCAGGGGCTGCAGCCTACACCGCCACTGGGGCTCGCACAGCCCAGCTCCAGGTGGAGCTGTTGTTAGCTGTAGAGGGCAGTGTCACTGGCCCTCATATGTGGGATCTGAACCGGGGCCGCTGGCATCCCAAAACCAGCTCTTAACCAATGCGCCACTCGGCCAGCCTTTTTTTTTTTTTTTTTTTTTTTTTTTTGAAGGCAGTGTCACTGGCCCTCATATGTGAGACCTGAACCGGGGCCGCTGGCTTCCCAAGCCAGCGCTTAACCACCGCGCCTCTCGGCCTGCCCTGGGTCCATATTTCTGAAGGCTTCTTGTCACACCAGAAGGGCTTTGGCACCTCTCTTGTCTCTTCACACCTGAAGAAACAAGGAAACCCTCGATCCCCTGAATCTCTCACTTGAAGGAAGATCCCGAGCCCACCCTTTTCTGCCCTGAGTAACTTCTAGAGAAAGTTAGAGTAAACACATGAGCACTTTGCATCAGTCCTTTGTCAAACTCCACACAGTTTTAGAATAAAATAATTTCTGAATGAGGTCTGCTGTACCTGCCCCTCCCACCCCTGCCACCCCCCCGGGAGCTGGGGATGTACGCTGCTGGTGTTACGACAGCTATTGAACCAGTGAGTATCTGGGGCACAGCAAGCAAAAACACCACCAAGCAGGGCGGGCAGAGTGGCGCGTTGGTTAGGAGCTGGCTTAGGACGCCAGATCTGAGCAGTGGGACCCTGGTTCGGATCCCACATATGAGGGCCAGTGACACTGCCCTCTACAGCTAAGATGGTGAACAACAGCTCTACCTGGTTGCCTCAATAGCTAAGATGGCCGGCGACAGTGTGGGCTGCAGCCCCTGCTGCAGTAGGGCTGCCATAGGCTACAGTAAGTGGCTGGCAGCCAGCGTGAGTGGCTGACAGCCAGCATGAGCTGTCAAGAGCTGCTGTCCAGAGGCCGGCAAGCGACTGCCTCACCCAGGAAGAGCGCAATGATGATACCAACATGGGCCAGTGAAGCAACGTCCTCCACAACTAGACTGAAGAATGAACAACAACAAAAAGGACCGCAACTTGTCTGTTTCCCTTCCCCAATTCCCCAATGCTGTTCCCTTGCCCCAATTCCCCAATAAAGTCTTTAAAAAAACAAACAAAAAACACCACCAAGCATTCCAACCATGTTTAAGTTGCCTTTTCCTTGATTCACCATTGGCTTGGTTGCTGTTAATCTGTTTACTAGATTTCTGACAAAGTTGGTGCAGAGTTTCTGCTTGTTTTTTTCAAATGTTTATGTGTAAAAAAAAGTGTTTCGAAATGCCTACACCATCATTTTGCTTCACATTGGCTCTTTAAACATGAGCTACCATTAACCTGTTTGTTTGTTTGTTTGTTTTTTCCTGGAGCAAGCCTCCTAGTTCCCTCACCAATCTCTGCCCAGCATGCCCTCGGGTATCTGGTTAACATTTTGCCTCTGCCAGGTGCAGTCAGCAGGCCTATCTTTTTTTTTTTTCCCCCTTAGGGCAGTGTCACTGGCCCTCACATGTGGGACCGAACCGGGGCAGCTGGCTTCCCAAGCCAGTGCTTAACCACCGCACCACTTGGCCGGCCCAGCAGGCCTATCTTTCAGGGCCAATTCTTGGGACCTTGTCAATTCTCTCCCCAACTCCCCCAACACACAGAATACTGTCCCGCACCATCTCTACCCTTAACCTAACCCTCCCCGACCATACTGGCTCTGACGAAAGTACTCTGCCCAGGTGTCCTGAGTATAATAGGTCCCATATAGATAAGAGTGTCTCCTTTGTTTTTATTTATTTTTTTTTTTTTAGCTGAGCCTTCCTGAAGAGTGTCTTCTTGTAAACAACCATTAGAAAAGCTAACACTGAGTAATCCTCCTGATCACTGCTGAGAGGTGCACAGAAGAGGCAAGCTAGTGAGAGGTCCTCAGGAAGGATTTTTCTGATAGGGTTCTGAGGGGATGGGCACAGCTGGGCAGTTTGAATGCAGGAAGAGGGAGCAGGGTCAAGGCCTGGACTCGGGTCAAGCCCTGAGGGCAGGGACTTCCACCCCCAGGTTGGCCAGGCAGGGCTCAGCTGGCAGCCATCACATTGGACCCTCTATATCATGTAATCAGACCAAGGTGTCCCACGCAGGGCACCAGGGAAGCCAGGGCCTAGGCCAGTTTCCTCTCTGACCTCCAGCCTTGGTCCCTCAAGTCCACGAACCACCCCGCCTTTAACAAGACGAACAACTCATGGGGGTAAATGCAGGGTGACATGGACAAAGTACCCCTGGAATGAGGGCACCAGTGGGGAGCTTGCTCCCAGTACCTGGCTTCTGATGGTGAGGAGTGGTTCCCAGCTCAGCGTTGCTGCAGCAGAGAGGACCATGGAGCACAGATGGCAGGAGGGTCACGGTAGGAGCTCCATTCATACAGGCCTGGCCTGCAGCACTCCCAGGGGATGGTCCAGGAGCTGAGGGCTCCATGTCTGCCTCTTTGGGCAGAGCTCTGAGGCTGGGCATAACTGGGACCTGGAAACCAGAAAGGACACTGGTGAGTGTGCAGAGGAGCTAGCCCCAGGGGTTCGTCATTCCACCAGGCAGGAGTCCCTTCCTGCACCTCTGCAGCCCAAGACCTGAGGAGTACTTAGTGCTGAGTCTCAGGTGCTGTCGCCACATTCCCTGTTCCTGGACCCAAAGCGAGGAACAAGATCCAGATGTATGAGGAGCCAGAACCATAGGTGGGAAGGGGTAAGATGCTGACACCCCCTGGAAGGGCCCAGGCCTGCCTTGACAAAAAAGCAGTCCCACAGGGCCAACCCCTCTACCCTAATCCCTGCTACAATGCCAAAGGTGGGCCACCAGACAGATTCATGGGGGAGCAGCAGCTCCAGAGGCTGGGCAGTCAGGGGCAGCCTATGCCACACACAGGCATGTGCTGATCACAGTGCCTTCTTAGTGGTCAGTTCTGTCTGAGCTGTGCCCTTCTGGCAGCATCCACAGTAGATAGCCTCATCTCCACCCTCCTGGGCTGTCCTCCCACTGCACCAGCAGCTTCCTCATCTCTCTCTTTATGTTGGTGTTCCAGGGTTTGCTTCTGCACCTATACCAACTTCCTTGGTTAATCTGTCCAGTCTGAGGCATCAACAACCCCTATCCTGTGAAGACTCCCAAACTTGGGCTCATCTCATTCTAACTGCTCCCTCTGAAATGGAAGGCAACACATTCCCACCTGGACACATGATGGGTCCCCCACATTACCAAGTTAGTGATTCCCCCCCCCCCCACTGCCTGGTCTCTGTACAAATGCAATAAGCCTTGCTCAGTGGCCTACCTGGGAGTGGGGTGACACTCTTATTCACACTGGACCATCAACAGGTACACTGACCCGTCTTTCAGGGGTGAAGAAGACAAGGTAGGAAATGTTGGCAGAAGCCCATTTTGGACACTGCCTGCCAAATTATGGACTGGATCTTTTCTCTTGGACTCATGTTTTCAGTGTTTCCCAAACACCTGCCATATGCCAGGGTCTGTTCAGGGTACAGTGTGAAGATACAACAGTGACCACTGCCCTCAATGGGGAGACAGATCATAGCAAATGCATCAATGAGATGGGCAAGTGCTGAATCCTGGGGTGTAGGGGCATTTAAACCAGTCCAAGGTGTGTTGGGCCATGCCTGGTTAAAAAGGTGGAAGATGGGCCGGCCGAGTGGCACGGTGGTTAAGCGCTGGCCTGGGAAGCCAGTGGCCCAGGTTCGGGTCCCACATCTGAGGGCCAGTGACACTGCCATCCCCCAAAAAACAAAAAACGAAACAAAAAGATGGAAGAAGACAGTGGTGAGATGGAGCAGAGGTGCAGACAGAGCTCAGAGACCGGGTCACAGGGACACAGACTACAAGAGGCCTGGGCTGCCTGATGAAAGGGAGGCACGGGTCACCTTCCTACATTAGGAAAGAGAACACAACATCTCAGGAAGAATAACTTGGCACAGGTGGTAAGCGGGATGGCACAGATGGGATTCAAGCAGGGAGAGCATTGAGTGAAGGTGCATGTCCATGAGGCAGAACAGAGCAGATGCTACCTCCATGGGGTGGGGGCTTCACCCTCCCTTTCCCACTGGGAGACTCAATAATTTCCAGTATTTACTCACTTCATTTTCTTTTAAAATTCTGAAAATTACCACTGGCAACGAGCAGGGGCACAGTCACATGGTTCAAAATTCAAAGGTAGGGCCAGAAGAGTGGGGCAGTGGTTAAGAGCTGGCTTGGGATGCCAGCGGCCCCGGTTTGGATCCCACATATGAGGGCCAGTGACACTGCCCTCTAAAAAAAAAAAAAAAAATTCAGAAGGTAAACAGGGACTTGTGGTGAAACATCTCAGTCACCACTCAATTCCCCCTCTCAGTTTCTAATGCACCTTCCAGATTATTCTAAGCTTACACAAGAAGATATGTACATTTTTTCATTGCCTTTTTACTATAAATTGGAACAAACTACCGCCATTTTACATCTTGTTTTTCCCACCACAGTATATGTGGGATCTTGCCCAGGAGGGCACAGTCCGAAAGGGTGGTAGACAGACTCCCCCTTCCCCACCGAAGTCCACATTCTAAACCCCAGAACCTGTGGATATCTGCACCACACAGCAAAACAGATTTGCAGCGGGGACTACGTTATGGACCTAGATTGTCCTACTGGACCCAAAGTAACTGCATGAGTCCTTGTTGACTCTGGGACGCACAGGGTCATGTGCAAGGACTGGGACCTCCGGGAGCCAGGGACAGTCAGCTAGAAAACATGCACTCCAATGCAACGACCTCAAGAAGCTGGATTCTGCCAATGAGCTCGGAAGCAGATTCTCCTGGTGCTGAGCAGAGACTAATGTTAGGACCCGCAGCCACCAGTCCACGGCAGGCATCGCAGGATGGGCATGACACACCACCCCTCATCCCCACTCCTATGGGGGAGAATTCTCCCCTCCCCAGAACCCTTTCTCCACCCAGAGAATGAATCCACCATCGACGGCGCCTCCAGGCAGAGCAGCATGTGATAAGCGACAACCCTACTTGTCACCGGCTCCGACATCGCACCGAATTCTTGAGGCCATTCCTCCGGTCCACGCGCCAGGACACCACTCAGAGCACACCTGCCCCGGCGCTTTGCAAGGTCCCGATGCCAGGCTCGGGGCTGGAGCAGGCGCCGCCACCGCTGTACCCCCTCGGGAGGGCGCCACCCAACCCTCCAAGTCTCCGACCCCGCCGAGGCCGAGCAGCCCCTGCCCCTCCGCCCACGGACCCCCGCCCGTCCAAGCCTAGCCTGCCCTGGGCCGGGACCCTCCGCGGGGACATGGAGTCACGCGGGAGCGAGCGATCGGCAACACAGAGGATTTACCCTCGCGAACTCCCCGCCTCCGGGGGTCGCTCCGGGAAGGGCGCAGCGCCGCGGGGGCCCAGCAGATCGGCCCCGAGACGGACTTCGGAAGTCCCGCCCCGACTTCCGGCCCGAGGGCCCGCCCCTCCTGGCCAGCAGAGCCGCTCTAGGCAGTTGGAAGCCGAAGAGACTCGGTGGGTCGGACCCTGACCCCTTCATAGAGCTCTGAGCCCACTCCTGGTTCGCTGCTGTTAACGGAACATCAAAGGACAACAGATTAGAAATGCAGGGAGAAGCAGATATATCGGTGTAGTGGGACTGAGATTCACAGGCTCCAAGAATCGGGACAGACTGTCGCTTGATAAGAACAGGAGGATGAGGGTGGGAGAATTGAATCCTCAATCAGATGGAAAAACTCCAATGCCTTAGATAGATATATACCTTTAGTGGTACTCTTCATGGAACATTTACCAAAAAGTGATGATACACTTAGACATAACGAATACAAAGATTTTAAGGTATGCATTTTACAGGCGGATTAAACTATGAAAATTAGAAATACATAATAAAAGTTGATTAAGAAAACCTTAAGTATTGTCATTTACGAAACAGTTTACATAACCTTTGAATCACAGGTAATCCTAGGGCCGACCGAGAGGCAGGCACAGTGGCTAAGCGCTGGCTCGGGAAGCCAGCGGGCCGGTTCTGGTCCCACAGATGAGGGCCAGTGACACTGCCCTCAAAAAAAAAAAAAAAAAAAAGTAATCCTAGCTGCAAAATTACAGACTATTTGAAAAGCAAAACATTTCATTCCCACACCTATGAAACCCGGTGTAAAGTGTATGTAATAGTCATTAATTATTTTTCTGAGAAAAAGATATAAAAATATATCACATCTAATACTGTTTCATCATTAAAGAACATAAAAAGCATTTATCTTAAGAAGTTAGGGGAAGGAACAATATTATTTCTCTGCACCAGCAATAACCGATCTGATAATGTAACAAAAAAATAAATGTTCTCCACAATAGCAACTAAAAATGCAAAACACTGGGGAATTAACAAAGAGCTCTCAAGACCTACGTGGTGAGGACTTAGAAACTCTAGTAAAGGAAACAAAACTATCCAAATCAAAGGAGAGATATTTCGGGCCAGCAGAGTGGCACATTGGTTAAGAGCTGGTTTTGGGATGCCAGTGGCCCCAGTTCGGATCCCACATATGAGGGCCAGTGACACTGCTCTCCACAGCTAACAACACTCCACCTGGAGCTGGGCTGTGCGAGCCCTGGCGACGGTGTAGGCTGCAGCCCCTGCTGCAGTGGGCTGCCATAGGCTACAGCGAGCGGCTGGCAGCCAGCACGAGCTGCCAATAGCCGCGGTGAGCGACCATCCAGAGGCCGGCGACCGATCTGCCTCATCTGGGAAGAACGCAATGACGATACCAATATGGTCCAGTGAAGCAACGTCCTCTGCAACTAGACTGAAGAACAAAAAGACAGCAACTTGTCTGTTCCCCTTCCCCGATTCCCCAACACTGTTCCCCTTCCCTAATTCCCCTCCCCAAGAAAAGGAGAGATATTTCTTGCTGTTGGATGATAAGACAGCGTTTCAGAGATGAAAAAAATTTTTTTCAACTTAACATATAAATTCACTGCAATCCAATCAAAGTTCTACTTGGATGTTTATGAAGAAACTCAACACGTGTATGGAAAAAGAAAAGTCAATGAGTACCCAAATCAACCTGAAAAAGGGAAAGGGAAAATGTGTTATCAATGTCGGCCCAAAAATTAACCAAAACAGCAGTACAACAAAGCCCAGTGTCAGACTTCTGTACAATGGAATTTAATACATGATAAAAGTGGCACCACAACCAGTGGCAGAAGGGTGGGTTTGGCTTGAAAAGACAAAGCCTCCGTGATGCCAGTGCAGCCCCTGAACTGCTGTTTTTCTCTCATGCAAAAGCACACATTTGTATGGCAGTTTCCCCTACACGGTGATAAGGGATGGGCCCTCCGGAGGACGTCCTACTGGCTGACTTGGAGGGAGTAGTAGAAGGGAACAGGGATAATGATTTGCATGTGCCACTGTTTCCCAGTGGTCACCTGCTGCAGCAGGATGCAGCCCCCAGCCAAAAGGAGCAAGCCCAAGACCCATCCTGTGGCCAATGCTGCTCAGTACAGTCTCTCAGGACAAGTGTAGCCTCTCCACCAGCTATGATAATTGAAGGGCAAGTTGCCCTCCACCATCCAACTTGATGTGGAAAAACAGGAAAGTGGGAAACACAGCAGCATCCCAAGTCTTCCGCCAGCAGTGTCCAAGTCAGAGTGTGACATGTGGTTGTTGCACACAGTGTAGTTATTTGGGATGCAGTTGTCAGACATGTGTGAGTTTAGCAGTCCTCCCATGGACACCACCTCCTCCCTGGCAGGACAGGGAGCTCTAGGACAGTGCCCTGGCAACCAGCTCTAGGAGGAGTTCCCTGGACCTCTTCAGGTCTGACATGCCACTCTGGAGGGTTTCCTTGTCTAACATCCCCATGCCCACCCCTAAAGAGATGTGAGGGGCTGCTCTGGCTGGGGCTGCATAGGTTGGCAGGGGCTTCCTGGTTGGCAGTTGCAACTTTTTGTCCACACACGTCCATGCAAAGGCCACATCTAGTCATGGGTTTAAGTCTTGTCTTTTATCTATTGACCCTCTATGTGCTCACCATCCTCCTCTCTCTAGCTCAAGGTGGCTACCGTAAGGCCACCGGCACTGTCAGGCTCCAATGGGAGGGCAGTCCCTGACCTTGGCTACTCATCCCTCAAGTTTTTATAGAACGAGCTTTCATATGCAAGACACAGTTCCACTCTGTGGGCAGCGTGGTCTTCATGAGCATTAGGCCTGTGCAATCACAAGGGCTCTGTGTTAAAGGGCCAGCATGTATTTAATGTTGGATTGACCTCTGTTATCTGGGCAAGAACTCTGAGTGTTGGGGAGGAATGTGGGGCATTCTGTGGCTGCATCACCTTCTCAAAGCTTCAGAAGATGCTGGAGTTATCAGTCTCATGGGGCCAATTTACCAGTCTCTCAGCACAGATCACAGGTCACAGGCAGGGGGAAAGCCATCCAGCTGTGCTCTAATCCATCCATCTGCCTTCTTCTAGCCTACGTCTCTCTAGGAGGGCTTTGCTCAAAGTGGCAAGTAACCAACACTCAGCAGTACTCTGAACTATTCAAGTCTTTCCTCTAGGGCTATAGTTGTAGTCACACATAATGTACTCCTAACACATCACAAGCAGGAATCGAACCAAATGCTTGTGCATGCATAGCAAGAGTCATCAGCTTTCCACACCTCTGCTCTCACTGCCTGATCAAGAGGACTGCACACAAACTAGGTGCTGTTTTAACATCACCCTACTCCCAGGTGTCACATTCTCAATGAAAGCTCAGCTTATGTGAATAGGCTCAAAACTAGTATTGGCTTCAGCAAGGCAGAGGGCTATTTCTGTGCCCTGTGACAGTCCATGTGTGCGTGGTAGCCGCCCTGAAGCTGAAGGGGCATGGGCTCCTTGGACCTGAGGACTCCATTCTCCCCATAATGTTGAGGGGAAAACAACTGTCCCCATCCCAGAGCACCCCAGCCAATAGGGTGGGGGGAGCCAGGCCCTTCAGCAACCTGCTGAGTTCTGCGATGAGGGTTTCCAGGCGCTTCATTGGCCACGGTGGGTAGAAAGCATACTTTACCACTTGTTCCATGACCAGCTATTCTAGTCCCTCATCTGCTTTATTTTTCTTCAGAGCATCCATCAGCAGACAGCTGATTTGCTCCTCATCCTTCTCCCCAAGGTAGGATGTATGTGCCATGAGGGCAGGGGTTCTGTGCTAGTCACTGGCCTATCCCCAGCACCTAGGGCCATGCCTGGAACAAGTTCTCATTGTATGGATATTGTTGGTTACATGAATCCATTAATCAACTATACTAGTTCTCTTGTAAGAAGGGGAGAGAGTGGCATTTAAGAAAAATTATGCCACCACATTATATAGGCTACACACATAAGTCTGTAATATGAGTTATATTATATCCTCTTTTACAAATGCATCAACAGACCAGGGAGGTGGGGCCAGGAGTGCTCTCCAAAGGCGATCTGCTTTCTCCATCCTGCTGTCCTGACAAGAGCGGCAGGGAGGACAGACAGCTTTGGGGTGTCCTCTGTGTTCACTCAGTTTTGGTTTGACCAAATCCCTTCAAGGATTGGTATTTTTACTCCTATTTTGCAGAGAAGCAAACACATTCAGAGACATTAGCTTGCCCAGAGCAATCCAGCCCCAAGGGTGGAGAGCTGGACTCACCTCCAGGCTCGTCTAATCCAAAGATCCCTGTCATCACAGCCCTCGCTGAGCCAAGGAACTGGCATGGTGATTCTGCACGGTGCAGTGGGCTACACGACCACAGACAGGCCACAGTCCACGTCAACTGAGGCAGAAGAGACTGTTCAATTCCCAAGAGAAAGCTCCATTCATAAACAGGGAAAATGGAGCTATGTTGTTAGTGAAAAGGATATTACAAAGGAGCAGAATGTCCCATTACTAAATAATTCATGACTCTTACCTCGTCTTTTATTTCTTTTGTACCCTGATTATTACACAAGAAGCACCATTCCGTTACCACTTATCCCAAATCTTAAAGTGTCTGCATCCAGCTTGTTCATCAAAGACTGTAGCCACTTTTAGTGGCCACATTTCAGTTTCCGGAACTGCTTCTCACAGCCTAAATTTGCTGGGTGTCTCATATTTATTCAGCCCACTTTGATGCTAATCTTTCCTACATGAATAAAGTAGAAGAAAGTGGTATCAAAGTTCCTGGAGAAAGAGGCTCTGAGGGAACTGAAGTGATATATGAGAGAACGGTACAGGACAGCAGCTCTGAAGACTGTGCTGAGGACAGCAGAGACACTTACCATCCTCTCAAACATCGGGTGGGACACCCAAACAACACTGAGACCCTCTGATCAACACTGGTTGGGAGACAGACAAAAGGCCCCTTTAAAGCACGCAGTCATGAACTCACAGGCTGACACACAACCTGCGATGTCTGCTCCATACTAAAACAGGGCCATGGAGTCCTGGCCTCTGGCAACAGCAGAACCTGCCCTGGTCTGCTGAGTGTGGGGATGTCATGCACACGGTAAACAGCTCCTACTACTCACCTTCTCTCACTTGGAAACCGATATGGAGTATTAACCACCTTGGTTTAAAAGTCAGGGCCTAGGGCCGGCCGAGTGGCGCGGTGGTTAAGCACTAGCTTGGGAAGCCAGCAGCCCCGGTTTGCATCCCACATATGAGGGCCAGTGACACTGCCCTCAAAAAAAAAAAATCAGAGCCTATAAGCTGTGTCTTATGTCACCACGTGTCTACTTTATGCCCAGTTTCCTCCCAATACACAGGATCTCTTATTTCCGAAGTATCTTATGGAAAACTCCATTTTACATGTACCCTTTGATTTCTCGGGAGGATCTCAACAGTTTCATTCTGCATACAAGCCTCACCTCACCCCTTAACAAGCTTCACTTATACTCATGAGGTTACTCTCCTATGTGGATTATCTGATGCCAAAAAGAGGTAACACTTTTGAAGTAGAAATTATATCCATAACATTTTGCAGAGGCCCAAAGAAACAAACAAGAAAACCCCCGCCTGGTTCCATCACATGTAAGTACAAGAGTCCCAGTTACTTTTCTTGAAGCTGAAACAGATGATGAAGATGAAAGCAAAGCAAAGCAAGTGGCCAAATGAAACACCTAACCGTACCGTAGGGGCTGGTGCTATTAAAAATATGTGTATTTGAATAGCACTTGTTTGAAATACTCGAGCAGAGGGCCAGCCTCTGGGTCTGGGGAAGGCATGTCACCTTGGAGTTTTTAGCACATAACTGAGCAGCCTGACTTCAGCAAGCAGCTCACTGGGAGACAGTCCAATCTCTCTCTTTTTTTTTTTAGCTGAGCCATCCTGCCACCTGTTGGCAGCTCAACGGCAACTCAGCTCGGGTTGGCATCGAACCGCCGTTGCTCAGAGCTCAGCCCGCACTCTTGAGCGAGCTCTTAACCAACTGAGCCACTCGGCTGGCTTTTTTTTTTTTTTGAGGGCAGTGTCACTGACCCTCATATGTGGGACCCGAACTGGGGCCGCTGGCTTCCCAAGCCAGCGCTTAACCACTGCACCACTCGGCCGGCCCTCCAATTTCTTAAGAGTGGAATCTCCCAAAGGAAACTCCTAAAGCGATGCTTTCTCCTCAGCACGAGAGTCACAGAGCAGTCCCGCTGCGGTGTGAGCTCTGCAAGGCTGAGCTGCCTGTGCCCTAGAGCTCCCAACACTTATCACACCTGTAGGCTTGCTCTCCAAGGTCGATGTTAGGAACTTTCTCATGACTAATAATGGTTATTATCTGACTGAAAGGACAAGGTGGCTCACCACTGTGAATTCTCTGATGTCAAATAAGGTGAGAGCTCTGTCGGAAGGTTTTCCCACATGCAATGCATACATAGGGCCTCTCTGCAGAGTGAATCCTCCTGTGCTGGACAAGGGACAAGCATGCACTGAAAGCTTTCCCACAGTCAGTGCACACATAGGGCTTCTCTCTGGTGTGAATTCTTTGATGGTGGATGAAGTGTGTGCTCTGCCTGAAGGCTTTTCCACAGTCGCTCCATTCATAGGGCTTCTCTCCATTGTGTGTTCTCTTGTGCTTAATTAGGATAGAGATCTGCCAAAGGTTTTTCCACACTCATGACACTCATAGGTATTCTCTCCAATGTGACTCCTCTGGTGCTGAATTAGGTGTGACCCCTGGCTAAAGGCCTTCCCACATTTGTGACACTGGTAGGGCTTCTCTCCATTATTTACCCTCTGGTGCTGGACAAGGGAAGAGAGCATGCTGAAGGCTTTATCACACTCATTATATTGGTAGGGCTTCTCTGGTGCTGAAATAGATTAAAACCCTGGCTGAAAGTTTTTCCACAGTCCTTACACTCATAGGGCTTCTCTCCAGGGTGAATTTGCTGATGCTGAATAAGCTGTCCCTTTTGACTGAAGGTTTTTCCACATTCATCACATCTATAAGGTTTTCCTCCAGTGTGGATTCCCTGATGCTGAGTAAGGGATAGAAGAGCACTGAATGGCTTTCCACAGTCACTGCAGACATAAGGCTCCTCTCCAGTGTGAATCCTCTTATGTTGAATAACTTGTGAGCACTGCCTGAAGGTTTTTCCACACTCATTGCACCTACAGGGCTTCTCTCCACTGTGAATTCTCTGATGGACGTTCGTGACATTCATAGTGTTTTTCTCCCGTATGAATTCTCTGATGTTGAATGAGAGATAACCATGCATGAAAGGCTTTGTCACACTCAGTACAGTCATAAGTTTTCTCTCCAGAATGAGTTATCTGATGCTGAATGAGGTGAGACTGTCTACTGAATGCTTTCTCACATTCCTTACACCTGTGAGCTTTCTGTCCATCATGAGTTCTCTGATGATGAATGAGTTTAGAGCTATGACTAAAGGCTTTCCCACACTAATGACACACATGATGTTTCTCCCCGGCATGAATGTTAAGATGTTGAATGTAAGACCACCCTGGCCCCGCCTCGCCCCCTCTGCATGGTGGCAGAGGAGGTGCACCGCGACCCTCTGCACTCCAGCGAACATGGCGCTGCGAGTAGCGCGGAGCTAGCGGGCGGTGGCCTGTAGCATGTGCGCCACCTCGGCGCCTGTTGCACGCTGCCCGCCGTGGCCCTGGGGCCTGGGTGGGCACCTTTCGGACGCTGCACACCGGCCCGAATCTGCTCTTGGTGCGTAAGTTCACAGAGAAACATGAATGGATAACTACAAAAAATGGTATTGGAACAGTGGGAATCAGCAATTTTGCACAGGAAGCTTTGGGAGATGTTGTTTACTGTAGTTTGCCTGAAGTTGGGACAACATTGAACAAATAAGATGAGTTTGGTGCTTTGGAAAGTGTGAAAGCTGCTAGTGAATTCTATTCTCCTCTATCAGGAGAAGTAACTGAAATTAATGAAGCCCTTGCAGAAAATCCAGGACTTGTCAACAAATCTTGTTATGAAGATGGTTGACTGATCAAGATGGCACTGAGTAATCCCTCAGAACTAGAGGAGCTGATGAGTGAAGAAGCCTACAAGTAGTACATAAAATCTATTGAGGAGTGAGACTGGAATCCCCTGAATAAAGCAGTGTGAAACAACTTAATCTAGCATAGTTGTCTTAAATTAGTGGTGGATAGGAGATTTAAAATAGCAACCTTTAGTAACACCAATGGAAATAGAAACTACAACAATACTTCTGGAAGAAAATACCCCTTAACTTTCTAATGATTGCAGATAAACACAATATACACCTTCACAATACCCTATGATTTTTTTTAGGCTAGGCTACAGTTATAATATTCAGAATTCCTGAAATATTTGTGGTAAACTGTAGTTATAAAAATTATGTAATTCAACAATAACATACCTGAAGTCCTATACAATAATATAATGTGCTTACCCCCATCTCTGGATTTGGGGTGAAAATACTTTTTGTTAGTTGTTACAGTGTCAGATGATGAACAATACTGTCTTAATTTTTGCAATATACTGCATTTGCTGGTGCTATTTTTCTACAGTGAAGCAACAGCCTTGCAGGAGAACAAAGTTTAATAATAAAACATTCAATTTCTTAATTAATCACACACAAAAAAGATGCTGAATATAAGATGAATGTGCACCAAAGGCTTTCCCACATTCGTTACAATCACAGGGTCTTTCTTCATTGGGTGTGTTACAGTGCTGATTAAGGTACAAACAGCACTGAAAGCCCTGCCACACCCACTGCATATGCAGGGTTTCTCACCACAGTAAATTCTTTTGTGTTTGCTGAGGTCCAAGCACCAACTGAAAGCCTTGCCACACTCACCGGCCTCTACTCCCCACATCAAATTTGAGCCTTCCAGGCCTGGGCCTCCAGAGGCCTGTGGCAGCAGGGATCCAGTTTTGTGCTACCTGACAACCCCAGGAAGGACAGTGGCCTGAGACTGTATCACCTTTCCCCCAGAGGCTTTCCCAGAAACCCCATGATATGACAGCATCACAAGTCTACCAAGTGAAAGCCTAGGGGAAACAATGGGCTGCATCTCGGGACTATCCAGGAAGTCCTGGGCAGCAGGGCCAACAGCTGAGGATAAGCAGACCAGGATCCTATTCTAAGGCAGTGCACAAGCAAGCAGGAAGGTTGACAGATGCGAGGCCTGAGTCAGGTGGTAGGGTGGGGAAGGCACCTCTGCCAGGGTACCATCAGAGGAGGACCTCACATGTGGCCTCTCCAGCTGTTACTTTGTGTGGCAGCAAGAAAACCATTAGGAAGGTTCTAGCAATCATCCAGCTCAAGATGACAGTGTCTTGGACTAGATGGGGGCATAGGGTGCAAAGTAGTCTGATTCAGATTCACCTCCAAATGTTTGCTTCTTGGTCTAAGCCACTGAAATGACGAAATCTGCATTTGGTCAGAAGGAGAAGACTGTAGAGCACATCTGAAAGGTAAACATGAAAACTGGTTTCATCTGTGTCATGTTTCGGAGCCTAGGAGACTGGCCAGCAGAGGGCCGGGCATTTGGATGTCCCGCTGACGCTTGAGGAACACGGCTTTCAGCTGCGCGGGTCCATCCATGGGTGGGAGTCCAGGGGTGTGCTGGTTTACACCGTTTAATGGAAGACTGGAGCACCTCAGATTCTGGTATCTGCAAGGGTGGGGTCCTGAAAACAAATGCCCTGCAGATAGGAAGGCACAACTCAAATTGTGGGGGAGTCAGAAGTTTTCGCAGATTTTTAACAGCGAGGGGATATGTGTCAGCGTCCCTAAGCCCTCACTGTTCAAGGATCAACTGGGCGGGTCCAAAGTTCAGGAGAGAGGTTGAAACTGGCTGTGTACACACTGGGCACTGTCAGTTGTACATATGGCATTTAGGGCCACAGATCTGGTTTTGTTTTAGGCTGAAAGGTGATACGAGGTGTCACTCCCAGGAAAACCTTCCCAACTGTCCTGTGGTACACAGGCAGGCGCCACCCCCAGAGCCCCCTTCATGCAAACAGACCCTTTCTTTCAGGTAGAAATGTACCCTTGTTTCCTTGGCCCAGCTACTTTTTCCCTAGGTGACCACAAGGCCCATTTGTGATGAACAAGGCATTAAAGGAAGTTTGCCAAAAGGCGTCTAGGAAGGGCTTATCCTCCCTGAAGACAAAAAGGAAACGAGGAGAAACACTTCTGTCTAGTGGGAGCACAAGGGAACAAACCCCAAGAGAACCTCAAAGACACATCGCAGAACAAACGCTGTCTGCCCCACCTTCACCGCTGAAGCCTGTTTGGGTGGGTTTTCTCTGAGTGGCAGCTGAACCCAATTCACCTTTCCTGGGGCTGAGCTAGGGCTTGCCTTTACTGGCCCCGGGGCTGTCGTCCTTTAGTCACACAGGGTCCTTCCCAAGTCAGTCCGCCTTCGCGTCTCGGCGCATCCGGGAGACAGAACGCTGCTGTCGGAAGCACGAGCTCCGGGCTCCCACCTCGGACCCACCAGCTTCCACAGCCAGGGGCTCGGGAGAGTGACGCGTGTCTGCGGAGCCAGGAAAGGGACAGCACCCCTGCCCGAAGGGACGACCTGAGTTCGATGAGAGAAGCCTGTGTGAACGCGGAGGCGCCACGCAAAGCTCCAGCACCGTAGGAAGGCCGCCGGAGGAGGGACGCGCGGCCCCACCGCGCCCACGCCCGGCCCCCGCTCGCTACGCCCGCCGCATCCCAGCGCCCAGCAGAGCTTTGCGCCCGCATCCCTCATCCCTGCCCAGTCGCCCTCCGCGGGCTCTTGGCCTCAGCGCCCGGACTCATCCAGCCGTGTCACCCGACGAGGACGGCGTCGGCGACACGCCCCTACTAGCCTGAGAGCCCGAGCCCGGACGGAAACGCCCGGCCCGCACTGCCGCCTCCAGCCAGCGCCCGCGGGATCCCAGATCACCGGCTGCTCTGCGCCGCCGGGAGCACGCTCTGCCACCCGCGTCCCCGCCTCGCTAGATTCGAGGCCGGTAGATCGGCCGGGCACAAGACGGTAAAAGTTCTTCAGAGAGGTGGAGAATGACATGGGGCAAAAACTTGGGTCTGCAGGAAGAACGGGAAAGGATCAGAGAAGAAATAAATGAAGCTTAAAGAAAATCTTTTATTTTTCCTATTCATAATTAACTGAAAAGGTTATTGTATTTAAAAATAATGATATCAACGACGCATTGGGTAGTTATAGCATATGGATAAGGGACATAAATGACAGGGACAGGGACAGGAATTGGGAATGCTTGCTTATAAAGTACCTATGCTGCCTGTCAAGCAGTATGATGTTATTTGAAAGTGGACTTCTAGTAGTTATTGCAAACTCTAAGGCAAACAGTAAAGTTTTTTTCTTTTTAAAGATTTTATTGGGGAATTGGGGGAGGGGAACAGCGTTGGGGAATTGGGGAAGGGGAACAGACACGTTGCTGTCTTTTTGTTCTTCAGTCTAGTTGCGGAGGACGTTGCTTCACTGGCCCACGTTGGTATCGTCATTGCGCTCTTCCCGGATGAGGCAGATCGGTCCCCAGTCTCTGGATGTCGCTCACCATGTCTATTCGCAGCTCGTGCTGGCTGCCCGCCACTCACTGTAGCCTATGGCAGCCCACTGCAGCAGGGGCTACACCGTTGCCTCCACCGTTGCTGGGGCATGCACAGCCCAGCTCCAGGTGGAGCTGTTGTTAGCTGTAGAGGGCAGTGTCACTGGCCCTTATATGTGGGATCCAAACCGGGCCGCTGGCATCCCAAAACCAGCTCTTAACCAATTCGCCACTCGGCCGGCAAGTTCTTTTTAAAGAAGTAAAAGTAATATGGTAAATAGGAAGAAAAATGGAATCACATACAATGTTCAATTGAACTAGGAAAGGCAGAAAAGGAAGGGAAAATGTCTAAAAATAAATAAGTACAGTAAACAAGTATAAAATAAGTTACAGTTATGGTATATATGAATCCTACCATATTAATAATCACTTTAAATGTGAATGGTCTAGATCAAGGGTCGGCAAACTGAGACTCCGAGCCACATGCGGCTCTTTGGGTATGTACATGTGGCTCTGAAGTAAAATTGAAAATGAAAATAAAACTATCCTAGTTTCATTTATAACATTTTTAAAGGATATTATTCACGTAATGGTGATTTCATTTGTTTAATGGCACTTGAATAATTTTTACATTGTTGTGAGGGACAGGATTGGCTCTTCCGTCTCAAAAGTTTGCTGACCCCTAGTGTACAAAAACCACATAAAAGACAGATACTGTCAAAACAGATAAAAAGCTAAGAACCAACTATACATTGTTTACAGGAAACCCCCTTTAAATATAAAGACACAGATAGGTTACAGTTAAAGGGAGGAGAAAGGCATACCATGCTAATACTAATCAGGAGACAGTTGGAGTATTTATAAATAGATACCAGAATAGCCAACACAATAGTGAAGAAGAACAACAAAGTCTAATAAGGACTGATTCTACCCAACTTTAAAACTATAAAGCTATAGTAATCAATACAGTATGGTCGGTGAAAGAATAGACAAATAGATCAATGAAACAGAGTAGAGAGCCCAGAAATAACCCCGACAAATACGGTCAATGGATCTCTTACAAAGGAACAAAGGCAATTAAATGAGGAAAGGATAGCCTTTTCGACAGTATTGTACTTGAACAACTGGACATCCACAAACAAAAAATTTTTAAAAAGAGAGAATTTAGATACATACCTTACACTTTTCACAAAAACTAACTCAAAATGGATCTTATATCTAAGTAGGGTTCGTTTTGTGTTAAATAACACCTAAGAAGGGTCCCAAGCAAGGTGATGTAGACATAAAAATCAGACGGGTCTGCTAAAACATGATTTTAATTTAGTAGGCAGAGAATCAACTGTTTTATACTCTGTCTGTGAAGTGATCAATAATGTGAAAGCAGCCACAGACAGTATGTAAATGATAAGCACAGGTGAGTTCCAAAGGACCCTCAAAATTTAATTTCATATAATTTTCACATATCATTGAATATTGTTTTTTGGGTCGGCCGAGTGGCGCAGTGGTTAAGTGCTGGCTTGGGAAGCCAGCAGCCCCGGTTCGGTCCCACACTGCCCTAAAAAAAAAAAAAAAAAAGAATATTGTTTCTTTAGATGTTTTTTAACACTGAAACATGTAAAACCTCTTCAGAGTTTACTCCTTGATTAGTTTCATGAGAGATTTGCTGTTGTTTCAAATGTGACTTTGTTAATCCTCTGTAATGTTTTTTATTTACTGTTTCATTGATTTGTGTTCTAGTATTTATTGTATCCTTCCTTCTGAGTTCTTTGAGTTTTATTTATTAATTTTCTAAACTCATAAATTGGGCACTTAGAGCCTCTGGTTTCAGCCTTGCCCCCCCCCTTTTTTTAAAATATTTTATTGGGGAATTGGGGGAGGGGAACAGCATTGGGGAATCGGGGAAGGGGAACGGACAAGTTGCTTTTTGTTCTTACGTCTAGTTGTGGAGGACATTGCTTCACTGGCCCATGTTAGTATCATCATTGCGCTCTTCTGGGTGAGGCAGATCGGTTGCTGGCTTCTGGATGTTGCTCACCATGGCTATTGGCAGCTCACGCTGGCTGCTGGCCACTCACTGTAGCCTATGGCAGCCCACTGCAGCAGGGGCTGCAGCCTACACCGCCACCAGGGCTCGCACAGCCCAGCTCCAGGTGGAGCTGTTGTTAGCTGTAGAGGGCAGTGTCACTGGCCCTCATATGTGGGATCCGATCCGGGGCTGCTGGCATCCCAAAACCAGTTCTTAACCAATGCGCCACTCGGCCAGCCCTTTTTTTTTTTTTTTTTTTTTTTTTTTTTTTAGCTGAGCCATCCTGCCACCTTTTGGCAGCTCAGCAGCAGCTCAGCTTGGGCTAGGCATCGAACTGCTCTTGCTCAGAGTTCAGCTCACGCTCTTGAGCGAGCTCTTAACCAACTGAGCCACTTGGCCCTTTTCCCTATTTTAGCTTTGCTTTTTTTTTTTTTTTTGAGGGCAGTGTCACTGGCCCTCATATGTGGGACCCAAACCGGGGCCACTGGCTTCCCAAACCAGCACTTAACCACCGCGCCCCTTGGCCAGCCTCCCTTTTCCCTTTTTTAATGTAAGCATTTCAGTCTAGAAATTTCCCTCAAAGCAAACTTTTACTGCATTGTACAATTTCTGATATGGAATATTTTAATATTTTCTTTTTTTGTTAGTTTTTGTTTTTGAGGGCAGTGTCACTGGCCCTCACATGTGGGACCGAACCGGGGCTGCTGGCTTCCTAAGCCAGCACTTAGCCACCGCGCCACTCGGCCAGCCCTTTAATATTTTCTTATGAGCACAGGCCATCGCTGTGTAGAACATCCCTCATGGTGGGTTTGTCTGAAGTTTCAGTGGATGCAGTTTTGGCAGGATTATCATGGAAATGACACTGTCTTCTTAGGGACCCTGCCAGGACGCACGGATGGTGGTTTGTCCCATGACTGATGGTCCCCGTGGTGGTGTCGTCAGGTTTCCCCAGTGCAAAGTGGCTCTTGCCCCTTTGAAATCAATAATCCTTTTGTGGGGAGCTCTTTGAGAGTGAGTGCCCCATTCTTCATCAGGTTTTGATCCACTAGCTTGGCAGTTGACATTAGCACCATGGTGGGTGCCAATAATGATGTTCTAAAGTCATCATTCTTTCTACATTCACTGTTTTTTCACTTGTTTATTTATATTGATAAGAAGTCATAATTCCCTATTTATGTTTTATGTATTTATTTATTTTAGAGGGCAGTGTCACTGGCCCTCATATGTGGGATCTGAACCGGGGCCACTGGCATCCCAAGCCAGCTCTTAACCACCGTGCCACTTGACTGGCCCCATAATTCCCTATTTAATGTAATATGTTCTAATTTGTAATTAACGTGGTTAGTTTTGATGCTCAAATTGTCCCCGATTTTGCCAGTGGAAGCCCATTCATGGTGTCTCTAGGGTCCTTATGATATGGCCTCATTGTTCCTTGATCACTTCCTTATGTCCTGGCACAAAAAATATGTTCTCAGCCTTCCTTGTACTTTCACTGTCATGTCTTGGAATTAGGCGTCTCTTCAAGGAGCCTGGTCCCTTTAAGAGGAGAGTGATTTTATAAAATCAGGATCTGGTTTCATAGTCCTCACTGTTCCCAGGCCCTCACAGTGGAAATATATGTATTTATGCAGATACACAACATACACATGCACACTTTATATCTACATGTAGTTCTGCATCTACATGTTTATATGAAAACCATGAGTTCATGCTGGTGTCTGCAATTCTAACCCAACGCCCACACACCTATGCAGGATCCTGATGTGCCTTCCTTTATGTGGGCACGCCCTCTTTTTACTCATGCTGTGGCAGCCTCTGACACCCTGGCCTTCCTTACTTCAGCTCCCACTCTGTGCAAACAGCATCCCCAGCTATCACGCTAAGCTGTAGCTCCCCACTCCCACGTGGGCACCTACTTTGTTGTTGTACTTGATATATGTTGGTCTGAATTGGAAGGAAGGAAGGAAGGAAGGAAGGAAGGAAGGAAGGAAGGAAGGAAGGCAGGAAGGGAAGAAGGGCAGGAGGGAAGAAGAGAGGGAGGCTTACCTGCATATTTTATATGAACTTACTTTACTATTTAAAATTTTTTTTAAAAGATTTTACTGGGGAATTGGGGAAGGGGAACGGCCAAGTTGTCCTTCAGTCTTAGTGGTGGAGGGCGCAGCTAGCTCAGCTCCCAAGTCCAGTCACCATCCGGCCGCTGGTCAGCAGCTTGTGGCCGCTCAGCTCAAGGTGCCATGTTCAACCTTAGTTGTGTGTTTGTGTGTGGGGGGGCTGTGCCCACCAGCTTGAGCGGGAGTGGAACCAGCAACCTTGTTGTTAGGAATATGTGCTCTCACCAGCTGAACCGTCCTGCCACCTGTCGGCAGCTCAGCTCAGGTCCAGCTCACTGGCCCACATGGGAATCGAACTGGAGACCCTGTTGCTCAGAGCTCGTGCTCTTAACCAACTGAACCACTTGGCCAGCCTCTCTTTATTTTAAGTTCTTAACTAACTATGAAGTACTTCAAACATATGAATAAATAGCGCAGGAATTAAGTTACAAACACCAGTGTACCTGTCACCTAGATTTCATATGTTAATATTTTGCCAAAATGTGCTGCATCTCTTTTTAAGAAATAAAATATTATAGATACAGTTAAAGACCATCACCCATCCCAATTTCTCCCTCCATTCCCAAAAGTAACCATTACCCTAAGTTGGTTTCAATCTTGAATATTTCCTAGCCATATAACCTGCATGTAGAAAAGTGCACAAATCTAAAACTCAACTCAATGAACTTTCACAGGGCGAAAACACTCTTAGAACCAAAACCCCACAAGCCTCTAAAGCTAAGCTCTATCCTCATGGAAAACATCATGACTATGTTACACAACGATCCTAGCAAAACCTCCAGTCATCCAGGACGAAAATACATCCTGTGGTGTACTTCAAACTATGTCTGTAAAGTCTTTTTTTTTTCTTTTTTAATTTATTTTTTACAACAGTGCAATAGTTATACTTTTTATCCCTCGAAGTGCCAACTCCCCTTCCCCAATCCACCGCCCCACTCCCCCCCATATCATAATATCTACTACAACTCCCCTGACACCACTCCAGACTGTACTCCTCATCCCGTGACTATATGTATACATTCAATCACAGTTAACATTCAATATTATACAACATCAGCTTCAGGTGTGCAGCACAGTGATCAAGCCTCTACCACATCCCCGAAGCGGTCTCCCCAACAAGACACGTGACCATCTGACATCCCACAAAGCATTCACAACATTATCAATTACATTCCCAGAACTGCCCCCCATATCTCTGTGGCAACATTGTAGTCACGCACCTACGCTGCCCAAAACCTTCCCCCTCTCCCTTACCCCCACCCCCTCCCAGCCAGCAACCATCAGTTTTTCCTTTATATCTGCTTGCTATGATTTCAATCTTCTTAAATTTACTGAGACTTGTTTTGTGGCCTACCATGTGATCTATCTTGGAAAATATCCCATGTGCACTTGAGAAGAATGTATATTCTGTTGTTTTGGGGTGAAATGCTCTAAAATTATCAATGAGATCCAGCTGGTCTAAAGTGTCCTTTAAGGCCACTCTTTCCGTGTTGATTTTCTGTCTAGAGGATCTGTGCATTGGTGACAACGGGGTGTTGAAGTCCCCTACTATGATAGTGTTACTGTTAATCTCTGTCTTTATATCTATCAAAAATCTGTTTTATATAATTAGGAGATCCTATGTTGGGTGTATAGATGTTTATTAGGGTCATAGTGCCCTTCTTTGTCTTTTAGTGTAGTCTTTCATTTTAAAGTCTATTTTATCCAAAATAAGTACTGCTACTGCAGCTTTTTTTCTAACTTCTATTTGCATGAAATATCTTATTCCATCTGTAAACAGCATATACATGGGTCCTATTTTCTTATCCACTCAGCCACTCTCTATTGTTTTTTTTTAAGGTAGTGTCACTGGCTCTCATATGTGGAACCTGAACCGGGACCGCTGGCATCCCAAGCCATCCCCCAACCACCGCGTCACTTGGCCAGCCCCACTCTCTGTCTTTTGATTGGAGCATTTAGCCCATTCACATTTAAAATGATTATTGATAGGTGCATATGTATTGCCATTTTTGTTATTTGTAGTACTGGTCTTCGTAGGTTAGCTTGTTTACCCCTTTCTTCTGTTTAAAAAAGCTCTTTTAACATTTCTTGCAATGCTGGCTTGGTGTTAATGAATTCCTTAAGCTTATTCTTTTTTGAGAAGCTCTTTATTTCTCCTTCAATTTTAAGTGATAGCCGTGCTAGGTAGATCAGTCTTGGTTGTAGACCTTTATTTTGTGTCACTTTGAATATCTCCTGCCACTCCCTTCTGGCCTGCAGAGTTTCTGTAGACAAGTCAGCTGTTAGTCTAATAGGGGTTCCTTTGTATGTATCCTGCTGTCTTTCTCTTGCTGCTTTTAGGATTCTATCTCTGTCTTTAACCTTTGCCATTTTAACTATGATATGTCTTGGTGTGGACCTGTTTGGGTTCAGCTTATTTGGAACTCTCTGCATTTCCTGGGCTTGTATGTCAATTTCCTTCACCAGGGTAGGAAAGTTTTCAGTCATTATTTTTTCAAATACATTCTCTACCCCTTGCTTCTTTTCTTCACCTTCTGGTATTCCTATGAGTTGAAGGTGGTTGCGCTTCATTTTGTCCCATAGGGCTCTTAAACTATTTTCATTGTTTTTTATTCTTTGGTCTTTTTGTTGTGCCAACTGGGTAATTTCTGCTATTTTGTCTTCCAAGTTGCTGATCCGCTCCTCTGCTTCATCTACTCTACTGGTGATTCCTTCGAGTGTGTTCTTCATTTCAGTTATTGTATTCTTTAGTTCTAACTGGTTGTTTTTTATGATTTCTGTATCCTTCCTTATGTCCTCACTAAGTTTGTTAAGCATTCTTATCATCAGTGTTCTAAACTCTGTCTCTGAAAGGTTAGATCCCTCTGTTTCATTTAGTTCCATTTCTAGAAGTTTCTTCTGATCTTTTACTTGTGACATGTTTCTTTGTTTCCTCATTCTTGCTGTTGCTTTGGGATTGCTTTGATGTATTAGATAGATCACCAGGAAAGGCATCTGGATCATGCAGGCACAGAGCACACAGCCAAACACTCCCAGGAAAACTCCCAGTCTCATCCTGGGCCAATCAGCCGCTCATAGATCAGGCCAAGCAGCCCTACAACCAATCACCATCCTGGCAACTACAGAGAGCGGGGATCCAAGGTGGCTCGCGCACTCTTGTGTCTCAGTGAGCAGCCTGTTGGAGCCGGAGCACACCTGCCCAGCATTTCCCTGGCAACACAGCACAAGCAGGGCAGAGGGTGGGGATCCAAGGTCGCATGCGTACTCCTGAGCCAATTCCACCAGACCAATGCGGTTCGGACCTGACCCTCTGTGGGAGGACCCAACCCTGACAAAATGGCACCCTGCTGTATACCACTCGCGTGCAAGCTCCACACCAGGGGAACAATAGTTCCAAAACCTCCAGCTCCTGTGCCAAAGGCGCTCAGTTCAGTCCATCCCTGCAGGCTCCTGGGCCCCACTCACACAGCTACTCCCTTCACCAGGAACCAGGTGAGTGTTCATCAGCAAGTGAGTCTGTGTGCTGGCTCCACTGGTTCTCTACCCACCCTCAGCCTCACCGAGCTGAACAAAGAGAGTCCTCACCAATTTCTACTGCTAGCTATCATGGAACTCTGGGCTGGTGAGCTTGGTTTGGTACCGGAGGGTCTCTCTCCCAACCGGAGAAGCCTCGCCATGGCTGAGGTGTCCCTCACGGGGTTCGCCCTCTCTTGTCTCTGTCCCTCCTACCACACTTGAGGTGGCCTTCTCTTTAGGTCCTTTGTTTAGAGGTTCTGTTCATCTAGTGTTCCAGGGACTTCCGGGGTTGAATGTAGTATAAATTATTTGTAATTTTGGTGTCATTCTGGGAGGCAGTTGGCAAACTGTCTGTCTATTCTGCCATCTTACCGGAAGTCCCTGAAAAGTCTTTGATATTTCTCTCTTCAAAAGGTGCAGCAGCTTCATGAGACCCTGAGGTAGAACCACCCAGCCTTGTTGTGATAGATTCCAGATCCTCAAAAATGGCACGAGATATTGAATGTTGGCTGTTTTCAGTCGCTGAGTTTTGTGGTAACTTCTTACACCACAATGAACAACTATTATACTATCTGTGATGACCAAGTCCGACCCTCTGAGGCCTCCTAGCCCAGGAAGGCAGCAGGAAATGACACTTCCACCCCATTACCGTGACTGGAGTCACTAGACAGGACCTGGGACTCTGCAGTCAGGCAGCACCGTGCACCCCGGGCCCTCCTGCAGCGCCCTGAAAGGGCTGCCCTGGGCTAGGCAGATGGTGGCCCAGAGCTCCCTCTCCACCTCCCCCTTGCGCTGGCATCCGGGCCACCACTCTCTGCCCTCCTAGTCCCTGGCCCCAGCGCGTCCCGGCCTCGTCACTAGCAGCAGAGGGGACCTTGACAGCACATCTGTACAGAGCACAGGGCTCCTCCTCGCGTTCAGAATCAAAGCACACAGGGCCCGGCCCCCACCTCCTTCCCGCCGCGGACCGGCCAGCCCCACCAGGCCTGGCACCTGTTGCTCCGGGAAGTCCTTTTTTTTAAAAAGTGCCAGGGAGTTTTACTGTGATTTTGTTAAGTTTATACATAGGCTTAGCTTGAGGAAAATCAGTATCTTTACAATACGAAATCCTCCAATACAGTAATGTAGACTGACTCTCCCTGTATTCAAACCACCCTTTGGATTCCACAGTATTGATAATTACGTTTACTGCCAGTGCTTGCCCCGGGGGGCTGCCGACTCCCGACCGCTGTTCACAGCGCTGCGGGAGAACTTCTCACGTTTCTTCACCTGCCTTTCACGCTCCACTGGGAGCTGAGCTTTGGGGGCCCATTGCCCCGTTTCGGGCCTGTCCTTTCCTCCGGAGTGCTGCCTGCCTCTTAGAACACCTGTTCCCGAGGGTCCCCCTTAGGCCCTCCCACGTCTCCGCCCCGCAGCCGCCCGGGCCCCGCCCACCGCGCCGGCGGAACGCTGCGCCTCAGACGCGTTTCTGGAGGAGCGAATTAGGCCTCGGACCCGAGGCCCTGCGAGGCTTCCGGCGGCGGTCGCGGCGCATGGCGGTGAGCGGCGCTGAGAGGAGGCGTGGGTGGCGGGGCCTCGGGCCGTGGGCTGTCCCACGTGACCCTCTTGCTGCCACTCTTTCTCCAGGCCCTAGGACATCCTGCTCGGGAGACATCGGCGGCCCCAGGTCCAGGTACCGCCCGCGAGCCGCGCAGCCCGTGCTCCCCCGGCCGCTTCCTGGGGCCCCGAGCCCTTCCACTGTAAGGCCTCATCCCGTCTGTCTCTGTTCAGGGCACCCCACGTGCAGTGACGCCACCTCCAGGGCGCATCCCGTAGGCGGTGAAGGCTACACAGTCTTTAAGAAGCAAAAGAAGAAGAAAACCCCGAATGTGGCCTCTGTGTCGAATGGAGGCGGAAAGGCCTCAGAAAAGCCGGCCCCAGAGGAAGCCCCCCTAAGCACGGAGGCCCAGGCAAGGGCAGTCCTCAGTCTGGAAGGGCGGGGTCCCCGGGTGCATTCCAGGTGCGAGTCCGCCAGCGATTGTGGTCTCGGATTTGCGGAGTTACGGCAGAGGGGTGGGTTGGGGTTTTTTTGGGTCCTCCGCTATGGGTCCCTCTCAGCCACTGTCCCCAACCCATCACAGGCGGAGCAGCTGGCTCGGGAACTGGCCTGGTGCGTGGAGCAGCTGGAACTGGGCCTCAAGATGCAGAGACCCAGCCCCAAACAGAGTGAGGGGACCTTCTGTGGAGTTGTGGGGAGGTGAACGGTGACAGTGCTGTGGCCTGCAGATGCTGCCAGGGGATGGAATTATTGGTTTTGCGTAGGAGGTGGTCCCTAGGTTTTAAGTAGGAGGGTAGAGGAGGTCTCTAGTCCTTTGTTTTTGTCTGCAGGGGAGCAAGCTATTGGAGCAATCCGAACCCTGCGCAGCGAAAGAACCCCCCTGCCCCGGAAGAGGCAGCTGATGCGTTCCTTGTTTGGGGACTACAGGGCTCAGATGGAAGCCGAGTGGCGGGAGGCCCTACGGGCTCTCAGGACTGGTGAGGAGCTGGGAACGGGGCTGATTCCGTGATGCCTAGTTCAATGGGGTAGGAGGAAGAGGGGAGGGAGTTAAAGGAAGACTCCTAGCGTAACAGGGCTGGGGAGGGAAGATTGGCCCAGGAAATCCTAGGAGGGAGCAGGGAGAGAAAGCCAGGACCTCAGGAGCACAGAACTCGGGCCTGTACCAAGGAGGCAGGGATTGAAGAGTTAGTGAATTTCTCTGTAAGCTTAAGTGGAGAGTGATAATACTTACCTTATACTTTTGAGAAGTAGGTCAGTTAATTTATACAAAGGGGTTACAATTGTATGAGCATAGTTAGTGTGAGCTGTTACCACTCAGTTTTGACATGCTCCCCTCTCCCACAGCAACACACTCCGCCCAGGTGCAGCCTGTAGGTGAGGCCACCAGAAAGAAGAGCCGAAGGGTTTGCAGGCCTCGCCTAGCCGGGGGAGCCAAGGCAACCCTGGGCACTCTGGACGAAGAGTTTAAGTTCAATTTCTTTTAGCATTTCCTTCCATCCTGGAACAGTCCTCTTCCCCAGGTGATGTGGGGATTTGTCCCCTGTGCAGAGCCTTTCCAGGAATGCTCTGTGGGGCGGATGTGGGGTTGGTCTGTCCCTGGCTGGTAGGTGAATGTGGTTTCATGACTGTTGGGCAGATGTGTGGGCAGTGTCTTGAGTAGTGTCATACAAGCCTAAGATCCCATTTGTAGGATTTCAGATGAACAGTTCCTCCTGCCAGAGACAAAGGTCCGTTTAGAGAGGTTTCCACAGTAAACTGAAGTGAGTGGCAGTTTTTAGGGTTAGAGTAAGTGGCTGAGGGTGAGAGGGGAAGCTGCATAATTGCGCTTGGGTGCTCACTTATGAAAGGGCATCCTGTCACATGGGATAGTGCTTTATGCCATTATGTCACATTGCCCTAATAAAACTATTTTGTTATAAAAATGGATGAGTGAGAGTGTGTGCTAATTACCTGTGTTAGACCAAGTACAGACGATGCAGGGGTCTGGTGGCATTGCTGGGCCCAGGCTCTCACTGTAGGGCTTGTTCCTTTGTCCATATTGTCTTCATTCCTGAGCAAGTCTCAGGGAGCCAGTGTGGCCCCCAGCTGGCCAGGCCTTGTTCTTAGAAGCAGAGAGCTTGTTGCCCTGCGGATGCTTGCTGGAGACCTGGATTGAGCCTCAGCAGATGACCTCTGTAAATGTTGGCTGCTCCAGGTGGCAGTGCCAGGGCTTGCACAGCATTGAACATGCTTTTGCCGGTGGCTTTGTCCTCCTCTGTGGCTTGGATGCCATCTTTGCTGGCGTCTCCCAGACTAGACAGATAGCTGGAGCCCACCTGCCTGCTCAACATCTGTACTTTTATGTTTCATAGGCATTATTCAAAACATTTCATTAGCTCCAAATCTCCCTTTGTTGTCTGCTTTTCAGTGACTGGCAGTACTGCTCACCCAGTTGATCATGCCAAAACCTGAGTCATCCTTGACTGCCCTCTTTCTCCAGTGCATATGTTCAGTGCTTTAGCTGGTGTGTGAGCTCTATCTTCAAAGTAAATCTCCAGTGTTTTGTGCTTTCTAGTCACTGATAGATGTTCCAGTCGTGGCCCGATGTCTTACCCTGACTGCTGCTCGGACCTCTAGTGTTTAGTGTCCCTTATGCCTGCTCTCACCTTCTGTCTTCACTAATGCCAGAGTGACCGTCCATATGTGTCATGTCCTATTTCTCTCACCCAGGGAATTGATTGTACCTAGGATACAATGGGAAGGCTGGTGGGTGAGGCCTCCCGTGATATCTGCACACATTTAGGCTCTGACTGCCTCTCTAATGGTGTCCCTCCCCCTGTTCCCACCTTGCTGGCTTCCTGTCTGCTCAGAAAGGAACCAACTTACTCCTGCCTCAAGGTCTTCGGTCCTGCTGTTCTCCCTCCAGATCTTCGCATGACTGGCTTCTGGGACAGTAAACAGCTTTGACAAAGTGCCCTGCCACTCATTAGTTTGAGGCAGGGGAGGGTCACGAAAGGTGAGTGCTGGGCACAGTGTTGCCAGTCTTCACAGGAAGTCTAGTTGGAGCAGGTCGTGACTTTGGGAAGCACCACACAGGGGGACTGGGAAAGAAGCATTTGAAGATCAGAGATGCGAGAGTGCAGCCTGGCCTCTGGATGGGACATCAGCCCAGCAGCCCTCTCCATCCTTAGATCATCTTTCTACTCAGGACACCCCTCCTTGGGTCTGAGCTCAGCAGTGTTCTTGGCAGTGTTTCTTCAGTGGTTTGTGTGCTGGGTGGCCACAGCTTAGTCCCATCCTTTCCCATGGCCTCGGTGAATGGGGTGGGTGAGGAAGCCCTGCCCCACCTGCTGTGCCCCGGTGTCTGGTCTGTGCAGCTGGCTCTGTGTGCAGAGCAGTCCCAGCCACCAGCAGCTCCCGGGCTCTGCAGGAGAGATGGCAGGGAGGGGACGTGGCTGTGCAGCTCACCTGCTGTCCTTCAGGACTCCTTTGCCCCCTACCAGCCACACCTGTGTGTCTGACAAACCCCACTGGGTGATGTCCAGGGTCTGGTGTCCAGTTTCACCATGAGCCCCCAGAGACCCCACTCATGGACCCTATTTCTTCCCTTCTTTCCTGGGGCTCCCCTTACCTTCCTCCTGCCCACCTCACTCGCCCTGGTGTCCTGCTGCTCCGTACACCCCAGGACCTACCCTTCTCATTGCCCGCCACAATTTTTACCCCTCCCCTCTTGGCTTCCCTTCACCCCACACTCTGCCCATTATCCCTGTTATCCCTTTGGAGCCCTCTGCCTCCTCCCTCTAGAAGTTCCCTCCTCCCGGTGTCCCCCCTCTCCCAATGTCCCTTGTCCTTTCCCTGGTACCTATCCAGTGAGCTCTCACCTTCCTTCAATCTTCCAGGTTGACTACATCTTGGATTTGTTTAGTCCTGGTCCTGCAACAGTGCCTGGAGGAGGAGCTGGAATAGAGACCCAGCCTGTCACTGTGCTGGCCCTGGGCAAGGCTAACCACCAGCTTTGTGCTGCCTGCTGTCCTCCTGGGGCTGGGAGCTGCCTTGAAGGTCCATTCTGTGGGTGTGTGGGTCAGTATGTCCATGGCTCTGGCGTGGCCCTCACCTTGGATGTGGCTCAGTGTGCCCCAGGCCGGTGGGAGTAGTAGGCAGGTTCCACTGCCCACCCACAATGTGCACTGGACTGGGTCTGTGGGTACCTGGGGCAGCCTTGAGTGTTGGAGGATGCTCCCTGGGTACCCCCTTTCTTTGTGCTTTGCACAGTTAGGGAAGAGACCAAGAGGTCAGAATGGATGCTGTTTGTAAAATGTACATGCTGTTTTTTAGTAAAATAGATCTTGAGTTTGTTCACAAACTACCCAGCACCTGCTCAGTTCCCTGTGGCCCATTCTGAGAACTATCCCTCCCAGCAAAGGGAGGTTGTTCCCCCTTATTTGAATGTCACCGTCTCCTGAAAAATGGAGGTGTAGTCCCACCCTCTGGATGCCTGGCCAGGCCAACTGCAGGGATACCCACTCTCCCTCGAGGTTTCAGAGCCCCAGCAACACCCACATGTAACACCCCCAGCCCAGTCTGTCTACTTACTGTGCCCCTGTGGGACTCACCTAAAGCTGGTCCCCTTGGCCTGACCCTCCTTCCAGCTCTGGGTCCAGTCAGCCCCTCAATGGACCCCACATGTGGGGAGATTCAGAAACAGGTGACAAGGAGCCCCTCTCTCTGTTACTTTTCTTAGAAAGGAATGCTAGCTTCTCCCTCACCACTGACTGTTAATGAGTGTCAGAGGACTAGAAGAGCTAAGGCTGTGAACTAGCCTCTAGAAATGTGTGTGTGTGTGTGTGTGTGTGTGTGTGTGTGTGTGTGTGTCAAGGGAGGAATAAAAAAACTTGTTAAAGACTGAAGTGTGGGAAAGACTTCTGTTATTGAGGAAAACAGAGAAAATGAAATAGAAGAAAACCTGGTGAGAGGACCGGTTTGAAAAATGGAATGTAAAATGAGATCACTGTCCATCTCACAGGGTAGGTATGCAGAATTTGTAATGGATTCCATATGCTTGGAAGAAGGTTACAAATTTACACTCAGGCTCCTGAAGCTGACAAGTGGGGGTGTTCCTGAAGCTATTGTAGATCACACAGAACTTATGTTTTCATTAAGAGAACAAGTAGTAGGGCCGGCCGAGTGGCTCAGTTGGTTAAGAGCTTGCTCAAGAGTGCGAGCTGAGCTCTGAACAACAGCAGTTCGATACCCAGCCTGAGCTGAGCTGCCAACAGGTAGCAGGGTGGCTCAGCTAAAAACAAAACAAAAAGAAAAGAAAACAAAAAAAGTAATGGTGTGTATAATTAGTTATTGGTTGAGGTTGGGTAGTTACTCCAAGAATAAGATGAAGTTAAGAGCTGGATGGCAAGGGAATAGAGATTCCACAGATTTGGGGCTTCAATCGGTTTGAAAAGCCAACTGCTTTTGGCTCCATCCTTTAGGAATTACATTTTATATATTTTTAGTGAAAAAATTTCCTCATCACTATTCCCTATGGAAAAGTATTAGATTTAGGGTGTATCACCTTACAAATAAATGAATTATACCCTGACTACCTGTTATGCATTGAATTGTGTCTTCCCCAAATTCATGGTTTGAAATTATATCCCCCAGGACCAGAATGTGGCATTTTTTTGGAGAAAGGGTCTTTACAGATGTAATCAAAGTGAAGTCGTTAGAGACATCACCAATCCAATATTACTGTTGTCCTTATTTTTTAAAAAAGGGTAAATTTGGACACAGACACATATAGAGTAAAGATGCTGTGAAGACATAGAAGACAGGTCTACAAGTCAATGAGACAGGCCTATAATACATCCTTCACTCACAGCCTCAGAAGAAACCAATGATCCCAACACCTTGATTTTGGGTATGTAGCCTCCAGAACTGAGACAATGAAATGTTTTTTTAAGCCCACCTTTTTGGTAGTTGTTACAGCCAGCCTAGGAAAGTAAGACACTGCTCTTTACTTCTAAAATTGCAGGTACCCCACCAGCACTTCTAATCCCCTTAATCTTATTATTTTTATTTTTTCCATAGTACTTGTCACCTTTAAAAAAAATCAATATCGATATAATTTATTATGTGTTCCCCTGCCTCAATGAATTCCTCACAAGGAATCTTAGTTACAGATGTATCCTCTGTGCCTAATAATCACGGCTGGCTCTCTTACTTGACATTCAATAAATATTTCTCAAGTGTTGAATGAATTGATGAAGAAACCAACATTCATCCAGTGAATCTGGAATGGGGAAGTGTCATAAACTTATTGCCAACCAATAAGTAAACACATAGTGATCTTTTAGCAAATAGGAACGGGAGAGGATAGTTACTGGATAGTGAGGACACAGTGCTTGGCACATGGAGATACAGCCTAACAGATAATCCACCATATATATAAAGGGTGGTCCATGTGTGTGGGAAGCTGATAGCACCCCAGTGTCTGACAAGGCCACATCGCCCTGCTCAGCACTGGATATTAGGGGTGCTGCCTTATGGTTGGTCATGTAATATCTCCTGCCTCTGTGAACCCATGTGCCTTTTCTTGTATAGGAGACAATATATTCACTACACTTGTGACATGTTCCTGTGGTACCCCAATGAGCTAACTACGCAGCCAAGGACGGGTAAGATCTCCTAAAAGTGGGGAGACAACCCAAGCCAGGCGGTAGTTCCATGGGGGACCCCTGAACTGAGATATTGGGGATCAAGCCCCTTGGAAACTGAGGCACAGACCTCTGACAAACTCAGGCCTGAAAACTCAGGCCTGGGAGAAGCTGATGCATTTGCCTAAGGGCCCTGCTGTGAAAAGTCTCCTCAGAGACCAAAGGTCTGCAGGCCATGAGAGTTCCAGACAGCTTGCTGACCATGAGTTATGTTAACAGCCTTGTGTAAATTCCTTCGTTTGGTGCCTTGTTACAGCAACAGATACTGAAGCTTTAACTAAGAAACAGATACAGCCCTCTGTAAGATAGAGTGGTGTGAGACCCCTTTAATTGCTAGGTTTTGTATTTACATAGTAATAAAACTTTAGATGCTTTTACCCTAAAACAAGGTAACAGCTAGTCTTTTAGTGATAATTCAAGTATACTCCCTGAGAGTCTTGCTGCTGGAATTTGGGATAATGGTTATGATAAACATTCTTTAGATAATAGGCAGAGACTGGGTCTGAGTCTCAGAGGTTATCACACTGTAAAACAAGATGAATCCTTTGATGGGAGAACAAGTCACAGTGGACCCTGGAAAGAGCACTTACAGGGGAATAAAAGACTGTGTAAATCCTGAGAACTACAAACCACCGTTAATGACTTGTTACAGTTTGCTTCCTTGAAAATTCTCAATAAAAGCTATGCGCTGACCCGATTCGGGGCTCAGTCTTCCTTGGCTGAGTCCCTTGGGCTCAGTCTTCCTTGGCTGAGTCCCTTGGGCTCAGTCGTCTTTGGCTGAGTCCCTTGGTCTCGCTCTTATCTTTCTTCTGTCTCTTGTTTTTCCTTAATCTGCGTCGCCCCTCTCATGTCCCACTTGCCCTTGCCACGCAGGACGTGACACATGTGGAGGTGGGCTATCAAAGTCTGAAATGCCCATGCAAGACCAAAGGAGTGAGAATAACCGAGACCCTTGTGAAGAGCAGTAACAAGGGCTTTGACCTGCTGGTTGTCAGGCTCCCAGGGGTGCTGTAAGAACCAGACAGTGACGTCTCAGCTTCGTGTCCTTTGCCAGGAGTTGGCCAAAAATAAAGTCAGTCCAGATCCGGCCTCTGGCCACTTTATTCACCCCAATGTTTTATTATGAAACATTTCACACATACAGAAAAGTTGGAAGAATTTTATAGTTATCACTGTAATACCAAATCTAAGACATTATTTGTTGGATTTGCACCAATGGTGAATAGGCAAGAGTTGGGAAAACAATTGGCACTCATGCATCAAGGACATGGTACTGGAGTTTATTAATTAGTAGCTATTTCCTTCTTTATCACCACATTTACAGTTTTAAAAAACTGTGACATGGGCCAGCCGAGTGCTTCGGTGGTTAAGCGCTGGCTTGGGAAGCTAGCAGCCCTGGTTTGGTCCCACATAGCCAGTGACACTGCCCTCAAAGAAAACAAAGAAACAAGTAAACAAACAAAAAAAGTGACATATTTCACTTCAAGATACCTTTTTCTTTTGTTTTGTTTTGTTTTTTAAAATATTTTATTGGGGAATTGGGGGAGGGGAACAGCGTTGGGGAATCGGGGAAGGGGAACAGACAAGTTGCTGTCCTTCCGCTCTTCAGTCTAGTTGCGGAGAATGTTGCTTCACTGTTGGTATCGTCATTGCGCTCTTCCCGGATGAGGCAGATCGGTCCCTGGCCTCTGGATGTCGCTCACCGCGGCTATTGGCAGCTCACGCTTGGCTGCCAGCCGCTCACGCTGGCTGCAGGCCACTCACTGTAGCCCATGGTAGCCCACTGCAGCAGGGGCTGCAGCTCACACCATCACCGGGGCTCGCACAGCCCAGCTCCAGGTGGAGCTGTTGTTAGCTGTAGAGGGCAGTGTCACTGGCCCTCATGTGGGATCCGAACCAGGGCCACTGGCATCCCAAAACCAGCGCTTAACCAATGCGCCACTCGGCTGGCCCTACCTTTTTCTTTTTTTTTGAGGGCAGTGTCATTGGCCCTCATATGTGGGACCCGAACCAGGGCTGCTGGCTTCCGAAGCCAGCGCTTAACCACAGCGCCACTCGGCCAGCCCAAGATATCTTTACTGGAGGATAAAAACTTAATTGTATTAAATCTCAACTGTTTATTACTGTCATAATATCTGTGTAAGAAATATTCTGTGATTTATATTGAAATTCCATTGTCTCCAAAAATAGCACTTGTGTGACCATTAGATTTGGCAGCTTAACTTTTCATGAAAGAAAATTCATGCAAAACCACAGCATTTGTTTGCACTACAAAAACCAGTGCATAATATTACAAAATCATGCATGAAACAACGATTTACAGTGCAAGTTAGACCAATGGTTTTTTTTTGTTTTGTTTTTTTGAGGACAGTGTCACTGGCCCTCATATGTGGGATCCAAACCAGGGCCACTGGCGTCCCAAGCCAGCACTTAATCACTGCGCCACTCGGCCGGCCCAGACCAATGGATTTTATTTTTATTTATTTATTTTTTTTTTAAAGATTTTATTGGGGAATTGGTGGAGGGGAACAGCGTTGGGGAATCGGGGAAGGGGAACAGACAAGTTGCCGTCTTCTTGTTCTTCAGTTTTAGTTGCGGAGGATGTTGCTTCACTGTTGGTATCGTCATTGCGTTCTTCCCGGATGAGGCAGATAGGTCGCTGGCCTCTGGATGTCACTCATCGCGTCTATTGGCAGCTCACGCTGGCTGCCAGCCGCTCATGCTGGCTGTGGGCCACTCACTGCAGCCTATGGCAGCCCACTGCAGCAGGGGCTGCAGCCCACACCATCACCGGGGCTCGCACAGCCCAGCTCCAGGTGGAGCTGTTGTTAGCTGTAGAGGGCAGTGTCACTGGCCCTCATGTGGGATCCGAACCGGGGCCGCTGGCATCCCAAAACCAGCGCTTAACCAATGCGCCACTCGGCCGGCCCAACAATTCTTTTATATACTCTGAACTTTTATGACATGTGATTGTTGTTGTTTTTTTAGAAAGAAAATTGGAAATAAGACAAGGGTGCACATTGGAATTTGAAGGTTGGGATTGTCATGAACAGCCATGATTGAAAACAAAACATGAAATCCTAGCCCCCCCGAGGAGGTGTCCGTCACTCCGAATGTAAGACTACTCTCCTTAAGTGATCTAATTGTTAGCGAAAGACACCGTCCCCTCACCCTTTTGGGGTAAACAGTAGGAGATGAGAACCAGGAGTGGGTTCCCACTTTTTGATGAGAGATCTGATTAATGTATTCAAAAGATCGGAGGGTTCTGGCCTCCTCTGAAGGGGGGGCATAAAACTACCTTTTAGGAGACCGCTAGCCCCAGTGGCAGAGGGATCCCCCAGACCAGGCTGTTCTCTAGGTCAATTGTGGCTCCAGCCCTAGACAGTTTTTTTCCTGAAAACTCACTGCCATCCTGGAGAATGAGGTTCCCCTCTGACCGGCTCCCTGCGTCTTCCTTAGGACCGAGCAGAGGCCGGCCGGGACCCAGCCTCAGGACTACTCAGAGCAGGGACTTGGTGCTGGCCTGCATTTTACGGCTCCCGAGCAAAGACGGAGCTGCCGGAGCGGAGATGCGTGATTGCCCAGCGAGTCCCAGGCTCCCCTTCCTAAGGGGCGGTCTGCTCCTCCAGCAGTGGAGCGGGCAACACTGTGGTTGGGCGGTGCTCCTGTGCCAAGGGCCCCCTTTCCCCACATCCCCAGCTCTGCAGAAATTCACCAAGAGCAAAGTCTGGCGTGAGTTAGAGCCCAAGTCAGTGGGGGCCAAGAGATCCTGAAGATGCAAGGCCGTGAGGAAAGGGAGCCTGGAGGCCCTCCTTCTGATGCTGTGACGCTCCCTGTGGCAGTTGGGAGTGGGGAGCCAGCCTGGGCTCTGGGCAAGAGTGAGTGGAGGAAGGGAGGCACCCAGACCCCAGGCCAGCAGACGGTCCAGACTCAGGAGCGCTACCACCTCCCGCTGTGTCACCAGGTTTCTGTTTTGTTTACACTTGGGTGAGAAGCATTTGGAGTGTCTGCCATTCTGTATTGTCACCACCCTCCTTCTCCATACTTCAGTAGATAATCAAGAGTTGACCCTAATCCACAGGAAAATAGTTAAAACCCTTCTCTCACATTGTGATGCCCTGTAGACGGGGTGTGTTCACCTGTGGGTGCAGACAAGCTCAGGTGGAGGCAGCCGTGTGCTGGCTCATCTATATGGGCCAAGGCGCCTCTAAACCATTAGTGGGGAGAACTGTAGGCCTCAGACTTTGCATACTCAGACCCAAGGTCAAGAATGTAATGTTGTTCTGCTAAGATTGTTTTTTATTTCTGCAATTCCTCCCTGTCAATCACTGTGGTTTCCTTTGGAATCTCGTAGTCCCAAAACTGTATCGTTGTGCTATCTGAGAAACAACTTGAATCTATTTTGTTTGCATATAAGGCAGCTGCACTTGATGCTCTTTACAACTGTTTAAATTATGAGCACCATATGCCATTTACAAGGTTAGATTTATCTTAAGAAACATCTTCACTGTTTGTCTTAATGTGGAAAGTTTATCCGCTCAGCTTCTGGAGTTACTGAATGTTATCACCTTGAGAATGTAAATAAAACCGCAAGTTTAAAAAAAAAAAAAAAGAAAATCGGTGCACACAGTCCGTAAGGCTTGGAAACAGTCTCCTCTGCTGCCATCTGCTGTGCATCATGGGAATTACACCTGAGTGGAGGTCAGCAGGAAAATCTCTTTCTCCAAATGCTTCTGAGCCCGAGGGTCAGACCCGGGGTGGTGCCCCAGGTGCTGTCATCTGTGCCCTGGCAGCTGCCCGCTGGAATGTGGAGTCCTGGATGTGAAACCCGGCACCGGGCATGGCCTACCTGAATTAACTGCCTTCTCGCCTGGCTCTTACCTGTGCTGCCTTATGCCACCCTCCCTTCTTCCCTCCCTCCCTTCCCCAGGCCTGTTTTTGAAGTAACTGTGTGCTTCGAGAGCCTCTGTAAGTCACCACATCTGGGGGCAGTGGCGTGCAAACCAAAGACTTATTTTGCATGTAAAAGAGGCAGCCCCCTAGGACCAGACCCAAAGGAACCCAGGTCTGAGAGCTGAAAGCTTGGGTATGGAAAGACCACAGGAGGCCTGCAGGGCCAGACTGCAGCCCCCAGGGAGAGCTGGGGAGGCTGGCTGTAGTGGGATCCCGGGGCTCTGGCCTGGGCTCCGGCGCTGAAGGGGCCAGGGGGACTCCACTCCACATGCAACATTTGCAGGGGGAGCTGAACACCAGGCTCCTCGGGCAGCTTTGCTGGAACAGCCTCCCCCCTGCACAGCTGTGATAGCTGGACCTGTCCAGAGGGTTGAGGTAGAGTCCCTCAGCTTTACCCTCGCATGAGGTGTCTTGTTTAAGGCTGGAGCACTCTCAGGTCCAGAGGGCTGGCCTGGTGTGGGAACTTCAGTCCTGGGGGGTGTAAAGGCATATGTGGAAGACCTGGGGAAACAGCGCAGTCAGCCAAAGACACCCCAAGAGACCCCAAACCCATAGGCCACGCACCCAGTCAGCAACCCTGGGCAGGCAGCAGCTCAGCACCCCACACCCCACATTCTATCTGTTTCTGTCCCTGTGGGACCTTCTCCTTTGGTCTCTGTCAACATCCGTCTGTCTGACTTGGTTCAAGATATTCATGAAACATCTGCTCTTGTCACCAACCTGCAGTGACCCTTTCAAACCCCCAAGTGACCTTAGTTCATCCTTAGCTCAGCTTGTCTATGTACCCACATTCCCTTTCCATCCCCCTGCCTCTCCCTCGTGTGGGATCTCTGACTCTCTCCTGTGTGCAGGGTTTCCCTATGTATGTGTTATATCTGCTAATTTTTTCTTGCTAACCATTCTCAGGTCTATTTTATTATCAGAGCAGCTGGAGGAAGCTTCAAGGTGGGGGACAGTTTCTGCCTCCCCCACATAAGCAACTAATCAGATTTCTTTTTTTGAGGGTGGTGTCACTGGCCCTCATATGTGGGATCCAAACTTGGGCCGCTGGCTTCCCAAGCCAGCGCTTAACCACCGTGCCATTTGGCCAGCTCCAGATATTTTATAAAAGGTAAAATTTGGGAGTATATCTACATCATCGTGTCACAAAATAAGATTCAATACTTTGAGTAAAGTAACTTATTCTGAGGAATGAATGATTAGATCAATGAAACATGGTGCTATCTACCAGTTTAACTGCTGAATGTGGAACTTTTATTGAAGTTTCAAAGGCAAGAATGGAGAGGAGGAAAAGTTTTGCCTTTGGGCATATGGACTGTAAGCTGGTTGTTAGGAAACAAAAGAGTCAGAATCAGCCTTTGACCCTCCCCCGCTTTCCCACCTCAGAGAGTCAGATGGAAAAACCTGGTGGAAGAGGGGAACCTTAGCATAATCCCCTTAGCATTAGGCAGGAAGACCCCCAGTGGAGCCTGCTGACCACCCTTCCCCTGTGTCCCATTATTTCCTGGGTCACCTGACAACACTTTACCCTGTGAGTGCGACACTCTTCCTAAATTACCTGCAAAGCACCCAGTCTGAACTCACTGTCTTTGGAACTTTTACATGTCTGTGAATTCCCCATGTGTGTATGTTAAAATGTGATTTTATTAATCTGATTCTGTTATATTTACTGATTAGCTCAGTTAGAAGAAGTTGTTACCACAGGAAGAGAGAACAGGGCCTGGGGAAAGGAAGGAAGATGTGAGGGGAAACAAAAGAGAGAAGATGAGATCATTCCTAAGAAAAGGTGCAGCTACAGCTAATTTAAATAGATTATAACATCGTTAGCATTCCTGGAGGGAAACATCTCCACCCGCTGTGTCCCCCTGAGCGTCCCTCCAAAGGGAAGGGGTGGTCAGGAAAGACACGCCCTGGGAACGCCCCGGGATCACCTGTGACTCGACCCTGAGTATTTTGCGCCCTCATTCAAACAGAATCCTACACTTTCTTTGCTTGGGTGCAGTCGCTCTCCTCCTGGGCTTATTCAGTCCTGCGTTTTGGGGATATATTTTCTTTTAATATATCCTGGGCTTGCTTGCCGTTATTCGGGAGGCGTTGTTCCTACATCCTGGAATGCCTTCCTGTGAGGACTCAAGGACCCGCTCTCCCATAACACACATACAGGGTGAGAGCAAAAGAATGATTTTTTAAAGCCCCCAGTTTCGGGGATCCTGCCAGGATGACTGGCTGGGGCACTGCTGGCTCCTGGAAACCGCTGCAGCTGGGAGCTCGTGGATGTCTGCTTGCAGAGGTAAGAGGTGTGTTTGTTCACTCTGTCAGCCTTCCCGGTCTATGTCTGCGGGGTTTGGGAGAATTTAGAAGTGCTGCGTGTCCTTTTTCTCTCTTCCACATGCAGATTGGCAGGAAAATATATTTGTGAAGCTAGTTTCTCAGAAGCAGCGACTCAAGGTTTTCTCTATCGAATCTTTCTTGCCAGAGATGGTCATTTTTTGTGTGTCTTTGTCTCTTGTGTCCTTTGTCATGTAAAGGAAATACCGCAAGGACAGAAAGCCTCTGGATTCCTTGGTTAAGCTGTAAAAAGGGTTTTTGGTTTGAGTAGCTATTAAAATCCTACCATCAATGGCCAGAAAGTGGATCCTTGGAATAGGAAAAACTTTTAAATTGGAAAATGTGTCAGAGAACTCTCATGACAGACACCTGTTTTATTGGTGCCTAGAGAAAGACCACATTTTTAATACTAACGGATTTAAGGAAATTGAACTATTCTTAAGTTTCTTAATGAGTTCTTCAGCTCCCTGGGTCTTATAGGTACGAGTATCAACATTAGGGTTAAAAAAGGCAGAAGGAAAAATCAACAGATGTTCAAATTTTAAAAATCTTTCTGGAGATATAAGATGTTGAGAACTGGTATGTAGAAACTAGTTTTAAAGGATTTAATAACCAATCAGAAACTTGACACAAATAGAAGCTGATTTTCAGTCTGATAGAAATGAGAAAGTCTCAGCATCTCCCCCAGGCCCTCTGCGGAGCAGATCGGAAATGTAAACAAAGCCCACAACTGCCCCAGGCCGAGCCAAACAAAGAAAAAGAAATTGGAACAGGGACATTTTTAAAACACAGGCTTCCCTGGTGTAGCCTCGCTGCCTGTTTCCCTGCCTCCTTAAAGGTGGTGAAGGACAAATAAAAACCTGAGCACAATCGCCTTAGCAGTAGACAAGACTCCAAGCAGGAGCCTCACAAAAATTTACTTGCCATGTGTGTTCAGCTTTCCCTGAATTACCTGTAAATCTCCCATTTTTACATCTAAAACCTAAGAACCCACTCCCACCGTTGTCTAAAATATCCTGTTTACCTGATAGTGTCTGTGGAAATTTTATGCTGATATGAATTCCAGGTGCCACGTATATCACAGTTCTTGGTCTGTCTGTGGGGTTTGGTAGAAGTTAGAACTGGTGTGAGTCCTTTTTCTCTTAAATGTATTTACATTGACAGAAAAAAATATTTCTGAAGTAAACTTCTTCCACCTAGAGACTAGGGTTTTCTTGATTCTTTCCTCCCAGAGATGTTCGTTTTTTCCTGTGTCTGTGTCTCGCGTGTCCTTTGTCCTAAGAAAGAGCTACCACGGGGACAGAACACAGGCACAGGCTCCCCAGAAGCCTGTCCCTAGAGCCAGACCTTTGGGGAGTTAAGCAGCTCTCTCCAGACCGGCGTCTGCAGAGACAAACTTTGCTGTGGGTCCCCGTCTAAAAACCGCGGGAAGTTTTTCCTTCCATCTCGTTCTGTGTCCTGAGTAGAGTGAATTTGGGACGGGGAAGCTAATCCTCTCTTGTCCCTGCCATGGGCCACTTTCCGCATTGCGCCTGGTGGCCAATGGGATAAACTGGGGTTCCCAGTGTGCCTGGCCATGTCAGGTCCCAGGGGAGTGTGTCCTGAGGGGCTTCCTTACCCGTTAGTGCTGCACAGATCCCAGTCCAGTAGCACCTGCCATGGCCACGAATTAGTGGGTTCGGGGCTGGAGATGCCTTACATTTTGGGGGAGACCTGAGACACCCTCTCCACCCCACCCTCCTGACCGCCTGGGTGACAAAGGTCTGTGCTTTCTCTGACTGTCTCTGTGATCCTTTGGCTCTGGGAGGGCTGCATCCCCTGCACTCTTGTGTGGAGAGACCTGGGCTTCCCGGCCTGAGCTGTAAAGAGGCCGGTTGGTGTGTCTCACTATTTACACCTTTCTGTCCACGTGCAGAAGAAGGTGGATCCTCAGAAAGGGAAAAGCTTCTAAATCTAAACTGTGTTACAGAGCTCTTGTGACAGCCAGCTGTTTTCTTGGTAAAACATCTTGTGTGTTCTCTGTAGTTACTATTAATTCTTGTAATTTGTGATCTCTGTCTGAAATGGTTTTTGATTGTGGTAAGATGCTTCTAGCTCTGGGTGGTGTGACTGTTGGGTTATCTGGAAAATCTTGACTCATTTTTGCAACGAAAACAGAAAAAATCCGTCATGACTTTTCTGGCAACACAGTAGTGTATTTGCTTGGCTTGAAAAGATTAAATGTTTATATAAATTAAGAAATAAAATACAAACTAACCTAAATGCTTTTCAGGATCAGACCTGGTAAACTATTTGATATTAAAGCTGGTTGTAGGGCAGGCCAGTGGCGCAGTGGTTGAGTTGCTTGGGACACCAGCGGCCCCAGTTCCGGTCCCACATATGAGTGCAAGTGACACTGCCCGCAAAATCGTAAGATAAAATAAAGCTGGCTGTAGTTTGTTTTTCAAATTATTAATATAAAATAAATTTTGTTAAACGAGTTTATAAAAATCAGTTACCTGTGTTACAAAATGTGTCAAGAAAATAGCTTTGGTAATAACCGACTTTGAAATCTCTAAGTTTTAACCAATATATAAAAGAGACCCGATTAACATGAAACATTTAGGTAAATTTTTTAGTGATAATTATATTGTATATGTACATTGAAAAAATTTTCTATGTGTCTTTGGTAATTGAAACTTTAAAGTTTTGTTATGTGAATTAAATGATGGATATTTATGGAATGTGTAGACCATTTCCAAATAGGAAAATAATGACAAGCTAATTACTGAACATGGGTGTATTATTAGTAAACAGTTCTGCGTCAGTAAATATTTTTTGTGTGCTATAAGGAAATATATTTCTAGAAATTATTAAAGATGTTCATAATCATATCCATCTAAAGAATCCTGGTGTAACAGGTCACAGTTGTTCACTTAGTTGTCACTGCTGACGAAGATGGACATTTGACTTGTTTGTCTCTTTGCTGTTGTGAACAGTGTTGCTGTGGATTCAGTTATCGGCTTTTAACACCTGATTTCAATTTGGGGGGTTATATCTCTAGAAGCGGATTTGTTGAACCACATGCGATTTGTTTTGCGCTTTTGAAATTTCAAAGTATTGTATGCAGAGGTCACAGCTTTTTTATTTTTCACAAGTGATGCCTAAGGGTTCTAATTTCTCTGCATTGTTGCTGACATTTGTTAGGTTTAGTTTTCTGTATTCTAGCCATGCTAGTGTGTGTGAGGGGGCGTCACACTGTGGCTGTAATTTGCATTTCCATCACGACTAAGGTGTTTAACATCTTAGTGTGTCCGTTTATCATTTGTATGTCTAATCTGGAGAAGGTTCTATTCGAGTGCTTATTAAAATGGTAGTTGCTTGTTTTTTTGTTCATGAGTTGTGAAAGTTGATTATCTACTCTGGTAAGGGACTCTTATCAGATAATGTGTACCTATTGTCTTGCATTTTATGGGGTATTGTTTCACTTTCTGGATAGCTCCTTATGATGCACTTATGTTTTAAATTTTGAGGACGTCCAATTTGTCTATTTCTTTGTTGCTGCTCGTATGTGGTGTCATATCTAAGAAACCATTGTTAATCCAAGGTCATGAAAATGGATCTCATGTTTGTTTGAGAGTGCATACTTTTACCTCCTATATTTAAGCCCTTTATCTATTTTGAGTTAATTGTTGTATGTGGTGTGAGATTTGGGTCAAATTTCATTTCTCTTCCTGTGGATGGCCAGTTGCCCAGCAGCATTTGTTAGAAAAAGACCCTTCTTTCCCCAATGTCATGTTGTCTGCCCTTTATCAAAAACCAATGGACTTAGATGGCGGGGAGCTGCTGTGAGCCCTGCGGTCACCCTATGTGAGTGGGCACACGCAGTCTGTGGGCCTGGCCATGGCCCTGCTGCTCTCCCCGGAGCAAGGCACCAACCAGCTTGCACGGGGAGCGGCTAAATTGTGGCCAAGTTCCTGTTTGACATCAACTTCCGACGGGTGAATATGAGGCACCCAATCTGCTGAGCCCTTTAATGTGTTAGATTATTTCCATGTACAACCTATGAGGAGCACAGTATTCTCTCCCCTCTAGTTAAGGGAACTAGAGTTTGGAATTTCTAAGTCGTTTGTCCAAATTCACATAGCTCGTCATGATGGAGCTTCAATTATAAAATAACTATCAAGCCTGTGGCTGATCTCAATATGATAATGTCTGGCACACGGCAGAGCATCTTTTGAAATCAGGTATTCTAATAGAAAAGGTAAATCTAGAAAACCGAACACCACTAGATGTGCGACATGTATCTTGACTAGTCAAGTGTACCCTAACCCACCTGACACTGACACTTTCTAATCAATGATGCTCATGTATCCTCCCAGATTTGCCCGAAATATCCGTTGGGGGGCGGGGGGGGGCGCTTATGATGACTTGCTTTCCCACCCGGGAAGATCAGAGTTTACTTGCATAATAATACCCCACGGGCATACCAGAGAGCCCCACTTATGTGTCAGACACTAAAAGCTGATTCTGATCACGTTCACTGTCCCAGAAATTCGATTCTAATCCAACGTGTGGTGGGGAAGCTGACAGCCCCCCAGTGTCTGACAAGGCCACATTGCCCTGCTCAGCACTGGATATTAGGGGTGCTGCCTTATGGTTGGTCATGTAATATCTCCTGCCTCTATGAACCCATGTGCCTTTTCTTCTATAGGAGACAATATATTTACTACACTTGTGATATGTTCCTGTGGTGCCCCAATGAGCTAACTACGCAGCCAAGGACGGGTAAGATCTCCTAAAAGTGGGGAGACAACCCAAGCCAGGCGGTAGTTCCATGGGGGACCCCTGAACTGTGATATTGGGGATCAAGCCCCTTGGAAACTGAGGCACAGGCCTCTGACAAACTCAGGCCAGAAAACTCAGGCCTGTGAGAAGCTGATGCATTTGCCTAAGGGCTCTGCTGTGAAAAGTCTCCTCAGAGGCCAAAGGTCTCCAGGCCATGAGAGTTCCAGGCAGCTTGCTGACCATGAGTTATGTTAACAGCCTTGTGTAAATTCCTTCGTTTGGTGCCTTGTTACAGCAACAGATACTGAAGCTTTAACTAAGAAACAGATACAGCCCTCTGTAAGATAAAGTGGTGTAAGACCCCTTTAATGGCTAGGTTTTGTATTTACATAGTAATAAAACTTTAGATGCTTTTACCCTAAAACAAGGTAAAAGCTAGTCTTTTAGCAATAATTCAAGTATACTCCCTGAAAGTCTAACTGCTGGAATTTGGGATAATGACTAGGTAGTCATGGTAACCATTATTTAGGAGATCTATAGAGGCAAGTCTATCCTTAGCATAAGATAGTTATGATAAATATTCTTTAGGTGACAGGCAGAGACTGGGTCTGAGTCTCAGAGGTTATCACGGTGTAAAACAAGATAAATCCTTTCATGGAAGAGCAAGTCACAGTGCACCCTGGAGAGAGCACTTACAGGGGAGTAGAAGACTGTGTAAATCCTGAGAACTACAAACCACCAAATGTTTTGTGATTGAGATAATGGTCAAAAGCCCTTTAAAAGGAGCTAGGTTTTAACAATAAGGTGTGAGACTTCTGAGAACCTCTTTCCGGTGTCTCCGCTCTCTTTTTCTGCCTTTACTGTAATAAAAATTTTCTGTCTTTCTATCGCCGACTCCATGTCCACCTTCTTGAGCCCTGGTCAGCGGAGGCTGGCCCCCCGCGGTGTGGATGATGGACTCTGACGCTGTAGACTAGATTAGATTCCTAAGATGACACGACTCACTTGCCTATCACGACACCTACTCATCAAAGACATGGGGACCCAAAGGGCAATCTTTGATTCTGTGTACAGCAAGTAAAACGCCTCAGTTGCCTAATGTCAAAAGACAGGCTACTAATGAACCAACACTCTGAAAGACTTGGAGGAACGATGTCCTTTCTCCTCCCAAGAACAAAACCGAACAGCTTGTAGGGTTCCTCGGTTGGACTGCATGCTGCTGTCTCCATTAGGATGCACGTTATTTTTTTCATGAGAGCTGCTCAGCCTCTATCTGGCTCGTGAAGATCGGATCCATCTGATCCAACTCAAAAATCTGACCCTGAAGGGAAACGAGCAGTGGAAGCAGCTCTAGACGATGAAACTCAGTCGTTCAAGGGCTCTCTCCCTGCACGACGATGGCATCTCTGAAGGCACAGCTGTACCTGCTCCTTTCCGTAAGGATCCGTTCTGCCGTTTCTCGTGCGCCCCCTGGCGGCCGCCTGTATATCGCCGCCTCTCTGCAGAGCTCCGGCGGCCGCGGCAAGGGGCAGGACGCGGCCGCTGTGGCCGAGCAGGCGTTGCGGGCGGCCGGCCTCAGCGGCGGAGTCGTGCCGGTGGTGCGGGCCGGCGGCGCGTCGCCCTGTTGCCGGAGATTGTATCCGCAGGTTTCTGAGGGAGTGAGCGGCGCGCTCCCCCTCGGCCTTCCGGACGCGGAGGTCCCGCGGGCCGGGCCGGCGCCGGCCCTTCCCTGCCGGGCACGCTTCCCGGGGCTCTCCCCGCGGCCCGCTCCGGGGGTGCCGACCGCCCCGGGGCGCGCGGGAGGGCCGGGCCGGGGGCCCGCGGGCGCGGGCGCGGGTCCCCCAGGCAGGTCCCGATCGGGAGAGACGGGACCGGGCGCCGCCCACGCACCTCGGCCCGGGGAGCAGGGCGGCCCGCGGCCCGCGTGGCGTGCTCGCCTCGGTGCGGTCGCCGGGCGCGACTTCGCCGCGGGAGTTTCCCGGGTCCCGGGGTGCGCCGCGGGGGCCGCGGGCGGCGCGTAGGACCGGGACGCGAGCTCGCGCGGGCTCCGGGCGTCCGACCCTCCTTTCCTCCCCCGCTGTCCCTCCTCCCGAGGCGGAGACCCCCGGACCGTTTGGCGCGGGCCGGGGAAGCCCGGTCGTCCGCGGCCTTTCCGCGGGACGTTCTTCCCCAACCAAGTCCCAACTCGGAGGTGCGGTTGATCGTGCCGGCCCCCGCACGCAAGGGCGGAGGGCGCCTGCCGCCTCCTTTTTCTTTTTCTGTTTGTGTGTGTTTCTATTCCTCCCCACGCCCCCCTTCTTCCTCGTCTCTCTCTGCCTCCACCTCCCCGGCTTTGGAGGTCGACCAGATAGCCCAGCCTCGCCTGCCTAGTGGCGATGGGGTGGTGACCGGGGTCCCGTGGCCGAGCCTAGCTCCGAGGAGGACGGAGAGGTTCGCGGACGGCAGTCGGTGACGGACGCGGCATTTTATTCGCCTGAGATCGACATTTTGTACCACCAGAGAGGTGAGGACAGGCTGTCCTCTGGTGATGGTTCTCGATGGTGGTGGCCGGGCTTCTCAGCGCGCGTGTGCGGGGTCCTTCGGGGGCTCTTGGCCGCCGCCCGGCTCCTCTCTCTGGCTGCATGAGCCTGCCCCCGCCGCGCAAGGCACACGGGTGTGTCGCGGGTGGGCTAGGTCCCCCCGTGCCGTGCGTGGCAGGCGTTCCCCTCCGGGGGTTGGCTTGCCCGCTTGGCCCCGGGGAAGGCGGCCGCTGTGAGGCTGAAGCAGGCCGTGCCTCTCGATCGCTGTTCCTTACCGCGCGCTTGCCTCCCGGGGCCCCCCTCCCGGTGCCCCGATCGATGTGGTGTCATGTCGCTCTCCCGGGCCGGGCCTAAGCCGCGCCAGACGAGGGACGGGCATTCATGGAGAATGGGACCGCTCTTCTCGTTCTGCCCGCTCCTCACCGCGCGCTTGCCTCCCGGGGCCCCCTCCCGGTGTCCCGATCGATGTGGTGTCGTCTCGCTCTCCTGGGCCGCGCCTAAGCCGCGCCAGACGAGGGACGGGCATTCATTGCGAATGGACCGCTCTTCTCGTTTTGCCCGCTCCTCACCGCGCGCTTGCCTCTCGGGTGCCCCCCTCCCGGTGTTCCGATCGATGTGGTGTCGTCTCGCTCTCCTGGGCCGCGCCTAAGCCGCGCCAGACGAGGGACGGGCATTCATGGCGAATGGGACCGCTCTTCTCGTTCTGCCCGCTCCTCACCGCGCTTGCCTCTCGGGTGCCCCCTCCCGGTGTTCCGATCGATGTGGTGTTGTCTCGCTCTCCGGGGCCGCGCCTAAGCCGCGCCAGACGAGGGACGGGCATTCATGGCGAATGGACCGCTCTTCTCGTTCTGCCCGCTCCTCACCGCGCGCTTGCCTCTCGGGTGCCCCCCTCCCGGTGTTCCGATCGATGTGGTGTCGTCTCGCTCTCTGGGCCTGGCCTAAGCCGCGCCAGACGAGGGACGGGCATTCATGGCGAATGGACCGCTCTTCTCGTTCTGCCCGTTCCTCACCGCGCGCTTGCCTCCCGGGTGCCCCCCTTCCGGTGCCCCGATGGATGTGGTGACGTGTCGCTCTCCTGGGCCGGGCCTAAGCCGCGCCAGACGAGGGACGGGCATTCATGGCGAATGGGACCGCTCTTCTCGTTCTGCCCGCGGGCCCCTCGCCTCTCCTGCCCCCGCCTGATGGCGGCGCGTGGAAGGCAGGGGTGCGGAATCCGGCCCGACCTCGTCGCCCCGCCTCCCGCCTCCTGGCGCTGGTGGGGCCGGGGTCTCCTTGACGCAGCGGACACTCTCCGCCGGCCTCTCGGCCGTGTCTCGCGTTTGCGGCTCTCCCCGCGGCGGGGAGGGCCGTTCCGCCGGCGCGCCCTTGCGCCTCGCCTGGCCCTCTGGTGGGTGCCCCTGGGTCGCTCCGGGACGTCTCTCAGGTGCCCGAGGCCGAGACGGTGGTGTCGTTTCCCGCTCCCGGGAACCTCCGTCGGGTCGCACCCCGCGAAAAGAGGTCGCGTGTGGGGGGTGTCAGCGGGATCTCGGGTTGGTAAGCTTGGAGGGAGGCACCCTTTCCCCGCCGGGGCGTGGGGCGCCCTGTGCTCCCGTCCCCGCGCCTCGCCTTTCCGCTCTCGCGGTGGGTGGTGGCGGCGCGCGCGGCCCCGCGAGCGATCCGTTGGGTTTTGGGCCGAGCCTGGCGACAACCGGCTGCCAGCTGACTTTGGGGGCGCCCCCGGTCACTGCCGCCCCCTCCAGGGCCCCGCGCTCGAGGCCCCGGTGAGGCGCGCTCGAGGCAGCCGCAGGCTCCGTCCTCCCCGCCCCATGGGGCCATGAGACGCTCAGGTGGGGCCGTCTCCTGTACCTGTCCCAGAGATCCCGTCCCTCCGGGCGCGCGCGTCTGGACGCCGCGGTGGGCACGGCGCGGGGCAGAGAGACCGGGGGGGGGGGGACGCCCCACCTCGCTGAGCCAGGCGCTAGCAATCCGAGAGGGTGCCTTGGGGTACCGTACCCCCAGCCGCTGCCCCTTCTCTGCGCGTGCAGTTTGGCCAGCTGCGGCCCCCCGCTCCGCTCCGTGTGGTCGGGGGCCGCCGAGCGACGGATGCTCTCCCGGCCTACCGCGGCCCGCGCCTCTCCCCAGCGAGTCGGGGGAGGGTCACGCGGGGCGCCAGGCGTCCCGGCGCGGTTTGCGGCCGCGCGTGCGTGTGGCGCTGATGCGGCGCAGCGAGGTGAGGCGCGCGCGGGTCGGGTCGGGGGGCACACGCCCCCCGCCTTGCGCCTCCGCGGCCTCTCGCTCCTCTGCCCGCGAGTCGCCGCTCCCTGTCCGCTCCCGCTCTGTCCCGAGGTGCGGCCGGTGGGCGCCGCGCGGGCACGGGCTCGGGCCGCCTCGCCCGTGATGGGGGGGCTTTCGCTCGGAGAGCGGGTTTCCCGAGCCCGGAGACCGGACGATGGGCAGGACAGACGGGCCCTTGCGCGTTGAGGGCCGCGCGCGGGGGGCGTCCCCCGCTGGCGGGACCGGGCCGCGGCGAGGCTCGTGGTGGTTGCCCGCTGGCCGAAGGGCCCGGTCGGCGTCCCGGGCGTCGCGGGTCCGTCCTAGTGTGTGGCGGTGGGATCCCCGCGCGTTTTCCCGGTGGCCCGTCCGCCTTCTCGGCCCGCTCTCCGAGCTCATCTGCCGCGCGCACGCGCCCTTCCGCCGGGGGGGCTCCGATTTTGTGCGCGGCCACCTCCTCCCCCGTCGCCGCCGATTCCCCTGTGCTGCCCTCCGCGTCCGTCCGGGAGCCACCGGGACTGGCCCTGCGCCGCGCGTGGGCCGTCCCCCGTCCCCCCTTCGCCGGGGGACGCGCGGGGCGGCGCTCCGCGGGGCGAGGCGGCCTCGTGGTCCCTGCCGGCGCGAGGCGCGCGCGTGGGGGTCGGCGGGCTGCACGGGAGGGCGAGGGTCTGCGGCGGTCGCGCCGGCGGCTGGCCCGATCGCCCCCGCGAGGAGCGGCCCTTGCCGGGGAGGAAGGAAGCCAAGGGCCAATCGGCGTCCTGGGTTGGCCGCGGGCCCGCCCCCGTGCCCGGAGGGGCCCCCGGCGGTGAGACCCCGCGTGCCCCGCCTGGGCGGCCGGCTGGCGTGCCCGAGGCACGTTTCCTCGCCCCGAAGCCCTTGGCGACGGCCTCGCGGTCCGCCCCCGGCGCCTACGCCGCGCCGGCTGCCTTGCCTCCTGCCCTTCGCTCGAGTGTGCCGGCTTCGGGGGCCCGCGCCCCCGGTGCGCATCGCTTCCCCCGCCGCGGGCCCGCCGCGGCTTCGCCCTCCGTGCCCGTCATCGCCCGCCGGACGGCGGCGTTGCGTGCGTGCGTGGGGCCGCCAGCTCCGTCGCGCCGGCCCCGGCACGGGCGCGCGCACCGGAGCCGCGTGGGCGCTGGGGCCCGGGCGGCCGTCGCGGACGCCGAGGGCCGCGCCGACCCCGCACGGAGGCGCTCGGCGCCGGCCTCGGCCCTCGACGCGTCCGCCTGGCGCCCCACGTCCCGCCGCTCCCCGCGCCGACGTCGTGGGTCCGCCCCTGGGTGTGGCGCCCCTCGCTCCTCCACGCCGCCGCGCGCCGCGCTCCTGGCCACGGACGGGCGGCTGGGGGTGGGCGGCCTGGCCGCGGGCGGAGGCGAGGGGCTGCCGTCGGGCGGGCCTCGGGTCCCCCCCCCGACCGCCCGCGTCGCGCGCTGCTCCCACGCCGCGGCCCACGGTTGCCGGCCGGTCGCCTGCCCGCCGCGAGAGGCGCGCGCGTCTGCCCCCGGCGGCGCGCCGCTCTTTGGCTCAGCGCGCACCTACCTGGTTGATCCTGCCACTAGCATATGCTTGTCTCAGAGATTAAGCCATGCGTGTCTAAGTACCCACGGCTGGTACAGTGAAACTGCGAATGGCTCATTAAATCAGTTATGGTTCCTTTGGTTGCTCGCTCCTCTCCTACTTGGATAAGTGTGGTAATTCTAGAGCTAATACATGCTGACGGGTGCTGACCCCCCTTGCGGGGGGATGCGTGCATTTATCAGATCAAAACCAACCCGGTCAGCCCAGGCCGAGGGGACTCTAGATAACCTCGGGCCAATCGCACGCCCCCTGTGGCGGTGACGACGTATTCGAGTGTCTGTCCGCCTGGCAGCTTCCGGGAAGCCAAAGTCTTTGGGTCCCGGGGGGAGTATGGTTGCAAAGCTGAAACTTCAAGGAATTGACGGAAGGGCACCGCCAGGTGTGGAGCCTGTGGCTTAATTTGACTCTACACGGGAAACCTTGCCCGGACACGGGCAGGATTGACAGATTGATAGCTCTTTCTCGATTCTGTGGGTGGTGGTGCATGGCCGTTCTTAGTCGCCGGGCTCCTCTCTCTGGCTGTATGAGCCGGCTCCCGCCGCGCAAGGCACACGGGTGTGTCGCGGGTGGGCTAGGTCCCCCCCTGCCGTGCGTGGCAGGCGTTCCCCCTCCGGGGGTTGGCTTGCCTGCTTGGCCCCGGGGAAGGCGGCCGCGGTGAGGCTGAAGCAGACCGTGCCTCTCGATCGCTGTTCCTCACCGCGCGCTTGCCTCCCGGGGCCCCCCTCCCGGTGTCCCGATCGATGTGGTGACGTCTCGCTCTCCTGGGCCAGGCCTAAGCCGCGCCAGACGAGGGACGGGCATTCATGGCGAATGGGACCGCTCTTCTCGTTCTGCCCGCGGGCCCCTCGCCTCTCCTGCCCCCGCCTGATGGCGGCGCGTGGAAGGCAGGGGTGCGGAATCCGGCCCGACCTCGTCGCCCCGCCTCCCGCCTCCCGGCGCTGGTGGGGCCGGGGTCTCCTTGACGCAGCAGACACTCTCCGCCGGCCTCTCGGCCGTGTCTCGCGTTTGCGGCTCTCCCCGCGGCGGGGAGGGCCGTTCCGCCGGCGCGCCCTTGCGCCTTGCCTGGCCCTCTGGTGGGTGCCCCTGGGTCGCTCTGGGTCGTCTCTCAGGTGCCCGAGGCCGAGACGGTGGTGTCGTTTCCCGCTCCCGGGAACCTCCGTCGGGTCGCACCCCGCGAAAAGAGGTCGCGTGTGGGGGGTGTCAGCGGGATCTCGGGTTGGTAAGCTTGGAGGGAGGCACCCTTTCCCCGCCGGGGCGTGGGGCGCCCTGTGCTCCCTTCCCCGCGCCTCGCCTTTCCGCTCTCGCGGTGGGTGGTGGTGGCGCGCGCAGCCCCCGCGAGCGACCCGTTGGGTTTTGGGCCGAGCCTGGCGACAACCGGCTGCCAGCTGACTTTGGGGGCGCCCCCGGTCACTGCCGCCCCCTCCAGGGCCCCGCGCTCGAGGCCCCGGTGAGGCGCGCTCGAGGCAGCCACAGGCTCCCGTCCTCCCCCCGCCCCATGGGGCCGTGAGACGCTCAGGTGGGGCCGTCTCCTTTACCTGTCCCAGAGATCCCTTCCTTCCGTGCGCTCGCGTCTGGACGCCTCGGTGTGCCCGGCGAGGGGAAGAGAGACCGGGTTGCGGGCGACGCCCCACCTCGGTGAGAAAGTCTCCTCTAGCAATCCGAGAGGGTGCCTTGGGGTACCGTACCCCCCAGCCGCTGCCCCTCCTCTGCGCGTGCAGTTTGGCCAGCTGCGGCCCCCCGCTCCGTGTGGTTGGGGGCCGCCGAGCGACGGATGCTGTCCCGGCCTACCGCGGCCCGCGCCTCCCCGCAGCGAGTCGGGGGAGGGTCACGCGGGGCGCCGGGCGTCCCGGCGCGGTTTGCGGCCGCGCGTGCGTGTGGCGCTGATGCGGCGCAGCGAGGTGAGGCGCGCGCGGGTCGGGTCGGTGGGCATACGCCCCCCGCCTTGCGCCTCCGCGGCCTCTCGCTCCTCTGCCCGCGAGTCGCCGCTCCCTGTCCGCTCCCGCTCCGTCCCGAGGTGCGGCCGGTGGGCGCCGCGCGGGCACGGGCTTGGGCCGCCTCGCCCGTGGTGGTGGGGCTTTCGCTCGGAGAGCGGGTTTCCCGAGCCCGGAGCCGGACGATGGGCGGGACAGACGGGCCCTTGCGCGTTGAGGGCCGCGCGCGGGGGGCGCCCCCCGCTGGCGGGACCGGGCCGCGGCGAGGCTCGTGGTGGTTGCCCGCTGGCCGAAGGGCCCGGTCGGCGTCCCGGGCGTCGCAGGGCCGCCCTCATGTGTGGCGGTGGGATCCCCGCGCGTTTTCCCGGCGGCCCGTCCGCCTTCTCGGCCCGCTCTCCGAGCTCATCTGCCGCGCGCACGCGCCCTTCCGCGGGGGGGGCTCCGATTTTCCGCGCGGCCCCCTCCTCCCCCGTCGCCGCCGATTCCCCTGTGCTGCCCTCCGCGTCCGTCCGGGAGCCACCGGGACTGGCCCTGCGCCGCGCGTGGGCCGTCCCCCGTCCCCCCTTCGCCGGGGGACGCGGGGGGCGGCGCTCCGCGGGGCGAGGCGCACGCGTGGGGGTCGGCGTGCTGCACGGGAGGGCGAGGTTCTGCGGCGGCCGCGCCGGCGGCTGGCCCGATCGCCCCCGCGAGGAGTGGCCCTTGCCGGGGAGGAAGGACGCCAAGGGCCAGTCGGCGTCCTGGGTTGGCCGCGGGCCCGTCCCCGTGCCCGGAGGGGCCCCCGGCGGTGAGACCCCGCGTGCCCCGCCCTGGTTGCCGGCTGGCGTGCCCGAGGCACGTTTCCTCGCCCCGAAGCCCTTGGCGACGGCCTCGCGGTCCGCCCCCGGCGCGTACGCCGCGCCGGCTGCCTCGCCTCCTGCCCTTCGCTCGAGTGTGCCGGCTTCGGGGGCCCGCGCCCTCGGTGCGCATCGCTTCCCCCCGCCGCGGGCCCGCCACGGCTTCGCTCTCCGTGCCCGTCATCGCCCGCCGGACGGCGGCGTTGCGTGCGTGGGGGCCGCCAGCTCCGTCGCGCCTGTCCCGGCACGGGCGCGAGCGACGGAGCCGCGCGTGCGCCGGGGCCTGGGCGGCCGTCGCGGACGCCGAGGGCCGCGCTGACCCCGCATGGTGGGTTCGGCGCCGGCCTCGGCCCTCGACGCGACCGCCTGGCCCCCCCGTCCCGCTGCTTCCCGCGCCGCCGTCGTGGGTCCGCCCCTGGGTTTGGCGCCCCTCGCTCCTCGCCGCCGCGCGCCGCGCCGCGCCCCTGGCCACGGACGGGCGGCTGGGGGTGGGTGGCTTTGCCGCGGGCGGAGCCGAGGGGCTGCCGTCGGGCGGGCCTCGGGTCCCCCCCCGACCGCCCGAGGCCCACCGCTGCCGGCCGGGCGCCCGGCCCGCCGCGCGACGCGCGCGTCTGCCCCCCCCCCCCCCGGCGGCGCGCCGCTCTTTGGCTCAGCGCGTACCTACCTGGTTGATCCTGCCACTAGCATATGCTTGTCTCAAAGATTAAGCCATGTGTGTCTAAGTACCCACAGCTGGTACAGTGAAACTGTGAATGGCTCATTAAATCAGTTATGGTTCCTTTGTTCGCTTGCTCCTCTCCTACTTGGATAACTGTGGTAATTCTAGAGCTAATACATGCTGACGTGTGCTGACCCCCCTTGCGGGGGGATGCGTGCATTTATCAGATCAAAACCAACCCGGTCAGCCTCCCCTCGGCCCCGGCTGGGAGGACTCTAGATTACCTCGGGCCGATCGCACGCCCCCTGTGGTGGCAACGACCCATTTGAACGTCTGCCCACCGGGCAGCTTCTGGGAAGCCAAAGTGTTTGGGTCCCGGGGAGTATTGTTGCAAAGCTGAAACTTAAAGGAATTGACGGAAGGGTACCACCAGGAGTGGATCCTGCGGCTTAATTTGACTCAACACGGGAAACCTTGCCCGCCCGGACACGGACAGGATTGACAGATTGATAGCTCTTTCTTGATTCCGTGGGTGGTGGTGCATGGCTGTTCTTAGTCGGTGGAGTGATTTGTCTGGTTAATTCTGATAACCAACGAGACTCTGGCATGCTAACTAGTTACGCGACCCCTGAGCGGTCGGCGTCCCCCAACTTCTTAGAGGGACAAGTGGTGTTCAGCCACCTGAGATTGAGCAATAACAGGTCTGTGATGCCCTTAGGTGTCTGGGGCTGCACGTGTGCTACATTGACTGGCTCAGTGTGTGCCTACCCCACGCTGGCAGGCGCGGGTAACCCGTTGAACCCCATTTGTGATGGGGATCGGGGATTGCTTTATTCCCCATGAACGAGGAATTCCCAGTAAGTGTGGGTCATAAGCTTGCGTTAAGTCCCTGCCCGTTGTACACACCGTCCTTTGCTACTACCGATTGGATCATTTAGTGAGGGCCTCGGATCGGCCCCGCCGGGGTCGGCCCACGGCCCTGGCTGAGCGCTGAGAAGTCGGTCTAACTTGACTATCTAGAGGAATTAAAAGTCGTAACAAGGTTTCCATAGGTGAACCTCCGGAAGGATCATTAATGAGATGGTGGAAGCGGCCGCCGGGTGACGAGCCCGGCTGTCCGTCCATGTGCCTGCCGAGATCTGTTCCTCACCCGTGCGGGAAGCTGAGGGTCTGGGTCCGTGACCCACCCCCCATGCGCCTGTGTCCGGCGGCCGTCCGGTCGCCTGTCATTCTTGAGGGGTTGGGCTGGATGCCCTCGGCGCGTCTCGGGACGGGGCGGCGTTGGGCTGGCCCGGCGTGGCGCTTCTCCCCCGGGGGCAGGTCTCCCGGGGTTTGGGTGCCCGGGCCGCTGTTTCCCGCTCCCGTCCTGCCGCCTGCCCTGGACGCGGGTCCTCGCTGGGCTGCTCCGCCTCCCGTCTCGTCTGCCCCCCGCCCACTTCGTTCCGTTGGTGGTTCTTCCCCTGCCCCCGCCCGCGACCCC